>CM049429.1:60848462-62098462 GCA_026929855.1 Poa annua | reverse complement strand
AGTAAGGGGATACTTGTTCTTGATGGTTTTCTTGTTCAGAGGACGGTAGTCAACAACCAGTCGCTCAGTCGTGTCCCTCTTTTTGACAAACAGAGTAGGACAACCCCAAGAAGAAGTACTAGGGGTGATGTGACCTTTACTTTCCAACTCCTCTAGCTGTCTCTTAAGTTCAGCCAGTTCTTTGGGGCCTATCTTGTAAGGACGTTTGGAGATAGGAGCAATGTCTGGTTCTAGTTCAATAACGAACTCCACAGCTCTGTCAGGCGGCATGCCTGGCAATTCTTCAGGAAAGACGTCAGGAAAATCTCACCACCGGTATATCTTCCATAGCAGGGAGAGGAAGAACATTGAGCGCGAAAAGCTGAGCTGAAGAGGTTTGGTTTGGGGAATAGACTATCTGTCCAGAAGGATGAGAAAGAGTTACAGTCTTTGTGGAATAGTCTATCTTAGCTTTGTTGGCCTTCAACCAATCCATGCCGAGAATGACATCAATGTCTGAGTTACCCAGAAGAATTAAGGAAGTCAGGAACAAATGACCTCCAATTTGAATTTCGTTTCCATGGCTTACCATGGAAGTCTGCATTTGCGTTCCCGGAGAATGGATCACGAGTGGAATAGATAAGGGATCTAGAGGCAACTTCGTTGTTTCAACGAAGGTTACTGACACACAAGAATGAGATGCTCCAGTATCGAACAATACCTTAGCAGGAAAAGAGTTAACTAGGAGTTTTCCCATTACAACTTCTGGAGCTTCCTCTGCCTCTTTGGCGTTGAGGTGGTTCACCCTTCCACTCCTAGATGTAGGCAAAATGCTGAGAAAGCACAAACTAAAGCTTGTGTTGGAGAAGAACGAGCTTGTTGCTTATGAAGCTTGTTTTGTGGACAATGGACAGAGATATGGCCTGGATCACCGCACTTGAAGCAGGTTTTTGAAGTCACTGGCTTTGGCGGAATTTGAACACTTGGTCTTTTCTAAGCTTGAGAACCTCTTGTAGGAAACATTACGGAGGGAGGACGAGGAGTGAACCCTAGAGGGCTTGGAAGATAGGTGTGTTGAGTTGGAGGTGCATATGGAACCCAAAGCCTACGCTTCTGTGGAGGCAATGTGTTTGCTGAAGAAGAAGCACCTTCAAGAGCATGTTTTCGAGATTCTTCAAACATCTCACGACCAAATTCCTCCCGGAGAGCTGTGTTCACGAGCTCTTCAAAGTTAACGCACTTGAACAAGGTGAGTGCATACTTAAGATTTGGGCTTAGACCTCTACGAAATTTGGCTTGCTTCTGGGCATCAGTTGATACCTCATCTTGAGCATAGCGAGCCAGACGGTTAAACTCAGCTTGATAGTCCAGCACAGACATGCTTCCCTGAGTCAAGTCATAGAATTCATCACACTTTCTTATCATGACCCCATCGGGAATATGGTGGCGTTTGAAAGCCTCCTTGAACTCATCCCAAGTGATAACAACACCTGGTGCTCGTAACTGTTGGAAGTTTTCCCACCAAGACATGGATTTCCGCGGAGAAGATAGGACACAAACGGAACACGGTCCTCCTCGAACACATGAGAAACAGCCAGAGCATTGTTCATCTCACGCAGCCAGTCATCAGCATCCAGTGGCTCAGAGGGAACATCAAACGTGTGTGGTTTGAGCTGGAGGAACACTACAATTGTCACACGGCAGTTGCCCTAGTTTTGGTTTTGCTGAATGTGACCCAAAACTTGCGTCATCTGAGACATCACTTGCCTCATTTCGGATGGCATTTGAGTATCTTCTTCGCCACTCTCCATCCTGAGGAGGATACAACGTTAACACCACAATCGGATAAATAAAATCCAATGTAAGCGCTTTAAAGGAAAAACTTCAGATTGCTTAGAAAAGACAACAAGGAACAAGACATGGCCATCCATCATGGTACGCCACTTTGTTTACCTCCAGAAAGGTTTAAAAAGAGGTAAGAACGAAGACTAGCACTAGAACGAGGAAAACCAATTGAGGTTGACGTAACCCCACCAAAGAGGAGAAACAACTGATTGATTCAAGAATGAAACTGAACGTAGCCGAAGAGGTTGATAACTGCTAAAGCGAAGAGCACCACCTTGAAGACACCTGCAACTATGGTACTACAGAAACCCTGAACACGTGATGTCCTAATTTTAAAATTAAGGTGAGAAGGGAAATATCGTAACACTTCCTTACCAGAAGAACAGGGAGGTTGGGTGGGGAAAGAAGTAAAAGAACAGAATTCCTACTCTCACGTTTAAGAATTTCCTGATAGCTACAAAATATTTTTCTAGACTCAAACAACGACCAGTAGAAGGGAACCTGAGGGCGTTTAAGCTCTGATACCAACTGTCAGACGCTGAATTCAAGCTACACAAACGAAACGTATCGGTTGGGCCACACAACCAAGAACATACTAGGGTTACCAATCCCAAGAAACAAGCATGCCATGCTCGGAATGGATCATCGGCCGACAGCTCTTGGCGACCCCAACGTCACATACGTTTCAAGATTGTGCACGCAAGAACCCAAAAAGTCTTCCAACTCGTATACTTCAACCATACACACATGGTATACGAGTCGGATTTTTAACAAGTTGAAACCACAGAATAAACCTAAGACACAAAGAAAGGAAATAATATCCAAAAGCTCTCACTGAGCAAAATATATCGAATTGCACCAATCAGAGGACACATGTCCCAACATTACATCAGGCAGCGGAAACAAACCGGTCTGAGTACAGACAAGAAGCAAAGGGCTCAAAGCCGAAACGGAAAAAGAAGGCCCATCCACGTGGTCCACCAGGAAGAAGCACAGGGGAACTCTAACTACTCGTCGTAGATCTCGCCGTCGAACTCCACTTAGTATCCACCAACCTGGTCGTGCGAGGAATCCTCAACTGCAGAAAAACCACAGCCCGCGAACGGGTTAATACACCGAAGCGCATCGAACAAGCTTAAGCTAACATGTTACAAAACTGTAAGACTCCCAAAGTATGGGGTTAAGTGGACTTTAGCGGCAGCAGCACTAGCAACCTAATAGAGACACGCTACAACTTCCGTCTAAGTTAGAGAGGGATAAGAGAGCGCATAAGTTAACCATCTACAACTAACACCTATCATAACCCATTCTCGGATTAACCCCCTCAACCAAGTATGAGGAAGCAATTCGGGAATACTCACACATTGAACAATTTTAGTTACCAGTTATTGTGGTTAATTAACAATGATTAGGTGTAAGTTGTCTATGATCTTGTTAGCCAGCATCATCACCAAGTCGTCCATAACCGTGGACACGGCTCATCGATAAGATTATACCCTGCACGGGTGCACTACTGGACCCGTACTCGTTCGATCAACCCCAAAAGCAAAACCAGAAGGTAGGGCATCTCAACACGGCAAATCTCTTCTCTACAACCCATCCAGGGAAGCGCATGATTGTGTGCACGGCTAATCAGGTCCAGTGCCCGCGGGATCGACCTTCATAGCACTCTAAGAACGTGCCATGCTATATGAGAATCGACTACTCCATCATCATGAGATCGTTAGGTAACATATGCATGCATCAAATGGAAAGCCCGAACTACTTGCGGCGCCCTGGATAAGAAGCGGATTAGATCGAAGCCGCGGGGGGCTCCATAGGGCCTCCCACAAGCGGTTAGTGCGCTCAAAATTGGATCCGAGGACAAGAACTAAGTTCCTAGGTCGACACTTAGCAGAACAAAGCACCTCGCACAGCCTTCCGCCGGTGCCTTATCTTTTAATTATAATACCCAACAGAAGATAACATTTTATTCAAGTAGACAATCTATCATGCTAAGTATAAATGACATAGGACAAACAGACTCGCAGAATCAACCTTAAGCATGCACTACGACTCGCAAGGCTAACAAATAAACATACAACATGTGATAGGATGTGGGGATAAAGCTGTATGGACTGCAGGATAAACATATGATGGGATCGCAATTCAAGAATCGTAACTAGGATAGCATAGATCAAAAGGCAAGAATGAAAATCAAACAATCGTGTAAACTGTTAGCAGAAGCTTGCCTGGCAGCTCGTGGCCCGGCACAAAGCTGTAATCTCAAGGATGAAAGTATCGACAGCAGACACGTCGTCGTCTACCCAGAGAAGAGCAAAACACAGACAACAGGAAACAATATCAATAAAGTGAAATACGCAAACAATTGATGTTGCAATATGGTATGAGATGATTAGGTCATATTAATGCGGGGATGAAATCCCGACAATTAATTATGGTGCAAGTTATTTGTGTAACCAACAAATTAAATGTTGTTTATCATATATTGCATGGCATGGTGATTTGATCAATATAAATGGAGTAGGCAATAATTAAATATTTGCCCAACACATTCCATATATATCATTTAATTGCAAATTATTTATCTACACAACAGATTAAATGTTATTAGCATGGCAAGACATGGCATTGATGACAAGATCAAACTAAAGTGAATTAGGGCATTATATATTTATTACCTCACATATTCCATATTTAATTATTTAAGTGCATTTGATAAATTAAACTAAGAAATAAAATTAAATGATGCAAAATGACATAAGAATGTGATATTAATGTTTATTGCATTTTTCTGATATAGAAACATATAAAGTTTATTTAATTTGGAGTTGTAGAAATAAAGTTATTGCAATTATAAATCTAGGGTTGTTGTTGTAGTTATCCAGGGACCTGTTCGTGATAGAAACTTAGCAGTGAAGGTCCTCTGTGCAAACAGGAAACTCCAGGGAGCTCAGGGTAAAATTACAGCGTCTATGTCTATGACATGTGGGACCCACTGTCAGTGAGACACAATTAAACAAAAAGTGCGCTTTTATTCCACTGGCGCGGGGGATCGAACTCGCCTCAGCGCGAATGGATAGGTTCGGTGGTGCTAGCCACTGGGCTCGGTTGGTGATGTTGAAAGAAAAGGTGGGGGTTTTGTTTTATGCCGTAAGCAGTGCACAATACTGACGAAACTGAATTTTCTTCAGGACCCGAGCGCGGCGGCGGAAAAGCTTGCGCCGGCGGCGACCAAAGGAGGGCGGCGCCGTGCTGGGGGTGCGCGGGGTTGCGGGAGCACGCGGAGGTTTCATTCCAGTGCTCAGTTGGAGAGGGGAGACGCGGAAAGGCTCGTATCGGGGCTCGCCGGCGTGGTGGGCCGTGGCCGTGGCGGATGGTGTCCGGCTCCGGCGGAATCCAGCGAGCGGAGACGGGAAAACAAGGGGGGAAAGGACCAGAGGGGTCTCTGCTCACCTCGGAACTCCTTACGGCGAGAGGTGGGAGGTCGGGGACGGCGGAGACGACCCGTTGGTGTCGCAGAAGAAGGTCGCGGCGGCGCACGGCCGTCGTCGGGGACGTAGGTGTAGAGGGCGCATCCCGGTTCTGCTCCGCAGTCGTCGAAGAAGGGGGAAGAACCGGCGCGACTCCGGGGCTCCTCGGCGTGTCCACGTCGGCGCCGGAGCTGCGGGGACGGCGAGGTTTTCTCGGTGGTGTTTTCTGGGGGAAGAAGAACAGAGAGAAAAAATGGCGGCGGCGAGATGGGATAGGGTTAGGGTTGGGGGCGCACTGCGGCTTAAGGAGAGGAGGAGCAGTGGGGACAGCGCGTGGGGGCGAGGAGGCAGTGGGGGCGAGGCGCCATGCCTCGCTGTAAAGCGAGGTCGCCCTGCTCCCGTACGGGGGAAAGGGACGAGCCAGGGAGGGCTCGTGGGCTGAGTTGGGCCATGGTGGCCCAGCTCGGCCAGGAGGCTCCCTCTACATTTTTTTTTTGGTTTTCTTTTTATTTCTTTTCTAGTTTTTTGTTTCTAAAACAAAATGGAAAGATAAAAGGAGATGAAACCCTTTTGACAATTTTCATATTCATAAAAATAGTTAATTTAAAATACCAAGTGTGAAAGTTTAAAAAAACTTTGCAACATCATATTTTAAAAATATTTGAATTTGCATTTGAATTTAATAGTGTGAATTAAAATTAAATGCAACAAATTAATTAATTGTGGTGACAAAAAGAAAAGATACCATGTTGATAATTTTTATTACAACACAAACACAACCTTTTTTGGAATGTCTAAAGTTGGGATGTTACACGTTTGCCCTTCAAGCGATTTCGTTTTCCCTTATACTTCATGGACTACTCGTACTTCTAAGGGGGGCACTTGAGCATCGCGACTCAGGGCTCTTACCTCTCCTAGTCTTAAACTCCCCCCGGCCTTGCTGAGTCATTGCTCTAGCATACCGAAGTGGCTGAGTCATGGCACGAAGAGACGGGTCCTAACGACGCAGAGAACCCATAGACATGAAGATAAGTGCAAAGGGACCCCTCGAGGGGCAAACCAGCTAGAAGCAAATTGCAAACGAGAATATATTACATGCCCACAAAAGTCGCACAGTGTCTAAACATAAAAACTGTTTCAGATACAAGCGCATGCAGGCGCAACGGTTACAGCTCAGGCGGAGTCCGCGCCATCGTGCACCTCCTCTACGGCACCCTCCTCCATCTCGGCAGACGCGTCCTCCTTCTCGTCGAAATCCGCGCGTCTGAAGCGGTTGCAGAAGGCATCGACTTGCTCGCAGAGGGAGTTGGAGACCCGCCGCACGTCCTCGCCCTGACGAGCCTCAGTCACGGTCGCGAGGTCGAAGCCCGGTGTGAGGAGCCGGAGGTTGGTGAAGAGGCGATCCACGACCACGCCCAAGAGCTGGCGGCTCTCGACCTCGATCACCTCGCGGAGATCAGCGACGGGGCGCTTGAGCGTCGTGAAGAGCTGGTCGAAGTAGACCCCTCCGGAGGCGCCTCGGCCTTCCTCTTGGAGGGGACTTCAGACGGCCTCGCCCCAGACTGGCCCACGGCCGCCTTGGTGCGTGGCTCCCGCCGCCCCGGAGTGGCCTCCACGTCGGAGGCCTCCCTCTCCTCATCCTTCTCCTCCACGAGGCGCGAGGGCACCACCATGAAGGCGTCATCGTCACCTGACGAGATGTCGCAAATCTCGTCAGTGAAACGCCCAGGCCTCATGGAGGACACCTCCCCAGCCGCGGCCTCCTCCTCTCCTCGCCCTGCTCCCGAGGCATAGGGAGAGTTTGCTCCCTCCGCTTCCTTCACCACCGACACAGGCACCTCCTTCCCCGCCTAGCCTGCCGGGGTAAACAAGTGCATCCCATCCAAGATGGCCATGCGCTTGGTCATGTTATATTGATGGAGAGGCCGGAGCGTGATGGGGAGCTGGTCCACGGCAGGCACCACCGGGTTGATGAAGAGCGCAGACAGGACGTTGTCGACGGCGTCCTTGTCGTTGTCCTCGCGGTGGAGCCGCATCTTGTCGTGGGGGCCGGAGTACATCCACATGGGCACCGAGTGCGCCTGGAGGGGAACGATGCGGCGCGTCATGAAGTCCACCACGATGATTTGCCCCGTGAGGCCCTCCTCGCGAAGGAAGCTCAAGCGGCCCATATGGCTCGCGTTCCGCGCACCGTCGAAGGGCGTTTTGCCCCAGTGGGAATTCTTCACGGGCGGCGCGTCGGGGACCTCGTGGAAGGCGCAGGGATGCTCCACCCCGACGAAGAACCACCGCTGGCGGAAGTCGTCCACCTTCTTCGTCACCGAAGTTACGGCCTTGCCGTTGCTCCACGACATGGGGATGTAAACGCTCCCCATGCCATCCACGATGTGGAATGAGAGCCACCCCGAGCGCTCGTTCATCGCCGTGTTCTGGAGCGTGTAGAAGCACCGGCAGAGCCCCACCGTGGGCTCCAGGCCCAGGTACGCCTCGCAGAGGTAGGCGAACACGGCGAGGATGAGGACATAGTTGGGTTGGAGATGCAGCAACTGAATCTGGTAGAAGGCCAGGACCGCCTACAGAAATGGAGAGAATGGCGGCACCAGCCCGGCAGAGACGCAGTGCTGGAAGACTGGGAAAAACCTTCGCGGGTGTTTCCCGTGCGCAGCCGGCTTGAGCGCGGTGGCGCCGTGCTCGTTGGTCCGGTCTGCCACCCGGTAGCGGACCTTGGAGAGCGTCTTCTCGTTGACGCGCACCCCGAGCAGCGCAGCGCCATGCGCAACCTCGTCTGGCGCCGCCTAGGAGGAGGATCCCGCGTCCTCCTTGCCCTTGTTCTTGGCAGGACTCATTGCCGGAGTTCGGTGTGTCGCTGGAGGCGAGAGGAGAATAGAACGCTAGAGAGCGGAGGCGGAGAGCTCGAGACTGGCGGAGGCTTCTGCGGGAAGGAATGGAAACAGTAACGGCTCCCTACTCCGGCGCCCAGACTTTATGTCTCGTCAGGGAGCAGTTACCGGGGCGTGGTGGGACCCCCCACGACGTACGCCCCAGATCATGCGCGACCGTTACTCGTCTGAGTGACGCGTGGCTTGGGCCGGCCTGGCACTTTGGGCCCACGATGCTCCGCCTGCGCCCATGGGCTCAATCGCGCCCATCGCGGGCCCGGGGGCTACTGTCGGCCCAGTGGGGACTTGGGTGTGCAGAGCCCACTCTCCCAGGCCTCGCACATTGACATATCAGACGAAACGACTAAGGACCAAGCCACCGCTTGGAGAGACCCTCGAGAGGTAAATCCTCTTGAGGGCCTGAAGAGGAAGAGAAGGCCTGAAGAGGACCTTCTCTTCAAGAGACTCTCCCGAGGCGCCGTGCGCCTGGAGAGAAGTCAACAGAAATCCCTCCACAGGCCGCCTCGGACCTGTGGGGAAGCTTCGCGGCCAAGGAAGTACTGCAGGGCGCACATGGCCTCTACAACAGCCGCAGAGTGACGCAGGCACTCCCTTTGCCGTTTTGGTGATAAAGGAGTCAATAAAGTTGCGCCGCCTGCGCCTGGACAGTTGGGACTTTCCTCTCTGGTGATAAAGCGGCTGGACGGTGCAACGCTCCAAGAAGATCGTCAAACGTGGGCTCCACCACGATCACTGCAACCCCTGCGAGCCGTTCTGCGCGGTCTGCAGCTTGTCGGCCACCGCGCCCAACTTTATCTCCGCTGGACCACGTCGATGAAGGATTCAGCCGCAGTGGACTCCAACTCCTCCGCGCCACTACCGTGTGGGAGCCTACCTTGGACGCCCCGCGCAAGGAAGACGCCCGTGGCGCCTATAAAAGGAACAATACCTGCACCGTAGGAAGAGGTCGGCCAATTGCTTGCAAAACACTTGTAAACCCTAGTCCAGCTAGTAGAACAGGCCTTCGGCTGGAGGAGGAAGACGGCCATTGCGTCCCTCTCCAAGCATGAACTGCCTCAAGAGAGCCCTTGGCAAGCTCAGTTGTACTGTAACCCTTGCAGTGCAATACAGACAAGCAGGAGTAGCGGTGTTACCTCCTCCTGAGGGCCGTGAACCTGGGTACGGGCCGGTGTCTATCTCTGTCGTGGGTATTCCTCTCCAGGCCCGGCGAGCACCGTCGTCGTGCCTCTCGAGGGTCGCTTGACCTCCATGTTCAATCCCCTTCTCGAACTACTCTTCAGGCTGTGGCTATCCCTGTTCCGTGGTAGTCACTCTCCGACATGACCTAAATGGGCTAATTTGTATTTTATGAATATTTCGTAATATTATTTTTCAAAAGTGTTCAAAGCATGTCCACAACTGGTTTAACACAAAGATATTGTTTATACAAATTTTAACAATTTTATTTGACTCCGTTTGGACGCTTAAATCAAAAGATATGAATTAAATGGAAAAACAGAAAAATAAAATTTGCTGACGTCATGTCGTCTTCAACGTCTCGCCGGAATTTCCTCCCGAAACGTTTGGCCGCAAATCGCGCACGGTTCCTCGCCCTCGCGCAAGCCCGGTCGCGCAAGACCCTCCCCTATAAAAGCCCACCCCCTCCTCTATCTTTCCCCTCTGCCTCCTCTTCAATTCCCGCCGCCAGGCTCGAGAAGTTGGTCGCCGGAGTCCGCACCATCCGCCGCCGTTTTTGTCCTTCCCCGGCGAGGTGAGCAATCACCCGACGCCAAGACCATGCCCTTTCTCTTTCCCTCACCGATGTGCACCCTGGTGTTCTTTTCGTAGCCGTTCGACCAGTTGGTGCTTGACCGAAGCTCGCCGGTGAAAGCCGTGTCTCCGTCCGTGCCTCCCCGCTTGTCCCGGATGCTCCGCTCGACGCCGTGGCCACCATAGTCTACACCGTGCGGAGGCGCATCTCATCGCCATTCCCTCGAGGCTGGGGAGTCGCCGGAACGTCCACGCCTGAGCCTGCGCCGCCATCGTCCCCACATCCGGTGAGCTACCGCCGCCAGCTTTAGGTCGATCAAGGCGAGCCATCCGATCAAATTTGTGCGGCCGTGATTAGATCCTTGCAGTGAACGGGTACGGTCAAATCTAGACCATCAGATCTAGATCTAACGATCCAGATCCAACGAAGCCGAGCCGCGGCTAAGACGAGCCGAGCCGTCAGCCGAGCTGAGCCCATCCAATCACATGCCTAGTTAAAAAACCCGGACCGGTCATCGAACCGGCCAACCTCTCGGTTCAGGTTTATCTGGTTCAACCGCCGGTTCAATTGGTTTGATTGCTGAACCAGAAATCAGAGAAAATTATTATTTATATTAATAAAACAGCTAAATAACGAGCTAAATACCATAACTTCCGTTGTTTTATCACATCAGAGGCACTGGAAACGTGGCTAGCGCGTGCAGCATAGTTGACAGGGTGCGACACCAGGGTTCTGTTTCCGGTTCAACAGTCCCGGTTTTCGGCGGTTCAAGTAAAAGCCGGAAGTTAGACCGGAATATTTCCGGTTCGCTTCCTTGTCCGGTCTAGTGCGCTAAGAAAACCAGCAGAGCCTCTAGTTCCGGTTAATTCCGGTCAGACCGGCGGTCTGATCCGGTTTTTCAACTAGGGATCACATGCAGCCAGCCACTTGGATCAGGAAATTCTGCGATTTTTTTTTCTTTTTAATTAGCAGTTTTGCAGAAAAGCCCCTTCATCTTATAATTGTTATAACTTTTTAACCACAGATCCAAATTAGCCAAATTTTATATATTTGGAAAGCCATTGACATATAGAATATTTTAGTTCTGTTAGAATTATTCAAATCTCAAATGGATGATTTGATATATTTGTCATAACTTTAAATCTATAATTCCAAAAATTGCAAATAAAATTGTTTTGGAATCTTAAAATATGTATTATATTATGCTTCTATGAGAAAATAATTTTTGAGAATAGTTTTGACGATTTAATAATCATACCCTTAATTTGAATAGTTTGACTATTTTTTACATAACTTTTGATAGAAAGATTAATTTTGAGTAAATCCAATTGCTATAAATTTATTTAAATCCCCTCTGTCTATTAACACTATTTATAAAATTTTGTTATAAAAATTTAATCACAGAAAAATTTAATCTTATATTTATTCCTTTTATTATTTTTTGGAAAAATAGAAATTAATTAAATTGCATTTAAATCCTCATGCTGTAGCGTACCTGCACTTTAAATAAGGAAGATACCTGTGTACAGTGCAAATCCCTGGATCGATTCGTTTGCACACACAGTTTACGATGTAATATCACAACAAAGTATCAATTTTTTTACATCAATGATCCAGACTTACAAAATATTCATTACAAGTTGCATAGCATAAAGCTAGCTTTGAAATAGTACAAAGCGGAAATACAATAGCAGTGGGTCTCCAACAACTTCATGTTGCCACAGGCGAAAACATGTTGGATGTAGACTCGAAACCTTTAAACGAAACCTCACTCGTCATCTAAACAATCTGCAATAAGAAAAATATTGCAACAACGTGGGTCAGATTCCATTAAAAATGGTGTCTGGCAAGTGACACTATGGTGGACACTTAATGGAATAACTCTATAGCCTATATGCATATTTGGCTGGTGGAGTTCGGGGCTATTTTGCATAAAGCCAATTTTTCCAATCTCTTTGGAAAACACTTTCTTCAAATCAAGACAAGTATGGCATGAAAACCATAATCTCATCTTCCCTTGTTCACCCATCAAGTTTTATTTCTGAAGTTGGAATGGTGGAATCCTCCGTTGACGTCTGTGATCAGCTGCTCAAATTGTCCGTACCGGGGACACGACTCAATACTTAGTTTTACACTCTGTAGAGGTTGTGCACGTTCACCATTGTACCCATTCAACCCAACTATCCTTTACACACCATTTGTGATAAGGAAAGGAGAAGAATGAGACGAGATCTTTCAGAAGCATTTTCCCTCCCACTCTGGCTTGACCCGTTCCACCTAACATCCCCCTACATCTGCTTGTTAAGCTGGAGAGAGTCTACGCAACATAATTGATCAAGCCAGAGCACATATGGCAATGGCTGCACTGGAAGCAATCGTCACTCGGAGTTCTTCAGATTCCTCTGTTCCTGGGTGGCCTTTCACAAGTGCACGTACTCCAGGAACCATAGACATGGGCCTGAGTAGCCACTCAACTTCGCCACCATACAACCTTTTACCACCCAGGTGTTTCATTCTTAACTTAGTAGAATTTAGATTTTCACAAAACATCATTTGCATAGCATCAATAATTCTACTAAGTATTGCATAGGAACCTAGACACAGGAATAAGGAATTATACACAGGTTTAGCACAGCAATACTATCCTACACATGCTTATATAAAAATACACTAAGTAATGCATATAGAAAATAGTAGGAAGTTTATGAGGTATGCCACTTGCCTTTGAATGTTGTCGTTGTTCACAAACTCTTTTCAACAACGAACGTTTGCTCTCCGTTCAATCTAAACAATATAAGCAAACAACAATACAACAATCAACAAACAACAATCATCAAACATACATGCACATACATAGTGAACAAATAAGTTTCATAAAACTTGTAAGGAAAACATGTTATGTATGATATGCAAATTATTTCTAAGGACTAGAGATGCAATTCATGCCATGAAAATCTTTTTAAGTCTTAAGTGAAAGACAAGATTAGGAAAGAGGGAAAAGGTAGAAGAAAGATGTATTGGTCTTCCAGGCTTCATCTCCAGACTTGTAATATTCTCCTTGGTGATGTCTTGATTGAATTCTTGGTAGACTTGAATAATCTTCAGACTTGATGGTTTTTGTATCACCTAGGCTGGTCTTGGATTTAACTTAGTCTTCAAGAGGTCTAAGAGAAGAAAGGAGAAATTAAAGAGAGAGGGAGCAAGACTTAGAAAATATTTCTGGTTGGTCTTCATGAACTTCCTCTTGATTTTTCTTCTAAGTGCTTCTACTTCTTGGAGATTCTTCTGGAGTCTTGTTTTGGCTAAGTCCATCATTGGTCTTCTATCTCCATGTTGAAAATCCTAAGTGTCTAAGTGTACCACTTTACCAAAATGCTAAGTTGAAAATATTTCTAACTTAGAGAAAATAGGGAAGGAGTTTTCTTTTGGGAAATATAACTACAAAATAAAATATGATATGCATGAAATGCAACGCAATTTTTAATCACATGAACAATTGTGCTAATGCAATTTAATTAATTTCTATTTTCCCAAAATATAATAAAGGAATAAATATAAGATTAAAGTTTTATGTGATTTAAATTTTATAAGCAAATTTTATAATTAGTATTAATAGACAGAGGGGATTTAAATAAATTTATAGCAATTTGATTCACTCAAAAATAATGTTTATATCAAAAGTTATGTCAAATTTACTCAAACATCATATTTTGAATTTGAATAAATCTAAATTACTCAAGGTTGGAAAACAACAGAACTAGCACAATCTATATGTCATGGGATTTACAAAGATATTTTATTTAAAAAATTTGACCTTACAGAATTAAAACTATAATTAAAATATTTTTTTACATGTTTCTGTAAATACCAAGTTAGTGCACGACTAAAATACAAGTTTTTATTATACCACTATTTTCTACAGGTTCATACGATTCCATAGACTACAAAAAAAGAGTTACGGTTGATTTAATATGAATTTTGGAAGTTATGTCTAGTCAGAAAAACGAAAATATTGAATAGGTGACCTATGACGTTTTTCTAATGGCTGCTACCCTTCATCAAGTGATATGTACGTAACAAGATAGAAGGAAGCACAGCAGCAGCTCACCGGCGAGAGGAGATGACGGCGGCGGTGGATCGACCGGGCGGACGCAAAATGACGCGGACGGTCGGCGTGTTGTGGCCGTCGGCGACGGGTGTGGACGGCGACGACGTTTCAGATGCTCCCGGACGCGAGGGAGACGACGGCGACGCGCGTATGGACACGGCGGAGCGGAAGACGGTGTCGGAGTTGAGCGGCGATTCCCTGAGCTGCGTGGAGAGGCAGACAGAGTGGCGACGACAACGATGACCTTCGGGTCGAGTTCGGCCTCCACGATTTGGCTGTGGAAATGAAGCAAGGAGGGTGTTTAAAGGAGGGCACGGACGTGGGAAAGAGGAAGGACCAAGAATCGGCGGCGGCGAGTCACTCTGCTTGCCGGAATCAAAGAAATACGGTAGCGGTCCAGCGAAACTCCGGCGAAGAAATTCGTCGGCCTTGGCGCGTATTGGAGAGGGATATTGGGGGGGAATGGTGGAGGAGGTCGAGGGCTTTATATAGAATCTGACGGTGCTTGATTTGGTGCAGTCATTTGCCCGCAATCAACCGGACATTAATTTCGACAAAAAACGTCCATGTTTAATGGCGGACGAAATTAGAGAAATTTAGTACGTTTAAAAGAGGTCTTTTATGGGGGAATGAAAGAGGAGATCAAGGGATTTAATTAGAAACAAACGGTACGTCATTTGGGGGTCTAAATCAACGAGAATCAATTCGGGAAGTATGCACGGGAGCTGTTTTCGCGTTTTCTGGTTCTGGAGCTTTGAAGACGACGCTGACGTCATGCCGACGTCAGCGTTATTTTTTCTTCTGAAATTTTCTTATTTCTTTCATAATTTTTTATTTAAGACTCCAAATCAAGTCAAATAAATTTCTAAAAATTTGTAAAAATAATATCTTTGTGTTAAACCAGTTGTGGGCATGTTTTGAACACTTTTCAAAAATCAAAAAATTGAATTATTGATTAATTACAAATTTGCCACTTAATGTCAAATTTGAAAACATGGCTTAAATAATTTCGTTTTTGGCTAAATAAAATTTATAAAAATACATCACTTATATAAGTTTAAAATTAAGTTATTTAAACTCATTTTCCAATATTAAATAATTTTGGCTTTAGTACAATATTAAATAACATCACACGTTTATTTGAAATGAAAAGGGAAATATAATGTATTCATTTTTAATTCAAAATATTTTGTGCACCATTATATTTTATATTATGATAATTCATTTGAAAACCTTATAACAACTTTGGAAAATATTTTTGATTTAATTCATTTCTTATATAGAAAATATATTCATGAAAGTCATTTCATGTTTTGAAAATAAATGAAAATAATTTAAGCTAATGAAATGTTTATTTGGGTTGTTAAGTAATTATAAAATCTATGAGGTTTTAAGTTATAAACTATAGACTTGTAATATCTAAATTATGTTTTGAACTCAGGTAAATGAATAATAATCTTCTAGCAAATAGACAATGTTTTCAATAGTTTAAAATAACACTTGTAATTATTATTTTAATTTATTTATAGCTAAGGCTAAGTGGTTGAAATCAATTACTTATAAGTAAACTATTTACTTAAAATAAAATGGTTTGTACTTTATAAAACATTTGTCAAATTATATATTAAGGTTTTTGAAATACAATGGATAATGTAATGTTTAATTGGAAATAACTTTTGAAAATAATGACACATTGGGAATTTTGAAATAATAGACTTTTTCAAATTGGTTGAAGTCTTTTATAGTTAGTTTTCTTATGCATTCTAATATTTTATTTTAATCAAAACAAAAGTTTTAAATTTTAGTGATTTTTGAACATTCCAAAATGTTGGGATGTTACACATGCAGACTTTATAAATATCACAAAAGTTAATATGATGTTTCTTATGATTAAAAAGTCCATTGCATGCATAACCTATTTTCTCATATAGATATACTTATCATAGGAAAATTTCTTCATTATTTTCTCTAAGTTAGGATTATTTTCAACCTACTATTTAGGTAAAGTGCTATGCACTTAGACACTTAGTGATTTCAACATGGAGGTAGAAGGCCAATGAAAGACTTAGAAGAAAACAGACTCTGGAAACATCTCCAAGAAGTAGAAGCACTTAGAAGAAAAATCAAGAGGAAGTCCAAGAAGACCAACCCCCTTTATCCTCTAAGTCTTTCTCTCTTTCTTTTCTTCTTCTCTGAGACTTCATGATGACTAAGTTAAATCCAAGACCCGCCTCGATGATACAAAAATAATCAAGTCTGGAGATTTATCAAGTCTACCAAAAATTCAATCAAGACATCACCAAGTAGAAAGTTACACGTCTGGAGATGAAGCCAGGAAGACCAACTACATCCTTCTTTCTATCTTTTCCCTCTTCCCTAATCTTGTCTTTCACTTTAGACATAAACAATTGTTGATCATGTTATTACCATCTTTGAAGTATGTTGGATCCTAGCGGCATAGTGAGATGAAGCGGCCTAGAGACTAACCTTACATGTCCAGGTACATGAGACCTGTTCCACAACATAAGTGGCTGGCCTGGTGTCTGTCTCTCTCACTATAGTGAATATCCAATTTACAAAGAGTTGTTAATAATTGTTGATCACTTGAAGAATAGACTTAGTATTTTCTCTAAGTATTTATGCACATCATGGCTAAACCAGTAGAGTGCTTATTCAAGATGATTTATAGCAAAGTATTTTATCCAACTTATGACCTTGGTACTTAATCATTTTTACCAAATATTTGCCTTGCATTAACTTAGAATATTTTCATGGCATGACATGCATCTCTAGTCCTTAGAAATATTTCGCACGTCAGGCATAAACATATTTTCCTTAGAAATTTATGAAACTTGTTTGTTCATTATGAAAGTGTTTGTATGCGTTGTGATGTTGTGTTTTGTGTTGATTGTTGTATTGTTGTTTGTCTATATTGTTAGATTGAACGGGGAGCCCCAAGTTACGTTGAAAAGAGTTTGTGAGCAAAGACATCATACAAAGGCAAGTGGCACACGCATATACTTCCTAGTATTTTTATATGCATGAGTAGATTATTTTTCTATACGCAAGTGTAGGATAGTATTGGTATGCAAGCCATGTTTAGACTTCCTTATCCAGTGTCTAGATTCCTATGCAATACTTAGTAGAATTATTGATGCTATGCAAAACTATTTTTGATGAAAAGTTAAATTTTACTAAGTTGAGAATGAAACACCTGGGTGGAATTGGTTGCTTGGCTGTATGAGTTGAGTGTTGTCCCAGGGGTTTTACCTATTGGATATTCACTTGTGGATGGCCACCCAGGAACAGAGGAATCTAAAGAACTCCGAGTGACGATTGCTTCCCGTGCAGCCATTGCCAATATGGGCTCTGGCTTGATCAATTAAGTTGTGTGGAGGCCCTAGCTTGACAGGTGGTTGTAGAGGAATGTAGGTGGAACGTGTCAGGCCGGCAATGGGAGGGAAAATACTTCTGAAAGATCTCATCTCATTCTTCTCCTTTTCCTTAACACTTCCATAGTGTATAGGATAGTTTGGGTTGAATGGGTACAATGGTGAACGTGCACAACCTCTGCAGAGTTAAAATCTAAGTACTTAGTCGTGTCCCCGGTACGGACAATTGAGCAGCTGAACGAGGACGTCAACGGAGGATTCCACCATTCCAACTTCAAAATTAAAACTTGATGGGTGAACAATGGTAGAATGAGACAGTGGATTTCATGCCACGGATGTCTCGAATAAAAGAAAAGTGTTTTCCAAAGAGTTAGGAAAAATTGGCTTTATGCAAAATAGCCTTGAACTCCACGAGCCAAATATGCATATAGGTTATTAGAGTTATTCCACTAAGTGTCCACCATAGTGTCACTTGCCAGACTCCATTTTTAATGGAATCTGACCCACGTTGTTGCAATATTTTTTCTTATTGCAGATTGTTCAGATGACGAGAGAGGTTTGGTTTATAGGTTTCGAGTCTACAACCAACATGTTTTCGCCTGTGGCAACATGAAGATGATGGAGACTCACTTCTATTGTATTTCCGCTGTTTACTCTTTCAGTGCTAGCTTTATGCTATACAAGTTGTAAAGAATATTTCGTAAGTCTGGATCATCGATGTAATAAAAATGATACTTTCTTGTGATATTACATCGTAAACTGTGTGTGCAAACGAATCGATCCAGGGATTTGCACTATACACAGGTACCTTGTCATATTTAAGTGCAGGTACGCTACAAACGAGTTTAGCATTTTCGTAAGCTTTACTTCTCCATTCATCTAAAAAAACTCAAATTAAGCAATCTTTTCTCACTAGCAAGTTTAAAATCTCTATTTAGTTTTCTCACTGCCCAATAAGCTTTGTGTTCTAAGGGAAGTGACATGCTTTTCCATAAACCTTTTTATAAGGAGACATACCCATGGGATTTTATAAGCAGTTCTATAAGCCCACAATGCATCATTTAATTTACTAGCCAAATTCTTCCTCGTTCTATTAACAGCCTTTTGCAAGATAGATTTAATTTCTCTATTTGATAATTATACTTTCCCACTAGTTTGAGGATGATAAGCTGAAACAATTCTATGATTAACACCATATTTAGCAAGAACTTTTCTAAAACCACCATGAAGAAAAAGAGAACCTCCATCAGTCATAAGATATCTAGGAACACCAAATCTAGGGAAAATAATTTCTTGAAGCATTTTTATGATGTTTCGCCATCAGCACTTTTAGTAGGAATAGCTTCTACCCATTTAGTAATATAATCAACCGCAACAAGTATATGTGTATTACCTTCTGAAGAAGGGAAAGGACCCATAAAGTTAAATCCTCAACAATCAAACAGTTCAATAACAAGAGAATAATTCATAGGCATTTCATTACGTCTAGAGATATTAGCAACTCTTTGACACTCATCACAAGATAAAATAAACTTTCTTGCATCTTTAAAGAGTGTAGGCCAATACAAACCTGATTGTAAAACCTTTTGTGCGGTTCTATCTCCAACGTGATGTCCTCCATAAGCGCTACTATGGCACTTTCTCAATATCTCTTTTTGTTCATACTCCAGAACACATTTTCGCATAATACCATCAACTCCTTCTTTATATAAGTGTGGGTCATCCCAGAAATAATGCCTCAAGTCATAAAAGAATTTTCTTCTTTGTTGAGCTGAAAAGGTTGGAGGCAAATACTTCGAAACAGTAAAGTTAGCATAATCTGCATACCAAGGACTATCTCGCGAACTCGCCCTTATTGAAGCCAATTATTCATTTGGAAAACTAACATTAACAGGTATAGGATCATAAGCAATGTTTTCCAATCTAGACAAATTATCAGCAACAGGATTATCGGCACATTTTCTATCTACAATATGCAAATTGAATTCTTGCAAAAGTAATACCCATCTAATAAGCCTAGGCTTTGCATCTTTCTTTTCCATAAGGTATCTAATTGCAGCATGATCAGTATGAATAATAACTTTAGAACCAACAATGTATTGTCTAAATTTATCACAAGCAAATACAACAGCTAGAAATTCTTTTTCAGTTGTAGCATAATTCTTTCGAGCAGAATCAAGAGTCTTACTAGCATAATGAATAACATTTTATTTCTTATCTACTCTTTGTCCAAGAACAACACCAATAGTAAAATCATTAGCATCACACATAATTTCAAATGGTAAATTCCAATCAGGTGGTTGAACAATAGGAGCAGTTATTAAAGCTTTCTTAAGAGTTCCAAAAGCTTCCTTCCAATCATCATAAAAAACAAACGATATATCTTTTTGCAAGAGATTAGTAAGAGGCTTTGATACCTTGGCAAAGTCTTTGATAAACCTTCTATAGAAACCAACAGGACCAAGAATGCTACGAATACCTTTAACATCTCGGGGGCAAGGCATTTTCTCAATTGCCTCCACTTTAGCTCTATCAACTTCAATACCTCTTTAAGAAATTTTATGTCCAAGAACAATCCCTTCGTTAACCATAAAGTGGCATTTCTCCCTATTAAGAACAAGATTAGTTTCTTCACATCTCTGCAAAACCTTATCAAGATTGTGCAAGGAGTTATCAAAAGAAGTGCCATAGACGGAGAAATCGTCCATGAACACCTCCACAATTTCCTCACAAAAACCATGAAAGATAGCAGACATACATCTTTAAAAAGTAGCAGGAGCATTACATAAACCAAAAGGCATACGCCTATAAGCATAAGTACCATAGGGACAAGTAAATGTGGTTTTCTCTTGATCTTGAGCTTTAACAACAATTTGAGAGAAACCTGAATAACCATCAAGAAAGCAAAAATGAGTTTTATTGGCTAATCTCTCCAACATTTGATCAATAAAGGGTAATGGATAATGATCTTTCTTAGTAACTTTATTAACCTTTATAAAATCAATGCACATTATATAACCAACAAATACTCTTTGAGGAATAAGTTCATGATGATCATTAGGTACAACAGTAATTCCACCCTTCTTAGGGACACAATGCACAGGACTAACCTATCTACTATCAGCAATAGGATAAATGATACCAACATCAAGAAGTTTTAATACCTCATTTCTTACCACTTCCTTCATCTTAGGTATTAAACGGCGTTGGTGTTCAACAAATGGCTTCGCATCGGGCTCCATATTAATAGAATGTTGACATATAGTAGGAGAAATCCCCTTCAATCATCCAAAGTATAACCCATAGCTCCACGGTGTTTCTTCAATATGTCCAACAATCTTTCTTCTTCTTTTCCTGAAAGGTTAGCACTAATAATAACAGGATATATTTTCTTATCATCAAGATGAGCATACTTGAGATTATCAGGCAAAGGTTTTAAATCAAAGACAGGATCCTCTTTAGGTGGAAGTGTTTTACCCAAGTCTTCCACTTTTAAATTATGTTTAAGAATAGGTTGACGAAGGAATATGTCCTCAAGTTCATTTATTTGTTCCATAAAATTTTCATCTTCATGATCTTCCATAAATTGCTGAATATAATTAGTAGGAGCAAGAGAGACAGAAGCAAGTTGTTTTACTCTAAAATCTTCATTAGGCAATTCGGGTTCATCAGGGTTTTTTTGCAAATTTCGAAAAATTGAATTCATATGAATAACCAGCAAATTTAGTAAGGATTTTCTCTTTCCTACAATCTATAACAGCACCACAAGTATTCAGAAAAGGTCTACCAAAAATAATAGGACAAGTCTTACTAGCAGCAGAACCAAGTACGAGAAAATCAGCGGGATATTTAGTCTTACCACATAGAACTTCAACATCTCTAACAATACCAATGGGAGAGATAGTTTCTCTATTAGCAAGTTGAATAACCATCAATATCTTCAAGTTGGCTAGGACCAATTTCATGCATAATCTCTTTGTAAAGCTCATAAGGAATAGCACTTGAACTTGCACCAATATCACATAACTCATAATAACAATGATCACCAATTTTAATAGATAACACAAGAACACTAGCCTTTCTTGACTTTGCAGGATGAGAGACAACATTAGAAGCATCATCACAAAATATAATATACTCTTCTCCCACATTTTCAAAAACAAGTTCTTTAACTATAGCCATAGAAGGTTCAACTTTAATTTGTTCATCAGGTTCTTTAGCTTTCTTATCACTTTTATTAACCACATTAGCCATAAGAGAATGTTCTTTCACTTTAACAAGAAAAGGAATTTTAGCAACATAAGGCTCAGGAATGATATGATCAACAATATTAACCTCAATGCTTTTAGCTAAAGGAACAACAAGTTTATCTTTATAAGGTTCATGATATTTTTCAAACCCCTTCTTGGGCAAACTGAAATAATCAGCAAAGGTTTTATAATAATTTGCAACAACTTGAGAATCAAGACCATAAGCATTATTCATATTTCGAAATACATCAGTGTCCATAAAAGTCTTAATGCATTCAAAGTTATATTTTATACCTGACTCCCTACCTTTGTCGTTCTCCCATGATTCAGTATTTTCTTCAATACGGTCAGAAAGATCCCATTTAAACTCCTTCTTATTACGAGTGAATGATCCAGCACATGAAGTATCCAATAATGTTTTATCTTCAAACAAGAGTCTTGCATAGAAGTTATCAACAATAATATTACCAGGAAGCTCATGAATGGGACATTTGAGCATTAATGCCTTCAATCTCCCCCACGCTTGGGCAATACTCTCTCCATCATGAGGCCAGAAGTTATATATAGAATTCCGATCTTGATGAATTTCACTTGGAGGATAAAACTTGGAATAAAAGAGAGGTACAATTTCCTCCCATCCAAGAGAATCCCTGTTCTTCAGCAGTTTATACCAATGTGCAGCTCTCCCACCAAGTGATATGGAGAATAATTTCTTCCCGACTTCATCCATCGTAATACGTGCACACTTGACCAACTCGCATAATTCATGTAAATACAGCAAATGATCACCGGGGTGGACAGTTCCATCCCCAAAATAGCTGATATTCATAACACGTTTAACAATTTTCATATGTATTTTAAATGGCACAATATCATCAAGAGGCCCCTCATATTCTACCTCAGCAGCGGTAGAAGACTTCCCAAACAGGAAAGCAATATTTCTTCTCTCCATTATTAAGCAAATAAGGAGACAGAAATAAAAACAGCACTTAAAATTGAAGTTTTCCTTACCAATTCCTCTTACCAATAGCACTCTACTCCCCGGCAACGGCGCCAGAAAATAGTCTTGATGACCCACAAGTATAGGGGGGGGGGGGGTATATCACAGTACTTTCGATAAATAAGAGTGTCGAACCCAACGAGGAGCAGAAGGTGTTGACAAGGGGTTTTGATGAGGATTTCACTTTAACACTAGCAGAAAAGTTTTTAGCAGACTTTGACATAACAGAGAAATAAAGTGCGAGTAAATAGAGCGCGGAAACTATAATTGCAGTAAGTGGCCCAATTCTATTTAGAGCAAAGGACAAGCCGGTTTGTTTACTAATGATGACCAAACGTTCTCGAGGACACACGGGATTTCTGTCTAGTGCTTTCGCTTCATATTGATGAATAATCTTTAATGTTTAGATAAGTGCCGTGTGGGTGAACCTATGCTAATGCACCACCCTTCCTAGGAATAATACATACTTATGATTATACCCCTTGCAAGCATCCGCAAATACAAGAAAGTAATTAAGATAAATCTAACCATAGCCTTAAACTCTGAGATCCTGCGATCCCTCGCGCATCGGAATACCAATGGGGGTTTAGATTTCTGTCATTCCGGCAACCCCACAAATGATAACCGAGTACACGATGCATTCCCCTTGGTCCATAAAGTCGAAGTGTCATGTAGTCGACGTTCACATGACACCACTAGAAGAATGGCACCACAACTTAAATATCAAAACATCAAGTATTAATCAACATAGTTCACTACTAACATCTAGACTTCTCCCATGTCCTCAAGAACACAACGAACTACTCACAACACACCATAATGAACATGATCAGAGGTGATATAATGATGAATAACAATCTGGATATAAACCCTAGTTTAACGGTTTCACTCAATAGCATCAATACAAGAGTAATCAAAACCGGGAGAGTTTCCCCCATCAAATACAAAGAGTTTAGCCCTAGAAATTACAGTAGGAGCAGAGTGGATGGATGGAGATGACGGCGTCGGCGGTGGAGATGGTGGCGTTGGCGATGGTGATGGAGTGCAGCTCGATGACGGTGACGATGGCGACGATTTCCCCCCTCCGTGAGGGAATTTCCCCGACGGCAACGCAGCCTGCCGGAGAGCTTTTCTCTCTATCGTCTCCGCCTTGTGGTGGCGACGGAGATGGTTCTATCCAACGTAATAATTCTAGGTCTTCGGGGGGGGGGGGGGAAGATGTACGCAAAGGGGAGCGACAAGTGGTGGGCCAGGGCGCCCACATCGCCTGCTCGTGTGGCGGCTTTGGGAGCCACGCCGAGAGGTGGTGTGGGCCCTCTGGGCCCCACCTCGAGCTCCCCTTTTGGCTCCCTCATTGAAATAATTCAGAAATAATTCCCAGTTGGCCACTTTGTTCTTTTGGTCTTCGCAAATATTGTATCTTGACGGTGCTTTTTCCAGCAGAATTCAGCCTCCGGGGTTCCATCCCCCAATGATCATCAATCATGCAAAATAGATGAATAACATAAGTATCATCTCCAAATACGATATATATCAATGAATAGCAGTATATTATGATATAAAATAGTGATGCAAAATGGACGTATCACCAGTCCGCATAGCAGGATAGATATTCTAGGACCCACTCGGTGAGATTATGTCAAATGAGCTTGCAAGCATGTGACTAGGTCACTCGGACATAAGATCATGGACGAGTAGAAGATAGTGTTGTCGTTAACGAGATCAAGCTAGGTATGGAGATATCTATGAACCAGTCTCAGACACGCTAAGCATCGCTATGGCAAAAGGTTTAAAACTCGACGTCTAGGTTCGATCGACAAAAGTCATTCGTTATATCACAGGGGTTAATTCAAGGCGTCCAGGCCCACGAATTAATCGTTGATCGGAGAGGGGCCTCGATCATGTTTGTTATTATATCGAACCGCTAGGGTAACACACTTAAGGGGTTTCGACATATTTACCGGAGAGCAAAATAAGAAATAGAGAACACCGGGAACGTCCCGGGAATGGTCCGATGGAGATCGGGCAGCGAAGAAATAGTTTTCGGATTCGGAATAAATTATATAATATGTATTTAATATTAATTATTGTAATTAATAGTTTAAAATTTTATTTATTTATTTTCGAATTTTTAAAGGCTGATTTCCCAAAATGGGCCTTTTGGTGGAAAGAAGGCCCATGAGGGGGGGGGGGGGGAGTCCCCTCCTTGGTTCGGATGGGGGGAGGCCGGCCTAGGTGGGCCACATGGGGCCCACCTAGGGCCGGCGGCTTGCTTTGGTCAGCGGGGGGTGTGGGGTTTAGTCCCACACCGCCCGACTGGCAAGGTGGGCGCCATCCTTCCCCTTTATATAGAGGGGCACCCCTGGCCTTTTTAATTAACCCAATTAATTTTATTTTTCTCCTCGATTACATGATTCCCTTTGTCGGAGTTGCGCCGAGGAGAGAGTTCTCTCAACCCTACGCCCGCTGGCGTGTTGTTGGTGTTCTGGTCTATCGTGGGATTGTCACGACAGATGTTTCTGGGTGGAAACTTAAGATGAGGGGCATGGCGGCTTCCGACGTCAGGAGCTTGTCTAGCGTGGCGTGGGGAAACAATGGTTTACCCAGATTCAGCCTCTCGTCTTGAGGTAAAAACCTACTTCCTGAGATTCTTTATTGCTCTGGGTTTCGAGGACTCAACGCCTTAGCTTTCGGGTCTCGAGATTACAAGGGTGGTATCGCCTATGACTTATGACCTCGAATATGGCCCTCTAGGAACCAGGAGACCCCCTTATATAGGCGGTGGGTCTTGCTGGATGTACAAGCCGGGATCCGGTTCGTATCATACCCGAACTCTATTCTAAGTCCTCTAAGTCTTCGCCTTCCTTAGCAGGACTCCGTCTTGTACTTGTTCTCTAGCCTTCTGGATCCTTCTTGCTTGCGGGCCAAGGCACACGTTGCGCACCGGCTTACGTGTCACCCGGCCCATGTCTTTATGCTTGATCCGGCCCAAGCTCTTGCCAAGCCAGCTTATCTTCTATGTCGGTGGGCCTACCGGGTTATGATCCCCTCAACCATAGCCCCCAGGATATTTTGGACATGAGTCTGGACTTGATTCACCTTTGCACTCTTAGACATATTCTAGGGGAAGCCGTCAGTCCTTTTGTCCGGGTTATCTGAAAAATAATAAATAACTTATTAGACAAGCAGGCTCTCGGGTGTCAGCTTGGCCGGTCCTGCGGGCGGCACTTTCGTAACCTGCCCATCACTTGCTGACTTTCACTTCTCTGAGCCTTTGACTTTCTTCTTTCTTTATTCTCTTTCTTCAAACCTTCTTGGTCAATGATGCACACGGTGGGTGTGTTGTTGGGAGACCCCAAGAGGAAGGTGTGAAGTAGTGCAGCAGCAAATTTACCTCAGTTATGAAACCAAGGTTATCGAACCAGTAGGAGATGAGAATTCCCCCGAGGTATCAACGCGTCAGAAAAGAGCTTCCTGGTGGTTGACGTGGAACCTGCACACAACAATCAAGATAGTTTGCCCCAACTTAACAGTGAGGTTGTCAATCTCACCGGCTTGCTGTAACAAAGGATTAAACGTATGTGTGAAAGAAAGATGTTTGTTTGTAGAAACTAACAAGCTTGCAGTTGTGGTTTTATCAGATTAATGAGAAGGACCGGGGTACACAGTTCACTAGTGGTGTCTCTCGATAAGTAATAATAACACTCATCCATGCGTGGTAAACAAATTACAGCTGGAAAATTGATAGAATAATGATGAGCAAACCAATGCATATACTAACATTGTGATGTCTAGTGTGAGATTCATTCGGGCGTTACTACAATATACATAGACCGTTCCAACCGCATCTATGACTAATAATCCACCTTCTGGTTAGCGTCTGCACCCCTTTCAGTATTAAGTTGCATGCACCAGATTATCGCCTTAAGCACTGTGTGTAAAGTAAGTAAGTAACATCATCCTTAGACAAGGTACTACTGTTTTATCCCTAGTAGAAACAGTACATCTACAACCTTGGAGCTTTCTGTCACTGCCCCAGATTTAATAGAGACATGAACGCACTATTGAGCATAAATACCCCCTCTTGGAGTTACAAATATCTACTTGGCCAAATCACACACGAGTAACAGAGAGCATGCAATATCATTAAATAGCACACACATGATATATTATGAAGCAATAACTTTAGTACTCAATATTCATCGGATCCAACCAAACACAAATGGAGAATTAAATAAAGATGATCTTGATCATGATAGACAGCTCACAAGATCTAACCATGATAGTACAAGAGGACAAGACAACCATCTAGCTACTCCTATGGACCCATAGTCCAAGGGTAGACTACTCACGCATCAGTTCGGAGGCATTCATGGCGATGTAGAGGCCTCCGGGGATGATTCCCCCTCCCGACAGGGTGCCGGGGAGCAGTTCTGATCTCTCCCGAATTGGTGTTGACGACAGCGGCGGCTCGGGACCCGTGGAGGAAATAATGAACACCGTATGATTTTTTAGTTTTGAGGGGGTACTTATAGGCGAAAGGGCGTGGTCGGTGGGCGGCCGAGGCCACTTCACCACCCGCTCGCGCGGGGCCCATGCTGGCTGCGCCACGGGGTGGTGACGGCCTCTCGGTCGTCCACTTCGTCAAGTTTTCGGTTTTCTAGAACGTTCCTTTTCCAAAAATAATTCTAGGATCTTTTATTTCCAATTCCGAGAATATTTCCTTAAGTACTTTTCTGAAACCAAACAACAGAAAACAGGGAACTGGCACTTTGTCATCTTGTTAATAGGTTAGTCCCAGAAAATGTATAAAACTATATAAAATGCATATAAACATGTAATAACATGATATAACATAGCATGGAACGTAAGAAATTATAGATACGTTGGAGACGTATCATTCAACGACATATTTAATGTCCATCCATGAGCAGGAATCGAGGAGACAATGACCACCTCGGGGAAACAAAGATTATGTCACAGAATATCTCCCGGTTAACAGATATTGTCCCCGAGGAGAATCATTATCTTTGTATTTTGCATTTTCACCCCTTGGTCAACCTCGGGACTCTATAAATAGGAGGGGCCAGGGTGAGCAGTGGCTCACTTTCCCCGGAGCTCTCCTCCTTCGTCTTCCTCCTCGCGCCAGCTCCCAAACTTATTTCCCGAGCTTAGAGAAACTTCTTGAGCTTTCCGCCTCCTCGATTTCAAGGATCTCCGAACAGCTCACCGGTGAGATTTGCACGAAGAACTCCCCCCGTCAATCGGTAAGCACTTCCATCCATCCGCATTTTAATCTAGATCGTTTCCCTCGGATGAACCCACGTTCTTCGTGTTCATCGGATGAACCCCTGATGTTCTTCGTGTTCTTGAGATTCTTGCCTTTTCCTTTGTTTTTCCAAGATTACTCAAATCTGTTACGCCTTATCCCGCTCTCTTCTTTGTTTTTTTCCTCTAAATCTCAAAGCTTTCTCCTTCTCAGGATCTTCTTGATGAACTAGCTCGTGTTCTTCGCGGTCCTCGGTGTTCTCTCATTTAATCTGTTTCCCGAATTTACGTAGATCCGTTTGAACTCGCACCGTTCATTGCTTCGCCGTTTCCCTTTACTCTTGATATCTAGGCATTTTACTCTTCTCAAGATCTTGGCTAATGAACGGCACCGTGCTCTTTGAGCTTCTCCTTTTTCTGCTATTTCCCATAATCCCGTAGATCTGTGTTGATTTCCTTCTCTTTTATTTCTTATTTGTAGATCTCCGGCTTTCAGTTAACACAATGGGCTCAAAGTCAGCCGCCCAGCGCGTCCCGAAGAAGGTGAAGAAGACACCCGGCGCCAGGTCATCCGGGACAGTCGCCGCGGAGAAATCCAAGCGGAAAGCCGGATTCAACTGTGAAAGTCGACCGTCAGAGAGCGCCGTGTCCAAGACTTGGTCGAGCTCGACATGCTCCAAGCTAAGTCGGAAGTTCACTGGCGGCTTCCTGATGATGAGGAGACGATGCCGCAACCCGGCCCTGGTGAGTCATCGTATTCGCGGATCATATAGCCCGGGGTTTCAAACCCCTGGGTTCTCTTTTCTTCCGCCAATTCCTCTACTACTTCCAAATCTGGCCCCAGGATATTGCACCGAACTCGGTGCTCAATATCGGCCACTTCGTCGTCCTCTACGAGGCCTATCTCGGCATAGCGCCCAATCTCCCGCTCTTTCTCGAATTGTAATATTGCAAACCCCAATGCCAATACCCTGAGGGCCCTCTGGTCTCCTACGGCAGGGTTACAATCCAGCACCGTCGCAATCTCGTCTTTCCGAGTGTGGTTCTTCACTCGCACCCGAAGGACTGGCATAAGACTTGGTTCTACTGCCAGTCTCCTACTTCTGACGGTGAGCCGGCTCTTCCCGGCTTTCGCGTCGAGAGGCTCACCCTTAATGATAACATGAACTCCTTCGCCTCCCCCGAAGACCGGAAGGCCATCGAGCCTCTCGTCGGCCGAGTTTGCGCCCTTCTCGCCCACGGGCTGACTAGCGCGGACTTGGTCAAATGCTGGATTGGGTGGCATATTATGCCACTCGGTATTCGGGCGGGTCTGCTATGCTAGTACTCCGGGTCACTCGATGACCCGATGCACTTCAATAACAAGCAGCACCCGGAGGAGGTGCTGATCAGGGCCGCCTGGAAGATCGTCAACGAGTCCCCGGAGGACTTGAAGAAGGACGGCCTTCCGCCTTTCTCTGCTACCAACCCCTTGAAGCCGGTACTTTCTGACTCCCCTATCGTTCTTTTATGTCGAAGCTTTTCTTGAATTATAACCTTGGATTTCTCAAGCGGATGACCCTTGGTGGTCCGCGACTTTGTCCGCCGCGCCCGACTCTGACGATGAGTCGGGCAATAAAGTTGAAGTTGAAGAAGCCGGCCCTAAGGCCGGTGATACGTCCAAAACGTTTCAATAACATTTGATTGTTTCATGCCATTTTATGCTTTTAGCACTTGTTTTTACATTAAATTTATGATTTATTTGGACTAACCTACTAATAGTTGCAAACGTGCACAATGTTCTTGTTTTACATTTTGATATGTACAAATTATCAAGAATACAAGAGGAAACCTTGTTGGACTCGAATTGGGACTTTCCTGAAATCTGTCTGAGAACGTTTTACAGAGAGCGTCAGTTTGACCCCCGAAGACGACGTCAAATCAAAATACAAATAAATAGAGAGTTATGAAAAATTTCCATGCGTAAATTTTAAACCCGAAAAATGCCCAACCGGAGGCCGGATGTGACCTGGTGACCCAATATCGTGAAACCCTAAAAGGGGGTGACGAAAATCCGAGAAGCTATATAAAGGAAGGGAACCTAACTCGGCCAGGACTCCTCCACCCACGAATTACCAACCACCAAAGCAAAGTTTTTTGCCTCCCCCATGGATCCCAACTCCATTGGCGAGGGCTCCCAAGAAGCCATGAAGGAGGGAGGCTAAGGGGCGGCGCTTCCACATGATGCTGGCGGCAGGGAATGAGTTCCACGCGTCGCCGCCCTGCACTCCTCGCTGCCCTCTCCGCCGTCTTCACCGCCATCTCCATCAACACTTCTCCTTGTATTCAGTGGTTCATCCTCCCACAAACCTCTATACCTTCCTATGTAAACATGGTGTTTGATGCTATAATATTCATCCTATGATGTATGTCATGTTTGCGTAGTTATTTGTCTTTTGATTGCTTTTTTGAATGCATGAGGTTAATGAAGGGGATCGTGTGCAGAAAACAAAAAAATTCCTAGCAACGATATCCTTAAACTAGCCAGGATCTACACTATGAAGATATAGTAGTACGACGGAGATCGGAATACATACCCTCGAAGACCGAATAGCGGGGATTATGCTCCCGCACAAGCGTTGACGACGAAGACGATGTAGCCGACCTCTAGGTCGCGGAGAACTCAGCGCGACAAAGACGACGAAGATGACCCCGAGGTCGGGTGGAGGAAGTAGGCCTCCGAGCACCGCTAGCGCAGCACCTTGCAGGGCGTTACACACATACGGTGGAAACGATGGCCTCCGAAGCTCCAGTCCAGGACGAGCAGCGGAAGACTTGGACCGGAACACCAGCAGTGCGGCAGCGGGCTATGGTGGAAGAGATCCCCTCATCCTCCTCGGCGCAACTCCGACAAAGGGAATCATGAGATCGAGGAGAAATAAGAGAATTAATTGGTGAATTAAAAGGCCAGGGGTGCCCCTTCTTATATAGGCTCCCAGGGGGGAGCCAACTTGCTAAGCAGGCAATGTGGGACTAACCCCCACATGCCTGGTGCGGCATAGGAGGGTGCGCCGGCCCCCTACTGGGCCCCTTGGCCCACTTGGGTCGGCCCCCCTTGGCCGCCACCGAATCCCCTAGAGGATTTTCCCCCTCTTGGGCCTTCTTTCGACCAGAAGGCCCATTTAGGGAAATCAGCCTAAATAAATTCGAAAATAAATATATAAAATCATATTTAGACATTAATTTATCTAATGAATATCAAACATATTATATATAATTTATTCTATCTCCGAAAACTTTTTCGTCGCGTCCCGATTTCCATCGGACCATTCCCGGGACGTTCCCGGTGATCTCTGTCCTTTCCGGTTGTCTTGTCGAAACCCCTTAAGTGTGTTACCCTAGCGGTTCGATATAATAACAGGTACGATCAATACTCCTCTATGATCAATGACTAACTCGTAGGCCTGGACCCCATGAATTAATCCCTGTGATATAACGAATGACTTTCATCTATCAAACCTGGACGTATAGTCTTAAACCCTTTGTCATGTCGATACTTAGCGCGTCCGAGCATCATTCTCAGATATCTCCATACCTTGCATGATCTCGTTACCGACATCGCTATCTTCTACTCGTCTATGATATTATGTCAGCTGGTGACCTAGTCACATGTTTGCAAACTCATTTGACATAATCTCACCGAGTGGGACCTAGAGTATCTATCCGGCTATGCGGACTGACAAATCCCGCTGTTGACCCCTCGTCTCAACTACCCCTTTCCGATACCCAAAAGTATCACCTATCATTGTCACACTATATAAGATATGACGTTTGGTGCGATCAAAGTATCTTCCAGGGATAACAATAAGAGTTGATCTTACGGTCTTAAGGCGTAATGACTATGTCCTATAAATACTGGGTATGTCCATCACATCGTTACACCTAACGATATGACTTCCACTGCCGACCGGCGCCATGCCCTATGATCGGAAAACCTCGATCATCAATCGCGCAACGAAACTAGTCTTAGTAGAGGCTACTAGGGACCTGGTTGTTTATCTACCACACCTGTATTAATGTTTTCGCTTAATACAGTTATAGCATGGTATAAAACATATAATGAACAATTGGGATATTGCCAATAAACTATGTTTATTAAGTGCCTCTAGGGCATATTCCCTTCAGTCTCCCACTTGCACTAGAGTAACACTTAATCTAGTTTACAACTTGGTAAAAGCTCAACATCCATAGCATCTTGGTGCCTGCTCGCCTCGTGGAAGAGGAATATAGTCAATAGATCTCACACATTGAGACCTATATGTGCTTTGCAACACTTCTATGTCACCTAGTTTGACATCATCCCGTATCTTATGATGACGGTGAAATATATCCTAGTGGATGGAGTGAGACTCGAGCATTCGCGTAGCATGGGCCTTAAAAGTCTAAGAGATCTATTAAGGAGACCACCTACGCTCGGAAAACTGCTCAGTCCAATCATATTTGCTACTTCTGAAGTCGCGATATATTTCTATACCTATGTAGATTATGCGACAGTGCATTCATATGCGAATTCGCAAACTAACCATGTCTATCTTCAAAATAAAGGACATCTCCTATATGAGATTTCTAGTCGTATGGGTCAGTGTCGTAACTTGCATCATCGTAACCACTTTACGGCAAGTTGTCTTTCCACTCTTACCCTTTACTAGAAAACATATCTTCAGTTCTCATAGACACTGAAGAATAAACTTAACGTTTGTTCATTGATCCACACTAGGATCACTCTAGAACCTGTTCTTCAACCAAGAACTTGGGTCACACTAAGTCGAGCTTTCAGTCTGATAGCATCTATGTATGATACATAGATAATATCGAACATCATTTGCTATAACTGAAAATGCCAAGATAACTTAATATTTTACCTAGTCATACAAGCAAGCACCTCTTTCTTTGCTTGTCCTATTCTGAAACACTTCAGAATCCTGACTTAGGAAATATTCCGACTTAATGTTATTAAGCCCCTTACGTTATATACAATTATAAATCGGATGCCTAATACTCCTAACTTCATTTCATAGAAAATTAATCACTTAAATAATCTTTTACACTCTACTAGAGGATCTGTGTCATTCAATATGTCGTTACAAAATCACGAATGACACCTAGCTCCCACTCAAATATGCCTTCCGCATATAAGATCAAGGAAAAGCTACTTAGCTCCCACTCAAATATGCCTTCCGCATATAAGATCAAGGAAAGCTACTTTTCTCCCACTCACTTCTTTGCAAATGTAGGTTTCTTCAACTATTTTGCACAACTCTAAAATCCTTTGATCACATTATGAAAGTGAAGATTCCAGCTCCGATATGCTTGCTTCAGCCCATGAATGGACCACTGAAGTTTGCATACATGTTTAGCATCCTCAGGATTACAAACCATTCTTAATGACACTATTAAGAACCATGGTTTTCTCATCCATCTATCAATTTCTCATTCGAAATTATACTAATTGCTAAACGACCCAGAATAGATTTAGGCTTCGCCACTTGAGACAAACTCTCATGTGGTCAACTTTTGAATCTGTCGGAACTGTTTCACGACAAATCGATCCTTCTCAATGTCTATTCTCTCATAAAATTCCATATACTATTAACATCCTAGATGCCATCAAGAAGATCTCCCAAGTCATTACCTGGTAATCGTATATGGATTTTATTTCGGATCATAAATGACTCATAGCCATTTCTCGGACTTAGGTCCACCATGGAGGGACGAGCCAGGGAGGGCTCGTGGGCTGAGTTGGGCCATGGTGGCCCAGCTCGGCCAGGAGGCTCCCTCTACATTTTTTTTTTTGGTTTTCTTTTTATTTCTTTTCTAGATTTTTGTTTCTAAAACAAAATGGAAAGATAAAAGGAGATGAAACCCTTTTGACAATTTTCATATTCATAAAAATAGTTAATTTAAAATACCAAGTGTGAAAGTTTAAAAAAACTTTGCAACATCATATTTTAAAAATATTTGAATTTGCATTTGAATTTAATAGTGTGAATTAAAATTAAATGCAACAAATTAATTAATTGTGGTGACAAAAAGAAAAGATACCATGTTGATAATTTTTATTACAACACAAACACAACCTTTTTTGGAATGTCTAAAGTTGGGATGTTACACGTTTGCCCTTCAAGCGATTTCGTTTTCCCTTATACTTCATGGACTACTCGTACTTCTAAGGGGGGCACTTGAGCATCGCGACTCAGGGCTCTTACCTCTCCTAGTCTTAAACTCCCCCCGGCCTTGCTGAGTCGTTGCTCTAGCATACCGAAGTGGCGGAGTCATGGCACGAAGAGACGGGTCCTAACGACGCAGAGAACCCATAGACATGAAGATAAGTGCAAAGGGACCCCTCGAGGGGCAAACCAGCTAGAAGCAAATTGCAAACGAGAATATATTACATGCCCACAAAAGTCGCACAGTGTCTAAACATAAAAACTGTTTCAGATACAAGCGCACGCAGGCGCAACGGTTACAGCTCAGGCGGAGTCCGCGCCATCGCGCACCTCCTCTACGGCACCCTCCTCCATCTCGGCAGACGCGTCCTCCTTCTCGTCGTCCTCTGCAGCAAAATCCGCGCGTCTGAAGCGGTTGCAGAAGGCATCGACTTGCTCGCAGAGGGAGTTGGAGACCCGCCGCACGTCCTCGCCCTGACGAGCCTCAGTCACGGTCGCGAGGTCGAAGCCCGGTGTGAGGAGCCGGAGGTTGGTGAAGAGGCGATCCACGACCACGCCCAAGAGCTGGCGGCTCTCGACCTCGATCACCTCGCGGAGATCAGCGACGGGGCGCTTGAGCGTCGTGAAGAGCTGGTCGAAGTAGACCCCTCCGGAGGCGCCTCGGCCTTCCTCTTGGAGGGGACTTCAGACGGCCTCGCCCCAGACTGGCCCACGGCCGCCTTGGTGCGTGGCTCCCGCCGCCCCGGAGTGGCCTCCACGTCGGAGGCCTCCCTCTCCTCATCCTTCTCCTCCACGAGGCGCGAGGGCACCACCATGAAGGCGTCATCGTCACCTGACGAGATGTCGCAAATCTCGTCAGTGAAACGCCCAGGCCTCATGGAGGACACCTCCCCAGCCGCGGCCTCCTCCTCTCCTCGCCCTGCTCCCGAGGCATAGGGAGAGTTTGCTCCCTCCGCTTCCTTCACCACCGACACAGGCACCTCCTTCCCCGCCTAGCCTGCCGGGGTAAACAAGTGCATCCCATCCAAGATGGCCATGCGCTTGGTCATGTTATATTGATGGAGAGGCCGGAGCGTGATGGGGAGCTGGTCCACGGCAGGCACCACCGGGTTGATGAAGAGCGCAGACAGGACGTTGTCGACGGCGTCCTTGTCGTTGTCCTCGCGGTGGAGCCGCATCTTGTCGTGGGGGCCGGAGTACATCCACATGGGCACCGAGTGCGCCTGGAGGGGAACGATGCGGCGCGTCATGAAGTCCACCACGATGATTTGCCCCGTGAGGCCCTCCTCGCGAAGGAAGCTCAAGCGGCCCATATGGCTCGCGTTCCGCGCACCGTCGAAGGGCGTTTTGCCCCAGTGGGAATTCTTCACGGGCGGCGCGTCGGGGACCTCGTGGAAGGCGCAGGGATGCTCCACCCCGACGAAGAACCACCGCTGGCGGAAGTCGTCCACCTTCTTCGTCACCGAAGTTACGGCCTTGCCGTTGCTCCACGACATGGGGATGTAAACGCTCCCCATGCCATCCACGATGTGGAATGAGAGCCACCCCGAGCGCTCGTTCATCGCCGTGTTCTGGAGCGTGTAGAAGCACCGGCAGAGCCCCACCGTGGGCTCCAGGCCCAGGTACGCCTCGCAGAGGTAAGCGAACACGGCGAGGATGAGGACATAGTTGGGTTGGAGATGCAGCAACTGAATCTGGTAGAAGGCCAGGACCGCCTACAGAAATGGAGAGAATGGCGGCACCAGCCCGGCAGAGACGCAGTGCTGGAAGACTGGGAAAAACCCTCGCGGGTGTTTCCCGTGCGCAGCCGGCTTGAGCGCGGTGGCGCCGTGCTCGTTGGTCCGGTCTGCCACCCGGTAGCGGACCTTGGAGAGCGCCTTCTCGTTGACGCGCACCCCGAGCAGCGCAGCGCCATGCGCAACCTCGTCTGGCGCCGCCTAGGAGGAGGATCCCGCGTCCTCCTTGCCCTTGTTCTTGGCAGGACTCATTGCCGGAGTTCGGTGTGTCGCTGGAGGCGAGAGGAGAATAGAACGCTAGAGAGCGGAGGCGGAGAGCTCGAAACTGGCGGAGGCTTCTGCGGGAAGGAATGGAAACAGTAACGGCTCCCTACTCCGGCGCCCAGACTTTATGTCTCGTCAGGGAGCAGTTACCGGGGCGTGGTGGGACCCCCCACGACGTACGCCCCAGATCATGCGCGACCGTTACTCGTCTGAGTGACGCGTGGCTTGGGCCGGCCGGGCACTTTGGGCCCACGATGCTCCGCCTGCGCCCATGGGCTCAATCGCGCCCATCGCGGGCCCGGGGGCTACTGTCGGCCCAGTGGGGACTGGGGTGTGCAGAGCCCACTCTCCCAGGCCTCGCACATTGACATATCAGACGAAACGACTAAGGACCAAGCCACCGCTTGGAGAGACCCTCGAGAGGTAAATCCTCTTGAGGGCCTGAAGAGGAAGAGAAGGCCTGAAGAGGACCTTCTCTTCAAGAGACTCTCCCGAGGCGCCGTGCGCCTGGAGAGAAGTCAACAGAAATCCCTCCACAGGCCGCCTCGGACCTGTGGGGAAGCTTCGCGGCCAAGGAAGTACTGCAGGGCGCACATGGCCTCTACAACAGCCGCAGAGTGACGCAGGCACTCCCTTTGCCGTTTTGGTGATAAAGGAGTCAATAAAGTTGCGCCGCCTGCGCCTGGACAGTTGGGACTTTCCTCTCTGGTGATAAAGCGGCTGGACGGTGCAACGCTCCAAGAAGATCGTCAAACGTGGGCTCCACCACGATCACTGCAACCCCTGCGAGCCGTTCTGCGCGGTCTGCAGCTTGTCGGCCACCGCGCCCAACTTTATCTCCGCTGGACCACGTCGATGAAGGATTCAGCCGCAGTGGACTCCAACTCCTCCGCGCCACTACCGTGTGGGAGCCTACCTTGGACGCCCCGCGCAAGGAAGACGCCCGTGGCGCCTATAAAAGGAACAATACCTGCACCGTAGGAAGAGGTCGGCCAATTGCTTGCAAAACACTTGTAAACCCTAGTCCAGCTAGTAGAACAGGCCTTCGGCTGGAGGAGGAAGACGGCCATTGCGTCCCTCTCCAAGCATGAACTGCCTCAAGAGAGCCCTTGGCAAGCTCAGTTGTACTGTAACCCTTGCAGTGCAATACAGACAAGCAGGAGTAGCGGTGTTACCTCCTCCTGAGGGCCGTGAACCTGGGTACGGGCCGGTGTCTATCTCTGTCGTGGGTATTCCTCTCCAGGCCCGGCGAGCACCGTCGTCGTGCCTCTCGAGGGTCGCTTGACCTCCATGTTCAATCCCCTTCTCGAACTACTCTTCAGGCTGTGGCTATCCCTGTTCCGTGGTAGTCACTCTCCGACATGACCTAAATGGGCTAATTTGTATTTTATGAATATTTCGTAATATTATTTTTCAAAAGTGTTCAAAGCATGTCCACAACTGGTTTAACACAAAGATATTGTTTATACAAATTTTAACAATTTTATTTGACTCCGTTTGGACGCTTAAATCAAAAGATATGAATTAAATGGAAAAACAGAAAAATAAAATTTGCTGACGTCATGTCGTCTTCAACGTCTCGCCGGAATTTCCTCCCGAAACGTTTGGCCGCAAATCGCGCACGGTTCCTCGCCCTCGCGCAAGCCCGGTCGCCCTAGACCCTCCCCTATAAAAGCCCACCCCCTCCTCTATCTTTCCCCTCTGCCTCCTCTTCAATTCCCGCCGCCAGGCTCGAGAAGTTGGTCGCCGGAGTCCGCACCATCCGCCGCCGTTTTTCTCCTTCCCCGGCGAGGTGAGCAATCACCCGACGCCAAGACCATGCCCTTTCTCTTTCCCTCACCGATGTGCACCCTGGTGTTCTTTTCGTAGCCGTTCGACCAGTTGGTGCTTGACCGAAGCTCGCCGGTGAAAGCCGTGTCTCCGTCCGTGCCTCCCCGCTTGTCCCGGATGCTCCGCTCGACGCTGTGGCCACCATAGTCTACACCGTGCGGAGGCGCATCTCATCGCCATTCCCTCGAGGCTGGGGAGTCGCCGGAACGTCCACGCCTGAGCCTGCGCCGCCATCGTCCCCACATCCGGTGAGCTACCGCCGCCAGCTTTAGGTCGATCAAGGCGAGCCATCCGATCAAATTTGTGCGGCCGTGATTAGATCCTTGCAGTGAACGGGTACGGTCAAATCTAGACCATCAGATCTAGATCTAACGATCCAGATCCAACGAAGCCGAGCCGCGGCTAAGACGAGCCGAGCCGTCAGCCGAGCTGAGCCCATCCAATCACATGCCTAGTTAAAAAACCCGGACCGGTCATCGAACCGGCCAACCTCTCGGTTCAGGTTTATCTGGTTCAACCGCCGGTTCAATTGGTTTGATTGCTGAACCAGAAATCAGAGAAAATTATTATTTATATTAATAAAACAGCTAAATAACGAGCTAAATACCATAACTTCCGTTGTTTTATCACATCAGAGGCACTGGAAACGTGGCTAGCGCGTGCAGCATAGTTGACAGGGTGCGACACCAGGGTTCTGTTTCCGGTTCAACAGTCCCGGTTTTCGGCGGTTCAAGTAAAAGCCGGAAGTTAGACCGGAATATTTCCGGTTCGCTTCCTTGTCCGGTCTAGTGCGCTAAGAAAACCAGCAGAGCCTCTAGTTCCGGTTAATTCCGGTCAGACCGGCGGTCTGATCCGGTTTTTCAACTAGGGATCACATGCAGCCAGCCACTTGGATCAGGAAATTCTGCGATTTTTTTTTCTTTTTAATTAGCAGTTTTGCAGAAAAGCCCCTTCATCTTATAATTGTTATAACTTTTTAACCACAGATCCAAATTAGCCAAATTTTATATATTTGGAAAGCCATTGACATATAGAATATTTTAGTTCTGTTAGAATTATTCAAATCTCAAATGGATGATTTGATATATTTGTCATAACTTTAAATCTATAATTCCAAAAATTGCAAATAAAATTGTTTTGGAATCTTAAAATATGTATTATATTATGCTTCTATGAGAAAATAATTTTTGAGAATAGTTTTGACGATTTAATAATCATACCCTTAATTTGAATAGTTTGACTATTTTTTACATAACTTTTGATAGAAAGATTAATTTTGAGTAAATCCAATTGCTATAAATTTATTTAAATCCCCTCTGTCTATTAACACTATTTATAAAATTTTGTTATAAAAATTTAATCACAGAAAAATTTAATCTTATATTTATTCCTTTTATTATTTTTTGGAAAAATAGAAATTAATTAAATTGCATTTAAATCCTCATGCTGTAGCGTACCTGCACTTTAAATAAGGAAGATACCTGTGTACAGTGCAAATCCCTGGATCGATTCGTTTGCACACACAGTTTACGATGTAATATCACAACAAAGTATCAATGTTTTTACATCAATGATCCAGACTTACAAAATATTCATTACAAGTTGCATAGCATAAAGCTAGCTTTGAAATAGTACAAAGCGGAAATACAATAGCAGTGGGTCTCCAACAACTTCATGTTGCCACAGGCGAAAACATGTTGGATGTAGACTCGAAACCTTTAAACGAAACCTCACTCGTCATCTAAACAATCTGCAATAAGAAAAATATTGCAACAACGTGGGTCAGATTCCATTAAAAATGGTGTCTGGCAAGTGACACTATGGTGGACACTTAATGGAATAACTCTATAGCCTATATGCATATTTGGCTGGTGGAGTTCGGGGCTATTTTGCATAAAGCCAATTTTTCCAATCTCTTTGGAAAACACTTTCTTCAAATCAAGACAAGTATGGCATGAAAACCATAATCTCATCTTCCCTTGTTCACCCATCAAGTTTTATTTCTGAAGTTGGAATGGTGGAATCCTCCGTTGACGTCTGTGATCAGCTGCTCAAATTGTCCGTACCGGGGACACGACTCAATACTTAGTTTTACACTCTGTAGAGGTTGTGCACGTTCACCATTGTACCCATTCAACCCAACTATCCTTTACACACCATTTGTGATAAGGAAAGGAGAAGAATGAGACGAGATCTTTCAGAAGCATTTTCCCTCCCACTCTGGCTTGACCCGTTCCACCTAACATCCCCCTACATCTGCTTGTTAAGCTGGAGAGAGTCTACGCAACATAATTGATCAAGCCAGAGCACATATGGCAATGGCTGCACTGGAAGCAATCGTCACTCGGAGTTCTTCAGATTCCTCTGTTCCTGGGTGGCCGTTCACAAGTGCACGTACTCCAGGAACCATAGACATGGGCCTGAGTAGCCACTCAACTTCGCCACCATACAACCTTTTACCACCCAGGTGTTTCATTCTTAACTTAGTAGAATTTAGATTTTCACAAAACATCATTTGCATAGCATCAATAATTCTACTAAGTATTGCATAGGAACCTAGACACAGGAATAAGGAATTATACACAGGTTTAGCACAGCAATACTATCCTACACATGCTTATATAAAAATACACTAAGTAATGCATATAGAAAATAGTAGGAAGTTTATGAGGTATGCCACTTGCCTTTGAATGTTGTCGTTGTTCACAAACTCTTTTCAACAACGAACGTTTGCTCTCCGTTCAATCTAAACAATATAAGCAAACAACAATACAACAATCAACAAACAACAATCATCAAACATACATGCACATACATAGTGAACAAATAAGTTTCATAAAACTTGTAAGGAAAACATGTTATGTATGATATGCAAATTATTTCTAAGGACTAGAGATGCAATTCATGCCATGAAAATCTTTTTAAGTCTTAAGTGAAAGACAAGATTAGGAAAGAGGGAAAAGGTAGAAGAAAGATGTATTGGTCTTCCAGGCTTCATCTCCAGACTTGTAATATTCTCCTTGGTGATGTCTTGATTGAATTCTTGGTAGACTTGAATAATCTTCAGACTTGATGGTTTTTGTATCACCTAGGCTGGTCTTGGATTTAACTTAGTCTTCAAGAGGTCTAAGAGAAGAAAGGAGAAATTAAAGAGAGAGGGAGCAAGACTTAGAAAATATTTCTGGTTGGTCTTCATGAACTTCCTCTTGATTTTTCTTCTAAGTGCTTCTACTTCTTGGAGATTCTTCTGGAGTCTTGTTTTGGCTAAGTCCATCATTGGTCTTCTATCTCCATGTTGAAAATCCTAAGTGTCTAAGTGTACCACTTTACCAAAATGCTAAGTTGAAAATATTTCTAACTTAGAGAAAATAGGGAAGGAGTTTTCTTTTGGGAAATATAACTACAAAATAAAATATGATATGCATGAAATGCAACGCAATTTTTAATCACATGAACAATTGTGCTAATGCAATTTAATTAATTTCTATTTTCCCAAAATATAATAAAGGAACAACTATAAGATTAAAGTTTTATGTGATTTAAATTTTATAAGCAAATTTTACAATTAGTATTAATAGACAGAGGGGATTTAAATAAATTTATAGCAATTTGATTCACTCAAAAATAATGTTTATATCAAAAGTTATGTCAAATTTACTCAAACATCATATTTTGAATTTGAATAAATCTAAATTACTCAAGGTTGGAAAACAACAGAACTAGCACAATCTATATGTCATGGGATTTTCAAAGATATTTTATTTAAAAATTTTGACCTTACAGAATTAAAACTATAATTAAAATATTTTTTTACATGTTTCTGTAAATACCAAGTTAGTGCACGACTAAAATACAAGTTTTTATTATACCACTATTTTCTACAGGTTCATACGATTCCATAGACTACAAAAACGGAGTTACGGTTGATTTAATATGAATTTTGGAAGTTATGTCTAGTCAGAAAAACGAAAATATTGAATAGGTGACCTATGACGTTTTTCTAATGGCTGCTACCCTTCATCAAGTGATATGTACGTAACAAGATAGAAGGAAGCACAGCAGCAGCTCACCGGCGAGAGGAGATGACGGCGGCGGTGGATCGACCGGGCGGACGCAAAATGACGCGGACGGTCGGCGTGTTGTGGCCGTCGGCGACGGGTGTGGACGGCGACGACGTTTCAGATGCTCCCGGACGCGAGGGAGATGACGGCGACGCGCGTATGGACACGGCGGAGCGGAAGACGGTGTCGGAGTTGAGCGGCGATTCCCTGAGCTGCGTGGAGAGGCAGACAGAGTGGCGACGACAACGATGACCTTCGGGTCGAGTTCGGCCTCCACGATTTGGCTGTGGAAATGAAGCAAGGAGGGTGTTTAAAGGAGGGCACGGACGTGGGAAAGAGGAAGGACCAAGAATCGGCGGCGGCGAGTCACTCTGCTTGCCGGAATCAAAGAAATACGGTAGCGGTCCAGCGAAACTCCGGCGAAGAAATTCGTCGGCCTTGGCGCGTATTGGAGAGGGATATTGGGGGGGAATGGTGGAGGAGGTCGAGGGCTTTATATAGAATCTGACGGTGCTTGATTTGGTGCAGTCATTTGCCCGCAATCAACCGGACATTAATTTCGACAAAAAACGTCCATGTTTAATGGCGGACGAAATTAGAGAAATTTAGTACGTTTAAAAGAGGTCTTTTATGGGGGAATGAAAGAGGAGATCAAGGGATTTAATTAGAAACAAACGGTACGTCATTTGGGGGTCTAAATCAACGAGAATCAATTCGGGAAGTATGCACGGGAGCTGTTTTCGCGTTTTCTGGTTCTGGAGCTTTGAAGACGACGCTGACGTCATGCCGACGTCAGCGTTATTTTTTCTTCTGAAATTTTCTTATTTCTTTCATAATTTTTTATTTAAGACTCCAAATCAAGTCAAATAAATTTCTAAAAATTTGTAAAAATAATATCTTTGTGTTAAACCAGTTGTGGGCATGTTTTGAACACTTTTCAAAAATCAAAAAATTGAATTATTGATTAATTACAAATTTGCCACTTAATGTCAAATTTGAAAACATGGCTTAAATAATTTCGTTTTTGGCTAAATAAAATTTATAAAAATACATCACTTATATAAGTTTAAAATTAAGTTATTTAAACTCATTTTCCAATATTAAATAATTTTGGCTTTAGTACAATATTAAATAACATCACACGTTTATTTGAAATGAAAAGGGAAATATAATGTATTCATTTTTAATTCAAAATATTTTGTGCACCATTATATTTTATATTATGATAATTCATTTGAAAACCTTATAACAACTTTGGAAAATATTTTTGATTTAATTCATTTCTTATATAGAAAATATATTCATGAAAGTCATTTCATGTTTTGAAAATAAATGAAAATAATTTAAGCTAATGAAATGTTTATTTGGGTTGTTAAGTAATTATAAAATCTATGAGGTTTTAAGTTATAAACTATAGACTTGTAATATCTAAATTATGTTTTGAACTCAGGTAAATGAATAATAATCTTCTAGCAAATAGACAATGTTTTCAATAGTTTAAAATAACACTTGTAATTATTATTTTAATTTATTTATAGCTAAGGCTAAGTGGTTGAAATCAATTACTTATAAGTAAACTATTTACTTAAAATAAAATGGTTTGTACTTTATAAAACATTTGTCAAATTATATATTAAGGTTTTTGAAATACAATGGATAATGTAATGTTTAATTGGAAATAACTTTTGAAAATAATGACACATTGGGAATTTTGAAATAATAGACTTTTTCAAATTGGTTGAAGTCTTTTATAGTTAGTTTTCTTATGCATTCTAATATTTTATTTTAATCAAAACAAAAGTTTTAAATTTTAGTGATTTTTGAACATTCCAAAATGTTGGGATGTTACACATGCAGACTTTATAAATATCACAAAAGTTAATATGATGTTTCTTATGATTAAAAAGTCCATTGCATGCATAACCTATTTTCTCATATAGATATACTTATCATAGGAAAATTTCTTCATTATTTTCTCTAAGTTAGGATTATTTTCAACCTACTATTTAGGTAAAGTGCTATGCACTTAGACACTTAGTGATTTCAACATGGAGCTAGAAGGCCAATGAAAGACTTAGAAGAAAACAGACTCTGGAAACATCTCCAAGAAGTAGAAGCACTTAGAAGAAAAATCAAGAGGAAGTCCAAGAAGACCAACCCCCTTTATTCTCTAAGTCTTTCTCTCTTTCTTTTCTTCTTCTCTGAGACTTCATGATGACTAAGTTAAATCCAAGACCCGCCTCGATGATACAAAAATAATCAAGTCTGAAGATTTATCAAGTCTACCAAAAATTCAATCAAGACATCACCAAGTAGAAAGTTACACGTCTGGAGATGAAGCCAGGAAGACCAACTACATCCTTCTTTCTATCTTTTCCCTCTTCCCTAATCTTGTCTTTCACTTTAGACATAAACAATTGTTGATCATGTTATTACCATCTTTGAAGTATGTTGGATCCTAGCGGCATAGTGAGATGAAGCGGCCTAGAGACTAACCTTACATGTCCAGGTACATGAGACCTGTTCCACAACATAAGTGGCTGGCCGGGTGTCTGTCTCTCTCACTATAGTGAATATCCAATTTACAAAGAGTTGTTAATAATTGTTGATCACTTGAAGAATAGACTTAGTATTTTCTCTAAGTATTTATGCACATCATGGCTAAACCATTAGAGTGCTTATTCAAGATGATTTATAGCAAAGTATTTTATCCAACTTATGACCTTGGTACTCAATCATTTTTACCAAATATTTGCCTTGCATTAACTTATAATATTTTCATGGCATGACATGCATCTCTAGTCCTTAGAAATATTTCGCACGTCAGGCATAAACATATTTTCCTTAGAAATTTATGAAACTTGTTTGTTCATTATGAAAGTGTTTGTATGCGTTGTGATGTTGTGTTTTGTGTTGATTGTTGTATTGTTGTTTGTCTATATTGTTAGATTGAACGGGAAGCCCCGAGTTACGTTGAAAAGAGTTTGTGAGCAAAGACATCATACAAAGGCAAGTGGCACACGCATATACTTCCTAGTATTTTTATATGCATGAGTAGATTATTTTTCTATACGCAAGTGTAGGATAGTATTGGTATGCAAGCCATGTTTAGACTTCCTTATCCAGTGTCTAGATTCCTATGCAATACTTAGTAGAATTATTGATGCTATGCAAAACTATTTTTGATGAAAAGTTAAATTTTACTAAGTTGAGAATGAAACACCTGGGTGGAATTGGTTGCTTGGCTGTATGAGTTGAGTGTTGTCCCAGGGGTTTTACCTATTGGATATTCACTTGTGGATGGCCACCGAGGAACAGAGGAATCTAAAGAACTCCGAGTGACGATTGCTTCCCGTGCAGCCATTGCCAATATGGGCTCTGGCTTGATCAATTAAGTTGTGTGGAGGCCCTAGCTTGACAGGTGGTTGTAGAGGAATGTAGGTGGAACGTGTCAGGCCGGCAATGGGAGGGAAAATACTTCTGAAAGATCTCATCTCATTCTTCTCCTTTTCCTTAACACTTCCATAGTGTATAGGATAGTTTGGGTTGAATGGGTACAATGGTGAACGTGCACAACCTCTGCAGAGTTAAAATCTAAGTACTTAGTCGTGTCCCCGGTACGGACAATTGAGCAGCTGAACGAGGACGTCAACGGAGGATTCCACCATTCCAACTTCAAAATTAAAACTTGATGGGTGAACAATGGTAGAATGAGACAGTGGATTTCATGCCACGGATGTCTCGAATAAAAGAAAAGTGTTTTCCAAAGAGTTAGGAAAAATTGGCTTTATGCAAAATAGCCTTGAACTCCACGAGCCAAATATGCATATAGGTTATTAGAGTTATTCCACTAAGTGTCCACCATAGTGTCACTTGCCAGACTCCATTTTTAATGGAATCTGACCCACGTTGTTGCAATATTTTTTCTTATTGCAGATTGTTCAGATGACGAGAGAGGTTTGGTTTATAGGTTTCGAGTCTACAACCAACATGTTTTCGCCTGTGGCAACATGAAGATGATGGAGACTCACTTCTATTGTATTTCCGCTGTTTACTCTTTCAGTGCTAGCTTTATGCTATACAAGTTGTAAAGAATATTTCGTAAGTCTGGATCATCGATGTAATAAAAATGATACTTTCTTGTGATATTACATCGTAAACTGTGTGTGCAAACGAATCGATCCAGGGATTTGCACTATACACAGGTACCTTGTCATATTTAAGTGCAGGTACGCTACAAACGAGTTTAGCATTTTCGTAAGCTTTACTTCTCCATTCATCTAAAAAAACTCAAATTAAGCAATCTTTTCTCACTAGCAAGTTTAAAATCTCTATTTAGTTTTCTCACTGCCCAATAAGCTTTGTGTTCTAAGGGCAAGTGACATGCTTTTCCATAAACCTTTTTATAAGGAGACATACCCATGGGATTTTATAAGCAGTTCTATAAGCCCACAATGCATCATTTAATTTACTAGCCAAATTCTTCCTCGTTCTATTAACAGCCTTTTGCAAGATAGATTTAATTTCTCTATTTGATAATTATACTTGCCCACTAGTTTGAGGATGATAAGCTGAAACAATTCTATGATTAACACCATATTTAGCAAGAACTTTTCTAAAACCACCATGAAGAAAAAGAGAACCTCCATCAGTCATAAGATATCTAGGAACACCAAATCTAGGGAAAATAATTTCTTGAAGCATTTTTATGATGTTTCGCCATCAGCACTTTTAGTAGGAATAGCTTCTACCCATTTAGTAATATAATCAACCGCAACAAGTATATGTGTATTACCTTCTGAAGAAGGGAAAGGACCCATAAAGTTAAATCCCCAACAATCAAACAGTTCAATAACAAGAGAATAATTCATAGGCATTTCATTACGTCTAGAGATATTAGCAACTCTTTGACACTCATCACAAGATAAAATAAACTTTCTTGCATCTTTAAAGAGTGTAGGCCAATAAAAACCTGATTGTAAAACCTTTTGTGCGGTTCTATCTCCAACGTGATGTCCTCCATAAGCGCTACTATGGCACTTTCTCAATATCTCTTTTTGTTCATACTCCAGAACACATTTTCGCATAATACCATCAACTCCTTCTTTATATAAGTGTGGGTCATCCCAGAAATAATGCCTCAAGTCATAAAAGAATTTTCTTCTTTGTTGAGCTGAAAAGGTTGGAGGCAAATACTTCGAAACAATAAAGTTAGCATAATCTGCATACCAAGGACTATCTCGCGAACTCGCCCTTATTGAAGCCAATTATTCATTTGGAAAACTAACATTAACAGGTATAGGATCATAAGCAATGTTTTCCAATCTAGACAAATTATCAGCAACAGGATTATCGGCACATTTTCTATCTACAATATGCAAATTGAATTCTTGCAAAAGTAATACCCATCTAATAAGCCTAGGCTTTGCATCTTTCTTTTCCATAAGGTATCTAATTGCAGCATGATCAGTATGAATAATAACTTTAGAACCAACAATGTATTGTCTAAATTTATCACAAGCAAATACAACAGCTAGAAATTCTTTTTCAGTTGTAGCATAATTCTTTCGAGCAGAATCAAGAGTCTTACTAGCATAATGAATAACATTTTATTTCTTATCTACTCTTTGTCCAAGAACAACACCAATAGTAAAATCATTAGCATCACACATAATTTCAAATGGTAAATTCCAATCAGGTGGTTGAACAATAGGAGCAGTTATTAAAGCTTTCTTAAGAGTTCCAAAAGCTTCCTTCCAATCATCATAAAAAACAAACGATATATCTTTTTGCAAGAGATTAGTAAGAGGCTTTGATACCTTGGCAAAGTCTTTGATAAACCTTCTATAGAAACCAACAGGACCAAGAATGCTACGAATACCTTTAACATCTCGGGGGCAAGGCATTTTCTCAATTGCCTCCACTTTAGCTCTATCAACTTCAATACCTCTTTAAGAAATTTTATGTCCAAGAACAATCCCTTCGTTAACCATAAAGTGGCATTTCTCCCTATTAAGAACAAGATTAGTTTCTTCACATCTCTGCAAAACCTTATCAAGATTGTGCAAGGAGTTATCAAAAGAAGTGCCATAGACGGAGAAATCGTCCATGAACACCTCCACAATTTCCTCACAAAAACCATGAAAGATAGCAGACATACATCTTTAAAAAGTAGCAGGAGCATTACATAAACCAAAAGGCATACGCCTATAAGCATAAGTACCATAGGGACAAGTAAATGTGGTTTTCTCTTGATCTTGAGCTTTAACAACAATTTGAGAGAAACCTGAATAACCATCAAGAAAGCAAAAATGAGTTTTATTGGCTAATCTCTCCAACATTTGATCAATAAAGGGTAATGGATAATGATCTTTCTTAGTAACTTTATTAACCTTTATAAAATCAATGCACATTATATAACCAACAAATACTCTTTGAGGAATAAGTTCATGATGATCATTAGGTACAACAGTAATTCCACCCTTCTTAGGGACACAATGCACAGGACTAACCTATCTACTATCAGCAATAGGATAAATGATACCAACATCAAGAAGTTTTAATACCTCATTTCTTACCACTTCCTTCATCTTAGGTATTAAACGGCGTTGGTGTTCAACAAATGGCTTCGCATCGGGCTCCATATTAATAGAATGTTGACATATAGTAGGAGAAATCCCCTTCAATCATCCAAAGTATAACCCATAGCTCCACGGTGTTTCTTCAATATGTCCAACAATCTTTCTTCTTCTTTTCCTGAAAGGTTAGCACTAATAATAACAGGATATATTTTCTTATCATCAAGATGAGCATACTTGAGATTATCAGGCAAAGGTTTTAAATCAAAGACAGGATCCTCTTTAGGTGGAAGTGTTTTACCCAAGTCTTCCACTTTTAAATTATGTTTAAGAATAGGTTGACGAAGGAATATGTCCTCAAGTTCATTTATTTGTTCCATAAAATTTTCATCTTCATGATCTTCCATAAATTGCTGAATATAATTAGTAGGAGCAAGAGAGACAGAAGCAAGTTGTTTTACTCTAAAATCTTCATTAGGCAATTCGGGTTCATCAGGGGTTTTTTGCAAATTTCGAAAAATTGAATTCATATGAATCACCAGCAAATTTAGTAAGGATTTTCTCTTTCCTACAATCTATAACAGCACCACAAGTATTCAGAAAAGGTCTACCAAAAATAATAGGACAAGTCTTACTAGCAGCAGAACCAAGTACGAGAAAATCAGCGGGATATTTAGTCTTACCACATAGAACTTCAACATCTCTAACAATACCAATGGGAGAGATAGTTTCTCTATTAGCAAGTTGAATAACCATCAATATCTTCAAGTTGGCTAGGACCAATTTCATGCATAATCTCTTTGTAAAGCTCATAAGGAATAGCACTTGAACTTGCAACAATATCACATAACTCATAATAACAATGATCACCAATTTTAATAGATAACACAAGAACACTAGCCTTTCTTGACTTTGCAGGATGAGAGACAACATTAGAAGCATCATCACAAAATATAATATACTCTTCTTCCACATTTTCAAAAACAAGTTCTTTAACTATAGCCATAGAAGGTTCAACTTTAATTTGTTCATCAGGTTCTTTAGCTTTCTTATCACTTTTATTAACCACATTAGCCATAAGAGAATGTTCTTTCACTTTAACAAGAAAAGGAATTTTAGCAACATAAGGCTCAGGAATGATATGATCAACAATATTAACCTCAATGCTTTTAGCTAAAGGAACAACAAGTTTATCTTTATAAGGTTCATGATATTTTTCAAACCCCTTCTTGGGCAAACTGAAATAATCAGCAAAGGTTTTATAATAATTTGCAACAACTTGAGAATCAAGACCATAAGCATTATTCATATTTCGAAATACATCAGTGTCCATAAAAGTCTTAATGCATTCAAAGTTATATTTTATACCTGACTCCCTACCTTTGTCGTTCTCCCATGATTCAGTATTTTCTTCAATACGGTCAGAAAGATCCCATTTAAACTCCTTCTTATTACGAGTGAATGATCCAGCACATGAAGTATCCAATAATGTTTTATCTTCAAACAAGAGTCTTGCATAGAAGTTATCAACAATAATATTACCAGGAAGCTCATGAATGGGACATTTGAGCATTAATGCCTTCAATCTCCCCCACGCTTGGGCAATACTCTCTCCATCATGAGGCCAGAAGTTATATATAGAATTCCGATCTTGATGAATTTCACTTGGAGGATAAAACTTGGAATAAAAGAGAGGTACAATTTCCTCCCATCCAAGAGAATCCCTGTTCTTCAGCAGTTTATACCAATGTGCAGCTCTCCCACCAAGTGATATGGAGAATAATTTCTTCCTGACTTCATCCATCGTAATACGTGCACACTTGACCAACTCGCATAATTCATGTAAATACAGCAAATGATCACCGGGGTGGACAGTTCCATCCCCAAAATAGCTGATATTCATAACACGTTTAACAATTTTCATATGTATTTTAAATGGCACAATATCATCAAGAGGCCCCTCATATTCTACCTCTGCAGCGGTAGAAGACTTCCCAAACAGGAAAGCAATATTTCTTCTCTCCATTATTAAGCAAATAAGGAGACAGAAATAAAAACATCACTTAAAATTGAAGTTTTCCTTACCAATTCCTCTTACCAATAGCACTCTACTCCCCGGCAACGGCGCCAGAAAATAGTCTTGATGACCCACAAGTATAGGGGGGGGGGTATATCACAGTACTTTCGATAAATAAGAGTGTCGAACCCAACGAGGAGCAGAAGGTGTTGACAAGGGGTTTTGATGAGGATTTCACTTTAACACTAGCAGAAAAGTTTTTAGCAGACTTTGACATAACAGAGAAATAAAGTGCGAGTAAATAGAGCGCGGAAACTATAATTGCAGTAAGTGGCCCAATTCTATTTAGAGCAAAGGACAAGCCGGTTTGTTTACTAATGATGACCAAACGTTCTCGAGGACACACGGGATTTCTGTCTAGTGCTTTCGCTTCATATTGATGAATAATCTTTAATGTTTAGATAAGTGCCGTGTGGGTGAACCTATGCTAATGCACCACCCTTCCTAGGAATAATACATACTTATGATTATACCCCTTGCAAGCATCCGCAAATACAAGAAAGTAATTAAGATAAATCTAACCATAGCCTTAAACTCTGAGATCCTGCGATCCCTCGCGCATCGGAATACCAATGGGGGTTTAGATTTCTGTCATTCCGGCAACCCCACAAATGATAACCGAGTACACGATGCATTCCCCTTGGTCCATAAAGTCGAAGTGTCATGTAGTCGACGTTCACATGACACCACTAGAAGAATGGCACCACAACTTAAATATCAAAACATCAAGTATTAATCAACATAGTTCACTACTAACATCTAGACTTCTCCCATGTCCTCAAGAACACAACGAACTACTCACAACACACCATAATGAACATGATCAGAGGTGATATAATGATGAATAACAATCTGGATATAAACCCTAGTTTAACGGTTTCACTCAATAGCATCAATACAAGAGTAATCAAAATCGGGAGAGTTTCCCCCATCAAATACAAAGAGTTTAGCCCTAGAAATTACAGTAGGAGCAGAGTGGATGGATGGAGATGACGGCGTCGGCGGTGGAGATGGTGGCGTTGGCGATGGTGATGGAGTGCGGCTCGATGACGGTGACGATGGCGATGATTTCCCCCCTCCGTGAGGGAATTTCCCCGACGGCAACGCAGCCTGCCGGAGAGCTTTTCTCTCTATCGTCTCCGCCTTGTGGTGGCGACGGAGATGGTTCTATCCAACGTAATAATTCTAGGTCTTTGGGGGGGGGGGAAGATGTACGCAAAGGGGAGCGACAAGTGGTGGGCCAGGGCGCCCACATCGCCTGCTCGTGTGGCGGCTTTGGGAGCCACGCCGAGAGGTGGTGTGGGCCCTCTGGGCCCCACCTCAAGCTCCCCTTTTGGCTCCCTCATTGAAATAATTCAGAAATAATTCCCAGTTGGCCACTTTGTTCTTTTGGTCTTCGCAAATATTGTATCTTGACGGTGCTTTTTCCAGCAGAATTCAGCCTCCGGGGTTCCATCCCCCAATGATCATCAATCATGCAAAATAGATGAATAACATAAGTATCATCTCCAAATACGATATATATCAATGAATAGCAGTATATTATGATATAAAATAGTGATGCAAAATGGACGTATCACCAGTCCGCATAGCAGGATAGATATTCTAGGACCCACTCGGTGAGATTATGTCAAATGAGCTTGCAAGCATGTGACTAGGTCACTCGGACATAAGATCATGGACGAGTAAAGATAGTGTTGTCGTTAACGAGATCAAGCTAGGTATGGAGATATCTATGAACCAGTCTCAGACACGCTAAGCATCGCTATGGCAAAAGGTTTAAAACTCGACGTCTAGGTTCGATCGACAAAAGTCATTCGTTATATCACAGGGGTTAATTCAAGGCGTCCAGGCCCACGAATTAATCGTTGATCGGAGAGGGGCCTCGATCATGTTTGTTATTATATCGAACCGCTAGGGTAACACACTTAAGGGGTTTCGACATATTTACCGGAGAGCAAAATAAGAAATAGAGAACACCGGGAACGTCCCGGGAATGGTCCGATGGAGATCGGGCAGCGAAGAAATAGTTTTCGGATTCGGAATAAATTATATAATATGTATTTAATATTAATTATTGTAATTAATAGTTTAAAATTTTATTTATTTATTTTCGAATTTTTAAAGGCTGATTTCCCAAAATGGGCCTTTTGGTGGAAAGAAGGCCCATGAGGGGGGGGGGGGAGTCCCCTCCTTGGTTCGGATGGGGGGAGGCCGGCCTAGGTGGGCCACATGGGGCCCACCTAGGGCCGGCGGCTTTCTTTGGTCAGCGGGGGGTGTGGGGTTTAGTCCCACACCGCCCGACTGGCAAGGTGGGCGCCATCCTTCCCCTTTATATAGAGGGGCACCCCTGGCCTTTTTAATTAACCCAATTAATTTTATTTTTCTCCTCGATTACATGATTCCCTTTGTCGGAGTTGCGCCGAGGAGAGAGTTCTCTCAACCCTACGCCCGCTGGCGTGTTGTTGGTGTTCTGGTTTGTCGTGGGATTGTCACGACAGATGTTTCTGGGTGGAAACTTAAGATGAGGGGCATGGCGGCTTCCGACGTCAGGAGCTTGTCTAGCGTGGCGTGGGGAAACAATGGTTTACCCAGATTCAGCCTCTCGTCTTGAGGTAAAAACCTACTTCCTGAGATTCTTTATTGCTCTGGGTTTCGAGGACTCAACGCCTTAGCTTTCGGGTCTCGAGATTACAAGGGTGGTATCGCCTATGACTTATGACCTCGAATATGGCCCTCTAGGAACCAGGAGACCCCCTTATATAGGCGGTGGGTCTTGCTGGATGTACAAGCCGGGATCCGGTTCGTATCATACCCGAACTCTATTCTAAGTCCTCTAAGTCTTCGCCTTCCTTAGCAGGACTCCGTCTTGTACTTGTTCTCTAGCCTTCTGGATCCTTCTTGCTTGCGGGCCAAGGCACACGTTGCGCACCGGCTTACGTGTCACCCGGCCCATGTCTTTATGCTTGATCCGGCCCAAGCTCTTGCCAAGCCGGCTTATCTTCTATGTCGGTGGGCCTACCGGGTTATGATCCCCTCAACCATAGCCCCCAGGATATTTTGGACATGAGTCTGGACTTGATTCACCTTTGCACTCTTAGACATATTCTAGGGGAAGCCGTCAGTCCTTTTGTCCGGGTTATCTGAAAAATAATAAATAACTTATTAGACAAGCAGGCTCTCGGGTGTCAGCTTGGCCGGTCCTGCGGGCGGCACTTTCGTAACCTGGCCATCACTTGCTGACTTTCACTTCTCTGAGCCTTTGACTTTCTTCTTTCTTTATTCTCTTTCTTGAAACCTTCTTGGTCAATGATGCACACGGTGGGTGTGTTGTTGGGAGACCCCAAGAGGAAGGTGTGAAGTAGTGCAGCAGCAAATTTACCTCAGTTATGAAACCAAGGTTATCGAACCAGTAGGAGATGAGAATTCCCCCGAGGTATCAACGCGTCAGAAAAGAGCTTCCTGGTGGTTGACGTGGAACCTGCACACAACAATCAAGATAGTTTGCCCCAACTTAACAGTGAGGTTGTCAATCTCACCGGCTTGCTGTAACAAAGGATTAAACGTATGTGTGAAAGAAAGATGTTTGTTTGTAGAAACTAACAAGCTTGCAGTTGTGGTTTTATCAGATTAATGAGAAGGACCGGGGTACACAGTTCACTAGTGGTGTCTCTCGATAAGTAATAATAACACTCATCCATGCGTGGTAAACAAATTACAGCTGGAAAATTGATAGAATAATGATGAGCAAACCAATGCATATACTAACATTGTGATGTCTAGTGTGAGATTCATTCGGGCGTTACTACAATATACATAGACCGTTCCAACCGCATCTATGACTAATAATCCACCTTCTGGTTAGCGTCTGCACCCCTTTCAGTATTAAGTTGCATGCACCAGATTATCGCCTTAAGCACTGTGTGTAAAGTAAGTAAGTAACATCATCCTTAGACAAGGTACTACTGTTTTATCCCTAGTAGAAACAGTACATCTACAACCTTGGAGCCTTCTGTCACTGCCCCAGATTTAATAGAGACATGAACGCACTATTGAGCATAAATACCCCCTCTTGGAGTTACAAATATCTACTTGGCCAAATCACACACGAGTAACGGAGAGCATGCAATATCATTAAATAGCACACACATGATATATTATGAAGCAATAACTTTAGTACTCAATATTCATCGGATCCAACCAAACACAAATGGAGAATTAAATAAAGATGATCTTGATCATGATAGACAGCTCACAAGATCTAACCATGATAGTACAAGAGGACAAGACAACCATCTAGCTACTCCTATGGACCCATAGTCTAAGGGTAGACTACTCACGCATCAGTTCGGAGGCATTCATGGCGATGTAGAGGCCTCCGGGGATGATTCCCCCTCCCGACAGGGTGCCGGGGAGCAGTTCTGATCTCTCCCGAATTGGTGTTGACGACAGCGGCGGCTCGGGACCCGTGGAGGAAATAATGAACACCGTATGATTTTTTAGTTTTGAGGGGGTACTTATAGGCGAAAGGGCGTGGTCGGTGGGCGGCCGAGGCCACTTCACCACCCGCTCGCGCGGGGCCCATGCTGGCTGCGCCACGGGGTGGTGACGGCCTCTCGGTCGTCCACTTCGTCAAGTTTTCGGTTTTCTAGAACGTTCCTTTTCCAAAAATAATTCTAGGGTCTTTTATTTCCAATTCCGAGAATATTTCCTTAAGTACTTTTCTGAAACCAAACAACAGAAAACAGGGAACTGGCACTTTGTCATCTTGTTAATAGGTTAGTCCCAGAAAATGTATAAAACTATATAAAATGCATATAAACATGTAATAACATGATATAACATAGCATGGAACGTAAGAAATTATAGATACGTTGGAGACGTATCATTCAACGACATATTTAATGTCCATCCATGAGCAGGAATCGAGGAGACAATGACCACCTCGGGGAAACAAAGATTATGTCACAGAATATCTCCCGGTTAACAGATATTGTCCCCGAGGAGAATCATTATCTTTGTATTTTGCATTTTCACCCCTTGGTCAACCTCGGGACTCTATAAATAGGAGGGGCCAGGGTGAGCAGTGGCTCACTTTCCCCGGAGCTCTCCTCCTTCGTCTTCCTCCTCGCGCCAGCTCCCAAACTTATTTCCCGAGCTTAGAGAAACTTCTTGAGCTTTCCGCCTCCTCGATTTCAAGGATCTCCGAACAGCTCACCGGTGAGATTTGCACGAAGAACTCCCCCCGTCAATCGGTAAGCACTTCCATCCATCCGCATTTTAATCTAGATCGTTTCCCTCGGATGAACCCACGTTCTTCGTGTTCATCGGATGAACCCCTGATGTTCTTCGTGTTCTTGAGATTCTTGCCTTTTCCTTTGTTTTTCCAAGATTACTCAAATCTGTTACGCCTTATCCCGCTCTCTTCTTTGTTTTTTTCCTCTAAATCTCAAAGCTTTCTCCTTCTCAGGATCTTCTTGACGAACTAGCTCGTGTTCTTCGTGGTCCTCGGTGTTCTCTCATTTAATCTGTTTCCCAAATTTACGTAGATCCGTTTGAACTCGCACCGTTCATTGCTTCGCCGTTTCCCTTTACTCTTGATATCTAGGCATTTTACTCTTCTCAGGATCTTGGCTAATGAACGGCACCGTGCTCTTTGAGCTTCTCCTTTTTCTGCTATTTCCCATAATCCCGTAGATCTGTGTTGATTTCCTTCTCTTTTATTTCTTATTTGTAGATCTCCGGCTTTCAGTTAACACAATGGGCTCAAAGTCAGCCGCCCAGCGCGTCCCGAAGAAGGTGAAGAAGACACCCGGCGCCAGGTCATCCGGGACAGTCGCCGCGGAGAAATCCAAGCGGAAAGCCGGATTCAACTGTGAAAGTCGACCGTCAGAGAGCGCCGTGTCCAAGACTTGGTCGAGCTCGACATGCTCCAAGCTAAGTCAGAAGTTCACTGGCGGCTTCCTGATGATGAGGAGACGATGCCGCAACCCGGCCCTGGTGAGTCATCGTATTCGCGGATCATATAGCCCGGGGTTTCAAAACCCTGGGTTCTCTTTTCTTCCGCCAATTCCTCTACTACTTCCAAATCTGGCCCCAGGATATTGCACCGAACTCGGTGCTCAATATCGGCCACTTCGTCGTCCTCTAAGAGGCCTATCTCGGCATAGCGCCCAATCTCCCGCTCTTTCTCGAATTGTAATATTGCAAACCCCAATGCCAATACCCTGAGGGCCCTCTGGTCTCCTACGGCAGGGTTACAATCCAGCACCGTCGCAATCTCGTCTTTCCGAGTGTGGTTCTTCACTCGCACCCGAAGGACTGGCATAAGACTTGGTTCTACTGCCAGTCTCCTACTCCTGACGGTGAGCCGGCTCTTCCCGGCTTTCGCGTCGAGAGGCTCACCCTTAATGATAACATGAACTCCTTCGCCTCCCCCGAAGACCGGAAGGCCATCGAGCCTCTCGTCGGCCGAGTTTGCGCCCTTCTCGCCCACGGGCTGACTAGCGCGGACTTGGTCAAATGCTGGATTGGGTGGCATATTATGCCACTCGGTATTCGGGCCGGTCTGCTATGCTAGTACTCCGGGTCACTCGATGACCCGATGCACTTCAATAACAAGCAGCACCCGGAGGAGGTGCTGATCAGGGCCGCCTGGAAGATCGTCAACGAGTCCCCGGAGGACTTGAAGAAGGACGGCCTTCCGCCTTTCTCTGCTACCAACCCCTTGAAGCCGGTACTTTCTGACTCCCCTATCGTTCTTTTATGTCGAAGCTTTTCTTGAATTATAACCTTGGATTTCTCAAGCGGATGACCCTTGGTGGTCCGCGACTTTGTCCGCCGCGCCCGACTCTGACGATGAGTCGGGCAATAAAGTTGAAGTTGAAGAAGCCGGCCCTAAGGCCGGTGATACGTCCAAAACGTTTCAATAACATTTGATTGTTTCATGCCATTTTATGCTTTTAGCACTTGTTTTTACATTAAATTTATGATTTATTTGGACTAGCCTACTAATAGTTGCAAACGTGCACAATGTTCTTGTTTTACATTTTGATATGTACAAATTATCAAGAATACAAGAGGAAACCTTGTTGGACTCGAATTGGGACTTTCCTGAAATCTGTCTGAGAACGTTTTACAGAGAGCGTCAGTTTGACCCCCGAAGACGACGTCAAATCAAAATATAAATAAATAGAGAGTTATGAAAAATTTCCATGCGTAAATTTTAAACCCGAAAAATGCCCAACCGGAGGCCGGATGTGACCTGGTGACCCAATATCGTGAAACCCTAAAAGGGGGTGACGAAAATCCGAGAAGCTATATAAAGGAAGGGAACCTAACTCGGCCAGGACTCCTCCACCCACGAATTACCAACCACCAAAGCAAAGTTTTTTGCCTCCCCCATGGATCCCAACTCCATTGGCGAGGGCTCCCAAGAAGCCATGAAGGAGGGAGGCTAAGGGGCGGCGCTTCCACATGATGCTGGCGGCAGGGAATGAGTTCCACGCGTCGCCGCCCTGCACTCCTCGCTGCCCTCTCCGCCGTCTTCACCGCCATCTCCATCAACACTTCTCCTTGTATTCAGTGGTTCATCCTCCCACAAACCTCTATACCTTCCTATGTAAACATGGTGTTTGATGCTATAATATTCATCCTATGATGTATGTCATGTTTGCGTAGTTATTTGTCTTTTGATTGCTTTTTTGAATGCATGAGGTTAATGAAGGGGATCGTGTGCAGAAAACAAAAAAATTCCTAGCAACGATATCCTTAAACTAGCCAGGATCTACACTATGAAGATATAGTAGTACGACGGAGATCGGAATACATACCCTCGAAGACCGAATAGCGGGGATTATGCTCCCGCACAAGCGTTGACGACGAAGACGATGTAGCCGACCTCTAGGTCGCGGAGAACTCAGCGCGACAAAGACGACGAAGATGACCCCGAGGTCGGGTGGAGGAAGTAGGCCTCCGAGCACCGCTAGCGCAGCACCTTGCAGGGCGTTACACACATACGGTGGAAACGACGGCCTCCGAAGCTCCAGTCCAGGACGAGCAGCGGAAGACTTGGACCGGAACACCAGCAGTGCGGCAGCGGGCTATGGTGGAAGAGATCCCCTAATCCTCCTCGGCGCAACTCCGACAAAGGGAATCATGAGATCGAGGAGAAATAAGAGAATTAATTGGTGAATTAAAAGGCCAGGGGTGCCCCTTCTTATATAGGCTCCCAGGGGGGAGCCAACTTGCTAAGCAGGCAATGTGGGACTAACCCCCACATGCCTGGTGCGGCATAGGAGGGTGCGCCGGCCCCCTACTGGGCCCCTTGGCCCACTTGGGTCGGCCCCCCTTGGCCGCCACCGAATCCCCTAGAGGATTTTCCCCCTCTTGGGCCTTCTTTCGACCAGAAGGCCCATTTAGGGAAATCAGCCTAAATAAATTCGAAAATAAATATATAAAATCATATTTAGACATTAATTTATCTAATGAATATCAAACATATTATATATAATTTATTCTATCTCCGAAAACTTTTTCGTCGCGTCCCGATTTCCATCGGACCATTCCCGAGACGTTCCCGGTGATCTCTGTCCTTTCCGGTTGTCTTGTCGAAACCCCTTAAGTGTGTTACCCTAGCGGTTCGATATAATAACAGGTACGATCAATACTCCTCTATGATCAATGACTAACTCGTAGGCCTGGACCCCATGAATTAATCCCTGTGATATAACGAATGACTTTCATCTATCAAACCTGGACGTATAGTCTTAAACCCTTTGTCATGTCGATACTTAGCGCGTCCGAGCATCATTCTCAGATATCTCCATACCTTGCATGATCTCGTTACCGACATCGCTATCTTCTACTCGTCTATGATATTATGTCAGCTGGTGACCTAGTCACATGTTTGCAAACTCATTTGACATAATCTCACCGAGTGGGACCTAGAGTATCTATCCGGCTATGCGGACTGACAAATCCCGCTGTTGACCCCTCGTCTCAACTACCCCTTTCCGATACCCAAAAGTATCACCTATCATTGTCACACTATATAAGATATGACGTTTGGTGCGATCAAAGTATCTTCCAGGGATAACAATAAGAGTTGATCTTACGGTCTTAAGGCGTAATGACTATGTCCTATAAATACTGGGTATGTCCATCACATCGTTACACCTAACGATATGACTTCCACTGCCGACCGGCGCCATGCCCTATGATCGGAAAACCTCGATCATCAATCGCGCAACGAAACTAGTCTTAGTAGAGGCTACTAGGGACCTGGTTGTTTATCTACCACACCTGTATTAATGTTTTCGCTTAATACAGTTATAGCATGGTATAAAACATATAATGAACAATTGGGATATTGCCAATAAACTATGTTTATTAAGTGCCTCTAGGGCATATTCCCTTCAGTCTCCCACTTGCACTAGAGTAACACTTAATCTAGTTTACAACTTGGTAAAAGCTCAACATCCATAGCATCTTGGTGCCTGCTCGCCTCGTGGAAGAGGAATATAGTCAATAGATCTCACACATTGAGACCTATATGTGCTTTGCAACACTTCTATGTCACCTAGTTTTACATCATCCCGTATCTTACGATGACGGTGAAATATATCCTAGTGGATGGAGTGAGACTCGAGCATTCGCGTAGCATGGGCCTTAAAAGTCTAAGAGATCTATTAAGGAGACCACCTACGCTCGGAAAACTGCTCAGTCCAATCATATTTGCTACTTCTGAAGTCGCGATATATTTCTATACCTATGTAGATTATGCGACAGTGCATTCATATGCGAATTCGCAAACTAACCATGTCTATCTTCAAAATAAAGGACATCTCCTATATGAGATTTCTAGTCGTATGGGTCAGTGTCGTAACTTGCATCATCGTAACCACTTTACGGCAAGTTGTCTTTCCACTCTTACCCTTTACTAGAAAACATATCTTCAGTTCTCATAGACACTGAAGAATAAACTTAACGTTTGTTCATTGATCCACACTAGGATCACTCTAGAACCTGTTCTTCAACCAAGAACTTGGGTCACACTAAGTCGAGCTTTCAGTCTGATAGCATCTATGTATGATACATAGATAATATCGAACATCATTTGCTATAACTGAAAATGCCAAGATAACTTAATATTTTACCTAGTCATACAAGCAAGCACCTCTTTCTTTGCTTGTCCTATTCTGAAACACTTCAGAATCTTGACTTAGGAAATATTCCGACTTAATGTTATTAAGCCCCTTACGTTATATACAATTATAAATCCGATGCCTAATACTCCTAACTTCATTTCATAGAAAATTAATCACTTAAATAATCTTTTACACTCTACTAGAGGATCTGTGTCATTCAATATGTCGTTACAAAATCACGAATGACACCTAGCTCCCACTCAAATATGCCTTCCGCATATAAGATCAAGGAAAAGCTACTTAGCTCCCACTCAAATATGCCTTCCGCATATAAGATCAAGGAAAGCTACTTTTCTCCCACTCACTTCTTTGCAAATGTAGGTTTCTTCAACTATTTTGCACAACTCTAAAATCCTTTGATCACATTATGAAAGTGAAGATTCCAGCTCCGATATGCTTGCTTCAGCCCATGAATGGACCACTGAAGTTTGCATACATGTTTAGCATCCTCAGGATTACAAACCATTCTTAATGACACTATTAAGAACCATGGTTTTCTCATCCATCTATCAATTTCTCATTCGAAATTATACTAATTGCTAAACGACCCAGAATAGATTTAGGCTTCGCCACTTGAGACAAACTCTCATGTGGTCAACTTTTGAATCTGTCGGAACTGTTTCACGACAAATCGATCCTTCTCAATGTCTATTCTCTCATAAAATTCCATATACTATTAACATCCTAGATGCCATCAAGAAGATCTCCCAAGTCATTACCTGGTAATCGTATATGGATTTTATTTCGGATCATAAATGACTCATAGCCATTTCTCGGACTTAGGTCCACCATCTCTTCTTCGTAGTTCGTAGGTCTATCATATTCCATTAATATGACCTTCATAACAAGATTGTCGTAACACACAGTGTGGAACACAACCTCGTATGCCTACGCTCTTAGTATGAGCTCAGAACATCATGATCTTGAATCATTAGCTTTTTCAAGCTGTGGAGCCTGACACCGAAAACACTTTCGGTTGCGCCACTCTGATGTCTGGAGAAGAAGTTCACCAACTTCGTCTTGCTCTACTTTCTTTCTCACTTATACCCTCGGACAAGAAACTATTTCTTTCGCAAGGTATATCCCGGCAACTATTTTTCCTATGTCGTGAGACATGTACCCAACTAACTCTTTAAGTAGGGTATACTACAAAGATTAATCCATTTCAGGTTTGATCACATCGAAACACTAAATTGCTGAAACGACAATCCAGGCTAAAAGCCATGCCATCACTCGTATGGTATTGTCTCCATGGATTCAAATGGTTTCCCTATTTGCTAACGTGAGTGTTTACGTTTCTACCATATGACTCTAATGATCACAATAATTCGGTAAGAGATTTATTTACCACACACTATCCGACAGGGTGTAATTACGACGTCCTAACACACCATAACACTATGGTGTTCCATGCGACGTAATTTGTGGAACTCTTCTCACAAGTCTTCTAATGACGTGCCAACATTATAACTCAAATCTTCATTTCCTCGATCTGCATCGCGGGAATTCTATTTTCTTGTTAAGTTTATTTCCTACTTCATTCTGAACTTTGTTTGATCGAATCAAAATTTCAGACTAACATTCCCCGGAGTGGATATCCATATATCTACTCGGAATATTCATGAAGTCTATGAAATAAAGACTTCCACTACACGTTAAAGTACTTCATTGATTCACATACACCCATATGCACGATTCTCAACAAGCTATACTCAAAACGTTCAGTGAAGTTCACGAAATAAAGGTATCCACTACCCGTGAATTACTTCATTGAACCACATACATCTCTATGTATGACTATCAATAAGTTATATGCCCGCTTTCCGAAAACGGTGTCACAGTTATTTTGCAAGTGTCAAAAGATCAAATCTTAGAACTTGTAGATCCATCCGGTATGGAGCTAATGCATTGACTATAACATTGACATGACTAAACGGTGGTGCCACACATATGTGGTGTCTTTATTAAGTTTGTATCCTTTGGCATTAATATTATGAATGTGGGAGCTTCTATGATCATTACTTCATAAATATAGGACACCAAATTTGTCACTATCATGTATGAACAAGTGTCTCGCTAGAGGAGACACACTTGTAACGATCATACTAACAGACGATCATAAAGAATTTATTCAAATGGTAGATCTGGAGGGAGAGTGTCTATGGCCATCACAAAAACTTGACTGCCATTATCAACACGCAATGTCGCCTCATCCTTTCAAGCTACTCAAGCAGTAAACCTGGTTTTCACAAAACATGACTAGTTCAAAACTTAGTCACTACTGCGAGTATTTGCTTAGCTAAAACATTCATAACATGTATATCATATATACACCATCATCATTGATGAATTCCGGCGATCTGTTTCATTTTCTTGATACTTCCACCGTAATCAAGAACCATGAAGGTGAACGATTCCCCTTGCATGACATAGTCTATGACAGAGGATTTGCACTTGGCAACGATGTCTGTCATCCAGTGATTGAGCTGAGCGAGGCGTCTCAATGTTCATTAAGTATGAACATATGTCATTAAGTATGACCGCCACGTGTTCCCTCAATGTGTGTATTCTGTTCCATCTTGGTTGAGAAGACAATCAGTCAACGTACTGATAAACTTCATCAACCCAACGTTTGGGGTACCCCGAGTTTAGCGACCATATCATATGTTCGTGATCCAAAAAACTCGTACCAACCGTTGGTTCTCTATGGTAGAGATCATAGCATGCACTAGACTATGATGATATCATCCGCACAAAATCTGATAATCCAAATTATCTTTTGTTAGCGGAATCTCCGGGTTTATCTCCTAGCGGGTATTGTAACACAAAGAGCTAACGGTTTAAACAAGGAGTATCCTCAAGCTAAAGTATAAAACTATGAAGTTTGAACCCAACATTTTAAGTTTCTCAATCGCAGGAATGCGCCTAATTTGAAAAGATGCTATCACAATGGTTAATATCTACAAAGGTTTGCAAAACAGACTTTGTTCGTTATATTCTGAGTTCTAGTATTTTAGAAAATAACTATCCGAACTCCCACTCAAACGAACATCCCTCCTGGCCGTTTAAGCGATTACACGACCCCTATCCATTGCACCACCCCTCACCATCAGAGCCGGCGGCACAACTTCAAGAGTAGACAAAAGTCCGCCACACCAATTTTGTGACTCGTGCTCGACCTTTCGGTCTCCCTGTTCCGAGGCCATATTTCTGAATATGCTAGGCTCGCCACCAAAAACCTCCATGCTGACGCTTGTGCAACATGGCTTACACCCACTGTATGCGAACGACGAGATGTCTGACACCCGATCATCACGGCCTGCCTCATAACATAGAACTTTCTTGGTGGTGCGCGTTGGAGGGAGAACACTAGTGGTATTTTGAAGGGACCATCTTATATAGCTACCGCCGTGTAACTAATATATACTATATATACAATCACACAATATAAGATGCACACAAAACATCAAATGTAATGCAATGTGATATAGTCCAATGCGCCATGGTCTTCTTGGCGCCCGCAGTTTATAAACCATTTAATAAACCTACCTTGACCATATCACATTGCCCCTGCAAAATAAAGTTAGACGCTTCTACTTTATCTTTTGCATATTTTACGTGGCTCGGGGCTTTCGTAAATAAAACCGCTTCATACCTACGAACCTTATAACCACAACAACGATCCAATAATTGCATGTTTAAGCATCCCTTTCGGGCCCTCCATTGAAAATGCAAGACCAACTAAAGAGAGAGAAACAGGCACCCGCCAGCCACAGATACGGTACAAGCCGTATGTCAGTAGTGGACCCAGTCTTGCGTAAGCGTACGCGTAAAGTCGGTCCGAGCCGCTTCATCAACTCGATGCCGCTGGAATCACAAGTGCACGCTAGAGGGTAGCAAATAACAGGAACGGCGCCCCCGTGCAGAACACGTGTTCTAACAGCGTACAGCTATATCTACGATAGATCGGCTCTGATACCACTGAAGGGGATCGTGTGCGGAAAACGAAAATTTTCCTAGCAACAATATCCTTAAACTAGCCAAGATCTACACTATGCAGATATAGTAGTACGGCGGAGATCGGAATACATACCCTCGTAGACCGAATAGCGGGGATTAATCTCCCGCACAAGCATTGACGACGAAGACGATGTAGCCGATCTCTAGGTCGCGGAGAACTTGGCGCGAGGAAGACGACGAAGATGACCCCGAGGTCGGGTGGAGGAAGTAGTCCTCCGAGCACCGCTAGCGCAGCACCTCGCAGGGCGTTACACACATACGGTGGAGACGACGGCCTCCGAAGCTCCAGTCCGGGACGAGCAGCGGAAGACTTGGACCGGAACACCAGCAGCGCGGCAGCGGGCTATGGTGGAAGAGATCCCCTCATCCTCCTCGGCGCAACTCCGACAAAGGGAATCACGAGATCGAGGAGAAATAAGAGAATTAATTGGTGAATTAAAAGGCCAGGGGTGCCCCTTCTTTATAGGCTCCCAGGGGGGAGCCAACTTGCAAACCAGGCAATATGGGCCTAACTCCCACATGCCTGGTGCAGCATAGGAGGGTGCGCCGGCCCCCTAGTGGGCCCCTCGGCCCACTTGGGTCGGCCCCCCTTGGCCCCCACCGAATCCCATAGAGGATTTTCCCCCTCTTGGGCCTTCTTTCGACCAGAAGGCCCATTTAGGGAAATCAGCCTAAATAAATTCGAAAATAAATATATAAAATCATATTTACGCATTAATTACACTAATTTATATCAAACATATTATATATAATTTATTCTATCTCCGAAAACTCTTTCGTCACTGCCCGATCTCCATCGGACCATTCCCGGGACGTTCCCGGTGATCTCTTTCCTTTCCGGTTGTCTTGTCGAAACCCCTTAAGTGTGTTACCCTAGCGGTTCGATACAATAACAGGTACGATCAAGACTTCTCTATGATCAACGACTAACTCGTAGGCCTGGACTCCATGAATTAATCCCTGTAATATAACGAATGACTTTCATCTATCAAACCTGGACGTATAGTCTTAAACCCTTTGTCATGTCGATACTTAGCGCGTCCGAGCATCATTCTCAGATATCTCCATACCTTGCATGATCTCGTTACCGACTTCGCTATCTTCTACTCGTCTATATTATTATGTCAGCTGGTGACCTAGTCACATGTTTGCAAACTCATTTGACATAATCTCACCGAGTGGGCCCTAGAGTATCTATCCGGCTATGTGGACTGACAAATCCCGCTGTTGACCCCTCGTCTCAACTACCCTTTCCGTTACCCAAAAGTATCACCTATCATTGTCACACTTTATAAGATATGACGTTTCGTGCGATCAAAGTATCTTCCAGGGATAACAATAAGAGTTGATCTCACGGTCTTAAGGCGTAATGATTATGTCCTATAAATACTTGGTATGTCCATCACATCGTTACACCTAACGATATGACTTACATTGCCGACCGGCGCCATGCCCTATGATCGGAAAACCTTGATCATCAATCGCGCAACGAAACTAGTCTTAGTAGAGGCTACTATGGAACTGGTTGTTTATCTACCACACCTGTATTAATGTTTTCGCTTAATAAAGTTATAGCATGGTATAAAACATATAATGAACAATTGAGATATTGCCAATAAACTATGTTTATTAAGTGCCTCTAGGGCATATTCCCTTCGGTTAATTAGAGTTGTATGTTGATATTGTATTGTCCTTTGGTGTCCATTATATTTATGGGCGCATGGATCAACACCCTATGGTTAGTAGTATGTGCAAAGGAAGGGGCAAGTTCTACCGCAGTGACAGAAACCTGAGGACTCAAACCGGTTAGTTGCACATATGGGAGTAAGAGGACCATCGAACTTAAGGCTATGGTTGGGGAAACCTTAATGCATTGTTAGTATTTAAGGATGTTTGCTCACAATACAATCATACAGTACTTGTAATCCAAAGTAGTGGAGTGCATGTATATTTAGCCTCTCCCACTTAGAAAACTGCATCGAAGACATTGAAATCAATATCTTCACTAATTAATCTTGGACAAAGCCACCATAATTACCACCACTTTTCCACACTCATGGTATTGTTAATTTATGGTTACTTAGTATATCTTATTACTGCAGCACTAACATTTACTTTCTTGTATTTATTATCTAGCAAAAGTATCTCTCATACCCGTATTATTGCTTTAGTTTTATTTCCTAGATAATGCAAACATTTGGTATGCGTAGAGTTGTATCAATGGTTGATGGAACTTGAAAGAACATTCATCCTACTTTTAGCTCCTTGTTGGGTTCGACCCTCTTACTTATCGAAAAGGCTACACACGATCCCCTATACTTGTGGGATATCAGCCGGCATAGAAGAAGAAGAAGAAGAAGAAGAAGAAGAAGAAGAAGGTGAGTCAAACTTCATCACCCGGATCTTCCATGAGTTAATGGACGCCGACCTCCAGGAAAGACGGTCTTCACTTAATGAAAATGCCAACGTGTCAGATACAGTCATTCTGTTCGTAGACCCGGGTCCTCCGCTTGGCAAGAGGAGGCTTCGCTCGGATTTCTGCCGAGGTAATCTTTATCGAGACTTGTCTTAGTTTCGCATTTTGATCGAGTCTTACTGAACATGTCTTTTGTTTGTTAGGAGGAAAGAGAAGCTCTCCGCCAAAAGCGCTGGCTTCGATCCTCCGACTCCGACGAGCCTCTTTATGAAGGTATTTCCTACAACCCGACTCCCTGCCGGGTTATGCATCCACATAGGCGTCCTTCTGTTCTTTATCCATTAGCCGGGACTCGATGGAGGTCTAAGTCTCAGTTTCTATCAGTTTCCTCATATTCGAGCGATGATCTCTTTGGCGACTTTTCCGTCAATGAAGGGTGAGTCCTTATCAATTTGTAATCTATTCACGTTTACTCTATGCTTTCTCTAATATTCCTTTTACTTGTGCAGAGCTCGCGCTGTTCCGATTCCTGCTCCGGCTGTCCACGAGATAGTCGTCACTTCTCCCGTTCGCGCCGAAGGGGATGCTACTAAGTCGGCGACGCATCCGACTTCTACTCCACCATCCGGACCACCCGATGTGGATATAACCGGCTCTGCGATGGGCGAGAACCCAGCTGGCTCTCGCATTACCAAGATCGCCGCCCCTGAAGCTGCCGCCTCCAAATCTTCATCCGGCAAAGCCCCCATGGTGGCCTCCGGCTTTCAGTCCTACATGGACCTGGATTTAACTGCTCTTTTCGAAGAACTCCATCGGCGCGTTGGGGAGCAACGCCAAGCGGAGGACAGCGTGCTTGCTAAACTCCAAGATAAATTTGAGGTATGAGTACAACTCTCTCCTAGTCCCCAAGTGTCGGGTTATCAGCTTGCGAAGACTCGGGACTTCCAATCGACTTGTTGTTTCCATCTGGCACATAGTGCAACTTTGTTGAGTAGTCCCCAAGAGTCGGAATGATTGCTTGCAATGTTCCGGGTCTTTCTTTAGATGTGTCTTGATAAGATTTCAACTGAGTAGTCCCCAAGATCCGGGAGGATCGCTTGCGATTTTCCGGGTCTTCTTATTGGACCTTTTGTCTTATAAGCCCACAATTGAGTAGCCCCCAAGTGCCGGGTTTTACCCTGTGCATCCTGGGACTTATAATAATTTAAGCTTTCTAATTTTCTTCGCTCTTTGCTTAACCACTCTATTTTGTTCTTGTTTCAGGATCGAACTCGCCAGCAAGGCCATGCTCTCAACGTTGTGAAGGAGGAGCTGAAAACGGAAGCCGGCCGCCGCGCCGAGTTGGAGAAGAAGATTGCCGAGCTTGAGAAGAAACTCGGCAAAGCTGTCGAAGAAAACTCCCACCTCCAGCAAGAAATGAAGGAGCATGAAGCCAGCTGGAATGAGCAGCGTGACAAGTTGCAGGAGGATCTTAAGGCCTCCAATGCTAAGTATGAAAAGCTTGTCACGTTTGTCTCTGAGATGGTGGCCTCGCTCTTGGGTAAGCTAGCTCTGTCTTGTATTCTTTTGCTTCTTTGCCTTAGTCTATCCTCTGACTTATTGTTCTGTCGTAGCTGTCCCAGGGTCTTGGAATCCCATATGCAAACTGGAGCCGGAGGCGAAGCTGAAAGCCGTCTATACCTTGGCGCAGCAGCTGTACTATGGCGCCGGGAAAGCTCTAATGCCTTTCCATGGGTGGGAGAAGCCTAGAACTACCAAATGAAATTCTTGCAGTCGCTGAATGTGCTTCCGACTTGGATTTATAACTAGAGAAGGTCGGTTGCTTGACGCTCGGCCACGCGCGTGCTTTCCTTGGCGAAGTCGCATTACCCGACAATGGATACTGAGATTTGAAGAGAATATTCCCTAGAGGCACTTAATAAAGATAGTTCATTAGTCATATCCCAATTGTTCATTTATGTTTTATACCATGCTATAACTGTATTAAGTGGAAACATTAATACACGTGTGGTAGATAAACAAACAGGTCCCTAGTAGCCTCTACTAAGACTAGTTCATTGTGCGATTGATGATCGAGGTTTCTCGATCATGTGACATGGCGTCAGTTGGCAATGGAGTCATGTCACTGGGAGAATGATGTGATGGACATACCCATAATTTGTAGGACATAGTCATTACGCCTTCGACCGTGAGATCAACTCTTATTGTTATTCCTGAAAGATACTTTGATTGCATCAAACGTAATATCTTATATACTGTGACAATAAAGGTGTCTCTTGGGTATCGGAAGGGAGTAGTTGAGACGAGGGGTCAAGAGCGGGATTTGCCAATCCGCATAGCAGGATAGATACTCTAGGGCCCACTCAGTGAGATTATGTCAAATGAGTTTGCAAACATGTGACTAGGTCACCAGGACAAAATATCACATACGAGTAGAAGATAGTGTTGTCGGTAACGAGATCAGGCTAGGTATGGAGATATCTATGAACGAGTCTCAGACAAACTAAGTATCGCTATGGCAAAAGGTTTAAGACTCGACGTCTAGGTTTGATAGATGAAAGTCATTCGTTATATCACAGGGGTTAATTCACGGTGTCCAGGCCTACGAGTTAATTAATGATTGGAGAGGGGTCTCTATCATGTATATTATTATATCGAACCGCTAGGGTAACACACTTAAGGGGTTTCGACAAGACAATCGGAAAGGAAAGAGAAATTAGGAAAAGAGAGCACCAGGAACGTCCCGGGAAAGTTCCGATGGAGATCAGGCAGCGACGAAATAGTTTTCGGAGCCAGAATAAATTATGTAATATGTATTTAATGTTAATTAGTGTAATTAATAGTTAAATATATTTTTATTTAATTTTTCCTGAATTTTTAAAGGCAAAAATCACTAAATGGGCCTTTTTAGGCAAAAGGGCCCATGAGGGGGGGGTGTGGGGAGGAGTCCCTCCAAGAGAGGGAGCTTAGTTCGGCCGGCCCTAGGTGGGACACATGCGGCCCACCTAGGCCGGCGCACCAGCCCTGACCGAACTGTGGTGTGGGATTAGTCCCACACCGCCAGCCTGGCAAGTTGGGCAGCCCCATGACCCCTTTATAAAGAAGGGTACCCCTGGCCTGTGAAGATACACCAATTTCTCTCTCTCTCTTTCTCCTTGGATCACGTGACTCCCTTGTTCGGATTTGCGCCGAGGAGAGTTTCTCTCCACCATACGCACGCCACCGTGCTGCTGGTGTTCCGGTCCAAGTCTTCCGCTGCTCGTCCTGGACTGGAGCTTCGGAGGCTGTCTTTGTTGTCAACGCTTGTGCGGAAGCATAATCCCCGCTTTCGGTCTACGAGGGTATGTATTCCGATCTCCGTGGTATTACTATATCTGCATAGTATAGATTCTGGCTAGTTTAAGGATATCGTTGCTAGAAAATTATTGTTTTCCTGCGATCCCCTTCATTGGTATCAGAGCCGATCTATGCTTAGACAGATTTGTACGCTTTTAGAACCCGTGTTTTTCACGGGGGCATCGTTCTCTTATTTGCTACCGTCTAGCGTGCACTTGCAATTCCGGCATCATTGAGTTCATGAGACTGGTTCCACTACTGACATACGGCTGGTACCGTATCTGTGGCTAGCGGGTGTCTGTCTATCTCTCTCTCTCTCTCTCTCTCTCTCTCTCTCTCTCTCTTTAGCTGGCTTTGCATTTTCAATGGAGGGCCCGAAAGGGATGCTTAAACATGCAATTATTGGATCGTTGTTGTGGTCATAAGTTCGTAGGTACGACAGCCCCAAGCCACGTAAAATATGCAAAAGATTAAGTAAAATGCGTCTAACTTTATTTTGCAGGGGCAATGTGATATAGTCAAGGTAGGTTTATTAAATTGTTTATAAACTGTGGGCACCATGAAGACCATGGCTCAAGGACCATATCACGTCGCATTACATTTGATGTTTTTGTGTGCATCTTATATTGTGTGATTATATATATTAGTATATGTTAGTTACACGGCGGTAGTAATATAAGATGATCCCTCAAAAAAAATACCACTAGTGTTCTTCCTTCAACGTGCAACACCAAGAAAGTTCTACGTTATGAGGTAGGCCGTGACGATCGGGTGTCACACATATCACCGTTCGCATACAGTGGGTGTAAGACAGTTTTACACAAGCGTTTACGTTGCAGGTTATTGTGGCGAGCCTAGCATATGCAGATATGGACTCGGAACACGGAGGCCGAAAGGTCGAGCATGAGTCACAGAGTTGTTGTGATCGACATTTCAATGTCCACCTTTGAAGTTATGTTGCCGGCTCTGACGATGAGGGGTTGCGCAATGGATGGCGGTTGTGTAATCGCTGCAACAATTCAGAGGGATGTTCGTTTTGAGTGGGAGTTCTTGGAGTTATTTTCTAAAATACTAGAACTCAAAATATTGCGAACAAAGTCTTCATGTTTTGCAAAACCATTGTAGATATTAACCAATGTAATAGCCTTTTTTAAAATTAGGCGCAATCCTGTGATTGAGAAACTTAAAAGGTTGGGTCCAAACTTCGTAGTTTTATACTTTAGCTTGAGGATACTCCGTGTTTAAACCATTAGCTTTTTGTGATACAATACCCGTTAGGAGATAAACCGGAGATTCCGCTGACAAAAGGATAATTTGGATTATCAAGTTTTTGTGCGAATAATATCATCATAGTCTAGTGTATGCTATGATCTCTGCCATAGAGAACTAAAGGTGGGTATAAGTTGTTAGATCGCAAACATATGAGATGATCGCTAAACTCGGGATACACTTAAAGTTGGGCTGATGAAGTTTAATAGTATGCTGACTGTTTTTCTTCTCAACCAAGATGGAAGAGAATGCACACATTGAAGGAGCACGTGGCAGTCATACTTGATGACACTAGTCATACTTGATGACGTTGGTCATACTTGATGACATATGGTCATACTTGATGACATTGAGACACCTCGCTCAGCTCGATCACTGGATGACAGACAACATTGCCAGATGCAAATGTTTTGTCATAGACTATGTCATGAAAGGGGAATCGTTCACCTTCATGGTTCTTGGTTGCATTGAAAGAATCAACAAGATGAAACAGATCACTGGAAGTCAACAATGATGATGGTATATATATGATATATATGTTATGAATGTTTTACCTAAGCAAGTACTCGCAGTAGTGACTAAGTTTTTTATACTAGTCATGTTTTATGAAAACCAGATTTACTATTTGAGTAGCTTGGAAGGATGAGGCGACACTGTGTGTTGATAATGGCAGACAAATTGTTGTGATAGCCATAGACACTCTTCCTCTAAATCTACCATTTGAATAAATTCTTTTATGATCGCCTGTTAGTATGATCGTTATAAGTGTGTCTCCTCTAGCAAGACTATTGTTCATATATGCTAGTGACATATTCGTTCTCCTATATTATGAAGTAATGATAATAAGCCGATTTGATTTTAGATGGTAGAAGCTCCCACATTCATAATATTAATGCCAAAGGATACAAACTTAATAAAGACACCACATACGTGTGGCACTACCGTTTAATTCATGTTTGTAGCGTACCTGCACTTTTAGTAAGGCAGATACCTGTGTATAGTGCAAATCCCTGGATCGATTCATTTGCACACACAGTTTACGATGTAATATCACAACAAAGGTCAATTTTATTACATCGATGATCCAGAATTACAAAATATTTGATACAAGTTGCATAGCATAAAGCTAGCATTGAAAAAGTACACAGCGGAAAATACAATAGCAGTGAGCCTCTATAACTTTCATGCTGCCACAGGCGAAAACATGTTGGTTGTAGACTCGAAACCTTTAACGAAACCTCACTCGTCATCTGATCAATCTGCAATAAGAAAAATATTGCAACAACGTGGGTCAGATTCCATTAAAAATGGAGTCTGGCAAGTGACACTATGGTGGACACTTATGGAATAACTCTAAAGCCTATATGAATATTTGGCTGGTGGAGCTCAAGGCTAATTTGCATAAAGCCAATTTTTCCTATTCTTTTGAAAACACTTTTCTTCTATTCGAGACATCCGTGGCATGAAATCCACTGTCTCATTCTACCCTTGTTCACCCATCAAGTTTTATTTCTGAAGTTGGAATGGTGGAATCCTCCGTTGACGTCCTTGATCAGCTGCTCAAAATTGTCCGTAACCGGGGACACGGCTAAGTACTTAGTTTTACACTCTGCAGAGGTTGTGCACTTTCACCATTGTACCCATTCAACCCAAGGTATCCTTTACACACCATTTGTGATAAGGAAAGGAGAGAATGAGACGAGATCTTTCAGAATCATTTTCCCTCCCCATACTGGCTTGACCCGTTCCACCTAACATCCCCCTACATCTGCTTGTCAAGCCGGAGAGAGTCCACGCAACATAATTGATCAAGCCAGAGCCCATATGGCAATGGCTGCACTGGAAGCAATCATCACTTGGAGTTCCTTCAGATTCCTCTGTTCCTGGGTGGCCGTTCTCAAGTGTACATACTCTAGGAACCATAGAAATGGACCTGCGTAGCCACTCAACATAAACCATCCGACCAATTACCACCCAGGTGTTTCATTCTTAACTTAATAGAATTTAGATTTTCACAAAACAACATTTGCATAGCATCAATAATTCTACCAAGTATTGCATAGGAACCTAGACACAGGTATAAGGGATTCTACACAGGTTTAGCATAGCAACACATGCATAAAAAAATACACTAAGTAATGCATATAAAAATAGGAAGTTTATGAGGTGTGCCACTTGCCTTTGAATGTTGTCGTTGTTCACAACTCTTTTCAACAACGAACGTTTGCTCTCCGTTTAATCTAAACAATATAAGCAAGCAACAATACAACAATCAACAGCAAGCACAAATCCACAATGCAAACAAACACATACTAGATGAATAAATAAATTTAATAAAACTTTCTAAGGCAAATATGTTTATGCATGATATGCAAAAATATTCCTAAGGCTAGAAATGCTTTTTCATGCCATGAAATTCTTTTAAGTTATTGTAAGGCAAATAGGTTGGTCAAAAAGGACTAAGGACTAAAGTCTTAAGTTGGATAAACATACTTTGTTTTATATCTTCTTGAAACAAGCACTCAAATGGCTTAGCCATGATGTGCAAAATACTTAGGGAAAAATACTAAGTCATTGGTTCAAGATGATCAACAATTATTATCAACTCTTTGTAAATTGGACATTCACTATAGTGAGAGAGACAGACACCCGGCCAGCCACTTAAATTGTGGAACAGGTCTCATGTACGTGGACATGTAAGGTTTGTTTCCAGGCCGCTTCATCCCACTATGCTGCTAGGATCCAACAACTTCAAGATAATAACATCATGATCAAAAATTGTTTAAGTCTAAAAGACAAGATTAGGAAAGAGGGAAAAGATAGAAGAAAGATGTAGTTGTCCTCCAGGCTTTATCTCCAGACTTGTAACTTTCTTCTGGATGATATCTTGATTGAGTTCTTGGTAGTCTTGCTGAATCTTCAGACTTGATGGTTCTTGTATCCTCGAGGCTGGTCTTGGATTTACTTAGTCTTCATGAAGTCTCAGAAGAGAAGAAAGGACAGAGAGAGAGACTTAGAAAATAAAAGGGGTTGGCCTTCTTGAACTTCTTCTCACTTTTCTTCTAAGTGCTTGACAATTTGAGGATGCTTCCAGGGTCTGTTTTCCTCTAAGTCCTTCATGAAGTTTCAGAGAAAAGAAAGAGAGAGAGAGAGAGAAGGCTTGGAAAATATTTCTAGTTGGTCTTCATGACTTCTTCTTGAATTTTCTTCTAAGTGTTTCTTCTCCTTGAAGATACTTCTGAAGTCTTGTTTTTGGCTAAGTCCTTCAATGGTCTTCTAGCTCCATCTTGAAAATTACTAAGTGTCTAAGTGCATAGCACTTTTTCCAAAATACAAGTTTGAAAATAATCCTAACTTAGAGAAATTGGGGAGGAGTTTTCCTTATGGAATTAGTACTATAAAATATGCTATGCATGAAATGCAAATTTTAAATCACAAGTAACATAAGAATAACTTTTGTGATTTCTTTATAAATATGCATGAATTTATAAATGCAATTTAATTAATTTCTAATTTTGGAAAATATAATAAAAGGAATAACTATCAAAATAAAGTTTCCTATGATTAAATTTTTATAACAAAATTTTATAATTAGTGTTAATAGACAGAGAGCATTTAATTAAATCTGTTGCAATTGGATTTAATCAAAATAATATTTCTATTAAAGTTATTTCAGAATTAGTCAAACTATTCAAATTAAACACACAACTATGAAATCATTCAAAAATTACTCAAAAATATTTTATAGCAGTGGTATTAATTTACAAATATTCTAAGGTTTCTAAGACATATTTATTTGCAATTTTTGGATTTATAGATTTAAAGTTATTACAAATATACTCAAATTCTCCATTTGAAATTTGAATATTTTATACTAAGTCAAATTTGAATTTTGTCAGATCCAAAATATTCTAAATGTCAAGAGCTTTCCAAAAATATAAAAATTATTAAATTTGGAGTTGTGGTTAAAAAGTTATAGATGTTTTAATTACAGGGACTAATCTGCAAATTTTCCAATTAGAATTAAAATAGAAAATGAATTTACACGCTGGCGCTGACGTGGCTGACACGCGGCGCTGACTGGGCTGTCTACGTGGATAAGTTATAGATCTGGGCCGTCCAGATTTGGATCTACGGCAGACAGTCACGTACCGGTTCGAAATAAACCGATCTAATCTCGTGCGTCGATAGAAGATCTGACGGTCGAGAGGCGCTGACCTGAGGGTGGCGGCGCAGTGGTCGCCGGCGGTGAGGACGACGACGGCGCAGCCTCTGTCGATGACGGATCCGTCGCTCCGGTGACGCTCGCGCTTGGGGAAGACGAGGACGCGGTGCAGAACGTCGCGGCGGAGACGATGGATGCAACGGCGTCGTCTTGCTCTTCCTAGCGCGGCCGGCAGCGGCGGAAGGAGTGCGGCGGCGCTTCGGTGAGCTCCGGTCGAGCGAGGGGCGCTCGCCTCACTGCAAGAAATAACCGAACGAGAGGTTGAGGAGGTGCGCACGACGATGGGGAAGCGAGGGGGAGGAATGAGAGGGCTTCGGAGGCTCGGGGCTCACCGGAAACAGCAGAGGACGGCGGCGGAGGAGGCGAACTCCGGCGAGCTCGTACGGCGGCCTGGCGGCGTCCTTGGGCTAGGGTTTTGGGGCAAAAGATGCGGCGGGGACCTGGGGTTTAAATAGGGGCTTCTGGAGATCGTATCCCGCACGAATCGGAGAGGATTTGGACTCCGATTCGATTCCCAAAATCTGCGCTTCGTTCGGTTAGAGGTAGGAGCGTCAGCCAGTATTTTCTTTTCTGATTTTATTTCTTTAATTCGTATCTTTTGATTTAAATGTCCAAATGATGTCAAATTAATTTCTAAAAATTTGTAAAAATAATATCTTGCTGTTAAACCAGTTGTGGGTATGTTTTGAATATTTTTGAAAATTAGTATTTTGAAATATTGCTTAATTACAAATTTGACACTTAAAGTCAACTTTGAATTTCTATCTCATTTAAATTTTCCTTTGGCTAAAATAAATTTGTAAAAATACCCACATTTCAATATGTTTGGATTTAAGTTATTAAACTTATTTTTCTTAAACATGCATCTTTATTTTGGTTTAATAGAAGCTAAATATAAATAATTTTTAAAGTAATAGGAAATATAATGGATTCTAATTAAATTTTATTTTGGGTAACATTATATCTTATTTTTTTGATAATTCATTTGAAAACTTCATAAAAACTTTGGAAAAGGTTTTTGTTTTAATTCTATTCTTATTTAGAATATATTAATCATTTCATGCTTTGAACATATATGAAATTCATTTGAGCAAAAGAAATGTTTATTTGGTTAATTCATTAATTTAAAAGCTATGAAGTTTTAAAGTTATACACTATAGGCTTATAATTTCCAAACTATATTTTGAACTTAGTTAAAGGAATGAAAACCATTTAGTAATTTTATTCTATTTTGAATAATCTTATATTTATGAATAGATATGGCTAAGTGATTTAATTCAAATACAACTATTTACTTAAAATAAAAAGAATTGTAGTTTGTAACATTTTTGTCAAATTATATTTTAAGGTTTTGAATTACATGGAATAATAAAATGTTTTAAACTGTGACATTGGAAATATTAAACTTTGAAGTCTTTTATAGTTGGTTTTCTCATACATTTAATATTGTATTTTAATAAAAAGAAAAGTTTTAAATTTTAGTGATTTTTGAACATTATAAAATGTTGGGATGTTACAGACTACCACCCTTAAAAGGAATCTCGTCCCCGAGATTCGGAGAGGCTAGAAAGACCAAGCAAAAGCTTGAGTGATTCTGATAACTCGAGATGTTTTGGGACATGAAATTTCTAACATGGAAACTTGAAAACTTGACAGTGAATAATTTTTTTTTTAATTGGGGAGGCTAGAAGATTGTTTGGGATCTTTGGGTTTAATAAGTTGGGTTTGAATATTCTAGGTGGCTACCACCCTTAAAAGAAAAGTTTTGTTGATAATTCAACATCCTAATGCACAACCAAAAATTCAAGAAAATCCTTTACAAACATCATCTAACACACATCACGCAATAAAGTTCAAACACAAGCAACACATACGTACAATTTCAAACTTCTTTTTAGAAATCAAAACTAATTGTTTATCGAACGAAGGGTCGGGGAAATACAAAAGTAACAGTACTGCCATACCACAATTTGATAGGTCAATACACTAAATCGATACGATAGGCTAAAAGATAAATGGTGGTCCCTCTAACATGGTTTTGATTGCTACACTTATCCTTCCTACATATTACGCTTGCGTTTTATTGCGTGGTTATTTGCCACAGGCGTGACTTCTTCCTCATTTGACTCTTCAAACAGCACCTCTTCGGGGTCTTCTTCCTCTTTCGTAGCTGCAGATACAGTCACATCTCCAGTGCCTTGGTCACCTCCTTCTTCAGCTACTGGCGGTGGTGGAGGTGGAATGAGTTGCGCCTCAAGCATGGCAATTTGCTCATCCTTGCCAAGGTTCTCCAAATGTAGGTCATGGATGAGTTCCTCCAACTGACCAATAAGATTTTCAGAAGCCTGGAGTTCTTGGGTTTTTGCGTTTATGACGGCTTGTGCATGATTTGCGACGTCATGAGTCTGTTGGACTCTCCTGGTCAGACAGTTGATGAGATAATCCAAGTCTTCAAACATCTTGTTAACGAGGGGCAGGTCCAGGCGATTTCCCGTGTGAGCCATCGAGAGACCATGTGCATTCCTCTTCCCAAAGGCACGGAAGGGCGATCCTGGTGCTAGCTTGAATCGATACTTGTAACACAAACGAGCCATTAAGTCCACCATAGCTATGTTCACTCCCTCAATCCACTCTGGGTAGTAGGTGACATAGTCCACGGGCTCGAAGTCTGGCATCGTAGGATCCGGGGTCATGATGGTGCGTATTTCCCAACGTATCCCATGGGGTATGTTGGTCTCCTCCTTCCTTCCTCGGAAATAGGGTGGTGGTAGCTTCAATACACTTGTCAATCTAGACAGCTGCCTCCCGAAGATGAAACCCGACAAAACTCCAGCATACGCAGTCTCAGTGTATTCTCCCATCTAGAATTTTGAACAGGTAAGAGTGTTAGAATTTAAAAGAAAGGGAAAGATGCAAGACAAGATACTCAATGTAAAACCATATTAAAGAAAAGTTCAAGGTTCACTCATGTTTTGGAAACCTAGTTTAGTTAACTACTTAACCTTTGGGGTCTTAGTCCAATCCTAGGGGTTTCGAACCTACAGGCAACACAGTGCTCTGATACCATCTGTAGCGTACCTGCACTTTTAGTAAGGCAGATACCTGTGTATAGTGCAAATCCCTGGATCGATTCATTTGCACACACAGTTTACGATGTAATATCACAACAAAGGTCAATTTTATTACATCGATGATCCAGAATTACAAAATATTTGATACAAGTTGCATAGCATAAAGCTAGCATTGAAAAAGTACACAGCGGAAAATACAATAGCAGTGAGCCTCTATAACTTTCATGCTGCCACAGGCGAAAACATGTTGGTTGTAGACTCGAAACCTTTAACGAAACCTCACTCGTCATCTGATCAATCTGCAATAAGAAAAATATTGCAACAACGTGGGTCAGATTCCATTAAAAATGGAGTCTGGCAAGTGACACTATGGTGGACACTTATGGAATAACTCTAAAGCCTATATGAATATTTGGCTGGTGGAGCTCAAGGCTAATTTGCATAAAGCCAATTTTTCCTATTCTTTTGAAAACACTTTTCTTCTATTCGAGACATCCGTGGCATGAAATCCACTGTCTCATTCTACCCTTGTTCACCCATCAAGTTTTATTTCTGAAGTTGGAATGGTGGAATCCTCCGTTGACGTCCTTGATCAGCTGCTCAAAATTGTCCGTAACCGGGGACACGGCTAAGTACTTAGTTTTACACTCTGCAGAGGTTGTGCACTTTCACCATTGTACCCATTCAACCCAAGGTATCCTTTACACACCATTTGTGATAAGGAAAGGAGAGAATGAGACGAGATCTTTCAGAATCATTTTCCCTCCCCATACTGGCTTGACCCGTTCCACCTAACATCCCCCTACATCTGCTTGTCAAGCCGGAGAGAGTCCACGCAACATAATTGATCAAGCCAGAGCCCATATGGCAATGGCTGCACTGGAAGCAATCATCACTTGGAGTTCCTTCAGATTCCTCTGTTCCTGGGTGGCCGTTCTCAAGTGTACATACTCTAGGAACCATAGAAATGGACCTGCGTAGCCACTCAACATAAACCATCCGACCAATTACCACCCAGGTGTTTCATTCTTAACTTAATAGAATTTAGATTTTCACAAAACAACATTTGCATAGCATCAATAATTCTACCAAGTATTGCATAGGAACCTAGACACAGGTATAAGGGATTCTACACAGGTTTAGCATAGCAACACATGCATAAAAAAATACACTAAGTAATGCATATAAAAATAGGAAGTTTATGAGGTGTGCCACTTGCCTTTGAATGTTGTCGTTGTTCACAACTCTTTTCAACAACGAACGTTTGCTCTCCGTTTAATCTAAACAATATAAGCAAGCAACAATACAACAATCAACAGCAAGCACAAATCCACAATGCAAACAAACACATACTAGATGAATAAATAAATTTAATAAAACTTTCTAAGGCAAATATGTTTATGCATGATATGCAAAAATATTCCTAAGGCTAGAAATGCTTTTTCATGCCATGAAATTCTTTTAAGTTATTGTAAGGCAAATAGGTTGGTCAAAAAGGACTAAGGACTAAAGTCTTAAGTTGGATAAACATACTTTGTTTTATATCTTCTTGAAACAAGCACTCAAATGGCTTAGCCATGATGTGCAAAATACTTAGGGAAAAATACTAAGTCATTGGTTCAAGATGATCAACAATTATTATCAACTCTTTGTAAATTGGACATTCACTATAGTGAGAGAGACAGACACCCGGCCAGCCACTTAAATTGTGGAACAGGTCTCATGTACGTGGACATGTAAGGTTTGTTTCCAGGCCGCTTCATCCCACTATGCTGCTAGGATCCAACAACTTCAAGATAATAACATCATGATCAAAAATTGTTTAAGTCTAAAAGACAAGATTAGGAAAGAGGGAAAAGATAGAAGAAAGATGTAGTTGTCCTCCAGGCTTTATCTCCAGACTTGTAACTTTCTTCTGGATGATATCTTGATTGAGTTCTTGGTAGTCTTGCTGAATCTTCAGACTTGATGGTTCTTGTATCCTCGAGGCTGGTCTTGGATTTACTTAGTCTTCATGAAGTCTCAGAAGAGAAGAAAGGACAGAGAGAGAGACTTAGAAAATAAAAGGGGTTGGCCTTCTTGAACTTCTTCTCACTTTTCTTCTAAGTGCTTGACAATTTGAGGATGCTTCCAGGGTCTGTTTTCCTCTAAGTCCTTCATGAAGTTTCAGAGAAAAGAAAGAGAGAGAGAGAGAGAAGGCTTGGAAAATATTTCTAGTTGGTCTTCATGACTTCTTCTTGAATTTTCTTCTAAGTGTTTCTTCTCCTTGAAGATACTTCTGAAGTCTTGTTTTTGGCTAAGTCCTTCAATGGTCTTCTAGCTCCATCTTGAAAATTACTAAGTGTCTAAGTGCATAGCACTTTTTCCAAAATACAAGTTTGAAAATAATCCTAACTTAGAGAAATTGGGGAGGAGTTTTCCTTATGGAATTAGTACTATAAAATATGCTATGCATGAAATGCAAATTTTAAATCACAAGTAACATAAGAATAACTTTTGTGATTTCTTTATAAATATGCATGAATTTATAAATGCAATTTAATTAATTTCTAATTTTGGAAAATATAATAAAAGGAATAACTATCAAAATAAAGTTTCCTATGATTAAATTTTTATAACAAAATTTTATAATTAGTGTTAATAGACAGAGAGCATTTAATTAAATCTGTTGCAATTGGATTTAATCAAAATAATATTTCTATTAAAGTTATTTCAGAATTAGTCAAACTATTCAAATTAAACACACAACTATGAAATCATTCAAAAATTACTCAAAAATATTTTATAGCAGTGGTATTAATTTACAAATATTCTAAGGTTTCTAAGACATATTTATTTGCAATTTTTGGATTTATAGATTTAAAGTTATTACAAATATACTCAAATTCTCCATTTGAAATTTGAATATTTTATACTAAGTCAAATTTGAATTTTGTCAGATCCAAAATATTCTAAATGTCAAGAGCTTTCCAAAAATATAAAAATTATTAAATTTGGAGTTGTGGTTAAAAAGTTATAGATGTTTTAATTACAGGGACTAATCTGCAAATTTTCCAATTAGAATTAAAATAGAAAATGAATTTACACGCTGGCGCTGACGTGGCTGACACGCGGCGCTGACTGGGCTGTCTACGTGGATAAGTTATAGATCTGGGCCGTCCAGATTTGGATCTACGGCAGACAGTCACGTACCGGTTCGAAATAAACCGATCTAATCTCGTGCGTCGATAGAAGATCTGACGGTCGAGAGGCGCTGACCTGAGGGTGGCGGCGCAGTGGTCGCCGGCGGTGAGGACGACGACGGCGCAGCCTCTGTCGATGACGGATCCGTCGCTCCGGTGACGCTCGGGCTTGGGGAAGACGAGGACGCGGTGCAGAACGTCGCGGCGGAGACGATGGATGCAACGGCGTCGTCTTGCTCTTCCTAGCGCGGCCGGCAGCGGCGGAAGGAGTGCGGCGGCGCTTCGGTGAGCTCCGGTCGAGCGCGGGGCGCTCGCCTCACTGCAAGAAATAACCGAACGAGAGGTTGAGGAGGTGCGCACGACGATGGGGAAGCGAGGGGGAGGAATGAGAGGGCTTCGGAGGCTCGGGGCTCACCGGAAACAGCAGAGGACGGCGGCGGAGGAGGCGAACTCCGGCGAGCTCGTACGGCGGCCTGGCGGCGTCCTTGGGCTAGGGTTTTGGGGCAAAAGATGCGGCGGGGACCTGGGGTTTAAATAGGGGCTTCTGGAGATCGTATCCCGCACGAATCGGAGAGGATTTGGACTCCGATTCGATTCCCAAAATCTGCGCTTCGTTCGGTTAGAGGTAGGAGCGTCAGCCAGTATTTTCTTTTCTGATTTTATTTCTTTAATTCGTATCTTTTGATTTAAATGTCCAAATGATGTCAAATTAATTTCTAAAAATTTGTAAAAATAATATCTTGCTGTTAAACCAGTTGTGGGTATGTTTTGAATATTTTTGAAAATTAGTATTTTGAAATATTGCTTAATTACAAATTTGACACTTAAAGTCAACTTTGAATTTCTATCTCATTTAAATTTTCCTTTGGCTAAAATAAATTTGTAAAAATACCCACATTTCAATATGTTTGGATTTAAGTTATTAAACTTATTTTTCTTAAACATGCATCTTTATTTTGGTTTAATAGAAGCTAAATATAAATAATTTTTAAAGTAATAGTAAATATAATGGATTCTAATTAAATTTTATTTTGGGTAACATTATATCTTATTTTTTTGATAATTCATTTGAAAACTTCATAAAAACTTTGGAAAAGGTTTTTGTTTTAATTCTATTCTTATTTAGAATATATTAATCATTTCATGCTTTGAACATATATGAAATTCATTTGAGCAAAAGAAATGTTTATTTGGTTAATTCATTAATTTAAAAGCTATGAAGTTTTAAAGTTATACACTATAGGCTTATAATTTCCAAACTATATTTTGAACTTAGTTAAAGGAATGAAAACCATTTAGTAATTTTATTCTATTTTGAATAATCTTATATTTATGAATAGATATGGCTAAGTGATTTAATTCAAATACAACTATTTACTTAAAATAAAAATAATTGTAGTTTGTAACATTTTTGTCAAATTATATTTTAAGGTTTTGAATTACATGGAATAATAAAATGTTTTAAACTGTGACATTGGAAATATTAAACTTTGAAGTCTTTTATAGTTGGTTTTCTCATACATTTAATATTGTATTTTAATAAAAAGAAAAGTTTTAAATTTTAGTGATTTTTGAACATTATAAAATGTTGGGATGTTACAATGTTAATGTTATAGTCAATGAATTAGCTCCATACGGATGGATCTAGAAGTCCTTAGATTTGATCTTTTGACACTTGCAAGATAACTAAGACACCATTTTCGGAAAGCATACATATAACTCATTTATAATCATGCGTATAGATGTATGTGGATCAATGAAGTAATTGACGTGTAGTGGCGATCTTTATTATGTAAACTTCACTGAACGTTTTTAGTATAACTTGTTGAGAATCATGCATATGGGTGTATGTAAATCAATAAATTACTTTAACGTACAGTGAAAGTCTTTATTTCATAGACTTCATGAATATTCCGAGTAGATATATGGATATCCACTTAGGGAATGTTAGTCTGGAAATTTTGATTCGATCAAACAAGTTCAGAATGAAGTAGAAAATTAAATTTAACAAGAAAATCAAATTCTTGTGATAAAGATCGAGGAATAAAGATTTGAGGTATAATGTTGGCATATCATTGGAAGACTTGTGAGAAGAGTTCCACAAATTACGTTGCATGGAACACCATAGTGTTATGGTATGCTACGTCGACGTAATCACACCCTATCGGATAGTGTGTGGTAAATAAATCTCTTACCGAATTATTGTGATCATTGGAGTCATATGGTAGAAACATAACATTCACGTTAGATAATAGGGAAACCATTTAGATCCATGGAGACAATACCATATGAGTGATGGCATGGCTTTTAGCCTAGATTGTGGTTTCAGCAATTTAGTGTTTCGATGTGATCAAACCTAAAATGGATAAATCTTTGTAGTGTACCGTACCTAAAAAATTAGTTGGGTATATGTCTCACGACATAGGAAAATACGTTGCCGGAATATACCTTGCAAAAAAAAATAGTTTCTTGTCCAAGGGTATAAGTGGGAAAGAAAGTAGAGCAAGACGAAGTTAATATACTTTCTCTTCAGACATCAGAGGGGCGCAACGGAAAGTGTTTCCGGTGTCATGCTCCACTACAGGAAAGAAGCTGATGATAAAAGATCATGATGCTCTAAGCTCATACTAAGAACAAAGGCGTATGAGGTTGTGTTCCACAATGTGCGCTACGACAATCTTGTTATGAAGGTCATGTTAATGGAACATGACATACCTACAAACTACGAAGAAGAGATGGTAGATTCAAAAGTTGACCACAGCGAGATTTTGTCTCAAGTGGCGAAGCCTAAATATATTCGGGGTCTGACGAGCGATGTCCCCATCAATACCCATGGTTACTAGCCTAGGGTAAGAGTTATGAGGTAGAGAACGCGTAGTGTTGGTAGATTCGTCGGCTGACTAGCGGGATTTACCCAGGTTCGAGGCCCTCGAGTGAGGTAACACCCTTACGTCCTGCTTGTCTGTTATTGATTGTGAATATACGATGAGTATAGGGGTCTGGCAAGATGACGATCTTGCTAGGATTTGGTTGTTCTGGTTGGGCGTGTCCTTGATCAGCCACCCTCCGATCCTTATATAGTGGTATAGGTATCGGGTAGTAACCGACTAGGATTAAAAATATGGAAAGTAATACCGACTATGCTATTTACGGTAGAAGTCTTCGACTTGGGGCTTCACTTATTGGGCTTCTTCAGCTTATTGATAATTGGGCTTTAGGCATCACGTGCACGGGGTACCCACACGAAGGGGTACCCATTTGGTATAACCTCGTCATTAGCCCCCGGGTGCTTTGCTAATTCGGAGAATCAATCATGCACTCACTTCATAGTGCCCGTCTCATGTTTATGCTTTTGCTACGATATGTTCATGTCTTATCTTTCGACTATGATTTATGCCTAAGGATCTCCACTGAGTAGGCCTGGAATTATTCGATAAGTCGAAACTAGTTAACTGCACTTGGGAAAAACCATACTAGTCTTCAATCAGGTTTCGAGTCCTCGGGCTCGATCCTAGAACATACTGGAAAGACTCGCCTCAGTCCAGTTGATGGACTTACTGATATTGGTATGCAGTTTTAATTTGCTACCCAGCGCGTCCGCCAGGATTTTCATCGTATCTATCGATACGGGAATATCTAGGATTAAGCACTGCTGGAGTGATCCTCGACCCGTTCGACCGATCGATGGGTCTTACCTTTGCATTTTCCGCATGCAGCATCCGACATATTTTAGACTGATTTTCACTCGGGAATCTTAATGTTTTTATGCTTTTGATTCTATCGGGTGCATGACAGTGCTTCTGATGGGAGTAGCCCCCGAGATTGTGCTTTATTGCTTGTAATAGAGGATAATCTCAATTTTTGTTTTTATCAGTCGAAGATTTTTACTCTCTCCCGATGGGAGTTTCCACTCGACCATCTTTTATGCAAATTATTTGCAGTCTCTTTCTAGTCGCAAAGATGTTTTCTTTTGTCAGTCGTAATTGACGCTCCTTTGTTTTATGCGTTTTGTTCGTCTGTCAGGCGAATGATGTCATACATGACATCCTTCGTGTGCGAATAGCACTTTGATGGGATGTAACATAGTGGGTCCCTCCCTTTGACCGTTGTGGACGCCGGTTCAGTTCTGATTTGACCTGACATGGCGAGATTTTTGCAGGAGTGATGATGATCTCCTCGTTTTACGCGCGTAGTGGGCGGCGTGGGATGCGACGATTGCCCCTCCGACTGTGCCACGTGTCGTGGTAATTTTACTTGGACGGCTGCGATGAACTTCTAACTTTTACCATAAGTATGGGTTTCTCCGCTGCGAATTGTTTTATCCTGCCATTTGCCTCCTGTTTCTTCTGCCGCCCGCCGCTGCTCTGTTCTTGCACTTTTGCGCTTGTCCCTTTTGTTTGTGCGTTTAGACTCCACTTTTCGCCATGGCGCCCAAGAAAACTTATGCGTCCTCTGCCTCTGCTGCTGCGACTGGCAAGAAGAAAAAAGATGTATATTCTGGCGCCGTGCCCGTCGCTATCAAGAAGGAGTCTGGCGGCTGGACTTCGTCAATCATGACGGAGAAAAGGCTGGCGGCCCTTCGCAAGGATGGGCTATTTCCTCCTGCTACGAAGCTCGTCGTTCGCGCTCCTGGCAAGGAAAACCTCCCGCGCCACTTCATGGAGAGCGGGTATGTTTTGCTGAATTCCTTCCTCGTGGATTCGGGTTCCCGCTGCACGACTTTGTGCGCGGTCTTCTTTACTCCTATGGGATAAAGATCCATGATCTGGCCCCCAATGGCGTCTTGCACATTGCCTGTTTTATGGTAATGTGCGAGTGCTTTTTGGGGGTATCCCCCAGCTGGGCACGATGGAAGTCCATCTTCCTGGTGCATCCCATGGCCCGTAATGGCCGTGTGAATCCAGTCGGAGGCGTCGGCTTTCAGGTGAAGAGCGGATGCAAGTACTTCACCTTGAAGGCAGTCGACTTAACTCAGGGGTGGAGGACCAAGTGGTTCTACATCCATGTGAACCAGGTGGTTAGCCCAGCCTTTTTGACTGGAGACGCCCCTGAGAAGATGAAGGCCTGGGCGCATGCTCTCTCACCAGCCGAAGAGCAGGAGGCTGCCCCTCTTCTGAAGAAGGTTGAAAGGTTGGTGAGCACCGTTCCAGGTGTGCAGCTGATCTACACCTTCCTGAAGTATCGTGTGTGTCCCCTCCAGCAACGTGCTCACTCGATGTGGGTGTACGAGGGCGCACACGATGCCACCAGGGTGAATGCCGTGGAGCTGTCGGCTAACGAGCTCGGCGCACTTGTGAAGTCGGTAAACAACTTCAAAGCTGAGGATACTATCGACTATGCATTCCCCACAGCTCCCTTCAGTTTAGAGCACTCCCTTCCAGAAGTAAGTACTTTACTTTTTTATGCACCTTTGTCTTTGTTGAGTGAGTCTTGTTATCTTTTCCTTACTTGTTCTTCTTTTTGCTTTGTCTGTTGTAGGGGCACTCGACTGTGTCCTCACTCCCTCCCCTTTCTGAAGTTGGGCCTGTCGAGGAGACGACTGTGCTGAAGGAGAGTGAGAAGTCGACGGACTCCTTGCCCGACGCCGAATCCTCCTCTTCGGAGAAATCTGAAGTGGATGGAAAAGGTGTAGGGAAATTCGAGGCTGAGCCTACCGTTGAACCCGTCCTCAAACGTCATTGTTTGATGCACACGTGCAAGGACGAGGGGACGGTGGATTCCGGTGCTTCTTCGCCTCTGAGGGATGTGCCTCCTCTAGCTCAGCGCTTGCCACCACTTTCTACTCGCCAGTCTGGCTTTGGCGGCCCTCGCTTTGATGATGACTTGTCTTAGGATGAGGACGAGCAAAGGTAACTTCTATCGTATGTATACGTATAAATATTTTGCATGTTGTTCTGTTTATGCTGGTGTTATGATATCCCTTGCCTCGTGTCCTTCTTAATCTAGCGATGACCGGGTGGCCAGTCCCCCAGCTGCTCCAACGACGACTGCGACCTCCTCTCCTGCTGCAGAGGTGGTAGTCGCCCCTTCTCTGCCTTCTACTCTTGCGCCGGAGGTTGAAGCGCCAATTGCGGCTGCTTCGACTGTCGTGCCCTCATCTTCTTCCCTGCCTTCCTAGCTAGATCATGTTAGTCTCCTTGTTTGTGTTGTAGAATGCTTTTATTTTTTCCCTTTGTGTGTGATATATGTGTTGTGTCTGTAGCCAGCCGTAAGTGGCCTTGCTGCCTTTGGCCAAGGCTTTGCATAGTCAGAGGAAGAGCGAGATGCTCTCCGCTCTCGATTGGACCAGCTAAACCGTAAGTACCAATTTTCCTTTGTATGTGCTTATTCCTGTTTTTGTTCTCCTCTGCAACTTGAGTTTTTCCATGTTGCTCAGGGGAGAAAGATGTTCTTAAGTCTCGGCTGGCTGATGTAGAAAAGGCCCTCTCCCAGCAATCGACTGCCCAGGAGGAGCTTGATGCCTTTCGCGCTTATGAGGGAGAGCGTGCCTAGCGACTGCTTCACTTTGTGCATTTTCTTGAAGGTAAGGGCAGTATGCTTCTCATGTGAGAGTTTGCCTTTTTATTTATGGATGCCTGTTTTTGCTTTACAAGTCCCTCTTCTAGCTCCAGCGGTACGACGAGTGACACTTTGTTACTTGACCAAGCCATTGATCAGGTTGGGGTGACCATACAGCATGCCAAGAGCTCTCTGGAGGTTTCCACCCAGACTCTTGGAGTTGTGTTCAAGGAAGTGCTGCCTTCAGCCGAAGTTCCTGCGACCATCGTGGGGTATGCTGCGTAGCTGGGCCCAAAGTTGAAGTTCTTGAAGGCTTATGCGCAAGAGCTGATGGTACGTGGCTTGGACTCCACTCTCAAGCTCCTTCTAGGTCATGGCGTGGCTGCCGACTACGAATCCGTCATGTCTGACTTCCCCAAGAAGTCAGAGGGGAAGCCTTCGAATTTGAAGAAGTTTGGGTCGCGTGTATCCGACCTTGTCAATATTAGCATTGCGACTATGCAGCGTCGCTCGGCAGCCATTGCTGCTGCTCGTAGGGATGGGTCCGAGTCTGCTGCTCAGTCATAGGCAACTTTAGTTTTAGATTTATGTTTTGTTTTGTAATATGGGATGTACATTTTGCCACTATGATTGTCTCTTGAAAATAGATCTTTTGTTGACCCTTGTTGTGTGTTTGTGTTCCTTTTTCCTTCTACTTACTTCTCGTCTGAGATATTGTGATTGTGTCTTAGTCGAGCGTCTCCACCACTCAGAAGGATGTTCATGTGGGAGAGGACTCTCGCTCGGCTGCGCAGTTGAAGAATGATGCCAAGGTTCTGGATTATGCCAAGAAGAAGGTTGCTCGTCTGGAGCAGGAGTTAAAAGCAGCCCAAGATGACATAAAAATTCTCCAAGGTAGGCCTTCTCTTTCTACCCAGAGAGAAGAGTATGTTCTCTCTGAGATGGATGACTTGAACATGCAGCTTGAAGGTATTGAATATGTCGACTTGGTTTTTGCATATGTGTGAGTTGCTCTTAACACCTGGTCACTTTGCTTTGCCTGCAGTTTTTGTAGATGATTCCAAAGCTGAGGCTGCTCGCGTGGCGGAGCGTATGGGAGGTGCAACTCGGGAGGCTGTCACCGGTACGCAACACTTCTGGCTTTATACGTACCATGCCACTATTCTTGCCACTCTGAAGGATTGGGTGTGGCGTGATGCTATTCTGCTAGATCGTTGCCGGGCAGCACTTATGCGGGTGAATCATTACCTGTTCCCTGAAGGTCCTCAGCCTCAAAGGATTCACGCACTAGTCGAGTTGTTTTGTGCTTCCGAGCCGATTCAAGAGGCTGTGACTCGGCGAGTTATCCTTGGAGCCAACGCTGCATTCGCATATTTGTGTCTCGTTGTAATGATAAATTATGCAAGAAAGGTATGGGTAAAACTTTCTCTTTATAAATGTTGTCCAACAAGCCGCCTCATTAAAAACCCTCCAGTCCCCTTAGGTACCCTGGTAAGGAAAAGAGCACGTCTGAAACCTGCTGGTCTTTTTGATACATGAGCTTTTGCTACATCGATTGGATGTGTTTGCTAAATACTAGTGACCCTAGTTGGTCACACTCTTCGAGTTGTATGCTTCTTCTTGGTGCTGCAGCATATTTGACTTGTACCATGCCGAGGGTCTTTTTGGCTGTTGTAGTCGAAGTATCAGGTACTCCCCGTAGAATGAGTCTATACGTGACAGTATGATATGTCTTGCGGCAAGAGCTTCGAGTGGTGGTGAAGGCTTTGTGTCCTGCTCCTCCGGATTGTGCTAGCTGCTCGAGCTGCTTATGATGATGCAGTTTGGTATTCCTTGACTGAAGATAGTAGTGATGTACTTTGCGCTTATCATCTTGTTTTTGCTTGACGTTGCCCTGGTAGCCGTGGTTGTAACTGCTTTGAGCGGAGGGTCATCTTTGTCTGGTTTTTTGCTGAGGACCGTTATTACTCGAGTGGCATGTGGGTGCCATCTTCTGATTGATCTATGGTTCACTCGCCTGAAGAAAACTCCTGGCGGTACGTGCGCCTTTGCTGCTCCGATGTTAGCCAACCTGTTCGCTTGCTTGTTGCGAGTGTGTGCTACATGCTGTAGTTCGCAACTGTGGAATATTCTTTGCAATGTGCCGAAGTAGTCCTGATATCTTGCGAGCTTGTCCACATTTATCCTAGTTGCTGCTGCCGCGTTTTGTGAAATTATGCATGAGCTTCCCCAAACGATGATTTCTTGTGCTCCGGATGATTTTGCCAGTCGCATGCCTTGGAACAGGTCTTCGTAATCGACTTCGACTTTTGATGGAGATGGGAAGTCTATCTGTAGCACATAGTTTACTTGTTCCTTGTTGGGTGTTATGAGTATCATACCTGCTCCTCTGCCACCTTTTGATCCATCAAAGTGTATTGTCCAAGGTTTGGCACATGTGTTTTCTTGTTCTGCAGGTTTGATTGTCCATATGGCATTTACTTCATGTGTTGTGGCTAAGGCTGCCCGTCTCTTTCGCTCTGGAATTGTTATGGTTTCTCTCCCGACCTGCTATTCGTGCGAGAGTTGTTCTGTTCCGAATGCCTCTGAGATTTTGCAGAAGTCTCTATTGCAGTCATCTGATTTCTGAAAGTTTCCATTGACTGTGATTTGACGAGGTTATACCAAACCGGTACCCCTCCGTGCGGGTACGTGGTGCACGTAATGACTAAAGACCAATTGTCAATAAACTGAAAAAGCCCTACAAGCGAAGCCCAAGTCGAAGACTTCTACCATAAATAGCATAGTCGGTATTACTTACCATATATGTAATCCTAGTAGGTTACTACCCGAGACCTGTACCACAATATAAAGGACAGGAGGGTTGCCGGCTAAGGACAGGCCCAAACAGAATCACCAAACCCTAGCAAGATTGCCATCTTGCTAGACCTCTGTACTCGCCGCATATTCACAATCAATAACAGACAAGCAGGACACTCGAGGGCCCCGAACCTAGGTAAATCCCGCTTATCAGCCGACAAATCTAGCAACATTACATGTTATCTACCTCATAACTTTTTCCCTAGGCCAGTAACCATGGGTAGTGATGAGGACATCCCTCGCCAATTGGCGCCGTCTGTGGGAACAGGTAGTATTGGATCTACGGATTTTTCGGTCCAGATCGCAAACGGCAACTCGCTGACTTCTTCAAAAGGATGCACATTAGCAGCTATCAACCACATTCAGCTTATAGGCGACCACTCGCCAGAAACAGCATCACCAGCCAGGATTAGGCCATACTCACCCGAAGCTCAGGAGTTTACTCCAATCTCAGTTCAGGTTTGAATCTAACCATTGGGGAACATAACTTTTGTTTGACCAGTTTGGTGTGCAGGATCTAGCCGAACAGATCGCAACTAAGCCACTCCAGGAGAGATCAACTGAGATCGCATCTTCAACAGATAAGGAGGATACCCCGTCACAGCTCGATCTGATCCCGCCACCAAAATCCCCCACATGTCGTCTGCAGAATTCAACAGGTTCATGGCAGATGAATTCCCCGAAGTCGAAGGACAGTCGGCTACCTCAGTCAAAGATATGGTCATATCAATGACTTCAGCAGGAAGCATAGGAGCTACAACATCACAGATCGATCCGATCTCATCCATAGCAGGATCCATGTCCACTCGAGAATTTAACGAGTTCATGGCGCAGAACGAAATAGAAGAAGAGGTACAATCAACCCTCCAGACAAACCCAGACGAAGATCATATGCAGATCGACGCTCCAGAAGGAAGCTTCCACCTCTCCGAGTATGATGAGCCTACAGAAGACAGCATACGTCTGACCGACTTCATCGATCCAGAAATCCAATCTCCACATCACACTTTATTCGACCACGACGAACATATGCAACTAGTAGAAGGTGGCAAAAATAGCGAAAATAAAAACGCAAGCACATAATGGAATAGCGACACCAAAGCAACGCATGAGGGCCACACACACTACACATATCCTTATCAAATACCCTGGCAAGTTTGCGTTGCAACCACAACAGAAACATCAGCAAACGCAGCCAGTCGGAGACCAGCCGAGTACCCTTGCACAGTTACTTTACAAGATGGTACCACCACTCTGGATATCACGAAGGAGATGGCGGCAAAAGTAGCAAAGGTCATCGAAGATGGCATAATGATGCCAACAGACACAACTCAAGATTAGTTAGCCACATACAACTACTTCATCTGGCAGGAATCACAGCGAATAAAGCAATATAGAGCAACACTTGAGGACGAAGAAGGCAAGCAAGCATATCAAGTGCTAGCAGACGACAGCTGTCTATCAGCTCTACAGGAGCAACAGAAGGACGAGGCAGGTCCAGGTTCCACAGAATCCCTGAGGATGAAAGGGCAGGAGTTGCTCGAAACCTGGACAACTCGTTTCTAACACTCGACTCTAGTGGCATACTCCTACCCAAAACAGTAGAAGCAGCCCTCATATCCATAGGGGCATACCTCCAAGCGGGAAAACCACCAGCGGGTGATCCTGCCGAACCAAGGTTCCTCCAACAAATGAAGGCTCTGGAAATCGCAGCAAAGGAGCTGGTGGATGGAGGAAGGCGAGGACGAAGCAGAAGTCACTCGAGAGGACGCTGATACGTCTCCAACGTATCCAAAATTTCTTGTGTTCCATGCTATGTTATATCATGTTATTACATGTTTTATATGCATTTTATATAGTTTTCTGCATTTTCTGGGACTAACCTATTAACAAGATGCCACTGTGCCAGTTCCCTGTTTTCTGCTGTTTTTGGTTTCAGAAAAGCTAGGACCCAACAACTTCAAAGATGGTAATAACATGATCAAAAATTGTTTATTTCTAAAGTGAAAGACAAGATTAGGAAAGAGGGAAAAGATAGAAAGAAAGATGTAGTTGTCCTCCAGGCTTCATCTCCAGACTTGTAACTTTCTCCTTGGGGATGTCTTGATTGAATTTTTGGTAGACTTGATAAATCTTCAGACTTAATGATTCTTGTATCATCGAGCCTGGTCTTGGATTTAACTTAGTATTCATGAAGTCTCAGAGAAGAAGAAAAGAAAAGAGAGAGAGGGAGCAAGACTTAGAAAATATTGCTGGTTGGTCTTCATGAACTTCTTCTCGCTTTTCTTCTAAGTGCTTCTACTCCTTGAAGATACTTCTGAAGTCTTGTTTTCTTGGGTAAGTCCTTCATTGACCTTCTAGCTCCATGTTGAAATTCCTAAGTGTCTAAGTGCATAGTACTTTAACAAAATACTAAGTTGAAAATAATCCTAGCTTAGAGAAAATAATGGAGGAGTTTTCCTATGGGAAGTATATCTACAAAATAAAATATGTTATGCATGCAATGCATTTTTTTAATCATAAGAAACATAATGTTAATTTTTGTGATATTTATAAAGTATGCACGAGGCTATAAATGCAATTTAATTAATTTCTATTTTTGCAACATATAAAATAAAGGAATAAATCTAATATTAAAGTTTTCTGTGATTAAATTTTTATAACAAAATTTATAAATAGTGTTTATAGACAGAGGGAATTTATTTAAATTTATAGCAATTGGATTTAATCAAAAATAATGTTTCTCTTAAAAGTTATGTCAAAATTATTCAAACTATTCAAAGTAAACATATAACTATTAAATCATCAAAATAATACTCAAAAATATTTTATAACAGAGGCATCATAATACAAATATTCCAAAGTTTCTAAAACATATTTGCAATTTTTGGATTTATAGATTTAAAGTTATGACAAATATACTCAAATCATCCATTTGAAATTTGAATATTTTACACTAAGTCAAATTTGAATTCTAACAGATCTAAAATATTCTAAATGTCAAGGGCTTTCCAAATATATAAAAATATTTGAATTTGGAGATGTCAGTAAAAAGTTATAACAATTTTAATAAGAAGGGGTGTTTATGCAAAACTGCCAAATTAAACTAAATTGAGAAATTCATTTCCACGTCAGCGCTGACTGGACGCTGACAAGGCAACGACGTGGCAGCTGACTGGATTAAGTGACTGGATATGGGTCGTTGGATCCAGATCCGACGGCGGAGAATGAATCGTACCGATTCGTGCAAGGATCTAATCACGGCCGTTGGAAGGAGATCGGACGGCTCACCGAGGGGGGCGGAGCAAGGTCACCGACGATGTCGACGACGGTGGCGGTGCGGCTCGGGCGGGGACGCTCTGGTGCCTCCGTTGACTCCCCGGATGCGCGGAGGGCAGCTCCGGACGCGGCGCAGCACGGCGAAGCAGATGGAGGCAATGGCGCTGTGTTCCTCGTCTCGGTGCCGCGCAGGAACGAGGCCGAAGCGGAGCGGGCGTCGGCGACGTGGTCGAGCATGGATTTGGAGTGCCCGACTGCGGGCGGAGGCAAAGAGCACATGAGCAATTGTGCGAGAGGGTGGGGAAGAGAGAGGAAAGGGTCTCGGGCTTGGGGGCGACTCTCCTCGCCGGGGATTGAAGAAACATGGAGGCTGAAGCTTACGGACTCCGGCGAGTTTTTTGAGCGGCCTGGCGGCTCTTTAGTTAGGGTTTCTGGGGGCAAACGAGAGAGGAGGGCAGGGGCTTTTTAAAGGGCGGGAGGGAAGAAGAAAATCACGACGATCTCGCCCGGATTTTGGAGAGGAATCAGAGGCGTGATTCACGGCTGGAGGTTGAAGGCGATGACGTCATCGCTGACGTCATCCAGGTAATTTCTTTTTCCTTTTCTTTTTCTGATTTTTCTATTTAATTCATATCTTTTGATTTAAATGTCCAAATGATGTGAAATAAAATTATAAAAATTTGTAAAAGCATTATCTTTGTGTTAAACAAGTTGTGGGCATGTTTTGAATACTTTTAAAAATCAATATTTTGAAATATTCATAAAATACAAATTTAGCCCATTTAGGTCAACTTTAAAAGTAGGGATTAATAAATTTAGTTGGGGTTAAATAAAATTTATGAAATTACCACAATCATATATGGTTGATATTAAGTTATTTAAAAACACATTTTTAGTAACCATTCATTTTTATTTTGGTATAATAGTAAAATAATTAGAATATAAATATTATTACAGTAATAGGAAATATAATGGATTCAATTTTATTTTGTGCACCATTATATTTTATATTAAGATAAATCATTTGAAAACTCCATAACAAACCTTTTGGAAAATATTTTAGGTTTATTTCATTTCTTATATTGAATATATTCATGAGCATCATTTTATGTCTTGAAAATTAATGAAATCATTTTAGCTAAGGAAATGCCTATTAGATAATTCAGTAATTAAAATCTATGAAGTTTTAAAGATATAAACTATAGACTTGAAATTAACAAAACTATTTTTTAAACTGAGGTAAAAGATTGAAAACCATTTGACAAATAGATCATGTTTTAAATAGTTTAAATGGATACTTGTAAACATTATTTTAATTTATGAATAGCTATGGCTAAGTGGTTGAAATCAAAGACTTAAAAAGAAACCTTTTATTAAATGAAAATGGTTTGGAGTTGGTAATTCATTTATCAAATTATATACTGAGGTTTAAGAAAATACAATGGATATTATAATGTTTAACTTAAAACAACTTTTGAAAATAATGATAAACTGAGATATTTGAAATATTAAACTCTTTCAATATGTTTGAAATCTTTCATAGTTGGTTTTCTTATGCATTTAATGTTTTATTTTAAATCAAAAACAAATATTTTAATTTTTAGTGATTTTTAAACATTACAAAATGTTGGGATGTTACATAAGGATAATGTTACTTACTTACTTTACACACAGGGCTTAAGGCGATAATCTGTTGCATGCAACTTAATACTGAAAGGGGTGCGGACGCTAACCGGAAGGTGGATTATTAGTCATAGATGCGGTTGGAACGGTCTATGTATATTGTTGTAATGCCCGAATGAATCTCACACTAGACACCATATCATTAGTATATGCATTGGATTGTTTATCATTATTCTGTCAATTGCCTAGCTGTAATTTGTTTACCACGCATGGATGAATGTTATTATTATTTATGGAGAGACACTACTAGTGAATTGTGGACCCTGGTCCTTCTCATTAATCTGATAAAACCACAACTGCAAACCGGTTATTTTCTGCAAACATACATCTTTCTTCCACACATACGTTTAATCCTTTGTTACAGCAAGCCGGTGGGATTGACAACCTCACCGTCGAGTTGGGGCAAAATACTTTGATTATGTTGTGTGCAGGCTCCACGTTCGCTGCTGACGCTGGTATTGCGTCGTGTCAACGTCGCCGCCAACAACCTCGAGGGAATCATTCATCTCCTACTGGTTCGATACCCTTGGTTTCATACTGAGGGAAACTTGCTGCTGCACTACTTAAAACCGTCATCTTGGGGTCTCCCAACAACACACCCACTGTTTGCATCAAGCAAATTTCTGGCGCCGTTGCCGGGGATTTGAGTGCTCTTCACGAGGGGAGTTTTCACACTTCCAATCTTTTTATTTTGTTATTATCTTGCTTAGTTTATTTTTATTATTGTCTTGTTTGCTTAATATCAAAAATACAAAAAAAAATAGTTACTTGCATTACTTTTCTTATTTCGGTTTAGTCATTTATTTTCAGTTTTGTTGCTTTGTTTATTTCGGTTTCTTAATTATTTCTCTATTATTGTTATTTCGGTTTGTCTTTATTTTCAGAATTTTGTTGTTTCGGTTTTGGCTTTACCTTTATTACAATGTTGCTCCCTAAGTATACTTTTGAAGATCTTTCAGTAGGTAGTGGTACTATAATTGGAGAAAAAAAATTTAAGAATTTTTTAATCATATTAGTAAGAATAGTAATATTGAGGAGAAATCCATAGCAGAACTTGCCCCAAACTATGAAACTGCAGCAACTTCTTTAGTTCACATGCTGGAAACTAGATTTTTTAACCTTCATCCCATAATACATCAAATGTTTCTTGACCTCCATAATGTTAAAAATGCTGAAAAGAAAGATTTTATCATGGAAGCCTTGCTTAAAGAATTTTGTGATGTTGCCATAGAAGCTAGAACAGTTTTTGATTGTTTTAATATGCTGGGCTCATGTGTAGATGTTATTAATACACTTGAAAAATTAAGGAAAACCGAACCTATAAAGGGGGGAGAAATGAAAGTTCCAATACCTGTTAAACTTGTAGCAATGCATGAAGCTTTGGAAGAAAATTTTGATTGGATTGTCCCTCAAAACCCATTTGATGAAAGTAGTAAGCCTAAAATAAATGAAAGGGGTACCTCTGAACCTTACATAGATAAAATACAATGCATAGTTGAAAGGGTTTCTACTTTTGATTTTGATAATACTTAAGTTTTAATTTGTGCCTAGCTCAAAGGCGTTAAACAAAAGCGCTTATGGGAGGCAACCCACTTTTCTTTTCTGTTATTTTATTTTGTTTTGCTTGTGTCAAGGAACATTCCTACCTCTGTAGCAATTCCTTTGTATATTATTTTTATTGCAATGTTGTGTCAATTTAAGTCTCTAGTTGAAAGTTGATGCTTAAATTCAATTCCTGTGCTGAAACAGATTTCTGCTCTCCACCGTAAAATTCATATCTCCCTACTCGAACGTCAGACAAAGCTGCCCTTTTTTGTGCATAATCCTCAGATGTATACTCAACTTGCATTCGTTTTGAGTTTTCTTATCTTAACAAGTTAAGTGACTCAAAAAAATCATCTTTACGGACTGTTCTGTTTTGACAGATTCTGCCATATTCTTTTGCAATGCCACTTTTGCTATTTTGATTGGACCTTTTTTATCCTTTTAAGTATCAGTGGCTGAAGATAATGTCCAGTAGTAATGGTAGAAATTGTGTTCCTACAGAATATCATAAATTTTGTGCACCAACCTGTTAATGAAGTTACTCTAAGTTTGGTGTGGAGGAAGTTTTCAAGGATCAAGAGAAGAAGATGATATAATGTGATCAAGAGGATAGTAACGCCAAAGCTTGGGGATGCCCCAGTGGTTCACCCGAATATAATTCATGAAGACTCAAGCGTCAAAGCTTGGGCATGCCCAAGGCACCCCCTTCTTCATCGACAAACTATCAGGTCCTCTCTAGTGAAACTACATTTTAATTCCGTCACATCTTATGTGCTTATCTTGAAGCGTCTGTTTGTTTTTGTTTTTGTTATTTTCATTCTCTGAATAAATATGTATCCTAGCATTATTTTGTGTGGGAGAGAGACACGCTCCGCTTTTTCGTATGAATAGTCGTATTCTTCACTTATATTCGTTGAGTATTCTTTTCATGTTATCATTTGCTCTCTAGCTCTTGTTTTTCATGCCTCTCTTGTAAGAGTTGTTAGCTTTTTTATATTATACTCTCATATATCATTGTTTAATTACTTGGAGAGTTTTCCTTTAAATAAGTTGATTGGTGTTTGGTTGAGAAAAGAAGATGCTAAATGTGGTAGATTGCATAATCAAATGATTCATAATCTTGTAGATATTTAAATTGTGTCACTTGAATCATTGATGTTGTTTTGAGATATTAATTTGCTTAATGGTAAACATGATGGTCAAGTAAAGTGGAATTATTAAATGGTTCGTCTAGAGAAACTTGAAAACTGTGCCACACTTAAATTTCCAATTGATTGCATAATGGTATATGACTTCTTTTTGCCTAAAGCAACCGTAATGACTCTATGTTATGCGCTACGGTCGGGGAAGCCAACGGTGACTTTGTCATTCGCCACGATCCCTCTAGGAGTAATTTTCATTATGCCTTGCATGATCATATTTTTATTTGGAATCTTTTTACTTGTGAGTTCTAAAACTGCGGTTTTCATGGTACTTCCACCACCATATTGCTAGCCTATTCGGTACTTTGCTTTGCCCTTTCTCACATTGAGAGTTGGTGTATTTTTCGCGGGTACATCCAAACTTGTGGGAGATCTTCATCTTGTTCACCTACACATAAGCCAAACATCTTCCTCAAAACATCCACCATACCTACCTACTATATCATTTCCATAGCTGTTCCGAGATATATTGCTATGCAACATCCATCTTACATTACATGACTTGTTGTCATTCATTACTTGTTTATTGCTTTGCGTGTTTCTATAAAGCTGATGTGCGGTTTTACCCATGTTACATTAGAGCACTTCATAATCTGCTACACTGGCAGAGGCACCGTTGTCATATATATTCTTATGGCACATTCATATTAGTTACTTGTATCATCAGTATGTTGTTTTATCATCATTAGCGTGTTTTCATACATCATGTATCATATTAGGATGCTTGCCCATAAAAGTGAAAAGAGCCATGGAGGCCATTGAAAAGAGAAACAAAAAAAAGAGAAAAAAAGGGGGCATCATTACTATTCTTTATCACACACTTGTGCTTATGTTACATCACCATATCATTTATAGTCATCACTTGTGCTCATGTTATAGCACCATATCATTTGTGATCATCATTTGTGCTCATGTTTAGCACATTTACTCCATATGAGAGAGTTTTCATGTCTTAGTTGCATAACTATGTGGGGAACTTTACACTATAGAACTTGGGTTGTATATTCCAATGATGAGCCTCCTCAAAAGTGCTATGGGTCTTCGTGAGCAAGCAAGTTGGATGCACCCCCACTAGTTCCATTGGATAGCTTTCATATATTTATAGCTCATTGTGCATCCGTTGTATGTGAAGGGGATCGTGTGCAGAATTTCCTAGCAACGATATCCTTAAAACATGCCAAGATCTACTCTATGCAGATATAGTAGTACGAACGAAGATCGAAATACATACCCTTGTAGACCGAAAGCGGAGATTACGTTCCTGCACAAACATTGTCGATGAAGACCGACGAAGCTGTCGGGTTATGACTCCCTAGGAACAGGTGTAGTCACTTCTTGAAGAGTAGAGGGGATTGAACGCGGAGGTCAAGACCCTCGAGGGGCACGACGACGATGCTTGCCGGACCTGGAGACGAAACACCCACGGCAGAGAAAGACACCAGCCCGTACCCAGGTTCACAGCCCTCAGGAGGAGGCAAGACCGCTACTTCTGCTTGTCTGTATTGAACTGAGGAGGTTACAGTACAGCAGAGCTTGCCGAGGGCCTCCTTGAGGCAGTTCGTGCCTGGGGAGGGAAGCGATGGTCTTCTTCCTCCTCCAGCCAGAGGCTATCCTACTCATTAGTGCTAGGGTTTACAAGTGTTGTCGCAAGAAATTGGCCGACCGCCTCTACAATGGAGGTCTTGCTTCTTTTATTGGTGCCGCAGGCGCTCTTCTCCCGCTTGGCGTCCGAAGTGGCTCCCACACGGCAGCGGCATGGAGGAGCAGGAGTCCACCACCGCGGAATTGTCCATGGACGGGGTCCATCATTGATAAAGTTGGGCGCGGTGGCCGACAAGCGGCCGACCGCGCAGTACTGCTCGCAGGGACGGCAGTCTCTGAGGTGGAGCCCGCAATGACGTTCTCCTTGGAGGGTTGCACCGTCCAGCTGCTTTATCACCAGAGAGGAGGGTCTTGGCAGTCCTGGAGCAGGCGGCGCAACTTTATTGACTCCTTTATCACCAAAACGGCAACGGGACAGCCTGCGTCACCATGTGGGCGTGGCAGAGGCCATGTGCGCCTGGCCGTACTTCCTTGGCCGCAACGTTTCCCCACAGGTCTGGGGAGGCCTTTGGAGGGGCTCCTGTTGACTTCCCTCCATGCGCGTTGCGCCTCGGGAGGGACTTCCGAGGTGAGGGTCATCTTCAGGCCCTTGCCTCCCCTTCAGGCCCTCGAAGGGACTTGCCTCTCGAGGGTCTCTCCAAGCGGCGTGGCTTGGTCCTTAGTCGTTTTGTCTGATTAGCCCGCGTGCGAGGCCTGGGGAGAGTGGGCTCTTCATACCCCAGTCTCCACTGGGCCGACAGTAGCCCCCGGGCCCACGATGGGCGCGAGTTAGCCCATGGGCGCATGCGGAGCGTCGTGGGCCCAAAGTGCCCTGCCGGCCCGAGCCACACGGCACTCAGACGAGTAACGGTTGCGCATGATCTGGGGCGTGCGTCGTGGGGGGTCCCACCATGCCCCGGTAACTGCTCCTTGAGGTGACATAAAGCCCGAGCGCCGGAGCAGGGAGCCGTTACTGTTTCCAATTCTTCTCGCAGAAACCTCCGCCATCTCGAGCTCTCCGCCTCCGCTCTCTTCTGCGATTTCTGCTCCTTCCGTCTTCCACGGCACACCGAGCCCCCGGCGATGAGTCCCCTCAAGATCAAGGGCAAGGCCGTTGCGGGGTCTTCCTCCCAGGCGGAGGCCTTTGAGGCCGTGCAGGGCGCGGCGCTGTTGGGCGTGCGCGTCAACGAGAAGGCACTCGCCAAGGTCCGCTACCTAGTTGCGTACCGGACGAACGAGCACGGCGCCTCCACGCTGAAACCCGCGGCGCACGGGAAACGCCCGCGAGGGTATTTTCCGATATTCCAGCACTGCCTCGCCGCCGGGCTGGTGCCGCTTTTCTCGACGTTCCTGGAGGCGGTGCTGGCGTTTTATCAGGTGCAGTTGCTGCATCTGCACCCCAACTCCATCCTCATCATCGCCGTCTTCGCATACCTCTGCGAGGCATACCTGGGCTTGGAGCCCACGGTGGGGCTGTTCCGGTGCTTTTATGCACTCCGGAGCACGGCGAAGAATGAGCGCTCTGGGTACGCCTCATTCCGCATCGTCGACGGCATGGGGAGTGTCTACATCCCCATGTCATGGAGTGAAGACAAGGCCATCACCTCGGTGACGAAGAAGGTGGAGGACTTCCGCCAGAAGTGGTTCTTCGTCGGGGTGGAGCATCCCTGCGCCTTCCTCGAGGTCCCCGATGAGCCACCGCTGAAGAACTCCCACTGGGGCAAGGCGACCTTCGATGGCGCGAGGAACGTGAGCCTGATGGGGCGCCTGAGTTTCCTTCGCGAGGAGGGCCTCACGGGGCAGATCATTGTGGCGGACTTCGTGACGCGCCGCATTGCCCCCCTCCAGGCACACTCGGTGCCCATGTGGATGTACTTGGGGCCGAACGACAAGATGCGGCTTCATTGCGAGGACAACGACAAGGACATCGTCGACAACGTCCTGTGCGCGCTCTTCGTCAACCCAACGGTGCCTGCCGTGGATCAGCTCACCATGACGCTCCGGCCTCTCAATCAATACAACATGACGGAGCGCATGGCCATCTTGGAGGGGATGCCTCCGTTCACCCCGACAGGCTTGGTGGGGATGGAGGTGCCACTGCCGGCGACGCGAGGAGCGGAGGGAGCGGACTCTCCCTCGGCCTCAGGAGCTGGGCTAGGTGAGGAGGAGGCCACGGCTGGGGAGCTTTCTTCCTCTAGGGACGGGCCACTCACTGACGAGGTTTGTGACATCTCGTCAAGAAATGACGATGCCTTCGTGGTGGCTCCCTCGCGTCCCGTGGAGGAGGAGGCTGAGGAGGGGGAGGCCTCCGGCGCGGAGGCCACTCCGGGAAGGCGCGGGCCTCGCACCAAGGCTGTCGTGGACCCCTCTGGGGTGACGCCATCCGACGTCCCCTCCAAAAGGAAAGCGGTGACGCCTCCGGAGGGGTCAGGCGCCAGGACCAAGCCCTCCTGGCGCTCACCAGGTCTGGCGTGGGTCGATACCGGCGTTCCTCCGCCAGGGTGAGTGTTCTTGACGCTTGGTCATTTGATTCTTGTTTTCTCTTTGCTTTACCCTCTCTCGAAGATCTTTTTCTTGGGTTCTCTATCAGTGATCTTGTGCCTGCGAAGCGCCGTACACTTCGCAAGGCTGTAGACGTGCAGAGAGCCACGGCTGAGGCCGTGGCTGACGAGGCCACGAGGCCTATGGAGATGGCCTCCACAGGCCCCACCGAGGGGGTGCCTCAAGGGGAGGCGGCTGTTCCTTGGGCGGAGGCGGCAGAGCCTCAGGCGGAGGAGGACGCGCCTCGCCTAGAGGCCTCTAGGCATCCCCCCGAGACAATGGTGGTGGAGGCCGTGGAGGAGAGGATCTCCACTTCACCTCGTGCTCCTACTCCCTCTCACGCGGTCACGCCTCCGCGCGAGGCGACTCCGCTGCGCGAGCCAACGCCGCCGCGCGTGTCTACGCCGCCGCATGCGCCAACTCCGCCGCGCGCGCCCACGGCTCCCGCGCAGCCTGCGGCGGAGGCGAGCGAGGCGCTAGCGGGCGCGGGCGTGTCCGCAGGGGGAGGTTCTTCTTCTTCTCCTCGTCCGGCTGAAGGTGATGAGCGCCCTGCTGACTCGGGCGCCGAAGAGAATGCTGGCGTGCATGGGGGCGGAGCCCAGCCTAGCCCCCCAGCTCACCCTGGGGCCAGGCCCTCAGGACTCGACGCCGGGGTTGGGCCCTCCACAAGCCAGGAGCTGGTCCTCCGCGGCTGGGACTGGAGCACGTGGCGCCGCGAGGTCGCCTTTGGCCTCGTGAGGGAGTCCCTGGAGAGCCTGGAGGCGAACCTCGCCCTTGGGGACATACAGCTCGACCAGCAGCGGGAGGAGCTCGCGAGGTCGTGGACGTCCTTCAATGCGGCGGTTGAGGCCCGCCGGCAGGAGGACTTGGCGCTGCAGGCCGCACGCTAGGAGGCCACCCGCTTCGCCAAGGAGGTCCGCGAGGGGGCCATCCGCGACGCCGCAGAACTTCTCGCGCCCCTCCAAGAGGAACGTGACGCCGCTGCTGAGCTCCTACGTGCAGCCACGGCCGAGCGCGAGGCAATGGAGGGCTCGCTGGCGCAGAAGCGCCGCGAGCTGGGCCAACTGGAGACCTAGCTGCTCTCCGCCCACCAGGTCGTGCAGGCAACCCTGGAGGAGGACCGCAAGGGCCTTGCCGAGCGTGAACGGCAGCTGGCCCTCAAGGAGCAGGAACTGCGGCAGCACGACGAGCAACAGCTTCACGTCAGCGCGAGGAGCTTGAGGCGCGCGAAGGAGACCTGGCCCAGGCGCTCTCGCGGTACGACGAGAACGTCGCTGCCCAGAAGCGTGCTTATGAACGCTTCGAGCAGCGGTTCGTCGAGAAGAAGAAGGAGGCGGAGGATGCCCTTGCGGAGTGCGAGAAGCAGTTTCGGCTGACCAAGCCTCAGGAGTACCGTGACATGGCCCAGAAGCAGGAGGACCGCTTCAAGGCCAGGCACGCCGTAGATGCTCAGCGGACCGCTGAGCTTGAGAAGGCCAACTCCAAGCTGGAGGCCCGCCTCAAGCGCGCCAAGGATGGTCGTCGCCGAGCGGAGGAGGCCTGCAACGAGGCAGTTCATGACCTAAACTCCTTGGCCAAGGATGAGGAGGAGCAGGTGGCTCCCGCGATGGAGCGGGCGATGGAGGCGGCCGACTCGGCCCAGGCGACTCGTGCGCTTACGAAGCAGAGTGAGCGCATGTTCGAGGCGCTGGTCGCCCGGGGCAACGAGCTCGCTGCGCAGCTTGGCGCGGACACGCCGCACACCGAGGTCCGAGGCCATGGCGATGCTGCCATGTACCTGGTCTACTTCGACCAGCTCTTCACGGCGCTCGAGGGCTCTGTCGCCGAGCTTCGGGAGGTGATAGAGGACGAGAGCCAGCAGCTTCCGGGGGTGGTCGTCGACCGCATATTCACCAACCTCAGGATCCTCACGCCAGGCTTCGACTTCTCCATCGTGACGGAGGCCACCCAAGGCGAGGATGCGCGCATGGTCTCCAAATCCCTCTGCGAGCAAGCGATGCTTTCTTCAACCGCTTCAAGCGTGCGGAGGCTGTTGTGGAAGACAGCGAGGAGGAGGCCGCCTCTGCCGAGACCGAGGAGGGCGCAGTGGAGGAGGTCCAAGACGATGACACCTCCGCCTGAGCTACACGTCATTGCGCCTGCGTGCGCTTGTATCTGAAACAATCTTATGCTTAGACATTTGGGACCTTTTGGCCTGTAATATACTCTTATTTGCAATTTGCTTTTAGCTTGCTTGCCCCTCGAGAGGTCTCTTTGGACTCATCTTCATGTCTATTTGTTCTCTGCGTCGGTAGGACCCATCTCTTTGTGCCATGACTCCGCCACGTCGGTATGCTGGAGCAATGACTCCGCAAGGCCGGGGGGAGTTTAGGCTTAGGAGAGGTAAGAGCCCTTAGTCGCGATGCTCAAGTTCCCCCCTTAGACGTACGAGTAGCCCATGAAGCGTAAGGGAAAGCGAAGTCGCTTGAGGGGCAAACGTGGGCTAAAAGGGGAACACGCTCTTAAGGCGCGGGTGCGAGACTTAGCTTCTCGAGGTTTTTGCCCTGTAGAGGCTTTTTGCCTGGCGAGGAGGTCCTCTTGAGGGATCGTTCCCGGACGCCTCCTCAGGCTTGTGGGAGCATTTCTTCCCTGTAGATGTTAGAGGGGCGAACCCAAACCCTGGAGCACGGTACAAGGGACTCATGCGCGCTTATAGGTCCCCTCAGGCGTTCCTCGCGAGGAGAGTAAGTACCAAGGTCCTCTGTAGAGATGGCGTGTTTGTGGGATCTTGCCCTCCAGCCAGAGCTCGGATCCTTGGATTTTGCAGTGTTGCTGGTGTGTCGTTTGAGGCATTGGAACCGTACTCAGCCCCTGCTCGTGAGGTACGCATGTGGAGAGATATAAGCGCACATTTCAATGAAGTAATGCGTAAATAAAACTCACCACCATATAATACAAAGCGGCGCCATAGCGCTAAGTTCACTTGGGAACGAAATTGTCTCATTATGCTTGGAGTTGCCAAGTTAATGTTTTGACCATGTCGAGGCATGGGGACCACCCATTAGTGGCAGAGACTCTCAACGGCATGAGGTGGCTCGTTACAAGGAGAGCTCGGAGGGTTGACCCTCGAGAAAAGCCTTTGGAGCTTGGAGGTTTAAGCCGTGAGCTTTTAACCTCTGGAGACAAAAATGCTTGGAGGTTGAGCCAAAAGTTGCCTCTTCCGTCAGATGCCTTGACGTGACAATGATCACGGGTGTGACGATGATCACGGTTGCATTTGTTCCTTTAGGAGACAAAAAATGCTTTGGAGGTTTAAGCCGTGAGCTTTTAACCTCTAGAGACAAAAAATGCTTGGAGGTTGAGCCGTAAGCTGCCTCTTCCGCCAGATTTCTTGACGTGACAATGATCACGGGTAGAACTTGCGTAGGTGCATGATGTTCCATGGATTCTTGACGGGGATGCCGTCTTGAGTTTCGAGGCGAGCCACGCCAGGCCTGGCGATGTGGGTGACCCTGTAGGGACCTTCCCACACCGGGGACAACTTGTGGAGGCCTTCCCTGGAGAGGATTCGCCTGAGGACGAGATCGCCTGCCTCCAAGGTACGCGAGGGCACGTTGCGGCTGTGGTAGCGTCTCAGGTCCTGCTGGTATTTTGCGGGCCGGAGGGCGGCGCGGCGTTGTAGTCCCTCGAGAAGCAGCAGGTCGTCGTTGTGGAGGTCCTCTTGCTGGTCCTCGTTAAAGGCAAGGACCCGCGGGGATCCATGCTTTATCTCTATGGGGAGGACTGCTTCGGCTCCATAGACGAGGGTAAATGGTGTTTCCCTCGTAGACTTGGGTGGCGTTGTGCGGATGGACCTGAGCACCAAAGGGAGCTCGTTGATCCAGCCCTTGCCGTGGCCTTTGAGGATGTCGAAGGTCCTGGTCTTTAGGCCCTTAAGGACTTCTGCATTTGCTCGCTCAGCTTCTCCGTTGCTCTGCAGATGCGCGACTTAGGCGAAGCAGAGCTTGATGCCCATTCTTTTGCAGTAAGCCACTGGTGAATTGCGAGCCATTGTCGGTGATGATGCGGTTAGGCACTCTGAAGCGGCAGACCAGGCCTCTGATAAATTTTACCGCCGCGCCTGCTGTGATTGTGCGCGTCGCCTCCACTTCGGGCCACTTAGTGAACTTGTCGATGGCCACGAAGAGGTAGCGATATCCCCCTTGAGCTGTTGGGAAATGTCCCAGGATGTCCATCCCCCATACCGCGAACGGACATGAGAGCAGAATGGTCTGTAGCCCCAACGCAGGTTGGTGGATTTGCGTGGCGTGGAATTGGAAAGCTTCACATGCTTGGACGATGTCAACTGCATCCTGAAGTGCTTGAGGCAAGTAGAAGCCGCTCCTGAAGACTTTGCCTGCGAGGGTGCGCGCGCATGAATGGGGCTGCATTCCCGCTGTGGATGTCCTTGATCAGCATTTTGCCTTCTTCGGGAGGAACGCATTTGAGCGCGGTGCCGTTTGGGCGCTTGCGGTAGAGATTCCCTTCGAGGATTTGGTAAGATTTTTCTTGGGAAGGATCCCTTTGTCGAGGTAGCCTTTGATCTCGTCAATCCATCTTGCTTCTTGATGCACCGCTGTGAGCAACAGACACTCCCCTATAGAGGGCCCGCAATCTGGAGCCCCGTTTGCAGGTGGTGGCGGGAGCGCTTCGTCTGTGCTTGCGGGCATGGCCTCTTGAGGATTCTTTATGGATGCCCTGACGAGTCTTTCTTCAAAGACGTCTGGCAGCTGAACTTGCCTCTTTGATGCACGCTTGGCGATGTCATCAGCCTCTTGGTTCTCCTTTCTTGGGATGTGCATGAGCTCAATTCCCCTGAAGTGCTTCTCAAGCATACGAACCTATTCAAGGTATGCGGCCATGTGGTCGTCCTTAGGCTTATAGCTTTTGTTGGAGAAGTTGACGAGCAGCTGGGAGTCGCCCTTGATGAGTAGGTGCTTGATGCCTAGGGCGATTGCGGCGCGTAGGCCAGCAAGCAGTCCTTCGTACTCAGCGATATTGTTGGAGATCTTGTCGATTCCGAAGCACAACTGGACCGCATAATATAGCTTGTCGCCTTTTGGTGAGATCAAGACCACGCCAGCCCCACCGTGGCGACAAGCGAAAGCTCCGTCGAACTTCATAGTCCAGTGGCTGGGCATTTTGTCTCCAGAGGGCTCTTGTTCTTCTCCCAAAGGCTCTTCAGTGGTTGGGTCAGTCCATTCAGCGACGAAGTCTGCCAGCGCTCTTCCTTGGATTACCCTTGTGGTATCGAAGCGCAAATTGAATGGCTGTAGCTCTATATTCCATCCCGCGACACGATCTGTGGCATTAGGGTTGCGCAGGATCTGCTCCAGGGGAAAAGAGGTAACCACCATGATTGGGTGCCCCTGGAAGTAGTGTCGCAGCTTTCTTGAGGCGATGAGGAGTGCGACGAGGAGCTTATTCTGCATTGTATACCGCTCGCGAGCATCGCGCAGTACTGTGCTGACGAACTAGACTGGATGCTCGACAAGGGTAGTCGGTGTAGCCTTGGTGTCTTCTGCCTGAAGGGGCTCCGCTGGGCCCTCAAGGGGGTTGGTCTCTGGAGGCTTGTCATGGCCCTCGAGGGGGTTGGCCTCTGGAGGCTTTTCAGGCTCCCTGGCGGGATCAGCTTGCAGCGGTTGACTTGGGGCGGGCCTCTCTTGAGGCTTTGGGCCTGGCGGTCAGTTTGTGAGGCTTGCCCTTTCGTCGAGCTCTTCGTCAGGAGGTTTTGGCTTTGGAGTGGTTGCACTCTTCTTGTGGAGTACTGGCTCTCCCTTTCTACCACAAGGACGGCACTGGCGGTCTGTGGAGTGGCTGATAGATACAGCTTTAGGTGCTCGCCTGTCCTTGGGGCGACCATTACTGGTGGGCTGGCTAGGTACTTCTTCAAGTCCTCAAACACTTTTTCAGCTTCAGGGGTCCACTTGAAAGTGCATGTTCTTTTCATGATCTTGAAGAACGGGAGGGCTCTTTCGCCGAACTTGGAGATGAATCTACCCAAGCTGGCCATGCAGCCTGCTAGGCGTTGCATGTCTTTGAGCCGGTGTGAAGGTTGCATGTCCTCTATGGCCTTGATTTTGTCCGGGTTTGCCTGTATGCCCCGGTGGGACACGAGGAAACCAAGCAGTTTGCCTGAAGGCACTCCGAAGACGCACTTGGCGGGGTTGAGCTTGATGTTCACCTTGCGCAAGCTGACGAAAGTCTCTTCAAGGTACCTGAGGAGGATGTTTCCCTCTCGTGATTTTACGACAATGTCATCGACATATGCCTCGGCATTTCTCCCCATTTGCTCTCCAAGCGCTATCCTCATTAGCCTCTGGAAAGTGGCTCCGGCGTTTTTTAGGCCGAAGGGCATGCAGACATAGCAATACATACCGCAAGGGGTGAGGAAAGCCGTCTTCTCCTCATCCTTTTTAGCCATTTTTATCTCATGATAACCAGAAAAGGCATCGAGGAAATAGAGGAGGTCGCAGCCTCCTGTGGAGTCCACGATCTGGTCGATTCTTGGCATGAGATAAGGGTCCTTGGGGCAGGCCTTGTTCACATCAGTTTAGTCGATTCAGAGGTGATCTCCTCCGGCGGGTTTTGGGACGACCACGCCGTTGGAGAGCCAAGTGGGGTGCATGACTTCGCGGACGACCTTTGCCGCTTTGAGCTTCTCGACCTCTTTGACGATGAATGCTTGCTTCTCGGGGGCTTGTTTTCTTGGTTTTTGCTTGACGGGGCGCGCGTTTGGACACACGGCTAAGTGGTGCTCGATCACCTCCCTCGGTACACCAGACATATCTGACGGTGTCCACACGAACATGTCAGAGTTTGCCTGGAGGAAGGCGACGAGCGTGCTTTCCTATTTGGGAGGCAGCGCGGCACCAATGGTGACGCTATCCCCTGAGCCCTCAGCCCCCGAGCTTCTGGAGCTTAGAGAGACTTTCTTTGTAGCGGCTGGCTCCAGGGAGAACAACTTCTTCTTCTTCTTGGGTCTCTCGAGAGGCTCCATGTCCTCATCTGCGGGGAATGCCATGGCGGCCTTGTAGGCCGTCTCGACAGCGCGCGTAGCATCCAGGACATGTCCACGGATGGTGATTGTGCCAGCGCTGCCGGGGATCTTGACCATGTTGTAGGCATGATGCGTGACGGCCATGAATTTCGCGAGCGCGGGGTAGCCGAGGATGGCGTTGCACGGCAGGCCGATGTGCGCAACATCGAAGTCTATGTGCTTGGTGCGGTAATTTTCCTCGCTCCCGAAGGTGACAGCGAGCCTGACCTGCCCAGAGGCTCGATCGAGCCGCTGGTAACTCCCGTGAAGGGCCTAGAGGGCATGAGCCGCTCGTAGGGCACTTGAAGCGCTTCGAACGTCTCTGTGGAGATGACATTCAGGCCTGCTCCACCATCAATGAGTGTCATGGAGACAACGATGTTGTCGATGGTGGGGTTGCAGACCAGCGGGAGGGTTCCAACAGTTTTGGTGGACTTGGGGTGGTCCTGAGCGTCGAAGGCGATGGTGTACTGTGACCACTTGAGGGGCGTGGAGGTCTCGGTGCTGGGGAGGGCGGCGTTGAGTTCGCGGGCGAACTGCTTGAACTGATTGTTCGACTTCGCCGCCTGCGCCCCACCGAGGATGCAGGCAATGACGCCTCTTGGAGCTTCATAGCCACCATCTTCCTCGTCAGGGAGGTTTCCATTCTTCTCCGTAGCATTAGCCTGGTTGCCAGATGGCTTCTGGTAGCCGCTCTTGCGCGCTCTCCCGCGGTAGCCACGGCCTCGACCGCGGCCGCCACTGCCTTCTGCTTGCTCACGCTCTTTGCTCAACCTCTTGAGGTCGAAGCAAGTCTTGGTAGAGTGACCGCGCCTGTTGTGGTAGATGCAGAATGGGCGGTGGTCGTCTTTCCTCTCCCCAGGCTTCGGAGAATCCCTGCAGGTGCCTTTCGCGTCAGGCTCTGCCGCGAGAACCGCGGTGGCCTTGCGCTTGGGCTCCTCCTTCTTCTTCTGGCTCCTGGACCCCTCAGCGTGCTCGTCCCCTCTCGAGGACATTTTGACGAAGAGGAGTCCCTCTTCGGCCTTGGCGCACTTGTCCGCTAGGTCGAACAGCTTCACCACAGAGGTGAGCTTGTCGTGGATACCTAGCTTCTCGAGCATCCTGCTGTTTGTGACGCCCTCGGGGAAGGCGGCGATGACTTGGGTGTCAGGGATGTTCGGGATCTTGTTGTGCACTTGGTTGAAGCGCTGGATGTACTTGCGGAGAGTCTCATCCTTCTTCTGCACCACAGCGCGTAGGTCGTTGTGGGTGAGGGAGCGCTCGTACGTCCCCTTGAAGTTGGAGACGAACTGCTTGCAGAGCTCCTCCCAAGAGTTCACAGAGTCCTCGGGGAGGTTCAGGAGCCACGACAGCGCAGAGTCGTGAAGCGCGTGGGAGAACCAGTTGGCCATGACCTTGTCGTCTCCACCTGCTGCTTGGATGGAGGTGGTGTAGAGCTGCAGGAACTCCATGGGGTTGTTGGAGCCGTCGTAGCCCTTGGGGAGGGCCGGCTTGAACTTCGGGGGCCAGACCACGCGGTGCAGGGAACGGGTGTACGCCATGCAGCCGGTCGCGTACGTGGCGACTCCGTGCTGCAGCGCGCTGCGGTTCTGCTGGCCCGCCTGGCCGATCTCTTCCACGAGCATGGTCTGGCAGTTGCGCTGGAGCTCCATTCCCACGCGAGCGTCGGGCGCGGTGCGCTGCATGATCAAGCAGTCGTGCGGCGAGGACGCGTGCGAGGCAACCCTCTGCGTCGCGGCCGGTGCAGGTCCTGGCGGAGGCGCGTCTGGCACGGCTGTGCCCGCGAGGGAGGTGTGCGCGATGGACAGCGGCAGAGCGGGGCGCGTCGTGGCGATGCCGATGAGGTGGTTGAGGCGCTCCAGCCACTGCTCGTGGGCCTCAGCGGTGGGCTGGTAGCGGAGAAGTTCCTGCGCCATGAGCAGTGCGGTGTGTGGCGCGGGGTCCGTCCTGCCAGGACCGGAGCCGCTCGGGCGCCGCGTCGGGTGTGACGACTGCGCATCCTCCTGGTGCTCGGAGTTGCGCTCGGGCTCTTCCGCATGAGGGCCCGAGTTGGCGCGCACTTCATAGAGGGGTCGCCCACGTCGTGCGCGAGTGGCCGTGGCGCCTGGCGGGGCGCGCGCTCCTTCAGGCGCGCGTAGCCCGACGCGGGTATCGCGGGTGTTTGCCATGGCGCGGAGGCGGCTCGAAGGTCGTTGACGCGCTTCAATCCCCTACCTGGCACGCCAGATGTCGGGTTATGACTCCCTAGGAACAGAGGTAGTCACTTCCTGAAGAGTAGTTCGTAGAGGGGATTGAACGCGGAGGTCAAGGACCTCGAGGGGCATGACGACGATGCTCGCCGGACCTGGAGACGAAACACCCACGACAGAGAAAGACACCAGCCCGTACCCAGGTTCACGACCCTCAGGAGGAGGTAAGACCACTACTCCTGCTTGTCTGTATTGAACTGAGGAGGTTACAGTACAACAGAGCTTGCCGAGGGCCCCCTTGTGGCAGTTCGTGCCTGGGGAGGGAAGCGATGGTCTTCTTCCTCCTCCAGGCATAGGCTATCCTACTCAGTAGTGCTAGGGTTTACAAGTGTTGTAGCAAGCAATTGGCCGACCGCCTCTACAATGGAGGTATTGCTTCTTTTATAGGCGCCGCAGGTGCTCTTCTCCCGCTTGGCGTCCGAAGTGGCTCCCACACGGCAGCGGCATGATGGAGTAGGAGTCCACCACCGCGGGATCGTCGGTGGACGCGGTCCATCATTGATAAAGTTAGGCGCGGTGGCCAACAAGCGGCCGACCGCGCAGTACTGCTCGCAGGGACGGCAGTCTCTGAGGTGGAGCCCGCGATGACATTCTCCTTGGAGGGTTGCGCCGTCCAGCTGTTTTATCACTAGAGAGGAGGTGAAGGGGTTCCGGTGCAGAAAACAATAATTTTTCTAGCGTATGAAACCCTAACTAGCCAGGATCTATCTATCTAGTACAAGTGATAACGGTGGCGGAACGGGTTACATTACCTCCATGTAGACCGATAACGGGGATTACGCTCCCGCACAAGCGTTGACGATGAAGTCGTACGGAGCCGACCTCGAGGTCGCGGAGAACTTGCCGCGATGACGTAGACGATGACGCCGGGGAGTCGACGATGACCTGCGTCGACGGGCGTCGGGCGGAAGCTGGCGTGGCGTCGGCAGCGTGGGGGGTGCGGCGGCGGCAGGGGGAGGAGGCGCAGCGGCTGGGCTGCAGGTGGGCGAGACGACGTCGCCCAGGCTCCTCAAAAGAGTCACCTCCGAGCACTTGCAATCATACGGAGCTTAACAACAACTTCCGGTTATTTAGATCCAACTGAAATCGCAGGGGTAGAACTTATCTGGAATCCCGCAGGGCAATGGCGCCCGGCGGTATAGCTTAGGTGGAGAGAGGAGGCAAAACGGGCAGAGAAGCAACTCGGGTGGCCTGCTGTACAATTAATTGTATTTTTCTGTAATTAATCCAATTAATATGCCTTGCTATACAAAGGGGGGAGGGGGTGTGCAAACACCTTGCCTCCCCCATGTGGGACTAAAGGAAAAGGAGGGGGAGGGGGGTTCGGCCGGCTCTCCTAGTCCGAGTTGGACTAGGGGCCCAAGCCCCCTTTCCTCCTTGGTGGTGCGCCTCCCCCTCTTGGGCCCTCTAAGGGCACATGTAGGTGGGAGGCCCCCTTTTTCCTTTATTATTTAATAATTAAATTAATATAAAATATAATTAATTCATAATTAATATATTTAAATACTATTTAATATCCCGTGACTCCGAAACATTTTCCAAACCACCCGAACAACTTTGGGACATCCCTGGAACCATTTCAGACTTTCCCGGAACTCCTTCCGGACCACCGGAACTCTTTCCGGATCATTTCTCTCTCTCCAACAAAATCCTATATCATTCCAGAATCTATCTCCTGGTGTCGTTCAGGGATACCTGGATGTATATGACGGTCCCTGTGCATTCTACGAATATCGTCGTTGAACCATAAATATGATATTCATTCCCTTTGTTTCTACGATACTACCTTGTCCGAGATATGATCGTAGACATTCGATGCCTTTGTTGTATCTTGTTACCGACAAAGGTTATTAACTCGTCTGTGATATTACATCTCCATGACTTCGTCATAAGCTGCGCAGCTATATAGATGTAATCTCACCGAGTGGGCCCAGAGTATCTTTCCATTACAAGAATGAACAAATCCCGCTCTTTATCCTTACGTCTCAATACTCTTTCGGGATACCCAAGATGGACACCGTTATTGTCATGTTATATAAGACACAACGTTTGATGCTCTTAAAGTACCCCTACGAAGCATCAATAAGTACGATCTCACGATCTAAGGAATAATCTATCATATTCTTATCTATTGCAAATGACAAACATCGTAATACGATCTTATTGCAATACTTTGCGTAAGTCCTTCACCTTATTCAACTAATAAGATGACCCCATTGTCAACCGACGTCATTGTTCTTGATCAGGAATCTCGATCAACTGTTGCCCAATGGACTAGTTCATATAGAGACTTACTAGGGACCCTGGTTGTCTATGTATCACACGTGTATTAATAATTCCGATTCATAAAGTTATAGCATAATACACAAACCTATTATAAACTTATTAGATAATGCAATAAATACTACTTATTTATTTGCCTCTAGTACATATCTCCTTCAGTCTCCCACTTGCACTAGAGTGCAAATAAACTAGCTGCATTTTACTTTATCAAAATCCCTTATCATATAAGCGTCATATGATAATGCTTGCTTGTAGAAGAGTGTTACTCTGACAATCTGTACAACACATAATTGTGCATTCTTTTGCGATTCATTGATATCAACTTGCTTGATATCACCATGTTATCCAATAACATATATGCAAATACCGTAACTAAGTGAGACTTATGTTTCCCAGCGCTTACTCAGTCATAGAGAGCCCCTTGTAACAATTACAAACTCGTGATATCTACATACTTTCACACCTAGGTAGATAACTGGACATTCCAATGTCAATCTAATAACTAATGCACTTCTACTTTCAGTAAATTCTAAATTTACTTTTATAATTGTTCTTCTTCTAAGAACATCGGTCATATTTCATCGAGCAGATAATATGGTTTCTGTATGATGTCTAACAATAGACGAACATGTCATACAACCACTATTACCGTGTATCATTACTCTTAATGATTAATTGGATTTCCAAGGACCATCCTTTTGATTCTATTCTGACTCCTCAGATATAATCCAAAACAACTCGACCAACTATTTAAAATTCCCGTTCTATTCCAAATAGACACTAAATTTCAAATAGTTTCACAACTTCATCCTTCTCATCAATCCTACTGGTACAATTTCACAATGTGTCATTTACACATGATGAATTCAGCTCCCACTCAAATTATGTCTCCACACATTTGAGAACACGAGCTCCCATTCTGCCCGAGTGAACTAACTTTTAACTCCCACTTAAATTCATAATTTATTTCGACATTTTGGTCAAACCAAAATCATTGATCTCTTATCAATTCGAATTCAATACAAACTGCAGTATTACATTAATACAAATCCCTCAGACTTAAGCATGTCTACATAAATGTAGTCAACAAATTTGATCTTGTCCAAGACACATTTCTTGACAAAACATGCTTACACGTCTTTCTTATAGTCACATTTCTCATATAACACTTTATATGATGATTAAACAATCTTATTCCTCTAATAAGAATTGTAGCAACAATTACTATTTTAATCCATTCAAATGTAACTTGGATTTTCAGGCTGAAAAACCCTTTGTTCGTATTCTGATATTTTCTCAACTTTCTTTGTATTCATAAAGTGCACCTTGATCTGTCAACAAGATCTCAAAGACTTAATATTGTGTTGTGACCTGACAGCAATATTAAATATAACAGCACTTTATTCAGAAGCTTCTTTCATGAAAATATTATGATCTTTATGAAGAGGATTGCAAGCAGAAACCAGTTTTCTAGTCTCCGTCACTCTTAATCACCAAATTTTCATTTGTAGACATATACCCTTTGGAACACCTTCCAATATTCTACTTTTATGAATATAGGTCTGACACCTTATTTTAAGCTCCTATTTCCAATCCATAAACCATCATTCGAAAAATCATATTTTTCTCGGAATTACATAGACAACAAACTAAGTTTTGTTTCTATTTGGTCTTGGAATACACTCCCATCCAATGCGAGCAATCTACAAAGAATTATTCATCTATATTCCGAATTATCGTATAATCATATACATGGCGACACTATTGTCGATCACGAATTCTCGTTGAGAGAAATATCTATTTTCTAAAGTGGACATCGACTATAATGTTTCGAACATATTAAGAGATTCTAAGACAGATTCTGACAGACCACACTTTATTTAAAATAGAGTATGATTATAATACCTCACATATCACCATATATGATATTATAATATTGTGAAACGAATTTCCACAAGTCTTTTGCGTTGAAACCTTAATTCAAAAATATTGTCCTTTGATCGAATCTTGTGAATACAATCCACTAATCTCTCTTCTGAAAAACCCCATTTGATCTCTTATCAAATTAATTTCAGACTTATGATTTATTAGGCAAATACTCTTATTCACCAATAATCATAGAAGAATTCGGATCAAACAAAAAACACCATTAATTAATTTAATAATCATTTGAAATGACTCTTAATTAATTTCCCCTCGTATTGACACTTCAATACTATATTTCAAACTTAACCAACTCGGCACATGAAATACTTAAACAGAACAAAATATCCATTACTTCTTTCATTGCCTTTATGACTAAATTCGATGGTGTTTTTTCTAGTAGCAGAACGTTTATTCATTGGACATGCTATTTTATCATTTCTACAATTATGAACGTTATCATACAATTGATGTAATTGAGATGTGAAACCTTTATTCATAATATAAAACAACTGGCTTGTTCCATAACATAAAACAACTGAACTTGTCTTATTACTTGAATAACTTTGTCTTGTAACAATCAAGACGCTGAACACACTTTCTCACTATTACAAAAGATCTTATCAAAAAATATTAATGATAACTATGATAACTTGAGGACGTGAACACCAATGGCCATCAACTCCTTGATCACCATCTTCAGCGCAAGGTCACATCAAACTTCATCGCATATATGTGATAATCAGGACCTGTTTCATAAATAGAACAAGTATCAAATACTTTATCATATATCAAGAGGCGAATTCATAATTCTGTATATATCAAATATATACCTGTAGCATCGAAGATTTCTCCTTCGATGTAATCAACTTTCAGAGATTTGAATTCGGACACGAACTTGTAGAAGTTCATATTGTCGGCCTTCAAAATGTACTTGCGCACATGCTTCTCATAGCTTGGAGGCAGAGATATCATGACAGTCTCTGAATGGCACAGGAATCTGCCATCCAGTAATCGAAGACCATCGTCAGCTGGAAGTAGATGTCATACAATCTCTTCAAATGAGTCTCCAGACAGGTATGCTCCTCCATATGAATGATCTGGAACATTCTAAGCTGCCTGAATTGCTCACGCTTTAATTCGTCTCGGAAGTGTGTCTTTATTGCATCAATCATGACGCATGGCTCCTTGCGTCGAAACAACTCTTTCAACTCAGGTGCTAGGCATACGGTCATGGTGATCTCCACTTCGATGAATATGTCTTGACGCCTACGGAAATCATCTTCCTCCTCCTCGCTCGCAGAATCTCCTGGTCTTTCTCCTAACGCTTCATCGAGAACATACAAGATTTTGTTGTGTTCGAGGATGTTCCTAAAAGCCTTGTACCAGCTGATGAAGTTGGACCTGTCGGCTTCTAAAGTAGAATCCGGGCTCTTGAGGAAGTAACCGAAGTATAGTTGCGTAGTCTACAGATGTGATCGCAAAAGAGGTCAGGTAAAGTTTATAATATATAGGTGAGTTTTAGTTTATAATCATATTATCAAAACACACCCCACCAAAATTATTATCCCTAAAATAATAATGGCGATTACACGACCCTCATCCACCATACCACCCCCGATCATCACGGCCGGCAGCACAACTTTAAAGGTGGACATAAAATGTCGATCACAACAACTCTGTGACTCATGCTCGATATTTCGATCTTTTCTTGTTCCGAAGCCATATATGCATATGCTAGGCTCGCCAATCAAACCTCGAAGACCCTGCGCGTGCAACATGGCTTACACCCACTGTATGCGAACGACGATATGTCTGACACCCGATCGTCACGGCCTGCCTCATAACGTAAAACTTTCTTGGTGGTGCGCAACGAGGGAGAACACAATTTTGGTATTTGTTAGGGATCATCCTATTCATGATGATACCATTGTATATCTAGCATATAAGCAATCAATAGGATGCACACACAACAACACACAATCAAATGATGCAATGAAGTGCGATGTGACATGGTCGATGCGCCTGGACCTTCATGGCTCCATGGGCCTGGCCCCTGGCGCCCCGGCATAGCTCCGAGTCTACGGAACCCTCCAATGCCTCCGACAGTACGAGTAATATCAAACTTACCGTAACCAATGCACATAAAAATAACTCCTCTGCAAAACAAAGTTAGACGCCTCTATCTTTATTTAGTTTTGCAAGTTTTACGTGGCATATAGGCTTATTCGTAAGAGAATCGCTTCCCTGCCTACGAACTTTGTACCACAAGATCGTATAATTCCATGTTTAAGCATCCCTTTCGGGCCCTCCATTGAAAATGCTTTGCCGACTAGAGAGAGAGAAACAGACACCCACCAGCCACGGATACGGTGCAAGCCGTATGTCAGTACTGGAACCAGTCTCGCGTAAGCGTACGCGTAAAGTCGGTCCGGGCCGCTTCATCAACTCAATACCGAAGAAATCGCAAGTGCACGCTAGAGGGTAGTAAATATAAGAAAGACGTCCTCATTCAACATGAGTTCTAACCGTACTAGCAGTACTACGCATAGATCGGCTCTGATACCACTGAAGGGGTTCCGGTGCAGAAAACAATAATATTTCTAGCGTATGAAACCCTAACTAGCCAGGATCTATCTATCTAGTACAAGTGATAACGGTGGCGGAACGGGTTACATTCCCTCCATGTAGACCCATAGCGGGGATTACACTCCCGCACAAGCGTTGACGATGAAGTCGTATGTAGCCGACCTCGAGGTCGTGGAGAACTTGCCGCAATGACGTAGACGATGACGTCGGGGAGTCGACGATGACCTGCGTCGACGGGCGTCGGGCGGAAGATGGCGTGGCGCCGGCAGCTAGGGGGTGCGCCGGCGGCAGGGGAGGCGCAGCAGCTGGGCTGCAGGTGGGCGAGACGACGTCGCCCAGGCTTCTCAAAAGAGTCGCCTCCGAGCACTTGCAAACATACAGAGCTTAACGACAACCCCCGTTCATTCAGATCCAGCTGAAATCGCAGGGGTAGAACTTATCTGGAATCCCGCAGGGCAACAGCGCCCGGCGGTATAGCTTAGGTGCAGAGAGGAGGCAAAACGGGCCGAGAAGCAACTCGGCCGGCCTACTATACAATTAATTGTATTTTTCTGTAATTAATCTAATTAATATGCCTTGCTATATAAAGGGGGAGGGGGTGTGCAAACACCTTGCCTCCCCCATGTGGGACTAAAGGAAAAGGAGGGGCAGGGGGGTTCGGCCGGCTCTCCTAGTCCGAGTTGGACTAGGGGCCCAAGCCCCCTTTCCTCCTTGGTGGTGCGGCTCCCCCTCTTGGGCCCTCTTAGGGCCCATGTAGGTGGGAGGCCCCCTTTTTCCTTCATTATTTAATAATTAAATTAATACAAAATATAATTAATTCATAATTAATATATTTAAATACTATTTAATATCCCGTGATTCCGAAACATATTCCACACCACCCGAACAACTTTCGGACATACCTGGAACCATTCTAGACCTTCCCGGAACACCTTCCGAACCACCAGAACTCTTTCCGGATCATTTCTCTCTCTCCAACAAAATCCTATTTCATTCCAGAACATATCTCCTGGTGTCGTTAAGACCTTAAGGTTGTTACGCTACGGTTCGAGAACACTCTAGACATGGTCGAGACACTCCGCTCACCAATGACCGTCAGGGATACCTGGATGTATATGACGGTCCCTGTGCATTCTACGAATATCGTCGTTGAACCATAAATATGATATTCATTCCCTTTGTTTCTACGATACTACCTTGTCCGAGATATGATCGTAGACATCCAATGCCTTTGTTGTATCTCATTACCGACAAAGGTTATTAACTCGACTGTGATATTATATCTTCATGACCTAGTCATAAGCTGTGCAGCTATATAGATGTAATCTCACCGAGTGGGCCCAGAGTATCTTTCCATTACAACAATGAACAAATCCCGCTCTTGATCCTTACGTCTCGATACTCTTTCGGGATACCCAATATGGACACCGTTATTGTCATGCTATATAAGACACAACGTTTGATGCTCTCAAAGTACCCCTACGAAGCATCAATAAGTACGGTCTCACGGTCTAAGGAATAAGCTATCATATTCTTATCTATTGCAAATGACAAACATCGTAATACGATCTTATTGCAATACTTTGCGTATGTACATCACCTTATTCAACTAATAAGATGACCCCATTGTCAACCGACGTCATTGTCCTTGATCAGGAATCTCGATCAAATGTTGCTCAATGGACTAGTTCATATAGAGGCTTAATAGGGACCCTGGTTGTCTATGTATCACACATGTATTAATATTTCCGATTAATACAGTTATAGCATAATACACAAACCTATTATAAACTTATGAGATAATGCAATAAATACTACTTATTTATTTGCCTCTAGGGCATATCTCCTTCAGGAGAGTCTTGGCAGTCCTGGAGCAGGTGGCGCAACTTTATTGACTCTTTTATCACCAAAACGGCAACGGGACAGCCTTCGTCACCATGTGGGCGTGGCAGAGGCCATGTGCGCCCGGCCGTACTTCCTTCGCCGCGACGTTTCCCCACAGGCCTGGGGAGCCCTATGGAGGGGCTCCTGTTGACTTCCCTCCAGGCGCGCTGCGCCTCGGGAGGGTCTTCCGAGGCGAGTGTCCTCTTCAGGCCCTTGCCTCCCCTTCAGGCCCACGAGGGGACTTGCCTCTCGAGGGTCTCTCCAAGCGGCAGGGCTTGGCCCATAGTCGTTTTGTCTGATTAGCCCGCGTGCGAGGCCTGGGGAGAGTGGGCTCTTCATACCCGAGTCTCCACTGGGCTGATAGAAGCCGACCTCAAGGTCGTGTAGAGGAAGCAGACCTCCGAGTACCGCTAGCGCAGAACCTCGCAGGGCGTTACACATGTACGGTGGAGACGACGGCCTCCGAAGCTCCAGTTCAGGACGAGCAGCGAAAGTCTTGGACCGGAACACTAGCAGCGTGGCAGCGGGCTATGGTGGAAGAGATCCCCCTCTCAACTTGGCGCAACTCCGACAAAGGTAATCACGAAATCGAGAGAGAATTGGGGAATTAATCGGTGAATTAAAAGACCAGGGGTGCCCCTCTATATATAGGCTCCCACGGGGGAGCCAACCTGCTCACCAGGCAATGTGGGACTATCCCCACATGCCTGGTGCGGCTCCTTGGTGCACCGGCCACCTGGTGTGCCCCTTGTGTCCCACCTAGGCCGGCCACCTTGGCCCCCACCGAATTCCCTAGGGAATTTTCCCCCTCTTGGGCCTACTTTCGCCCAGAAGGCCCATTTAGGGAAATCAGCCTGAATAAATTCAAAAATAAATATATAAAAACATATTAGACATTAATTACACTAATTAATATCAAACATATTATATATAATTTATTCTAGCTCCGAGAACTATTTCGTTGTTGCCCGATCTCCATCGAACCTCTCCCGGGACGTTCCCGGTGATCTCTTTCCTTTCCGGTTGTCTTGTCAAAACCCCTTAGGTGTGTTACCCTAGCGGTTCGATCTAATAACAGACATGATCGAGACTCCTCTCCGAGCAATGATTAACTCGCCTGGACCCCATGAATTAATCCCTGTGATATAACGAATGACTTTCATCTATCAAAGATGAACGTAAAGTCTTAAACCTTTTGCCATCGCGATACTTAGCGTGTCCGAGCGTCGTTCATAGATATCTCCATATCTAGCTTGACCTCGTTACCGACAACGCTATCTTCTACTCGTCTATGATTTCATGTCTCTGTGAGCTAGTCACATGCTTGCAAGCTCACTAGACATAATCTCACCGAGTGGGTCATAGAGTATCTATCCTGCTATGCGGACTGGCAAATCCTACTCTTGACCCCTCGTCTCAACTACTCCTTTCCGATACCCAAAGTATCACCGTTATTGTTATACTAATTAAGAAACGACGTTTGGTGCAATCAAAGTATCTTCCAGGAACAACAATAAGAGTTGGTGTAACACCCCAATCTTCTTAGCCTGGAATTGTGGTGTCATGATTGAAAGTTTAACCTTAGTTAGAAAACTTTTGGTGAGTGAAGAATATTTGTGTCATAATTTTTATCTCTGATTGTTCTTACTAGTCTTGTTTGAATGTTCTCTAGTCATCTAAGTTGTTAACAAGCATTAATGTAAAAATAGATATAACCAAAAATTCAAATCTTGTGATCTTCATGTAAATTAAAACATAGCAAAACGAGAACCTATTATTAAGCAAACCTTACACAATTTGGCCATGCAAAAGAACCAACTTGGTCTAGTTAAAATAGATTTTGGTTTGCTGACTTTAAAAATTATTTTTGAATTGGTTTCAATGTAAAACCAAGGGGTTTAAGTATGCATCAAATATCAATGACCAATAGCTCTCCCTTTCTTTTCTGATTTTATTTTTCTCATCTGTTATTTAGGAAATTAGTAAGTAAGCACTAAATTGATCAAATTCTACCATTAGCTAGTGTTTGTTTATCTTTGGTTTTGAATTTTTAAAATTCAAATATTTCTTTGGGATTTTCAAAAGAATAAAAAAAGAGAAAATGGAGGAGAAGAAAAAAAAACTAATCTACCCGAACCCTATCTACCCCTCCTCTCTCTCTCTCAATCATCTCTGCTGGTGAGAAGGAAGGGGACAGCACCCCCATGCCCTGCCCCACCTGCCAGCCACCCCCTTCTCTCCCTCCTCCACTCATCTCCTTCACTTTACCACCCCGGCCAACCCGAGCCCCCCTCCCTCGTTTTCTACTGGCCCAAGCACGTCACTCCCGACCACCCTCCCTTTTGCCTCTCTCCTGCCGCCGAAACCAGCCAGTAGAAGCAAGAGAGCCACCCTCCTCTCTCCCCCGTGTCCGAAGGAGCCCCAAATCGAGCAGCAGCTACAAAGCCATCCCCAGACACTCCCCTGCCCATTTGTCCACCCCTCGAGCCCCTCTCACACCTCCACACCCCTCCCTCCATAGCTCGTCCGAGCTCTCCTCCTCGACTGGCCACACCGAGGAGATTTGCACCTTCTCACTGACGGCAAGATCGGCACCCCTCTGCTCCTTTCTTCGCCATTCTTGGCCCTCCGAGATCCCCTCGGCTTAACCTAACCCTCCCCCTCTCTCTTTTGCTCAGAGCTTGCCCGTGGACGTCGCCCTAATCCACGACCCGAAGAGCTCGTCGCCGGTGATACCATGGTCTCCGGCGGTGCAAGCGCGTTTTCAGGAGACCCCCGGACGCGCCATCGACCCCTCCTTCTTCTCCACCACTCGCCGCGCCCGCTCGACGCCCAAGGTGAGAGAACCACCCGCGCCATCCCCTCTCCTTCTCTGGCTCGTTTCACCGTCGGCGCGAGGTAGGAGACAACGTCGCGCCGTCGATCGATGGCTGCGTTTGAATCGCGCCTCGGTCGTTGACCGTTTCAGCCGCGCGCGCGCGCCGTGCCTAGTTGGGCTGGCCCAGTTCCCCTTGCCCACGCAGATCCGCGCTACCCGTGCTGATTTGGCCCAGATCCAGCCCACTCCCTCTACTTTCTTTTAATCTTTTATCTGTTTAGAAATTCCAGAGAAATATGAGTGTAGCTTTTATTCATTTGTGGTTAATGTGTGTAAGCAAAATTAGTGAGGTTAATTTTGTAGCATAGCTACACGTTTTCTTAATCATGTGGCCTTGGGTTTAATCCTAAATATATTATCTGTTGTGTGTTATAATAGATCTATTAAAAAGTATCACTTTCACCAACTGTTTAATAACTTGAGATTTATAAGTCCAAAACATGCAAACCAAGATTTTCTGGAAAGCCTATCAAAATGCCTACCGAGATCTACAAGTCTTGCATGTAGGAGATTATCCTAGCAAGAGATCTTTTGAGTTTAAGTAAAACACCAGTAGATATTTGGTGATTTTAATTCTTAAATTAAAACACTTTCTGAGGTAAACCACTTGGGGTGGTAAAAATAAGTGGTAAGTGTCATATACTATTAGGATAGATTTTTCCAGTAGATATTTTATGCTTGATAAATCAATTCCTTAAAACAGGAAGTTATTCCTCATGAAATGAATATTTAGATTCTCAGAGAATGTTTTGTCTAGTTTTGGTTGTATGAGCTACCTCTGTCCATGAAAATTTGTTTGGTTTATTTTTGTGGAGTAGCCACAAATTTTATCTAACTTACCGCACTGGTTTGGCACCAAAATAATATATTTTTTTCTTTGTCTAAAGGTCAGAAGTTTACTTTATTGTAAAACAGGGATAACTTGAGTTAGAATTGTCCAAATTAGGTAAACCAAATTTCTACTGAAAGGTAAAATTCATACCTTTCCAAGGAAATTAACTTTGCATATAGGAGACCTATAAAAAGAAAACTACAACCTTTTTGGTTTTGACATCAATAGCTATTAGATGATTTTTAGCTTCTGTTTGGAAGTAGTTTTTAATGCACAACCAATTTTCAGAGTTTCCTTTAGTACCCAGGACTACTGTGGTAGAAGGGTTTCTCTTTTTGATCAGTACTCTAAAAGTTGTGCCTTTTTCATTAAAACAGCACCATAATAAATATTCAAATGGAATACTTGTATTCCCTGTTTTTAAATAAAAGCAAGCTTGAGTCTAAATCTTGTCAACCTTGTAATCCAGGAACTAAACTAAACCCTTACACTTGCCTCTTGAAGCATTAGTAGTTTTGTGGTATTCCTTGTGTGATGTTAGAATACTCCATTTCATGCCATAGTGTAGCACTATATGGTTGGTGTGTCATGTTTGTAATTGTGTTGATGACTAGGTAAATCCCTCCTATGGAATATCCTATTTTTGTGATGCTTGTTGTCTGTTTCCTTGTTTTAGATTGTTATCAACTCACACTTTAGGATTCACCCTAGCCTCGTTTATTTTCATGTTACGGTAGATCCGCAAGTAGAGGAGGAGCTGAACGTGGTAGCTGAGCACGCCTACAAAGAAGAGCAAGACCAGGGGCAGTACTTTGAGAAAGGAAAGCCCACCTCACCACCATTATGCAATCCTATTATTTACAAAGCATGTTTTGCTTTCAAAATAAAATAATGCATGTTTTACTTCTTCTGTGGCACTTTGCCCCCCGAAAACTATTTTACAAAATATTGTTTGGCCAAAGATATCTACTAGAATATTATAGGTGTTACAAATGAGTTTTCACTTGGTGAGCCTTGTTGTTGAAGGTTCCATCAAGAAGATTAAGTTATCTAGTAGTAGATTCTTATTTCTTTACCTCAAAAATATAGGATGGGAACCTATTTGATAAAACTGTTTACGGAGGAAAACCTGAGTTGCTGAGAGAAATCAGCGAGAAAGAAATGCTTTATGAAAACCCGAGATGCTGAGATCATTCGGAGATGTTGCGAAAAACCCGAGCTGCTGGGAGCAGACGGAGATGGAGGTTTAATTTCGAAGTCCCTGCTGCCGCCCGAACAATTAACCCGTGCAACCACACTACCTGACATGGGTAGGGCTTAGTCGGAAGCTTGTCTATTTTAGTACTAGGGCTCTCATACTTTCTATGAGGGCTAGGCCCTCAAACCCGGGTTGTCGTCTGGAAGAGACAATACACTGCTGAGGACCAGCAGCCGGACGATTACGGCGGGTCTCCTGACGTGGCGGTGTGGCGTCTCGGGGAAAGACCAAGAGGTCTAGTTGAGCACACGGTGCCGAGGATAACAAACCCACCGGGAGGCCCCGTTACTAGAGTGGACATAGTGGAAGGCTTTGATCTGGTTATCCGGACCCCCGCATGCTGTTGTATGACGGGCCGTGGCAGACACGGCGGAATGACCGATAGGTGTGGGAAAAGTGTGCAACCTCTACAGAGTATAAATCTATTCGAATAGCCGTGTCCGCGGTTATGGACGGTTGGAAAGGCCACACTGGGCGCCTTCGAGAAAGAAGTGGTTTTCAAGAAAAGTGTTTTCGGCGAAACAAGGAGGTACCTGGGAGGTACGGAATTTGGGTGAGGATGGTCGATCTCGGATAGACAACCAGTCCGCCCTCAAGTAAGAAAAAGGGTTACCCATATCCTAGTGTTTTGGTAAACTTTTACAAAAGAAAGTTTTGAACTTAGATATGTCGTTGCTATATTGTCGGGTTATGACACCCAAGAACCGGGGGTAGTCACTTCCTGAAGTGTAGTTCGTGAAGGGGATTGAACACGGAGGTCTAGACCCTCGAGTGGCTCCGCGACGTTGCTCGCCGGACCCAAAGAAGACACACACACACGAAGGGAGACACCAGCCTTTACCCAGGTTCACGGCCCTCGTGGGGAGGTAAAACCGCTACTCCTGCTGGTCTGTATTAGAGGGTGTAGGTTACAGTACAATGGATCTTGCCGAAAGCCCCCTTGAGGCAGCTCTTGCCTGGGGAGGGAAGCGATCGTCTTCTTCCTTCTCAGGGCCGAGGCTTCCCTAACAAGTGTAGCTAGGGTTTACAAGGGTTGCAGCGTGCCTGGAGCCGACGTCCGCTAACTTTGGCTTGGCCTTCCAGGTGGTTCCCACCTGCCAGTGGCAGGGTGGTGTAGAAGTCCACCGTGCTCCATCCGTCCATGGACTCGGTCCATTGCTAGTAAAGGTGGGTGCGGTGGCCGACCGGCGGCCGACCGCGTTGTACTGCCCACAGGGAGGGCAGTCTCTGCGGTGGAGCCCACAATGACGTCCTCCTTTGGAGGGTTGTGCTGTCCACCCGCTTTATCGTCAGAGTAGAAGGACCTGGCAGCTGCGCAGCAGGTGGAGCTGCTTTGTTGACCACTTTATCGCCAAGGACAGCGACGGGGGTGCGTACGACACGGCATGTGCGTGGCAGAGGCCACGTGCATCTTGCCGTGCTTCCTTGGCCGCGACGTTTCCCCTCAGGCGCGGGGAGGCCTGAGGGGAGATTCCTGCGGGGCTCCCTCGAGGCGTGCTGGCTCCTCGGGAGGGTCCCCTGAGGGGAGAGGTCCCTTGAGGCCCTCGTTCCCTCCTCAGGCCTTCAAGGGGAATTGCCTCTCGAGGGTCCCGCCAGGCGGTGATGCCGGGTCCTTAGTCGTTTCGTCCGACTGGCCCGCGTGCGAGGCCTGGGGGGAATGGGCTCTCCATACCCCAATCCCCACTGGGCCGACAGTAGCCCCCGGGCCCATGATGGGCGCGATTGAGACCATGGGCTCAGGCGAAGCGTCGTGGGCCCTTAGTGCCCAGCCGGCCCGAGCCACGCGGCACTTGGACGAATAACGGTCTCGCACGATCCGGGGCGCGAGTCGTGGGGGGTCCCCCCACGTCCCGGTAACTGCTCCTCGAGGTGACATAAAGCCCGAGCGAGGCGGCAGGGAGCCGTTACCGTTTCCAAACCTTCTCGCAGGAATTTCCGCTCTACAGAGCTCTCCGCCTCCGATCTCTTCTGTGAATCCTCGTCTTCCAATTCCTCCAGGCTTCCGCTTCTACGACGATGAGCCCACTCAATAGCAAGGGCAAGGCAGCCACGGGGTCTTCCTCCCAGACAGAAGCCACTGAGACCGTGGTAGGCGCGGCGCTGCTGGGCGTGCGCGTCAATGAGAAGGCGCTCGCCAAGGTTCGGCACCTGGTGGCGGACCGGACGAACGAGCACGGCGCCACCGCCCTGAAGCCCGCAGCGCACGGGAAGCGCCTGCGAGGGTTCTTCCCGGTCTTCCAGCACTGTCTGGCTGCGGGCCTGGTGCCGCCCTTCTCGCCGTTCTTAGAGGCGGTGCTGGCGTTCTACCAGGTGCAGCTGCTGCACCTGCACCCCAATTCAGTCCTGATCCTCGACGTCTTCGCCTACCTCTGCGAGGCGTACCTGGGCCTGGAGACCACGGTGGGGCTGTTCCGATGCTTCTACGCACTCCGGAACACGGCGAAGAACGAGCGCTCTGGGTGCGTCTCGTTCCACATCGTCAATGGCATGGGGAGCGTCTACATCCCCTTGTCTTGGAGCGAGGGCAAGGCCATCACCTCGGTGACGAAGAAGGTGGACGACTTCCACCAGAAGTGGTTCTATGTTGGGGTGGAGCATCCATGCGCTTTCCTCGAGGTCCCCAACGAACCCCCGGTGAAGAACTCCCATTGGGGCAAGGCCACCTTCGATGGCGCCAAGAACGTTAGCCTGATGGGGCGTCTGAGTTTCCTCCGCGAGGAGGGCCTCACGGGGCAGATGGTCGTCGCGGACTTCGTGACGCGCCGCATCACGCCCCTCCAGGCGCATTCGGTCTCCATGTGGATGTACTCGGGCCCGAAGGACAAGTTGAGGCTTCACGCCGAGGACAACGACAAGGACGTCGTTGACGACGTCCTCTCCGCGCTCTTCGTCAACCCATCGGTGCTTCCCGTGGATGAGCTCCCCGCGGCGCTCCGGCCCCTTCATCAACGTAACCTGACGGAGCGCATGCACCTCTTGGAGGGAATGCCCCCGTTCACCCCCAACAGGCCAGGCGGACCTCGAGGTGCCGATGCCGATCGCGCAGGGAGCAGAGGGGGCCGACTCTCCCACGGCCTCAGGAGCTGGCTTAGGAGAGGAGGAGGCCGCGGCTGGGGAGGTATCCTCTTCGAGAGTTGGGCCATTTACTGACGAGATTTGTGATATCTCGTCAGACGATGAAAACGCCTTCGTGGTGGCGCCCTCACGCCCCGTGGAGGAGGAGGCTGAGGAAGGGGAGACCTCGGGCACGGAGGCCTCTCCAGGAAGGCGCGGGGCTCGTACCAAGGCCGCCGTGGACAACCCAGTGGCGAGGCCGTCTGACGTCCCTTCCAAGAGGAAGGCAGAGGCGCCTTCTGCGAAGCCTGCTTCCAAGCCTTTCCCTTCGAGTCGTTCGCCAGGCCTGGCGTGGGTCGATGCTGGCGCCCCACCTTCAGTGTTAGTGCTCACAACTTTGGCTCATCCGTCTTTTAGCTTTCTCCCTTGCATTTCTTTTTCCTGAAGTCTCTTCTTGGGCTCCTGTCAGTGCCTCTCCGCCCGCGAAGCGCCGCCGGCTCCGCAAGGCATCCGAGGTGAAGAGCGCCACGGAAGGGGCCGTGGCTTACGAGGCCGCGAGGCCTGTGGAGGCGGCCCCCTCGAGCCTCCTTGAGGGGGCGCCACAAGCGAAGGCTGATGCGTCCCTGGCAGAGGCAGCAGGGCCTCTGGTGGAGGAGGGCATGGCTCGCCCAGAGGCACCCGCTCCGTCTCCCGAGCCTTTGGTGGTGGAAGGCTCGGAGGAGACAACCTCCGCGCTGCCTCGCGCTCCTACTCCTCCTTGTGCAGCTACGCCTCTGCGCGAGGCCACTCCACCGCGCGAAGCATCGCCGCCGCACGCGTTGACACCTCCGGGCGCGCCTACTCCGCAACATGCGGCCACTACTCCCGCGCAGCCTGCGAGGGAGGCGGACGAGGCAGCAGTAGGCACAGGCGGCTCTGCCGGGGAGATACTTCCTCGCCTCTTCGCCAAGCCATGCCCGAGGATCGCCTGGCAGCTGCAAGGCCGGAAGTGGACGCCAGTTCGGGCGCGGGCGCAGCCCAGGCCAGCCCCCGAGCTTCACCCGAGGCCAGGCCTGCGCGACTCGACGCCGGGGCCGGGCCCTCCGCGAGCAAGGAGCTGGTCCTCCGCGGCTGGGACTGGAGCGCGGGGCGCCGCGAGGTCGCCTTCGGCCTCGTAAGGGAGTCCTTGGAGGGCATGGAAGCGCACCTTTCCCTTGGAGACATATGGCTCGCTCGGCAGCGAGAGGAGTTGGCGAAGTCATGGGCGTCCCTCCATGCGGCAGTCGAGGCGCGCCGGCTGGAGGATGCGGCACTGCAAACTGCACGCGAAGAGGCTACCCGCTTCGCCAAGGAGATCCGCGAGGGGGCTATTCGCGACGCTGCTGAGCTCCTTAACCCTCTCCGGGCGGAGCGTGATGCCACGGCGGAACTCTTGCGCGAGGCCAGGGCGGAGCGCGAGGCGATGGAGGGGTCCCTGGCGCAGAAACGCCGCGAGCTGGGCCAGCTGGAGACCCAGCTGCTCTCCACCCATAAGGCCGCGCGGGTTGCTCTGGAGGAAGAGCGCAAAGATTTTGCCGAGCGTGAGCGGCAGCTGGCCCTCAAGGAGAAGGAGCTGCAGCAGCGCGAGGAGCAGTGCCTCCAGGCGGAGAAGGACCTGGTTGCCCAGTGCGAGGCCCTAGAGGAGCGCGAAGGAGACCTGGCCCAGGCGACCGCGAAGTACGACGAAAACGTCGCTGCCCAGAAGATAGCTTACGAGCGCTTCGAGCGACGTTTTGCCGAGAAGAAGAAGGAGGACGAGGACGCCCTCGCGGAGCGCGAGAAGCAATTCCACAAGTCCACTTTTCAGAAGTACCGCGATTTGTCCTTGGCACAGGAGGAGCGCTTCAAGGTCAAGCACGCCGCGGATGCTCGGCGTATCGCCGAGCTCGAGAGGGCCAACTCCAAGCTGGAGGAACGCCTTAAGTGTGCCAAGGATGCCCGTCGCCGAGCGGAGGAGGCTCGCACCGAAGTTGTCCATGACCTCAACACCTTGGCCAGGGACGTGGAGGATCAGGTGGCCTTGGCGATGCAGCGGGCGGCGGAGGCCTCAGACTCCGCTATTGCAGCTCGCGCGCTCTCGAAGCAGCGCGAACGCATGTTTGAGGCGTTGGTCGCTCGTGGCAACGAGCTCGCCGCGCGGCTTGGGGCGGATGCGCCGCACACCGACGCTCGGGGCCGCGGCGATGCTGCCATGTACCTGGTCTACTTCGACCAGCTCTTCGAGGCGCTCGAGGGTCCCGTCGCCGAGCTTAGCGAGCTGATTGAAGACGAGAGCCGGCAGCTCCTGGGGGTGGTTGTGGATCGCATCTTCACCAACCTCAAGCTCCTCACGCCAGGCTTCGACATCTCCTCCGTCACAGAGGCTGCTCAAGGCGAGGACGTGCAGCAGGTCTCCGGTTCCCTCCGTGAGCAGGTTGACGCCTTCTGCAACCGCTTCAGGCGCGCGGAGGCTGCAGCTTGTCGTGGTATCGGCATAATTGATAGGAGACGGGGGTCCTCTAGCCTACGTATAGATTGTGGGGAAGAAGGTTGGTGTCGTCGAGGACGGGATTGAACACGGTGAGTTTACCCAGCTTCAGATCCCGCAGCGGTGGCGAGATCCTATGTGCTGCTATAATACACTATGAGGCAATAGCCGTGAATAGGTTACAATGTGTCTGATGCGTATTGAGCTTGGCCCTAAAGGCCTCCTGGTGGCCGGCTTATATAGGCGGCCAGACCCCAGGATACAAGGCAAGTACTTGTCTGGCGAGTAATCAGAGTCCTAGACCTACGTCAGCTATCTGGGCCGCCCGGCAGGCTTCAGCCTTACCACCCTTGGGCCGCCCTGGACTAGCCGGATTGATCCATGTTGGAGATACCCCTAGTTGATATATCCCCAACATTAGCCCCTAGAAAGGTTGAAGTTCTCCAGGCGCCGGCTTCTTCTTGATACTTCATTCGTCAATGTTGGCGGCTGCAGGACTTGAACCATTCTGAAAATCAATGGGGCATGTGTGTCCCGATATTGACACACGGCCGCCTTTATCCAACATGGGAAAAGACGGCTAATTCGCAATTTCGCCAAGCATATTTCTTGACGGGCATCGCTAGCCGGCTCACGACAGTTTGAAACCGGCCTAGGCGAAAATCTCGTCATGATCACAAATCGCGGGAAAAGAAAAGGCGTGGAGATCGTGTGATCATGCGTCGCAGCGGATGCTGGACACGTGTCCGACTAAAAACGCCGTTTGCACAGGAAGCAACGCCCGGACCTATAAATAGGGAGCCGAGTGGTTCATTTCTGCACCCCTGCTCTTGCTCTCCTCGGCCCCTTGCTCTCCCACTTTCCCGCTTCTTGCTCCGAGCGAACTCCGGCGAGCATTCCTCTCCGACGACCTCCACCTACGGCGATGTCCATCGGGCAGAACACCCCTGTCGCAGCGCCCGGCGGCCCGACGACCGAAACCACCCCCGTGGCGGCGATGGGCGGCGCAGCGTCGCGTATCGCGATGGTGGCGACGGGCAATGTTGCCACCGTCACCTCTCAAACTCCCACCGCGCGCGCGCCGGCGGTGGTCTCCTCGGCTCCTTCATATTCTGCCACGGCGACGGCGGTGAGAGGCACTCTCGTCGTCGAGGAGGTGGAAGCAGCTGACCTCGGGTCACGCTATTGGCTTCCCTCCATAGTCGATGAAGAGGCACTCCAAGACCTGGAGGCCGTTGGCTACCTCCCAACTCGGGAGGACTGCCAATGGAGATCGGCCTTAGGAGACGTCATCCCGGCTCCAAAAGTCGGGGAACGGGTAATCCTCACCTCCCATCTAGTAAGGGGAATGGCGCTACCGCCTTCCGCCTTATTTAGCGAGGTGTTAGATCACTATGGCCTCCAGCCCCATAACATAGCGCCCAACAGCATTCTAGTCTTAGCCGGCTTCACCGCTCTGTTCGAGGGCTATCTAGTTATTAGGCCTAGTTTAGATTTCTTCAGATATTGCTTCCGTTGCCGGCGCGAGACTGTGCCGGACGGCGGACTAGCGACCTGCGGCAGTGTCACTTTCAACAGCCGCCAAGGACGCCAATGGTATCCCAAGATACCATACCTCGAGTCCGTCAAGGGCTGGACGTCCACCTTCTTCTACTGCCAAGACATGGCAGCATCGGGGCGCCAATTTGGTGTCTCGGACTTTGTCAACGCACCGCCTATGCCCAGACCATGCTGGGACGAGGCGGTGCCCAAGTTGATGGAGGAGCTCCGCCTTATTCAAAGGCGGATCGAGTTCCTCACCCGCACGATGTCTCCTCCCTTGCGGATGGGGTGGACACCGTCATCTGCTGGCTTAGCCGGCAGATACTGCCCCTGCGGTACAGCCCGCACAAAATGTGTCAGTATTCGCCTACTGCCACAGCCTCTCTTCGCGTAAGTGAAGATGGGTTACAGGCCGCCGACCTAGCGTTCCGACTTCACAGCCTTGTCAAAGCAGGGCTGGTGAAGGCGGCGGAAGGCGTGCCCATGTACACCCATGACAACCCTCCCCTCGAGGTAAAATATACTGCTCGTTACCCTTCTTTGGCAGCCTTTGCCGGCTAACTAGAGCCCTATTAACACTTGCCTTCTTTCTCATAATTCTTCCGTGGGGGAGGATGACCAGGCTCCTGACTTCTACGAGTCGGAAACCGGGAAAACCAAGAAGCGCAAGGCGTCTGGCGCTGCTTCCTCTATGTTCAATGCCGAGAGGAAGAAACAGACCGCATTGGCTACAATGCCGGTGCTCGTCGATCTCGACGAGAACGTGGGGATTAACATCTCCCGAAGGTACTCATTTCCGCCTTAGATAGTTGTCGAATTCCTCTATTACTGGCATTCATCTGACTGTGCTTGCTTTATTGACAGGGAACGGGTGGCAACTTCCAGGTTGCCGACCAGACTCCTTTCCAAGGGAAAGCGGCCCCAAGGCAGCTCGCCCGCTACCATGCTGCCAACTCCCCAGCCCCGGGCCGGCGGCTTTATGAGCGATGCTCGCCGCCAGCCCCAGGCTCCGGCTTCCGATCTGCCGCCAAAGACTTCCTCCGCTGGCCGCGCCACCAGTAGTCCCCTTCCATCGGCTGAGGCTACGGCCAATGAAGCCGTACAATCTTGTGCCGCCAAGGAGGAGCTGCTGAGGTGGTTGCCGGCGGGACGCAGAGAGCAGCCCCGGCTGCAGGAGGCGGCCGAGTTAGGGATCCTTGGTCCACCTTTAAGGCGGCCAAGGAGTCCACCCTGGCTTTTGCCAACTTCGACTCCGGCAAGTCGAGAACATTGACTGCCGGCTTAGTGGTTTTTTGACGATATGCTATATGCCTTTGTCTTTGCCTGCAGGGCCTCCTGTCCGCCAACGTTGAGCTTATCTCCTCTCGATTTGAGATAAACCAGCGGTGTCACGATCTGAAGAAGGATTGCGAGGCCAAGGACTTGCGGATTGCCGAATTGGAGGCGGCCCGCAAAAAAGACGAAGGTAGAATTATTCCTTCTGCCTTTTCGTCATTTTCCAGTTTGTGCTGCCGCCAATTTTTTAGCTAGTGAATCCATATTGTAGAACTGCTAGATCACGCCCAGGATATACTGAAGGCGTCCACTGATATGCAAGCTGTTATGAATGAAGCTTCCGATTTGGCGACCGCCAACTTGGCAATGAAGGAGGAGCACCAGAAGGAGATGGAGGCCCAGCAGCTCAAATTTGCGCAGGAATCTAGCCAGCTTACTGGGGAGCTGGATAGCCTGCGCAAGAAATTGGCGGAGGCAGAGAAGACGGTTGCCGAGGAGATATCCAAGCAGACTTCTCGCGCCCAAACTGCTGAGGACGCGGTGGCAGCTCATATGATTGAGCTGTCCGCCTTCCATAACTCGGCCCTTTGTAATTTCTCACTCTTCATTTGCTTTCGTCATTTTGCTTAGCCTGGACCAAACTGACGCTTTTATTTTCGATACAGTTCCTGCCGGTTTAGGCGACGACAAGGATGTCAGCCCCCGCCTAGATCGCCTTGCGCGTCTGGGTGAGCTGATCACCGAGACATTGGTGGCGTCCAAGCGGTTTGCCGCCAAGTTCTTCATTTCTTCCGGCAGCCAGGAGCCGTCTGAGTTCAGCGATGTGCCCAATATGTTGGAGCAAGCTACAAAGCTTCACAAGAGCTCGCTGAAATCGGCGGCGCGGGGTGGTGCCAAGACTGCGCTGGGACTCTTCATGGCGCACTACCCCGAGGCGGAGATAGAAGCTGTCACCGAAGGCATGCCGTCTACTTATGAAGACGGCAACAAGGTCGATCCGGCCGTTGTGCTGAACAGCGTAGCCGTCTACGCCACGCGTGTTGCCGCTGGAGAAGCTGGAGCTGCCCGTACGGCCGAGGCGGAGGGGAGTGACAGTTCTGGGGCTGAAGTTGTCAGCCCCCAAGCCTGATATAGGCGCCCCCCCCCCCCCCCCCCCCCCCGAGCTGTAGTTTCCTTTTCTTGTCTCCTTTTCCGACATGATTGTCAGCCCTTTCCTGCCCCTGAAACAGTACAAACTCAACTTGTAATATTGTGTATATTTTTGGAGATGTTCTGCTAGGCGGGAAGCTAGCCGACAAGTTTTATTTTGCCTTATTTTATATGGCCCGCCTTAACTTTACCCTGACTTATATGCTTGAATGTTTGTATGTTGGCGAACCTCAGCCGGAAACTTTAGCTGAAACAACCAGGTCTAAACCATGTGTTTAGGATCAGAAACCAAAGCCAACATGTTGGTGCCAGAGACATACTACTAGGCGAACCACATATAAGTAATCAGTGGTAAAGGAATAAGGCGGCGCAAAAAGTTGATTTTTGCTGTGAGTTGGCTCGAAAGCTGCAAGTATCTACCAGTTTGAACCTTTGCACGGAGCTAGAAAAGAGGTAACTTAGATACATAGGTGGTGTATGACTGTAAGAAAAGACAAAAGATGGCATGCTTCTCAACACATATGAGGAACCATAGACTTTTATTTCATAATCATATATAACTTATTACAATTATAAATTGCTAAGTGTAGAAAGGACGTAGCTGCTCTATGTTCCAAGGCCGTCTTGTTTGTTCGAACGGATCGTCAATGCCTCTTTTGCGCTTGGTTCCCCTTCTTCCTGCCGCCTTCTTGCGCCTTTCTTTTCCTCTTCGTCGCGGATGTCGGCTAGGTAGTAGGAACCATTGAGCAACGCCTTTGTGACTATAAACGGTCCTTCCCATGGCGGGCATAACTTGTGCAAGCCTTTTCTGTCTTGAATTAGGCGGAGAACCAGGTCACCTGTTCTGAAGCTTCGCTTCTGCACTCTCCGGCTATGATAGCGACGGAGTTGTTGCTGATACAAGGCGGAGCGATGTAGAGCAACGTCTCTTTCTTCGTCTAGCAGGTCTAGGCTATCCTGTCTTGCACCTTCTACGTCTTGCTCGATGTAGGCTTGAACTCTTGGGGAATCGTATTTCATGTCGGTAGGTAGCACCGCCTCCGCGCCATATACTAAGAAGAAAGGAGTGTAGCCGGTAGATCTGTTTGGCGTTGTGCGCAAACTCCAGAGTACGGACTGTAGCTCATCTACCCAAGCGCCGGCTGCCCTATGTAACGGAGCTTCGAGACGAGGCCTAAGTCCTGAGAGGACTAGGCCGTTTGTACGCTCTACTTGTCCATTAGATTGTGGGTGTGACACGGATGCCAAATCAGGCCGGATACCTAGATCGCTGCAGTATTCTTCTATGTCGCCTTGAGATAGGTTGCTGCCATTATCAGTGATAATGCTGTGTGGAACTCCAAACCGGGAGATAATTCCCCAGAGAAAATTGGTGGTTGTTCGCGCGTCAAGTTTGCTGATCGGCTTGGCTTTGACCCATTTGGTAAACTTGTCGACAGCGACCAATAGGTGGGTATACCCACCACGTGCCTTCTTGAAGGGACCAACCATGTCTAAGCCCCAGACCGCGAATGGCCAGGTGATTGGAATTGTCCTAAGCTCTTGTGCCGGCATGTGAGGTTGGCGGGCGTACAATTGGCAGCCTTTGCATGTTTTTACGATGTGCTCGGCGTCTTCTTTGGCGGTAAGCCAGTAGAAGCCTTGGCGGAAAGCTTTGGACACGATGGACCTGGCGGAAGCGTGATGCCCGCAGGTACCAACATGTATGTCTTTCAGAATTTCCTGGCCTTCTTCTGGCTGTATGCACCGTTGATAGATACCACACGTGCTTCGCTTATATAGCTCGCCTTTTATTATTGTGAATGCCTTGGCTCGCCTTATGATCTGCCTTTTTAGCACCTCGTCGTCCTCCGGCAACTTGCTGTCGATTAGAAATTCGAGGTATGGGACAGTCCAATCCGGTTGTATCGAGTAGAAAGCGAGACTTGCCGCTTCTACCGATTCTTATGCATCGGGGTCCAACAAGTCGGCGCCCTTAATGGACAGCTTGTGCAAGTGTTCCAGGAAAATGTCCTTTGGTACCTTTTTGCGTTCTGACCCTAGTCTGGCAAGTGTGTCTGCCGACTCGTTCTCAGCTCTTGGAACATGCCGGACTTCGTAGCCCGTGAAGTTTTTGGCGAATTCATCAACTTTGGCCCTGTATGCCGCCATTGTTGCGCTTTTCGCATCCCATGTTCCGCTTACTTGTTGTGCGACCAGATCTGAGTCACCATAACAGAGGATTCTCTTGACGCCGAGGTCGTTTGCCACGTGCAACCCGTGAAGCAAAGCTTCATACTCTGTGACGTTATTGGTTGCTGTAAAATGAATTTGCAACACGTAGCTGAGCTTGTCGCCTTTGGGTGTGCGTAGAACGACTCCAGCCCCCGAGCCTTTGAGCATCTTTGAACTGTCAAAGTGCATGACCCAATATTCTGACTCGGGGAGTACCGTTTCCTCCATGGCTTCTGTCCAGTCGGCGACAAAATCTGCAAATGCTTGAGACTTAATGGCGGTCCGTGGTTTGTAGACTATATCAAAGGCGGCAAGTTCGATGCCCCACTTGGCGACTCGACCTGTTGCCTCTGCATTGTTGATTATGTCTCCCAACGGCGCGTTGCTGACTACTATCACTGTGTGTTCCTGGAAATAATGCCTAAGCTTTCTAAGGCGAAGAATACACCATAAGCCAGCTTTTGGTAATGTGGATACCTCTGCTTGGAGGCGGAGAAGACTTCACTGATGAAGTAAACCGGTCGTTGCTCAGACGTCGTGGCTTCGTTCTCCTTTCTTTCCACAGCCAAGAAACGCTGACAACTGCTCCAGTTGCCGTGATGTATAACAGCATTGGTTCCTGCGATCGAGGTGCTGCCAATATCGGAGCGGATACGAGGGCCTCCTTAAGTTGCTGTAAGGCGGCATCTGCCTCTGTTGTCCACTCAAAGTTGTCGGATTTCTTCAATAGTCGGTAGAGGGGCATTGCTTTTTCCCCTAGGCGGCTTATGAAGCGACTGACGGCTGCCGCCGATCCGGCTAGGCGCTGCACGTCTTTCAGACAAGTAGGTCTGGATATGTTTTGGATGGCCTTGATCTTCTCCGCATTAACCTCGATCCCTCGTTCTGAGACGATAAATCCGAGTAGCTTGCCGGCTGGGATGCCGAAAACACACTTGGCGGGATTGAGTTTCATCTCGTACCTCCGAAGATTCTGAAAAGTTTCTTCCAAATCCTCTAGGAGATCTGCCTTCTTTTTCGACATCACCGTGATGTCGTCTACGTAGACGTGAACATTGCGGCCGATCTGTTCGTTCAGGCAATTTTGCATACAGCGCTGGTATGTTGCCCCTGCATTCTTCAGGCCAAAAGGCATCGTGATGTAGCAGAATGTCCCGTATGGAGTGGTGAAAGATGTTTTCAGCTGATCCGACTCTCTCATCTTGATTTGATGGTATCCTGAGTAGGCGTCCAAAAAACAAAGTAGCTCGGAGCCTGCTGTGGAGTCTACGACTTGGTCGATTCTAGGCAGCGCAAAGGGATCCTTTGGGCAGCACTTGTTAACACCGGTATAGTCAATACACATCCTCAGCTCTTTATTCTTCTTTGGAACTAGTACAGGATTTGCCACCCAATCAGTGTGCACAACTTCTTTTATGAAATTGGCGGCCTTCAGCCTATTTATCTCCTTTCCTATAGCCTCGCGTCCCTCATCTCCAAAGCGTCTTGTTGCTTGCTTCACCGGCTTGGATCCTTTTATGACGTTGAGTGAGTGCTCGGCAAGTTCCCTCGGTACACCAGGCATGTCGGAAGGCGACCATGCAAAGATGTCACGATTCTCACGGAGGAACTTGACGAGCGCGCCTTCCTATTTGCTGTCAAGGTTGGAGCCGATGACAACTTTCTTAGACTTGTCGCCTGGGATGAGGTCCGCCTTTTTGGTGTCTTCTGAAGCTTCAAAGGTCTTCTTGACATCAATCTTTGGCTTGGGTATGGAGTTGTCTGGGTCCGCCTCAAGTAGTGCGAGTTCTTCCTTGTGGATGACGGCTTCTGCGAAGGCGGCCATGCCACGCTCACACTCCTTGGCTTTCTTGAAGTTGCCGGAAATCGTGATAGTTCCGTTTTCCCCCGGCATTTTGAGCTTGTTGTATATGTAGCACGGCCTTGCCATGAATTTGGCGAAAGCCGGTCGTCCAAAGATTGCATGATAGGCGCTATTGAAGGGGACAACTTCGAACCAGAGGAACTCTGAGCGGTAGTTCTCCTTTGGTCCAAAAGTTACCTTCAGCCTAATGCTCCCCATTGACTTTGCTTGCCTGCCGGGCACTATGCCATAAAAAGTGAGGTTGCTGTGATCAAGCTGATCCTCTGACAGGTTCATGCGGCTTAGTGTGTCATAGTACAGGATGTTGAGGCTGCTGCCGCCATCCATGAGTACCTTTGTGAGTCTTGTTGGGGATATATCAACTAGGGGTATCACCAACATGGATCAATCCGGCTAGTCCAGGGTGGCCCAAGGGTGGTAAGGCTGAAGTCTGCCGGGCGGCCCAGATAGCTGACGTACAAGGAAGTAGGCGGACGGTCCAAGGAAGGCGGAAGGCCAAAGCCCATCAAGCCACCAAGCCCAAGACGGAAGGCGACAACTAAGCCGGCTAGGTTTAGGACTCTGATTACTTGCCGGACAAGTACTTGCCTTGTACCCTGGGGTCTGGCCGCCTATATAAGCCGGCCACCAGAGAGCCTTTAGGGCACGCTTCAATACGCATCATACACATTGTAACATGTTCACGGCTATTGCCTCATAGTGAATTATAGCAGCACGTACGATCTCGCCACCGCTGCGGGATCCGAAGCTGGGTAAACTCGCCGTGTTCAATCCCGTCCTCGACTATACCAACCTTCTTCCCCACAATGCATACGTAGGCTAGAGGACCCCCGTCTCCTATCAATTATGCCGATACCACGACAGTTGGCGCCCACCGTCGGGCATAGGGTTCCTGGCGTCACGTTCTAGGCGGGAACACTTGGCGGCGTGGGCAAGCAGATCGCCGTCGGTCGCGTCACAAGGTATGGCGGCCACAGCTACGTCAACTCGGATGAGTCCTGGCTCCCGGCGGACGACTACCTTATCGGATGCGCAATCGTACCGATCGGAGGGATCGACGTCTTCATCGGGTATACGCCAGAGGCATACGGCCTACCGCGTTTCTACAACCCCACCCACCAACCCTTCGACCAAGCAGTCGACCGACAAGATGGATCTGAATCCGCCTTCTCCCAGGAGTCGGCCGAATCTGATTTCCACTTCGTCGGAGTTGTTGGACTGGGATCAGACTCCCAGCCGGAAAACAACGATCCTGAGTCAATCCTCCATGCTCTCCAGGAGGATGCGATGTCAGATGCCGGATCCAGATCTACCGTTCAAGTCAACGTAGACTCTGACTCTGATGATGATGCTAGTCTCTTCGAAGAGAAGATCAAAACCCGCTTTTCCAGTGGTAATCCGGCTCCTTCAGAGGGCACAGCGGATACTGACATGCATGACAAGCTGGCTATGATGGTTGTCGTCGGTCACGAGACAACCCCGGTTGCTTCGGAAACGCAAAACAAGCCGGTGGAAGACGACGGCGACACCACTGCCGGTCAACTCATTGAAAGTTCCGACAAGGTGCGCGCAAAGAAGAAAACTGGCCTCGAGAAAGGCGGCAGCAGCAAACCCACGGATTTGCTCTCCGTCATCAAAGAAGTAGACGAGATCATGAATACTCCGGTGAATAAAGACACCCCACTCGACGAAGTGGAAGAGCTTAGGATTAACATGCTTAAGCACTCTGACTTCCTGCGAAAAAGAGAGGAGCACGTTGAGAGCCTTGCGAAGAAGATCGAGAAAGAACAGGAGAAGATGTCGGCCAAAACAAGCCGGCAACTCTTTGAGGAAAAAAGGTCATCAAAAACCGCCGTGGCAAGGAGCCGCCAACACGCGCAACGACAACGGCTCAAGATCTCGGGTTCGACTGCCGTACGGCACCACAGCGCGTGGACAGAAGGGGAGATGTCGTTTTCTGCACCCCCGTCCTCAACGCGGCTGCCGCGCTAGATACCCTGGACGACAAAACTTACACGGCGGAGGAAAAGCTGGCCAATGCAAGAAACTTCGTGAGCAAGGCCCTAGAACAACAAGCTCGCGCTGATTCCTATGGCCACATGGCGGATGCTCGCGGGGGAGACCTAGAGTCTAAGTCAGGAAAGTGCAAAGGTGCACCTGGCGACGACCCCGAAGGCCCGACTGGCTCCAGTAGCCATGGCGACAAAAGGAAGGCAACGCCACCTCCAAAGAAGACGCCACCGCCAAAACCAAGGCGGGACGAGAATTCGAGGACAGGAAGCAGGGGAGACCTGCCACCTCCAGCCCAGCCAAGACGCGACAATGGCGGTAGCCGGAGCAATAGACTGCCGCCTAGGAAAGATGCCGGTAACGACCCTCCCAGGAGAGGTCGAAGCCGGTCTCCGCAGCGTAGCACCGGCAGCAAGAGGAAAGAGGAGGCAGAAGGGCCCAGGCGCATCATAAGCCGGGCAGCGCAGGACGAGCCAGACGCAAACAGAGGCGCACGGCAGCTCGATCCAAAAGACGCACGACACCGCCTACAAGACATAGCAAGAGGAAAGGAGCCGCTATATTCTGGACCAAAGTGCTTCGGTGACGCCATCCGCAGAGAGCCGTTCCCTACGGACATGACATCAGTGTCAAAAAACTGTTCTAGGTACAACGGCCTCGTTAAGCCGGATTCATGGCTATCCGACTATGCCATGGCCATAGAAATTGCCGGCGGGAGCAGCTATATTGTCGTCCGTTACCTACCTCTCATTTTGGAAGGCACGGCAAGGGCTTGGATCGATAACCTTCCTGAAAAATCTATCCATAGCTGGTACGACATGGAAAATGTTTTCTCCCAGCTTTTCCAAGGAACATACAAGCGTCCAAATACCTACACGGATTTGCAGCGCTGTATCCAAAAGCCGGACGAAACCATGACAGACTTTGTCAGCCGTTGCATATCCGAAAAAGCCAACTGTCATGGTGTTTCGGACGCACAGGCTATACACGCCTTCTACACGGGCCTGCAGAAGAAGTCCTTGCTCCGTCATCGGCTCGTCCGCGAGCAAATCACGGACCTTGGCGAGATGCTCAACCTAGCCGCCCAATACGCGGCGGCGGATGACGACGCCCGGGACGATGATCCAGACGTCAACATCATACCAAAGCGGAACAACAAGCGCAAGCAGGCGGCGGATGACAAAGCCGGACCTTCCAACGAGGTAGATGTCGCATTCCAAGGGAATGCCGACAAAAAGAAGTGGAAGAATAAGAAAGATAGTCGCGACGCCGGCTCAGGGCCTAAGGCGGCGCGAATCACTTATGAGCAGGCAAAACTTTTGCCATGCCGCATTCACACCTCACTCGGCAAGGTCAACCATATGCTTGGCGAGTGTCGTTTCATGGACGACTTCAAAAAGGACCCCCCAGTCGGCTGGAAGTCAAAGAAGTCAAAGAAGAACGACAAGAAAAGACAACAAGGAGGATGAGGATGACGACGACATGTCTGTCTCAAGCGAGGATGACGCGGCCGCCAAGAAAAAGAAACCATATCCGAAGGTCAAAGAATCTCTTGTATGCTTTGTCGGCACACCTTCGGCTAAGGCAGATAAGGCGGAAATGCGCGAACTCAACGCGACAATGTCGGACGTCCCTCAGTATTTGAACTAGTCGGAAGCAACAATCACTTGGGACCGGTCCGACCACCCTGATCACGTTCCTCACCCAGGCAAGTACGCCCTCGTCGTCTATCCCATTGTCGACAACTTCAGGCTCACAAAGGTACTCATGGATGGCGGCAGCAGCCTCAACATCCTGTACTACGACACACTAAGCCGGATGAACCTGACAGAGGATCAGCTGGACCATAGCAACCTCACTTTTCACGGCATAGTGCCTGGCAGGCAAGCAAAGTCAATGGGGAGCATTAGGCGGAAGGTAACTTTCGGACCAAAAGAGAACTACCGCTCAGAGTTCCTCCGGTTCGAAGTTGTCCCCTTCAAAAGCGCCTATCATGCAATCTTCGGATGACCGGCTTTCGCCAAATTTATGGCAAGGCCGTGCTACATATACAGCAAGCTTAAAATGCCGGGGGAAAACGGAACCATCACGATTTCCGGCAACTTCAAGAAAGCCAAGGAGTGTGAGCGTGGCATGGCCGCCTTCGCAGAAGCCGTCATCCACAAGGAAGAACTCGCACTGCTTGGGCGGATTCAGACAACTCCATGCCCAAGCCAAAGATTGATGTCAAGAAGACCTTCGAAGCATCAGAAGACACCAAAAAGGCGGACCTCATCCCAGGCGACAAGTCTAAGCAAGTCGTCATCGGCTCCAACCTTGACAGCAAATAGGAAGGCGCGCTCGTCGGGTTCCTCCGTGAGAATCGTGACATCTTTGCATGGTCGCCCTCCGACATGCCTGGTGTACCGAGGGAACTTGTCGAGCACTCACTCAACGTCATAAAAGGATCCAAGCCGGTGAAGCAAGCAACAAGACGCTTTGGAGATGAGAGATGCAAGGCTATAGGAAAGGAGATAAATAGGCTGAAGGCCGCCAATTTCATAAAAGAAGTTGTGCACACCGATTGGGTGGCAAATCCTGTACTTGTTCCAAAGAAGAATAAAGAGTTGAGGACGTGTATTGACTATACCGGTGTTAACAAGTGCTGCCCAAAGGATCCCTTTGCGCTGCCTAGAATTGACCAAGTCGTAGACTCCACAGCAGGCTCTGAGCTGCTTTGTTTTTTGGACGCTTACTCAGGATACCATCAAATCAAGATGAGAGAGTCGGATCAGCTGAAAACATCTTTCACCACCCCATACGGGACTTTCTGCTACATCACGATGCCTTTTGGTCTGAAGAATGCAGGGGCAACATACCAGCGTTGTATGCAGAATTGCCTGCACGAACAGATCGGCCGCAATGTTCGCGGTGATGTCAAAAAAGAAGGCAGATCTCCTAGAGGATTTGGAAGAAACTTTTCGGAATCTCCGGAGGTATCAGATGAAGCTCAATCCCGCCAAGTGTGTTTTCGGCGTTCCAGCCGGCAAACTGCTCGGGTTTATCGTCTCCGAACGAGGGATCGACGTTAATCCATGGATGATCAAGGCCATCCAAAACATATCCAGACCTACTTGTCTGAAGGACATGCAACGCCTAGCCGGATCGGCAGCGGCCGTCAGACGTTTCATAAGCCGCCTAGGGGAAAAGGCAATGCCTCTCTACCGGCTATTGAAGAAATCCGACAACTTTGAGTGGACAGCAGAGGCAGATGCCGCCTTACAACAACTTAATGAGGCCCTCACATCCGCTCCGATATTGGCAGCACCTCGATCACAGGAACCAATGCTGCTGCACATCGCGGCAACAGGAGCTGTTGTGAGCGTTGTCTTGGCTGTGGAAAGAAAGGAGAACGAAGCCGCGACGTACAAGCAACGACCGGTCTACTTCATTAGTGAAGTATTCTCCGCCTCCAAGCATAGGTATCCGCATTACCAAAAGCTGGCTTATGGTGTATTCTTCGCCGCCAGAAAGCTTAGCCATTATTTCCAGGAGCACACAGTGACAGTAGTCAGCAAGGCGCCGTTGGGAGACATAATCTACAATGCAGAGGCAATAGGTCGAGTTGCCAAATGGGGCATCGAACTTGCCGCCTTTGTGTACGTACCTGCTCTTTGAATAAGGCAGATACCTGTGTATAGTGCAAATCCCTGGATCGATTCATTTGCACACACAGTTTACGATGTAATATCACAACAAAGCGTCAATTTTATTACATCGATGATCCAGAATTACAAAATATTTAATACAAGTTGCATAGCATAAAGCTAGCATTGAAAAAGTACACAGCGAAAATACAATAGCAGTGAGTCTCTATAACTTTCATGCTGCCACACGCGAAAACATGTTGGTTGTAGACTCGAAACCTTTAAACGAAACCTCACTCGTCATCTGATCCAATCTGCAATAAGAAAAATATTGCGACAACGTGGGTCAGATTCCATTAAAAATGGAGTCTGGCAAGTGACACTATGGTGGACACTTAATGGAATAACTCTAAAGCCTATATGCATATTTGACTGGTGGAGTTCAAGGCTAATTTGCATAAAGCCAATTTTTCCTACTCTTTTGAAAACACTTTTCTTGAAATCGACGAGTATGGCATGAAAACCATAAATCTCATCTTCCCTTGTTCACCCATCAAGTTTTATTTTGAAGTTGGAATGATGGAATCCTCCGTTGACGTCCGTGATCAGCTGCTCAAAATTGTCCGTAACCGAGGACACGGCTAAGTACTTAGTTTACACTCTGCAGAGGTTGTGCACGTTCACCATTGTACCCATTCAACCCAAGGTATCCTTTACACACCATTTGTGATAAGGAAAGGAGAGAATGAGACGAGATCTTTCAGAAGCATTTTCCCTCCCACTCTGGCTTGACCCGTTCCACCTAACATCCCCCTACATCTGCTTGTCAAGCCGGAGAGAGTCCACGCAACATAATTGATCAAGCCAGAGCCCATATGGCAATGGCTGCACTGGAAGCAATCGTCACTCGGAGTTCTTCAGATTCCTCGGTTCCTGGGTGGCCATTCACAAGTGTACATACTACAGGAACCATAGACATGGACCTGAGTAGCCACTCAACATAAACCATGCAACCACTTACCACCCAGGTGTTTCATTCTTAACTTAGTAGAATTTATATTTTCACAAAACAACATTTGCATAGCATCAATAATTCTACTAAGTATTGCATAGGAACCTAGACACGGGTATAAGGGATTCTACACAGGTTTAGCATAGCAACACATGCATATACAAATACACTAAATAATGCATATAAAAATAGGAAGTTTATGAGGTGTGCCACTTGCCTTTGAATGTTGTCGTTGTTCACAACTCTTTTCAACGATACTCGGGACTCTCCGTTCAATCTAACAGTATAGACAAGCAACAATACAACAATCAACAGCAAGCACAACTCCACAATGCATACAAACACATACTAGATGAATAAATAAGTTTTATAAAACTTTCTAAGGAAAATATGTTTATGTATGATGTGCAAAATATTCCTAAGGCCTAGAAATACTTTTTCATGCCATGAAAATCTTTTAAGTTAATGCAAGGCAAATAGGTGGGTCAAGAATGACTAAGGACTAAGGTCTTAAGTTGGATAAAATACTTTGTTTTATAACATCTTTAAACAAGCACTCTAATGGCTTAGCCATGATGTGCAAAATACTTAGAGAAAAATACTAAGTCTATAAGGTGATCAACAATTACTATCAACTCTTTGTAAATTGGATATTCGCCAAAGTGAGAGAGACAGACACCCGGCCAGCCACTTAAATTGTGGAACAGGTCTCATGTACGTGGACATGTAAGGTTTGTTTCCAGGCCGCTTCATCTCACTATGCCGCTAGGATCCAACAACTTCAAGATGATAATATCATGATCAAAATTGTTTAAGTCAAATGTGAAAGACAAGATTAGGAAAGAGGGAAAAGATAGAAAGAAAGATGTAGTTGTCCTCCAGGCTTCATCTCCAGACTTGTAACTTTCTTCTGGATGATGTCTTGATTGAGCTCTTGGTAGTCTTGATGAATCTTCAGACTTGATGATTCTTGTATCTTCGAGGCTGGTCTTGGATTTACTTAGTCTTCATGAAGTCTCAGAGGAGAAGAAAAGACAGAGAGAAAGACTTAGAGAATAGAAAGGGGGTTGGCCTTCTTGAACTTCTTCTCACTTTTCTTCTAAGTGCTTGACATATTGAGGATGCTTCCAGAGTCTGTTTTCTTCTAAGTCCTTCATGAAGTCTCAGAGAAAAGAAAAAGAGAGAGAGAGCAAGACTTGGATAATATTTGCTGGGATGTCTTCATGAACTTCTTCTTGATTTTCTTCTAAGTGTGTCTACTCCTTGAAGATCCTTCTAAAGTCTTGTTTTGGTTAACTCCTTCATCGGTCTTCCAGCTCCATGTTGAAAATTACTAAGTGTCTAAGTGTAGCACATCACAAAATGCTAAGTTGAAATTATTTCTAACTTAGAGAAAACTAATGAAGAGGGGTTTTCCTATGAGAATAAAATATGCTATGAATGAAATGAAATTTTAAATCACAAGAAACATAAAAATAACTTTTGTGATTTCTTTATAAATATGCATGAGTTTATAAATGCAATTTAATTAATTTCTAGTTTTGGAAAATATAATAAAAGGAATAATTATAAGATTAAAGTTTCCTATGATTAAATTTTTATAACAAAATTTTATAATTAGTATTAATAGACAGAGAGCTTTTAATTAAATCTATTGCAATTGGATTTAATCAAAAATAATGTTTCTATTAAAAGTTATTTCAAAATTAGTCAAACTATTCAAATTAAACACACAACTATGAATTCATTCAAAAATTACTCAAAAATATTTTATAGCAGTAGCATTAATTTACAAATACTCTAAAGTTTCTAAAACATATTTATTTGCAATTTTTGGATTTATAGATTTAAAGTTATTACAAAAATACTCAAATTCACCATTTGAAATTTGAATATTTTATACTAAGTCAAATTTGAATTTTGGCCGATCCAAAATAATCTACATGTCAAGAGCTTTCCAAATATATAAAAATATTTGAATTTGCATAAACAGAGAAAAAGATATGATAGTTTGAATAGACAGGGGCTTTTCTGCAAAACTGCCAATTAATTAAATTGTGAAATTGATTTTACACGTCAGCGCTGACTGGGCGCTGACTGTGCGCTGACTGGGCATGCCACGTAGGCGCTGACGTGGTTAAGTTTAACAGGTCTGGGCCGTCAGATCTGGATCTGACGGTCCAGATCGGATCGTACCGATTCGTCCGCGACATCTAATCTAAGCCGTTGCGATTGGATCGGACGGCTGGGAACGGTTGACCATACCGTGGGCGGCGGAGTTCACCGGAGATGGCGACGACGGCGGCGCTGCGGTCGGGCGTGGACGAACACGATGCTCCGGTGGTCCTCTTCGCTCAGGGAGTTGACGCCGGAGTTCCGCGCGGCGCGGCGAACTCCGTGGGGTGGTTGGCGTCGAGCTGCGCAGCCGAGAGAGGAGGAAGGGCACGGTGGAGGCGCGGTTTTCGCCGGCGACCTTCGGTCGATTCCTCCTCGACGTGCTGCTGCGAAAAACGAAGAAGGGAGAGAATGAGAAGATGCGCATCGACACGGGGAAGAGAATGGGTGGGGTCTCGGGGCTTAGGGCAGCCTACCTCGCCGGGGATGGAAGAATTACGGCGGCGGATGGTGCGGACTCCGGCGAGCTTTTCCGGCGGCCTGGGGGCACGATTTACTTAGGGTTTGAGGGGGAAAAGACGCGGCACGGCTGGGGTATTTATGGTGGCGGGGAAGAGATAGAATCTCGTTTGAAAACGGCCCGGGATCGATCTCCGGATCGATGCAGATTTCCAGCAGGAGTTTGTTTCGGAGGTTGAAGAAGATCTGCTGACGTCAGCATGACGTCAGCATGTATTTTCTTTTTCTGATTTTATTTATTTAATTCATATCTTTTGATTTAAATGTCCAAATGATGTCAAATTAATTTCTAAAAATTTGTAAGAATAATATCTTGCTGTTAAACCAGTTGTGGGTATGTTTTGAGAACTTTTTAAAATTAATAAATTTGAAATGTTGGTTTAATACAAATTGATACTTAATATCAATTTTGAATTTATAACTTAATTAAATTTTCTTTTTGCTAAATAAAATTTGTAAAATACCCACATTTCAATATGTTTAAATTTAAGTTATTTAAACTTATTTTTCTGAAATCATTCATCTTTATTTTGGCATAATATTAAAGACTAAATATAGATAATGTTTAGGAAATGTGAAATATAAGGTATTCATTTTTAATTGACAATAATTTGTGCAACCTTCTATTTTATAATATGATAATGCATTTGAAACTTCATAACCACTTTGGACAAGACCTTTGTTTTAATTTTATTCTTATTTAGGATATATTAATCATTTCATGCTTTAAAAATAGATGAAATTCATTTTAGCAAATGCAATGTTTATTTGAATAATTTATTAATTTAAAAACTATGAAGTTTTAAAGTTATACACTATAGGCTTATAATTCCAAACTATATTTTGAACTCAGTTAAAGGAATGAAAACCATTTAGTAATTATATACCCTTTTGAATAATCTTGTATTTATGAATAGATATGGCTAAGTGGTTTAATTCAAATACTTATAAAGAAACTAATTTATTTAAAATAAAAATGGATTGTAGTTTGTCAAATATTTGTCAAATTATATTTTAAGGTTTTTGAAACTCAGTGGATAATAAAATGTTTAAACTGTGACATTTGAAATATTAAACTCATGTTTGAAGTCTTTCATAGTTGGTTTCCTTATGCATTTAATATTTTATTTTAAAAAAAAGAAAAGTGTTAAATTTTAGTGATTTTTGAACATTCCAAAATGTTGGGATGTTACAGACTACCACCCTTAAAAGGAATCTCGTCCCCGAGATTCGGAGAAGCTAGAAAGACAAAGCAATTGTTTGATTGATTCTGATAACTCGAGATGTTTTGGGAAATGAAATTTCTGACATGAAACTTGAAAACTTGGCAGTGAATAAATTTTCTAATTGGGGAGGCTAGAGGATTGTTTGGGATCTCTGGGTTTAATAAGTTGGGTTTGAATATTCTAGGTGGCTACCACCCTTAAAAGAAAAGTTTTGTTGAAAATTAAACATTCTAATGCACAACCAAAATTCAAGATAATCCATTACAAACATCATCTTACAAACATCAAGCAACAAAGTTCAAACACAAGCAACACATACGTAAAATTTCAAACTTCTTTTGAGAAATCGAACTAATCGTTTATCGAACGAAAGGTCGGGGAAATACAAAAGCAACAGTACTGCCATACCACAATTTGGTAGGTCAATACTCTAAATTGATACGATAAGCTAAATAAGATAAATGGTGGTCCCTCTAACGTGGTTTTGATTGCTACACTTATCCCTCCTAAACATTACGCTTGCGTTTTATTGCGTGGTTAATTGCCACAGGCGTGACTTCTTCCTCAGTTGACTCTTCAAACAGCACCTCTTCGGGGTCTTCTTCCTCTGGTCCTTCCTCCTTCGTAGCTGCAGATACAGTCACATCTCCAGTGCCTTGGTCATCTCCTTCTTCAGCTACTGGCGGTGGTGGAGGTGGAATGAGCTGCGCCTCAAGCATGGCAATTTGCTCATCCTTGCCAAGGTTCTCCAAATGTAGGTCATGGATGAGTTCCTCCAACTGACCAATAAGATTTTCAGAAGCTTGGAGTTCTTGGGTTTTTGCGTGTATGGGGCTTGTGCATGATCCGCGACGTCATAAGCCTGTTGGACCCTCCTGGTCAGACAGTTGATGAGATAATCCAAGTCTTCAAACGTTTTGTTAACGAGGGGCAGGTCCAGGCGATTTCCCGTGTGAGCCATCGAGAGACCATGTGCATCCCTCTTCCCAAAGGCACGGAAGGCCGATCCTGGTGCTAGCTTGTTGCGATACTTGTAACACAAACGAGCCATTAAGTCCACCATAGCTATGTTCACTCCCTCAATCCACTCTGGGTAGTAGGTGACATAGTCCACGGGCTCGAAGTCTGGCATCGTAGGATGCGGGGTCATGATGGTGCGTATTTCCCAACATATCCCATGGGGTATGTCGGTCTCCTCCTTCCTTCCTCGGAAATAGGGTGGTGGTAGCTTCAATACACTTGTCAACCTAGACAACTGCCTCCCAAAGATGAAACCCGACAAAACTCCAGCATACGCAGTCTCAGTGTACTCTCCCATCTAAAATTTTGAATAGGTAAGAGTATTAGAATTTAAAAGAAAAGGGAAAGATGCAAGACAAGATAAATAGTGTAAAACAAAATTAAAGGAAATTTCAAAATTTACTCATATTTTGGAAACCTAATTTAGTTAACTATTTAACCTTTGGGGTCTCAGTCCAATCCTAGGGGTTTCGAACCTACAGGCAACACAGTGCTCTGATACCATCTGTAGCGTACCTGCACTTTGAATAAGGCAGATACCTGTGTATAGTGCAAATCCCTGGATCGATTCATTTGCACACACAGTTTACGATGTAATATCACAACAAAGCGTCAATTTTATTACATCGATGATCCAGAATTACAAAATATTTAATACAAGTTGCATAGCATAAAGCTAGCATTGAAAAAGTACACAGCGGAAATACAATAGCAGTGAGTCTCTATAACTTTCATGCTGCCACAGGCGAAAACATGTTGGTTGTAGACTCGAAACCTTTAAACGAAACCTCACTCGTCATCTGATCAAATCTGCAATAAGAAAAATATTGCAACAACGTGGGTCAGATTCCATTAAAAGTGGAGTCTGGCAAGTGACACTATGGTGGACACTTAATGGAATAACTCTAAATCCTATATGCATATTTGGCTGGTGGAGTTCAAGGCTAATTTGCATAAAGCCAATTTTTCCTACTCTTTTGAAAACACTTTTCTTGAAATCGACGAGTATGGCATGAAAACCATAAATCTCATCTTCCCTTGTTCACCCATCAAGTTTTATTTTGAAGTTGGAATGATGGAATCCTCCGTTGACGTCCGTGATCAGCTGCTCAAAATTGTCCGTAACCGAGGACACGGCTAAGTACTTAGTTTACACTCTGCAGAGGTTGTGCACGTTCACCATTGTACCCATTCAACCCAAGGTATCCTTTACACACCATTTGTGATAAGGAAAGGAGAGAATGAGACGAGATCTTTCAGAAGCATTTTCCCTCCCACTCTGGCTTGACCCGTTCCACCTAACATCCCCCTACATCTGCTTGTCAAGCCGGAGAGAGTCCACGCAACATAATTGATCAAGCCAGAGCCCATATGGCAATGGCTGCACTGGAAGCAATCGTCACTCGGAGTTCTTCAGATTCCTCGGTTCCTGGGTGGCCATTCACAAGTGTACATACTACAGGAACCATAGACATGGACCTGAGTAGCCACTCAACATAAACCATGCAACCACTTACCACCCAGGTGTTTCATTCTTAACTTAGTAGAATTTATATTTTCACAAAACAACATTTGCATAGCATCAATAATTCTACTAAGTATTGCATAGGAACCTAGACACGGGTATAAGGGATTCTACACAGGTTTAGCATAGCAACACATGCATATACAAATACACTAAATAATGCATATAAAAATAGGAAGTTTATGAGGTGTGCCACTTGCCTTTGAATGTTGTCGTTGTTCACAACTCTTTTCAACGATACTCGGGACTCTCCGTTCAATCTAACAGTATAGACAAGCAACAATACAACAATCAACAGCAAGCACAACTCCACAATGCATACAAACACATACTAGATGAATAAATAAGTTTTATAAAACTTTCTAAGGAAAATATGTTTATGTATGATGTGCAAAATATTCCTAAGGCCTAGAAATACTTTTTCATGCCATGAAAATCTTTAAGTTAATGCAAGGCAAATAGGTGGGTCAAGAATGACTAAGGACTAAGGTCTTAGTTGGATAAAATACTTTGTTTTATAACATCTTTAAACAAGCACTCTAATGGCTTAGCCATGATGTGCAAAATACTTAGAGAAAAATACTAAGTCTATAAGGTGATCAACAATTACTATCAACTCTTTGTAAATTGGATATTCGCCAAAGTGAGAGAGACAGACACCCGGCCAGCCACTTAAATTGTGGAACAGGTCTCATGTACGTGGACATGTAAGGTTTGTTTCCAGGCCGCTTCATCTCACTATGCCGCTAGGATCCAACAACTTCAAGATGATAATATCATGATCAAAATTGTTTAAGTCAAATGTGAAAGACAAGATTAGGAAAGAGGGAAAAGATAGAAAGAAAGATGTAGTTGTCCTCCAGGCTTCATCTCCAGACTTGTAACTTTCTTCTGGATGATGTCTTGATTGAGCTCTTGGTAGTCTTGATGAATCTTCAGACTTGATGATTCTTGTATCTTCGAGGCTGGTCTTGGATTTACTTAGTCTTCATGAAGTCTCAGAGGAGAAGAAAAGACAGAGAGAAAGACTTAGAGAATAGAAAGGGGGTTGGCCTTCTTGAACTTCTTCTCACTTTTCTTCTAAGTGCTTGACATCTTGAGGATGCTTCCAGAGTCTGTTTTCTTCTAAGTCCTTCATGAAGTCTCAGAGAAAAGAAAAAGAGAGAGAGCAAGACTTGGAAAATATTTGCTGGTTGGTCTTCATGAACTTCTTCTTGATTTTCTTCTAAGTGTGTCTACTCCTTGAAGATCCTTCTAAAGTCTTGTTTTGGTTAACTCCTTCATCGGTCTTCCAGCTCCATGTTGAAAATTACTAAGTGTCTAAGTGTAGCACATCACAAAATGCTAAGTTGAAATTATTTCTAACTTAGAGAAAACTAATGAAGAGGGGTTTTCCTATGAGAATAAAATATGCTATGAATGAAATGAAATTTTAAATCACAAGAAACATAAAAATAACTTTTGTGATTTCTTTATAAATATGCATGAGTTTATAAATGCAATTTAATTAATTTCTAGTTTTGGAAAATATAATAAAAGGAATAATTATAAGATTAAAGTTTCCTATGATTAAATTTTTATAACAAAATTTTATAATTAGTATTAATAGACAGAGAGCTTTTAATTAAATCTATTGCAATTGGATTTAATCAAAAATAATGTTTCTATTAAAAGTTATTTCAAAATTAGTCAAACTATTCAAATTAAACACACAACTATGAATTCATTCAAAAATTACTCAAAAATATTTTATAGCAGTAGCATTAATTTACAAATACTCTAAAGTTTCTAAAACATATTTATTTGCAATTTTTGGATTTATAGATTTAAAGTTATTACAAAAATACTCAAATTCACCATTTGAAATTTGAATATTTTATACTAAGTCAAATTTGAATTTTGGCCGATCCAAAATAATCTACATGTCAAGAGCTTTCCAAATATATAAAAATATTTGAATTTGGATAAACAGAGAAAAAGATATGATAGTTTGAATAGACAGGGGCTTTTCTGCAAAACTGCCAATTAATTAAATTGCGAAATTGATTTTACACGTCAGCGCTGACTGTGCGCTGACTGGGCATGCCACGTAGGCGCTGACGTGGTTAAGTTTAACAGGTCTGGGCCGTCAGATCTGGATCTGACGGTCCAGATCGGATCGTACCGATTCGTCCGCGACATCTAATCTAAGCCGTTGAGATTGGATCGGACGGCTGGGAACGGTTGACCATACCGTGGGCGGCGGAGTTCACCGGAGATGGCGACGACGGCGGCGCTGCGGTCGGGCGTGGACGAACACGATGCTCCGGTGGTCCTCTTCGCTCAGGGAGTTGACGCCGGAGTTCCGCGCGGCGCGGCGAACTCCGTGGGGTGGTTGGCGTCGAGCTGCGCAGCCGAGAGAGGAGGAAGGGCACGGTGGAGGCGCGGTTTTCGCCGGCGACCTTCAGTCGATTCCTCCTCGACGTGCTGCTGCGAAAAACGAAGAAGGGAGAGAATGAGAAGATGCGCATCGACACGGGGAAGAGAATGGGTGGGGTCTCGGGGCTTAGGGCAGCCTACCTCGCCGGGGATGGAAGAATTACGGCGGCGGATGGTGCGGACTCCGGCGAGCTTTTCCGGGTGCCTGGGGGCACGATTTACTTAGGGTTTGAGGGGGAAAAGACGCGGCACGGCTGGGGTATTTATGGTGGCGGGGAAGAGATAGAATCTCGTTCGAAAACGGCCCGGGATCGATCTCCGGATCGATGCAGATTTCCAGCAGGAGTTTGTTTCGGAGGTTGAAGAAGATTTGCTGACGTCAGCATGACGTCAGCAAGTATTTTCTTTTTCTGATTTTATTTATTTAATTCATATCTTTTGATTTAAATGTCCAAATGATGTCAAATTAATTTCTAAAAATTTGTAAAAATAATCTCTTGCTATTAAACCACTTGTGGGTATGTTTTGAGAACTTTTTAAAATTAATAAATTTGAAATGTTGGTTTAATACAAAATTGATACTTAATATCAATTTTGAATTTATAACTTAATTAAATTTTCTTTTTGCTAAATAAAATTTGTAAAATACCCACATTTCAATATGTTTAAATTTAAGTTATTTAAACTTATTTTGCTGAAATCATTCATCTTTATTTTGGCATAATATTAAAGACTAAATATAGATAATGTTTAGGAAATGTGAAATATAAGGTATTCATTTTTAATTGACAATAATTTGTGCAACCTTATATTTTATAATATGATAATGCATTTGAAACTTCATAACCACTTTGGACAAGACCTTTGTTTTAATTTTATTCTTATTTAGGATATATTAATCATTTCATGCTTTAAAAATAGATGAAATTCATTTAAGCAAATGCAATGTTTATTTGGCTAATTTATTAATTTAAAAACTATGAAGTTTTAAAGTTATACACTATAGGCTTATAATTCCAAACTATATTTTGAACTCAGTTAAAGGAATGAAAACCATTTAGTAATTATATACCCTTTTGAATAATCTTGTATTTATGAATAGATATGGCTAAGTGGTTTAATTCAAATACTTATAAAGAAACTAATTTATTTAAAATAAAAATGGATTGTAGTTTGTCAAATATTTGTCAAATTATATTTTAAGGTTTTTGAAACTCAGTGGATAATAAAATGTTTAAACTGGGACATTTGAAATATTAAACTCATGTTTGAAGTCTTTCATAGTTGGTTTCCTTATACATTTAATATTTTATTTTAATAAAAAAAAATTTAAATTTTAGTGATTTTTGAACATTCCAAAATGTTGGGATGTTACACTTTGATATAGTCTATAAGCCACGGACCGCCATTAAGTCTCAAACGCTTGCAGATTTTGTCGCCGACTGGACAGAAGCCATGGAGGAAACGACACTCCCCGAATCAGAATATTGGGTCATGCACTTTGACGGATCAAAGATGCTCAAAGGCTCGGGGGCTGGAGTCGTTCTACGCACGCCTAAAGGTGACAAGCTTAGCTACGTGTTGCAAATCCACTTCACAGCAACCAACAACGTTGCCGAGTACGAAGCTTTGCTCCATGGGTTACACGTGGCAAACGACCTCGGCGTCAAAAGAATCCTCTGTTATGGCGACTCAGATTTGGTCGAGCAGCAAGTAAGCGGAACATGGGATGTGAAAAGCACAACAATGGCGGCATACAGAGCCAAAGTTGACGAATTCGTGAAAAACTTCGCGGGCTACAAAGTCCGACATGTTCCAAGAGCTGAGAACGAGGCGGCAGACACACTTGCCAGACTAGGGTCAGAACGCAAAAAGGTACCAAAATATATTTTCCTGGAACATTTGCACAAGCCATCCATTAAAGGCGCCGATTTGATGGACCCCGGTGCAGAAGAACCGGTAGAAGCGGCAAGTCTCGCTGTCTACTCGATACAGCCGGATTGGACTGTCCCATATCTCGATTTTCTAATCGACAGGAAGTTGCCGGAGGACGATGAGGTGCTAAAAAGGCAGATCATAAGGCGAGCCAAGGCATTCACGATAATAAAAGGCGAGCTATATAAGCGAAGCACGTGCGGCATCTATCAGCGGTGCATACAGCCAGAAGAAGGCCGGGAAATTCTGAAAGACATACATATTGGCACCTGCGGGCATCATGCTTCCGCCAGGTCCATTGTATCCAAAGCTTTCCACCAAGGTTTTTTACTGGCTTACCGCCAAAGAAGACGCCGAGAACATCGTAAAAACATGCAAAGGCTGCCAGTTGTACGCTCGTCAACCTCACTTACCGGCACAAGAACTAAGGACAATTCCAATCACCTGGCCGTTCGCGGTCTGGGGCTTAGACATGGTGGGTCCCTTCAAGAAGGCGTGTGGTGGGTATACCCACCTATTGGTCGCTGTCGACAAGTTCACCAAATGGGTCGAGGCTAAGCCGATCAGCAAACTTGACGCACGAACAGCCACCAATTTCCTCTGGGGAATTATCTCTCGGTTTGGAGTTCCACACAGCATTATCACTGATAATGGCAGCAACCTGTCTCAAGGCAACATAGAAGAATACTGCAGTGATCTGGGTATCCGGCTTGATTTGGCATCCGTGTCACACCCTCAATCCAATGGACAAGTAGAGCGTACAAACGTTCTAGTCTTATCAGGACTTAAGCCTCGTCTCGAAGCTCCATTACACAGGGCAGCCGGCGCTTGGGAAGATGAGTTACAGTCGGTACTATGGAGTTTGCGGACAACGCCAAACAGGTCTACTGGCTACACTCCTTTCTTCTTAGTATATGGCGCTGAGGCGGTGCTACCTACCGACATGAAATACGATTCCCCAAGAGTTCAAGCCTACATCGAGAAAGACGTAGAAGGTGCAAGACAGGATAGCCTAGACCTGCTAGACGAAGAAAGAGACGTTGCTCTACATCGCTCCGCCTTGTACCAGCAACAACTTCGCCGCTATCATAGCCGGAGAGTGCGGAAGCGAAGCTTCAGAACAGGTGACATGGTTCTCCGCCTAATTCAAGACAGAAAAGTCTTGCACAAGTTATCCCCGCCATGGGAAGGACTGTTTATAGTCACAAAGGCGCTGCTCAATTGTTCCTACTACCTGGCCGACATCCGCGACGAAGAAGAAAAGAAGAAGCGTAAGAAGGCGGCAGGAAAAAGGGGAACCAAGCGCAAAAGAGGCATTGACGATCCGTTCGAACAAACAAGACGGCCTTGGAATATTGAGCAGCTACGTCCTTTCTACACTTAGCAATTTATAATTGTAATAAGTTATATATGATTATGAAATAAAAGTCTATGTTTCCTCATCTGTGTTGAGAAGCATGCCATCTTTTGTCTTTTCTCGCAATCATATTTCCCCTATGTATCTAAGTTACCTATTTTTCTAGCTCCGTGCAAAGGTTCAAACTGGTAGATACTTGTAGCTTCCGAGCCAACCTAAAGCAAAAATAAACTTTTTGTGCCGCCTAATTCCTTTACCTCTGATTACTTATATGTGGTTCGCCTAGTAGTATGTCTTTGACACCAACATGTTGGCTTTGGTCTCTGATCCTAAACGCATGGCTTAGCCCTGGTTGTTTCAGCTAAAGTTCCCGGCTGAGGTTCGTCAACATACAAAAAGTCAAACATATAGGTCAGGGTAAAATTAAGTCGGGCCATATAAATAAGGCAAAATAAAACTTGTCAGCTAGTTTCCGCCTAGCAGAACAACAACAAAAGTATATACAAATATTACAAGTTAAAGTTGCATTGTTTCAGGGGCCGACAAATCATGTCAGAAGAAGGCAAGGAAACTATGGCTCGGGGGAGCGTCTACATCAGGCTTGGGGGCTGACAACTCCAGCCCCAGAACTGTCACTCCCCTCCGCCTCGGCCGGGCCGGCAGCTCCAGCTTCCCCTGCGGCAGGCATAGGATGGCGCCGGTAGAAGATTGAAGTATCCACCATGTCAGCAACACGTGTGGCGTAGCCGGCAACGCTGTCCAGAACAGCGGCCGGCTCGACCTCGCTGCCGTCTTCATATGTAGACGGCATGCCTTCGGTGACGGCTTCTATCTCCGCCTCAGGGTAGTGCGCCATGAATAGTCCAAGCGCAGTCTTGGCACCACCCCGCGCCGCCGAATTCAGCGAGCTCTTGTGTAGCTTGGTAGCCTGCTCCAGCATATTGGGCACATCGCTGAATTCGGCCGGTTCCTGGCTGCCAGAGGAGATGAAGAACTTGGCGGCAAACCGCTTGGACGCTGCCAAAGTCTCGGTGCTCAGCTCGCATAGACGCGCAAGGCGATCCAGGCGGGGGCTGACAACCTTGTCGTCGCCCAAACCGGCGGGAACTGTATCAAAAATGAAACCATCAGTTTGGCTCAGGCTAAGCAAAATAGCAAAATCAAAATAAGGAGTGAGAAATTACCAAGGGCCGAGTTATGGAAAGCGGACAGCTCAATCATATGAGCCGCCAACGCGTCCTCAGCAGTTTGGGCGCGAGAAGTCTGCCTGGAGATTTCCTCGGCAGCCGTCTTCTCCGCCTCCGCCAACTTCTTCCGCAGGCTTTCCAGCTCACCAGTGAGCTGGCTAGATTCCTGCGCAAATTTCAGCTGCTGGGCCTCCATCTCCTTCTGGTGATCCTCCTTCATCGCCAAGTTGGCGGCTGCCAAATCGGAAACTTCATTCATAAGAGCTTGCATATCAGTTGACGCCTTCAGTATATCCTGGGCGTGATCTAGCAGTTCTATAATATGGATTCACTAGCTAAAAGATTGGCGGCAGCAAAAGTTGGAAGACGGCGAAAAGACAGAAGGAATAATTATACCTTCATCTTTTTTGCGGGCCGCCTCCAGTTCGGCAATCCGCCGGTCCTTGGCCTCACAATCCTTCTTCAGGTCGCGGCACCGTTGGTTTATCTCGACTCGGGAGGAGACAAGCTCAATGTTGGCGGACACGAGGCCCTGCAAGAAAAAGCAAAGGCATATACCATATCGTCAAAAAACCACTAAGCCGGCAGTCGATGTACTCGACTTGCCATCTAAGTGCTCACGGGGGGGGGGGGGGGGGGGGGGAAGACTATGTATATGCCGCAAAGTGGAAAAAACTTACAGACATATCGCCCTCTATGTCGGGAAATGCCTGGGAGGCGAAGTTGGCAAAAGCCAGTGTAGACTCCTTGGCTGCCTTAAAGGTAGACCAAGGGTCCCTGACTTGGCCGCCTCCCGCAGCCGGGGCTGCCCTCTGCGTCCCACCGGCAATCACCTCCAGCAGCTCCTCCTTGGCGGCATGAGATTGGACGGCTTCATAGGCCGTAGCCTCAGCCGTGGGAAGGGGAGCACCGGCGGTGCGACCCACGGAGGAAGTCGCCGGCGCCGGACCGAAAGCCGGAGCCTGGGGGTGGCGGTGAGCATCGCTCATAAAGCCGCCGGCCTGGGGCTGGGGAGTTGGCGGCATGGTAGCAGGCGAGCTGCCTTGGGGCCGTTTTCCCTTGGAAAGGAGTCTGGTCGGCAACCTGGAAGTTGCCACCCGCTCCCTATCAATAAAGCAAGCACAGTCAGATGAACGCCGGCAATAGAAGAATTCGGCAACCATATAAGGCGAAAATGAGTACCTTCGGGGGATTTTAATCCCCGCGTTCTCGTCGAGATCGACGAGCACCGGCATTGCAGCCGATGCGGTCCGTTTCTTCCTCTCGGCATTGACCGTAGAGGAAGCAGCGCCGGACGCCTTGCGCTTCTTGGTCTTCCCGGCTTCCGGCTCGTAGAAGTCGGGAGCCAGGTCATCCTCCCCCAGGGCAGAGAGCTGAGAAAAAATGCAAGCGTTAAATAGGGCTCTAGTTAGCCGGCAAAAGCCGTCAAAAAAGGGCAACGAGAAGAACATTTTACCTCGAGGGGAGGGTTGTCGTGGGTGTGCATGGGCACGCCTTCCGCCGTCTTCACCAGCCCCGCTTTGACGAGGCTGCGAAGTCGGAACGCCAGGTCGGCGGCCGGCAACCCTTCTTCGCTTACGCGAAGAGAGGCCGTGGCAGTAGGCGAATACTGACACATTTTGTGCGGGCTGTATCGCAGGGGCAGTATCTGCCGGCTAAGCCAGCAGATGACGGTGTCCACCCCATCCAGCAAGGGAGGGGACATCGTGCGGGTGAGGAACTCGATCCACCTTTGAACAAGGCGGAGTTCCTCCGACAGCTTGGGCACCGCCTCGTCCTAGCATGGCCTGGGCATGGGCAGCGCGTTGACAAAGTCCGGGACGCCAAATTGGCGCCCCGGCGCTGCCATGTCTTGGCAGTAGAAGAAGGTGGACGTCCAGCCCTTGACGAACTCGAGGTATGGTATCTTGGGATACCATTGGCGTCCTTGGCGGCATTTGAAAGTAATACTGCCGCAGGTCGCCAGTCCGCCGTCCGGCACGGTCTGGCGCCGGCAACGAAAGCAGTATCTGAAGAAGTCTAAACTAGGCCTAATACCTAGATAGCCCTCGAACAGAGCAGTGAAGCCGGCTAAGACTAGAATGCTATTGGGCGCTATATTATGGGGCTGGAGCCCATAGTGATCTAAGACCTTGCTAAAGAAGGCGGAAGGCGGTAGCGCCATTCCCCTAACTAGGTGGGAGGTAAGGATTACCCATTCCCCGGCTTTCGGAGCCGGGATGACGTCTCCTAAGGCGGATCTCCATTGGCAGTCCTCCCGGTGGGGAGGTAGCCGACGGCCTCCAGGTCCTGGAGGTGATCTTCGTCGACTATGGAGGGGAGCCAGTAGCGCAACCCGAGGTCAGCCGCTTCCTCCTCCTCGTCGACGGGAGCGCCTCCCGCCGCCGTCGCCGCGACGGAGGATGAACAACCGAGGAGACCCCCGCCGGCGCGTTTGGAGTCTGAGAGGCGACGGTGGCGACATTGCCCGTCGCCGCCGCAGGGCGTGAGGTTGCGCCGCCCATCACCGCCGCGGGGATGGTTTCGGTCGCCGGAGCGCCGGAAGCCGCGGAAGGGATGTCTTGGCCGGTGGACATCGCCGTGCGCGAAGGTCGTCGGAGGAGAGTGCTCGCCGGAGTTCGCTCGGAGCAAGAAGCGGGGAAGTGGAAGAGCAAGAGGTCGAGGAGAGCAAAGGCAGGGGTGCAAAAATGAACAGTTCGGTTCCCTATTTATAGGTTCAGGCGTTGCTCCCTGTGCAAACGGCGTTTTTAGTCGGAAACGTGTCCAGCATCCGCTGCGGCGCAAGATCGCACGATCTCCACGCCTCCTCTTTTCCCGCGATTTGTGATCATGGCGAGATTCCCGCCTAGGCCGTTTTCAAACTGTCGTGAGCCGGCTAAGTGGAATCCGTCAAGAAGAACGCTTGGAGAAATTGCGAAGTAGCCGTCTTTTTTCATGTTGGATAAAGGCGGCAGCGCGTCAATATCAAGACACGCATGCCTCATTGATTTTCAGAATGGTTCAAGTCCTGCAGCCGCCAACATTGGCAAATGAAGAATCAAGAAGAAGCTGGCACCTGGAGAACTTCAACCTTTCTGGGGGTGGCCCAAGGGTGGCAAGGCTGAAGCCTGTCGGGCGGCCCAGATAGATGACGTACAAGGAAGTAGGCGGACGGTCCAAGGAAGGCGGAAGGCCGAAGCCCATCAAGTCACCAAGCCCAAGACGGAAGGCGGCAACTAAGCCAGCTAGGTCTAGGACTCTGATTACTTGCCGGACAAATACTTGCCTTGTACCCTGGGGTCTGGCCGCCTATATAAGCCGGCCACCAGGGAGCCTTTAGGGCACGCTTCAATACGCATCATACACATTGTAACCTGTTCACGGCTATTGCCTCATAGTGAATTATAGCAGCACGTATGATCTCGCCACCGCTGCGGGATCCGAAGCTGGGTAAACTCGCCGTGTTCAATCCCGTCCTCGACGACACCAACCTTCTTCCCCACAATCCATACGTAGGCTAGAGGACCCCCGTCTCCTATCAATTATGCCGATACCATGACAAGTCTGAAGTTGTCGACAATGGGATCAACGACAAGGGCGTACTTGCCTGGGTGAGGAACGTGATCAGGGTGGTCGGACCGATCCCAGGTGATCGTTGCTTCAGACCAGTTCAAATACTGAGGGACGTCCGGCATTGTCACGTTAAGTTCACGCATCTCCGCCTTTTCCACCTTAGCCGAAGGCGTGCCGACACAACACACGAGAGATTCTTTGACCTTCGGATATGGTTTCTTTTTCTTGGCGGCCGCGTCATCCTCGCTTGAGATAGACATTTCGTCGTCATCCTCGTCGTCCTTGTTGTCTTTCTTGTCGTACTTCTTTGACTTTTTTGACTTCCAGCCAACTGTGGGGTCCTTTTTGAAGTCGTCCATGAAACGACAGTCGCTAAGCATATGGTTGACCTTGCCAAGTGAGGCGTGGATAGGGCATGGAAAAAGTTTTGCCTGCTCGTAAGTGATACGCGCCGCCTTAGGGCCTGAGCCGGCGTCGCGATTGTCTTTCTTATTCTTCCACTTCTTTTTGCTGGCATTTCCTTGGAATGCGACAGCTACCTCGTTGGAAGGTCCGGCTTTGTCATCCGCTGCCTGCTTGCGTTTGTTGCTTCGTTTTGGCACGATGCTGACGTCTGGATCATCGTCGCGGGCGTCGTCATCCGCCGCCGCATATTGGGCGGCTAGATTGAGCATCTTGCCAAGGTCCGTGATTTGCTCGCGAACGAGCCGATGACAGAGCAAGGACTTCTTCTGCAGGCCCGTGTAGAAGGCATGGATAGCCTGTGAGTCCGAGACACCATGACAGTTGGCCTTTTCGGAGATCCAACGGCTGACAAAGTCTGTCATGGTTTCGTCCGGCTTTTGAATACAGCGATGTAAATCCGTGTAGGTATTTGGACGCTTGTATGTTCCTTGGAAGTGCTGGGAGAAAACCTTTTCCATGTCGTACCAGCTATGGATAGACTTTTCTGGAAGGTTGTCGATCCAAGCCCTTGCCGTGCCTTCTAACATGAGAGGTAGGTAACGGACGGCAATATAACTTCTTCCACCGGCAATTTCTATGGCCATGGCATAGTCGGCTAGCCCGGCTTAACGAGGCCGTTGTACCTAGAACAATTTTTTGACACTGATGTCATGTCCTTAGGGAACGGCTCTCTGCGGATGGCGTCGCCAAAGCACTTTGGTCCAGAATATAGCGGCTCCTTTCCTCTTGCTATGTCTTATAGGCGGTGTCGCGCGTCTTTTGGATCGAGCTGCTGTGCGCCTCTGTTTGCGTCTGGCTCGTCCTGCGCTGCCCGGCTTATGCTGCGCCTGGGCCCTTCTGCCGCCTCCTTCCTCTTGCTGCCGGTGCTACGCTGCGGAGACCGACTTCGGCCTCTCCTGGGAGGGTCGTTGCCGGCATCTTTCCTAGGCGGCAGTCCATTGTCTCGGCTGCCGCCATTGCCACGTCTTGGCTGGGCTGGAGGTGGCAGGTCTCCTCTGCTTCCTGTCCTTGAATTTTCGTCCCGCCTTGGTTTTGGCGGTGGCGTCTTCTTTGGAGGCGGCGTTGCTTTCCTTATGTCGCCATGGCTACTGGAGCCGGACGGACCTTCGGGGTCAGCGTCAGGTGCGGCTTTGCACTTTCCTGACTTGGACTCTAGGTCTCCCCCGCGAGCATCCGCCATGTGGCCGTAGGAGTCAGCGCGAGCTTGTTGTTCGAGGGCCTTGCTCATCAAGTGTCTTGCATTGGCCAGCTTTTCCTCCGCCGTGTAAGTTTTGTCGTCTAAGGTGTCTAGCGCGGCTGCGGCGTTACGGATGGGGGTGCAGAAGACGACATCTCCCCTTCTGTCCACGCGTTGTGGTGCCGTGCGCCAGTCGAACCCGAGATCTTGAGCCGCTGTTGTTGCACGTGTTGGCGGCTCCTTGTCACGGTGGTTTTTTTATGGCCTTTTTTCCTCGAAGAGCTGCCGGCTTGTTTTAGCCGACATCTTTTCCTGTTCTTTCTCGATCTTCTTTGCAAGGCTCTCAACGTGCTTCTCTCTTTTGCGCAGGAAGTCATAGTGCTTAAGCATGTTAATCCTAAGCTCTTCCACTTCGTCGAGTGGGGTATCCTTGTTAACCGGAGTGTGCATAATCTCTTCTGCTTCCTTGATGACGGAGAGCAAATCCGTGGGTTTGCTGCTGCCGCCTTTCTCGAGGCCAGTTTTCTTCTTTGCGCGCACCTTGTCGGAACCTTCAATGAGTTGACCGGTAGTGGTGTCGCCGGCATCTTCCACCGGCTTGTTTTGCATTCAGAAGCAACTGGGGTTGACTCGTGACCAACGACAACCATCATAGCCAGCTTGTCAAGCATGTCAGTATCCGATGTGCCCTCTAAAGGAGCGGGATTATCACTGGAAAAGCGGCTTTTGATCTTCTCTTCGAAGAGAATAGCATCATCATCCGAGTCAGAGTCTACGTTGACTTGAACGGTAGATCTAGATCCGGCATCCGACATCCCATCCTCCTGGAGAGCAGGAAGGATTGACTCGGGATCGTTGTTTTCCGGCTGGGAGTCGGATCCCAGTCCGACAACTCCGACGAAGTGGAAATCAGATTCGGCCGACTCCTGGGAGAAGGCGGATTCAGATCCATCTTGTCGGTCGACTGCTTGGTCGAAGGGTTGGTCGGTGGGATTGTAGAAACACAGTAGGCCGTACGCCTCTGGTGTGTACCCGATGAAGACGTCGATCCCTCCAATCGGTACGATTGTGCATCCGATAAGGTAGTCGTCCGCCGGGAGCCAGGACTCATCCGAGTTGACGTAGTTGTGGCAGCCATACCTTGTGACGCGGCCGACGACGATCTGCTTGCCCACGCCGCCAAGTGTTCCCGCCTGGAACGTGACGCCAGGAACCTTATGCCCCACGGTGGGCGCCAACTGTCGTGGTATCGGCATAATTGATAGGAGACGGGGGTCCTCTAGCCTACGTATGGATTGTGGGGAAGAAGGTTGGTGTCATCGAGGACGGGATTGAACACGGCGAGTTTACCCAGCTTCAGATCCCGCAGCGGTGGCGAGATCCTACGTGCTGCTATAATTCACTATGAGGCAATAGCCGTGAACAGGTTACAATGTGTCTGATGCGTATTGAGCTTGGCCCTAAAGGCCTCCTGGTGGCCGGCTTATATAGGCGACCAGACCCCAGGATACAAGGCAAGTACTTGTCCGGCAAGTAATCAGAGTCCTAGACCTAGCCGGCTTAGTTGCCTCCTTCCGTCTTGGGCTTGGTGGCTTGATGGGCTTCGGCCTTCCGCCTTCCTTGGACCGTCCGCCTACTTCCTTGTACGTCAGCTATCTGGGCCGCCCGGCAGGCTTCAGCCTTACCACCCTTGGGCCACCCTAGACTAGCCGGATTGATCCATGTTGGAGATACCCCTAGTTGATATATCCCCAACACAGCTGAAGACAGCGAGGTGGAGGCCTGCCCCGCCGAGGATGAAGAGGGTGCTGCGGAGGAGGCCCAAGGCGGTGATGCTTCCCCATGAGCCTTTCTTTACTGCGCCTGCGTGCGCTCGTATCTGCGACAGCTGTGTGTTTAGATATTTTTAAGACTTCTGGCCTGTAATATACTTTTTAATTGTTGTTTAATTCAAGCTTGTTTGCCCCTCGTGATGTCTCTTTGGACTCAACTTCATGTCTGTTTGTTCTCTGCGTCGGTAGGTCCCATCTCCTCGGCCATGACTCCGCCACCTCGGTATGCAGGAGCGAAGACTCCGCAAGGCCGGGGGGATTTTAGGCCTAGGAGAGGTTAGAGCCCTGAGTCACGATGCTCAAGTGCCCCCCTTAGACGTGTGAGTAGTCCATGAAGCGTAAGGGAAAGCGAAGTCGCTTGAGGGGCAAACGCGCGCTAGGGAGAGAAAAACACTCTTAAAGCGTGGGTGCGAGACTTAGCTTCTTGAGGTTTTCGCCCTGCGAAGGCCTTTTGCCTGGCGAGGTTGCCCGCTTGAGGGGTCGCTCCTGAGGAGGCTTTTCGCCTGGCGAGGTTGCCACTTGAGGGGTCGCTCCTGGATGCCCCTTCAGGCTTGTGGGGGGATTTCCCTACGTATGTTAAAGGGGCGAACCCAAACGCTGGAACACGGAACAAAGGGCTCGTGCGCGCTTATAGGTCCCCTTAGGTGTTCCTTGCAAGGAGAGTAAGTACCAAGATCCTCTGGAGAGATGGCGTGTTTGTGGGATCTTGCCCTCCAGCCAGAGCTCGGACTCTTGGATTTTGCAGTGCCGCTGGTGTGTCATTTGAGGCACTGGCACCGTACTCAGTCCCCGCTCGCGAGGTACGCATGAGGAGAGACATAAGCGCACACTTTAACAGAGTAATGCGGAAACAAAAAAAACCCCAAACAATTTTAAATGGCGATGAGGCGCGAAGTTCACTTGGGAACTAAATTGAGTCATTACGCTTGGGGTGCCAAGTTAATGTTTTGACCATGTCGAGGCATGGGGACCACCTATTAGTGGGCGAGACTCTCAACGGCCTGCGGGGGCCTTTTAATGGAGAGCTCGGAGGGTTTCCCCTGAAAAAAGCCTTTGGAGCTTGGAGGTTTAAGCCATGAGCGTTTAAACCTTTAGAGTCACGGGTGCTTGGAGGTTTAGCCTTAGGCTGCCTCTTCCGCTCGTGGTCTCGACGTGACAATGATCACGGGCGTGGCAATGACCACGGTTGCATTTGTTCCTTTAGGAGACAAAGCATGTTTTTGGAGGTTTAAGCCGTGAGCATTTTAGCCCCTAGAGATGAAAATGCTTGGAGGTTGAGCCGTAGACTGCCTCGTCTGCTTGAAGTCTCAACGTGACAATGATCACGGGCGTGGCAATGACCATGTTTGCGTTTGTTCCTTTTTGGGAGACAAAGCATATTTTTTGGAGGTTTAAGCCGTGAGCATTTTAACCCCTAGAGACGAAAATGCTTGGAGGTTGAGCCGTAGGCTGCCTCGTCCGCTTGAAGTCTCAACGTAACAATGATCACGGGCGTGGCAATGACCACGGTTGCGTTTGTTCCTTTTTGGGAGACAAAGCATATTTTTTGGAGGTTTAAGCCGTGAGCATTTTAACCCCTAGAGACGAAAATGCTTGGAGGTTGAGCCGTAGGCTTCCTCGTCCGCTTGAAGTCTCAACGTGACAATGATCACGGGTGTGTCAATGACCACGGTTGCGTTTGTTCCTTTTTGGGAGACAAAGCATATTTTTGGAGGTTTAAGTCGTGAGCATTTTAACCCCTAGAGACGAAAATGATTGGAGGTTGAGCCGTAGGCTGCCTCGTCCGCTTGAAGTCTTAACGTGACAATGGTCATGGGCGTGGTAATGACCACGGTAGCGTTTGTTCCTTTTTGGGATACAAAGCATATTTTTTGGAGGTTTAAGCCGTGAGCATTTTAACCCCTAGAGACGAAAATGCTTGGAGGTTGAGCCGTAGGCTGCCTCGTCCGCTTGAAGTCTCAACGTGACAATGATCACGGGCGTGGCAATGACCACTGTTTTGCGTTTTTTTTCTAAGGGTGCAAAAAATGTTTTTGAGGTTTAAGCCGTTGGCGTTTTAACCTCTAGAGACAACAAATGCTTGGAGGTTTAGCTGTAGGCTGCCTCGTTCGCTTGAAGTCTCGACGTGACAATGATCACGTGCGTGATGATAATCACGTTTTTTAACTTGTTCCTTGTGGATACAAAGGTTTGAGAGGTTTAAGCCTTGAGCTTTTAACCTTGAAGGACAAAAAAGTGCTTGGAGGTTGAGCCGTGGGCTGCCTCTTTCACTACATGCCCTGACGTGACAATGATCACGGGTAGAACTTGCGTAGGTGCATGATGTTCCATGGATTCTTGACGGGGATGCCATCCTGCGTCTCGAGGCGAGCCGCGCCAGGCCTGGCGATGTGGGTGACCCTGTAGGGACCTTCCCACATCGGGGACTGCTAGTGGAGGCCTTCCCTGGAGAGGATTCGCCTGAGGACGAGGTCGCCTGCCTCCAGGGTGCGCGAGTGCACGTTGCGGCTGTGGTAGCGCCTCAGGTCCTGCTGGTATCTGGCCGCCCGGAGGGCCGCGCGGCGTCTTAGCCCTTCAAAGAGAAGCAGGTCGTCGTTGTGGAGGTCCTCTTGCTGGTCCTCGTTAAAGGCAAGGACCCGTGGGGATCCATGCTTTATCTCTGCGGGGAGGACTGCTTTGGCTCCATAGACGAGGGCGAACGGTGTTTCCCCGGTGGGCTTGGGTGGCGTGGTACGGATGGACCAGAGCACCGAGGGTAGCTCGTTGATCCAGCCCTTGCCGTGGCCCTTGAGGGTATCGAAGGTCCTGGTCTTTAGGCCTTTGAGGACCTATGCGTTTGCGCGCTCGGCCTGTCCGTTGCTTTGCGGATGGGCGACTGAGGCGAAGCAGAGCTTGATGCCCATCTTTTCACAATAGGCTCTGAAGATGCCACTGGTGAATTGTGAGCCATTGTCGGTGATGATGCGGTTAGGCACTCCGAAGCGGCAGACCAGGCCTCTGATGAATTTCACCGCCGCGCCTGCTGTGATTGTGCGTGTCGCCTCCACTTCAGGCCATTTTGTGAACTTGTCAATGGCCACGAAGAGGTAGCGATATCCACCTTGCGCCGTTGGGAAGTGTCCCAGGATGTCCAGCCCCCAGACCGCAAACGGCCACGAGAGCGGAATGGTCTGTAGCCCCAGCGCTGGTTGGTGGATTTGCTTGGCGTGGAATTGGCAGGCTTCACAAGCTTGAATGATGTCCGCTGCATCTTGAAGCGCTTGAGGCCAGTAGAATCCGCTCCTGAAGATTTTGCCTACGTGGGTGCGGGCGCACGAATGGTGGCCGCATTCCCCGCTATGGATGTCCTTAATTAGCAGTTTTCCTTCTTCAGGAGGGACGCATTTGAGCGCGATGCCGTTTGGGCGCTTGCGATAGAGGACTCCTTCGAGGATTTGGTATGATTTTGCTTGGCGGGCAATTCGCTCCGCTTCAACATCTTCCTCGGGAAGGATCCGTTTGCAGAGGTAGTCCTTGATCTCGTCAATCCATCCTGTTTCTTGGTGCACCGCTATGAGCAACAGACGCTCCCCTGTAGGGGGCCCGCAGCCTGGGGCTCCGCTTGCAGGTGGTGGCGGGAGCGCTTCGTCTGTGCTTGCGGGCAGGGCCTCGAGGGGCTGCTTTATGGATGCCTTGACGAGCCTTTCTTCAAAGACACCTGGCGGCTGAGCTTGTCTCTTTGAGGCGCACTTGGCGATGTCATCAGCTTTTTAATTTTCCTTTCTTGCGATGTGCATGAGCTCCATTCCCCTGAAGTTCTTCTCAAGCCTACGGACCTCTTCAAGGTATGCGGCCATGTGGTCATCCTTAGGCTTGTAGCTTTTGTTGGAGAAGTTGACGAGCAGCTGGGAGTCGCCCTTGATGAGTATATGCTTGACGCCTAGGGCGATCGCGGCGCGTAGGCCAGCGAGCAGCCCTTCATACTCGGCGATGTTGTTGGATATCTTGTCGATTCCGAAGCACAGCTGGACTGCGTAATACAACTTGTCTCCCTTAGGTGAGATCAGGACTACGCCTGCCCCGCCGTGGCGACAAGCGAAAGCTCCGTCGAACTGCATGGTCCAGTGGCTGGGCATAGCGGCTCCAGAGGGCTCGTGCTCTTCTCCCAGGGACTCTTCAGGGGTTGGTTTAGTCCATTCGGCGACAAAGTCAGCCAGCGCTCTTCCTTTGATTACCCTTGTGGTATCAAAGCGCAAATTGAATGGTTGTAGCTCGATGTTCCATCCCGCGACACGATCTGTTGCGTTTGGGTTGCGCAGGATTTGCTCCAGGGGGAATGAGGTGACCACCGTGATGGGGTGCCCCTGGAAGTAGTGTCGCAGCTTTCTTGAGGCGACGAGTAGCGCGAGGAGAAGCTTCTGCTGCATCGTATACCGCTCGCGAGCATCACGCAGCACTGTGATGACGAAGTAAACTGGATGCTCGACGAGGGTAGTTTCTGTTGCCTTGGCGTCTTTCGCCTGAGGTGGCACAGCTTGACCCTCGAGGGGGTTTGCCTCAGGGGGCTTGCCCTGTGCCTCGAGGGGGTTGGCCTCAAGTGGATTGAATTGTGCCTCGAGGGGGTTGGCCTCAAGGGGCTTGACTTGTGGAGTTTTTTTAAAAAATAATACGTTATTTTATTACAAATTCGGCCGGTAGTACGCGCGGCAGTGGATTTTCAAAATTAGCGCACCGTCGGTCCCGGGCGGGCCGAAAGTCAACTTTCGGTATCTCCTGAGCCGAAAGTCCTCTGCGCATGCAGGGTGGCAGGCGGGGTCCCCTTCTTTCGGCCCCGAGGCGAGCGAAAGTCAGGTTTCGGCCTCGGCCGGAGCGAAAGAGCCTCTTTCGGCCTGGAGCGGAGCAAAAGCTCGCGGATAAGAATCGCCAGCTCCTCCCGGCCGACCTCGCTTTTCCCTTCCTTCCTCTTTTCTTCCTCCAGCTCATGTTCTTCCTCTGTTCTTCATCTCCACGAAATGAGCAGCTGATTCTAGTCAAAAAAAAAATGCTGCAAGTGATTAGATAGCTAAAAAGAAGAGAGAAGTGCTGGGGCATCCAAGATCTGTTGATGGGTTAGGTTTTTTTGGACTCGTTTTGAGGGGTGGAGGTGGAGGATTGGGAGCAATGGTGGTCAAGAATGGTGGAGGATAGTGGTGTTGTGCGCTGGTGTTTGAGAAGGTGGTGCTGTGGTGGAGAGTGGAGGCGGTAGATTGAATCCGGAGAGCTGTGCTGACGGGATCCACACGAGTCAAGGGTAAACCCTATTTAGTCACTAGATGATTTATGTTTAGTGTAATAATAGTTTGTGAGCTAGCGTAAATAGTGTAGGTACTTTTTCGTTATATTCTGTTAGTATATTGTCTAAATAATTTATTAGATGGATACGTTAATATTAGTGATAGTCTAGACATTTAACCGGTGGTAGTAATATTATATTTTGTCAGTTAGATTTAGTAATATTATTAAGTGCTCATAATAATGGTCGGTCATAAATAAATTTGTTTAGGTCATGGAAGTGGTTGATATTGTCGTGCACTATGGCGCCGGTAATGTCGGTGTAAATGAGTCAGGTGTTGATTTGAGTGAATTTGGTAATATGTCGATTCAGCTTACAGACCCGATGAATTTGAGAATAGCTGTCATTCAGCACTATTTCACAATGAATTTCGGGTTTGATCCTAATAGCTGGACAGTTAAGATTCAGTCAATATGGAGCAAATCCCGTACAAATATTTTTCGGGAGTTGTTACCGCTGGATCGGACAAGTCAGTGGACATCTTGGCTGGCATCATGCCAACGCCGAGGTACACAACCAGAAATCTTGCTGATGTTTTATCTGAAGCAGAAAAATATGGAACACGGTGGCGAGGGTCCGGAGCATGGATAGAGTAGTGAGCATACTGGATCAGAAAATATTGATTTGTTTGGCTCTGTGGCAGATATTTCTGAAAATTATGAACCAGCACTTAGTAGTCAGTCGACCGGATCAACGGAAGTAGGGGAGGCAGATGGGGATGAGCATTCAGGAACATTACAACAAGAGATGTTGAATGAAGATGAGGATGGCCTTGCAGAAGATCTTGATTCTGATAATGAAGAGGATGATGAGGAGGATGTTGATGATGTGCCTATTCCTGACTCTTGGAATGTGGACAAGTCGAACATGACAGTCGTGCATGACAGACCCTCTTCGTCATGGGAGTATCACATGAATAATATTCAAGTCGGTGCTCAGTACAGCACAAAGCAGCAGCTTCGGGAAGCCGTGATTAAGTGGGCTTGTCCACGCAAAGGGTTTTCCGCACTGAAGTCTCAAACAGTCAATATTTGACTATGAGTTGTGTTGATATTAACTGTCCAGGAAGGGTGCATGGTCACTTACCCAAGTATGACGTGATGTGGGTGGTATCCGGCTTCGAGCCGCACACTTGTGAAATATCGAGTACAATGAGTGACCATCCAAACCTGACTTCAACTCTCATTGCACGCCTCTTGTATGATGAGATAGTGCGGACAAAAGATATGGTGGCGAGGAGCATTCAGTTGACGGTTAAGGCTAGATGAAACACAAGCATTAAGTATGGAAAGGCGTGGAGAGCAAAACAGAAGGCTCTGGAGGAGAGGTTTGGGACATTTTATGATGCATACGATAATGTTGTCCGTCAAATTACCACATTGAGCGAGAGGAATCCTGACACCCATGTACCTTTGCAAGTAATTCAGATTCCGGAGCAGCCAAATTATACTGTATTTCGCAGGATGTTCTTCTCGTTCGCAGTATGCATCGAGTCATTCAGACATTGTCGCCCAGTCCAACTCATTGATGGCACATTTCTCACAGGCATGTATAAGGGGCAGATACTAACCGCGATTGGTGTCGACGGTAACCAACAGATCGTTCCAATTGCCTTTGCCTTCGTTGAGGGGGAGAATTATGAAAGCTGGTTATACTTTCTCAGGCAATTAAAAGAGGCAGTCGTGAAAGATCGGCCAAATGTGTGCATACTGCATGACAGACATCCAGGCATATTGAAGGCAATCAAGGCACTTCAGGAACCTGGTTTGGAAGAAACTCATCCCTAGACTGACCTGCACAGCCGATGGTGTATGCGTCATCTTGGTGCAAATTTTTACTCATGTTTTAAGAGTAAGAGGCTGCTGAATCTGTTCAAAAGACTCTGCAATATGAATCAGGAAAGAAAGTATAATTTTTTGTGGGAAAGACTAATTGAATTCACGAACAAACAAGTGAAGGAAAGAAGAGCTGCACAGGCAACAACTGTCGCTGCTCAGGTGGCAGCGGCTCAGGCTTCGCAGGCTTCCGCGTTGCAGACAGTTGAAGGGGATCCTGTTGGATTGTGTGACTTGCCTGGAATTGACCCACCTGGAACAAAGAGAAAGAAAGGAACTCGAATACGGAATTTTGTAGAGTGGATAGAAAAAAGAGCCCCCCGTCAAATGGTCTTTGTTGCATGATACACATGGAGGACGATATGGCATCATGATAACCAACCTTGCTGAGGTATACAACTTCGTACTAAGAGGTAACAGGGGTTTGCCACTCACAGCATTAGTCGAGGGGATTATGCACGGAACAATGACATATTTCAGAGACAGACGTCAAGAAGTCGTGGAACATATTGAACGTTACCCCAACACACCGTATTGCAGGAGGATCAGACTGTACATGGAGAAGAAGACAATGAAGGCACGTTTGCATGGCGTCATTAGAATTGGTAACGAAGAAGCAAGGTCTGAGGTGCGCTTACCGATTGCGAGATTTGGTGCTGCTAATGAGAGGAGAACCCACGAGGTTACAATTACTGATGACGCACCGCCAACTTGTTATTGTACATGCAACAAGCCAAGACTACGTCATCTCCCATGCTCACATGTGTTGGCAGTATGTGGGCAGATGGGTATGAACCCATACTACTTCGTCTCACCGTACTATATGAAAGAGGCAGTGTTGCATACCTGGACCGGAGAGATGGCAGGATATAGAGTTGTCGGTAACTTCAACAAGGTTGATCCGTCAACGCGAATATACATTCCCCATCCAGCCGACAAAAGGACAACCAGAGGAAGACGACAGTCGCGACGCATCCGGAATGATATGGACGAGGCTGAAGCAGGTGGAAGCACTTACCAATGCTTGCTTTGCACTATGTATGGCCATAGAGAGAAGCATTGTCCTGAATACAACCAGAGAGGTGGTCCTTCAAACCAGCGAGGGAGAGCGGTTCCTCCACACGGACGAGGAAACAGAGGCAGAAGAGGACGTGCACAATGTGGCTAGCATTGGGCTAGGATCTATGTGGACTATGTTTTTATTTGTATTACGAATAATATGTCGTGTGGACTATGTTTTGTATTTATAATATGTCGAGTGGACTAATTGTTTTATTTGTAATTTGCGCTACATACCATGGTTTTATTTGTAATTTGCGCTAGATACCATGATTTATTGTAGTTTGCAGATGGCTCGACGTGCCTTGCTTGATGACACGATTGATGCGAAGCATCGGGCTAGGATCTGGGAGTCAGGTAGTCAGCCTCCCCGATTACGTACGCGGACTGCAGGAGCTAATTGGCCGCTGCACCCCGCTTGGATTGATCGGTACGTGAAACTTTATAACTGTGTTTAACTATGTATTACATAAATGTGTTTAATTTATCTCACTAATTTAACTTTGTATGTGCAGATTGGCTTGGTCAGGTCTATTACCACTTGCTCGTTTGGTCGAGATGAGTGATAAGATAGAGGTTCTGATTCCGCTAGAGGAAGTCGGCCAAGAGGCCCAACACCTCTACCGGAGTGCTAGTAGTCGTGTCGGCGTGGACAAGTCACTTTTGAGCTGCCTAGTTGATCGATGGAGGCCCGAGACCCACACGTTCCACTTCCCGTGGGGGGAGATGGCACCTACTCTTCAGGACGTGTCATATTTGTTGGGACTCCCGTTAGCTGGCGAGGTGATTGGGCCGTCGGAGACTCTAGTCGGTTGGTGTGACAACATGCAAGCACGGTTCGCCGGCGTGAGTCCAGAAAATCCTGAGTTGGAATACAGTTCGCACGGTGTGAGACTCGCGTGGCTCACCAATTTTAAGGTAAACTAAATTTTGTATTTCCTAACTAAGTAAATTTTATTGCTTACTTCTTATTGTTCAATGTGTCCGTACTAACTTAATTTGCCTTTCATTGCAGCTTGATAAATTAGGATACCCTGAGGTGGTTCTGAATCAGACGCAGATTACTAGAAGTCTGGAGGCCTATCTGTTGTGGCTATTTGGCAAGGTGATGTTCACTGAGACTCACCAGGACACAATTACTGCGCGATGGAACCTGTGGCGCAAGAGATTGCGGAGGCGCAGATGGAGGGGGACATCACGCCCCGTAGTTTCGGGTATGCAGTCTTAGCCGCTACGTATAGAGCCATGTGCAACGCGTGCGTGAAGAGTAAGGAAACCTCTTCGCTACTTGGATGCCCGCTTCTTCTACACCTTTGGTCTTGGGAGAGGTTCCCTGTTGGCAGACCTGCCGTCGACGCGCACATTCCTTGGGACTACAGACTCATGGATCATACTGAGGTCGATGCGCCTACGTTCGGCAGCACGTGGGCACAATGAGAGGTAAATAATCTATTATATTCGGTTATGTACTATGTTATTTTTCGGTCAACTAACTAGTCTATTATATTTACATACAGCGACGATTCAAGGGTGACCAAGTGCGGAATTGTTATGGATCATTCACTAAGTGGTTCGATGGGCTTCAGGACCACCAGGTTATATGGGAACCATACAACCTCGTCGCAAGGCAGACTAGATTTCCTGGGGGGATTTCTCTACTGTGCACGAGAGATCAAAGGTACTGGTTCACACGAGCTCGTATTGTGTACGACGTATCGGTAGAGGAGATGTCACAACACCGGATCATGAGACAATTCGGAGCACGCCAGCTGCCGGAGCCTCCGAGGCGACCTCACCTCCCTTCCCACGTGCACAGGTAACTCTTCTTGCTTAAATTAATCTACATGTATTTATACTGCATCCTACATCTACTAGTTTTAAATTAATCTGAGTGTGTGCCATGGTTCAGACGACTAGAGGACAGGCTTCGTCGGGTGTACAGTGTGCTTACCTGTTCTAGGGCTACCGATGTTGTTTCACGCCAGCCAGCTCCGCGTCCTCCACGCCACTCTACACGCACTACGGATACACATGTATCACCTACCCAGCAGAACACACATCGGCATGACCCAAGACCTCGTTTTACAGCTCATCAGCCTATGAGCACACAACCTACGTTCGAGGTCGGTTCATCCTCGCACCAACCAGAGTATTTCGAGTCAGGTCCTTCATAGCCAATTCCTACCCAGCCCGGTACTTCCTCGTGGGTCATGCCCCCTGGTATGATGATGCAGCAGCCCGGTATGCATCAGTGGGGCATGCCACGTGATTTCGGTTTTGGGCAGCCGTCTTATGGACAGATGACTTGGAGCGGGGCTTTCCCTCCTATGAGTCAGCCAATGCTCGGTAAGTATGTTTTCTTTTTGTAACATGTTATGCTTGTTCATAAATATCAAATACTAACAAAATATCATCTACAGGTGGAGGTGGTTCCGCGTACAACTCTCCCCAGTTTGACCAGGAGCATCCGATGTACTATACCCCACCGCCCGAAACACGGGAAACCCAGTTTGACCATGAGGGCGAGGAGTTGCCGCTTCAAGGCCGTGGGATGCGACAACACCGCGCTCCGACACGCTTGTCACCCTCCGGACCTCGCCAGAGAAGACATCGCAACCATCCTCGGGCAGACGAGTAGCGATACTTTTATGTACGATATATTTCTATCTATATGTTGTACTAGGCATATTTCTACCTATGTACCACTATGTAGTACACATTATGTATCGTTATGTACTAGACTTATTTCTACCTATGTAGCAAAATTTGATATGTCAGTAACCGGTATACATTGGTACGTAAGATAAGATACAACAAACCTCGATTACATACCGATCACACCACACAACAATAGGAAATGAAGGTACAACTACTAATTAATCGATACTCAAAGAAAGATACAACATAACTCAAATTAAGATTCTACCTATCTCCCATCAATGCAGCCTGCACCATCCGCTCACGTAGCACCCTTGCCCTTTGACGATGATTCAGGCTTCTTTCCCGCACCCTTGCTCGATGTTTCTGCCTTCTTCTCCTTGCCCTTACGCAGTGCTTCAACCCCCCTTTCCTTTGACGACGGCATGAAATCATCGTCATCATCGCTGGAGTATACCCAAAGAAAGGAACGACCGTACCTCTCACGTATGTCTTGAGTTCGATGAATCGGCTCATTGGTAACATGCCTATCGAACTTATCCGCAAGCCTCATGATTTCAGCACGGATTTGTTCTGTGGTCCTATACGGAAACCCATCTCGGCATAGCCTCGCCCCTAGCAAAGCGAGATGTCTCTCACTACCAATAATTTCTTCAAGTGGAACTTCCCTACCATCTACCTTCAAATAGGTGATAATCTTAGCTAGATGCTCGGATGCGGCTATGTGAAAGCCGGACACACACTTCTCACAAGGTACAATACACACCATGCTGGCGCTCTTTGAGAGTACCCCGCTTAGCCTAGAGTGGTTTTTATAGGACAATTGAGGTGAAAACGGTCGCGCGAAATGGTGGCGGGAGGAACAGGCGGGAAACGGTGGCGGGAGAAACGGGCGGGAAACGGTGGGGGGAGAAATGGGCGGGAACGGCTGGCGGGAGAAACGCGCGCGAATCGGTGGCGGGACAAATAGGCGGGAACGGCTGGCGGGAGAAACGCGCGCGAATCGGTGGCGGGAGAAACTGCGTGGCGGGACAAATAGGCGGGAACGGCTAGCGGGAGAAGCGCGCGCGAATCGGTGGCGCGAGAGATAGGTGGGAGGACGGGGGGAGAATCTGCATGCAACACTCCTCTTCTTCCGGGCTGAATGAGCTTTCGTCTCGGGCAGGACCGAAATATGGCAGCTTTCGGCCCGGGCAGGACCGAAAGTGTCCTTCGGCCCCTCCTGAAGCGAAAGCAACTTTCGGCCTGGCCCAAGCCAAAAGTTGGAGCTTTCGGCTCTCTCCGGACCGACGGCGCGCTAATTTTGAAATTCCACTGACACGCGTACTACCGGCCGAATTTGCAATAAAATAACGTATTATTTAAAAAAAAACTCTTGACTTGTGCCTCGAGGGAGTTGGCCTCAAGGGGCTTTGGGCCTGGCGTTGGGTTTGTGAGTGCTTCCTCTTCTTCGAGCTCCTTATCGGGAGGCTTTTTCTTTGGAGTGGTTGCACTCTTCTTGTGGAGTACTGGCTCTTCTCTTTCCACTACAAGGACAGCACTGGCTGTTTGTGGAGTAGCTGATAAGTACAGCTTCATGTGCTCGCCAGGCCTTGGGGCGACCATTACTGGCGGGCTGGCCAGATACTTCCTCAAGTCCTCAAATGCTTTTTCAGCTTCAGGGGTTCACTTGAAAGTGCCCGTTCTTTTCATGATCCTGAAGAACGGCAGGGCTCTATCGCCGAACTTTGAGATGAATCGGCCCAAGCTGGCCATGCAGCCTGCCAGGCGTTGCATGTCCTTGAGCCTGCGTGGAGGTTGCATGTCCTCTATGGCCTTGATTTTGTCTGGGTTTGCCTCTATACCTCGATGAGACACGAGGAACCCAAGCAATTTGCCTGAAGGGACTCCAAAGACGCACTTGGCGGGGTTGAGCTTGATGTTCACCTTGCGCAGGCTGGCGAAGGTTTCTTCAAGGTCTTCGAGGAGTGTATTTCCTTCTCGGGACTTTACCACGATGTCATCGACGTATGCTTCGGCGTTTCGCCCCATTTTCCCGCCAAGGGCTATCCTCATCAACCTATGGAAAGTGGCTCCGGCATTTTTTAGGCCAAAGGGCATGCAGACGTAGCAATACACATCGCATGGGGTGAGGAAAGCCGTCTTCTCCTCGTCCTCCTTAGCCATTTTTATCTGGTGATAACCAGAGAAGGCATCAAGGAAACAGAGGAGGTTGCAGCCTGCCGTGGAGTCCACAATCTGGTCAATTCTGGGCATGGGATAAGGGTCTTTGGGGCAGGCCTTGTTTACATCAGTGTAGTCGATGCAGAGACGGCCTCCTCCGGCGGGCTTTGGGACTACCACGCCGTTGGAGAGCCAAGTGGGATGCGCGACTTCGCGAACGACTTTTGCCGCTTTTAGCTTTTCGACCTCCTTGACGATGAATGCTTGCTTCTCGGGGGCTTGCTTTCTTACTTTTTGCTTGACGGGGCGCGCGTTTGAGCACACGGCAAAGTGGTGCTCGATCACCTCCATCGGTACACCAGACATATCTGACGGTGTCCATGCGAACATGTCAGAGTTTTCCTGGAGGAAGGCGACGAGCGCGCTTTCCTATTTGGGAGGCAGCGCGGCGCCGATGGTGACGCTAGCCCCCGAGCCTTCAGCCCCCGAGCTACCTGAGCTCAGAGAGATCTTCTTGGTAGCAGTTGCCTCTTGGGAGAACAACTGCTTCTTCTTCTTGGGCCTCTCGAGAGGCTCTTGGTCCTCTTCTGCGGGGAAGGCCATGGCGGCGGTCTTGTAGGCCGTCTCAACAGCGCGCGTAGCGTCCAGGACATGCCCACGTATGGTGATCGTGCCGGTGCTGCCGGGGATCTTGACCATGGTGCGTGACAGCCATGAACTTCGCAAGCGCGGGGTAGCCGAGGATGGCGTTGTACGGCAGGCCGATGTGCTCGGTGCGGTAATTTTCCTCGCTCCTGAAGGTGACGGCAAGCCTGACCTGGCCTAGAGGCTCGATCGAGCCGTTGGTGACCCCCGTGAAGGGCCTCGAGGGCATAAGCCGCTCGTAGGGCACTTGAAGCGCTTCGAACGTATCTATGGAGATAACGTTCAGGCCTACTCCGCCATCGATGAGCGTCTTGGAGACAGCCACATTGTCGATGGTGGGGGTGCAGACCAGCGGGAGGGTTCCAACAGTCTTGGTGGACTTGGGGTGGTCCTGAGCGTCGAAGGCGATGGTGTACTGTGACCACTTGAGGGGCCTGGAGGTTTCGTGCCTGGGAGGGCGGCGTTGAGCTCGCGGGTGAACTGCTTGAACTGGTTGTTCGACTTTGGCGCCTGCGCCCCCCCCCCCCCCCCCCCCGAGGATGCAAGCAATGGCAGCTCTCGGGGCTTGGTAGCCGCCGTCTTCCTCGTCAGGGAGGTTACCGTTCTTTGCCGCGGCGTTGGCCTGATTTCCAGACGGCTTCTGGTAGCCGCCCCTGCGTCCTCTCCCGCGGTAGCCACGGCCTCGGCCACGGCTACCACTGCCTTCTGCTTGCTCGCGCTCCTTGCTCAACCTTTTGAGGTCGAAGCAAGACTCCGTAGAGTGGCCGCGCCTGTTGTGGTAGATGCATAACGGGCGGTGATCATCTCTTCTTTCTCCAGGCTCGGGGGAGTCCCTGCGGATGCCCTTTGCGTCAGGCTCTGCCGCGAGAACTGCGGTAGCCTTGCGCTTGGGCTCCTCCTTGGCCTCTTTATTCTTCTGGCTCCTGGACCCCTCAGCATGATCGTCTCCTCTCGAGGACATCTTCACGAAGAGGAGTCCCTCTTCAGCCTTGGCGCACTTGTCCGCCAAGTCGAACAGCTTGACCACTGAGGTGAGCTTGTCGTGGATCCCCAGCTTCTCTAGCATCCTGCTATTCGTGACGCCCTCGCGGAAGGCGGCGATGACTTGAGTGTCAGGGATGTTCCGGATCTTGTTGCGCACTTGGCTGAAGCGCTGGATGTACTTGCGAAGCGTCTCATCCTTCCTCTGCACCACAGCGCGCAAGTCGTTATGGGTGAGGGCGCGCTCGTACGTCCCCTTGAAGTTGGAGACGAACTGCTTGCAGAGCTCCTCCCAGGAGTTCACAGAGTCCTCAGGGAGATTCTGGAGCCACAACAGCGCGGAGTCGCGAAGCGCGTGAGAGAACCAGTTAGCCATGACCTTGTCATCTCCTCCCACATCTTGGATGGAGGTGGTGTAGAGCTGCAAGAACTTGATGGGGTTGCTGGAGCCGTCGTAGCCCTTGGGGAGGGCAGGCCGGAACTTTGGGGGCCAGACCACGCGGCGCAGAGAACGGGTGAACGCCATGCAGCCTGAGGCGTACGTGGCGACCCCGTGCTGAAGCGCGCCGCGGTTCTGCTGGCCCGCCTGGCCAATCTCCTCCACGAGCCTGTTCTGGCGGTCTCGCTGGAGCTCCATTCCCACGCGGGCGTCGGGCGCAGTGCGCTGCACGATCATGCAATCGTGCGGCGAGGTCGCGTGCGAAGCAGCCTTCCGAGCCGCAGACGGTGCAGGCCCCGGAGGTGGCGAAGGCGCATTTGTTGCGACCGTGCCCGCGAGAGAGGGGTGCATGTTGGACTGCGACGGAGCAGGGCGCGTGGTTATGACTCCCAAGAACCGGGGGTAGTCACTTCCTGAAGTGTAGTTCGTGAAGGGGATTGAACACGGAGCTCTAGACCCTCGAGTGGCTCCGCGACGTTGCTCGCCGGACCCGAAGAAGACACACACACACGAAGGGAGACACCAGCCTTTACCCAGGTTCACTGCCCTCGTGGGGAGGTAAAACCGCTACTCCTGCTTGTCTGTATTAGAGGGTGTAGGTTACAGTACAATGGAGCTTGCCGAAAGCCCCCTTGAGGCAGCTCTTGCCTTGGGAGGGAAGCGATCGTCTTCTTCCTCATCAGGGCCGAGGCTTTCCTAACAAGTGTAGCTAGGGTTTACAAGGGTTGCAGCGTGCCTGCAGCCGACCTCCGCTACGATGGACGTCTTGCTCCTTTTATAGGCGTCTCTGGCCTTCTCCTTCGGCTTGGCCTTCCAGGTGGTTCCCACCTGCCAGTGGCAGGGTGGTGTAGAAGTCCACCGTGCTCCATCCGTCAATGGACTCGGTCCATTGCTAGTAAAGGTGGGTGCGGTGGCCGACCGGCGGCCGACCGCGTTGTACTGCCCGTAGGGAGGGCAGTCTCTGCAGGGGAGCCCACGATGACGTCCTCCTTTGGAGGGTTGTGCTGTCCACCCGCTTTATCGTCAGAGTAGAAGGTCCTGGCAGCTGCGCAGCAGGTGGAGCTGCTTTGTTGACCACTTTATTGCCAAGGACAGCGACGGGGGTGCGTGCGGCACGGCATGTACGTGGCAGAGGCAACGTGCATCTTGCCGTGCTTCCTTGGCCGCGACGTTTCCCCTCAGGCGCGGGGAGGCCTGAGGGGAGATTCCTGCGGGGCTCCCTCGAGGCGTGCTGGCTCCTCGGGAGGGTCCCCTGAGGCGAGAGGTCTCTTGAGGCCCTCGTTCCCTCCTCAGGCCCTCGAGGGGAATTGCCTCTCGAGGGTCCCGCCAGGCGGTGATGTCGGGTCCTTAGTCGTTTCGTCAGACTGGCCCGCGTGCAAGGCCTGGGGGGAATGGGCTCTCCATACCGCAATCCCCACTGGGCCGACATATATCTAAGAGAAGAGAATTCTATCTCTAAATGTTTTCTTCAACAAAGATACAGAGATGTCGTAATCTCTATGTCTAAAATCATGGTATTCGAAAATGAGCCCTATAGTTCTATATAGGAGCCATCCTAGTTTTCGAAAACGCTTTATCTGCAATGATGAGGCCTACGTCGAGGAGGAGGTGTATGACGACGACTTCGCCACTTAGTGTCACCGGTCAACTACACTTGTGGGATCAGCGCTCGGAGATGTCAAGGGCCGACGCTAGCCACGAGCTTCCGCTATCTTAGTTTAATTCCGTCATGCGTGACGAGGTTTGCTGACTTGGTCGTGTGACCATCTATGTGTTGTAAGACTTTTATTTGTACGACTTGAATGATGTAACTCTTTGATACCAATGTTGGTTATGTTATTGGGATGCACTGATCATTGGGATCGTGATCTTTTACATAACGTGGACATCTCGGACTTGTTTTCGAGGGGTCCTTACAGTTGGTCTCACGGTCAAAAACGTAATGACTACGTCCTACAAATATGGGTATGTCCATCACATCGTTCTCCAACGATATGACTTCCATTGACGACCGACGCCATGCCCTATGATCGGGAAACCTCGATCATCGATCGCGCAACGAAACTAGTCTTAGTAGAGGCTACTAGGGACCTGGTTGTTTACGCACCACACCTGTATTAATGTTTCCGCTTAATACGGTTATAGCATGACATAAAAACATATTATGAACAAACGAGATATGATAAAGAAATACACTTTATTAATTGCCTCTAGGGCATATGTCGTTCAGTATGGCAATCACTACTCCTTGAATAGCTTCGATTGTATGACTTTCTCTTGTCTAATGATCATCTACAGCTTTGTGAGCCTTTCTTCCGTTGGCCTTCCAAAACCTCTGTTAACATTCTCTTAGCCATAACATCCCTGTGCCAGGAACCAACGTTGAACGCTTGCTTGTTTCTTTTGAACAAATAATATATTGATCTTCTACATGAATATTGCTATTACTTGACTTGATCCTTTCATAAAGTTATAATGTTTGTTGGAAGCATTATATGATTACTTTGTTGTGCTTGAAGCTTAAATCATCTCTAATATCTACTTTGCACAGTTGATTGCTATCTAGTACTAAATCATTGAAAGCTTTGCTTGCTTCACCTACTTGTTTGTTCATTACTCGTTTGATATCAATATAAACTACAGCCCTTATTCATTTGATCTCAGTTTACATGCCTTACATTATTACATGTCACTTCAGAAATTATTCTTCTTTTATCGTTCTTGCCAACTCGGGACGAGTAGAACTAAGCTTGGGGATGTTGATACGTATCCAACGTATCCATAATTTCTTGTGTTCCATGCTATGTTATATCATGTTATTACATGTTTTATATGCATTTCAAATAGTTTTATGCATTTTCTGGGACTAACCTATTATCAAGATGCCACAGTGTCAGTTCCCTGTTTTCTGTTGTTTCTGGTTTCAGAAAAGCTCTTAAGGAAATATCCGCCAAATTGGAAACGAGTCAACCAGGAATTATTTTTGAAATATTTGAATCGCGAAGAACCAAAGACGAGACAAAGATGGGCCCCGAGGGGCCCACATCGCCTGCTAGCGCAGCCACATCAGGAGCCGCACCGGGAGGTGGTGTGACGCCCTCGGGCGCCCACCGACCTAGGTCTTTCGCCCATATAAACCCCCTTGACCTAAAAACAGAGCACGGTTAATCACATTTTCCTCCATGGGTCCCGAGCCGCCGCCGTCGTCACCACCACTTCAGGAGAGATCAGAACTACTCCCCGGCACCCTGCCGAGGGGATCGTCCCCGGAGGCTTCTACGTCGCCATGACTGCCTCCGGACTGATGCGTGAGTAATCTACCTTGGACTACGGGTCCATAGCAGTAGCTAGATGATTGTCTTCTCCTCTTGTGCTATCATGTTTAGATCTTGTGAGCTGCCTATCATGATCAAGATCATCTTTATGTAATTCTCCATGTTGTGTTTGTTGGGATCCGATGAATATTGAGTATTAAAGTTATTGCTTCATAATATATCATGTGTGTGCTATTTAATGATCTTGCATGCTCTCCGTTACTTGTGTATGCTCTGGCCAAGTAGATGCTTGTAACTCCAAGAGGGTGTATTTATGCTCGATAGTAAGTTCATGTCTCTATTAAATCTGGGGCAGTGACAGAAAGCTCAGGTTGTAGATGTGTTGTTGCTACTAGGGATAAAACAGTAGTACTTTATCTAAGGATGATATTACTTACTTACTTTACACACAGTGCTTAAGACGATAATCTGTTGCATGCAACTTAATACTGAAAGGGGTGCGGACGCTAACCGGAAGGTGGATTATTAGTCATAGATGCGGTTGGAGCGGTCTATGTCTATTGTTGTAATGCCCGAATGAATCTCACACTAGACACCATATCATTAGTATATGCATTGGGTTGATTATGATTATTCTGTCAATTGCCTAGCTGAAATTTTTGTACCACGTATGGATGAATGTTATTATTATTTATGGAGAGACACCACTAGTGAACTATGGACCCCGCTCCTTCTCATTAATCTGATTAAACCACAACTGCAAACCTGTAACTTTCTGCAAACATACATCTTTCTTCCACACATAGGTTTAATCCTTTGTTACAGCAAGCCGGTGGGATTGACAACCTCACCGTTGAGTTGGGGCAAAATACTTTGATTGTGTTGTGTGCAAGCTCCACGTTCGCTGCTGACGCTGGTATTGCGTCGTGTCAACGTCGCCGCCAACAACCTCGAGGGAATCATTCATCTCCTACTGGTTCGATAACCTTGGTTTCATACTGAGTGAAACTTGCTGCTGCACTACTTCAAACCTTCCTCTTGGGGTCTCCCAACAACACACCCACCGTGTGCATAAGACGCCACAGTCGCAGCCCTCAGCAAAGCAGCGCTAAAAAGAGTTCTAGTCGTCACAGATCACGAAGTCGCTCTAGGAGCAGGTCGAGGAGATCAGGCAGTCGTGGTTCACCTGATAATCGCGGTATATAGGGGTGTAAACGGATCGGATCGGATCGTATTTTGCCTTTACCATATCCTTTACCATAATTTTTCATCGGATTCGGAGCGGATCGGATAATGACCGGATGCGGATTCGGATGCGGATTCGGATGCGGATATCCGTGACGACGGATTCGGAGACGGAAACGGGGCGGATTCGGAGCGGTAACAACTTAATCGGACAGATACGTATACAAATAAATTGTAAAACCATACGTACAAAAACAATTGTTCGACAACCTAATAACTAACAAACTTGTAATTTATAGTCTTTATAATGACTATTTAAGTGATATGTTGTTCGAGTAATGAACCCAACAACTTACTAGCTGCAAATTATGCTATATCAGACTAGCCATTTCGGTCGAAAATCGGATTATTCGGATTCAAATCATCAGATAATCCCATTTAAATTTCGGATAATCCATATTTTAGGCTATTCTACATACCATATCCTATACCATATCCGGGTGTCATGTTCGGAATCGGATATCCTTATCCGTCGGATTCCATAAAACCGGATATGGATTGTTGAAAACGGTTTCGGAACCGGATATGGTGCGGAAATTATCCTATCCATTTACACCCCTAGCGGTATAGGTCCTTGCGGAGCACAATGCTCCACTCGACGCATCCAAGAAGCGAAGCTACCAATTAAGTTTGGCTTGCCGGCCATGCCAAAATTCAATTGAAAGCAAGAACCCTCAGGCTGGCTCGAGGACTACAAACTGGCAGTCATATGCCAACAAGGAACAACAACGACGGCACTACAATATCTACAACTCATGCTCGAAGGCACAGCCCGCGACTGGCTCAAGTTACTACCTGAAGGAGCCTACGAATCCTAGGACCAATTCAAAGAAGACTTCATAAAATATTTTGACCCCCTCTGCGAAAGGTCGAAAACATTCGAGGAGCTAAGAGCATGTAGACAAAACTCAGACGAAACTCTTAGGGCATATATCAGTAGGTGGATTCCTTCTGAAACTTTGTTGGTGCAATATCAGAAGATAGGGCTATGGATGCTTTCACAAATGGAGTCTATAGAAAAGATTTCAGAGAAGCACTCGGACGACAAAAGCCGAAAAACATGGCGGAGCTCATGAAGCTAGCAACTAAGTGGGCAGATGGCGAAGATGCAGTCCAAAGAAAACTCCGCACTCACCACAACAACACCATGACCGACGAGACAGTCGTGACCATAGGGACAGCCGAGATCGCCGTGATAGAGACGACAAACAAAGAAGGCGCGACTACGACCGCAGCGGCAAAGACAAGGTCAAATTCGTAGCGGCGGGATTCTCACATGAGGACTGAAATCAAGACGACAGAAAGCAAGATGATCGGTGAAACAACCCACAGGACGATCGTCAAGACACACAAAGCAACTACAGACACGATAGACCAGTCGACCGGCATGACAACGGAAGTCGTGACCAGCATAGAAGCTACAACAAACAAGACGGGCAACAACACCCTGATCCAAGGATAGAAAATCCATGCAGATTACACTTATTCAAAGATCCAGAAACGGGAAAATTAATATCCAGTCACACCATTGAAAATTGTCGTGAATTTGAGCAATTGGCAATCGAATACACAAAAAGGCGCAGAGGTAACGCATTCGAACATATGGTACCTGCACCACAAGTCGCAGCGCTACCACCAACTCCATCATATGAACCTAACACCCAGTCCATGGGAGCAGTACATTACACAAAACAGAACTCGACAGGTCAGTATTCCAGTCATCAGAAGCAAATGCACATGATCCAAAAGGGACCATCATCCAACAGGCAGCAGAAACTGCATACTAGACACGTCAACATGGCAGTCATGGCACCACCAGTTGTACCAGAATTCCTACGAGGATCCGAGACGGCAATCACATTCAGTCGAGAAGACCACCCACCATCTGTATACAGGCCATGCCACTCTGCCTTGGTACTAGAAGCACAAATCGGCAGCTATACCATGACCAAAGTCTTCATGGATGGAGGAAGCGGCACCAATATCATCTTCGCTGACACGCTACGCCGAATGAACCGGTCAGTCGACAATTTGCTTCCATCCTCAAATACTTTCCATGGTATAGTTTCAGGAAAAGCTATCGTACCAAAAGGCACAATACAACTCGATGTCACATTCGGAGATGCGACGCACTTCCGCACCGAGTCAATGGAATTCGAGGTCATCGACTGGAGATCACAATGCCATGCTATACTTGGACGACCAGCGTTCGCCCGATTTATGGCAATACCACATTACGCATATCTTCAATTGAAGATTCCAGGACCAAAGGGGATAATCACGGTCAATGGAAACTTTCAAAGGTCAGACGCTTGCGACCGCAAATTCAACAAGATCTCTGAAACATTCGGAGCGGAACAATCGCCGTAGGAATTCTCGCTTCTCAGCGACACAACATACATGCCAGAGCATAAAAAGTAGGCTACTGAAAAAACATTCAACACCGCAGATGACACACGGACACATCAGGTCCATCCGACCGACTCGGCGAAAACAGTCAAGATATCAACAAGTTTACCTCCCGCATAGGAAAGCGCGATCGTCGAATTCCTCCGTGAGAACTGGGATATGTTTGCATGGTCAGCAGCTGACATGCCAGGCATACCCAGGGAATTCGCCGAGCACTCTCTCCAACTCAGTCCAGGAACTAGGCCTGTCAAGCAAACAGTACGGCGTGTCTCAGGGCCTAAAGAGAAGCCATAGAGAAGAATGTGGACAACTACTCAAAGCAAACTTTATTCAAGAAATCATAATGGGTAGCCAACCCCGTAATAGTAGAAAAGAAGAAGACAACTGAAACCAGGATGTGCATCGACTTTACAGGACTAACCAAGTGTTGCCCAAAAGACCATTTCCTGCTACCTCGCATCGACCGGATTGTCGACTCCACTGCGAGATGCGCCCGACTGTCATTCCTTGACGCATACTCCGGATACCATCAGACAAGAATGAAAGCAAAAGACCAGGAAAAGACAGCTTTCACAACTCCACTCGGAGTATATTGCTACACCACAATGCCTTTCGGCCTCAAAAACACAGCAGCCACTTATCAGCGCATGATGCAAAATTGTTTGAAAACACAGATTGGAAAAAACATAGAGGTCTACGTCGACGACATAGTGATCAAGTCGAAGAAACAATGCACACTCTTATCGGACATAAAGGAGACATTCGATAACCTCAGGAGTTATAGCATAAAATTGAATCCAGAAAAATGTACCTTTGGAGTCCCGGACGGAGAACTTTTGGGTTACTTGGTTTCAGCTAGAGGAATCAAAGAAAATCCGGAGAAAATACAGGCCATATTAACTATGCAAAGGCCTACGAAGCTCTACGAGGTACAACAATTACCAGGAAGAGTAGCAGCCCTCAGTCGATTCATCAGCAAGTTAGGCGAAAAAGCACAACCGACTGATGAAGAAAGCAGATAAATTCGAATGGACAAAAGAAGCAGAAGCAGCTTTCATCGACCTCAAGGGAACACTCACTAAACCCCTCATTTTAGCTGCACCAAAAGAAAAGGAACCACTATACCTCTATGTGGCAGCAACAAATAGGGTGGTCAGCACAGTGCTCGTAGTCGAACGCATGGAAGAAGGAAAAGCTCAGAGTATGCAAAGGCCAGTCTACTACATCAGCGAGGTGTTGTCCCTATCAAAGCAAAGATATCCACATTTTCAGAAACTGGCTTATGCAGTGTTCATAACAACAAGGAAGCTACGGCATTACTTCACAGAGCACCCAATAACGGTGATCAGTAAATCGGCAATCAAAGACATACTTACAAATCCAGACGCAACAGGACGAGTCGCAAAGTGGCTCATCAAGATGGGACCACTCGGAATTACGTATGATCACCCAAAAGCTATCAAGGCTCAGGTGTTACCTGATTTCACCACCGAGTGGATCGAATCCCAACTACCAGGAGTACCGGACGTATCCAACTCATGGACAATGTATTTTGACGGATCCAAGAAAAACAAAGGGGCAGGAACGGGAGTAGTACTCATATCCCCAAAAGGGGACAAGCTGAAGTATGTGCTCCAAATGGATTTCCCAACACCATCCAATAACGAAGCGGAATATGAAGGTCTAATACACGGCATATGAATGGCCAAGGCTTTGGCATGCACTCGACTGATGATATACGGCGACTCGAATATGGTGGTACAACAGAGAATGAAGGCTTGCGATGCAATAGCAGATAATGATCGCATATCGCGACTTATACAACACATTAGAAGGAGATTTCGACGGATGCGAATTGCGGCACATCAGGCGAGAAAGCAATGAAGAAACAGACATACTAGCCAACAATAGGTCGACTAAAGCACAAGTCCCACCAGGTGTCTTCCTGGAGCGCATCACGTACATATCCATCCATAAGAGGCGACCATCAGCAAACTCGAAAGAAGCTACAACATGTAACACACCTACCACAATGGACCCAGCAGTCGAAGTCCTTTTATGTCAGCGTGATCATGTGGCTCCAGCCTGGACCGAGCCGATCCAAGCATTCATGCTTAAGGAAGAACTACCAGATGACAAAATAGAAGCTAGAAGAATAACCCGACCTGCCAAAGCATACACAATTATCAACGGTGAACTCTACAAACGAAGCACTTGAGGCGTTTTTCAAAGGTGCGTAGAATTCGAAGTCGGAAAAACTATACTTCGTGACATTCATGCAGGAACTTGCGTACATCACGTCGGTAGTCATTGCTGGTAGCTAAAGCCTTCAGAGCAGGATTTTACTGGCCCACTACACTCAAAGACGCGGAAGATATCGTCAAAAGGTGCATAGGGTGCCAGAGATTTGCAACCAACCCCATGCGCCAGCATCAGCACTCAAAACCATACCATTTACATGGTCGTTCGCCCAATGGGGGCTCGACATAGTGGGGCCACTCAAAAAATCATCGCCTGGAGGACATACACACCTATTGGTGGCAGTAGACAAATTCACAAAGTGGATCGAAGCAATCCCGATCACAAGCTCAACAGCAACAACAGCAGTCAAGTTCGTAAAGTCCATAGTTTATCATTTTGGTGTTCCAAACAACATCATCACGGATAACGGCACAAACTTCACAGCAGAAGAATTCCATACTTTTTGCAAAGAGTGGGATATCACACTCAACTACGCATCAGTAGCGCACCCACAATCAAATGGACAAGTAGAAAAAGCTAATGGCCTCGTATGTGCAGGTATCAAGAAAAGACTACTAGTTCCAATCAAGCGAGCTGCAGGTGCCTGGGTCGAAGAATTACCAACGATACTTTGGAGTCTTCGTACTACTTCAAACGCTTCGACTCAATTCACTCCATTTTTTATGGTTTACGGAGCAGAGGAAGGTCAGCCATCCGAGATCAAATTCAACGCACCAAGAATAGAAGCATACGAAGAAGAGGAAGCAAATATATCACAAGAAGATGCTTTGGATGTACTCGACGGAAGCGCGTGACACGGCTTTAGCTCGCACAGTTGTCTACCAGCAAGATCTGACGAACTATCACAGTCGATGTCTTCGACCCAGAGCATTCATGGTGGGAGACTTAGTGCTGCGACTAAAACAGAAAAAAGTCCACAAACTTGCGCCACCATGGGAAGGCCCGTTCATCATTACTGAAATTATTGAAGGAGGCGCCTATCGACAAAAGCACGCACAGACAGGAGAACTATCTCACAACCCATGGAACGTAGCGCACTTGCGTCATTTTACGCGTAAGTCTCTCGACAAAACATTGTACAAGACCAGTAGATTTCAGACGCGCTCTTTTCCTTACCAGGGTACCTAAGGGGGCTGAAAGGTTTTTAATGAGGCGGTCGGCTGGACATATATCTTCAATAAATAAGATTTACTCTCTGGTTGTCACTTTGCGCCTTATGACACAAATGCATAAACCCACTCGATTGACTCGGGGGCTGGGCATTGTTGAGACTACACAAACGCATAAACCCACTCGAAGTGACTCGGGGGCTGGGTCTTGCTAAATCAAAGCAAACATATAAACCCACTCGATCGACTCGGGGGCTGGGTCTCACTAAACTAAAATACACATATAAACCCACTCGAGATACTCGGGGGGCTGGACCTCACAAGATCAGGAAAGAACACACAAAACCCACTCAGTCGGCTCGAGGGCTGGGTCTTGCTCGAATCAAGAAAAGTTAACAAAACTTGCTCAAAAAGGCGTCCAGTAGAAGACAAGCAAGCAAAGCATATATCATAAAAGATGTTGTCTTACAAAAAAGAACTCAGAGTGATTACAAAGGAAGCAGCTACTCGCACGATGTTATCTTAGCCTTGCCAGCACGAGACTGGCGCTCAACAGATATCGTGGCCTGACGACGCTCTCCAGTACAGATGCTAGCCCTAGCAAGACGAGAAGCAGCATCAGAAACTCCCCGAAAAGACAAAGGTTTCCCATTTGGCTTTTTCGGGAAGTCTGATAAAGCGGCTTCATAATCAGCTTCGACGCCATTCGCCAGGAGCAGCTTCAAGGTAATCTCCGAGCCGCGGACTGTCAGGTCGTGTGCCCACGTCTTAAGGGTAGTCGAACCAGGACCCATCACCCTGGCAAAATCCTCAACAGTCGACGGAGCAGTTGCCCCAGGCAAAGCCTCTGCGAAGACAGCACCAAGTGTCTGGATAGACACGTCCAAGGAGCGTTGAGTGTCGGATGATTCTTCGCGCACACGTAATTGCTGGTCGTGAAGCTGCTTTTCCAGCTCGGCCAGCCGATCTTCAAGGTAAGCTTTTTCCTCTACACGGGAGACAGCACACGAAAGTTATACAATACTCAAAAAGACGAATCAACAAACAGGCAAAAGCATGGAGCCTTACGACTGATCCGCTCTAAGTCAGAGCGCAGGCAAACTCGCTCCTCCTCCGCTTGCACAAAGGCCTGGCCAAAAGCGACCAGGCCACTTACAGAAGGCTACAAAAAAGGATCAGGCGATACATAGTTGAATCAAAGGAAAGTTGCAGTCCAGGAAAGACAAACGAAATAAGAAGATAAGGGGCTTACATGGTCAACCCAAGAAGAGGAGGCGGAGGGCAGCAGGCTGATGACCCACAAGTATAGGGGGTGTATAATAGTACTTTCGATAAATAAGAGTATCGAACCCAACGAGGAGAAGAAGGTGTTGACCAGTGGTTTTGATGAGGATATTACCGTAAACACTAGCAGACAAGTTTTTAGTAGACTTTGATATAACAGAGAAATAAAGTGCGAGTAAATAGAGTGCGGCAATTATAATTGCAGCAAGTGGCCCAATCCTTTTGAGAGTAAAGGACAAGCCGGTTTGTTTACTTATGATGACCAAACGTTCTTGAGGACCCACGGGATTTCTGTCTAGTGCTTTCGCTTCATATTGATGAATAATCTTTAGTGTTTAGATAAGTGTCGTGTGGGTGAACCTAGGCTAATGCACCGCCCCTCCTAGGACTAATATATACTCATGATTACACCCTTGCAAGCATCCGCAAATACAAGAAAGTAATTAAGATAAATCTAACCATAGCCATAAACTCTGAGATCCTGCAATCCTTCGCGCATCGGAATACCAACGGGGGTTTAGGTTTCTGTCACTCCGGCAACCCCACAAATGATAACCGAATACATGATGCATTCCCCTAGGTCCATAGAGGCGAAGTGTCATGTAGTCGACGTTCACATGACACCACTAGAAGAATGGCACCACAACTTAAATATCAAAACATCAAATATTAATCAACATAGTTCACTACTAACATCTAGACTTCTCCCATGTCCTCAAGAACACAACGAACTACACACAACACACCATAATGAACATGATCAGAGGTGATATAATGATGGATAACAATCTGAACATAAACCCTAGTTCAACGGTTTCACTCAATAGCATCAATAACAAGAGTAATCAACACCGGGAGACTTTCCCCTATCAAATACACGGAGTTTAGCCCTAGATGTTACAGCGGGAACGGAGTGGATGGATGGACATGACGGCGTCAGTGGTGGATATGGTGGTGTTCGCGATGGTGATGGAGTGCAGCTCGATGACGGTGACATTGGCGACGATTTCACCCCTCCGGGAGGCAATTTCCCAGGCGGCAACGCAGCCTGCCCGAGAGCTTTTCTCTCTCTGTCTTCTCCGCCTCGTGGTGGCGGCGGAGATGGTTTCAGTCCAACGTAGTAATTTTAGGTCTTCGGGGGGAACAAGTACGCGAAGGGGTGCGCCAGGTGGTGGGCCATGGTGGCCTCATCACCTGCTCGCGCGGCCATAACGGCTGCCGCGCCATGGGGTGATGAGGGCCCCCTGGGGCCCACCCTAGGCTCCTCTTTTGGCCTCCTTTGTGAAATATTTCAGAAAGAAATCCCAGTTAGCCACTTTGCTCTTCTGGTCTTCGGAAATATTGTATCTTGACGGTGCTTTTTCCAGCAGAATTCAGGCTCCGGAGTTTCATCCCCCAATGATCATCAATCATGCAAAATAGATAAAATAACATAAGTATCATATCCAAATACGATATATATATATCAATGAATAGCAGTAAATCCTTTCCTCCAATGATCATGCCAAACCCAATCCTTTCCAGAAGGGACACGTGAACCACATCAACATGGAAGAAGTGTACGATGAACCTGATGCTGTCATTGGTACGTTCTTGCTCAATTCATGTCCAGCATTAGTTTTATTTGATACCGGAGCATCTTATTCATTCATTTCAAGGGCTTTTGTAAACAAACATGGGTTAGTTGTTGAGAACATAGGAAGCCCTATTAGAGTAGGTTCTCCTGGCGAAGAAATGTTAGTAACACAAGGTTGTAGACAGTTGAGTCTGAAGATTAGAAAGCATCAGTTTCCTATAGACTTGATCATCCTATTAACACAAGGCTTGGATGTTATCATAGGAATGGATTGGATGTCCCGTTTTGAAGGAATCATAGACTACGCAAATAGAACCATCACTCTCACAGATCAAAGTTTGAGCTAAAGAAGGTTAGGCTTAATTCTCTTAAGGGGGTTAGTCTCGGTGATGTTCTTATAGTCAAGGAATACCCTGATGTGTTTCCGGAAGAACTATCGGGAATGCCACCCGATAGAGATGTAGAGTTCCTCATTGAACTGAAGTCGGGTACAGGACCAATTGCTAAAAGACCCTACCCGATGGCAACTGATGAACTGAAAGAACTCAAGAAGCAACTGGAAGAGTTTATGCAGAAATGCTTTATCCGTCCAAGTTCATCACCATGGGGAGCCCCAATCCTTTTCGTCAAGAAGAAGGATAGTACACAGAGATTAGTCACTGATTACCGTGACATAAATGAGCATACAATCAAGAACAAGTATCTGCTACCCAAAATCAATGAGCTCTTCGATCAATTAGAAGGGGTTGTTGTGTTCTCCAAGATCGATCTCAGATCAGGGTACTTTCAGATGAAAGTTAGAGAGATGGATATACCCAAGACTGCCTTTGTTACAAGGTATGGTTCGTATGAGTACACAGTAATGCCTTTTGGGTTAACCAATGCTCCAGCCTATTTCATGAATATGATGAATAAGGTATTTATGGATTTTCTGGACAAGTTTGTCGTTGTTTTCATCGATGACATCTTAGTATACTGCAAAAGTCACAAAGAACATGAAGAACATTTACGCCTGGTGTTGCAAAGACTCCGAGAGCATAAGTTATATGCTAAGTTCAACAAGTGTGAATTGTGGTTAGAACAAGTAGGATTCTTAGGACACCTGGTGTCTAAAGATGGAATAGCAGTGGATCCTGAAAAAGTTGTTGTTGTGACAAATTGGGAATCACCCAAAAATGTAGGAGAAATCCGCAGTTTTCTAGGACTGGCAGGATACTACCGTAGATTCATTGAAAATTTCTCCAAGATTGCCAAGGCCTTGACTGAATTACTGAAGAAGGGAAAGAAGTTTGAGTGGACAGAAACTTGTGAGACCAGTTTTCAAGAATTAAAGAAACGCTTAGTGTCTACACCAGTCTTATGCCTACCAGATCTAGAGAAAGATTTCCAAGTTTATTGCGACGCTTCATATCGTGGTCTAGGAAGCGTATTGATGCAAGAAGGCAAAGTAGTGTCTTATGCCTCTAGACAACTCAAAAGTCATGTAGTAAACTACCCCACTCATGATCTAGAGTTAGCTCCTGTAGTACATGCCCTGAAAATATGGAGACCTTATTTATGGGGAAAGCGATGTGAAGTATTCACAGATCATAAAAGCCTCAAGTACTTCTTTACTCAGAAAGAATTAAACATGCGTCAAAGGAGATGGTTAGAATTGATCAAGGACTATGATTTAAGTCTACAGTACTACCCAGGGAAAGCCAATGTAGTGGCTGATGCCTTGAGCTGTAAGCCTTATGTAAACGGACTCACGGTAGGAGAATTTACTGAAGATCTATGTAAGGGATTTAAGGACCTTCGATTGGAAGTGGTACCTGAAGGATTCGTAGCATCCTTAGAAGTTCAACCTCTTTTGATTAACAGAATCAAGGAAGCTCAGATAGAGGATGAAGCGATAAAAGAAATCAAGAAGAACCTAAGTGAAGGCAAGGCCAGAGACTTTAGAGAAGATGAAGAAGGAACTGTATGGTATAAAGAACGCATATGTGTTCCTGATAATACTGATCTTAGGAAGTTAATACTCCAAGAAGCTCATGACTCACCTTATTACATACATCCGGGTAACACCAAGATGTATATGGATGTAAAGGAGAGGTGTTGGTGGATCAACTTGAAGAGAGATATTGCTGAATACATTGCACAGTGTGACGTCTGCAGTCGTGTGAAAGCAGAACACCAAAAACCAGCGGGATTGCTGCAACCCTTACTAGTACCAGATTGGAAATGGGAACATATTGGTATGGATTTCATCACTGGTATGCGCAGGACTAAATCAGGGTATGATTCTATTTGGGTTATAGTCGATCGTCTGACGAAGGTAGCTCACTTTGTACCCGTGAAGACTACTTACACTAGTGCAAAACTAGCTGACATCAATATGAAGAGAATTGTGTGTCTACATGGTGTTCCCAAGAAAATTGTGTCTGATAGGAGTACTCAGTTTACTTCTCATTTCTGGAATCAATTACATGAATCATTGGGAACCAGATTAGAGTTTAGCACAGCATTCCATCCGCAGACGGATGGACAGACAGAAAGAGTAAACCAAATCCTAGAAGATATGCTAAGAGCATGCGCTCTAGATTATAAGTCTAGCTGGGATTATAATCTACCATATGCTGAGTTCTCTTACAACAAGAGCTATCAAGCAAGCATAGAGATGTCGCCATTTGAAGCCCTGTATGGAAGGAAGTGCACTACACCACTACTATGGAGTGGCGTAGGAGAACGTAGTTTGTTCGGACCATACATAATCGAGGCTAAAGAAAAAGTCAGACTGTTTAAGGACCATTTAAAGATAGCACAATCCAGACAGAAGAGTTATGTAGACTCCAAAAGAAGGGAAGTCACTTATGAAATAGGCGATAGAGCCTATCTTAGAGTTTCACCTATGCGTGGAGTAAAAAGATTTGGGATCAAAGGAAAATTGGCACCCAGATTTATTGGACCATTCAAAGTACTATCCCGCAAAGGAGAGGTAGCCTATGAATTGGAACTTCCGGAAGCTCTTTCCGCGGTTCACAATGTTTTCCATGTCAGCCAGCTGAAGAATGTCACCCAGAAATGGCAGAGACACCGCTAAGAGATACAGTGCCACTAGAGGAAGTGCAACTAGAAAGTGATCTCACTTATGAAGAGAAACCTATAAAGATTTTGGAGACAGTAGAACGTGTCACCCAAACTAAGACCAACAAATTCTGCAAAGTACAGTGGAATCACCATTCAGAGGAAGAAGCAACTTGGGAAAGGGAAGATGACCTGAAAGAAGACCACCCTCACCTATTTGCTAGCCAATCCGAATCTCGAGGGCGAGATTCATCTTAAGGGGGTTAGGTTTGTAACATCCCAATTTTCAGAAAAATTTAAAACCTTGCATTCATGCATCATCATTTAAAGTGTCATTTGAATCACACATGATTTAATTTAAATTACTTTTATGAGTTTAAATTGATTTTAAGCCCACAAAATTGTTATTTAAATTATAATAATCTTCCTTTTATTTTCTTTCTACTTTAGACAAGAATGCTACCAACAGGTTCCAAATTATATTTTTATGAATTTTTCTGAGAAGTTTTGATATAGTTTTGAAATTGTTTTGTATTCAAAAGATTTAAAACAGAAAATGATGTATATAAAAAAATGGAGGCGGGCTAACCTTCTCAGCCTAGTGGGCCGAAGCCTACTAGTTATCAGCCGCGCGCGCAACGCCTAAAGCCCGCCAGCAGCCCACTCCCGGCCACGCCCCCCTCTCTCTCTCTGGCAGTGGACCCACCTGTCATCCCCATCGCAGCAACTCCTTCCCCAAATCGCGCCCACGACCGAGACGAAAACGGCCGAATCAATTTGATTCAATGCCGGTGATTCATTGCTCCATTTACCTCGCCATTTCCTCCTATAAGAGCCTGTCGACCCCCTCTCTCTTTTGCCCCAAACCCTTGTGCCCGGGAGCCACGAGGCTGCCCGCACGAGACATCGCCATCCCGCCACTACCGCCGGCGAAAACCCCTCCGTACGGCGAACTCCGGCCACCCCGGGCTTTCTCTCCTCTCCCTTTATCTTTTTTTTTCCTTTGCGCATGGTTGTGACACGATTTGGTGTTGTTTTTCACAGTGCATCGTCTCGTCCGAGCTCACCCGAAACACGCCGCCGCCTCCATCCACTCCGGCGAGCCCCCGAGGAAGAACCGAGACGCTCCGGTCGCCTCCACCTCGCCATCGTCACCGTGTCGCCCTCCTCTACGCTCAGGTAACCTCCGTTCGTCCCCTAGATAGTAGGAGCGTCGTTTTCGTGAACTCCGGCGAGGGCACCGCCACGGTTAGGTCACCGGAGACAACTCCGGCGGGTCGCGCCGCTCGTCTCGGACGGATTAAATCTCGGCCGTTAGATCTAGATCTAGAGGCTAGGATTAGATCCTGTTTTTTTTCGAATCGGTACGCTGTGTCAGCACCGCGTCAGCGTCGTGTCAGCGCCACGTCGGATATTGTTTCTCTGCGATTTTCCTAAATTGATTTAATTGGCAGTTTTGTAGAAAACACCCTACATATTGTTTTTATAATTACTTTTTATATGTTTAGCCAAATTCAAATATTTTATATATTTGGAATCCTCAGAACCAGTAGAATCTTTTGGTTTCATTAGTTTTCTGTTTCAACACATTCAAAAATTTCCAATATTCATGTGACTAGTTTAAGTGTTTTGACATAACTTTAGCTAGAAAAAAAAATTGAGTAAATCAAATTGCTAAAATTTTGTTTAGATGCCCTCTGTCCAATAGCCTTTTTACAAATTTTAGTTATAGAAATTTTATTATAGTAAACTAAATTCTTGAGTTACCCTTTTTATTCAAGTCTAAATATTTGAAAACAAATTAAAAATGTCATCATGCATACTTCATAAAAATTCTAAGAGATAAATATATTAGTTTCTTGAAATTAAATTATTGCATCTCATGCATAGCATATTTTTGTATGGTTATGTTGCTTGTGTGTTTATGTGTGGCATTTTATTTTGTTAGACTATTTGGAGGGAAACGAGGGTCTTTGCAATTGTAACTGCTGCACTCCCGGTTGCCAAGGCAAGTGGCACACCTCATAAAAGTCCTAATATTTTTCTATGCATGAGTAGATTATTTTTCTATAAGCATGTATAGGATAGTATTGCTATGCAAGCCATGTTTAAACTTCCTTATTCCTGTGTCTAGGTTCCTATGCAACACTTAGTAGAATTTTGATGCTATGCAAAACTATTTTTGATGAAATGTTAATTCTACTAAGTTAAGAATGAAACATCTGGGTGGAAAGTGGTTTTGCATGATTTATGTTGAGTGGGTTCCCAGGGGTTTACCTGTGGAATTACACTTGTGGGCGGCCACCCAGGAACAAAGGAATCTGAAGAACTCCGAGTGAAGATTGCTTCCCGTGCAGCCATTGCCAATATGGCCTCTGGCTTTATCAACTAAGCTGCGTGGACTCGCCCCGGCCTGATAGGTGGTGGTAGAGGAATTGTAGGTGAAGCGCGTCAGGCCGTTATGGGGAGGGAATATGCTTCTGAAAGATCTCGTCTCATTCCTCTCCTTTTCCTTAACACTTCCAGAGTGTATAGGATAGTTTGGGTTGAATGGGAACAATGGTGAACGCGCACAACCTCTGCAGAGTTAAAATCTAAATACTTAGTCGTGTCCCCGGTACGGACAATCCGAGCAGCTGAACGAGGACGTCAATAGAGGATTCCACCATTCCAACTTCTAAATTAAAACTTGAGGGGTGAACGAGGGTAGACTGAGACTATGGCTTTCATACCATGTTTGTCTCAACTAGGTAAAGTTGTTTCAAAGAGTTAGGGAAAACTTGCTTTCTGCAAAATAGCCTTGAGCTCCACCAGCCAAATAAGCATATAGGTTATAGAGTTATTCCTCTAAGTGTCCACCATAGTGTCACTTGCCAGTTCCATTATTAAATGGTTCTGACCCACGTTGTTGCAATATTTTCTCTTATTGCAGACTGTTCTGATGACGAGTGAGATTTTCGCCAAGGGTTTCGAGTCTTCAACCAACATGCTCGCTTGTGGCACATGCTGATGATGCAGACTCCATGAAGAATAATTTTCCACTATTTACTCTGTTCACTGCTAGCTTTACGCTATGCAAGTTGTAATGAATATTTTCTAAGTCTGGATCAGCGTTGTAATAAATTGATACTTTGTTGTGATATTACATCGTAAACTGTGTGTGCAAACGAATCGATCTACACGGGTACATGTCATATTTTAAGTGCAGGTACACTACAGTAAGCTTGTGAAAGTCGGTCTTGTTCTGAGCTAGTCTTAAAACCAAGTCTCCTTCTTGAAAAGTCCTTGATCTAACCCGGCGACTGTGGTATCGCCTCAGGTCTTGGTTATATATGGCTGATCTTGCAAGAGCTAGTTCTCTTGCTTCCTCAAGCATGTGAACTGAATTGTGCCGGTCTTGGTCGTTCTCTTTCTCCACATAAACCATGAAGAATATCACTAGGTAACACGGCCTCTGCGCCATAAACCATGAAGAAGGGGTTGAAGTCTGTTGACCTGTTTGGGGTTGTGTTGATGCTCCAAATAACTACTGGCAACTCCTCTTCCCAGCACCCGGCTGCCCTGATCAATGGAACCCGGAGTCTTGGTTTTACACCTCTAAGTAGTTCCTGGTTTGTTCTCTCCACTTGACCGTTTGAGTGGGGGTGTGAAAATGAAGCAAGGTCAAGCTGGATCCCGTTCTCCCTACAGAATTTCTGCATGTCACCGAGTGACAAATTGGTCCCGTTGTCTGTGATGAGATTACCCAAATCTATATATGATTTTCTTCAGTAACTTGACTGTTGTTGCTGTTGTGCAACTGTTGACGGCTTGAACCTCGACCCACTTTGTGAACTCGTCCACTGCCACTAGGAGATGTGTTTTCTTGCCGGGTGATGGCTGGAAAGGTCCTACCATGTCCATCCCCCATACTGCAAAAGGCCATGTTATTGGGAGGGTCCTTAAATCTTGAGCCGACACGTGGATTTTTCTTGCATAACGCTGACATCCATCGCAAACCCGGGCTATATTCTCTGCATCTGCCAAAGCCGTAAACCAGAAGAAATTGTGACTGTATGCCTTGGCTACCCTTGATCTTGTTGATGCGTGATGTCCGCAGTCTCCTGAGTGGATTTCCTGTAGGATTTTCCAGTCTTCCTCTGGCGAGACACATCGTAGAAAAACTCCTGACGTGCTCCTCTTGTGTAACTCTCCATTGATGATGACATATGACTTATCCCGGCGTACGATCTGTCTTGCCAGTACTTCGTGTTGTGGTAGCTCTTCTCTTAGCAAATACGCCAGATACGGCTCTGTCCATGACGGGATTTGGTGTAAGGCGGCAACCAACTGGGATTTCGGGTCATCTGGAACAGCTTGATCTTCTTCTGTTGGAAGCTTGACTGATGGGTGATATAACTCGGCTTTGAACACGTTGGGTGGTACCGGCTCTCACCTAGAGCCGATTCTTGATAAGGCATCAGCTGCCTCGTTCTTTCTTCTGTCTATGTGTTCCACCTGATACACGGAAAAGAACCTGGCTACCTTGTCGACTTCTCTTCTGTAAGCTGCAATTTTGGCGTCCTTTCGATCCCAAGTCCCTGATACTTGTTGGGCGACTAGGTCCGAGTCACCGTAGCGCATGATCCTCTTGATGTTCATCTCCTTGGCGACTCGCAGACCGTGTAACAAAGCTTCATACTCGGCAATGTTGTTTGTGCATGGTTCAAAGTGTATCTGCAAGACGTAACTTAGCATGTCTCCTTTTGGCGAAGTTAAGACGACGTCGGCTCCCGATCCTCCAAATTGCTTTGACCCGTCGAAATGCATAACCCAGTGCATGAGACTCGGTGCGGGGGGTAAGGGGTCAAACTCGGTCCAATCGTTGATGAAATCGGCTAAAGCTTGGGATTTGATTGTTGTCCTTGGCTCATAGTTGATGTGATAAGGCCCCATCTCGATTGCCCACTTTGCTACCCTTACAGTTTCTTCTCTGTTCCTGATTATTTCTGCTAGGGGAGCCGCACTAACGACCGTTATGGGATGCTCTTGGAAATAGTGTGGCATTTTCTGGCTTGCCATGAAGACTCCAAAGACCAACTTCTGCCACTATGGGTATCTCTGCGTTGACTCTATCAGGTCCTCGCTGACGTAATAGACCGGCCTCTGGATTGGGTACTCCTTTCCGCCTTCTTTTCTCTCTACGACAACCATGGCGTTGACGGCTCGTAAATTGGAAGAGACGTATAACAGCATTGGCTCCTTGCTCGTTGGAGCTGCTAAGACTGGTGTTGTGGACAGGGTCTTTTTCAAATCTTCAAAGGCATCATTTCCTTCTTGATCCCACACGAATTTATCTGACTTCTTCAGTAGCTTGTAAAGTGGAAGTGCTTTCTCTCACATCCTTGCTATGAACCGGCTTAGGGTTGTGGTGCAACACGTCAGTTTTCGGACATTGTTTACGCACTCCGTCTTCTTAAGGTTCATGATCGCCTTAATCTTAGCCGAGTTTGCCTCTATCCCTCTTTCTGAGACTATGAAACCCAGCAGCATGCCTGCTAGAACCCCGAATACGCACTTGGTCAGGTTTAGCTTCATCTGATACTTGCGGAGATTGGTGAAGGTCTCCTTCAGGTCTTCTAGTAGTGACTCGGCTTTCTGTGACTTGATCACAATGTCATCAACGTAAGTGTGCATGTTGCGTCCAATCTGATTCTCGAAACACTTCTGGACGCATCTCTAGTATGTTGCACCTGCATTCTTAAGACCAAAGGATATAGTTTTGTACAAGAAAGCACCAAAGGGTTTGATGAATGATGTCTTCTCATTATCATCCATGTTAAGCTTGATCTGGTGATACCCGGAATAAGCATCCAGGAAACATAGCAACTCGTTGCCGGCTGTGGCATCAATTATCTGGTCTATCCGAGGTAAAGCAAAAGGATCTTTTGGGCAAACCATGTTCAAACTTGTGTAATCAACACGCATCCACCACTCTCCGTTTTTCTTCATGACGAGGACCGGGTTAGCCAACCACTTCGGGTGATACACTTCCATGATGAAGCCAGCCACTAACAGGCGCGCTATCTCTTCTCCAATGATCTTTTTCCTGTTTGCATTGAAACGTCGCAAACCCTGCTTTACCGGCTTTGTTGTGGATCAACATGTAAGTTGTGCTCGGCGAGTTCGCTCGGGACACCCGGCATATCTGAAGGAGACCATGCAAAGATGTCACTATGCTCACGGATGAACTCGACGAGCGCGCTTTCATGTTTCGGTACCATGTGAGACCCGATCGAGAACTGCTTTGAGGAATCTCCTTCCACGAAATCAACCATCTTAGTGTCTTGAGCTGACTTGAATTTTTTCTTCTCTTCTTCGTGAGCCGGCTTGTCCAGCACGCGCTTGTCATCCGGATCTACTTGAGACTTGTAGTACTTCAGCTCTTCCTCTGAACAGGCCTGGTCTGCCATGATAGCATCACCTCTGTCGCACTCTATTGCCATGTCTTTGCTTTCCTCGACTCTGATGGTTCCCTGGGGACCCGGTATATTCAATTTGAGGTATACGTAACACGGTCTTGCCATGAACTTGGCGTAAGCCGGCCTTCCAAACAACGCATGATATGGACTCTTCAGATCAACGACCTCAAAAGTCAGGTATTCTGACCTGTACAGTTCCTTGCTTACTCCAAAAGCTACCTCCAAGCTGATTTGGCCTCTTGGGTGTGCCGACTTTCCTGGGACTATGCCATGAAAAATTGTTGAGGTTGGTGTGAGCCGGCTTACAGACAAGCCCATCCTCTTGAACATCTCCAGGTATAAGATGTTGATGCTGCTTGCTCCGTCCATCAGGACCTTGTTTAAACGGAACCCGTCCACCCGAGGTGCAACGACTAGAGGTAGGAGACCCGGGTATTCTATTCTTGGCGGGTGATCGTCCCTGCTCCATGAAACTGATTGTTCTGACCACCTCAAAATCTTGGCACAGCCCTTGCTACGTGTGACGCCCGAAAATTGGTACTATGTAGATTTAAGCGATCCCGCCGAAATCCGCATAATAACGATTTTAGGTCGCCCACCAGACATAATGTGCACGCCGAAACATGCGCATTATGTGGGTGGAATTGTGATAACATTACAACAGTTCCGATACATCCACAAATACAACAAAGATATAATTACAACAACGACTCGAACGAGTCAAGGTACAAAAGATACAATACAAAGATACAAATGACAGCGGAAGCAAAATAGTATCTGACTACGGATAAGATACAGATTGGACTAAGAGTCCTGAACATAAGCGATGGCGCCATATCCCTGCCAGCCAAGCCGGAGAGATTCCCAAGCTAACGTCGTCAGACTTCAAACATGTTAACTGCACATAAAGCACAGCCCAAAACAGGGTCAGGACACTCTATGGCAAGCAAAACCGACTTGCCTACTTTCTACACCATCTCCCAAAATATGGGATAGGTGGACTTAGCGGCAGCAGCACTAGCAACCTAGAGAGACACGCTACAACTTCCGTCTAATCAGAGAGTGATAAGAGAGCGCATAAGATAAACATCTACAACCAACACCAAACATAACCCATTCTCAGATTAACCCCCTCAACCAAGTATGAGGAAGCAATTCGGGAAACTCACACATTGAACAGTTTTGGTTACCATTTATTGTGAAAGTAATTCTATATTACTAGTCAAGTTAATTAACATTAATTAGGTGTAAGTTGTCAAGATCTTGTTAGCCAGCATCATCACCAAGTCGTCCATAACCGTGGACCCGGCTCATCGATAAGATTATACCCTGCAGGGGTGCACTACTGGACCCGTACTCGTTCGATCAACCCCAAAAGCAAAGTCAGAAGGTAGGGCATCTCAACACGGCAAATCTCTTCTCTACAACCCATCCAGGGAACAACATGATTGTGTGCACGGCTAATCAGGTCCAGTGCCCGCGGGATCGACCTTCATAGCACTCTAAGAACGTGCCACCCTATATGAGAATCGACTACTCCATCACCATGAGATTGTTATGTAACCATATGCATGCATCAAATGGAAAGCCCGAACTACTTACGACGCCCTGGATAAGAAGCGGATTAGATCGAAGCCGCGGGGGGCTCCATAGGGCCTCCCACAAGCGGTTAGTGCGCTCAAAATTGGATCTGAGAACAAAATCTCAGTTCCTAGGTCGACACTTAGCAGAACAAAGCACCTCGCAAGGTCTTCCGCCGGTGTCTTATCTTTTAATTATAATACCCCAATATAAGACAACATTTTATTAAGGTAGCATAATTTATCATGCTAAGCTGGTGAAATAAAATAAGACAGACGGACGACTCGCACAAACAACTCTAAGCATGCGCTACGACTCGCAAGGCTAACAGATAAACATTCAACAGGTGATGGGATGTGGGGATAAAGCTGTATAGGCTACAGGAGAAACATGTGATGGGATCGCAATTCAAGAATTGAATACTAGGGTAGCAGAGATCAACGACAGGAATGAAAGACAATGTATAGGTAAACAAGCAAACTTTGCTTGCCTGGAATCCCGCATGGAAGCAGATCTTGTCGTTGCTCACACATCTCAACGTCTTATCCGCGAAGAAGCAACAAACACTGGAAAGCGTAAAAGATGCATTTTACAACTACGGCAAAAGATTCAGCATGATCATACGAGAATGATGCATGGCATGGCAAGATGCAATACAATGCAGGTAATCCAAATTAAGCGGGAAAGCAACCCCCGGCAATTAATATTTAGGTGCAAGTTATTTATTTACCAGCAATATTAAATGTTGGTTAACATGATAACACATGGCATGGGTGATCTAATTAAATTAAATGGAATAGAGCATTATATATTTATTACCCCACACATTCCATATTTAATTATTTAGTTGCAATTAACAAATTACACTAAGCAATTAAAATAACAGATGCAAAATGGCATACAAATGGCATATTAATGTTCCTTTCATTTTTTGATATAAAAACATATAAAGATTATTTGATTTGGAGTTATAGAATTAAATTTATTAACATTTTAGTTTTAGGGTTCTTTCTGCAATTTACAGGACCTGTTCGTGATGAAACTGTGTCGGTGGGGAGTCTCTGCGCAGAAAACAGAAACAACAGGGGCTTTGGCGCAATTATTCAGATCCAGATATGGATCTGGGTTTTTGCATCGGAGGTGAGGCTAGCCACAGCGACTGACGCGCGGGCCCCAGGCGCCACGCAGGCGTGGGTGCGTTGTGCTGGCCTCCGTTGTCGATGACAGGCAGGGCCCGCATGTCAGTGGGAGCAACAAAGGGAAAAAAGGGGGTTTATAGAATTAAAGTTATTAACATTTTAGTTTTAGGGTTCTTTCTGCAATTTACAGGACCTGTTCGTGATGAAACTGTGTCGGTGGGGAGTCTCTGCGCAGAAAACAGAAACAACAGGGGCTTTGGCGCAATTATTCAGATCCAGATCTGGATCTGGGTTTTTGCACCGGAGGTGAGGCTAGCCACAGCGACTGACGCGCGGGCCCCAGGCGCCACGCAGGCGTGGGTGCGTTGCGCTGGCCTCCGCTGTCGATGACAGGCGGGGCCCGCATGTCAGTGGGAGCAACAAAGGGAAAAAAGGGGGTTTATAGAATTAAAGTTATTAACATTTTAGTTTTAGGGTTCTTTCTGCAATTTACAGGACCTGTTCGTGATGAAACTGTGTCGGTGGGGAGTCTCTGTGCAGAAAACAGAAACAACAGGGGCTTTGGCGCAATTATTCAGATCCAGATCTGGATCTGGGTTTTTGCACCGGAGGTGAGGCTAGCCACAGCGACTGACGCGCGGGCCCCAGGCGCCACGCAGGCGTGGGTGCGTTGCGCTGGCCTCCGCTGTCGATGACAGGCGGGGCCCGCATGTCAGTGGGAGCAACAAAGGGAGAAAAGGGGTTTTTATTCGTCGGAGCTGGGGATCGAACTCGCGCCGCGCGGAGCGCACGGATCGGATCGGTGGTGCTAGCCACTAGGTCTGGTCGGTGCTTGTGTTAGGAAGAGAGTTTGTTGGTTAAGTGGTGGATGGGGGGTTTAATTTCCTGACGAAACTGAATCTCAACGGACAGATCGCACGACAGCGACGGACTGCATAGCGACCACAGCGGGCGGCGCTGGACGCAGGTGTTTGCGGTTGTGCCTGCTAGTGTGCGTGTGTGCGTGGCGCAGCCACGTCTCGGACGAACGGTGAAAGGAGGACATGAAGGGGACAATGAAAGCAAGGCCAAAAGCCCGATCTAGAGTTCGGCCACGGCGACAATGGCGCGTAGCAGGAGTCAGAGACGAATTCGACGACCCGTGAAGTAATTGACATGGGGGACGGAAGGAAACGGGAGAGGATCTCACCGGGAGTTCGTCAGGGGAGTGGTTCTTGCCGGGGAAGACCGGAGGCGGGGAATTTGGCGGCGGCACTCCGCCGGCCGCGGGGGAGACAAGGACGAGGGCGACGGGCACCGCGGCTTCGCGTCCACTTAATCCGGTGGAGGAGCTCGACGAGGGGATCGCGCTGCTCCGGTGCTCCTCCTCGGTGCTTCGACGGCACCGGAGCGGTGGGCGAACGGCGTGGTGGTCTCTGGTGGTGAGAGGGTGGAGAAGAAACAGAGGGAGAGAAGGGAGAAGAAGGGGCGGCGGCGGCTGAGAGGGAGAGTGAGAGAGGGGAGGCTAGGGTTCGGGAGGAGAGGGCTAAGTAGGAAGGTAAAGGTGAGGCAGTGGGGGCTCCATGTCTCGCTGTAAAGTTCTCCTCCCGTACGGGGAGGAAGGCGACAGGGGGTGAGGAGAAATGGGCCGGGGTTGGACTTCGGAGATGGGCCAGGGGAGAGAAGCGGCCCAGGTTTTGTTTTTTCTCTGTTTTTATTATTTCCTTCTTTTATTCTTTTCCTGTTTTCATATTTTAAAACAAAATAGGAGAAGAAAAAGATTTATAACTTTTGGCAAATATTTATAGTTTCAAAAATACATAATTTAATATATTAGTTTGAATATTTGAAAAGAATTTAAATATCATATTTAAATTGATTTGGTTTGCATTTAGATTTAAAAGTGCAATTTGAATTTGAAGGGTGTGATTTAATTTTAAATGCAACAATATAAAAGAAGTGACAAATGCATGATGAAATGATGACATGATGATGCAAGGAGAAAAACAAGAAAATCTAATTGGGGTTAAATCCCGGGATGTTACATTACGGCATTGACGGCTCTCTCTCCTTAAACTTGTGTTCCCTTCTAGATGTGCTAGTGGTGAAAGCATGGTACTGACCCTGACTATGAAGCTCCTTCGGGCTTTGCTGATAACCTCCTCCTTAGTTCTGACTTGACCCGGCGTTGTTATTTGGTGGTCCCTGAGACCCGGGTCCTTGGTTTTGATGGGCCAGGTTACCGTCGTTTCCATTGTTTCCATTGAAGTTACCCTGATTCCGCTCTATGGCATGTTCATGTTTCATCCATGCTCTCATGTCAGCGCACTGGGATAGGGTGTGGCTTGCTGGTTTACCGTTCTTGGCGTGTCTCGGACACGGCATGTTGTATATCTCGCTGATTTTTGGCCCTCTCGCAGGACCTCCTCTGAAATTTCCGCCGGGTCTTGGTCCTCTGTACCCTGTTGATTGGGTGGTTCCAACAAACTCTGAATTTCCTCCCTCAAAGGGACGCTTATTATTGCTATTCGGGTTCACATTGTTCTGATTTTGGCCCGGGTTACGGCCTGCGTTGACTCGGTTGTTCTTTTGTTGCTCTTCCGTCTCACGCGGTCTTTTATCTGTAGTTACATACTTGTTAGCAATTGTGACCGCTTCACCTATTGTGATGTCTTGGCGGGATGCATCTTCTCTCATACGTCCAAGTTTATGCGTCAAAGAGTCGAAACCACAGTTTTTCTCCATAGCTGTTATAGCCGTGTGCGCCGAGATGTTGGTGGATGACTGTAAGATCTCTGTGACTCGGGCTAACTGTCTGGCTGACTCGGTCTTCCTCATAACACACCGATCAAGATCCGCCTCGGTATATTGCTTCTTACACGTCCCGGCGAAATTTTTTATGAATGTCGCCTTAAGTTCCTCCCACGAGTTGATGCTACGTGGCTGAAGTAAGTCGAGCCAGATCTTGGGTGCTCCTTCTGCCATCATGAGGTACAGGTATCTTGCACATAGGTTTGCTATTGCGTTCATCATGTCCATAGCCATGCTATAGCCACTCAACCACGTCTCCGGGTTCATGTTTGGTTCGTAGTTGACAATCTTGCTTGGCTCTTTGAATTTTTCTGGGAAAGGTTCTAATCTGATCGCATCTGATAAGCATTTAGATCCTGTCAGGTTTGCTGACGAGCCCCCTCCATGACCCGGCGCAGGCGAAGTTACGACCGGTCTAGGCTGAGCCACAACTCCAACTCCGGCTTCTGGTACAACTGCTCCAGCGGCCGCGCGTCTTGCTCTCAAACTGTTGACTATGGACTGGGCAGCAGGTGCGGCCACCCTTCGTGGCGCGATAACATGTTGTGGCTGTTGTACTTCTTGTTGCTGGATTTGCCGGCTTACCGGTCCAAGCCTGTTATGAATTGATCTTGCTGCTACCGGCTCTGGCTGTCGGGTCCTGGTATGGCTTCTTACTGGTACTGAATTGAAAGCTTGTGAGCCTCGCGGATTGTTGTTCTGCTAGACCACGGCCGTTAGCAATAAATCAACAACTCTTCTTGCTTCTAAGCCGGCCGGTGAGTTGTCGAAAGGTATTTGCCCTAGGGCATGTGTCGCTGCAAAAAATATTATCAACTTGGTCATTGTAATTACCCGGAGGAGGATTGAACCTGGTGGAGGTGGTGGTAGTTGATCGATGACCGCTACTCCGGCTCCTGCCGGGCTTCTCACTGGCGCTCCTGGTAACCCGGCCGGTGGCACGCCTGCTCCTGGCGCCGGGTTAGCCGTTACTACTGGTACTGGTGCCGCATTGGCTGGTGTCTGATATTCCAAAGCCCGAGGTGCTATGGTGTTTGTCCCGGTTGGTAGGTGAAGCCGGCTTCCGCATCTTCTGTTTTGGACAGCAGTTAACTCGTCCCTCCTTCTCTGAAGGATGCTTCTTTCTTCCAGTAAGCTTTGCTCTTGCTGAACCACCAATCGCTCTCTATCTTGTATACGTCGGGTTTCATCCACACGCTCTTGATTCGCCCTTGCCACTGCCTGCCTTAAGTCTTCTATCTCTCTCATCATAGCCGTGCTAGTATTTGTTATGTCTCCCATATGCTGCGCCGAGCTTGCTGATGTTCCGGCGAGCGCTTGCTGCTCCAAAGGTGGTGGCTGGACCATGTTAGCCGGGTTTGGTGTTGGCACCGGTGTATGTTCTAAGATCAGGTTTCCAAGGGCTATCCCTGCAGTTGGTACATGCGCCTGGGCCATAGAACTGAAGGTCGGTAAAATCCCTCTGGTATTGGGGTTTGGTGGTGCATAGTTTGCTACTGGTGCAGCAATTTGATTTTGATCTCAGTTATCTCTGTTCCACCATGTTGTTGCCTCGGCACTTGTCTCGTCGCTCACGGAAGTCATAACTCCTTCAGCCGGTGGTGCCCGGGTCACTACGTGAACCGTCATATGACGTACGGGTCCCAACGACGTCGGGTGATCTTCATCTTCAAGCCCGTCTCCATAACGATCCTCGAACAATGGTAAGATTGACTATGTGTCTGTGTCTAAATCTGACATATTGGTGGGGGTGATAATGAAACCCTGCATGACTCGGATCGTCGACTCTCCCTCTTCGGTGGTGACTTCAAACTCTGGTGATCCGACTAACTCTTCTCCGTCCGTCTAGGCCATCGTGGTTGACCCGGACTCTGATTCGAACTCCAGCTCATAATGTTCTCTGCCGGCTCCGCTAGATCGGATCACACCGACGAAAACATCGATCTGCCCGAAGATGAGCATAGATTCGGTTTCCAAAAAATCTGCCTCTTCTGTCCAGCCGGAGTCGTCTATGATCCGCTCCCCCCTGGAAGCGTGTAGATCTGGCCGATAGCTACGTTTTCCATACCTCGCCACGCCTCTCCTGAAAAAGTGATGCTCTTGGCCGCAGGCCCTACGGTGGGCGCCAACTGTCGTGGGATTGTCACGACAAATGTTTCTGGGTGGAAACTTGAGATGAGGGGCATGGCGGCTTCCGACATCAGGAGCTTGTCTAGCGTGGCGTGGGGAAACAAGGGTTTACCCAGGTTCGGCCCCTCATCTTGAGGTAAAGACCTACTTCCTACTTCTGCTTTATTGCTCTGGGTTTCGAGGACTCGGCGCCTTAGTTTCCGGGTCTCGAGATTACAAGGGTGGTATCGCCTATGACTTATGACCTTCGAACCTAGCTCTCTAGGAACCAGGATACCCCCTTATATAGGCGGTGGGTCTCGCTGGAGGTACAAGCCGGGATCCGAGTTCCTATCATACCCGGACTATATTCTAAGTCCTCTAAGTCTTCGCCTTCCTTAGCAGGCTTTGTCTTGTACTTGGTCTCCAGCCTTCTGGATCCTTCTTGCTTGCGAGCCAAGGCACACGTTGCGCACCTGCTTACGTGTCACCCGGCCCACGTCTTTATGCTTGATCCGGCCCAGGCTCTTGCCAGGCCGGCTTATCTTCTATGTCGGTGGGCCTACCGGGTTATGATCCCCTCAACACGGTCCAAGTCTTTCGCTGCTCGTCCTGGACTGGAGCTTCGGAGGCCGTCGTCTCCACCGTACGTGTGTGACGCTCTGCGAGGTGCCGCGCTAGCGGTGCTAGGAGGTCTACGTCCTCTACACGACCTTGAGGTCTACTACGTCGTCTTCATCGTCAACGTTTGTGCGGGAACGTAATCCCCGCTTTTCGGTCTACAAGGGTATGTATATCAATCTCCTCTGTATTACTATATCTGCATAGTATAGACTCTTGCTAGTTTAAGGATATCGTCGTTAGCAGCCCCTTCACTTTTTGGGGTTGGAGGATAATACTAAGATTTGCAATGGAGCACTACAATCAATCATGTTGAACACAAAATAGCTCCCCCTAAATATGTGCATATAAGTAGTTTGCGTTGGAATGCAAATGCACACATAGGTCTAGAGCTTTTTGAAATGATCGAGTAGGTTGTCTAGAGGGGGGTGGAGGAATAGGCAACTACAAATTTTCTTTTCTTACAATTAAGGTATTGCTCAAATATAAGTTCTCTAGAAATGAACCTAGGTGAACAATCCTATATGATGAGCAAGATACAACTAGCAATATATGATAAGCAAGATGATAAGCTAGTAAACAAGTAAAGGTAGGTGAAGAGATAACCACACGGTGACGCGGAGATATATCCCGAAGTTCACTTCCCAAAGGAAGCTACGTCTCCGTTGGAGCGGTGTGGAGTCACAAGTGATCCCCAAAAGCACGAAGGCCACTGTGTTCTCCCTCGAGCTCCTCCTCCAATGAGGATGACCAGGAGCCACTAGATGATGCCCTTGAGGTCAGCAACAAACCTTAACAAGGGTGAGGCACACTCCACAACAAAATTGGAGGCTCTCACCAAATCTTCACGAATCCCAAATCCGCGAAGATCACAAGGCCAAGGCACTCATCCACAACTTAATTGAAGGCTCTTGGCTTGTCCCCGTAGCTCCCAAAGCCACAAAGACCTCTACTTCCGTCAAGGGTTCCAACAAACCCAAGAGTAACAAGAACCGCAAGATTTGGTGGGGGATTTGAAATTCCTTTGGTGGAAGTGTAGATCTAGATCTCCTCGGGCACTCCTCAAAGTATCAAGGTGTTTGGAGCAAAGGAGTGGGACATCTATGAGTTTGAAGCTTTTCAACAATGGTGGAGAGAGAGAGCAAGCTTAAATCTGAATGGGGAAGATGACCCCTTATATAGCCCTCTCAATAAGGCATGTCGGTACTACCGGTGCAGGCCGGTACTACCGGACAGCTACCGAAATAGCGAGCTCGAAAAATGCTGGAGAGGGTCGGTACCGAAAGGGCTATCGGTACTACCGGCGGGAGCCCGTACTACTGGGCAAGTACCGGGAACTAAGTGAAAGCGACAGGAGGGTATCAGTGCCAATTTTTCTAATCGGTACTACCGGCCATGGCTGGCCGGTACTACGATAGGCAAAATCAACACTTGATAATAAGCATTGGATGGCTAGTGTGAGTGTATATGGTTTGTGCATTGTGTTAGTAGAATCGAATCCCCACAAACCTTTTATATGGATCCCCCCTTGATAGTATGGATAAACCTATAAAATGCAAATTATCCTAGAAGACTAAGTCTTCATGCTTCCATGCTTGACAAGACGATGATCCTTTAGCACACTATTAGTTCGCTCATTGTGTTGTTAACAAACATCAAAACAGGATTAGGACTAGGCATGTCGTTTCACTTTTCAATCCCACTAGAGAAACATGATATAATTTGCAAAATATGAGACATTACCCCTATATATAAAGCGGGCTGATATTCTCGCCCTGGCGTTGCTCCGAAATTCGGGTTCGATCGAGATCGGACGGCCCAAATCGCTCAATTCGCGCGTGAACAGTGATGAACAGTGTCGCGCACACTTTTGCAATTACCCGCCCGCCGAGGACCTATATCTAATTATCAGGGACTAATTTGAAAATGGTTCAGTCCATTTTCCCCATCTCCCCCGTCTCCAGCCCGCCCCCCGCCGCCGCCCTCCTCACCACCAGAGGCCGCGCCGCCTGTGCCCCTCCCCACCTCCCCCCGACTCCAGCCCGCCCCCCGTCGCCGCCCTCCTCGCCACCTGCCGGCCGCGCCGCCCCTGCCCACGCGCCGACCTCATTTCCCCTGCTCCTCCTCGCGGTGTTCATCCGCATCCAGACCCCGCCCCCGGCTGCGTCGTGCACTTCGCTCCTCGCCTGCGATCGCTCTGTCCATGGTGGTCGCCGCTGGCCGGCCTCCCTCCACGACGCCAACAGCCCGCCCCGATCTCGGCTTTCCTCTCTCCCCGTCGTTCTCCTTCACGCCCTCCATGGCTCCTGGCCGCCGCCCCGGTTGCAAGGATGATAGGAATTCTACTTCCGCTGCATGTCAATTCCTTGAGAAGTCGCCGGTCGCCGCTGGTCGGCCTCCCTCCGCCGTGCCACCAGCCCGCCCGAGCTCCAGCCTGGCCGTACCAATCTCGCTGCTCTCAGGTAAGGTTCCAACAGCATTCTCTTTTTCTAAGTAAAATTCGTTAAATTCTTTCACCTACGTGTGATGCTTTCAATAGAAGAAGTGGTTTTGTTGGTTTATTGGAGCAATCATCAGATCCTCTCTCGGTGCAGACATGTAATCACTAGCCTTTGTTATAGTTTACACCAGCCTTTGTGTGCAATTTTTAGGTAAAATTTATCCTCTCTAATCAATTCAATTACCTTTCCTTCGTTTTACATTCTTCGGAAATCTAATCTGGTTGTAAAGATCTAATATCCAAGTGTTTGCATATTGCTCCAGAACCTCTCTCAGTTCAGTTACTAGCCTTTGTTATTGTTTGCATTTCCTTTGTGTGCAATTTCTGAAAACTTTATCATCTGTACTCAATTCAATTACCTTGCTCCGTTTTAGCTTTTTCAGAATCCAATCTAGTTGTCAAGATTTAATTTCCATTTGTTTGCATACACATAGATATTAGAGTGATTCTTTATTAAGTATCATATAGACAGTCAATGTACCCCTATATATAAAGCGGGCTGATATTCTCGCCTTGGCGTTGCTTGAAATTCGGTTGTTCGATCGAGATCGGACGGCCCAAATCGCACAATTCGCGCGTGAACAGTGATGAACAGTGCCGCACACACTTTTGCAATTACCCGCCCGCCGACGACCTAGATCTAATTATCAGGGACTAATTTGAAAATGGTTCAGTCCATTTTCCCCATCTCCCCCGTCTCCAGCCCGTCCCCCGCCGCCGCCGCCCTCCTCGCCACCTGCGGCCGCGCCGCTCGTGCCCCTCCCCACCTCCCCCTGACTCCAGCCCGCCCCCCGCCGTCGCCCTCCTCGCCACCTGCCAGCCGCGCCGCCCCTACCCACGCGCCCACCTCATTTCCCCTGCTCCTCCTCGCGGTGTTCATCCGCATCCAGACCCCGCCTCCGGCTGCGCCGTGCACTTCGCTCCTCGCCTGCGATCGCTCTATCCATGGTGGTCGCCGTCGGCCGGCCTCCCTCCACGGCGCCAACAGCCCGCCCCGATCTCGGCTCTCCTCTCTCCCCGTCGTTCTCCTTCACGCCCTCCATGGCTGCTGGCCGCCGCTGGCCGGCCTCCCTCCGCCGTGCCACCAGCCCGCCCCGAGCTCCAGCCCGGCCGTAATCTCGCTGCTCTCAGGTAAGATTCCAACAGCATTCTTTTTTTCGAAGTCAAATTCGTCAAATTCTTTCACCTACGTGTGATGCTTTCAATAGAAGAAGTGGTTTTGTTGGTTCATTGGAGCAATCATCATATCCTCTCTCGGTGCAGACATGTAATCACTAGCCTTTGTTATAGTTTACACCAGCCTTTGTGTGCAATTTTTAGGTAAAATTTATCCTCTCTAATCAATTCAATTACCCTTGCTTCATTTTACATTCTTCGGAATCTAAACTGGTTGTAAAGATCTAATATCCAAGTGTTTGTATATTGCTCCAGAACCTCTCTCAATTCAGTTACTAGCATTTGTTATTGTTTGCATTTCCTTTGTGTGCAATTTTTGAAAACTTTATCATCTGTACTCAATTCAATTACCCTTGCTCCGTTTTAGCTTTTCCAGAATCCAATCTGGTTGTCAAGATTTAATATCCATTTGTTTGCATACACATAGATATTAGAGTGATTCTTTATTAAGTATCATATAGACAGTCAATGTACTAAAATATTGAGGTATATCTACATTCGATTTTATCAGCGATGGTGGTTGAGATATAGTAAGAAGAAGTATTTTCTCTTTAACGTAAACATGTAAGGATTCCTCATGCATATATTCACAATTTTGTATTGTAGTGCTGCCAATACATGGTATGGAGTAAAGGGAAACTTCTCAAACGAAGGCATTATCAAGGAATTTAACTTACTATTTTTCTTTCACTTTTCTCTATTAATCGTCTTAGCTAACTCATCCTGGATATTTTTTCGTAAAGATTCAGCCGTAATCATTTGAAGATAAACATTCCTTGCTGCCCATATGGCTATGGCTAATTCCTAATGGGACAAGGATTAAAATGAAACAGGATGTCTATAGTATTGCAGAAATTTGATACTGACCTTCATGCGTGGAAAGGTACGCTTACTACTTGGTATTTCACTTAGAGCATTTACTGCTCTACTCGCATAGTATCAAAACATGTACTCACGTGTTGTTCTCATATTCTTCTAAACTGTGTGTTTTAAGTTAATTGATAACCTTTATGTTACTGAAGGTACAAATCGGTTGCTTCTTTTCTATGTTAAGTATTTTGTGGCAACAACAAACAAAGTTGGATGTACAGGATGTGCAGAGTTAGTCCATTTCTATCTCTCTTTCCTTGGAAAATTTGTAGTGTTTGAAGTTTGAACCCATGAGGACATAGCCAATATCATGTTTCTTTGCACTAATATAAGTATAGCATAGCAAGTTCTAAAGTGGCAATACTTCACCATTAAGTTATTGGTGGTTTCTTAATTATAAGCGTCATTTTCGTTCTGCTAATTTTTTCCTTTAATCTGCAGCTTCTGATATATGTTTACCGCTTCTAAACATCAGTACTATTTAAAAGTTTATGCTCCCTAACTGTATTACTTACATAAAGTTTGTTTTCTGGCCTTTCAATTCATGTATTCTTCTCACACCAACGAAACAAAATATGTTCAGTTAAACTACTTATATTACAGAACCATCTACAGGATTTAGAAACTATTGAGATGATATTGCGAAATGGCGGTTCGCATAAAGCTTTTTTTGGTGACCTTTTGATTCATGACTTCTTCTCATACCAATGTAATGAAATTAGTATAGAGTAATTATACAACAGCATCAACTATAGTGATTGGAGACTATTGAGATGGTACTGTCAAACGGACTAAAGGTATCCTTTATCAAACAAAGAATGGCAGGCAAAATGTGAAGCAAAGCATGAATTTCATGCATACGTTCGTATACTTGAACTATTGTGATACTCATTCTAAAAAAAATCCAGATGCAGGCAGACTTAGGTATTTCTGATATGTCTTATATTGAGTAGATTTCTAAAGATGAGCCAATTCATCCTGATTCCGCTGTTACATGTGACTACTGACTTAGATTTTTAATCCGGTTTGATTTCAGGTGATTAGTTACTGAAAATACGTACCTTTTGTCATCTAGATGCTTCAGTGAGGACTAAGCTGCACGGAATCATGGCATCCGACTACTACACATCGGCTGCAGTTGGGAACTATGGAGTTGAGGGTTTGGAGACACAGGAGAGCATTGCTGCATCACCAGAGGCACCATTGGTGGAAGAGAACATACCCGCTGAAGGTTACAAGGTGAATTCGAAAACCGCATTCTATGTAAATTAGTTTGTGCTTAGCACTGGGAAATCATTTTCTGATGCTGTTGTTCGAGCTCATTCAGTCCAATTGTTGTGAAAAACTTTATCTGGGGTAAAACAAATGAAGGGCCACTTTATCTGGGTTGTGATTTATGAGGATAGACAATAGTTCTATGCCGTTTGATGCACATATCAGTACCGTTGCTTTGTTAACAACATAGTGCCTATGCATTTGTTTTCTGGAGGAAGAACACTGAAAACGAGTTCAGACATGGTGCACTGCATTTGACTGTTGTTGTTGCCAGTTTTAATCTTTCATTTTTGCAAATCCACTAGAATTTATTTTATCAATCAATAAAAGGCATAGTGTAGGCACCCTGTGATAATTTATTTTTTCCCGGAGGGATAGACGCAAGGTTAGCAATATATGTATTATGTTGTTATAATCGTTGCAAGTGATTTTGTCTTTTATGCAGGTGGTTCCAGGTCGTCTTCTGCTGCCCATGTTGTTTGTCCGGCTGAGTGCTATGTTTCTCCTAGAATGTTTGATTTGATGTGGTCTTGCAATTGAAGCCAAGCTTTTATTTTGCAGACCTCCGTAATGCGTATGTGTTTGTTAAAGAAAATATACATGTTAGTATTCGTGTAAAGATGCTGAGTGACAGTGCATTCCTACTATACTTTTTTTGAAGAGAATATGTTATTGTTTCTGCATGCAATTATATCTTTGTCGTTCGCCAGCGGTGAACTAGACTTGGTTCAGTGGATGTAAGAATATTATGATTCAGTAGAAAATGTCGCTACTCAGCTTGCTGACCTGAAGATATCAGATTTGCCATGTAACTTATATACATTGCCAGTGGTTAAGTACATGCTAAGCCCATATGCTTCAGTCAGAATGCACCTTACACCAATTGATGGAGGTTCAGGTGTTGGCACCACTGTTAGGACCTACAAATGTTCTGTTTGGTGTACTACTGTTCATGCTATGGTGAAACTTAAAAGTAATATCATTAGAATTTACAGACACATTGATTGCAGCATTCTTCAAATACCAGATGCAATTGCCCCATATTAGATATATCTATGCATGTCAGCGTCATTATTGGTAGACCTTTTGTTGCTTAAACCATTCTATGGTGAGTTGTTACAAATTCTAGATGTAGACTGTTGTTTCTTCATATCATATAAAAGCTTGCTCCACTTAAATTTCAGTACATGTCTGACGTGCTTTCATTTCAGTTAAAATATTTCAGATTAAAACCACATGTCCCATTTAGAATATATACAATGCAACTAAACCAACATAACAAACTACACACAAAAATCCACACAAAAGGCGCGGCGTGCCGCCGCGCCAAATTCAACTAGTTAATACTATAGCCTAGGTCATTTTCTTGCTATTGTGTATGTCGTGCAATATTCCTTCATTGTGTAATTAGACACCGTACACTGTCAGCTATCGTTAGCTGAGACGCATCATATGTAAATATGATATAGTACATCCATATTATTTGCCCAGGTAATGTTTTGATTTGGACGCACGTAAGTGAACTAGTTGTACAACGGTCCAATTGTGTTTCTGTGTTAGTATCAACGCTGTCATTATCTGATCATACGTGTGGCAGCCTCGTACCCGATAGTACTACCAGATCCCCGTGACATTAAATCATCATAATTTGACGGTGTCAGCATATATATCACATTTCTTCCATATGATCGTCATACTAACGACAAATATGGCATCCATGGTTCATGGTTGTGTTCGTCTGCCTCCCTCTGCGTGCTTGCTTTTGTTTTGAGAAAGAGAGGGTTAAAAGGAAATGTAGAGGAAGAGATCGGCTAAGCCAGCATGTACGCGTACGTTTGGTCGTGGAATGAATATGAACATATGACCATATGGTGTAACACACTAACACGATCAAAGATGAGGTTTCCTGAATACAAACATATGACCCCATGCGAATTAATGAATTATCCTAGCTAGTTTAGATGTATTTGTTCATTATCCCCCGTCTCTATAATCTTTTAGGGCTGCGCTTGTGGCGTCGTGTGTTCCACGCGATGACCAAATTTCAGTTGCTCGATATAATTCCCAATGTTTTATACATGGAAAACTTTATTTCTCAACCATTTTGCACAGTATGAAAAAAACGCCGTTTGTATGTGTCACATCAACATAAAAAATGAGCATTCATAATCTGTGAAGAAAAGAGTAATTATCTTCACATGAGTTAAGTCGACCATCTAAAAAAGATATACGTGGTGTGCACCGCGCTCTCCCAGGCCATCTGCGTTCCGAGCCGTCCGATCCTCTCCCCGGGCCGATCTCCACCGTCCGAACGGTCGCTGCTTTTTTTTCTTTACCTTACGGCCCACCAGTCAGGGCCTCGCCGGGTCAAGCATCCGGTGCATCTGGTATCGCGCGCGCCTCGCTCTCCCACGCGAGCGGTGGAGAGGGTTTTCGGCCCCACCGGTCAGTTATTCTGGACGCGTTGGTCGTCCTCGACGTCGGCCACAGTCGCCGCCGTACAGAGATGGCGCGTTCGTCCATGGAGGGGCGCTACAGCGCCGGCGGAGTGGGTGCTGCCGTCCCCTCGCGTATACAGGTCTCAGCCTTATCTTTCCGTTCCCCTCCTGCCTCATTCCCCCGCCTCTCTCCGAGCTCATTCCCTTTCCCGTCTCACAGCCTGGATCTCGCTGCTGTCTGAGCCGCTCTTCACGCCGATTTGGTCGCCGCCAGGTTGCTCGCCGCGCTGGCCGTTCCAGCTGGAGCGATGGTGTCGCAGGGGTCCGACGTGGGTTGAGGTAGGATCCGCCTAAATCATCTTATTTTACTCCGTTTGCGTTCTTGGTCGTGGCCCATCGGTTCCAAGATCGTTAGATCTGGTCGAGGGTGCACATCAGTACGATTTGGGGGCTGGGTCGTAAGGATCTTAGGATCTTCTGTTGGGACATGGTTGTTTCTCCTAAAATATGCCAGGGTCTGCTCTCAAAAAAGATTAATTTTACCTTCAATAGTACATAAGGATGCATCGCTTTTTTAGCATTCTTGGCCTCTGATCTTTTTTTTTGAGATGTGGCCTCTGATCTTTGTATGGCTATAGTTAGTTATAAATTTGTCTCCTTACGCTTGTTGTGCGTCTCTTATTTAGCGGTTACTTGGAATAGTTTTGCATTTCCAGAGCTAAGACTCGAGGATCTTTGGATCTCAACTCTGCTGCACTGTTTAACTGGTCCTGTATTTGTACATACATGCAACTAAGTTCTTAGATTCTTTTGATAGATTGATCTGTAGGCATTAATACTTGATGTTTTCCTTAGCTTTGGTTGTGTGTTTCTTTAGCTGATTAGAACACTCAGATTCGTTGATGTTTAGTGGTACAGTTTTGGGCTGGATGTTCAGTGAAAGATACCTGCACCATGTTGCTTTTTGTCCTTTTGGGTTTTGCCTGACACAGTTCAGTGTTTTCATCATTTTTTCCAGGTCGTTGGAGATTGTTGTCTGAAAGTTGGTGTTGTTTCTCTGCTGGATCTGAGAGTCCGATGCTTTGCTGGTAAGGTTCATGAAGACAAGATTGTCTTATGAAACATAAATTTGGTATTTTTCCTTTTGTCCTTTTGAGTTTTGCCTGACACGGTTCAGTGTTTTGATCATTTTTTTGCAGGTCGTTGTAAATTTTTGTCTCAAGGTTGGTGTTGTTTCTCTGCTGGATCTGGGAGTCTGATGCTTTGCTGGTAAGATTCAGGCTGATATGTTAAGACACGATTGTCTTATGAGATGTTATCTTTTATTGTTGGTCTTTCACTAAAAAATGTCTTGCAGTCAAATTATGCTTTGCTAATGACCATACTAACAACGGTGCTACCATAACAACACCCTAGACACGGTTTATCCTAGATGGCACTTTAAGAAAAGAGTTTCTTTGTTCATAAACACTTTCATGAGCACTATGATGGTACTGCTGAGCTTCTAGGCATATATATTGGGCCACGGTAATTTAAAACACTCAATCACTCTGTCCATCCACAGCTGCAAGTATCGTTTGAGAGTAGTTTTAATTTGTAGAAATGGCACCTTCTCAATCACCGTTGTTGATATTCAGGTTTACCCATGTTAGACTTGCAATATTATTTGGTTGTCATGTTCTTTAGGTTGGCTTGCCACCAATGATTCCTGGCCTTATATATCTCTCTACTAATTATGCTTCATTTATCACACTACTGAGCATGTCAACTTCCTTTATTATTGAACTTCTTTCTTCATGTTGTTTAGTGCTGCTGAAAATCACCTCCTCTATTTAGTTGGGTAGAGAAGCGAGGCAAAACTGAAATTTGTTTGATGTTCACCTATTTATTTGAAACAAGATAACTTGGGTTATTGTTTATTCTTTCTGTTAGTACTGACATTGTAGGTGATAATCAGTTTGTAGGTTTAAATGCTAATATAAGTTCTGAGGAATAACAATGATAGTATCGCCTTTCCTAATTTCTGTGCTATTACTTACATTTTGCTATTTCCTATGCGTGCATTTGCTGTAGCATGTTTTGCCTCCTTTTCTTACTTTATTTTTCTCCACTCATGTCTATTTTTTCAGGTTGTTTAGACAAAGGACGTTGACATTCTCTTTCCTGCTACAAAGATTACCACACATAGAGGTAATAATCTAACCTGTCCTTATTGCTTTTTGGGAGTGCTTAGGAATAAATATTGTTTAGGTATTGATTTTTAATGTTTAGTCTATCCATCCAGTGCAAAGATTACCACACACAGAAACTATTTATCTAATCCAACCTTTTCAATTGTACTGTTTTAAGCTATCTCATCTAAAGTAGCTTTACAACTATTTAGTTGGGTACAGAAGTGAGGCAGAGCTGGTATTTCTCTGATGTTTCGTATTTCTCTGATGTTTCTCTTTCATTAGACTATGCTATTAGAAACAGATATTTTCTTTTCATTGGAGAATTAGTATGAGAGAACATACTACCTGTATCTTCAAATATTAAAATATTGTGTTTCTGGTCACACATGTTGGCACTTTAAAACTCATCTTTAATCCTTTAATCATGTGAACCAAATGTGTGAGTGTCAAGTCAACCATATGTGCTAGCAAAACTCTCCCTTTCATGGCTATCGTTGAATGAGTTTGTATGCGTCTAAATGCAGTTGCAGGGTAGGTGCATATACAGCTGAGATTTGCCTTTGCTAACTTAATCAGCCTCGGTGATGATTGATTATTATACAGCAGCTAGCAACTAATACACTCACACTATACATGAATAATTTGTGCAGGATCAAGCTAGCACCGGGTCAACACATACTGATCAAATATGAGACCCCATGGGCATGGCACCAGCGTTGCTTACTTTGCATCCTGGATAAGCTGCTAGCTTGAATGCTTGATGCACGCAACCTGTAGGTGGTACATGCGGAGAGATACATCATGGGATAGATTTTTAGGTCTTAACTAATTAATACTTGATGCGTTGCTTACCTTGGCTGTGTGTTTTGTTTAGCTGATTAGAACCCTTTCCTGTGTCTTAAGTAATTAATAGTTGATCCTTTCTTTACCTTTGGTTGTGTGTTTTGTTTAGCTGATTAGAACAGTCCAATTCTGTCCTGGAGATTGATATAGTTTTGGTACTGGCCTGCTTTTCTGATTGATCTTGGTGTTGGCCTTCTTTTCTGTGCAGTTGCCGCTGTGAGTTGCTCCTGGATTGGATCTGGTGCTGAATTGGAAGTGTTGGTTTCAGGTGCGTGCAAGAAATCTTTTTTGTTTTCGTATCAGTTGGCTATGTATGGAGATGGTTGCAGTTCCTAAATTCTTTGGCCTGTCCAATTAGAATTCTTTTTTGTTTTCCCATCGGTTGGCTATGTGTAGAGATGGATGTGGTGTTCATGTTAAATAAAAAAGCATATTTGATCTGCTAACGTAGCTTTAAATACAAGTAACTTCAAGGCTTCTCATCTGTGATGGTGTAGACGAATTATTATATGTGCCTACAAGCTTTTCGATAGAAATCTGGAGTTTTCGGCCCCGATGTGCAACTTCCCACTCAAATGACTTCAGTACAGGGTTGCACCTGAATTACTTGGCATGAATCTAAGTCACGCCAGCTTCATTTAGTACTTGAGCAATTTCTGGTTTTTGGTTATGTTATATTATGTATCCAATGTAGGCATCTCAGTTTTTATTGTGCTGTCTTATAATGAGCTGATGGACTGTATAGAGTGACCCATTGTGTCCTCATAATTAATGAACAAACAAATGGTCTTTGTTTATATGGGTTATATTATTAAGTACTCTTTTACCAACGTGAACTCAGGATGAGACCCTTCATGTATTTCATTGCAGTTATTTAAGGACCATGTAATCGCGCCTATATGTAATCTAAAACCGCATTTAAGCTTCTCTACAGTTCCCCACTCTAATGATTGTGTTTGTATTCTACATTTTCTGTTGACTACTCATTTAAATTGGGGTTCCTATTTTGTATATAAGTTTTCATACCCCATGCGATAATTATACATCGACTTGGTTTGCCACAGAAAATACTGGGGAAGAAGCCAATTGGACCGTGGAGTTCCACAATACAATGGACGACGATCTGTTTGTGAATCTCCACACGGTCTGATCTCTTTTCTTTTCCCTTCACATACGTTACTCTCAGTTTACTTCTTGGTCTGTACACTTTGAGTTCTTTAACCATATATTCATAATTTTATTTTACTTGCTATACTAATATAGTCTTATTTGTGGGTACTGAAGCTATCGGCGACTCCTATCACTGTCTGCAGACGCCTTGTGTTGCAGCAAGCTGTACAGACCCTGGGAATTTCTATGGATGAGACGATTACCTACGACAATGAAAGAAATGAGGTGTTGGCTACCGTTCGAATCACTGTTCCTCCACTTATCTATATGCCACGGCTGAAGACAAGGCTATTCCATGGGGATTGGTCCCTAACATCCGATGCAGCTATTCAGTCGGCTTGCTCCACTGCTTTGGTTTACCTACAGGAGGTAAACATGCTGAAAATAGATGGTATACACTCAGCTGAGCTTAAGCGTTGCCGAAGGGAGTTACTCCAAGCATCTTCCTGGGTAGAAGCTTTTGAGCAGCATGTAGTAAAGCTACAGGCAAGACTAACTGCAATGATTAAGGAGAAATCCCCTGTTCTGCCCAGCTTTCAGAGCCCATCAGACAGCAGCCTGATACAAGAATCCTCTGATAGTGCGGTAGACTTCTTCACTCCTGATTCATGTCTCACCTATACATTACCAAGTCTTACTCCTGTTTTTAATACCGATGATATTTTCCTGGACATGTTCTTATCGGGAGGCGCCGAGCGGGTAACTGTTTGCTCTTTTCAAGGAGAACAATGGGCTCTCTGCTTCTGAACCACCTCAGGATAAGAAAAAGAGTACGTCTCTTTATACTGCTACACAATTGTTTTAGTTTCTTTTTCATTGTTTCCACCTCACAGGATTTACATCGATGTTTATTACCTTCTAAACAGGAAAGGTTTCGGTGCCGGTGATTGCTCCAACCCCGGTCCTTGACCCTGTCGAGGCAGCTTTCAATCGCAAAAAACGCAGGCTGGTACTCGATTTACAGCGTGCTCGGACTGAAGGTGTTCCTCTACCCAGAGACTGGTCGCCTTTGAGGACCATATCTATTGATGTTACCAAGCTCACTGATGGTAGAACTGATGTTGAACCAGGTCATGTTGATGTGAGTTTTGATTATAGGCTTCTACTTTCCAATTGTAGTTTGTTGTTCTTTTACCTCTCTAATCACTGCCTTGCAACACTCTATTTATAGTAATTTGGTGTTTTCACAATCTTTTTCCTAACAAGATCATGACTGCTCTTATTAGGCTGTATGTACCTTGCCGTCTCCTGCAACACCATCTTCAGTTAACAACACGGATGTTCTTAGGTACCACAACCAACTACATTCTGAATTAACATATGTCTTATAGAAATATTGCTGTCATGAGAATATTAGCACTCACTTGGATTTTTCTTATATATTTTTGGCAGGACAAGGACAGCCATGTTTGCTTCTAAGGTCCGTAGGCCTCTATTCCAAAACAATGAGGACGACTGTAAGAGAACTGAGCCAACAATCGAGGTGCTACAGACTATGAAGGAAGCATGCTTAACCAATAAGGTGATGCGTTGTTCTCGCTGAGATACAAAATGTCTACCATAGATCTTTTATGATGATGTTGTTCCATCATTTTGCTTGCAGCTTACTTCTCAAGTTGTGAAAGATCCAATAGTTGATTTAGACTTGGCTGTCGGTTCAACACTGTTGCCAAAGAAGGACAAGCCTTAGGCTGTATGTGTGCAGCCGTGTTCACGTTAAGAGCAGTAGGTATGGATGTCGTTTTATATGCTGTTATACAGAGGAAATTAGAAAATAACATTTCATTTAGCTTGCTATGTTTGCATTTGGTCATTTCCAGTTCTATGACAATGATTCATTTTTAGTCTGTTGTGATCTTAGCTTCATGTATTTACTAAAATGTGATGTCTTGTAGGGTTTATTTTGCTCCGCCTGTAAACATGATCCATCGGTGATGCTTAACCGATGTTGCTAATCGGTTCACTTTCCGATGTTCATGCTACTTGAAGTTGGTACTAGCTAACTATTTGTGCTCAAGCTGATGAGACCCAACCGTTATCATCCTTAAGATCAAACACCCTTAAGATCAAACACTCTATGTTGCAAGAACCTGTCATCTCTCTTATGTAATAGGCTAAGACAATATTTACTATCTATATGTATGGATTAGTTTCTTAGACTATTTATTTCGATGTTGTTGATGCTTCCCTTTTAACATCGTCGTAAAGAGTCATATAGTATCGTCCATATAAATGACGCTGAGAAAGACGTTCGACCTGGGCTAAACAATTATTTCAAGCCAGGTGGCGCGCGGCAAGCCGCGTCCCAAATCTAGTAGTATATATTCATGTTACTCCCAGGTGTAACTCCCATATATGTTTCACATAATGCATGGAGTATCTATCATACCGTAATGCATGGAGTATCTATCATACCGAGGAGTATGTAACATGTAATATGCGACTTATAGAACTATTTTAATATTATAGATACTTCATTTTAGGTAGTATGTATATTTTTTCAGATATTTCTCTTTTATGTGTAAATATGACGGTATTTAAATATGATGGTATTTTTAGTATATAGTGTGAAATATGAGCGCACTTATATTTTTTTATGAATTTTGTTTTAAGTTATTTTAGACATAATATATGAGCATACCTAAACTGATACAGTACTACAAATACTTCCGTATAAGAATATATGAGACGTGTAGTTACACCTATGAGTAGAAATAAACCATTTAGTCATTGGCGGACACAGAGGGTGGGCAGCGGCCCACCCAGAATTTGGGGAAAAAAACAGACCCCTCAGATATGAAGCAGATTCGGTCGACTCTTGGGCTCTTGGCCCATTTTGTTTTCCAGCCTAGGTCGAACGATGTTCTCTGTCTCTCGATTCTGGACGCTGTTTCGCGAGTCGCGTCGAACCAGAAGTTGTCGATGGCCATGGCGACAACCTAGCCCTAGCCGGCCTACCCCGCCCCCGGCCGCCGCCGCCCTACCCCAGCCGCTGCCGCCCCGCCCCCAGCCGCCCCCGTCGACGCCTCCGTCGGACGCCCCCGCCGCCACCAGAAAGCCGTGCCGCCGTCGCCCCCGTCGGATGCCCGTCGGCCGTCGCCCAAACCCTAAGGTATAACCGTCCCATTCCTGCCCATTGTTTTCGTCATTTCGTTGATGCATTAGTTTGTAGTAGGTTCCTTCCCATTTGCCCAACCGAATAAATAAGAATAAGCCCCAATTTGCTATGTATTGTGTAAATTGACAATTTCTTGTCTCCAACTAGCAACCAGTTGACAATTTTTACTATATTGATGTAATCTTTTATTTATACTATATTTTATCATGCAATACTTTATATATGTGTCCCAACTATTTTGTTTTGGAATCACACAACTTTGAGAAAGATGTATTAATCTATATTGTTATGAATCAATTTATTGTTTCTAATATCATGTGCCAACTTTTTGTGGAGTGTGCCTACGGATTGCCCACCCTCGAATTTTTTCCTGTGTCCGCCGCTGATTTAGTTACTATCAAAGAAGTACAAAATGGAAGATAGGGTTTTCATGCCGGAAGCCAGATACGAGTTGGGTTGGAAACAAACACATAATGCAGTTTAGCCAAACATTATATCAGAACGTAAACCATTTATATCGCACATATGTCAATCAACCATACGAGAAACCTAAAATGCAACTATTGACATTTTGGATAGCTCCATTTCGAAGAGAAATATATAGCAGTCTGCATATATAGTTACTTCTTATATACTCCGTCAGAATGATCTCAAAAGTAGTTCAAACTTGAAATCAAGAATCCCAGATAGGCCCAAACGCCGGGATGCCAGCCTTGTATACATAATAGGTCGAGGCTTTGAGATGGAGATCATTCATTGTGCATAAGGTAGAAATGATAGCAACACATTGTAGTCTCAACCACAAATAAGATTGATTATATAATAAACTTAGACATGAGGTAATAGCAGAGTGTTGCATGAATAAGATTGATCATATAATAAAATAAAAATAACATGGATTTTTCTCTAACTCCGATGTGTGTAGGTATGTGTTTAGAAATAGTTGTGCGGAGAATTTACACAATATCCATTGTCCTACCTATCCATTTTAGCGGGGCCAATTTGGAACTTCATGTAATTAAGGTTTACCCTTTCAAATAGCTCGAAACAACGGATTAACACTTCATTTCTTTGAAAATAAAAAAATGAACACATAGAATCCTCAAATTACTACCCCTACCCCTTATTCTCCATATATGTCACTGTTATGGTTCGCAGGTTCAACATTATAACAGGTAACTTTACAGATAGATACCAAACTCAAATATATGATGGGGAACATAGCTTAAGTTCATCGACACCATACAAGAATATCTTTAAGACAAATCCCTCTAATCTTGAACAACGTGTACAATTACATGATCAATTTCATCCAATCCCCATCCACCTCACATGCCTACAACGGACTACTCACCCATGGTGAAGGAGATGGAGCTCATGGTTGATGTGGATGACGGCGGTGAAGATGGTGCCTAAATCCCCCTCTCTGGGGAGAAACGCAGGATCAATCTGACCCCGAAATCGAAGATCGTGGTGGTGGCGGCGCTCTTTTTTCGCAAAAGGTTCCGTCCTCCTGGTAGGGTTATTATCTCGGGTATATAAGGGGTGTGCGAAAACCGAAGACGAGGCAAAGTCCGAGGGCCAAACGAGCATGCCAGGCGCGACCCCGTCTCCAGGCCGCGCCATGTGTGCTCTTTCCCCCTGGTTGTCCTCTCGAGGCCATCCAATGCAAAAACGATCGGAAACACAAGTTTGGTAAAAACAACATCAGATTATGTAGTTTTAATCAAGTGTTGGAAGATTTTGAAGCAAATTATGAAGCAAAGTAGTTGGAAAAGTAGATACATTTTAGGTGCATCAACTCCCAAGCTTACCTCGTTGTTTGTCCTCGAACAACTCAAACATAGTGCAGAAACGATAAAAGACTTTGACAAGAACTTTACATTACATATGAATCACTGTTTAATAATAGCAAGTATCCAGAACATAACTTCCGTAATAAATAGCAAAATAATACTAATCAAAGATTAATCTAATCAGTATTCAAGCATTTATATCTGTTGCAAGGGGAATAATATAAATTGTCACTACTTAGATGAGTTTGACTGACCAATGATATCAAAGATTCATCTAATCAGTGCTTCGTCTACTTTAGCAAATGATCAATGAATAAGCACATGAATGACTTTTCTGAACTAAATAGAGTACATTGCCACATTGACACAATTTTTAGGGATACGTCTAGCAGACAAAAGGTTAGACAGAGGGCAAATAAGTACATCACTAAACTAATCCGTTCTACCATTACATTTCCTTCACGACAACGGTAATTACAGTCCACCAGAAGTGCAACATTCCAGGTAGGGTGCTACTAACAACAGCCCTGGACTACTAGCATACCAGCAGCCCACCAAATCTCTTCGTCCGCTTCTCAAATCAAGTGTTCTCCTTGATAGCCTCGTCAATAGACTTGATGTTGTCTCTCAGTATTTTCCACTGCATACATAAGAAACGAGTGAGCTGTTATTCGAAGGAAGTGATGACTTGCTGCCCATCCAAGTAAAGATCACGATGGTTACTACCATAGTACCACCTATGCAAATATGTAATAACAGACAACAAAGACAATCATGGATGTGGCAAGTGTGGTAATGCTCATGTGGCAGTTAGCATGAGAGATGAGTACTGAAATCATATCATTCAGGTTTAGCATAGGCGTATCTGACAATAAACCTGCACATCAGATACACTATCTCCTAATGTGTTAGAGATATCTTCATGCTAAAAAAGGATAGCTTTTGCCAAGAAACTTTCACAAGGGCTACTTAATACTCTAAGTGTAGCATTCAGGTTTGAACCAAATTATGATCTATCTCTTCACGGTAAGAAACTTTCACAAGGGCTTTTGCTAAGAAACTTTCACAAGGGCTACTTAATACATCAAATATACTTTATGCATAAAGGATAAAAGTAGATGTAGAAAGCTAGAAATGCATCTAACCTGATCCATTGTGAGTGATATACCTGAAAAGAGGAAAACAGAATAATAAGCAGAGAAGCCATGCCATCATCTTAACCAACTATTATTGATATCACTTCTTTTTTTCAACTGAAAACATTAAATAGAACTTGAGCTGGAAGAGAAAAAGCAATTTCCACCAAATGGATGTCCAAATTCCGATAGGATGCACCCACACACTTATGGTGTCACTGTGGCAATTGGATTTACCATTACGCTGAATGAGTGGAAGAGTGTTCTGGGTTTAAGAATGAAGGCCTCGGCATAGATACACAATCGTAATTCATAAGTTTACTATGCTCTCTCAACTCTCGAGAGATAAATTTAGATTAACAATCATTCATATCTATCAAGGAAAACTTTTCTGGTGGACACCGCTATTTTGTGATCTTTGCTGAAACACACCACCGAATTATGTCTTTGATGTGTACCCAGCAAAGACATAATCCGGCGGTGTGTTTGTTAGAGACCACAAAATAACGGTGTAACCGCAAATCTTCCCATCTATCAACTAGGGTTATGTGATATTTATGATTGGAAACAGGAACCTCTGCTTCAACATTGGACCAAATATTGCATTTTCAAGTGACCCAAGAAGTGCAAAGACATAAGGACTTATATTTAAAGATTGACGTACAATGACAGCAAGTGTAAGACACAAATTAAATGGGGGTAGATTCTCCTTTAACAACACAAATTAGACATTTGACACCCATAGGTGTTACGGAACTTGAAAGAGTAACCGCGATACCTTTGCGGGTGGGGAGGTCCTTGCCGTCCTTGACGTAGAACTCGCGCACGTCGACCATGACCTTGCCGTTCCAGCTCCTCACAGACACCTTCTTGTTCTTGGATATCTGAACAGCAAGAATGACAAAGCCACGGGGCTAGGGTTTTAGGGATCTGCCCTTTTGAGAGGGCAGCGGTTGTCTAAGGGAGCGGTAGATTGGCCTGGAGTAAGAAAGGAGCACCTGCGCAACGACGGTGCCGTCGTCGGTGTCCCCGGAAGGGCCGTCCTTCCCGGCCGCCTGGCGCTTGGCCGGCGGAACGCCCCCGCCGGCGAAGCGCTTGTTCCCCTTGCGCCACATCTCCCTGGATCTCTCCGCCGAGATTCTACTGTCGCGCAGATGAATGAACCGAAAGAGCAGAGGAGGCTGGAGGGAGGCAGCGATGGCAATCGGCGAGAGGGGGATGCGGGATGTAGCGCCTCCGCTCTCCGCCTCTCCGTGTGTGTAGGCAACTTTTCGTGTATCGCGCTCGAACCGCCGCTTGAGCGATTGAGCCATTCTGCTATGGGCTCTGTCGCACACGACCAAACCCTTCTCCGGTCCGGGCTCCGGTGCGGCAAATCCTAGTTGCCGCTTACCCGGACCGAAAGAAGCTCCGCGCACCCACACACGCGCAACGGGACGGCCCATTAAGAGTCAGATTTCGACCTCTTGTTTTGTTTTTCCTTTTCTCTGTTTGCTTCTCTTTTTCCTTTTTCGTTTCTTTTTTCTTTTTTTGACTGTTTCTTTTTTCTTCTTAGTTTCTTTTTATTTTTTATTTTTCTTTCTGTTTTTGTGGATATATTTAAAATATTCAAGCATAAATTTGTTTAAAACTAAAAATTGTTCAGTTCTTGAAAATTTTAATTTTTAGTAATGTCTTTTTATATTTTAAAAAATCTTCAACTTTTTTAAATTTAAAATGTTCAAGTTTTTTTTAAAATTAAAATTTAAAATGTTTAAACAGAATTTTTTCAAAGCCAAAAAATTGTTTAATTTTTGAAAAAATCGAATTTAAAAATTCTTAAGTTTAAAATTGTTCAATTTTTTAAAATATTTAAAATTTTAAAAATATTGATAACGGGCCGGCCCATTAGTGCCAGGAATGACTGCGCGGAGCTTCGCTCCATCCGCGTAACGCAGAAATTAGGCACTCCCCTCCTGTGCTAGCACGGGAACTAGCAGGCCAAGGTTAGTTAGGGCCTCTTTGGTTGATTGTCAACCAGTTAAATGTAAGGCGACCGCAATTTGTACCACTCAGGGCTCAAAGTTCCCTAACAAAAAACAAATCAGGCCTAAAAAAATCGCACACGACACTATAAATAAATAGCGGGCGGAGATTTGGCATCCGAGTTTCATCAATCTCAGTATTTCAAACAAAAAAGGAATCCGCTAAATCACAGCTAGTTGTGTTCCAGTTTATCCACACTAGTTTTTTTCGTTTGGTTCGATCGTCTTTAACATTTGTATCTTTGGACGTGACACGCGTCGTCAGGGTATGTGTTTTGTATATGGACATGTTCAAACTTTTTTAATAAAGAGAGTTTTATTACTTAGAAATATTTTAAACATTACACCCGGCTTCTATATAACAAAGATGACACACAGCCGGCATGTTCAAACTTATCAAGAGACCAGTTTGGATTCTTTTTCTTCGGATTTGGGTTGCGGACGTCTCTTTGTTCGTCGTTGGGGTGTGAGAGGGCGGAGGTAGAGAGGAGCGACGTCTTGGCGTTTGAATCCACTCGGGTGGGGCATGGCGAGACACGGCGTTGAAGACAGGAGAGATCGCCGGCGACCAAGGTCTGTCTCCATGCAGCTCTCACCCGTCACCTCCTCTTCCCACTATGCCTTTCGAATTTCCTGGCCAAATCGATCTAGGGGATGTTCTGTAGGATCAATATCGTTTCCATGGGGTCGAATGCATCTTCGATTGAGTAAGGGTGCGGAGGCGAGCTATAGGTTGCCGCATTCCGGCCGGGGATAGTGTGGTTACTGCTGAGTTATGTGTACACGCGAGCTTGTTCATAGTGTTTTTTCCAGCGTTTTTTGCTCATAGGGTGGTATATCATTGGGAAATCACTAAATCGTTGAGAGAGGGGATGGCTTTTTTAGGACGTGTGGTATGTTTGTAGCCATGAGGTGTTCATCCAGCAGCGTTCTGGCTCAGAGTTCTGCAACGAATTGGGGCATGTGGCATGTGATGGTGCTTCTGGTATATGTTTCCTGAATTTCTTGTAATGGGTCTGTTTGTAGTAAATTTTCCCTTTCAGGGGTACTAAATTCTTGAGTGTCAGTGTTTAGACAACCATTTTTTGTTGATTTAATTTATTGCCCTGATTCAGAAAACCTCTGGGGTGTGGTGTTCTTATTTCTAATTATTTTCTTTGTTCTAGCATTCACGTGGGTCTGCTTGTAGCAACCATATATGCTGATGTGTAAACAGTCTCATGTTTTCTATTTTCACGAATGATAGGCATAACTGTGGAGTTTTTTCAATCATGGCGATTTGGAAGCCTTATGTTGACATACGGAAGTCATTTTCCTATCACGACTTCTAAACATAAGAATCCGGTATGCCATCAAGCTTTATTTTCAGAGCCAGAATGAAACATATATGAGTTTACTTACAGGTTATTACACGAAGGTGTAGTAATCTGACGTGGTTTTACATATTTAGTAGCATTTGTAATTCCATATTAAATTGTTTTTAAAATAGTATATTTTATGTGTTTCAGGGTCGATGCACCACATTATCCATTCCTACATACATGTGTGGATCCATTTTGGCTATTTATTTTTCATAAAAATGTTCATAATGCTTTGTCGTAAGGTTATCATTTTTGTCTCTAGGATATGACATCTCCTATTAGTAATGATAATACTTCCTGTTAACTAATCTGTTTACATAAATTTGATAATACTTTGTTGTATTGTTGTTATTTATCTTTGTCTGTTTTGCTGCAAGTATCTTGCTTTTTCTTTCTTTTGTTACCTTTTTATTTCCTCTTTCTTTTTAGTTTTCCAATGTTTCAGTCTTTATTTCTTTAGCTATCCTTAATCTTTTCGTTTATTGTTTCCTCTGTCAGTCTTTATTATCTTTCCGTCAGTCTTTGGTTAACTTGGTTGCGGTTATTCTCTTTCATGTCTGTTTTTATTTGCCTGTCATATATATGAAATATTGTGTAGGCATGTGGTAATCTTCTTGTCTTGATTTTGCTTCTCTAATGAATTGATCATTTATTTGTCTCTGGTTTGTGCTTCTCATTTTAATTTAGAAATGGGGTTTTCATAGTTCTCTTTGTCTTTCTTCTTCGAGTGTTCCGTTTTGATTTGTCATACATTGTTCCTGGAAAGGGGGTTTTCACATTTCTCTTTGTTTTTCTTCTTTGAGTGTTGCATTTTGTTTTGTCTTTCGTTTGTTTCGAAAAGGGGGGGTTCATCTTTCCCTTTGTCTTTCTTCTTTGAGTGGATTTTGATTTGTCTTGGAAAGATGATTTTCACATCTATTCTCTTTCTTCTTCGAGTATTTCATTTTGAGTTGTCTTTCCTTTGTCTCGGAAACGCGCGGGGGGGGGGGGGGGGGGGGGGGGGTCATCTTTCTCTTTTTCTTTCTTCTTTGAATGTTGGATTTTTATTTTGTCTTTCGTTTGTCTCGGAGAGGGGTTTTTCATCTTCCTCTTTGTCTTTGTTTTTTGGAGTCATACTTGTTGTCATCTCGTTTCCATCATTTTATCTCTATTGTTATGTTTTGTTCACTGTGTCGGTCTTTAGTTTTCAGTCCCCAAAGCAGTCATTCTCTGTCAGTCTTTGTTGGACAATTTGAGGTTTTCAGAAACTAGATTTCTTTTCGTGTAAGCTCATGATTTTCTAGAGGAGAGCAGGTGGTTTGGCCGGGGTGGAGGAAGGTGGGTTGTAGCGGCCTAGTCTTATGCTTTTTATCTATGTATGTGCTTTTTTTTGCTGTATCACAGTTAGCTCTCTCACGCGCTCAACCCTTATAACCATTCGATCAAAGCATCTGGATGTTTTCTGGCCATCCGATATGTTTCAGATCCCTCTTGGGCCGGTTTTCCCTAGCAGACGCTACTTTGTGCATCAAATAAACGAACTGTGGTTCATTGCGCCTATATTCCACGCTATGCTGCGGCAAGGTGGAGTAACAAACGTCAGTGATTTAGTGCTTTGATTTAGCATTTGGTCATTGAGATTTTTGAAATTCTTGGTTGAGGCTGTCCACTCTTCCGTAGCTAATCTGGATATTTGTTAAGTTGGTTCAGTTTTAATATTTCTTGTCCGATCTTCTTGTAATTATGGTACATGTACATATACAATTTCAAAATTGTGAATGAAATACTCAGAGTTGTGTGTGCTACTAGAAGATTGACCACCTGTAGTGTGTTTTCCAGGCTGAAACTTTCGCTGCATATTAAAGCCTTATTGTCTGTATGAAGATGACATTGGAAAAATCATCCTAGAAACAGATGCCATCCTAATGAAGAACTGTCTCATAAAATGCATCGATTACCTATGTTTCTCTTGTGCTATCATTGGTGACAAAAGATGTCATAGAAGTGAGTTTATATATGATTGTCAAATACTGCACAAGATCCTGTAGCAGTGTGGTACATGCACTTGCTGCACATACGTGGTTGTTGTTGTTGTTGAGTGTCTTTGATTTAATCATGGATTTCCTAAAAAAAAAAATCATGGACTTTTATGTCTTGTTTGAAGTTCTTTGGTGGCGAGCGGTTCAGCTTCATGCACGAGTTAGGGCAGTTCACTTGCATTTAGAAACATATGTCCGCAATTGATGACATGCACTTGACGACATGCGCATGTGCAGGTTCATAGCGGACGATTGTGGCTGGTCCAAGCATGGCGGTGCCGGTCAAATTTTCCAAGGTGGTTTGTGATGTATATATTTGTCAAATACCTAATATATAATAGGGTCAAGTTTCGCTCCCAGGCAAACCATCCACGTCGCGCGTGATTGTGAGCCGTCCGATCTGGCCAGTGAACGGCCTGGATGCGGCCACGCCAGCCCGCAGCGCGTGGGTACTGTTTCATCTCTTTTTTTAGCTAATCAGCGGCCGACACGTCGCCCGGTCACACGCCCGATTTCACCGGTGACCGTCCAATTTTTTAGAAAAGCGACTGACAGATCGAGCCATCAAACCCACGGTTCAGAGTTTTACGCTGCGAGGGCCCTCTTCGTACATACGAAGAATGTCACACGTTGTTTTGCAAAAACACCGGCGCATTCTCCCAAGCGCCCAGCCGTTCCTTTCCTCTCCGGTGATCCCCAAATCGTCGCCGCCGCTGCCTCCCCTGTCCCTTTCTCCTCGAGCAAATTGCACATAACACCACATGTTGGTGCTGGTTTTGCACAGAACGACAACTCCGATTGTTTGTTGCGCAAAACAACAGCTTTTGAATTAATTATTTGCACAGATCACACAAATGGGTATTAAGCATTAACAACTCAGATAAAAAATTAGTCATTTGTTTTTTAGGCAAAGTTAGCGTTGTTGTTCGACAAGTAAATCGAGTTGGTCTATTCTGAATTTTCACCAGTTCGTCGAGGAACGAGGCCTCTGACTTGTAGACGACGGCGCTAGGCGGCTACGCCTAGCCACGGCGCGCCGGCGGCGAGGAACAATTCTGCACCACCATGGACAACGACCTGGTTCAACGGCAGGCGGTGGTCGAGTACGGAAAATATGGAAGTTCAGGTCCATCAGCGGCGTATCAGCGACACCACGACCTAGCGCGTCGACGTGTCGCCGACCGCAATCGGATGACCGATGTCCACATGGCCGGCGCGTCGTCGTCGGCGGATCCTCGTGGCGGACGTACTCTGATGTCTTCTAAATCCATGGGTGACGTCCTCGTGGTTGGCACGTCGCTGCCGCTGTCGTCCACGACGGGTCGCACGGAAGCCGCCAGCCATGTCGAGGTTAAGGTCAGTGGTCACCTCCATTTGCTCCAGACCCATCGAGGTCTGGTTCGTATACTGTCGTGCCCTCAATCCCCTCCGCCGACGCGCCATCAGCCCCTTCCCTGTCACTGGTCATGAGCCTCTCAGTCCCAAGTCGCCTTGTTCGCGTCGAGTATTTTTTTTCCAGTTCAGAGGATATAGAAGGTGTGTGGCTAGTCTAGACAGTGGATCCCAGTGACTAATTTGCTATAACGTTGCATGTGGCATCTGCAAATAATTAATTCAAAAGCTGGTGACAAACAATCCAAGTTGTGGTTTTGTGCAAAACCAGCACCAACATGTGGTGTTATGTGCTATTTGCTCTTTCTCCTCTTCTCCCTCCATCCTCCACGCCGGCGGGAGCGCACGGTGCTAATCAGGTCCCTGTACGCCAGAGATGGTTCGCGCTCGCGGGGGGCACGCGGCCGAGCCCCGATTAGGGCTGGTCGTGGCCGAAGAGCTCAGGTCGGCGGCGTCCAGGCTCTGCTTTCCAGCGGCCGGCGCTTCCGGTCCGTGCAAGCTCAGCAGGTTCCTGAAGGACAACCCCCGAGCCAGGTTCGCAGTGGCCGGGCACAGCCTGGGCGGCGCGCTGGCTGTGCTGTTCCCGACGGTGCTGGCGCTGTACGGGGAGGAGGCTGTGCTGGGCAGGCTGCAGGCCGTGTACACGTTCGGGCAGCCACGCGTGGGCGACGCACGGCTGGGGGCGTTCATGGAGAAGCACCTGGAGAACACCAGCAGGTACGGTTCTCTACGAACAGGAACATTCATTTTCCTTGCTTCGAATGGATAGATAGGTAGAATGGTCCTGTGCGGCTGTACACGATTACACGTTCAAGGCAAGCAGGGCATGGCTTTGAAGCAGGAATCTCACTGCAACTTACCATCTTTCGAAGCTGTAACTAACCTTTAATTTTAACGATTGCTTCCCAAGCTGTGTTGCACGGCACAGTTAGTTCCAACCACTATGATTCATAGGGGGCACCGGAGCAGTTTTGAGGATCTTAGATGTATTTTGATTGGAATCTGTTTCCAAATAAGTCTACATGTATAAATGAAAAGACCAAGACTGCATTCGATTAGTGTGTCCACTAACTAGACTTTTGTTCTTTATTGAATTTACAATTCTTTGGATTCACAACAATGTTAATGTCAGATTTAATTAACTATATTCAATCTTTAGATAATAGGTTACAAAGGATTTGGTTGGAGCAACTTTATCTTTGCCATCACCAATACAAGTAATAATAAAGACGTTTCTTCCTTTCATCTTTTTTTGTATGTAAATTACTGAAATCTTCACAAACAAAAACACTACATGGTTGCGTTCTAAGTTTTTAAATCTCTGTGATAAAATCCGTTCAGATTATCCTAATAGTTTACAAGTAATGATTTGTTGAAATTAAACTGATTTCTACAAGAAAAATTGAGAGTACAGTAGGATTGTGTGACTTCTGTTGACGTGTGATGTTCATTGTTTACATGCCACAGAGAAGATAAATGTCAGTATAATTCATTATTATCATTATCTACCTTGATCAAGGATTTGAAGTTTTGTAAAACTCAGATTGTATTTGTATTGTTTCTCTGTCCATTTATTTTTTATAGAGTTACAACGAAATTAGAAAATTCTATTACATATAGTTGTGCCTTTGGGGAACTGTACACGGAATTGCTTGCACATCGTGAGGTTGGCACTCCTCCTGGATCACAATTATATGGACATCAACAGCGAAACAGGAGCTACATAATGGTATTGCAGTCCTGGAATCATGCTTCATTTAATTTTTGTCAGATTGACTCCATGATTTTATTCACGCATATTTTCTCTACGTTCGCTTAACCTTCAATTTATATTTAAACATTGCATGTGAACTACTAAAGTATCTTATGTCTGAAAGAATTGGAATTTATTATGGTTTTCTTGCTACCATGGACTGCTTATTTGCTTTTCCATTTGCCAATTGAGGTTTTCCAATTATTCCAGATATATTAGGCCAGAGGCAACTAATATAAAATTTGTACATATTAGCAGTAGTGTGTATACAGTCAAGAAAGTCAATGAATAAATGGGCAATTCAGTTGGTGCTACTGAATTATGTATGCTCAAGGACAAGTCGTTTTAAAGAACTTTTGCTTAATTTCTTTCATTAGTAACTTATAATAGTGGATCCATATATATGCATGCTTATATGCTCAGCTGGGTGTTCTGACATTTTTTTGATTTTCATCAGATATATTCCAGGGATATTAGAAATAAATGACAGTAAACTGAACTTAGTAGGATTCAGTCATTCAGTTCACTTTGCAGTGGTTACAACAGTAGTAATTGTGATATATATGATGAAAGATTGACTCAGAAGTGCTAGCATGATAATTGCTTCTTAAATTACAAAACGCAGTAAATGCTCTTAGTCCTAATCTTGAAGATTTAGTGCTTAACTCCACATCTATTTTGCTCATCTTTTTACTTCTTACACCTCTAAAATTTGTGGTTATTGTTTATATATTCTTTCAGTTTCTTAGAATGTGCTTTGAATAATGCTTTACAAGAAATCTAAAGATTGTATTTGGCAGAAGAGCTAATCACCCGATCGAGATGGATTCAGTGAAAGATCTATCCCCTCAGAAAAGTAGACGTAAATCAAGTTTCTGAGACTGTTGTTGATGCAGAGAATACACCTGTGAAGGATGTTATCAAGCAAGCTGATTCTTAATTCTGCTGCTGATGAGGTAACCATATGCAACCACTGATCTAATCCACAAATTACTTACTGATAATTGCCTTCCAAATATAACACTACAATTTTATCGAATCAAAACTCTAAAATATATGGTACAAAAGAAAATCTAAACCTTTAACATGAAACTAGCATATTCAAAAAAAAAATACTACACAGGCGCGGCTTAGCCGCGCCAACCTCCACTAGTATTCTTAAAGGATGCTGAGTAGCTTCTCTTATATAATTTCTTCCACACTTTTGGTATGCACTGACTACTTCTTTGCCTTTTTTGTCAGATCATGCTTGAAGCATGGGAGTGCATTTCTTTAGGTGCTTTCACATACATCTAGGCACCAATTGTACTTTCATGATATAGATGCTTATGTCGTTACTAAGTCATGCTTGATGAAAGAACAATTTGCTTGATGGCTCGATTTTTCTAGCATTTCCTTTGCGCAACACATTTGTATAGACTGTATTAGGCTTTAGTTCTGCATGCACTCACGCATGATTATATCTAAACAACAACTCATTTAACATATTTTCATCTGTATTAAATGATGACAGAGTTCTTGAGATACAAGGTGAACCTAAGGTGAACATCTTGATGTTAACAAAACATCGGAACTGAAAGTAAGTAGTGAATTGAAGACTCTCGATGTGAATGTGATATTTCTGCCATCATTCATTTTTGCCAGCCTACTAGGCTCGATATATTATTTCTCTATGATCAGTAGGACCACAGCCCAAAGGCACTGGTGCAATCAAGCTGCGGTACGAAGCTCCGCCGCCGCCACTTGATCTCCCAGCTCCGACTGTCTCCTCCACAGACGACGTGATATCTGGAACCTTTACTCGCCCTCTCTCTACCCCTCCCAAGTCGATCCCTTGCGGCCCCGTGGCGCCCTCGACCATCGGTCTTGAGGCTGTTGACGCATATATGAGTGAAATAGGAGATAGCAGATTAGTCTTTTGGCAATTTTCTGTGTATTTAACTTCTTATTTGTAGACATGTGTTGACAAACATAACATACTATGATTTTTTTATCGTCACATTGTTATCACATTTATTTACAGGTGTTGTCATTTTCTCTGTTACCATTGTCTGGTTGCTTTCTAGCTTTTATTGATGTACAAATATTGCATGTGGAGTCATTCAAAACCTCTGTATCCAATGTTCACCGTGTGCCTCATCACACTTAAATGGAGGTTTAGAATACTTTAGGTGAAACTATAAATGTGAAAGTAATATTGTGATATGTTTGATGACATTGAAATGTCGAATATGATGCTGATCTGGTAATACCTTTGGATTTGACTAGGTATAAGTAAGAGAGATGAATGTTGGCAGTGGAATTAATTAATACTTACTCTCTCCATTTTTAAATATAAGATGTTTTAGGTGTTTCACATGGTGTCTAGATACATACTAAAATAAGTGAACATACATACTAAAACATGTGTAGATACATTAATATAAATGTGAATGTGGATAAATGCTAAAACATTTTATATTTAAAAACTGATGAAGTAGATAGTTTCATGAAGTTTCCACTAAATTTAAAACCTGAAATGCAGCCAAATCATTGTATATGTACCTATATGAATGGAGTTTTAAGCTTTAAATATTTGAATTTTAAAATCTAACGATACACGGTTACTAGTACTACCTCTATCCAACAAAAGATGTCTTGACTTTACCCAAATTTGGATGTATCTATACACTAAGACATGTCTAGATACACCAAAATTTTGATAAAGTCAAGACATTCTGACAGAGGGAGTAGAATAAAACATTCAAAACATGCGGAGTGTTTATATATTTTAAAATACTTGCAAATGCATTTTCTGAATTTATAAAATAGTGGGATCACCAGATCTTGGGAGGAAAAATATTTTTCTGATAAATAGCAAGAAAATCTATTTGCTAAAAAACAGACAGTCAGAAATCCACTTTGGCTCGTATGAGCATATACACCCACTACATAAAAACACATTTTAATAAAATGTGAAATTTTTCCTAGGAGTCAAAACATCGCCTCTCCAATAAATTGGCTGTAGCCGGTTGTCGAGTTTACTCCCGTGCAAAAAACATAAAACTGGCATTTATAGTATAGATCAGCTATTACAGCCAACCAAGTCCACCTCATCGTTTCTTCCGCAAAACAGTACAAGTAGAAATTTCCGCTGTGCTGTACAATTTTATACTGCAGCGCATTCACTTCCATCAAATCAACAGAAACAGCCAGCGACTCGTGGGCAATATCAGCAGCCTCTCATTTGCAACTTCTGTCGCATTTCTCTACACATACCAGAGTAAATAATAACCTACGTTCTATGGTGATGCTTCTTCTTCCTCTTCGCTCTTCTCTCCCTTCTCAGAACTCCCTCCAACTGTGAAGCGTCTCTTGTTAGTATTCAGATCACCGGAAGAGTGCAATTGTCCTCGTTTTCTTACAAGACGGGATGCGGTTTCAAGGTCAGCTTTCGCCTCATTGTGGTCAGGCTGTGGATACCACCAAACAAACAAATCAAGACGAGAGAGTGAATGAAATGGCCCATGTTCTATATACACATGGTGCTCTACATCCAACTTCTTTACAGAGGAGGTACCTTGATTGCTAGCGCCCTGTCAAAAGATTCAATAGCTTTATCTGGCTCTCCAAAATTTAACTGTGCTCTACCAAGAGTTACCCAAGCCTGCGAATCAAAACATCATATCCTCAGTTGAACACAAGGGAGAAACTGCTCAAAGTCAAATGAAAGGAATGGTGGGTATATATATGCGAAGGGGTCAAGCCACAGCATCCATATACGACATATAGATCATTTAATAATCCAACTGATGAGTTGTTATACTAACCTCAGGCCACAATGGTTTAACTTCTGTTGCTCCTACAAGTATACCAAACAGAGTAACTGATTCGTCTGAAGTAGCAAAATAAGAATAGAAAATTTGACCTAAGAACAGCAGCACAATACCAGATGTGCTGCTATATCAGTGGAATGGCAAAAAAATCGAAAGAGGGATTACACGACTACAATTTAGGATGGAACCTCACAATTATACAATCAGACGTCACATACAGTTCCACACTAAGACAAACAATGATACACTTCTGACAGAAAACCATATTGGTTGAGTAAATCTTACACAATGGATGGTTACGCCTACAAACTAACCTGATTAGAGAAGTCCATATTACTCTTGGCGTATGACAATATTAGCCGAGCAACAGTATCTCAATAAATCATTCATCAGAAAAAACAAAGGTGAAGTGGAGAAATTACTAGTCGCTGCTGTTAGTGCACGCCATGTATCACCTAACTCAAGTAGAACCTGAGCTTTCTGTTCATGAATTATTGCATTATCCGGTACCAAGTTAAGTGAAGCCTCCCACTTACTGAGCGCATCATGGTACTTCCCTTCCTAAAAATAACAGAAATGGGGCCTCGTGAGTGCCTGAGAATAAGAGTACCAGAAATGCGCATCTCTGATACAAGAGAGGAAAACAAAAGCATTAGCAACAACACATATCTGATGCGTTGAGTTGTTCATAACACAGCAAACATTAATGCAGAGTCTAGCCAACATCAAATCTGATATTAAAAAAATCGAGTGATACATCCGTGATTTTTTTTTGGAAACTAGGCAAGGTTATTTTTTAGGCCAATCCAAAACCACACCCAACACGGCATGACCAGAAGGAAAATGGGTCGTGTTAGAGAAGAAAAATAAAGGAAAACAGGCCCGGGCTGGCACAGCATGACAGACCAGGCAGAGGAAATTGACTGTCATGTAATATTCCTAGAGGTTCTAATTCTAAAATATATAACAAAAAAATTCTATTCAATGTTACCTTCTATAAATAGTTAAATACTGTACCTCTCTTCCATAATTCTTGTCGTGGTTTTAGTTTAAATTTGAACTAAAACCACAGCAAGAATTATGGAACGGAGTGAGTACTTGTTACTCCTACAGCCTACAGCTCTATATTGTGCTTGGCTAAGTATTCTTTAATCACACTTCATTCTCTTTGCTTCTTTTATTTGGTTTTGTAGGCCCCCATAACAAACAACATGCATGGACTGGTAGTACCATCTCTACTTACTTGGACCCAGATGGCAATCCATACTATACGTTGATTGGTTTCAATCTGCTCATTTGTTCTAAGTTGTCGATTTCTTATGTTCTACCGTGGAGGCTAATCATACGCTAATTATCTCTCTAATTTATTGTTATGAGTCACAATGGATGATTTGTTTAGGTTGAGATAGTTAAACCTTAATCACCTTATACAGAAATAAGCCAAAATTTATATTGTTCTTAGACTTAGTAATTTCAAAGCATGTGTTACACTGGCTAGGTAGGACTGCTACATAGGGTGCTACAATTTCTAAAACAAGAAGTAAACCACGGTCCCTTCTATTAATAATAATAATAATAATAATAATAATAATAATAAACAGTATGCATCACAATTCAGCACACAACTTAAATTTTCATGAAACAGCCTGAACTATGATATGTTTATACTGTATTATTTGTCCATGACATCTATAACAGCATTAAGCACTCTTGAGGAATAACGACAACTAGACACCAGTCCTAAAAACCAACATTAATCGCATAAAATTTATATAGATACCTCAGCTAGCTTGTCCCCTTGACATTGGAGCCATTGGGCGGTATCAGGTGGCATGCTTCCAGGATTGTCAGTGCCTGCCTCTCCGGTTCCTTTGTTTTCATCCTCATTGTTGTCGCCCTCCGCAGCAAATGGCAGGCCTGGCTTAGCTAATGCTACCACTGGCTGTCTCTTCGTCTTGACATTCTTATTCCATGCTATCTTCATTGCATAACTGTTTTACAGGATACACTATCATGTTTCTGTACTGACAACAACATCATCAACATAAAGAAAATCTGTCTTTAATAAGCTAAGCTACATGAAAGTACCTTTTTGGTATAGAAGATACTCCCTCCGATCCAAAAAAAAAGTGTCGCTCATTTTGTACTAAGCTAGTACAAAGTACTAGATGAGCGACACTTTTTATGAATCGGAGGGAGTAACAGAAATAAAAACAAAGAGAGATAGAAAGACTGAAAGATTGCAGTGTTTATTCTTTGAACGTATGCTGCACTGCTTGTATGAAATTCTACAATTTTTGTTAGTTGATATTCAGTAATAAATAAATAATCTAAAGGTTAAAATACATATGTGCATTGATAATCGTGAGGAAACAATTCGTCGAACAGGGTGTAGGCACTCCAACGAAGGTAGGGCGTTTCTTCCAAGGCTCCACTATTACGAGTTAAAGCTGACAATCGGGCTAATCTGTGACGTAATCACTGAGCAGATAATAGTAGGATGAAGTAGAAGAATCAATTCTCGGGGATGCTTATGCATGGAGGCACCCGCGAGAGACCCGTCCCAGAATGGTTAGATGAAGAACAAGTTAGCAGTGGAGGACTTACGGGCGGATCTGAGAGCATGAACCACGGAGATTTTCTTGATTCGGGGGTCGATCAGTTCGAACTTGGACGCACGACGATGGCAGGCTAGAGGATTTCTGAAATGTAAACGGATGGAATTGGATTTTACCTTTACCATATCCTTTATCATATTTTTATATCGGATTCAGAGCGGATCGAATAATGATCGGATGCGGATTCGGATATCCGTGATTGCGGATTCGGAGGCGGAAACGGGGCGAATTCGGAGCGGTAACACAATTAATCGGATAGATACGTGTACACGTAAATTGTCAAATCATACATATAATAATAATTGTTTAATAACCTAATAGCTAACAAACTTGTAATTCATAGTCTTTACGATGACTATTTAAGTGAAATGTTGTTCGAGTAAGGAACTCGACAAATTACTAGCTACAAATTATCCTATATTAGACTAGACATTTCGGTAGAAAATCGAATTATTCGGATTCAAACCATCGGATAATCCTATTTAAATGTCGGATAATCCATATTTTAACCTATTTTACATACCATATCCTACACCATATCCAGATGTCAAGTTCGGAATCGGATATCCTTATCCGTCGGGTTCCTTAAAACCGGATATGGATTGTTGAAAATGGTTTCGGAATCGGATATGGTGGAAATTATCCTATCCGTTTACACCCCTAGTGTTAGGTGTCTCCCTCTGAGCTCGAGTCTTGGACAGTATGGTTTTCCAATTTGACCATGTTAAGTATTGAAATTTGCTTTGGCGTGTGGGGCTAAGAGCATCTAACAGCGCTCTCAAATCGCGTCGAAGTTTAAAATAACTGCCAAATTCGGTTCGGAAACCTTAAAAATGAGAAATAGCAGTGCACTTAAAAGTCGCGTAACCGTAAAAAAAAATTGAGTGTGTCCGGGAAATCGGCCCGCGAAATCTCGAATTCACAGATTTCGCGGCCGAATCGGAGGGTGAACCCTACTTGGTCATTGAGTTGGCGAGAGGGACATTTCAGCCCGCGCGAAACCGCTATTCCGCCGACGCCGCACCTCCATCTTCCTCCGCTCCGGCAAACCAGCAAGCTCCCGGCGCGTCGCCATGGACCCGTCTGATGCCTCACTGTTCATCGTCCCTGTTGGGGAGGTCGAAGCGGCAGATCCCTTGGGCTTCGGGCTTGGTGGGTCGCGGCCGCCGCTGGTGCCGCCGAGCCGCTCTCGCCCCACGGCTGCCTCGCATGAGGCCGAAGCTGCAGACAAGAAGCGCAGGAGGCTAGTAAATGTTGGCGCGGCCCAAGCTTTGGCCGCAGGCGAGATCGTTGGGACGTGATCAAGACAGCTTGCTCGAGGTGGAGTGGATGCCTGCAACAGGTGCACAATGCTCCTCCGAGTGGAACCGTGGAGGCCGATTGGGTAAGCAACAATGAATTCTCTCAGTCAAATGTAAAAAATTTCTCGAAAACAGCGAGAAGTGAAAGTTGTCGCTCATTGAACCAAATAAAAAGAATGAAGTCATCGTCGAGGATGATGACGATGAAAATGGAGGCAGAAACCTCAACAAGCCCGAAGGCAACAAGAAAGCCAAGCTGTGGATGATGAAGGAAGCCGAGGCTTCCCTCTTGAGAGAGAAGCTTGACCAAATGGTGCATTTCAATGAGAGCATGGTGGCCAAAACATTGAAGGCAAGGCAAAACATGGCCGACAAAATAGCTCAAGAGAAGAGAGAGAGGTGGCTTGTGCTTCAGGATGAAGGGTTGCGCAAGGACGATATTGAACGCCGAAGAGTGGCTGCCGAGGAGAACAAGTCTGTCGCCAAGGTCCTTGCCGAGGAAAACAAGATCATGATGATAAACCGAGCCGAGATAGATCCACTCACTCTGGAGTGGCATGACATCGCTCGGCAGGAGATCATTAACCCGAATGAAGCAAGCATTGTGTCAGGTTATTGGATTCTTAGGCACGTAAGGAGGTGCCATGCTCCAACGGTGAAGAGAGGGGGAAGGCATGGCGGCTTCTAGGGTCGGGATTGCACACAAGGGTTTACCCAGGTTCAGACCTTGCAGTGGTGGCAAGATCCTACGTGCTGCTATAATTCACTAGATGTGAATATGTGTACATGTTACAATATAGGTTGTAAGGCGTGTCCCTTGAGGGGAATAGGAGGCAGGCTTATATAGGCGCCATGCCTTCTCCTATAAGGAAAGGCTAACCGACCTATATCTGGAGTCCTAGACTAACACGGGATAAACCCTAACTTGTTCTCTAAGGCGAACGTCAGTTCGTCTTGATCCAGGTCAGCTTGTAGGCTTCCTCTTGCGCTTCAGCCTATTGGGCCGCCCGATAAGCCAAAGACCTTATCACCTCTTGGGCCACCCTGGTAAGCTGGTTTAGCCCACGTGGTCGTCATACCCGTTTGGTATATCCTCCACAGTAGTCCCCAGAAAGGTTGGAGCGCTCTAGCTTGTTCGTCTTAATCTTCACTGCAAAACTTTTCATCTTCGTCTTCTTGATGAACTGCTGCAGAGCTTGAACCATTCCTTATATAACTGAGGATGCGGCTTTCCAATAAGCCGAAACGGCCGTTGCACTTATGGCACACAAGCTGAATAATTCGTCAACTGATGGACATAGAGAAAGATTCCTCGTCAGCCTGAGGTCAAGTCTTGTCAATGTTCAGTCCATGATAGTCTAGACTGTTGACTAGGCCAAATCTACTCATTGCGATTTTCCCGCGCATGACCTAAGGCTTACGGGGGAAGGAAAACGGCTCCCTCAATTTCTCCGCTCCACGTGGCGTGGATCGAGTGGTGCGAATCCAACCGTTGTGGAGATCGTGGGGCGGACCATAAATACCTTCCCGTAATTCGAACGAATCACTGCTTCATTTCTTTGTTCATCTTCCTCCTCGCGCTCGAGCTCTTTCTCTCTCTCCTACGCACCCGAGCACCTCATCCACACACCCACACACAAAATCAATGGAGCAAACCATAGTCTTCGCGGCAGCGCGTTCGGCGGCGGAGGAGGACGTGGCGAGGGCGGCTACGGCTACGGCGAGGAGCTCGGCGGAGGGATCTGCGACTAGCGGTGCATCTTCCTCGGGTACCCCCACGGAGGCGTTGCTCGCGGAGCCCATAATCCGGCTTTTTTCCTGGGAAAAAGATGCCCACTGATTCGGGCGACGCCGCCGCTGCCGGCGTCGAGGAAGAGGATGATTCTTCGTCGCGCCACTGGCTCCCCTCAACCATCACCAAGGATGATCTGGTGGAGCTGGAACGTGAAGGGCTCCTTCGTCCTCGCGCAATCTGCAAGTGGAGTTCGGCTTTCGAGCACGCCATTCCGGCTCCCGAAGGCGACGAGCGGGTAATTCTAGTTTCCCACTTGCATCGCGGCATGGGTCTTCCGCCGTCGTCTTTCTTTATTTCCGTCTTAGATTATTATGGCTTACAGCCGCACAACCTAGGACCTAATAGCATCTTGTACCTAGCTAGTTTCCAAGCCTTGTTCGAAGGCTACTTAGGAATAGCACCTAGCTTAGATTTCTTTAAATATTGCTTCCACTGTAAACGGCAGACAGAAGGCGACGAGCTGCTCACTTTGGGCACCGTTAGCCTTAACTTGCGTAGAAATAGGGCGTGGTACCCTAAGGTTCCCAAGGTAGACTCTGTCCGTAGCTGGGCGAGCACCTTTTTCTACTGCTCAGATATAGCTCCCGCGGGGAAGACGATAGGTCTCCCGCGTTTTGTTAACGATGCCGCTTCTCCTCGCTTCTCGTGGGACGAGAAGCCGGAGAAAGTCCTGCCTGCACACCTCCAGCTCATCCAGAAACGGATTGAGTACATGACGACGGAGGCGAAGCCGAAACTCACCGGCACAGACACGATTCTGTGCTGGTTCAAAAGGCGGGTGCAGCCTCTCCGGGAAAACAAAGACCTGTTGTGCATGTACAGCGGTAATCGGGATGATCCTCTCCGCGTCTCCAAAGACGACCTAACGAACGACGCCTTCTTGATGCGATTCAAGAAGCTGCTCAAGGAGAGGACTCAGTCAGATGATATGCTCAGAGTCTTTAATTGCATAATCATTTACCCCCTTCCATTGAACACATTACATGTGTCCATCGTCAAACCTCTTTACATTATATCCAATGAATAGATCATGGAATTTTCTTAATTGGAATACAAGAGGAGTGAACTCACAAGAAAGGTGTGATGAACTGACTAACAAAATTAGCCAAAGCAACTGTAATGTCATATGTTTACAAGAAACAAAGAGAGAGAGTTTTGACATCAGTTATATCAAGAAATTTTGTCCAAGAAGGCTAAATCAGTTTATATATCAACCATCTATTGGTAATTCAGGGGGTATCATCACAATCTGGAACGGAAACCATTTTAATGGTTCATTGGTCAGCCAAGAAAAGTTTCAAGTCACGGTCAAGCTTAGTTGCAATTTATCAGCAAAAGACATATATGTAACAAATATCTATGCACCGTGCACATCTGAGGGTCGACAGGAATTTACTGACTGGTTCATGCAACTTGATAGCTCGAGCTATGAAAATTGGATAATTATTGGAGATTTTAACATGATCAGAAGCACTGAAGACAGAAATAGAAGTGGAGGCAATGTTAACAATATGTTGTTATTTAACTCCCTTATCCAAGCACATGATTTAGAAGAAATTCCTTTAAAAGGAAGAGCTTATACCTGGAGCAATATGCAGAATACCCCCTTGTTGGAAAAGTTAGATTGGATTTTTACATCTCCTGGTTGGACAACAACTTTTCCTAATACATCTGCTATTCCTATGGCTAGATTGGGATTAGACCATACCCCAATATTAATCCAAATATCCCCAAGGCACACATTTTCAGGTTTGAGGAATATTGGTTGGATTTCCCTGAATTCAAAGAGACAGTTGAGAAACATTGGCAACACACAGGGATTTATAAAAATGCAGCTCAGGATCTGACAGCCAGGTTTAAATCACTTAGATATGGTATAAAGAAATGGTGCAAGACCATTTCTAATCTCTCAATCACTATTGATAATTGCAACTATGTTTTAGCAATGATTGATGGTTTGGAAGAACAAAGGGCCCTTTCAGTGCCAGAGAAAAACTTCAGCAAAAAGCTCAAAGCCCATCTATACAAGCTTTTAGAGGCTAAGAGGCTTTATTGGCGAAAGAGAGCTAATATAAGATGGGCCAAGTTGGGAGATGGAAATACAAAGTTTTTCCATGCTATTGCCACAAGGAATTATAGAAATAACAAAATTGCTTCTCTACTTGATGAGAACAATGAATTGATAAGTGAACACAATGAGAAAGCTGAAATTTTGTGGAATTCTTTCAAAACGAGGCTGGGTGAAAATACAAATGCAACAATGTGCTTTGATTTGACCAGACTAATAATACCACAGGATCTGAGTGAGCTAGAAGTACCCTTCACGACAACAGAAATTAATGAGGTGATTAAACATATGCCAGTTGATAAAGCACCTGGTCCAGATGGGTTTAATGGCTTGTTCATGAAAAAATTCTGGTATTTGATTAAGCATCAGTTTTATAATTTGTGCCATAGTTTTCATGCAGGGAATTTAGATATTGATAGTATCAACACTGCTTTTATCACTCTTATTCCGAAAATTCAGAATCCTGAAACAGCTGCTGATTTCAGGCCAATATCTTTAATCAGCATGGGTTTAAAAGTTCTTACTAAACTTTTAGCAAACAGGTTACAAAAGGTAATCATACCACTGATCCATAAGAACCAGTATGGCTTCATCAAGACCAAATCAATCCATGATTGCATTTCTTGGGCATTTGAATATCTGCATATCTGTCACCAGTCCAAGAAAGAAATTGTAATTATTAAGATTGACTTTGAAAAGGCTTTTGACATGGTAGAACCTGATACTATCTTGACGATGTTAAAACATCTTGGCTTCGGAGAGGTGTTCATTGCCTGGGTTAAAACGGTAGTGGGGGTTTTCCCCACTGTTGTTGGCTTAAAAAAAAGGAGAGGACTCAATTCACCGAGTCTTTTCCCATGTACACCTCCATCAACAAGCCGCCACCGGTGAGTGCCTTGTATGTTTACGTGTTTTGCATTTGTTCGGCTTAATATCAATCTTACTTGTATCTTTATTTTGTCAGCTCGACTCTTCCCCTTCTTCGGTTGTTGCCACCAGCGCTAAGATGCGCAAGCGCAAGGTTGGTGCCGATAAAGCGGCACTGACCGAGGTTGCGCTAAAGAATAAGAAGAAGGAGGGTGTCTCCTCCATCCCTAAGGGCACCGTTATCCACGACGTCCTAGATGACGATGAAGAATCCGCCTTCGCCATGCCTCAAAAAGTGTAATTGATTGTAGCGTAAGTCTCGCGTCATGCTTCTTTGCTTCTTTCTTGCGATGTTGCTAAGCCTTGTTTCTTCGTCTTATCTCAGGTTTAAACCTTCATCTAATGATGCCTTCAAAGATATAAAAGAGGAAGTCTTTGATGACGAGGGATTTCTTTTCCCTTCTATCGCAACAAGGATTGCTGCTGAAAAGGAAGCCGCTGGGCCTTCTTCGCCTAAGCCGATCACCACGACAGTTACAGTGTGTAGGCTTGAAGACAACTGCGACGCGATGTACGCCAAGATGAAAACTGGCTATCGACTTTTGAAGAAACATGTTAAGGTAAACTTTATTTCGCCTTATCCATATTCCCAGTCCCCGAGCGTCTCTTTGATCTAATGTGTTTAGTCAAAGTGACGGCCTTGAATTTGATAATCATTGTTGACCAGTCCCCAAGTGTACTTTACTTGACCCTTTTTTGCTTGCATTTTTCTGTGATTTTTTCAGGAGGGCGAGGACCTGAACCGCGACTTGTGGAATTCCGTGGTCGCGCATCGCCAGGAGCTCAAGTTCGCCAAGAATAAGGCGAAACATGATCTGGTATATAATGCTCTTACTGGCTTTGCTTGCTGGTTGTTGTCTTTTGTCGCCTAAGTTTTTCCTTTCTTATGATAAAGTGACATGTTTTGTAGATCTGCTTGTAAAGACCCAACAAGCTGCTAAGGAGTCTGGCGACATTGCTGTCGTTAGGCGCGAAAATGAGGCCCTCTTCAAGCAGATCCAGGAGAACCAGAAGCTGGCTGAGAATGGCATGAAGGCACTTCAGGAGAGTGCAGAGGCGGAGCAGTTACGGCTTAAAGACGAACTGGCTGCGGCTCGCCAAGAAGCCGAAGACGCCAGGAAAGAGATGAAATCTCTTATTGAGAAGGCGGAGCTCCGTATCCAAGAGCTTGACGGCCAGCTGGAGCGTCGTAAATACGAAATCCAAGCTTTGGACGACAAAATCCTTGGTATGTGTCATGCCTTTCTTTTTCGTCTTTCGTCTTTTGAACGAGGTTTTTCGCTCTTGCCTTACTTGCTTTTTTGATTTAGCTCCTGCTGGCGATATTGATGATGCCACACGCCTGGAGCTTGTGTTGGAGTTTGGCGAGCTAATTGCTCGCCAAACTGCTGTCGGGAAAGGCTTGTTAAGCCAAATGTTCCCGAAGCAGCTGCCTTTGGCAACCAACATGAGGACTCTGGTGCCTCTGCTTGAGGACTGCGCCAGCAACGCCGAGTAACGTGTTCGTGCTGCCGCTCGTGGAGGTGCCAAACTTGCCTTAGGCAACATTATGGGCCACCATCCCGAGATGGATATCAAGAGGGTGGTGCGATGCTTGCCAACCCATGATGCTGACGGCAACAGGATCAACCCGGCTGCGGTTTATAACTCTGTGACGGGCTACGCCTCCTTCATTGCCGACAAGATCAACCCCAAGGTGGCCTATGCTCGCCAGGACATGCCTGAACTTCTACGAAGCTCGTCGGAAGACGAAATCTCAGAGCAGACTGGCACCCAAGGCGAAGAGCAAGAGGAACTGCCACCTCACAAGCCGAAGGCGAAGCTGATGCACTCTGTAAGTCCCCTGCACAAGAGTAAAGAAAAAACTGTTGTGTTATGAAGTCCTTAGTCTAAGGTGAACAAACTGTTTTATTCGTGGAATCTTGTAATATATTTATGTGAACAAGTTTGTCTTGTGATGCACAGCGTGCTTTGTTGGTACTTTCACTGAAGTATTGGTAGCACTGTGCCATGCGACTATGTTTCTTGTCCGTCTTTGAATTATCTGGTTTATGTCTTTAGCTTTTTTGTATGTTAGCGAAACCACAAAGACGGTGACACTTTGGTAGGCAGCAAGACCATAGTCAATCTGCTTACACCTAATGCCCGTGCCGCCTTTGGGCGCATAGAACATCTAGTGGAGCAACCCAGAACATAAACAATCAGAGAAAAAATCTTAGACGGACGCAATTTTATTTTTGTAAGGCAGTAAGCCGAACTTGTCATGCTTAGTTATTCGTGTTAACAAACTTGACATGTTCAATTTAGGAATATGATTATTGGGAAATAAAAGATGGATGAATAAATGTAAATTTTGGCAATCCAAGACTTTTTATTTCATGAGCATAGACATATGTTTACAATAGAATTGCTAAGTGTAAAAAGGACGTAGCTGCTCAATGTTCCAAGAGCATTTTGACTCGCTGAGCTTCGCTTCTTCGCCTCTTTTCCTTTTGCATCCCTTTTTCTTCTTCTTTTTGAGATCTCTAAGGTCCACAAGATAGTATGCCCCGCTCTTTAGCGCTTTGCTGACAACGAAGGGTCCTTCCCATGTAGGGGATAACTTGTGCTCCTTTTTCTGAACTATGCGGAGCACCAAATCACCTTCTTGAAACGATCTTCGCCTTACTCTCCTACGGTGATATCTTCGTAGGTCTTGTTGGTATATGGCGGATCGCTGGAGTGCAATCTCCCTTTCTTCTTTGAGTAGGTCTAAGCCGTCTTATCGGGCTTCTTCTGCGTCTGCTTCAACGAAGGCTGCAACACGGGGAGAATCATGTATAACGTCTGTTGGAAGAACTGCTTATGCGCCATATACAAGGAAGAAAGGGGTATAGCTGATTGATCTATTGGGTGTTGTCCTGATGCTCCATAAGACGGCAGGCAATTCTTCTACCCATGCTCCGGCTGCCCTGTGTAATGGTACTTCCAAGCGTGGCTTTATGCCTTGAAGAATTATGCCATTGGTTCGTTCGACTTGTCCATTGGACTGTGGGTGTGCCACGGATGCCAAATCAAGCCGTATGTTGTTCCTGCCGCAGTATTTTTCAAGTTCTCCAACGGCGAAATTTGTCCCGTTGTCGGTGATTATGTTGTGGGGGACGCCGAAACGATGTATGACGTCTATGACAAACTTCGTGGTTGTTTCCCCGTCTACTTTTTTGATAGGCTTGGCTTCTACCCACTTTGTGTACTTGTCCACTGCTACGAGTAGGTGTGTTAAGCCGCCTCTAGCTGTCCTGAATGGACCAACCATGTCATGTCCCCAGACCGCAAAGGGCCATGTGATGGGAATTGTTCTTAGTTCTTGAGCCGACATCTTTGGCTGCCGTGCGTAGCGCTGGCATCCTGCGCTCTTTTTGACTATCTCTTCCGCGTCTTGTTTTGCGGTGAGCCAGAAGAAACCGTGCCTAAAGGCTTTGGCGACTATGGCTTTTGAAGAGGCGTGATGTCCGCAGCATCCGGAGTGTATTTCTTCCAAGATTTCTTGACCTTCTTCTGGGGAGACGCATCTCTGGTATATCCGAGTGGTGCTTCTTTTGTATAGTTCTCCCTTGATGATTGTATAGGCTTTCGCCCTGCATATCACTTGCCTTTTCAGCACTTCGTCTTTGGGTACTTCGCAATTGACGAGGAAGTTGATGTAAGGTTGAGTCCAATCTGGCGTTATCAGTAAGACTGCTACAGACTTAACCAAATTTGGGTCTTCACTGTCTCCGTCTTTGATTGAAGGCTTGTACAGTTGTTCCAGGAATATATCCTTAGGAACTGTGTCTCTTCGTGAGCCCATTCTTGCTAAGGCGTCTACGGCTTCGTTTTCTTCTCTTTTGATATTCCAGACTTCAAGCCCTGTAAAGCATCTGCCGAATTCGTCAATTGTGCGTCTATATTCCTCCATTGTTGCGCTTTTGGTGTCCCAAGTGCCGTCAAGTTGTTGCGCCACTAGATCTGAATCGCCGTAGCAAAGTAGCCTTTTCACGCCAATGTCCTTAGCGATGTGAAGGCCGTGCAATACACATTGTTTGTGGCGTCAAAGTGAATTTGGAGAACGTAGCATAGCTTGTCTCCTTTTGGTGTGGTTAGCACCACGCCTGCCCCTGAGCCTTTGAGCATCTTTGAGCCATCAAAATGTAAAACCCAATATTCAGAGTCTGGAAAAGGCATTTCGTCCATAGCCTCCGTCCAATCGGCGATAAAATCAGCTAATGATTGGGATTTGATGGCTGTTTGTGGTTTCTAATGGATATCGAATGCTGCTAGTTCGATGCCCCACTTAGCGACGCGTCCTGTGGCGTCTGCATTGTTGATGATGTCTCCAAGAGGTGCTTTGCTCACCACTGTGATGGAGTGATCTTGAAAATAGTGCCGTAGTTTTCTTGTGGCAAAAAATACGTCGTATGCTAACGTTCGATAGTGGGGGTACCTTTGCTTGGACTCCGAGAAGACTTCGTTTATGTAATAGACTGATCTTTGCTCGGTGATTGCTTGTCCCTCCACTGGTCTTTCGACAACTATGACTGCGCTGATTACCAAGTTTGTTGCTGACATGTATAGTAGCATTTGCTCCTGTGGCCTTGGTGCTGCGAGTATTGGTGCGCTGACTAAGACCTCTTTCAGTTGAGCTAAGGTGGTTTCGGCTTCTTCTGTCCACTCGAATTTATCCGACTTTTTGAGAAGGCGGTAGAGGGGTAAAGCTTTGTCACCAAGCCTCCATATGAATCGGCTTACAACAGCTATTGATCCTGTCAAGCGCTGGATGTCTTTGAGGCATGTAGGCCGCTTGATATCCATGAGGGCTTTCATTTTATCAGGATTAACTTCTATGCCTATCTCATAAACTATGAAACCAAGGAGTTTTCCTGCTGGGACGCCAAAAAAGCATTTTCCTGGATTTAACTTCATCTTGTACTTTCTCAAGTTATCAAAAGTTTCTTTGAGATCGGCTAATAGATCGTCTTCACGTTTAGTCATGACTGCAATGTCGTTGACATACGCGTGTAATTTATGGCCGATTTGGTAGTGTAGGCATCTTTGGATGCACCTTTGGTACGTCGCACCTGCGTTTTTTAGCCCGAAAGGCATTGTTAAGTAGTAGTAGGTACCGAAAGGCGTGATGAAAGAAGTCTGGATTTGATCAGACTTCTTCATCTTAATCTGGTGGTAACCGGAGTAAGCATCTAAAAAGCATAGTAATTTTGCCCCTGCAGTGGCATCTACAACCTGATCGATTCACGGTAAGGCGAAAGGGTCTTTCGGACATGCTTTGTTTAAGCCGGTGAAGTCGATGCACATGCGCAACGCCTTCGTGTCCTTTTAGGTATTAGTACAGGGTTTGCGGACCATTCTGTATGAATGACCTCTTCTATGAAGTTTGCGACTGTAAGTCACGCTATCTCTTGTCCTATAGCTCTCTTCTTTTCTGGACCAAAACGCCTAAGGCTTTGCTTGACAGGCTTGGCGTCTTTTGCGATATTGAGGGAGTGCTCGACAAGTTCTCTCGGGACTCCAGGCATGTCTAATGGAGACCATGCAAAGATGCCTCGGTTCTCACGGAGGAACTTGACGAACTCGCCTTCCTATTTGTCGCTGAGGGTGGTGCCGATGTTCGTCGTCTTCTCAGCATCCTTGTCATCAATTTTCGCCTTCTTGGAGTGGGAACCTGCTATGAAGGTGACGTCGTGTGCAGTTGGAGGCTTCTTTATGTCTGGCATAGGCTCTTGCTTGACTTCCTTCAGGTATCCTGCAAGTTTGCCTTTGCTGATGACGGCTTCTGCGAAGACGGCGTTGCCCAGCTCGCACTCCCGCGCCTTCTTGTAGCTACCGCTTACTGTGATGACGCCGTTGGGTCCAGGGATCTTGAGCTTGCTGTAGACATAGCGTGGTCTTGCCATGAAGTTGGCAAAAGCCGGTCTGCCAAAGATGGCATGGTAGGCGCTTTTGAAGGGCACCACCTCGAAGGATACTTCTTCTTGTCGGTAGTTGTCCTCTTCGCCAAAGGTGACTTCCAAAGTAATTTGCCCAACGGAGTTTGCCTGCCGTCCTAGGACTATACCATGGAATTTGACGTCGCTGTGCTTGAGCTGGGTTTCTGATAGGTGCATGCGTTTGAGGGTTTCTAGGTACAGGATGTTGATGCTGCTGCCACCATCCATAAGTACCTTTGAAAGCCGACAATTTGCCAATATGGGGTTGACGACGAGAGCGGAGTACCCTGGGTATTGGGGAATGCGATCTGCATGATCATTGTGATACCAAGTGACCGGTACCTCGGACCAAGTTGCGTATTGGGGAACAACTGACATAGTAGCATTGAGTTCCTTCCGGATGGCCTTCTCCTTCTTAGCCGAAGGGGTTGCCAGGAAAGTGACGAAGTTTTTTGACTCTGGGGAACTTGTTCTTCTTCTTAACCTTAGCTGGTTCTTCGCCTTGATCTGATGAGCTGCTATCGTCCGCCTTTGCCTCTTTGGCTTCTTCCTTGCGGACTTTGCGCTTGTTGTTCTTGCTTGCCCTATATCCAGCTTCGGGGTCTTTTTTCATGTCGTCATTGATCCTGCACTGCCTGTTGGTGTGGGTGCACTTGCCGAACTTGTTGTGATAGGTACAGGGGAGATCTTTGATGTCGTCATATGTGACCTTGATATTCTTTCCGCCTTTGCTATCGTTGTTCTCCTTCCACGGGCCTCCTCTTTGATTCTGTCCGCCTTTCCTGTAAGCAAAGGCTACTTAAGTGGAGGGGCCTGCATTGTCATTGGGATGTGCTATTTTCTTTGTTGACTTGGCCCGCTTTTCGCTGTTGTTGATGGAGATGTCAAGCTTTGCGTCTCCATCATCTGCACGAGCGTCGTCTTCTGCAATTGCGAGGTTGTTTGCGCCGTCAAGCAGATCTCCAAGGGTGGTGATTCTTTGGCTTGACAGGATGTAACGCATCATGTTTCCTTTCTTCAAGCTGTGCATGAAAGCATGGATAGCTTGCGTCTCGGAGACACCCTCACAACTGTTTTTCATCTCCATCCATCGTGCGATGAAATCGCGACTGGACTCGTTCGTCTCCTGAGTGCAACGCAAGAGCTCTGGATAAGCCTTTGGGCGTTTGTACGTGCAGGAGAAGTGTTGTGTGAAGCAGCGATTCATGTCTTGCCAATTGTGGATACTTTTCGCTAGCAGGGTGTCAATCCACAGGCGTGTAATACCTTCTAACATTAGGGGCAAGAAACGGACTACGGCGTCATAGCCTCCGTTGTAAATTCCCATTGTGTTGAGGTAGTCAGGCAGCCATGTCTCGGGGTTATCCGCGCCATTGTACTTATTCACAATTTTCTTGACATTGCTAAGCGCCTCTGGGAGCTGCACCTTGCGGATTGCCGGGCCAAAGCATTTGGGACCTAGATAGGTTTCTTCCCTTGCGGCTCTGATCTCATCTAGGCGAGTGCGGGCGTCTGACACTTGGGTCTTTTCCTTTGCTGCGTCGCCTTGTTGATGCCGGCTTCCTTTTTGACGATGTGGTGATCGAGATCTTGACCGCCTACGTTGGCGGTCTTTGTCGGCATTTTCGTCGTCTCTCCTGTTAGGAGGTCGAGGCATGTTAAGCCGATCACCATTACGTTCTGGGGCAGCATCGTTTTCACGATTCTTATCGCGGCTCTTCTCATGCCTTCTTTCCTTCCTGGCGGCCTTGTCTGCCTTGTCCCTTTGACGTTCCTCCCTGTGCCGGTTGGATCCCGTGCCTGATAAATCGTCGCGTCGTCGAGCCGGCTTTTCAGGTTGTTTGCCTTTGCCATGGCTGCTAAACTCGGATGGATCATTGGGTGGTCCTGCGCCGGCTCCGGCTTTGCATAGGACGGTGTTGTCAGCAAGGCGACAGCTTGAGGTGGCTACCTCTTGTAGCTCTTCCGCCTTTTTAAGTAGTGCTTTTGAGTAAAACACTTTCTCGTCAGTTGGGATCTCTTCGTCTTCCATGATCTCCCGTGCGGCTTCCATGTTCTTTGCAGGGGTGGAGAAGTATATCAAACCGTCTTTGTCTATGGTGTAACGGTATCTTTGCCACGCCTTCTTCTTTTGAGCCGACGGTCGATCAAAGTTTTTCGCGAGATCTATGGAGGAGAGGGTCGTGAGTGTCCTTCACGCGCCGGAATTTTTCTCTTTCCATGTGGCGGCAAAGATCCTCTTTGAGCGGTGGCCTTGAGGGTTTTCTCCCTGTTTTGCAGAACCAAGTTATGGCAAATGCCCAACTCTGACTCACGAAGGAGGTATTGGTGCCTTTCTTCGAGTTCTTCTGGGGTTGCATTGGGACCGAGCGGCGTCTTGAATATGTCAAGTGCTTTTTTGCGCGTTTTGGACGTTAGCTCAGCCTCCAGATCTTTGTCCAGGTTTTCTACAACGGAGGAATTGCCTTTTGGCTTGCTTCCGGACGCCTTTATTGTAAAGACGTCAACCTATGACTCTAAGCTAGCAGATTTGGAAAGCGACTTCGACCCATCTGCATGCTTGTCAGGTGCATCTGTTTCCATAGGAGTTGGCCCTGCCATCATGTCTTCTTTGGGACTTCCTATGTTGAAAGAGGCGACTTTTCTTGCGAAGTCGCTATATGTGCTTTCGGTATCTGAGTTTTCCGTCATTGGAGCTATGTTCTCAGATCCGGCTTCTGAGTCTGGACCAATTTGCAAAGCTGGTATAATGGACTCAGGATCGGAACCTGCCGGCTGATCGCCGGTGGTTGCGATTGTTCGTACAAAGTGAAAGTCAGACTCCATGTAGCCTTCTGAGAAGCTAGAGCCAGTTTCGCTTTGTGAAACTAGATCGTAAGCTGCAAAGCCTTTAGGCGATGCCGGATGCGATCCGTCTTCTGGGTGGTGGGCGGGAAGAATTTTCCAGATCCCCTAGGGAATCCGTACGCGGCGGCCGTGAAGCCGGTGAAGATGTTGATGCCGCCGATGGGGATGATGAAGCTGGAGACGAGATCATCGTCTGCCGGAGTCCATGAATCTGCCTCGACGAAGCCGACATCGCCATCCAGATTGGCGTGGCCTACCGCCATAGATCTTCCGATCTCGCCCAGAGCTCCCGCCTTGAAGGTGACGCCTAACGCCTTAGTCCCCACGGTGGGCGCCAACTGTCGGGTTATTGGATTCTTAGGCACGTAAGAAGGTGACATGCTCCAATGGTGAAAAGAGGGGGAAGGCATGACGGCTTCTATGATCGGGATTGCATACAAGGGTTTACCCAGCTTCAGACCTTGCAGTGGTGGCAAGATCCTACGTGCTGCTATAATTCACTAGATGTGAATATGTGTACATGTTACAATGTAGGTTGTAAGGCGTGTCCCTTGAGGGGAACAGGAGGCAGGCTTATATAGGCGCCATGCCTTCTCCTACAAGGAAAGTCTAGCAGACCTATATTTGGAGTTCTAGACTAACACGGGATAAATCCTAACTTGTTCTTTAAGACGAACGTCAGTTCGTCTGGATCCAGATCAGCTTGTAGGCTTCCACTTCAGCCTACTGTGCCGCCCGATAAGCCGAATACCTTATCACCTCTTGGGCCACCCTGGTAAGCTGGTTTAACCCGGATATGGTATATCCTTCACACATTGCTCAACTCGAGCAGTTCTCGTGGAGGTGATGGAGTTGATGGTGTGTATTTCTAGTTTGATATGTGGGTGCATATTTTGGATGCATTTTTTGGTCATAGGTGTGGACATGTTCGTAAACTATGTTATGTGCACTCTGTTAAGATAAAAACTAAGTAATCTGTAAAACTGCTTTTAAAATTTTAAAAATTTCAACATATGTTGATACTAATTATGTTTAAAGTCACAGTTTAATAATAGCCACGTTATAACAATACCCGTAAAGTAAAACCGTAAAATAAAATATTAATATGACACGTTTTTAAATAAAAAATGCGACTTTCGGCGAACCTATATCACGTTTAATGTTTCACGGATTGAGATGCTCTAAGTCCATGAAATGGTTTGACCTTGATAAGTTGATAATCCTAGGCCCGGCCGAGTCGCCGGCCTGGGAGCGGCTGCATCCAGCATCCTGTGGGCGCGACGACGGTGGCAGGCGGGGTAGAAATGCGGTCGGCGCCGGCAAGGAAAAGACGATGGGTCGGCGACAGAGTCGCCGGCAACAGAAACGACGACCCATGAGGCGTCATGTGTGGCTACGCGAGAGAGAGAGGGGCGCGCGCCGACGATAGTCCCCTCTGCGCATATTCGTCGGCACCTCTGCCACGAGTCGCGTCATCATTGGGCGCCCAAGATTAGCCTCCTTGCCCACCCCACACGTGCACCGCCTCCTTCCCCAGTTCAGTTCAGCTCCCAGTCGTCCCGTTCAGTCCATCCATCATCCACGCTAACCCAAATATTCCCGCCACACCGCGCAGCCCAGTCGCCATGGCGGAACGCCTCGCCTCCTCGGCCTCCCTCCTGCCAGCCTCGCCTTCCCCGTCCACCCGCCGCGCCGCGGCCGCGGCCGCCACCATCGCCTCCTTCCCCTCCTGCTCCGCCCGCACCGGGCTCCGCCTCCGTCCGCCCCCCTCGCGATTCTCACAGGTCGGCTTCTTCTGTTCCTGTTTAGTTCGATTGGACCTACGGAGCTGTGCAGTTGATTGCTGACCGGCTGTACGAGTGAACTGCAGAAGGTTGCGGGGAGAGGGCGCGGTGGCGCCGGCGGTGCGCTGCGGGTGGTCCGGTGTATGGCGGCGTCCGATGCCGCGCAGCTCAAGAGCGCCCGGGAGGACATCAAGGAGATCCTCAAGACCAGTTACTGCCACCCCATCCTGGTATGCTATGGATTGTATATTGTCCAGTTCTACTTCTACTCGCTAGGTGGCGAATCAATTGCCTTTCATTGTTATTATGCCACGTTCCTGCCAACTACTCTATGATACACGTGCTGAAGCAGAGTAAAGTTCGAGTTTTGGGTGTTTTCATAGCTATAGTGTCATGATCATAGGCATAGAATACAAGGGGAAGGGGATTCGGGAGAGGAATTGGGGTTCAGGATGCAGACGGAAGCATATTGGGGATACAGGAAAGGAGAGAAGTTAACACACGTTTTCTGTCCGCCTCCCTTGAGGACTTTACAACACTCCTTATACAAACAACACACGTACACCTAGTGTGGCAGGCCGCATCCAAACTCCCGTCCAGGCCTAGTCTTGGCCCATGAAGGTTGCAGTCGTGACATTACTCCCCCCTTTTAAGAACTGCTTGACCCCAAGCAGGTGCCATCGGGTAGCGACGTCTGAGCGCAGCACGATCCTCCCAGGTTATCAACGGAGGTACAGTCCCAGACCACTGAACCTTAATGCGTGATTTTGAAGTGGCGCCATGTGGTACAACCGCAGTCGCTACAATCTGGACAGACAGCACTGGTTTATCAGAATCATGTGTAAACAGATTCAGAGATGTGTGTACCTGGATGTGAGGCGGCACATGCTTCTTAAGCTGAGAGACATGCACCACTGGGTGCACCTGGCTAGACAGTGGTAAATCTAGTTTGTAAGAAACAGCTCCAATTTTCTTTATCACTTTGTATGGGCCAAAATATCGGAATGCTAGCTTCTGATTTCCCCGAGTCTGGACTGATTGCTGAATATAAGGTTGTAGCTTCAAGAATACCATGTCATCCACCTGGAAGGAACGCTCAGACCTCTTCTTGTCTGCCTGATGCTTCATTCTCTGTTGTGCTCGCAGTAGGTGGTGCTGCATCAGGTCTGTCATCGTTGCCCGCTCCTTCAGCCAACTCTCCAGATCTGTAGACGCACAGGCATTGGAATCAATTCCAAAATGTCTTGGAGGATGGCCATATAGAACCTCAAACGGCGTCTTCCCAAGGGCTGAGTGGTGGGCTGTATTGTACCAATACTCCGCTAGGGCAAGCCATTCATACCATTTCTTAGGACACGAGTGCACAAAGCATCTCAGGTAAGCCTCAAGGCACTGATTCAGACGCTCAGTTTGCCCATCTGTTTGTGGATGGTAGGCTGAGCTCATGTGCAGTGTAGTGTCAGACAATTTAAACAACTCTTGCCACAAACGACTGGTGAAAATGCGATCTCGATCTGAGATGATCATGTTCGGTAAGCCGTGTAGCTTGTAGATATTGTTCATGAATGCCGTGGCAACTGTGACAGCCGTAAAGGGATGTCGCAGAGGAACAAAGTGGGTGTACCGTGTGAATTTGTCAATCACCACTAGTACCACATTGTGGTTGTGAGACATGGGTAGGCCTTCCACAAAGTCCATGCACACTACTTTCCAAGCTCCGGTGGGTACTGGCAGAGGTTGAAGTAAGCCAGGTAGCTTAACATGTTCCGGCTTCGCCTGCTGGCAAACCTGGCAGCCAGTCACGAACGCTTGGACTGTCTTTTTCAGATTAGGCCACGCGAAGAACTGTTTAACCCTCTGATAAGTTGCTTGCACGCCGGAGTGACCTCCAATGCCACTGTTGTGTAATGCCTGTAAAATATGATTCTGAGCTAGTGTATTGTTGCCCACCCAGATCAGATCATTCAGTCGCAAGAGGCCATCGCGAAGGGAGAAACCTTTATCATTAGAGCCTGTCAGACTTAGTTCTTCAATCAGAGCTCGAGCTCGAGCTTGAGCATCATCCTCGTACCCTGCTTGCAAACGATCGAGCCAGGCCAGTTGAGAGGTGGAAGCTGAGACAACATTGAGTTCATTGTACTGGCGAGATAACGCGTCAGCCACTGTATTTGAGCTTCCTTTCTTGTACTGCAACTTAAACTGTAGCCCCATAAGTTTCACAAAGGCTTTGTGCTGCAAGGATGTGTGCAAACGTTGATCAGAGATGTGTAACAGGCTTTTATGATCAGTACGAATAATAAATTCCCCATGTTGCAGATATGCACGCCATTTCTCAATTGCAAGAAGAATTGCAAGACACTCCTTCTCATAGACTGACAAGGTTTGGTTGCGAGGGCCCAACGCCTTGCTCAGGAAGGCGATTGGATGGTCTCCTTGCATCAGCACAGCACCTACCCCATTATAAGATGCATCAGTTTTTAAAACAAATGGCAGTTTGAAATTTGGCAGTGCTAACACGGGCGCTGAACACATAGCTTCTTTCAAAGTGGAGAAGGCTGTTTGTTGAGCTGGCCCCCACACAAACAAAACCCCTTTCTTCAACAGTTGAGTCAATGGTTGCGCAATGACACCATAATGTCGAATGAATTTTCTGTAATAGCCTGTTGTCCCCAAGTGTTCCCGCATGCTTTTCAGATTAGTTGGTACTGGCCAATCACGCACTGCAGCGATTTTGGATTTGTCAGTAGATACACCAGTCGAGCTGATCACATGGCCGAGGTACTCCAATTCCTGTAATGCGAATGAGCATTTGCTTTGCTTAATCAACAAGTTGTTCTGATCCAGTAACTTAAGAACTTGTCGAATGTGGAGGAGATGTTCTTCTAGGGTCTGACTGTAGATAAGGATATCATCGACAAAGGCCAATACATTCTTGCGCAACAGTGGCTCAAACACCTTGTTCATAATGCTTTGAAATGTTGCCGGGGCGTTGGTTAGCCCAAACGGCATCACCATGAACTCATACAAACCTTGGTGGGTTTGAAAAGCTGTCTTGTATTGTTCCCCGTCAGCTAGTCGAACCTGATGGTAGCCCGAGCGAAGGTCCAACTTGGTGAAATAGGAGGATCCCGCAAGTTCATCAAGCAACTCGTCAATGACAGGAATTGGGTGCTTATTTTTGACTGTCAGAGTGTTCAGCTGTCGGTAATCGACACAAAAGCGCCATTGTCCATCCTTTTTCACAAGCAACACAGGAGAGGCAAAGGGGCTGGAACTGTGTCGTATGAGGCCATTGCATAGCATGTCGTACACTTGACGTTCTATTTCGTCTTTCTGCTGAGGACTGTACCGATATGGCCGTACTTTGAAAGGCTGAGCACCAGGAAGTAATGGAATAGTATGATCCTGGTCTCTGACAGGAGGCAGAGAAGTGGGTTCGTGGAACAGGTGAGCAAACTCTGTGAGAATCTCTTGCACTTCTAGTGGTATAGCTGGTGTCGGCGTAGCAGGAGCATCTACATCCACTGAGGCTACGGTGCCCTGACTAACAGACTGCACCATCACCAGGTGTTCAACACTGTTCTTCTTCAGCAATCCCTTAAGCTTGTGCACGCTGACCTCCTTGCATTTCACCGGTTTACTCTGAATGCCACGAATGGTAATGCGTTTCTTGTTATGTGTAAAGCGCATTATCTTCTTTCGCCAATGCACCCACATCGGACTGTGCACATCTAACCAATCAGCTCCAAGTATCATATCGTAACAGCCAATATTCAACACATGCACTGAATGACAGAAAGTATGGCCTTGAACTCCCCACTCAAATTCCGGCACGAATGAGTTGCACTGTACTGGGCGACCATCAGCAACAGTAAACTGTCTATCTGCCATAGGTTTTGTTGCACATGCCAGCTTCTGTGCTAAATCAGCACTAATAAATGAAGCAACACTGCCAGAGTCTATCAATATAAGTATCTGGTGTTTACCCACTACTCCTTGCAACCGGATAGTGTGCTTCCTCCGAGCTGTATTTGCAGTATCCGTAGCTGCAAGCAACATGAGATCATCTGAATCGGAATCTTCTGTACTGTCGTTCTCATCGCCATAAGCATTGTTAATAGGCAGTATTTCCATCAACTCCTCAATTATATGCAGAGGCACTTTATCAGGGCATTTGTGTGTTTTATTCCATTTGTCACCGCAAGTAAAACACAACCCCTTGGATCTGCGGTAAGATTTCAAGGTGTCCAATCTATCCTCCCATTTGGACTCATCAGGCTTCTTGGCTGTATTTGTGTGAAGACCATTTTTGTCCTTGCTGCTGAACTTATCAAGAGCAGGAGTGCTTCTGGAGCTGAATCTATGCCCTTCTCTCATATCAGAACGAGTGGACACATGCTTCTTGGTGCTTGCCAGGTCCTCTTCCTGCATTAATGCCAACAAACCAGCAGTATCGAGGTCTTGTGGACAGTGGAGGTGAATTGCAGTACGAATTTCATCTACAAGACCATTAAGGAACTCATCTACGAAGAATGCTTCATCTAGATCAGGATTATAGAGCAGCAGCTGATTCCTAAGCACCTCAAAGCTTTCTATATATGCAGCTACTGTGGCAGTTTGTTTTAGAACACGTAATTTTCTACGATAATGCATATACTTGTTCTTGCCAAATTTTTCATGGACGAGACGACATATTTCGCCCCAATCATCCAGTTTGCGCAAAGCCTGAATATTTCGCAGCCACAAAGCAGCAGTGCCCCGAAAATTAAGCGAAGCATATCTAGTGCGCAAGCTATCCTGGACATAATACAACTCGAAGTAGGTTTCACAATCCTGTTGCCAAACTTTCGGATTCTCCCCATCAAACCTAGGGAAATCCATTTTCGGTGTCGAGCCCCGAACACCGGAGGTACGAGCATAATCTCTATCATCATGGTGCACATATGACTCAACTGGAAGGAGAGATTTGCCGTGCGGCGAGTGTTGGGTACCTGTGACCGGGGTACACCGCTGGTTCCCAAGGATACCAGGCGCATCTCCCCGGTAGAGTGAAGCATCGCAGCGGTCAGTTGACCCGGAGCCCGGAGCTGGTGCAGATGGGTACACCGCCGCTGCTCCCGACGAAGGAGGCCGCGAGGATCCAGGACGGTGCGGATCCGCGCCCAATTCGCCACCAATTTCATTATGCGGCGCCAACGCGTGCTTCAGCGCCGTTCGGGAACTTGACTCGATGACGGTGAGGCGCGCATGTCCGACGAGCCCGAGAGGGACAAAATAGGTTCATTTCTGGACAACATTTGGGGAACGCCACTCGACTTCCGATGACTTTATCAGTTAAACCATTTTGAATCTAATCATCATTGTTACAATGTTGAAGGCACATGGCAATCTTTAGTAATACAAATCTATGCCATCTTAATACAAACGCAAGTATATACATCATACATGGAGCTCTAGAAAACCAGTATACTTATCCTCGAGCAATATCACATCATTATATATTAAAAATTTCATGGAAAAAGCCCTATTATAAGCAACACAAAGATAAGAACTCACGCCATCCCAATGCATACTACCACACATCCTTGGTGCTTAAACACAAAAGATATTCCATACAATTTCAGTGCATTGCCCAGGAGTTGACAAGGTAAGCTTCATGATCCTTGCCGACAGCACATGGTCCCTTGCATCCTAGAATCGATAACACACATATTTTTTGCCAATCTAGAGTGAAAAAAATAGAATACAAGTACTATTTAATCATCTGCTCATCAAACCACGACTTTTGTGTGATATGGACAAAGAAAAAAATCAATACCTTCAAAGACGGAGGGACCATAGCATGCAGGATGACAAGAAGTCGTCAAGCTTGACACCATCAAGGGTTGCTGTCTGTAAAGTGATAGTGAAAAATCTCTATAAGAGAGCTATTGATAAAAACTGGATGTCGGCTGAGTTGTGCAAGAACCTGTTTAAAGAAATTCAGAGAATCGGTTCTCCAAAAAAATTAGAAGGACATAGTACAAGCAAGAAAACTATTTTCTGAGAAAGATATGGCAGTGACTGGTCCAACATGGCCGTCAAAATTCACAACGCTTGACGCAAAAATAAGTTTTCAGTCATGTATGGCATTGGAAGACCATGTCATGGATAGCAAGCCGAAAATCCAAAGAATGTTTTGGTGTCTTAACTCTTACCTGAGCTTTCACATCCCAAATTTGGACAACGGCCTCAGATGTGCTTGTTCCAAGGATAAGACCCTTAGGGCACATGCTATTGTTGTGTATCCAACTTGTCTACAAGCCCCACCTACCTCAGAAACAAGACTTCTAAGAATTGAAAATATTTACATGTGCATGCTTGTGGAAATTTGTTCAAAGTACAGACCCGTGTGAGGCAAGATCCTATTGATAAGCACCACATGTTATATCTGGATTCAGTTACAAAGTACTTCGAGTCACATGGTCACTGACAGCTTCAACATGGTGTACTCTCTACAAGAAATATCAGAGCTTAACATAACATCAGCTTCAAACTTAGTTTGCTGCTATTTTTCTCAAATCTACTTGGATATCGTGTGAAAAATGACTGCTTGTTTACATCTAAGATGATACTTCTAACGAGTTAAGAAACTCTTCTAAGAAGTATACCCAAGATATTGTCTCCACAGTGAAACAAACAAAGTGCACAAGTAGATTCAGTAATCACAAAGTACAGCCAATTTCAACCTAAGTTGTAACCGTAAGCTTTTTTCAGAATCAAGAATATATCCTTCGGGTGTGTTTGTTTGGGCTGTCTGTGGCTGGCTGCGGCTGGCTGTGGTGCTGTCTGTGGAAAGCTGCTGTGCAGGAAAAGCTGCTGTTCTGAGTGTTAGTGTCTGGCAACTAGCTGGCTGTCTGGCTGTAATCTGTGGATTTGTCTGAAACACCCTTAGAGTTCTGAAAACGGATAGTGTAATCAATTTACATGTAATAAAGTATATATCTATCATAAATATATATATGGATCCAAAATATAATTTTGTCACATCACTCGAGAAAAAACAAATAGTCTGAAAATACATTTTCACTAGCAACTCATATAGTCCTAACGTTGTCTTGCGTTGAATAACGCGTCGGCAATGTCGTCCCGTGTTGTGTTCATGCTCCTCATGTGTAGTGCCCCTAGAAGAACGTCACCGGGCAAGGTAATTGCTTGCCTTTGGACTTTAGGAATGTAATTCTCATCTAAATCACATCGGTCAAACTGCTTATCACGTAGGTTGGAGTCTCTTATGAAATTATGAAGCGCAATGCAAGCAAGGATAATTTTCTTCTGTACCACCAAGCCATAAGAAGGGATGCCCTTCAAAATGCGCCACTTATTTTTTAAGACTCCAAAAATACGCTCGATGCAATTCCGAAGTGATGAGTGTGCATGGTTGAAGATTTCTTCCTTCTTTGTTGGTACACCTTCTCGACAGAAATCCGGTAAATGGTATGTGTTGTTTTTATAAGGAGATAGAAACCCCTTTCTATTTGGATAACCGGAATCAACAAGATAGTATGTACCTGCGCACGTGAGAAAAAAATATTTAAAATGAAAACAATAATGATGCATATGTTACACATGTGAACAATGCAAATAGATATTACCATCAGGGGGGGTTGGGAACTGAAGTGGATACTTCTCAATGCTGCGTAGGAGAATGCGGTTATCATGTGCCGAACCAGGCCATCCAGCAACAACAAATGTGAATCTAAGATCAAAATCACATATCGCTAGCAGATTCTGTGATGTGTAACCATGTCTTCCAGTATGGTTAACCCTTTCTTCTTCAGGAACTTCAACGGGAATGTGCGAGCCATCTATGGCGCCAATGGCACCTTTGAAATGAGGCCAAAAGCGTGCATCTTGAAGTCTTGGGTGCACATCCTTGAAGTTTCGAACGGCCTGCAGAGGTCGGGGATGGCGGCAGCGGTCCGGAACGGCCTTCAGAGGTTGGGGATGGCGGCGCTGGTCCGGAACGTAACGGCCTTCAGAGGTCGGGGATGGCGGCGGCGGTCCGGAACAGCCTGCAGAGGTCGGGGATGGCGGCGGCGGTCAGGGACGACCAGTGGCGGCGCTCAGCTCGCCCGTGTGGCGATTTCTTCGATCCCGCGAGCGTCGAGACGGGAAACAGAGCGGACGGTTATATTCTCCTATGACGCGGGTACACGATGGAAAGCGTAGGATCTTTTTCTTTCCCGCGACGGGGACGGATAGGTTCCTTCGATGGCACTTCTAGCGTAATAGAGTTCCGTACCGATTCGCTAACTCGGTTGAAAGCTCGGGAAGCACCCCTTGGAGGTGCTTTTTCAACTGTGAAGGAAAAGGAGATGCTTTTATTAATGCCTAACCGGCAGCTCAGGCGTTTGTTTCGTACGGGGTGCTTTTTTTTGTGGAAAGCCTCAAAAAGCCCAAACAAACACACCCTTCGAAATCGCTCAGAACGTACCTACGTTGAACTCCCATTTAATAGTAAAGAAGTGGCCATAAAATTGACACTAACGACTACTGGGTTGTGGGTTATGCTGTCTGCCGCCTGCATCCTTGGTTGTTGGATTCTTTTAACTTGTTTGGAAAATAATAACCCGCTAATGGTTGTATAAAATTGAGAATGAAACATGTCTGGAACATTCACGCATATGGTTGCTTCCATAAGTTCATGTAAGTAACTTAGGGTGTGTTTGTTTGGGCTTTTAGGTGCTTTCCACGAAAATAAGTTGGACAAATGAAACAAACGGGTGGGCTGTGCATTAGGCTTTTACCGAAGCAGGTCGTTTTCCTACACATAAGAAAAAGCACCTATTAGAGGTGCTTCCCGAGCTTTTTCGACTTCAGGGCGAACAGGCATAGCCCTTTGACCCCCTTTCCTTCGCTTATTTACAAAAGACGTGCCACCGCCTAGGCTGAACCGTTATCGTGTTCTTTCTATCCGCACGGCGTGAGCGACCGCATCCCCATCTCGAGCGAGCCGAGACAGACAAGGTCAGGCCTCATCGCCGCCATATCTCATTCATCAGTCCTCACCTTCGTCGCCATCCGTTCAACCATTGTGAGCCGTCTGAGCGTCGCCGCCGCCGCCATCCGAACTCAGCGGTCGCGACCCTCCCAGAGCCACCGCCTCCCATCCAGTGATCCAGACTTGCTGCCGGCCGGCCGAGCGCTGCCTTTGTGCGTCCGCACTGGAGCCCTCCACCGAACAGAGCTAGCGTTGCCGTACCCATCACGATCTGAGAGATGCAGTTGTTGGGAACTCGTACTAGTACAGTAGTAATTCTGTACGTTTCGATCTTGTTAATTGGTACTAGTACTCATTTTCTTTCTGATTTGAGTAGTCAATGTGTTAATGAATATAAGGCAAATAAATATAAATATGTAGAGACATGTGAACGTGTGTATATAGTTTTTTAAGTCAATTAGGAGGCAAACAAGACTCCAATAAACTACTGCATCTATAAGTATGTATAGATATGTGTACGTTGAGTATTTGAGTTAGCTGATATGATTTGATGGGATGTATTTATGGCATAAATCAGTAACAATACATATTTCTTAAGAGTGGTTTACACAATTTTACTGAGCACAGCCAGGCAGCCAGATAGTTGCCAAACACTACAACTCAGAACAGCTACTTTTCCTGCACAGCAGCTTTTCCTCCACAGCAGTACAGCCAGCCGCAGCCAGCCGCAGCCAGCCACAAGTAAGGTGCTAACCTCCCGAGTCGTCTCCGCGTGAGGCGATTCTGGAGGCGCCCAACCTCCAACCCTAGAGGCAGCCGCCGGCGGCGCCCTCCCGGCCGCTGCCTCCGCTCAGGCGGTGGCGCCCTGTTTCTCCTTCTCGCGCGGAGGCGGGGAAGCGTGTGAGCGCCATTGGTGGCAAGATGGCGGCGGCGATCTGGGTGCCGCCGGCGCTCGGCGGTCAGCAGTGACGCTAGGCGGTGGACGAGGGCGGCTCGGCGCTGGGGGAGCGGGCTTGGCCATGGCCCGATCCAATCCTGCCAGCGTGCTGGACGTTGGGGGAGACGTCCGCCGGCGGCGCGGCTTCGGCGGCCATGACGGTGACTTCCTTTTTGACCAATCCGGCAAAGAGTTGACTAGCGGCGTGGGGGCCTGTTAGTCTCGCGAATAATGGTGGTGGTCCTTAATTCTCATTCGCGCCAAGATGAAGACCAATCCGGCAAGGAGTAGATCGCTGCAGCGGGACTTTTGTTTTTGTAATTCTTCCTTCTTTTTTGGCTGTGTGCATCCATAATGCCGTTAGGGCACTATGTTGTTGCAGAGGCTGGGTATACGTGATACTTGATATCAATAAATTCCCTTTATCTAGAAAAAACTAAGTAAGTGTTGCATTATTTGAGATCCATCAGAAGATAGAGTAGTCCTTGTGCAATAGTCTGTTCAGTCATTCATCATGACACGCGTATGCTGTATGCAGATGCTAATGTTTCTACTATGTCCAGGTCCGTCTTGGATGGCATGATTCAGGTACGTATGACAAAAATATTGAGGAGTGGCCACAGAGAGGTGGAGCTGATGGAAGCTTAAGATTTGACCCTGAGTTGAATCATGGAGCCAATGCTGGTACTTTATCTCGACAGGCCAATTTTCTCAGCCATTGTACATTCAAAGCGTAGAATAGTAGCTAACATGCCTAGATGGATTTTTGCCAGGTCTTACTAATGCTTTAAAGCTTATTCAACCAATCAAGGACAAATACCCAGGTATCACTTATGCAGATTTGTTCCAGTTGGCAAGTGCTACAGCAATTGAGGTATCAGCCTTTTATCTGCTCAAGTATCGTACTAGGCCATTTTAACAGACGATCAGTAGACTGTGTGTGTACTCATTTCTTATATCAATTTCATGTCAGGAAGCTGGTGGCCCGAAAATTCCGATGAAATACGGAAGGGTAGACATCACAGCACCTGAGCAATGTCCGCCGGAGGGGAGGCTTCCTGGTTAGTGTTTTGTTTTTGACAAATTAATCACTTAGAGCGGTGTCCCTCCATGTTTAGATCAATATCTGAAGTTGTGATTTGTGAAAGATGTTTATCGATGTGATTTTTTTTTTGAAATTGATTGGTGCTAATATTCATGTTCTGCAGATGCTGGCCCACGTTTACCTGCTGAGCACCTTCGCGAGGTCTTCTATAGAATGGGCCTTGATGACAAGGTGTGGGTCATACCAGAAGCTGGAATTCCTCCCGTTTGCCTGTGTGTTCTTGAAAATTTTGTTGATCTGTCGGAGTATTTATGCAGGAAATTGTTGCACTCTCCGGAGCACATACACTTGGAAGATCACGGCCTGACCGGAGTGGCTGGGGCAAGCAAGAAACAAAATATACAGTATGTTTTTCTAGGTCTCTTTGGTTGAGTTTAAGTATATTATTTTCTGTAGTAAGAGGTTTTGGACATGGTCAGTCCTATATAACGTCAACTAGTCTACAGTTTCAGACTTAAGGATAGAAGGCATAACTTTATTTTTTTCTTTTCTGTACACGCGCGGGAAATCTGGATACCCTATATTGGAGGTGAAAAAAAAAGATCAGCTTTATGTCGTCTTGCAGTGAAGATTTAGAGAGCGTATTGTGCCTTAAAATCTTGTAACTTGAGTCCTTGATTTTATTTGTACAACTGTTTCTTAACAAAAAAAAATATTAGAAGAAGAAGCCAAGATGGCGCAAAGAGTACAAACCTAAACCAAATTGAAAACATGAAGATGGCGCAAAAGAAACTATACATGCCTATAAGGGGAACTGATATGGAAGCTTCAATAGGGCATATCCAGAGCCATTCCTATACTTCCATCTCCATCTGACGAGATGATAAAGGGAGCTTCGAAGGAACTTTGGTGGTAGCGCAGTAGATATCTCCTATATGTGATTTGGAATCCGTGGAAAGAAACAAAGCGGTGAATCTTCACTGGGTCGATATTGACCTAAGTCGAGGTGGCTGCCTTTCCTGGGAGGACATTGCCCAAAGTTGGTTGTGCTTTTTCTGGGAATGCAAATGAAATCCCACCGGACCCTGACTAGGTTATTTGTTTTGTGCGCTGTCGGGGTTTAGGCATGTTCCCCTGATCCCCTCGAAACCATGCCAGCTCTTTAACATGTTCGTTTTTCCTCCTTAATGAAAAAAGCAGAGCTCTATGTATTTTTACAACACGAAACAGAAAAGCAAAAGAAAACTATACAGCTACGGTATGCTCTATATATTTGTACAACACGGATCTAACTAATAACTGTAGACCATCATGACCCGAAAACTGATGCGCCAATATTATTGTGCTCTACAGAAGGATGGGCCTGGTGAACCTGGAGGGCAATCATGGACAGCTGAATGGTTGAAGTTTGATAACAGTTACTTCAAGGTGTACCCCTTTTTTTCATGATTATGAATTAAATTATTCATCTGAGTCTCGGATGATCTGATCTTTCAACAATGCTTCATCAGGACATAAAGGAGAAAAGGGATCAGGATCTTCTAGTATTGCCCACAGATGCTGCAATATTTGAGGACCCATCATTCAAGGTAATTTATTGTTCCCAGTTCTGGCAGGTGACTGTGACTCGATGCTACTATGAAATAGTAATAATGGGACACACGCAGGTATATGCAGAGAAGTATGCAGAGGACCAAGAGGCGTTCTTCAAAGACTACGCTGAAGCACATGCTAAACTGAGCAACCTCGGTGCAAAGTTTGATCCTCCTGAGGTGAGCACCACATTCCATTTTAATCCTTCTGGTAACCACCTGCAGCTTGCATAAAGGAGCAAAAACACTACCAGGAAGGCTATTTAGTTCCTTAGCTCTTCCATTCCATTTTCCATCATGGATCTTATTTTCATGATGAATTACGCTTAGCTACTCCATTTCTTCCGAAACCTAATGTAACAATATGAAATTATCCTTCAGGGACTCTCGTTGAACGATGACAGTACCACAGCAACTGACGTGAAGAAGGTTGCTGATCCAGTACCAGCAGATGATATCAATGGAGCAGCACCGCAGCCTGAGCCTTTTGTTGCCGCCAAATACTCTTACAAAAAGGTTCAATATATGCCCAGCTCTATAGATTTTTGTACGAAACATGCTAGTGAAGCAGCCGTTAGAACTTAGAAGTAAGCGAGCCTTGAGAAATTATTTGTCGGTGAACTTGCAGAGAGAACTGTCGGACACGATGAAGCAGAAGATCAGGGCCGAGTACGAGGGCCTTGGAGGCAGTCCGGAGAAGGCTCTGCAGTCCAACTACTTCCTCAACATTATGATCGTGATTGCGGGGTTAGCATTCTTGACGTCTCTGGTCGGGAACTGACAGCGTTGATCTTTTCAGTCTGCCTTACTTTTCTTGTTGTGCCGAAATTGACCAATTGTGAAGAGATCCATCCAGGTACAGAATGAACATGTGACCCAATTGGAATGCTTTCTGATCTTTTGATTATGAGATAAAAAAAATAAAAAATATATTTCAAACTCTGAACTACATGTAATGTTTTCTCTGATTTTGAACCCTGAAACTAGAAAATCATGTAAATTTTAACCCGGACTGCCTAATTGCATATCTTGAACTCTAACCTGATTTTACGTAGTTTAGTGTGTAAACCCCTCAAACATAAGCTAGAACCGTAAAGAAAACTATTTTTTTCTTGAAGAAATGCGCGTTTACAAGTTCTCTAGTTCGCAAGTGTTGGTGAAGATGAACCGTTTTTCGACTCCAAATTTGTCAGTACGTTTAGAAAATAAACAAATGCAAAAATGTCTGAAATTTTGGAATACGTAAATGTGAAATTCGATTAAATGACAGAAGTAATTGAAATCTATTATTGCAAGGGTGTCTAATCGAAAGGATTTTTGAAAGGTGACGATTTGAATTGTTTTTGAATAAGGTATATAGATAATATAGAAAGCAATATCATTTTTGGTATTTTTTTCAGGAATACATAAATGTAAAAATCGATTAAATGGCAGAAGTAATTCGCATCTATTATTGTAAGGGTGTCTAATCGAAAGGATTTATGAAAGGTGATGATTTGAATTGTTTTTTAGTAAGGTATATAGATAATATAGAAAGCAATATCATTTATGGTATTTTTTTATAAAAAAAATTGTATACATTTGCATGGAGATGTGTTGGTTGGAAACATATACTTTTTATGGAAATTGTGTTATTTTATTCGTATTTTTCTAAGTTGCATGTGGGAAGTTATGAATATTTTAAATAATTCAATATGGAAAGCAATATCATTTCTTGTATTTTTCAAAAAATTGCATGGAGATGTGCTGGTTGGAAAGATATATTTTTATGCAAATTTTGCTATATATTTTTTTCATTTTTCCGAGTTGCGGATTTGAAGTGATGAATTTTTTGAATTTAGATTTTTTTCCCTGTAATTGTAAAATCTGACCGGGGGCCCCACGCGTCAGCCTCAGCGATGGTGACGTCAGCCCTTGACGTCACTCGCCGGTAGACGCAACGACGCTTCCGAGCCTGCACCGGCGCGGTGGTGACCACGCGCGGGGCCGAGACGGCGCGGAAAAGGAAGAGTGGGAGGAGGGGAACTGGAGGGGCGGCGCTGCAAACCATTTGGTCGCCGGAATCAACGCCGGTGAGCATTTCCGCGGCGGCGGCCGCAGAGAACATCGGCGGCGAACTACTACCGTCCGCCGGCGATTCCGACCTCCTGGGAGGAATTCCTCTGGTGAAACGGTATATTGCGTGGAGGCGGAGGTCCTCCTTCCTCTGTTTGGACCGGGGAGTCGCGGAACGGCGGCGCAGCGTGGAGGCGGCGGCGGCGACGTCGGTCGCGCGGGGGAGAGAGGAAGGAGGCGCGGTGAATGAGTGAGGGTCGTTTTGCAAAAACGTCCCTCGTGTTTGACGGAATTGCAGCGAGGCCCCTCTACGTATTAATTTGTGGACAGCGGAGCACGATTCCGTTCTTTCAGATGCTTTTCTGCAAAAACAGGAGGAAGGGCCGATGCGAGCCGTTGGATCGACGACAGACGGATCGGATTCGCCGGGCGTGGCACGTGTCAGCTCCTGATTGGTCTTTAATCGGATGAACAGTACCAGGAGCGCTAGAATCGTGACGATCCTGCCGTCCTTTATATATAGTAGGATTTTTCCACGCTCTCGCGAGCGTCATGTGCATCTGCCTCGCGTGCGTTGAGAACCGCTGGAGATGACACGTTTCGACATAACTCCCCAGTCCTAATCCCTCACCGTCTAAACCCACTCCTCACCTTCTCCACTTTCGATGGTCGGTGCTCCTCCATCCCCACCCCACCCCTCCCTCGTCAGCCTTCCTGACGTGACCGCGCACGAGTTGAGTTCGAGGAGATCGCGTGGATTTTGAAGGCGCCCTCCCTCGTTTTCTTTTACCATCCCTTAGTTTTGGAGATGACATCGGCGGTCGATACATCTTTTGTGGCCCCTACCTTCGATCCGATGGGTTTGATGGAGCACGTGTCGTCTCGGCTGACAGGGGGATTTCGAGCCCAACGCGTCGTCCCCACAATCGTATTCTTCAACACCGGTGCCCCATCGGTTCCACCTGTGTGAGTCTCTTCTTGTTCTATTCCGACATTGTTGTCTTGTATATTAGGCAAGGGTCCGATTTGAATTTGGTTGGGTTTGTTCGTTGTGGAGGATATACCAAACGGGTATGCCGACCACGTAGGCTAAACCAGCTTACCAGGGTGGCCCAAGAGGTGATAAGGTCTTCGGCTTATCGGGCGGCTCAGTAGGCTGAAGCGCAAGAGGAAGCCTACAAGCTGAACAGGATCTAGACGAACCGACGTTCGCCTTAGAGAATAAGTTAGGGTTTATCCCGTGTTAGTTTAGGACTTCTAATATAGGTCGGTTAGCCTTTCCTTGTAGGAGAAGGCACGACGCCTATATAATCCTGCCTCCTATTCCCCTCAAGGGACACGTAAGATCTTGCCATCGCTGCAAGGTCTGAAGCTGGGTAAAACCTTGTGTGCAATCCCCGATCCTAGAAGCCGCCATGCCTTCCCCCTCTCTTCACCATTGGAGCATGGCACCTTCTTACGTGCCTAAGAATCCAATAACCCGACAGTCGGCGCCCACCGTGGGGCCTAAGGCGTTAGGTGTCACCTTCAAGGCGGGAGCTCTGGGCGAGATCGGAAGATCTATGACGGTAGGTCATGCCAATCTGGATGGCGATGTCGGCTTTGTCAAGGCAGATTCATGGACTCCGACACACGACGATCTCGTCTCCAGCTTCATCATTCCCATCGGTGACATCAACATCTTCACCGGCTTTTACGGATTCCCCAGGGGATCTGGAAAATTCTTCCCCGTCCACCACCCAGAATACAGATCGCATGTGGCATCGCCTAAAGGCTTTGCAGCTTACGATCTAGATTCACAAAGCGAAACTGGCTCCAGCTTCTCAGAAGGCTACATGGAGTCTGACTTTCACTTTGTAGGAACAATCGCAATCACCGGCGATCAGCCAGCAGGTTCCGATCCTGAGTCAATTATACCAGCTCTGCAAGTTGGTCCAGACTCAGAACCCGGATCTGAGAACACACCCCCAATGGCGGAAAACTCAGATACCGAAAACACAGACAGCGACTTCGCAATAAAAGTCGCCTATTTCAACATAGGAGGTCCCAAAGAAGTCATGATGGCAGGACCAACTCCTATAAAAACAGATGCACCTGGCAAGCATGCAGATGGGTCGAAGTCGCCTTCCAAATCTGCCAGCTTAGAGTCACAGGTTGATGTCCATACAATAGAGGTGTCCGGAAGCAAACCAAAAGGCAACCCCCCCATGAAGCAAACCTTGGCAAAGACCTGGAGGCTGAGCTAACGTACGCAGCACGCAAGAAAGCACTTGACATACTCAAGACGCCGCTCGGTCCCAATGCAACCCAGAGGAACTCGAAGAAAGACGCCAATACCTCCTTCGTGAGTCAGAGTTAGGAATTCGCCATAATTTGGTTCTGCAAAACAGGGAAAAAGCCCTCAAAGCCACTGCCTCAAGACAAAGAAGATCTTCGCCGCCACATGGAAAGAGAAAAATTCAGGCGCGTGAAGGACACTTGTAACATCCCAAAAATTTGCAAAGATTTAAAACCTTGCATTCATGCGTCATTTATCATATAGGCATGGCATTTAAATCACATAAAGAATAATTTCAAATTTTAATTATAAGTTTAAATAAATTTATATTCCATAAAGAGTTTTATTTGAACTCCTTATACTAATATTTATTTTATTAGATTATTTATTTGGCAAAATGATATCAAAAGGTTCTAATTCTGATAAGCTTTTCAAAACCTATTTTTATAAATTTTTCTGAAATGTTTTGGTTAAGTTTAGAATTTATTATTGAAACCAGGTTCTGAACGGTTTTATCTCGTGCCCCCGCCTCCTATTTATACCCCGCAACCCCGCCTCTCGATTCCGCCCAAAACCCTAACCTCTACGCCACAGGGCTGCCCACAATCGGAGTCCGCATCTCGCCGGTTCCGCCGCCGTTGAGCTCGCCGTATGGGACCCTACGACCACCCCACGCTCTCTCGTCTCCTTCCCTCACCTCCTCTCTTACTTGCGCATCGTTTTGACGTGATCTCGTGTCTGGGATTGCAGACCAGCGACGCCTCCGTCCGCGACCGCCGCCGTCGTCCGCTACTCCAACTCCGGCGAGCAACCCAGGGAGGAGAGGACCATCTCGACGCCGTCGGCTACGCCATCAAGCTAACCTCGACGTCCGGCAACGCGTGGTAACGAAACCGCACTCCGATCCCTTCTTTTGCGCGATAGAGCACGAAGCCGGCAATGGCTCCGCCGCGGGGAGCAGCTCCGGCGACCCGCGCCGCTCACGTCCAGCCAGTGCGATCTGGACCGTTGGATCCGGATCGTACGGGCTTTGTTATTTCCTTTTTTTTGTTAATCTCGTTTAATCTGGTGCGTCCAAGATAAGTTAGATCGGACGGTCTAGGAGCCGATCCGCGTCGAAACGGTATCGACTAATCAGATTGCGACACGTAGCCTCCCTTTTTCTATTTTCGGCAGAATTAGTAAATAAAAACAGAAAATATGTTAAAACTTGAAAAATTCATATCTTTTGATCTGTAAGTCCAAATTGGATAAACTTTATATCTACGGATAGCCCTGCTAGCGTAGATCATTGCTACATCATTTGTTTTTCCTTTTGATAAACTTTATAATTTGTGTAATTATCCGAGGAGTATTTCGACTATTAAATCTATAACTTAAATAATAAAAATGCTTTTCTAATAAATTTAATTGTTATAGTGTTGTATTATAGTCCTCTGTCCAGAAATATTAACATGGGTTTTATTTGAAGAATTACATAAAACAATAATCGTTGTAATGGTAGAATTCAAATTTGTGCTTTATGTTTTTCAGTTATTAATTGATAAATAAAATAAGAAATACCTAGAACATATCATGCATGCATACATGTTTTTGTTTTTGGATATTCTAAGTGTTGTATTTGAGTGTTTATTTATTTTTATGAATTGTTTGTTGCTAGATTGTGAAGAGGAGGAAGGATTATCTTGTGATTTTAATTCTTGCTGTGCTTGTTCCTCTTGTTACCAAGGCAAGTGACATTCATAATCTACCCAATATTTTCTATATGCATTAGTAGTATATTTTGAGTAGTATGCATGATAGGGAATTTTGAACTATCTTATAATGCTAAGTTAGTTTACGCTTTAAAAATATCCTAGTAGTGTGTAGCCATCCCTTCCCATGCAGCCATTAAAAGTTTTATTAGATGCTTAGCTATGCTATAAAAAAGTGTTTACAAACCATGTTATAGAAATATTGCTAAGTGTTAAACTTTAAATGCATATCTGGGTGGAATTGGTTGTATGGTTTATGTTGAGTGGCTTTTGGGACTATGCTTGTGGTTGTCATTGACTAGGATGAAAGTCTATTCTACTTAGGGCCATGAGCATGGTGGTTGTCACCCAGAAGCGCACTTGTGGACGGCCACCCAGGAACAAAGAGATTTCTAAGTCCCTCCAAGTTTAGAAGCTTCCCGTGCAGCCTTTTGACAATGGGCTCTGTGTAGAATGATTAAGTTGTGGGAGTGCAACCTGTTAGCTTGACAAGCAGATGTAGAGTTGGTAGGTGGAACGGGTCTTGCTAGTATGGCTGCATTCTTCTTCTGAAAGTTCTTGTCTCAATTCTCTCCTTTCCTTAACGCACTCCGCGTGTATAGGATGTTTGGGTTAATTGAGTCTGAAGGTGAAAGTGCACAACCTCTGCAGAGTCGACAATCTGAGTACTCAGCCGTGTCTCCGGTGATGGACTACTTCGAGCAACTGGACAAGGATGGACGGAAGAATCTCATCATAGTTTTCATAAAGAAAAATTTGACTAAGGAAAGAATTGTTGGTGCACATGGGCTTCATCCCTTGGTGCCAAGTCTTTGAGAAACAAAATTGTTTTACAAAAGATAGGAGAAAACTGGCTTTCTGCAAAATAGCCTACAACTCTACCAAGCCAAATATGCATATAGAATTAGACTTATCATAAATTATCCACCATAGTCACTTGCCAATACTTCATTGTATTGACCTCCTTCGGGGGCTGCATATTCAAATATGCAGGTAATTCTGATGAGGAATGAGTTTGGACTCGAGTCTACACCCAACATGTCTGCCTGTGGCGCATGCTTGAAGAAGAGGCTCTTGCTATTGCTTTCGTTGTGAACTCTGAATATTCTAGCTAGTCTTCATGACTATGCACTTTGTAATAAAGCTATACTTAGCTATTTTTGGATCTCGTTGTAGTAATTTGATACTTATGCAATGATACTATATATTTTGTACTGTGGTGCTGGCAGTGATCCAGGGACTAGCACATAACACAGGTGTTCCATCTTTATTTAAAAGATGGGGCGCTACAACACTCACGACCCTCTCCTCCATAGAGATTTCACGAAGAACTTCGATCGACCGTCGGCTCAAAAGAAGAAGGCGTGGCAGAGATACCCTTACATCGTAGACAAAGACGGTTTGATATACTTCTCCACCCCTGCAAAGAACATGGAAGCCGCACAGGAGATCATGGAAGACGAAGAGATCCCAACCGACGAGAAAGTGTTTTATTCAAAAACACTACTCAAAAAGGCGGAAGAGCTACAGGAGGTAGGCACCTCAAGCTGCCACCTTGCTGACAACACCATCCTATGCAAAGCCAGAGCCGGCGCAGGACCACCCAATGATCCATCTGAGTCTAGCAGCCACGGCAAAGACAAACAACCTGAAAAGCCGGCTCGACGACGCGACGATATATCAGGCACGGGATCTAACCGGCACAGGGAGGAACGTCAAAAGGACAAGGCAGACAAGGCCGCCAGGAAGGAAAGAAGGCGTGAGAAGAGCCGCGATAAGAATCGTGACAAAGAAGCTGCCCCAGAACGTAATGGTGATCGGTTTAACATGCCTCGGCCTCCTCATAGGAGAGACGACGAGAATGCCGACAAAGACCGCCAACGCAGGCGCTCAAGATCTCGATCACCACATCGTCAAAACAGAAGCCGGCATCAACAAGGAGACGCCGCAAAGGAAAATACCCAAGTGTCAGATGCCCGCACACGCCTAGATCAGATCAGAGCCGCAACGGAAGAAACCTATCTAGGTCCCAAGTGTTTTGGCCCGGCAATCCGCAAGGTGCAGCTTGTAACATCCCACAAATATTAATATAATTATTAGTGCAAAAATGTGGGCCAACAAAAACTTTTCTTATAAAAATATGTGTATGTTTAATTCTTGAGTGTTGCTTGTTGCATTGTTTGCAAGATTGTGGAATTCTAGCTCTAATTAAAAATTTGAAGAAAAGAAAACAAATAAAACAAACCACAAAAACAAAACACCATGTGACAAATGTCACATTATTTTTCCAAATTAAGACATACAAATTTATTTTTTCTCACCAAAATCAATGGAGTAAAATTATTGACACTCCTAGTTAATTTTTACAAACTATTCCCTTTCAAAAATTCAAATTCAAAACTTCAAATTCAAATTAGAAATTCATGATTGAAATATTTCAAAATATTTCAAAAGGACTTTGTAGCACTTACCAATAATATAGTTAGCCTAGATCCTAAGTTTAAGCCCAAAAGAATAAAGGGAAATAGGAAAATTAAAATAGCAAAATGCTACTGTTTTGGTTCGGGCAATTCACCAAACACCCTGTGATCATCCACCCTGTTCTTCCCCAACCGAACCAACTCGTGGATCAATCCGAGCTTTGGGTTGCGCATTGGGCAAATTGAGGCCAGCACTGCACTCCTCTCTTCTCTGCGACCTCGCCGCACGCCGGGGGAAGCAGATTGGTGGCCGGAGTCGCCGTATGGACGCCGGCGACAGCCACGGCAGCGCGCACGTCGCAATGTCGCGCCGGGCGTCCGAGGTGGCAACGCCGTGCTCACCCGTGCCAGGCCCCCCCCTCTCTCCCTCACCTTGCTGCCCCCTCTCCCGTCGCACCGCAGCCCGCAGGAACCCGCTCCCGCAGGAGGATCGCCGTGGACAGTGCGCGCCGCGCACCGCCCGAGCCATCCCAGAGCACGCCAGGGCGTCCCCCCCTGCCGAGCTTCCTCCACGCCTCCCCTCCTTGCCCATTTGGTTCCCCAGACATCCCGCAGCCCGGCCAACCCCCTCCACCGGCCTACGGCGGGCTAGCACGGCCGCGGGCGCCCCTGCACCGCGCCCACCGTGCGCCGCCCGGCCGCTATAAATTGGCCCCGTGCCCCTCTTCTCACCGCACCACCCCACTGCCTCTCCCCCTCATCACCACCCTCTCGTGCACCGCCAGGAGGGCGGAGCCGTTGCCGCGAAGCTCTAGCCGCCCGTGGTCTCCTCGAGCTCGCCGTGCCCGAGGTAGACGACGACCGCGGCCAGGCCACGGCATCCTTCCCCTTCGCTCCCCTCTGCCTCCCTTCTCTTTCCCTTGCACCCCGCACTCACCAGCGCCCTTTTCCCTCTGTCCCGTGCCCAGGATCGCCAGGGATCGCTCGCCGGAGTTCGAGCCCCGCCGCGGAAGAGGGAGCCCGACGCCGTCGCCGCCAGGAGTGTCCCCGAGCCTCGCCTTCACGCCCTCGAGCTTCCCCGAGCCGCCGCACCCCTCCTGCACCATCGCCACGTCCTCCCGAGCCCCGAGGTGAGCGCACCGTCCACCTCGCCGTCGCCGGAGCCGCGGCGCCGCCCGATTTAGGTCGCCGGCGACGCGGGCATCCTGAGCCGTTAGATCTTGATCCTACGGTAGCTTACCGGTTCGTGAAAAATATTAAAAATCTGACAGGCAGACCCCACGCGTGGGTCCCCTCTGTCAGGATTTTAATCTTTGTCCGTTCTGGATTTTAATTCGAATTTAAGTTTCATTTAAAAACCAGTACTGAACCCAATTTTAGAAAATTCATAACTTTAGATTTACAACTCCAAATTTAGCAAATCCAACTGTTCTGGAAAGCTTATGAAATTCTCTATCCAACTAAGCTAGTTTCACTCCATTTGGATGTATAATAAAAATACAACATTCAAATTACAGTAGCATGTTTAAATCCTAAACTTGTTTGTTTCTGATACTCTGATAATCCAAATTAGTTGAAACTAATTTTATTAGGTCACATTTAGCCATGGTTAGTCACCCCTAAAATGGTTTAATTTTTAGATGAATATAATTTAAATAATAGCCAAAACCATATTAATTGGCTTCTGGATTCAAAACAATGTGTAGGGAGTTTGGTAACTCCAAATGACCCAAACCCAATTGTGTCATCTTCTACACATCATTAGCTTTCTGTAGAATTTTAGTTTGTATTTTTGTGACAAACAGAACTCAAGCTATGCAATTAAACATGTGCAACAAGTTTCTGCCCTAATTAAAATACAAGGGAATAATGTTTAATTCAATTAAATTGAAACCACATGATATTGTTTGGTATGTGGAATGGTTAATTAGAACCTCTAAGAGTGTATTGCTATGATGATTGATTGAATAGGCTAGTGATTGTTTGTATTTGATTGATTGTGTATTAGACGAGAACGTTGCCGGATATATCGAGGAGGAGGGATTTGCAGAACCTGAAGACCAAGACCAAGATCACTTTGCCGAGCAAGGCAAGCTACTCTCTGAGCTTGCACCTAACTTATGCATCTAAATTTACAAATCATTTTCAAAAGCCAAGGTTTACAAAAACCCTTTTTCAAAGTATATAGAGATTGTTTTGTCACCCTATGTAGAAGTAGATACTAAAACTATAGGATGGAAAAACAATGTTGTTTATTCAAAACTCCTTTGAAAACTTGAGTGGATATATAGCACCAAAATGTGGTGTTGAAATAAGGAAATGGAGAAAGATGGTTTTAGAAAAGCACATTGTGTCCTAGTACTCAGTCAAGCAACCGATACTCTGTGCGACCACATTTACCCACATATGGGAAATGGCTTAGTCATATAGCTTGCTCTTATTAGTATGGGACACTGCATCAACAGAGATGACTCTGTTATGCATGAGGGAGTGGTTTGGTGACCTAACCCTGACCTGGGTCCTCGCTCAAAAATCTATGAGTAGATAAGGAGGAGGATAGAAGGATGTCCGTATACACCGCCAGATAAAACCTATGAGTCCTCACACTTAGGGTTTCCGACGGGAAACTGGACTAGGTGTAGATGGAATGGTTCATAGGGGCAGGATCCTATACTAGCATGAGCAAAGGAAAGACTAGGGTCGGTGACTCAACTTCGTATACCGCTGGTATGACGAGACGTGGCTGACACGATGAGTTATCGGATGAGTGTGGGAAAAGCGTGCTACCTCTGCAGAGGGTAATTAAACTATTCGAATAGCCGAGTCCTCGGATATGGACAGTTGAGAGACCCTACTTTGACCATGTGCAAGTTTTGGGAAGAATTGAGTTTAAAAGGAAAAAGAAATTGGAGAATGTTCCATACACCTATACCAACGGATCGGTATGAGGTAGTTGGAAAGTGATTACCATAATGGTTTATGGTCGGAAAAGGAGGAGTTTTTGAAGAAAACTAATAACATTGAGATATTAAGAGTAGTTATGATTTTCTTATCTTCTTCAACAAAGATATAGAGATGTCTTAAATAAATAAAAGTGTGAAACTAAAATTGAGACTAGTGCACTCATGTTGGAGTAGTTTGCGAGTACATTCAAATGTACTCATACTAGCTTTGTCTCTGGCTATTGTCGTAGCCAGACTTCGAGGAGTCCTACGCCCAGGAAGAGTATGGCGACATCTATGCCAACTAAGGATCTTCATAAGTCGACTGCCTGTCGGGTCATCGCTAGGATTTGATGTCTACTACGCCTTAATTCCGCTGATTGTTTTGGTTTGGCCCTTGAAGGCACCTATGTAAGACTTGGTCTAGATGACCATTTTATGTAAGACTTTAAACCGGTATTGTAATGGATATAAACTTTGGTATTCAATTCGGGTTATGTGCAACGACAGACTGATCATGGGATCGTTGTGTTAAGCATAATCGGGTAATTCGGACAGTTAGTCCGGGGTCCCCACACAGCTCACAGAGGCGCTCGCCAATGTCAAAAAGATTGTGAACAAATACAAAGGCGTGGATAATCCCGAGACATGGCTGCCTGACTACCTCAACAAAGTGGGAATTTACAACGGAGGCTACTGAACGGCAGTTGACCACCTAGAGGGGGGGGGGGGGGGGGTGAATAGGTGGTGACCAATTTTTATGTCTTTTTCAGTTTTAGGCTAGCGGAAAGTAAGTTGTCTAAAAGTGCAACTAGGTGATACAAGTGATAAACAACAAAGAAACTAAGCAAGTACATGAATTAAAGATGCGGTAAAGGAGAGTGGAACGAAACAACCGTAGGAACTCGAAGACCAAGATTTTATCCCGAGTTCCACCACATAGGTGTACGTCTCGTTAGAGGGGTGTGAGCTACCACAAAGGTTTGCTCAACGCCACAAAGGCCTCACCCTATTCTCCTGTGAATTTGACCACAAAGGTGCGAATCCACGCTTCCACTAAGGACTCCTTTAAGGGCGGAGAAGGTCCCGTACAAATTCCTGAGGCACACACCCACAACTAAATTGGGGGCTCCCACAAAGACCACAACAGGTCACTTCCACAAAGGAATCCACAAAGGATCAAAACACACAAGGTTGAACCTAGCTATCCACAAAGGAACCCTAGATTTGTTGCCCCTCAAGAAATAGAGGGGGGAAATCAAATCGCTTCGGTGGAGATGTAGATCGGTGGCTTCTCCCTCAGATCCCCAAGTATCAACAGATTTGAGTGGCTAGATTGGGAGATCCGGAAGAAACGAGCTTCAGCACCAATGGAGGAGAGAGAAAATCTGGAAGCTTAATCTTCTGGAGTAGGTGGAGGGGTATTTATACCCCTCTCCAAAAACTGCCCGTTGTACAGCCGCCAGCCCGGAAATCTCCGGGTTTAGGACCGGAGATCTCCGGACCTCGGAAATTTCCGAAGCAAATTCCGGCTGTGCTTGAATCTGGATCAGTACCGGTTGGGCTTCATGACTTAGTAGAAAAATCTCTGACACTCGGAGATCTCCGGACTGGGGCTCGGAAATCTCCGAGCGCCGGAAATCTCCGAGAGCATTTCCGACTAAAAATGTTTTGGAGTCAGTACGCATTTAGAGTTCTGGACTTGGTCGAAATTCTTCTGTCACTCGGAGATCTCCGGACTGGGGCTCGGAAATCTCCGAGCGCCGGAAATCTCCTAGAGTATTTCCGGCTCAGCTGGAGTTGGAGTCAGTACGCATTTCAATTCAGTCTTGGTGAAAAACTTGGATGGCTCAGAGATCTCCGGTCTGGTGACCGGGAATCTCCGAACCCCGGAAATCTTCTGACTGAATTCCTTAACAAATACCAAGTGAGGTTGAAATGAAACTTAGGCAAAATAAGTGTTCCTCTTTATCAGTCTACCTGTAAAAGACCCTGCATGCTTCATCACAAACATTAGAATACTTTTTGTGTTGTTATTAGTCACCAAAATCTGGGAGTGCATAGAATGCACTTTCAATCTCCCCCTTTTTGGCGAATGATGACAACGCAAAAAGAGAACGGATTTTCAAAATATAGACGGAGCTCCCCCTAAGTGAGTGCACTATTTAAGAATGTCTTTGGAATACAAAGTGCACATTCCTTAGGATCAACACTCCCCCTAGATTTTACAAAACACACAAATACACAATATACAATAGAAGCAACAAACTTAGATAAAGAGTTAAGGGAGCACTGAAAAAAACTAAACGAAAAGAAAGAAGTGCTCCTAGCCCATGCAAATCCCGAGAGTCCTAGATATACTTCTCCCCCTTTGGCATCAAGATACCAAAAAGGGAGGAGGTTCCACTAACGTCCCATGACTCAAGAGTCGGAACCCTCGTCCTGATCATCATCCTCATCCTCCTCAGTATCAGCATCAGCATTCTCAAGATCGCTGTCCTCTGGCACAGCATCATCCCAATCAAATGTGAGACCATCTGCATTCCAATCCTTGAAAGGAACCCGAGGCTTCAAAGGGTGCTTCGGAGCAGGCATCTTCATGTGAGCCATCATCGCTTCTTGGCGCTGCATAATGCGATGGTTCTGAGAGTAGATGGAGTAGTTCTCACTGTGAATGCAACAGTTCATGTTCATGATTTTCTCAATTGCTCGAACTACCCAGGGGCGACTCTTCTTGGCAGCTTTCTTGATGTTGGGATTGGAGGGAACCCGAGATGGACCACCAAAAATGTCATCCTCGTTGATCTCATGCATGGTGGCTTGTTGTTGAACCAAGTGAGCAGATTTCTGGACAAGCAGGGCTGGCTTGTTAGGCCGAGTAGCAAAGGCTACATCAAAGTCATCACCGTCTTGCTCGGAAAGCTTGTAGAGCCTCTTGATGAGTAACATTATATAAGGAGCATATGGAGGAACTTTCCTCTCAAAAACTGCTAGTGACATCTCCTGGAAAATAAAGTCCATGACATCCACCTTATAGGCCTCGTGCTCAACCGCATACTCCCCAAGATAGGACTCATGAGCCTTGGCCATCAAGTTTACTAGAGCCCCGACAATATTATCTGCATTGCCGGCAATGGGAGCAATGGTCCAATGGAACATGCGAAGCAGAATATCATAAGTGGGGAGGAGGCCATTCTGAGAGCCAATCTTCCCTCCAGGCTGGTAAAGATCAGTCATGACGTGTTTGTTGTAAGACACGCCATGGACATGCATGCGGGCACCAGCTGCAGTAGAAAGACCAAGGAAAGGACAACCAAGAATCCGAGCAAACTCTCTGAAAGAAGAAGTCAAGCGCTGCTTGCCAGACATCCAGGTCATCCCAATATCCTCTGAGGAGTCAAACACCACAGTGGCATAGAACTGATGGATAAGAGAGACGCTGTAGTTGCACTCAGTTCTCATCAAGTGCTCCAAACCCAGAAGTCCACATACCTTCACAACACCACCAAAATAATCGGCCTTCTTCATTAATTTGTCAAAGTCAATCCACTTCATGGGGCAGATTGGCTTGTCAATAGAGAACTTCTGATAGACTTCCCTGTAGATCCATGCCATCTCAGTGCAAAAGTATGTGGGATCATCAGACTCCACATTATAGGAGAGGTCACTTCGCCACTTGCGAAAACTGCCTTTGTTGAAGTCTTCAAGACGAAGCTCGGTCCTCTTCTTCTTGTTAGCACCAATAGGTTTCCTGAGCATGGCTGAGGTCTCAGTTTGTGAGTTGTCTTCACTTGAGGACTCACTGGGAGGGCGTGAGTGAACTTGTTTGCCTCTTCCGCGAGTAGAAATTTGCTTGAAGCGGCCACGAGGGTTGGAACCTGCAGATACACAGCATAGAGAGGATGGAAAGCATATGGGGTAAGCACTCATGTCAGAGATTGAAAATGGAACATACTTGAAAAGTTTTGACAAACACAGTTTCTGGACTTAGCTGTTTTGATTTTGAGCAGGCCGGAGATTTCCAGGTCTGACTCGGAGATCTCCAGGGTTCGGAGATTTCCGGGTCTGACTCGGAGATTTCCGGTCTGCGCGAAATTTTGACAGATTTGAACAAAATCTATGGATGAAAAACAGATCTGTGCATGTGGAAGGTAGAACATGCCTAGGGGAGCAATTCTACCAAAGGAAACAAACAACAACCTCCTAAATCGGCTAGGTTAAACGAAAACAAGTTTCGTCCTAGATTTGAAATAAGAGGAGTTACCGGAAGACATTGGGAAAAGCGTGCGGATGGAAACGAAGTCCTTGACGAGGAGAAGCAGATCCCCGAAGCACGCAAGAAACCCTCAAACCATCCACCCGCAGCAAGGAACGGAAGATATGGAGATTTTCGGAGGAGAGAGAGGATTAGGGAACGGGGTGGAAGAACTGGACGAACCGGCCGGTCAACCCGTGGCCTTATATAGGCAGGAAAAAATTGAACCGGGAATTTCCGGACTGAGGCTCGGAGATCTCCGGGTGCCGGAGATTTCCGGGGCTATTTCCGGATAGGACTTAGCCCAGGAAAACTTTGGCACGCTCAGAGATTTCCGGACATCAGACCGGAGATTTCCGGACCCCGGAGATTTCCGGCTCTAATTCCGATTCAGCTTCGCCTGAGGTCAGTGCCGAAATTGAAAAGGACTTAGGTGCTGAAAAATCGTAGGGGCCGGAGATTTCCGAGTCTTGGCCCGGAAATGTCCGGACACCGGAAATTTCCGGGACTATTTCCGGTCAATAATCATCACAGGTCAGTGCTGATTTTTGAATGGACTTAGTCTCGAAATTCTCTGGTGGCCCGGAGATTTCCGAGTAAGGCTCGGAGATTTCCGTTCAAACCCAAAAACTCCAGGAACAAGAAACCAAAAGGGGACATGAGTGAGGAAAAGCATGTTACAGGATAGTGAAAGGCTTAGGATAGACACTCAAACTGAATAAAGAAGACACACTCAAGTTGCAAGAACCATACAACACAAGAGAAGACCAACAAGAGTGTGTTTTCCCAAAAGAACCAAAGACAATGCAAATGTGAATTAAAAATAAAACCAAATATAATCCAAAGAAAAAGAGTGTTGGTGGCCGAGGCCACCGTGTATGAGTTGTAGCATGGTACCGCGAAGATATATCTTGGGTCCATAACTACATCTCAACATTGAAGCTCACAAATTAGATTTAATTTGAAGTTTTAGCAATGATATGTCACTATATGCATAATAGGGGGAGGAAGAGTCCAATGTATTAGGAAAACACTCCCCATAAGTCCATGCGTACCTCTAGGTCTTATAAAGCCTTAAACGTTGGAGTGTGTGTACGGAGTTCAAGCCAAGGCCCGAGAATCTATGATATTGAGCTCATTCCTCAAGTAGCAAAAGCGGGCTTCATCAAGGGGCTTCGTGAAGATATCCGCCAATTGATCCCTTGTACCAACATATGATAGATCGATATCTCCTCGTGCCACGTGATCGCGGATGAAGTGATGACGAATCTCAATGTGCTTGGTCCTTGAATGTTGCACCGGATTGTAAGCAATTTTGATGGCACTCTCATTATCACATAAAAGCGGCACTTTGTCCAAGAGGACACCAAAATCCTTTAAAGTTTGCCGCATCCAAAGAAGTTGGGTACACCCGCTTGCTGCGGCGACGTACTCGGCCTCCGCCGTGGATAATGAGATGCAATTTTGTTTCTTCGAGGACCAACTCACCAAAGATCTTCCAAGAAATTGACAAGTACCGGATGTGGACTTCCTATCATCAATGTCGCCCGCCCAATCGGAGTCGGTGTATCCACAAAGAGACATGGTGCCATCTTTGGGATACCACAACCCAAAGCAAGGGGTATGAACCAAATATCTGAAGATTCTCTTCACGGCCATCAAATGACTTTCCTTAGGCGCGGCTTGATAACGGGCACACACTCCAACGCTTAAAACGATATCGGGCCTAGAAGCACACAAATAAAGAAGAGACCCAATCATAGAACGATACTCCTTTTGGTCTACCTCTTTACCGTCGGGGTTGAGTTGGAGGTGGCACTTGGTTTGCATAGGAGTCGTCACACCGTTAAGTCCAAGCAATTTGAATTTCTTGATCATATCTGTAATATACTTGGCTTGACAAATGAAAGTCCCTTCCCTCAATTGCTTTATCTCAAAGCAAAGAAAGAACTTGAGTTCACCCATCATGGACATCTCAAACTTGTCAGTCATTAGCTTGGAAAACTCATCATTGAACACACGGTTAGTAGAACCGAAGATAATGTCATCGACATATAATTGACAAATGAAGAGTTCACCATTAACCTTTTTAGTGAAAAGAGTGGGATCGATTACCCCAACCTCAAATCCACGGTCTACCAAGAACTCTCTCAAGTGCTCGTACCATGCACGGCGGGCTTGTTTAAGGCCATAGAGAGCTTTGTCCAAGACATAGACGTGGTGAGGATGGTTGGGGTTTTCAAAACCCGGGGGTTGTTTAACATAAACAAGTTCTTGCAATGGACCATTAAGAAAAGCAGATTTTACATCCATTTGTTGCAATTTGAAACCATGGTGAGAAGCAAAAGCGATGAGAATACGTATCGATTCGAGTCTTGCGACCGGCGTGAAAGTTTCTCCAAAATCGATGCCTTCGACTTGAGAAAAACCTTGAGCCACCAATCGTTCCTTGTTCCTCACAACGATACCATGTTCATCTTGCTTGTTCTTGAAGATCCACTTAGTGCCAATAACGCTGCGGCAATATTTAGGCTTCTCAACTAGACGCCACACTTTGTTGCGCTCGAAGTTGTTAAGTTCTTCATGCATAGCCCCTAGCCAATCGGGATCTTCAAGAGCATCAAAGACTTTCTTGGGCTCGACCATGGAAATGTGTGCTTGATGCTCACTAAAGTGAGCTAATTGACTTCGTGTGGAGACCCTTGCTCGAATATCACCAATGACCTTGTCGAGAGATAATGCTCTAAGTTCCAAAGACTTTGCAAAGCGAGCTTGACGACGAGTTTCAATTTCCGCCCTTGTGGTGGGGACAATTCCTTGACCATCTTGATCCTTTGGATCCTCGTCTTGACCTTCTTGAGGGCCTTGATCATCATGAGAAGTCTCTTCATGAGGTGGAGAAGGATGATCTTGCCCTTGAGTAGAACTTGGAGAACTGGAGTTGGCTTCGATAATCTTGGTGGAGGAGGCATGATCTTTTTGTTGATGAAGATCTTGTTGAGATTCATCATGAGCTTCATCTTGAGAAGAAATAGCATGCCCTTGTTGAGGAGGATCTTGAGATTGTTCTTGAAGGGAATCATCATTTTCTATGGGCGAGCCACCTTGTGGTTCTTGTGATGGTGAGGTCTCCTTGATGGGAGAACTTGAGTCATCTTGAACAACTTCTTGATGGACTTCAATGGGGCGTAGAAAGCCCACCCCCATCTTCTTAATGGCATCAAAAGGTTGTTCATCACCTACATCACAAACACCAACTTGCTCCACTTGGGAGCCATCATTTTCATCGAATTCCACACTACAAGACTCTATGATAATCCGGGAGGATTTATCAAAGACTCTATAAGTGTGGGACTCGCTACCATAACCGACAAATATCCCCTCAAGAGATTTAGAGTGGAACTTACCCAACCGGACACCCTTGACGAGATAATAGCACTTACATCCAAACACTTGGAAGTAGCCAATGTTGGGTTTATTGCCGGTGAGGATCTCATATGGAATCTTCTTCAATCCTTTGCGGAAGTAGAGGCGATTTGATGAGTGACATGCGGTGGAAATAGCCTCCGCCCAAAAGTTGATGGGAGACTTGAACTCCGCCAACATAGATCTCGCCATATCGATGAGAGTCCGGTTCTTCCTTTCGGCAACGCCATTTTGTTGAGGAGTGTAAGCAGCGGAATATTGATGACGAATGCCTTCTTCACTAAGAAAGTCGTTAAGAGTGTAGTTCTTGAATTCCGACGCATTGTCACTTCGAACAACCAAAATGGGAAGGTCATGTTGGCGTTGAACTTCCTTTGAGAAGTCGATGAAGACTTGTTGAGTTTCATCCTTGGTCTTGAAGAAATAGACCCAAGTATACCTTGAATAGTCATCAACAATCACGAGGCAATATTTCTTGCCACCAAGACTTATCTCCGGAATTGGTCCAAATAGATCAACATGAAGGAGCTCCAAAATCCGGGACGAAGATATGATGGTCTTGCTTGGATGAGGAATATCATGCATCTTGCCTTCCACACAAGCTCTACAAATTCGATCCCTTGAAAAGGAAACATGATCTTTTAGTCCAAGGATGTGGCCACCCTTGTGGAGACTTTGCAAAGTACGCATGTTTACGTGAGCTAGTCGGCGATGCCAAAGCCAACCCACATCGGCTTTTCCGAAGAGACACATGGCTTGAGAAGTGGTGGCTCCGGAGAAGTCCACCACATAGAGCTCATGCTCCACGTATCCCACGAAAGCCACTCTTAGCGACTTGCTCCACAAGAGGACCACAATGTCCTTATCAAAGAAGGGAGAGATCCCCATCTTTGTTAAGGCACGAACCGATAACAAATTATAGCCAAGAGATTCAACAAGCATGACATTGACTAGAGAAATGTCGGGGGCAACTACCACTTTGCCAAACCCGGTTACCTTAGACCTTGATAAGTCACCAAAAGTTACGGTTACTTGATCTTCATTAGGTTTCAACTCCGTAACGAGTTCTTTGCTCCCGGTCATATGACTTGTACATCCACTATCAATTATCCATTTTGAACCACCGGGAGCAAGGTCCTACACGAGATCAATTCTTGCATTTAGCAACCCATTGCTTCACAATGAGTGCTTTATGGTTAGCGACAAGAGATTTAGGAACCCAAATAGCATATGAAATAAAACCATAGTAGGGTCCAATGTAACGAGCACAAACATTCCCATAATAATCGACATATAAATCATAGTTAGGGTTGTTGTCCCCGACGTGATCTTTACGAGTAGGCTTGCCCCTTGTGACATTCCTACTCGCAAGACCTTCCTTGGATTGAATGGAGTCGGCCTTCTTGGCTTGGATGGGGTTGATGCTCTTGGGAATGCCCTTCTTGGCATTCATCTTTATGGGAGGCACATATCCAAGACCTTCCTTTCCTTGTCGAGTGTGAGGCTCTACGATGGGAGTCTCATCAACTTGTTTACCCTTGAGAAGGATGATCTTGGATGTGGAGGCCTTAGTCATCTCACTCTTCAACCTAGCATTCTCCTTCACAAGATTAGCATTATCACAAGAACACTTAGAGGTAGAGATGCTAAGAGAATCAAGGTTAGTTAGCCGAGTTTGGAGTTGGGCATACGACTCTTTTAGAAGAGCATGTTCACTCTCCAAATCCTTGTGAGCTATGACGAGCTTCTCCATGTCCTCAATGAGTCGAACATGCCCAACCGCAAATTCGGCTTTATCTTGTTGAGCCACCTTGAATTTAGCAAAGTACATATCACGATCCTTAATGAGCTTAGCATGTGAGGAGTTATGAGTTTCCTCAATAGTTTTAAGTTGCTCCTCAAGACGAGCATGAGACTCTTCAACCTCCTCAAGAGAGGACTTCAAATAAGATAGAGAAATAGCGTCTTCTCTTTCTATCTTACCCTTCTCTTCATTGAGATGCTCTAGCTCACCAATTCGAGCCATGAGGGCACCAACATGTTTCTTGCTATCACCTTGCAAGTTAGTGATAAAGGAGTCGAGCGCCACAAGCTCTTGCTTGATTTGAAAGCTAGAGGCATCATCAAGCTCATTCATTTCATTCATGAGAGAGGAAGAGGATGAAGGTACCTCCAATGCCTTTGCCATAAGACACTTTGAGCTCTTGGTGATGGAGTTCTCATTAGGCGATGTGAATAGAGACGATGAAGAGCTTGTCGTAGTTGAAGGAGTTCTTGTCGTTGATGGAGAGACGGTAGTTGTCGAGGTGGTGGCAAGGGCCGCCACTTCATTTGGCGTTTCTTCCTCCGACTCTTCATCATCGGTGGGATACTCCTCTTGAGTCAACAACATGATGCGAGGCTTCTTGTTAAAAGGCCTCTTCTTTCCACATGCCTTCTTGGGAGGCATCTTGGTTTTGTCCTTGAGCACTAGACGTCCACCATGCTCTTCTCTTTTCTCATAAGGGCACTCGGCAACGAAATGGAACTTGTCTTGACAATTGTAACATGTCCTTGACTTGGAGGGTGAGACACTATCGGCTTGAGGTGCATTCTTGTCAAAACGCATCTTGCCTCTTGAGGGATTGTTCCAAAAGGTGCGAGCCGCAAGAGCGAGATGATCATTGTAAGCAATCTTGAGTGCTTCCTTGGACATAGCGGCAAAGATTCCAAGATCATCATCATCGTTGTCTTCCTCAACGGTAGCCTTCAAAGCGAGGTTGGTTGTGCCTCTTTGCATTCCAAGAGCCCTTGCCCTTGCATCTTGAGCATTCTTAGTGGCCACCTTGTATGCGGCCATCTCTTGCATAACCTCATTAGACGTCATGAGATGGTAGTTGTGTCTTCCTTGAAGACTCTTGACGTCGGTAGGCTCACAAGCCATCATAGAGCTAACATACTTCCTCTTGATCCAAGCATCATCAATATGAGAGGCACCCACTTCTCAAAAGCTTGTGGCTATGGTCACCAATCTTCGATACATCATATCATGGTCTTCACCATCAAGCTTGAAAAAGCCCTCGGCTTCATTGCTCAAAGAGTCATAGTGGTTCCTTCTCATGCTATCATTTCCAACGAACAACTCGATAGACCATCCCATGTCTCCTTGGCGGTGGTGAGATGTTGGATGCGAGACATGTCCTTGTTCCCAACCGCCTTTTGGATCATGTAGAGAGCGGTGGCATCAAGTTGAGCCTCCACCACTTCTCTTCTTGTTAGGTTGGTCGGATCATGCGGCTTGTATCCAACTTGAATGATGCGCCACAACTCGATTGAAGAGCTGCACACATGAGACTTCATCATATATTGCCATTGAGAAAAAGTATAATCTTTAAGCAACGGCGGATCACCCCTATGAGAAACTTGCGGGTGAGGAATAATGGGATCGGGGGTATGGTATTGAGATGGGGGAGGAGTGGCGTTGTAGCCTTTAGGCACTTCATCATTGGATGATGGAGTGTTTTGATGGGTTGAGGAACTACTAGCATCACCCATCCCATCCAAAGGCAATTGCTTTCCCTTTATCAATTCGGGGTCCACATCAAGAGTAATGCCCGGAAGCACCGGAGGCTTTGAGGGCAATGCAAGAGAGGTTTCCTTAGATGTATTGAGAGACTCAAGCATATCATGAAACTTCTTGAACTCGGTTTGTATGGACGATGTCAACTTTGTTTCCAAAGAGTTGATATCGGCCATAGTGGCACCTTTCTCTTGCATTGCCGCCAAAGTCGCGGCGTCGGTTTCGGAACCCTCGTTTGAGTCAACTTGCATTGTCCAAGGTTGGTCTCAAGCGGTGAAGCTTTAAGAGACAACCTGGCTCTGATACCAATTGAACGGCAGTTGACCACCTAGAGGGGGGGGGGGGGGGGTGAAAAGGTGGTGACCAATTTTTATGTCTTTTTCAGTTTTAGGCTAGCGGAAAGTAAGTTGTCTAAAAGTGCAACTAGGTGATACAAGTGATAAACAACAAAGAAACTAAGAAAGTACAAGAATTAAAGATGCGGTAAAGGAGAGTGGAACGAAACAACCGTAGGAACTCAAAGACCAAGATTTTATCCCGAGTTCCACCACATAGGTGTACGTCTTGTTGGAGGGGTGTGAGCTACCACAAAGGTTTGCTCAACGCCACAAAGGCCTCACCCTATTCTCCTGTGAATTCGACCACAAAGGTGCGAATCCACGCTTCCACTAAGGACTCCTTTAAGGGCGGAGAAGGTCCCGTACAAATTCGTGAGGCACACACCCACAACTGAATTGGGTGCTCCCACAAAGACCACAACAGGTCACTTCCACAAATGAATACACAAAGGATCAAAACACACAAGGTTGAACCTAGCTATCCACAAAGGAACCCTAAATTCGTTGCCCCTCAAGAAATAGAGGGGGGAAATCAAATCGCTTCGGTGGAGATGTAGATCGGTGGCTTCTCCCTCAGATCCCCAAGTATCAACGGATTTGAGTGGCTAGATTGGGAGATCCGGAAGAAACGAGCTTCAGCACCAATGGAGGAGAGAGAAAATCTGGAAGCTTAATCTTCTGGAGTAGGTGGAGGGGTATTTATACCCCTCTCCAAAAACTGCCCGTTGTACAGCCGCCAGCCCGGAAATCTCCGGGCTGAGGACCGGAGATCTCCGGACCCCGGAAATTTCCGGCTGTGCTTGAATCTGGATCAGTACCGGTTGGGCTTCATGACTTAGTAGAAAAATCCCTGACACTCGGAGATCTCCGGACTGGGGCTCGGAAATCTCCGAGAGCATTTCCGACTAAAAATGTTTTGGAGTCAGTACGCATTTAGAGTTCTGGACTTGGTCGAAATTCTTCTGTCACTCGGAGATCTCCGGACTGGGGCTCGGAAATCTCCGAGCGCCGGAAATCTCCTAGAGTATTTCCGGCTCAGCTGGAGTTGGAGTCAGTACGCATTTCAATTCAGTCTTGGTGAAAAACTTGGATGGCTCGGAGATCTTCGGTCTGGGGACCGGAAATCTCCAAACCCCGGAAATCTCCTGACTGAATTCCTTAACAAATACCAAGTGAGGTTGAAATGAAACTTAGGCAAAATAAGTGTTCCTCTTTATCAGTCTACCTGTAAAAGACCCTGCATTCTTCATCACAAATATTAGAATACTTTTTGTGTTGTCATTAGTCACCAAAATCTGGGAGTGCATAGAATACACTTTCAGCTACGACGCCGCAGTCCGTTTCCTACCCCTGATGTTAGAAGGTACTGCACACCTTTGGATCGACACCCTGCCGGAAAAAAGTATCCACAATTGGCAAGACATGAATCGCTGCTTCACACAACACTTCTCCTGCACGTACAAACGTCCAAAGGCTTATCCATAGCTCTTACGTTGCACTCAGGAGACGAATGAGTCCAGTCGCGATTTCATCGCACGATGGACAAAGATGAAAAACAGTCTCGAAGGTGTCTCCGAGACGCAAGCTATCCATGCTTTCATGCACAACTTGAAGAAAGGAAACATGATGGGTTACATCTTGTCAAGTCAAAGAATCACCACCCTCAGAGATCTGCTTGATGGCGCAAACAACCTCGCAATTGCAGAAGACGACGCTTGTGTTGATGATGGAGACACAAAGCTCGATATCTCCATCAACAAAAACAAAAAGCAGGGCAAGTCGACAAAGAAAAAAGCACATCCCAATGACAATGCAGGTCCCTCCAATGAAGTAGCCTTTGCTTACAGCAAAGGCGGACAGAACCAAAGAGGAGGCCCGTGGAAGCCGAACAATGATAGCAAAGGTGGGAAGAACATCAAGGTCACGTACGACGACATCAAGGATCTCCCCTGTACCTATCACAACAAGTTTGGCAAATGCACCCACACTAACAGGCAGTGCAGGATCAATGACGACATGAAAAAAGACCCCGAAGCTGGATATTGGGCAAGCAAGAACAACAAGCGCAAAGTCCACAAGGAAGCAGCCAAAGAGGCAAAGGCGAATGATAACAGCTCAACAGATCAAGGCGAAGAACCAGCAAAGGCTAAGAAGAACAGCAAGTTCCCCAGGGTTGAAGAAAACTTCGTCACTAACCTGGGAACCCCTTCGGCTAAGAAGGAGAAGGCCATCTGGAAGGAACTCAATGCTACTATGCCATCTGTTCCCCAATACGCAACTTGGTCCGAAGTACCGGTCACTTGGGATCGTAATGATCATCCAGATCGCATTCCCCAATACCCAGGGTACTCTGCTCTCGTCGTCAATCCCATAGTGGCAAATTGTCGGCTTTCAAAGGTACTTATGGATGGTGGCAGCAGCATCAACATCCTGTACCTAGAAACCCTCAAACGCATGCACGTATCAGAAACCCAGCTCAAGCACAACGACGTCAAATTCCATGGTATAGTCACAGGACGACATGCAAACTCCGTTGGACAAATTACTTTGGAAGTTACCTTTGATGAAGAGGACAACTGTAACATCCCAAGTTTTTCTTAGCCTTAACTAGGATTTGTTTATGCATCATGAGCATCATTTGCATCTAATTAAAAGTGGCACAAAATTGGAGTTTTAAAAATAAAAGAGAAAACCCTAAGGTGGCCTAAACCACTTGTTATTTTAAATGTGTTAAAAGAATTTCAAAATTTTCAAACTCCAAGGTTTCCAATGGATTCCTTGTGAAATTCTGAGTCTCCTGATATTTTTGTAAATTTTTTATATTTTCAAAAAGGCCCTCAAACTCTTTATTCTCCTAAACAGGGGCCTGTTTATAGAAGGTTAAGTGTTTTCCTGAAAGTTGAGGGGGTTTTCCGAAAGATTTCCTTTTCTTTTCTTCTTCCTCCTCCCGACAGAAGGACGACGGAGCCGTGTCGTCTCCTCCGCCGTCCACCGCCGCGGCCGTGCCTAGATTCACGCCACCGACACTGATTCGCCTAAAAGAATCCCTCCGCCGCTGCTGGGGAACCCTAGACCACTCCCTTTCCTCCTCTTCTTCCCATCTCCCGGCCGAACCCTAGCCTCGGTACGACGACGATTGCCGCTGTCTCCGGCCACCTCTAGCTCCGGCGAGAAGCTCAGGAGCTGCGCTGTCTTCCCCTATTCCTTCTCCTCCATATTTACGTGCAGGGATTCAAAGAAGCCGAGGAAATCGTCCGTTCCCCTCCGCTCGGTCCGCCGCCGTCGAGCTTGAATTCCGGCCGTTTCCGACCTCGTCTCGTCTCCTTGACGGCTCCACGAGCTGCAGGTTGTCTCTACGGTCCTCCCCGTGCCCTCCTCCTTCTCCCTCGCGCTCGGATTCCTTGGGCCGCCGTGCTCGTCCTCCGGCCACCGCACGGGCGTGTCACCGGAGCAACTCCGGTGACCATTGAGGGGAGTCGCCGCCACCATTCGGTCACCCACGACTCCGCGCGTCCGACGCGCCTGCTTGTGCCTCCTCGCCCGCACGGAATCGAGCGATTCGTGCTCCGCAGTAAGCATGCCTCCATTGATGACGTGTGTTGACGTCATCATCTGCTTTTATTTTCTGAAAATCATTTATTCTTTTATGCAATTCATTAATTTATGGCAGGTGGGGTCCCCTTGTCAGAAATTTATTCATTTCCAAAATGTTCTCTTTAATTGTTAAAAATCTAACATGTGGGTCCAATTTAATTATTCAACTTCATAGATGTTTAAATTGTTTTCAAATTGTTTAATCGTTGGAAAATCATAACTAATTCATTTTAATTCAGAAAAATATGATTTTTATATCAAAATTTGCAGTAAAATAAGATCAATCTAATTAAACCCAATCATGCATATTTAAACAACTTTGAACCATTTTCATAATAGAAGAACAATTACAACATTTCTTTTAAATATGGAGTTTGTCGAATGGCACATGTCGGGCATTCGCACCCCATTTAAAATGTGCTTCCATGCGTAGGGTTTACATTTAAATCTTTTAACTTGTCATGCATACATTGTGCGCATTGCATCGATGCCATGGTTGAATGTTGTTTCCTGTTTCTTTTCCGGTGTTTCGTTTTTTGCGGTAGAATGCGAATCCGAAGTGGAGTTCGACAACACCGAAGGCTTGATGGATCATCGACGACATACTCAAGCAGGAATCCATGATGGGTTATCCTTGATTATCTCAATCAAGTGAAGCCAAAGTTTTCCAAAAGCTTTATATCTTGTTATTGAAGAGCAAGGCAAGCATAACCTCTTATCTGCACATATACGATTTCAAAGTATTTGATTCTGGTATTATGCATGTGATTCAAATGTGGTTTTGAGTTGAGGTATAGAGTGTCCTAAGTGTTGCATCACGATAGTCTGCTATGCTTAGCCCTGCTTAGATCTTGCCTCTGCTCCATCTGGTTGATGAATCAGAGCTGTGAAGGATGATGTGGAATGTGAGAGATGTGTTGAATATGCTAAAGGCATGGATGTGAGGCCACATAGGGATTGTGGTGGGTTGTTCCATTCTTGCTGACCTAGGAACTGAGTTCTCGTCTTTGGAACCAAGACTATTCGTGCATCCACACAGGGCTCGGAAACCCCTCGACCGTAACTTGTCTAGCCTACTACGTGAAGCTACTAGTTCGAGTTTTCTATTTGCGTGTGCGGTAAAATGAGTTGAAGAGAATTAGGGCCAGGTTCAAGTGGGTTGCGGTCATAGATCTTGGACTTGGTAACCCGCATTAGAGACCGCTTCGCGTGGTCAGATCTATTGTTGTGTCCCATGGACATAGGCGAAGCTTGGGAAAGGTCGTGGCCAACCTTCCTGCCGGCACTCCCCGGAAGAGTGCTAAGCGTTGGCGCATCGGTTGGTTGGCGTGTGTGGGTAGTTACACCCCCTGCAGGGTAAACCTTTTCGGAAAGCTGTGTCCACGGTTATGGACGACTTGGTACCTTACGTATGATGATCATAGATAACATGAATCTAATTATAAAACTTGCCAACTAAGGGAGGATTGCTTCCTCGGGTTGAGCGAGGGGGTGATTCTGGTGGTTGGTACAACTCATGATGATCTGGTGGAGACTGAAGATGTTGTTGAAGCTAGTGTTTCACTTTCTTATCCCTTTTTAAAAGTCTACTCATGCGAGACTCTCTTCTCCCTCGATTTGAGAACAAAACTGGCTTTCTGCAAAGGACATTCATGATTACTCCCTGAACGAGCAGATATATAATAGCTTAAATAAGTCTTGTTGAGTACTCCCGTACTCAGCCTTGCGCAATTGTTTTGGACATGTGTGTTTTCCGGACATCGACATCGACGAGTAGGTTGGGGTTCCTATACGGCAGCCTGGAATCTATGGATTGGGACGTCGGCGTTATGCTTTGGCCTCTTAGGCCTTTTGCTAGTTTTGCTATGTCTAATAGCATAATCTGCCTTCCGTTGTATTGGTGATTGACAGGTCAGTGACCTTATTTTCATGATATTTGCTTCTGCGCTCTGTTAAGAGCTTAATATATTGCTTCTTGTGTTGTAGAGTCTATTAAGAGGTTAATATATTGCTTCTTGTGTTGTACAGTCTTTGTTGTGTTACCGATTTCAACTGTTGGCTCTCGAGATCTTTGTTAGGCTTATCTCAGATTCAGATCTCAGATTTGTCTAGCCTGGCTCTTGGGGGTGCTATAGGTTTTGGTATCAGAGCAGAACCGTTTGTAGAAAAACCTTTCTACTGGTCGATGTTGAGTCTAGATTTTGTGAAAACTATTTGCAAGCTAAAACTATTTGCAAAAATCTAAATAGGCTTCTTTTTACTCCTTATCTGGTATCGCTCTAATTCTGGGTCACCTTACCTTGTTTTGGTTGAAAACAGTTGCTCCCTCTTTCTATTGGTCATTCAAAATATAGGTGCACCAAGTGCATGTCGTTTCTCAGCCAATTTGACTAGTGTTAAGTTTTCTAGAGTCTGGTGTGTTATTTGATCCTTCTTTTCCTGCTTGACATGAGAGATTCCTTTCCATCTTGACCTCTCAACTTTGTTGATTTCACCTCATTTATTCTAGTCTTTGAGGTTTCTTTCCCCTTGAAGATTTCCTTTTCCACTTTTGATACTTCGGAAGTTGTGTTGGTCTCTGAAGTTATCTCGTGATTACTACATCGATGTGCCTTTGTGACACTCGAATGGTAGTTACTCTTTTTGGTTTTCATCCTGGACTTGAACCGAAGGTCCCAGATTGTGATGTTGGTGGTGTGTTTAGTCATATGGGTTGTTAGCCATGTGATTCTCACTCTATCAGTACATGATGCTGACCTTTAACCCAAGATCCATCTTGCTGATCCCTAAGGAATGCTTGCAACCTCAGAAGGGCTAGTAATGTCAATTATAGCTAGCTTTCTAGCTCGTGGTTTTGTCGTAATTGACTTGCGACATCCAAGGTTTTCTCCTTACACTAGCTTTGGCAGAGGTTCTGTCATGGAACCAAAAGGATCACGACAAGAGTGCTCCTTATGAGTCTCACATCGAAGTTGGTGACTCTGCCACAGCTTTCCTATCGTAACAAGTTATCATATGTATGCTAGCTTGACCTCTACATCTCAGGATTTTTCTGAGCATGTTCTTCTCTTCTATCATGTTCCGACCAGTGTATGCCACTTGGCATCCAAGTTGTAAATGTGCATTGGTGTACTAATGCATGTTGCTCTTGTGGCCCGTCGTGACATTCCACTTCGGTATGTCAGGGAGAAACAAACCCCCATACCTCGTCCATACCAGGACCAGGTCAAAGTGTTGTAGTCCGCAGATAAAGAAGCTTCGTTTGCTTCTATTATGTTCCATCTTAAGTATCACACTCTTCTATATCAAAAGGTCGTGTGGTGTATCATGAGTTTATTGATGAAGTGATGCTTTTCATGTTCTTACTCACGCTTTCCTCCCAGCTGCTCGTGCTCGGAAATGCTACGGCGTGTGTACTGATGTGGCTATCAGATATTCTTAGCAATTGTCATTGCTTTGACATATAAGGACATTTGATTCCTTCCTTGTGTGATTGGTTAACCGATCGCTAAGTGAAGTTGACTGTGTTACGAAGTCCGTTGTTCCGGCGCACATACTCGATCAAAGAGTTAGGTTTTACCAACGCTCTTAAGGCCGCATCGTTTTGCCTTGAAAAGCAAGACTCCTTTCTATCCGTGTTGTCATGCCGAAGCAAGATGGTATATCCTAATGGATCTGCTATCTTCTCAATCTTTGATTTGATTTGGGCTATCGTCAAATCAAACTCAGTCCCAAGGACTATCTTGATGATGTTTTACCTATGGTGTTTCGCCAGCTTACATCCTCATGTCCTTGGTCTGACCAATATTTTTGCCTTGTTCATGTATTATTTGATTCCATCTTGTTGGAATATCTTAACAAGCTTGTTGTTGAGCCCATCGATAACATTCTTATTGCCTCCATGTTTGAAGAGGATCATTATGAACCTTTGGCAATAATGTTTGAAACTTTTGAGAACCATCTCTGTGTCATCACGAAGTATGTGTTCTGGATGTTGGAAGTAACCTCTTCTGGTTCACGTGCATTTGCTGAAAGATGTCGTCGTGAATACAAGTAGAGTTTTACTTGTTTCCTCAGGAATCATCTCTAGTCGGTCATGCATGTGCGGATTATTCATGGGATGATAGGTCCCTACCTTCATTCCTTGAAGAAGTCATTTATGCACCCCAAGCCACTGACTGATTAGTTCAAGAATGAGAAGAAGTCGAAGAACCTCGTTATCTTCTTTGTTGTTCCCCACCAAGGACTCAATTGTGTTTGTTGCATATTATTCAAGTCGGTGCAGTTGTCTTTTGACAAAATGCTAATGCATGGTTTTTGCAATCTCGCTCATCTTTCCGAGCTTGACATTGTTTTCCATATCTTGAGAATCAATCCACCTTGCCTCTGTGGTATTCCTTGCAAACTTTCTTTTCGAACATTCCAAGTCAGGGTTATCGTCACAACTAACCAGAGCTGAATCTCAAGCAGCACCGATGGTTGGTATCCCTCAAGGATTTTGACATTGGTCTTTTTATAAATTTGGCAAGATTGTTGTGGTGGTTGACACAATTAGTCGGAAGATCTATCGCCGAAATTCCTGGAATCTTCACGAACAACCACTCCCCATGAGGATTGTTGTGCGACTTACTTTAAAAGTTGCCCATCGTGGTCTTTCTCACCTCGAAATCCGATCTTTACCTCCTCATCTGTTAAAGGCTCATCATGAGCTTGAAATGGGTATCTAGAAGATCAAGAAGAAGTTCCCTCCTCCGATGATCTTGGAGATTCCAGATGTCTCTCGATCGTTCCTCCTGGTCCTTTTCTTATCTTTTGATAACATATCCATCATGAGAATTCTCTTTCCATGGTGATCTTCAACGTTCTGTTGATCAGTTCTTCCTTACTTTTGCTTGTACTTGAAATTCTTTTCAACTCACACATTGTGTGAATTTGTCAGCCATCTTAGGGCCCTAGACTTTTACTCATGTGGCAAACATCTTGTAAGCCAAATGGTTGAAATCTACAAAGGGTTCTTCCTTTTGGTTGTTTCAAGATCTCGTAATCTATCCATCTTAGCCTTGTGCAAATCTCATATTCTAATCCTTTCGCGGAACAGTTCTCTACCAACTTGAAACTTCCTCAATTACATCCGTTACCTTGATGTGTTTCATGCTCGTTAGCTCAAGAGTTGTTTTGCACACTCCTTCCTTGAGTTGACCATGAGATATTCGATCTTTATGAAGATCCTCGTCCTAGAGTTATTTCCCTCTTCTCTTTAGAGTAGCTGAAGAACAGTCCGACGAAAAATGAAGTGTTCAATCATCCCTGAAGTAAAAGATCAACCTCTTCGTTAAACAAGATCGTCGTGGGATTGACAAGATCATCCGAGACTGGTGTAGCCTCCCCTCTGTATCTCTTTTCCTACCCAAGGAATCACGGGGACGAGATTCTTGTAAGGGGGATAGATTTGTAACATCCCAAGTTTTGCTTAGTGTTAACTAGGATTTATTTGTGCATCATGAGCATCATTTGCATCTAATTAAAAGTGGCACAAAATTGGAGTTTTAAAAATAAAATAGAAAACCCTAAGGTGGCCTAAACCACTTGTTATTTTAAATGTGTTAAAAGAATTTCAAAATTTTCAAACTCCAAGGTCTCCAATGGCTTCCTTGTGAAATTCCGAGTCTCCTGGTATTTTTGTACAAATTTTATATTTCAAAAAGGCCCTCAAACTATTTATTCTCCAAAACAGGGGCCTGTTTACAGAAGGTTAGGTGTTTTCCTGAAAGTTGAGGGGGTGTTCCGAAAGATTTTCTTTTCTTCTTCCTCCTCCTGACAGAAGGACACCAGAGCCGTGTCGTCTCCTCCGCGTCCACCGCCGCGGCCGTGCCAAGATGAAAGAGCATTTTCTGTCTCCTGAGTTTTGGATAGGAATGACAACACGAAAAGGATGTTTAACGGTGTGCCTGAGTATTTTAGATACTACATAACCTTGAAGAACAAAAAGGATGAAGATCATCAGGGTTGAATGAGAGAACTAGCTGGCAGTTTTTCCTGTTTTGTCAGGCCGGAAGTTCCGGGCCTACACCGGACATTTCCATTTGGCCAGAAAACGGCTAAGTCCTTTTAGGATTTAGCCCCTGGCGAAGGCGGAACTTTCTCCGGAAGTTTGGCTGGAACTTTCCGGGCGACCGGAAGTTCCGGCCCTCGACCGGAAGTTCCATTCCAGACAAACGAGAAAATCGGCTAAGTCAGGAATTGCTCGCGCTCGGGCAAAGCCGGAACTTTGGCCGGATCTTTCCGGGCGACCGGAAGTTCCGGCCAAACCACCGGAAGTTCCGGTGCTGAACATGCTGGTTTTTCTCTAAGTCTGGAACTGCCTGCGCCCTGGCCAGGCCGGAGGTTCCTCCGGAACTTTGGCCGGAACTTTCCGGGGTGACCGGAAGTTCCGGCCTAAGTGACCGGAAGTTCCGGCCTGCGCAGTAAAAAATGGCTAGTTGGTGGAGGGGGGTATAAATACCCCTCCACCTACCTCCAGCCATTTCAGCTCTTACACTCTCTCTCATCATAAATTGCTGAAGCTCAAATCTTCAAGATCTCCCAACTCCTTCACCCAAGTCCGTTGATCTTTGGAGGAGTGAAGGAGAAGGCCCCGATCTACCACTTCACCGAAGCGATTTGTAATCTTCCCCCATTCACTTGGGGATTTCGAGTCTAGGGTTTCCTCAAGGAAAACCTAGGTCTCACCATTGTTGGTACTTGGTGTAAGCTTGACCTGTTGTGGTCTTGACCTTTTGTGGTCATCTTGGGAGCCCCCAATTAAGTTGTGGGTGTGTGCCTCAAGCGTTTGTAAGGGATTCGATCTCCGCCCTAAAATGGGATCAATAGTGGAAGGTGAACTCGCAACCTTTGTGGTTGAGTTCATCGGAGAAGAAGGTGAGCCTTTGTGGCGTTGCGGCTAACCTGTTGTGGTAGCGCACACCTCTCCAACGAGACGTACACCCTTGGGTGGAACTCGGGATTACATCTTCGTCTCCGCGTGCTTCACTTGGTTCCCCTTATCCTTTCTGCCTTACTCGCTTGTCCTGTTATCTTGTTTCTTTTAACTTGTCATTTAGGTAAATTCACCATAGTTGCATATCTAGAGAATTTACCTTTGTGTTGAGCCTAAAATTGAAAAGACCTAAAATTTGAACTAGCACCTATTCACCCCCCCCCTCTAGGTGCCGGATTCCCGTTCAATTGGTATCAGAGCCAGGTTCACTTTTAAGGGCTTAACCGCCTAAGTGCAACGATGACGGAATCCGATGGACATGAAATCGTCCTTGGAGGCCCAACTCCTAAAGATGAATGAGATGCTTATGGCACTCTTGAAGTCTAAGGAGCCCGAGGCTACCTCTCCCTCTCCTCCTTCTAAGGAGCACGGTGTGAACTCTAAGGAATCATCCTCGGATGGGTCCAAAGATGTTCTCCCAAGTGCTTCTCCCGAGAAAGCGGAAAAGGATGAATCACCTAGCTCCTCTAATACCCTCAAAGGAGAGGAATTTCATAATGTCAACCATAATTACTCTCCTAACCCACCTATCCCTCACCCTCATGTAAACTTTAGAAGTGATCCTCCTAAGCTTAAACCTAATCATTTCTCTCAATGGCAATTTCAAATGAAGTCTCATTTATGTAGTGCCTCCATTGAGCTATGGCGCATTATTGAAGAATGATTCAAGGCGCATGATCCAACCAACTTGACAATAAGAGAGGTGGTCGATAGCCAACTCAACGCCACTTCTCTTCATCAACTCCAAATGGCCGTTGGAGAGAAGGACATACCACTCATTCAACAATTCTCCACCGCCAAAGAAGTGTGGAATGCTATTTCCGACATCTTTGTCGGGAATGAGAGCATGAAGAAGAACCGGTATGATGCCTTATGCAATGAGGTGGAAGGGTTCTACAAGTTGGATGGAGAAAGTCATGAGGACATGTACCGGAGGTTGGTGTTGATTTCTAACACCTTCAAGAACCTCGGTGCGGTCTACATTGATGACGCTTGGATCAAGAGGAAGTTCGTGACCGCTCTCATGCCCTTTGAGGAAACGGACTTGAAGACACTCCAAGGGAGACATGACTTCCCGAAGATGACATCCAATGAAGTCATGCAAGAGATGACCGCATACAAGGTGGCCTCCAAGATCGCTCAAGATGTACGAGCTAGGGCCATAGGGATGCACAAGCATGCCTCAATTGCCTTGAAGGCCACCGTTGAAGAAGAGGATGAAGATGAGTATGATGATCAAGTCGAGCTATCTAGTGAGACGCTCTCAAGTACTCTCACCCAACACATGGGTCTTGTGGCAAGAACGTTTTGGAAGAACCCCGGAAGGGCCAAAGCAAGGATCGACAAGAGGTTCCCCTCCAATGGAGGAAAGCCAATCAACAAGGTGAGGCTTTGCTATAACTGTGATGACAAAAGCCACTTTGTTGTAGATTGCCCATGGGAAAGAAGAGAGGATCATGTTGGGAGGCTCGTGGCCAAGACCAAGGGCAAGGGGCCCATGCCCGTGAAGAAGCCCTTCTTCAAGAAGAACCAACAGATTTTCTTGGTGACTCAAGAGCAATATCCCACCGATGGTGAAGATAGTGACAATGAGGATACCCCAACTCAAGTGGCCGCTCTAGCCATCTCCTCTACACCTCCGTCACTCTTCTCCTCACCAAATGAGAGCCCCATCGTCAAGAATGGAAGATGTCTTATGGCAAAGACATCCGAGGTAAAATTGTCTTCTACCTCCATATCCCATGAAATTGATGATGGTATGAGTCTCCAAGTCAGGAATGAAATCATTGCTTTTGATAAATTCATGACTAACTTGCAAGGAGAAGGAAAGAGACACTTTGGCTCAATTATGAGCCGTATATGTGAGCTTGAGGATGAGCTAGAGTTAAAAGGGGAGATTGAGAGAGAGGATGCTCACACTTAAGTGTCTCTCCAATCCTCCCTTGAATATAACGCATGCTCTCCTCAAGGAACAACTTGCTAAGATCACTAAGGATCGTGATCTTTACTTTGCTAAATGTAAAATTATGTAAAATGAAAGGTCCGAGCTTGTAGTTGCTCATGCTAGACTTTGCGAAGACTTCGAGTCTCTTGAAAATACTCACAAGGTATTGACAAGTGATCACGAACGTCTTCTCAAGTCTCGTGATCAACTCCAATCTCGGATATCTACTCTTGAGAAACCTAACCCCTCTACTCCTTTGAATACTAATGCACATGGTGTTAAGGATAAAGCAAGGGTTTTGTTCGTTCCCTCCATGGCAACCAAGCCCAAGACCTCTCTTGATAAAGGTAAGGGGACACTCACTACTCCTCTTCATGAGCGAGTGCCCCACAAGGGTAAGGAAGGTCTAGGCTATGTTGCTAAGGAGAAGAAGAAGATCAAGAAGAAGACCAAGCCCGCACAAGCCAAGAAGGATGACATTGCGAGTGGAAATGCCACAAGGGGCACTCCCACTCGTAATGACTTTGCGGGCATATCTAACCCCAATTATGCTTTATATGTTGATTATTATGGGGATGTCTATGCTAGATACATTGGTCCTTTTGATGGTTACATTGAATATGCTATTTGGGTTCCAAAGACCCTTGTTGCTAACCAAAAGGCACCCATTGCAAAATGGGTACCTAAACCAAAGAATTGATTGTGTGTAGGGCCTTGCTTCCGGAGGATCGAAATGGATAATTGATAGTGGGTGCACTAGTCATATGACCGGAAGCAAGGAAATTGTAACGGAGTTGAAGCCCAATGATGATCAAATGACCGTTACATATGGTGACAATTCAAAGTCTAAGGTAATAGGGCTCGGCAAGGTGGTAGTGGCACCGGACATCACTCTTGTGAATGTCTTGCTTGTCGAGTCCCTAGGTTTCAACTTGATCTCGGTTCATTCCTTAACTTGTTTGGGTTATACCGTTGTTTTCAAAAAGGAGATGGTTATCCACTTGCGGAGCAAGTCTCTCAATGTGTCTTTCGTTGGGTATATTGAGAATGAGCTCTATGTGGTTGACTTCTCCGGAGTCACCACTTCCCATATAATGTGCCTATTCGCTAAAGCGGACTTGGGTTGGTTATGGCATCGCCGACTAGCCCATGTCAACATGAGAACTTTGCGAAGTCTCCACAAGGGTGGCCATATCCTAGGACTAAAATACCATGTTTCTTTCTCGAAGGATCGAATGTGTAGGGCTTGTGTTGAAGGAAAAATGCATGATATTCACCATCCAAGCAAGACCATCATTTCATCGACGAGGGTTTTGGAGCTTCTCCATGTTGACCTCTTTGGTCCCATTCCGGAAGCTGGTCTTGGTGGCTAGAAATATTGCTTGGTGATCGTTGATGACTATTCAAGATACACTTGGGTTTTCTTCTTCAAGTCGAAGGTGGAGACTCAACAGACTATCATCGACTTCTCCAATGAAGCTCAACGACAACACAATGTCCCTATCTTGGTGATAAGAAGTGACAATGGTTCCGAGTTCAAGAACTACACCTTGAACGAGTTCCTTAGTGAAGAAGGGATTCGTCATCAATATTCCGCTGCTTATACTCCCCAACAAAATGGTGTAGCCGAAAGGAAGAACCGCACACTTATTGAGATGGCAAGGTCGATGATGGCCGAGTTTAAGTCCCCCCACAACTTTTGGGCCGAAGCCGTCAACACCGCTTGCCATTCATCGAACCGGCTCTTCTTTCACAAAGGACTCATGAAGACACCTTATGAAGTGCTTACCGGGAACAAGCCCAATATCTCCTACTTCCGAGTATTTGGTTGTAAGTGTTTTTATCCCATCAAAGGTGTTCGTTTGGGCAAGTTTGATTCTAAGTCTCTTGAAGGGACATTTTTGGGCTATGGCTCCAAATCCCTTACTTATAGAGTCTATGATAAGGCCTCGCGCATTATCATAGAAACTTGTAGTGTGGTGTTCGAGGAGAATGACGGCTCCCTTGTGGAGCAAAGTGGTGTTTCCGATGTAGGTGATGATCAACCTCAAGATGCTATCCGAAGAATGGGGTTAGGCGTTCACCGCCCCGTCGAACTCTACTATGAGGTTGCTCAACAAGGTTCTACCTCACAAGAAACACTCGACAACAACGCCGTGCCCAACTTGTCTCAATGAGGAGAAGCTCAAGAAACTACATCTGCCCCTGAAATTTCTGGTACACCGGAACTTCCGGCCTTTGGACCGGAACTTCCGGTCGATGGATGGCAACTTCCGGTGTCTGGTCCGGAACTGCCGGTCTCCGATCCGGAACTTCCGGTGCCAAGACCGGAACTTCCGGTCCCGCTTGCCGGAACTTCCGGTACCAAGGATTTTCCAAGGAGCAGTTCTCCCCAAGGCCAAGATCAACCTCCTCCCTCATCAGTTTCACCTTTCGTTGATCAAGGCCATCAAATCAGTCAAGGAGGAGACATGAATTATCAAGATGATCAAGCTATCCCTCCCACCACTAGGAGGGAAATCGAGATCCGCCGCTTGAATAGGGTTGGCACCTCACAAGAATTAAGAGCTTTATCTCTTGACAAGGTGCTTAGTGATGTGATAAGCAAGGTCTCTACCCGAAGACAACTCGCAAGCTTTAGTGAACATCAAGCTCACATCTCCATGGTGGAACCCAAGAAGGTCTTTGAAGCTCTTGAAGATAAATATTGGCTTGATGCCATGCATGAAGAGCTCATCAACTTCGAGCGCAACAAGGTGTGGAAGTTGGTGGAAAGACCCAAAGATTGCTGCAATGTTATCGGCACCAAGTGGATCTTCAAGAACAAGAAAGATGAACATGGCATGGTGGTGAGAAACAAGGCAAGATTGGTGGCTCAAGGTTTCTCCCAAATTGAAGGCATTGAATTTGGAGAAACCTACGCGCCCGTGGCTCGACTTGAGTCAATTCGTATTCTTCTTGCCTATGCTTCTCATCATAAGTTTAAGTTGCAACAAATGGATGTTAAATCCGCTTTTCTGAATGGTCCACTAAATGAACTTGTTTATGTTAAGCAACCATCGGGGTTCGAGGACCTCAAGTATCCGAACCATGTCTACAAGTTGGATAAGGCACTCTATGGCCTTAAACAAACCCCACGAGCGTGGTACGAGCACCTTAGAGAACTACTTGTAGACCGTGGCTTCCAAGTTGGGGAAATCGACCCCACCCTTTTCACTAAGAAAGTAAATGGAGAGCTTTTCATTTGTCAATTATATGTGGATGACATTATATTTGGATCTACTAACAAAGCATTTAACGAAGAATTCTCCAAGCTTATGACTGACAGGTTTGAGATGTCTATGATGGGTGAGATGAAGTTCTTCCTAGGATTTGAGATCAAATAATTGAAGGAAGGGACATTCATCAACCAAGTTAAGTACATTCAATACATGCTCAAGAAGTATGGGTTGCTTGAGCTCAAGGGTGCCTCTACCCCAATGCAAACCAAATGCCACCTTGAGCTCAACCCCAAGGGTAAGGATGTGGATCAAAAGGTATATCTCTCCATGATTGGATCTCTCCTCTACCTTTGTGCATCTAGACCGGATATAGTGCTAGCCGTAGGAGTGTGTGCAAGATATCAGGCGGCTCCTAAAGAAAGCCATGATGTGGCGGTCAAGAGGATCTTTAGATATTTGGCTTATACCCCAACCTTTGGATTGTGGTACCCCAAGGATGCATGAAAGGTACCTGCACTTAAAAATATGGCAGGTACCTGTGTATAGTGCAAACCCCTGGATCGAATCATTTGCACACACAGTTTACGATGAATATCACAACATTGTATCAATATTACACGGATAATCCAGACTTGGTAAAATAAATAGTTCGATACATCTTTGCATAGCATTAAAGCTAGCTCAAAACTATAAAGCAGCGGAAATAAATCTTTAATGAGCCTCCATCTTCATGATACGCCACAGGCGAAAACATGTTGGTGCAGACTCGAAACCCAAAACGTAATCCTTACTCTTCATCAGATATTTCTGCAACAAATAATAATTTCCAACAGAGTGGGTCAGATTCCATTAAAAATGGAGTCTGGCAAGTGACACTATGGTGGACACTTACTGGAATAACTCTATAGCCTATATGCATATTTGGCCGGTGGAGTTCAAGGCAATTTTGCATAAAGCCAATTTTATCCTATCACTTTATAAAAACAGTTTTCAACATCATAGTTGGCAACACTGGCAAGTTCCAGTGGACCAAAAGATATCTCGCCCTTAGGTGCACCCTCAGGTGAAAACCCCCATATTCAATGGTCCTAAGTATAGTAGAAACTATCTTAGGTGAAAACCCCCATGAACATGGTCCTGAGTAGTCCACTGTTGTTTATCAAAATTTTATTAAGAAATTAGAATGTTGGGATTCCTCCATGTTCCTTGATCCGCTGTAGTCTTTACTTGAAATACTTCTCCTTGCGTCCTTCACAATCTTCTCCATTTATTCCTCACATCCCTTTGTTCCTGGGTGGCCTTCCACAAGTGTACTCTTAGGTGAGAACCCCCACGTTCATGATCCTTAGCATAGTAGAAACTATCTTAGGTGAAAACCCTCATGGACATGGTCCCGAGTAGCCACTCAACATAAACCAAACAACCAATCCACCCAGATGATTCATTCACTTTGTGATGTGCACTCCCAGGTAAAAAAAACCCCCACATACTATGATCCTAAGTATAGTAAAGACTATCTCAGGTGAAAACCCTCATAGACATGGTCCTGAGTAGCCACTTAAGATTTTGTAAAACCTTTCTTCAATTGCTTAGCATCAAAATTCTACTAAGTCATTTCATAGGTACCTAGACACAATGGAATAAGGAATTCTAAAGTCTTGCATAGCAAATTTACTAAGTCCTACACATGCATAGGAAAATAACTAAATCATGCATAGAAAATACTTAGGAATTTTATGGGGGGTTGTGCCACTTGCCTTGGCAACAAGAAGAATAGCAACAACAGCTGCAATAGTTGTCGTTTCCCTCCGAAATTTCTAACACATCAAACAAAACACACATAAACATACAAAACAAAATAACAATACAAAAATATGCTATGCATGATGTGCAAAATACTTAGAGAAAATACTAAGTCTATTATTTAAGGTGATCGACAATTATCAACAACTCTTTGTTAATTGGATATTCACTATAGTGAGAGAGACAGACACCCGGCCAGCCGCTTAAGTTGTGGAACAGGTCTCATGTACGTGGACATGTAAGGTTAGTTTCCAGGCCGCTTCATCTCACTATGCCGCTAGGATCCAACAAACTTCAAGATGGTAATAACATGATCAAAAATTGTTTTAAGTAAAGATTAGGAAAGATAGAAGGAAATGATGTAGGTTATCTTCCAGGCTTCATCTCAAGACTTGTAGTATTCTCCTTAGTGATGTCTTGATCACCATGTCTTAGAGAGGAGAAAAGAAAAAGGGAAAGAAAGATTTAGAGAATAGAGGGGGTTGGTTTTCTTGGACTTCCTCTTGATTTTTCTTCTAATTGCTTCTACTTCTTGGAGATTCTTCTGGAGTCTTGTTTTGGCTAAGTCCTTCATTGGTCTTCTAGCTCCATGTTGAAAATTTTAAGTGTCTAAGTGCATAGCACTTAACCAAAAATGCTAAGTTGAAAGTATTCTAGAGAAAATAATGGAGGAGTTGTAAAATCCCAAATTTCTCAAAAATTTAAAACCTTGCATCATGCAGCATGCATCATATAGGCATGGCATTGAAATCACATAAAGAATATTTTGAATTTTAATTATAAGTTTAAATAAAGTTGTTTTCAATAAAGAGGTCTAATTGAGCTCCTTATAAAAATCTGTATTTTATTATTTTATTTATTTAGCGAAATGATATCAAAAAGTTCTAAATTAAATTAGCTTTTCAAAACATATTTTTATGAATTTTTCTGAAATGTTTTGATAAGTTTTAAAAATCAAATTGTTTGGAAAACGTTCAAACAGAAAAAACAAGTGTTTCGAGCTAACTAGGCCAAGCCCCTCTGCTATCTGCCGCGCGCGCACGAAGAAACGGCCCAGCAAACCAGCCGCGTAGCCCACCTCCCCACCTCTCTCACTTCCAGACGGGACCCACTTGTCATCTTCATCCCCAAATCGTGACGAACACGAACTCACCGAACCCTATTTTGATCCGGATCAAAATCCGTTGGAAAATCGCGTTTTAATCCCTCCCTCCTTCCCCATATAACCCCCCCCCCCTCCGCCGCCTCCTCACGAACCCCAAAACCCTAAAAGATCGCCCCCAGGCTGCTCAGAAACCGTCCGCCGCCGTCCGCCATTGCCGCCGCCGCGATTCGTTCCGTTCCGGTGAGTACGGCGCCCCGAGCACCACCCCAACATCCCTCTGCGACTCCCTGCCTTCGTACGCACCTAACGAGCTTGCTCCGGCCTCTTTTTATGCACCAGGGCGACGTATCCGTCGACGACCCGACGCCGCCGTCCGCCGTTCATCTCCGACGAGCACGCAAGGGGAGGAGCAGACCACCTCGACCGCACCTACCGCGCCATAGAGTTCGCCACGACGTTCCGCATCAAGTGGTGAGCAAAACACCTCCGATCTTGCTTCTGTTAGCCGTAGCCGCAACTCCGGCGATGGCGCCGCCGTGCTCGGATGAATTCGGACGTCGCGCCGCCCGCTTTTGGCCCGAGTCGCGTGAAGCGTTGGATCTAGATCCAATGGATCTAGATCAGTCGATCCCGAGCGCCCGTTTTAAAGTAGATCGGACGGTTCGCGTTCGCGATCCGCGGCGAACCGGTACCATCCAATCGGAGCGCGCCGCGTGGCCTCTTTAATTTTCTATTTCGGCTGAAAATTTGTTTTAAAAACAGAAAACAATACAAACTTATAAAATTCATAACTTTCTATCTGTTCATCCAAATTTGATGAATTTTATATCCACGTGAAACTCTGCTCGTGTAGTTTAGTATGGTTTCATTATTTTGTCCTTTTAGTGTATATTAAATTGCGGAATTTAATTGTTTAGCTTTCGGATATTAAATCTATAACTTAATTAATAAAAATTCTTTCCAAATAAATCCAATTGTTTTAGAAGTTTATTAATGCCCTCTGTCCAGAGAGTGTAACATGAGTTTTATTTGAAAACTTCTCATAATAGAATTAAGGAAAATTGTTTTAGAACTTAAAACTTCTATGTTATGCTCAAGATTTTAAATGAGTAAATAAAATATTAAAATATTGATCATTGCATTCATGCATTAATAACAGAGGAAATAAAATGATAATTATTTTTGTCTTGTCAAGTTCATTGCATAGCAAGCATGCATACATATTTTGTCTTGATATTTTTAAGTGTTGTGTTGTATGTTTATTTAGTTTTATTGTTTGTCTCTAGATTGTGAAGAGGAGGAAGGCCCTTGTGATTGTTATTCTTGCGGTGCTTGTTCCTCTTGCTACCAAGGCAAGTGACATTCATAATCTACCCAATGTTTTCTATATGCATTATTAGTAGATTTTGAGTAGTATGCATGATAGGGAAATTTTGAACTATCTTATAATGCTAAGTTAGTTTACACTTTGAAAATATCCTAGTAGTGTGTAGCCATCCCTCCCCATGCAGCCACCAAAAGTTTTATTAGATGCTTAGCTATGCTATAAAAAGTGTTTACTTATCATGTTATAGAAATATTGCTAAGTGTTAAAACTTTAAATGCACACCTGGGTGGAATTGGTTGTTTGGTTTATGTTGAGTGACTTTTGGGACCATGCTTGTGGTTGTCTTTGCCTAGGATGAATTTCTATTCTACTTAGGGCCATGAGTATGGTGGTTTTCACCCAGAAGCGCACTTGTGGACGGCCACCCAGGAACAAAGAGATTTCTAAGTCCCTCCAAGTTTAGAAGCTTCCCGTGCAGCCTTTTGACAATGGGCTCTGTCTAGAATTACTAAGTTGTGAGAGTGCAACCTTTCAGCTTGACAAGCAGATGTAGATTTGGTAGGTGGAACGGGTCTTGCTAGTATGGTTGCATTCTTCTTCTGAAAGTTCTTGTCTCAATTCTCTCCTTTCCTTAATGCACTCCGCGTGTATAGGATGTTTGGGTTAATTGAGTCTCAAGGTGAAAGTGCACAACCTCTGCAGAGTCGACAATCTGAGTACTCAGCCGTGTCCCCGGTGATGGACTACTTCGAGCAACTGGACAAGGATGGACGGAAGAATCTCATCATGATTTTCATAAAGTAAAATTTGACTAAGGAAAGAATTGTTGGTGCACTTGGGCTTCATCCCTTGGTACCAAGTCTTTGAGAAACAAAAGTGTTTTACAAAAGATAGGAGAAAACTGGCTTTCTGCAAAATAGCCTACAACTTCACCAAGCCAAATATGCATATAGAATTAGACTTGTCATAATTTATCCACCATAGTCACTTGCCAATACTTCATTGTATTGACCTCCTACGGGGGCTGCATATTCAAATGTGCAGGTAATTCTGATGAGGAGTGAGTTTGGACTCGATTCTACACCCAACATGTCTGCTTGTGGCGTATGCTAGAAGAGGAGGCCCATTGCTTTTATTTTCGTTGTGAACTCTGAATATTTAGCTAGTCTTCATGACTATGCACTTTGTAATAAAGCTATACTTAGCTATTTTTGGATCTCGTTGTAGTAATTTGATACTTATGCAATGATACTATATATTTTGTACTGTGGTGCTGGCAGTGATCCAGGGACTAGCACATAACACAGGTGTTCCATCTTTATTTAAAAGATGGGGCGCTACAGGAGTTTTCTATGAGAAGAATAACTATATAATAAAATATGATATGCATGCAATGCTCTTTTTAATCATAATAAACATCATACAAAATTTGGGATATTTATAAAGTATGCATTAGGCTATAAATGCAATTTAATTAATTTCTATTTTTGCAAAACATCATAAAAGAAATAAATATAAGTTTAAAGTTTTATGTGGTTAAACTTTTATAACAAAATTTTATGAAGGGTGTTAATAGACAGAGGGCATTAAATTTATAGCAATTGCATTTAATCAAAATTAATGTTTCTATTAATAGTTATGTCAAAAATAGTCAAACTATTCAATTTAAACATACAACTATTGAATCATGAAAATAATACCCAAAAATATTTTATAGCAGTGGCATCAATTTACAAATATTCCAAAGTCTCTAAAACAATTTTATTTTCAATTTTTGGATTTATAGATTTAAAGTTATTACAAATATACTCAAATCATCCATTTGAAATTTGAATAATTTATACTAAGTCAAATTTGAAATTTAACAGATCTAAAATATTCTACATGTCAAGGGCTTTCCAAAAATATAAAAATTATCTAATTTTGATAAGTGGTTAAAAAGATATGATAGATCTAAGTTGCGGGGTCTTTTCTACAAAAATGCCATTTTAAATTAAATCGGAAAATTCATTTTCCACATCAGCGCCGACTGGGTGCTGACTGTGCGCTGACTCGGCGCTGACGTGGCGCGCTCTGGTTCGCTGATACCGCTTTGACTGAGATCTAATCTAGGCCGTTGATTGAAGATCGGATGGCTGAGGAGAAGGAGCTCACCGGGCGGCGCGGGGTGGTCGCCGGAGAGGAGGCAGACAGCGGCGGCGGCTCGGTCGTGGACGGTGCGGTGGCTCCGGTGCTTCCCCGAGCCTCTGGTGGCGACGACGAGGTGTGGAGCGGCGCGACGAACTCGATGGTGGCGACAGAGTTGACTCACACGTCCTCGGGCAGCGGCGAGACATGGACGGAGGCGAGGTTACGGCGACGAGCTCCGGTTGAGCACGCCCAGCTCGATTCACTGCCGAAAACTTCGAAGAGAAGGTCAGGGGAGGTGCGCACGAGCGAGGGGAGAAGGAGGGGGTGGGTCTCGGGCTCGGGGTACCGATACCTCGCCGGGGAAACGAAGAAAACGTCGGCGGAGACGAGGAACTCCGGCGAGCTTTTGCGGCGGCCTGGGGGCGTGTTTTGGAGAGGAACGAGAGGGGAATTCGAGCGGAGGAGGAGGGGTTTAAAAGGAGCTCGGAGGGGCGTTGATTGCTCTCTTTAACCACTCGAATTGAAGAGGATTGAATCCGGCCGTTTCGGGCGAGGTCGGGGGCGGGATTTGGGGCGAGGTTGAAGACGACCCCCTGACAGGTGGGTCCCACTGTCAGGTTTTTCTTATTTTCTTTTTCTGTTTTATTTATTTCGTTTATAACTTTTGATTTATAACTCCAAATGAGGTCAAACAAATTTCTAAAAATCTGTAAAATTATTATCTTTGTGTTAAACCAGTTGTAGGAATGTTTTGAACAATTTTCAAAATTAATAATTTTGAAATATTGATTAAATACAAATTTGATACTTAATATCAATTTTGAAATTATAACCTGATTAAATTTTCTTTTGGTTAAAATAAAATTTGTAAAATACCCATAGACAAATATGTTTGAAATTAGATTATTAACTTATTTTGCTGAAATCATTCACCTTTATTTTGGCACAAAAGTAGAATAACAGAATATAAATATTTTTAGAGTAACATGAAATAAAATGGATTTTTAATTTAAACTTTTTGTGATTTAATCAGATGATGAATGATGAGATGCATGTATGCATGAATGCAATGCTTAAAATTTTCTTTTCAAAGCAAAATACATAAATGTTTTCAAAAGTTTTAAATTTTAGTGATTTTTAAACATTTCAGAATATAGGGATGTTATAATGCAAATTTCTCATTATGTGGGTACACGGATTCCGATTGGGCGGGAGATCAAGATGATAGGAAGTCAACCTCCGGCGCTTGTCAATTTATTGGGAGGTCCTTGGTAAGTTGGTCTTCTAAGAAGCAAAATGGTATATCTCTCTCCACCGCCGAAGCCGAGTATGTTGCCGCCGCAAGTTGTTGCACTCAGTTGCTATGGATGAGGCAAACTTAAAAGGAGTACGGAGTCGATTGCGACAAAGTGCCTCTTCTATGTGACAACGAAAGTGCCATCAAGATTGCTTACAACCCGGTGCAACATTCAAGAACCAAGCATATTGAGATCCGCCATCATTTCATAAGAGATCATGTGGCCCGAGGAGACATTGACTTATCATATGTGGGCACACCTAATCCCCCTTGAGGAAGGAAGGTTTTGCTTTTTGAGGAATGAGCTAAATATCATTGATTCGAGGTCCTTAGCTTGATCGCTTGCACACTCACCTAGGGCGTAATTGCATCTTATCTTGTTTAGATGTAGGCATGGAAATAGGGGGAGTGCGGTCCTAATACATTGGACCATCCCTCCCCCCATTATGCCGATAACAAGTGTTCTTTTATCTCTTTAGTCATTCTTATGACTATCTTGAGCTAAAACGACGAGTAGTGGTTTGTACCCAAGATATATCTTCGCGGTGACATGCCCGACACTCCAACATGGTGGCCTCGGCCACCAACCTCTTCCTATTTTTCTAGGACGAGTTGGTTTTAATGACGTACGCTGATTTCTCATTTGCATCTTCTTGGTTCTATGGAAAACACACTCAAGTTGGTCTTCTTGACAACTTATTGCTTTTTGCAACTTGAGTGTGAAGTACTATCATCAGTTTGGATTTCTCACCTAAGCCTTCCCCCTTGAACCCTGCTATTCCATCGCTCATGTCCAATTTTTTTTATTTTCCAGATAATTTGATTTGGTTTTCCTTAAGTACGGAAATTCCGGGTCTCAGACCGGAACTTCCGGTGCTCAGGAAACTCCAGCACTTCATTCTGTGGCTAAGTCCAGTTTTCTCCACTCCCTGGAGAAACCGGAACTTTGCCCGGAAGAAGTGCCGGAAGTTTCCGGTGCACCGGAACTTCCGGTGAGTAGGCCGGAACTTTCGGTGCCAGGACATTTTCAGCCTTTCCTCCAATGGCAAAGTCTGGAATTCTCCATCCCCTGGAGAAACCGGAACTTTTCTCGGAAGAAAGACCGGAAGTTTCCGGGGCGCCGGAACTTCCGGCCTCCAGGCCGGAACTTCCGGTGCTAGGAAATTTCCAGCCTTTCTTCTAGTGGCTAAGTCCGGAATTCTCCATCCCCTGGAGAAACCGGAACTTTGCCCGGAAGAAAGACCGGAAACTTCCGGTGTGTGGAGTTCCGGTGTGTGGACCGGAACTTCCGGGTTAAGTGGCTCGGGTCTATAAATAGGGCTGCGCTGGGTGAACCGTTTCGTTTTGAACGGTTCTTCCACCCCGCGCAGCCCAGATCCATTCTCTCTCCTCTCCCGAGCCCTAGAGCTCCACCAAATCAATCCGAGGCCTTCCGACCTCGGATTTCTTCGGTTCAAAGCCGGATCTGCATCTCCTCATCAAGGGGATCCGTTCTCTCCATTCGGTTTTCGCCATGGACTTTGGGGCAGGGAGTCAGGCTGGTAGTCGCCCTGGTCGCGCTAAGAAGCAGGTTGTGAAGAGAAGTGCAAGTCGTGGACCAGCTCACGACGAAGAAGAAGAGGAGATCTTGTCTGAGGAAGAGCATCAGCCAGATCCATCTTGGGTTCAGTCTTCTGCAGCTTGCTCCAACAAGAAAAACAAGGGGCCCGCTGTCTCAGTTCTGCGCATGTCTGCCTCGGATTTCTATCACTGGAGGTGCTCATTTGACTATGCCAATCCGAAGGAGCACCAGATTTTCCACAGCTTGGACATGAAGCTCCTTCATGATGAGCTCTATTGCGGCTTCTCTGAGAAGAAGCGCGTGTGCCCGATGCAGTGCATTGACTTCGACTATCTTGAGAAGAAGAGAAGCTACTATGGGGTGCTGTCACTATTGTGGATGCTCTTGGGCTTCGGCCCCTTATGACCCGTCAATGCAACTACAACATTCCCTTGATCCATCAGTTCTTCGCCACTGTGGTGTTTGATGACTCCCCCAACATTGGGATGACTTGGATGTCAGGAAGATTCAGACTTCAGGCTTCCATCAAGGATTTGGCTGCTCTTCTTGGTTACCCCTTCCAAGGGTTAGATGAGCCTGCTGGTATGAGACTGCACAATGATGATGACCGCTACGACAAGAATGACATGGCCGAGTGCTATGAGACTAATGGCACCATTGGCGGCACTCATGGCTTGAAGCCCGTGTATGACATTGTCCTTCGGATGTTCCGCCACTCCATTGCTCCAAGTGTTGGGAACAATGATGCTATTCGTCGAGGACTTGTCCATCTCATGGCATTGGCAAGCCAAGCGTACCTCTCAGACTCAGTGCCAGAGCCCAATGCATTCTCCTATGATGTCATGGACTTCATTTTCCGCGAGATGCACTATGCTATTTTCCACAGGAAGGTGCCTCCCTATGCACCTTACATCATGCTGCTCATTAAGGACAGGTTTCCTTTCACCCCTGAGGAGCGTATTGATGTGGACGCTGCCCTTGAGTGCACCATTCACAAGCCTGTTCGTCTCCACATGAAGAAATCCCACTTGGCTGCTCCATCTCGCCCCATGGGTACCTATGATGATGAGGAAGCCACCACTGGGCGCAACCGCGCTCCCTCTGATCCCACTGTCAAGAAGGCTGCCAAGAAGAAGCGTCCGTGGTTTGTGAGGGCTCTTGAGAAGATCATGCACATGGGTTCTTGTCTGCACAGGGAGGACTATGCCATGTATGAGCAGAACCATGCCATCCTCACCAACCAGTCCGCTATGATGGCTCACCTGAAGATGCCCAACCCACCGGCTGCTCCTCCTCCACTCATTGCTTACGAGCACTGGAACGCCAGAGGGATTAGTTGGGACATTGATGTGCCAGAAGATGCCACAGATGACGAAGATGCCATGGATGAAGATGAGGAGGGCCTGCGCCACGACGCCGACTGATTCTTGGGACGTTAGCATCGATCTTCTCCCTTTTTGGTCTCGCAAGATGCCAAAGGGGGAGAAGTTTATCTATTAGGACTTCTCGGGGATTTGCAAGGGTGGAAGCACAAACCTTTATTTCTCTTTCGGTTTTAATTTGTGCTTCTTGAACTTTTAGTCGTTTGGTTTGGAACTCTATCTTTCAGCATGTGTAAGACATGTGAAACATTGTGTTGTGATGTAATCAGTTTATTCGTGTCTTACCTTATTGTCTATTTCAACAAGTTATGCTATCTATTCTTCCTTTGATGAACTTGCTAGGATTGTAAAAGATAGGGGGAGCTGTGATCCTAACTAGATGTGCACTTGTATTCAAACACAAGATTTAATAGTGCACATATTTAGGGGGGGCCCGTCTATGTTTTGCAAATCCTTTATCCCGTTTGTGTTGTCATCTCTAACCAAAAAGGGGGAGATTGAAAGAGCATTTTCTGTCTCCTGAGTTTTGGATAGGAATGACAACACGAAAAGGATGTTTAACGGTGTTCCTGAGTATTTCAGATACTACATAACCTTGAAGAACAAAAAGGATGAAGATCATCAGGGCTGAATGAGAGAACTGGCTGGCAGTTTTTCCTGTTTTGTCAGGCCGGAAGTTCCGGGCCTGCACCGGACATTTTCATCTGGCCAGAAAACGGCTAAGTCCTTTTAGGATTTAGTCCCTGGGAAAGGCGGAACTTTCTCCGGACGTTTGGCCGGAACTTTCCGGGCGACCGGAAGTTCCGGCCCTCGACCGGAAGTTCCGTTCCAGACAAACGAGAAAATCGGCTAAGTCAGGAATTGCTCGCGCTCGGGCAAGGCCGAAACTTTGGCCGGAAGTTTGGCCGGATCTTTCCGGGCGACCGGAAGTTCCGGCCAAACCACCGGAAGTTCCGGTGCTGAACATGCTGGTTTTTCTAAGTCTGGAACTGCCTGCGCCCTGGCTAGGCCGGAGGTTCCTCCGGAACTTTGGCCGGAACTTTCCGGGGTGACCGGAAGTTCCGGCCTAAGTGACCGGAAGTTTCGGCCTGCGTAGTAAAAAACGGCTAGTTGGTGGAGGGGGGTATAAATACCCCTCCACCTACCTCCAGCCATTTCAGCTCTTACACTCTCTCTCATCATAAATTGCTGAAGCTCAAATCTTCAAGATCTCCCAACTCCTCCACCCAAGTCCGTTGATCTTTGGAGGAGTGAAGGAGAAGGCCCCGATCTACTACTTCACCGAAGCGATTTGTAATCTTCCCCCATTCACTTTGGGATTTCGAGTCCAGGGTTTCCTCAAGGAAAACCTAGGTCTCACCATTGTTGGTACTTGGTGTAAGCTTGACCTGTTGTGGTCTTGACCTTTTGTGGTCATCTTGGGAGCCCCCAATTAAGTTGTGGGTGTGTGCCTCAAGCGTTTGTAAGGGATTCGATCTCCGCCCTAAAAGGGGATCAATAGTGGAAGGTGAACTCGCAACCTTTGTGGTTGAGTTCATCGGAGAAGAAGGTGAGCCTTTGTGGCGTTGCGGCTAACCTGTTGTGGTAGCGCACACCTCTCCAACGAGACGTACACCCTTGGGTGAAACTCGGGATTACATCTTCTTCTCCGCGTGCTTCACTTGGTTCCCCTTATCCTTTCTCCCTTACTCGCTTGTCTTGTTATCTTGTTTCTCTTAACTTGTCATTTAGGTAAATTCACCATAGTTGCATATCTAGAGAATTTACCTTTGTGTTGAGCCTAAAATTGAAAAGACCTAAAATTTGAACTAGCACCTATTCACCCCCCCGCTAGGTGCCGGATTCCCGTTCACAAGATTCTCGTCGCCGACACTGATTCTCCTATAAGAATCCCTCCGCCGCCGCTGGAGAACCCTAGACCAATCCCTTTCCTCCTCTTCTTCCCATCTCCCCGCCGAACCATAGCCTCCGTACGACGACGATTGCCGCTGTCTCTGGCCACCTCTAGCTCCGGCTAGAAGCTCGGGAGCTGCGATGTCTTCCCCTATTCCTTCTCCTCCAGATTCACGTGCAGGGATTCAAAGAAGCCGAGGAAATCGTCCGTTCCCCTCCGCTCGGTCCGCCGCTGTTGAGCTCGAACTCCGGCCATTTTCGACCTCGTATCGCCTCCTTGACGCATCCACGAGCTGCAGGTTGTCTCTACGGTCCTCCCCGTGCCCTCCTCCTTCTCCCTCGCACTCGGATTCCTCGTATAGATGGACTTGCACCCACCAATACTCTTGACCTTCATCCATGAAGGAAAACCTTTGTATACTACTTCTCCTTCAAAACCTAAACTCCTCATGTTATCCTTAAGTGCTCTTGGAAACTCAGTCTCGCATTCCAAGGTCATGGTCATCACTGGTCCTTTCTTGAGTGCTTCAATGAGGACGGTCATCTAAAGAAAACAAGAGAAGAAACTTAGAAATGAAATATATAAGATAGTTACAAGAATGATGTTTGAAAAGTTCTTATTTTCAGCAAAATAAATGAAATAGATTTTCAATCCTATGGCCAAATCCTATTTCTATCCAAACTTAGGGTTTCAAACCTACAGGAAACACAGTGCTCTGATAAAATCTGTAGCGTACCTGCACTTTAAATAAGGCAGATACCTGTGTATAGTGCAAATCCCTGGATCGATTCATTTGCACACACAGTTTACGATGTAATATCACAACAAAGCGTCAATTTTATTACATTGATGATCCAGAATTACAAAATATTCGATACAAGTTGCATAGCATAAAGCTAGCATTGAAAAAGTACACAGCGGAAATACAATAGCAGTGAGTCTCTATCACTTTCATGCTGCCGCAGGCGAACACATGTTGGTTGTAGACTCGAAACCTATAAACGAAACCTCACTCGTCATCTGAACAATCTGCAATAAGAAAAATATTGCAACAACGTGGGTCAGATTCCATTAAAAATGGAGTCTGGCAAGTGACACTATGGTGGACACTTAATGGAATAACTCTATAGCCTAGATGCATATTTGGCTGGTGGAGTTCAAGGCTATTTTGCATAAAGACTATTTTTCCTATCTCTTTGGAAAACACTTTCTTCAAATTAAGACAAGTATGGCATGAAAACCATAAATCTCATCTTCCCTTGTTCACCCATCAAGTTTTATTTCTGAAGTTGGAATGATGGAATCCTCCGTTGACGTCCGTGATCAGCTGCTCAAATTGTCCGTACCGGGGACACGGCTAAGTACTTAGTTTTACACTCTGCAGAGGTTGTGCACGTTCACCATTGTACCCATTCAACCCAAATTATCCTTTACACACCATTTGTGAATAGGAAAGGAGAAGAATGGGACGAGATCTTTCAGAAGCATTTTCCCTCCCACTCTGACTTGACCCGTTCCACCTAACATTCCCCTACATCTGCTTGTCAAGACGGAGAGAGTCCATGCAACATAATTGATCAAGCCAGAGCCCATATGGCAATGGCTGCACTGGAAGCAATCGTCACTCGGAGTTCTTCAGATTCCTCTGTTTCCTGGGTGGCCATCCACTAGTGCACGTACTCCAGGAACCATAGACATGGACCGGAGTAGCCACTCAACTTCGCCACCATTAACAACCAATCCACCTAGGAGTTTCATTAACTTAGTGGATGTGCACTCTCAGGTAAAAATCACCATGCTCACGGCCCTTAGTAGAATAGAACTTCATCCTAGGCGACGACAACCATGAGCACAGTCCTGAGTAGTCACTTAACATTTTGTAAAAACCTTTCATCAATTGCATAGCATCAATATTTCTGCTAAGTATGATATAGGAACCTAGACACAGGAGTAAGGGAATTCTACACAGGTTTAGCATAGCAATACTATCCTACACATGTATATAAAAATACACTAAGTAATGCATATAGAAATAATAGGAAGTTTATGAGGTGTGCCACTTGCCTTTGAATGTTGTCGTTGTTCACAAACTCTTTTCAACAACGAACGTTTGCTCTCCGTTTAATCTAAACAATATAAGCAAACAACACTACAACAATCAACAAACAACAATCATCAAACATACATGCTCATATCTAGTGGACAAACAAGTTTTGTATAACTTCTAAGGAAAACATGTCATGCATGGTATGCAATTTATTTCTAAGGACTCGAAATTCATGTCATGCCATGAGAATCTTTTAAGTTAATGCAAGGAAATGTGTTGGTCAAAAATGACTAAGGACTAAGGTCAGGAGTTGAATAAAATATTTTGTTTTATATCATCTTGAATAAGCCCTCTAATGGCTTAGTCTTGATGTGTAGAAATATTTAGAGAAAATACTAAGTCATTTCTTCAAGACGATCAACAATTATTATCAACTCTTTGTAAATTGGACATTCACTATAGTGAGAGAGACAGACACCCGGCCAGCCACTTAAATTATGGAACATGTCTCATGTACGTGGACATGTAAGGTTTGTCTCCAGGCCGCTTCATCTTACTATGCCGCTAGGATCCAACAAACTTCAAAGATGACAACATCATGATCAAACTTTGTTTAAGTCTAAAAGACAAGATTAGGAAAGAGGGAAAAGAAAGACGGAAAGATGTAGTTTGTCTTCTAGGCTTCATCTCCAGACTTGTAGCTTTCCCCTTGGTGATGTCTTGAATGAATTTTTGTAGACTTGATAAATCTTCAGACTTGATGATTCTTATATCACCGAGGCTGGTCTTGGAATTAACTTAGTCTTCATGAAGTCTCAGATAAGAAGGAAGAAAAGAGAGAGAGCAAGAAAGACTTAGAGAATAAAGGAGGTTGGTCTTCTTGAACTTCTTCTTGCTTTTCTTCTAAGTGCTTCTACTCCTTGAAGATACTTCTGAAGTCTTGTTTTGGCTAAGTCCTTCAATGGCCTTCTAGCTCCATCTTGAAAATCCTAAGTGTCTATGTGTATAACACTTTACCAAAATGCTAAGTTGAAAATAATCCTAACTTAGAGGAAATAATAAAGAGATTTCCTATGGGAATATATCTATATGTGAAAATAAGTTATGCATGCAATTCACTTTTAAATTCTAAGAAATATCATACAAAATTTGTGATATTTATAAAGTATGCATTTGGCTATAAATGCAATTTAATTAATTTCTATTTTTGGAAAATATAATAAAAGGAAAAATTATAAGATTAAAGTTTTCGATGATTAAATTTTTATAATAAATTTTTATAAATAGTGTTAATAGACAAGAAGCATTTAATTAAATTTATAGCAATTTGATTTAATCAAAAATAATATTTCTATTAATAGTTATGTTGAAAATACTCAAACTATTCAAATTAAATATATAACTATGATTTCATTCAAATATTACTCAAAATTATTTTATAGCAGTGGCATTAATTTACAAATATTCTAAAGTTTCTAAAACAATTTTATTTGTAATTTTTGAATTTACAGATTTAAAGTTATGGCAAAAATACTCAAATTCACCATTTGAAATTTGAATATTTAAAACTAAGTCAAATTTGAATTTTGGACGATCTAAAATATTCTACATGTCGAGGGCTTTCCAAATATATGAAAATATTTGAATTTGGATATGTGAGTAAAAAGTTATAACAATTCTAAGTCACAAGGGCTTTTCTGCAAAACTGACAATTAAATAAATCGAGAAAAATCATTTTACATGTCAGCGCTGACTGGGCGCTGACTGTGCTGTTGACGTGGCGAGCTCTGATTGGCTCGGATCTAGGGTTAACCTGGACCGTAGGATCTTAAGGGGATTGGACGGATCAGATCGGGCAATACCTCTTCGGGGCCGATCTAATCTCGGTCGTAGGAAGCAGATCTGACGGTCCTGGGCGAGTTGACCAGAACGGGGCGGCGCACCTCGCCGGACTTGAAGAAGACGGCGGCGCACGCTCTGGCGTGGACCGAGTCGGGGCTCCGGTGGCCCCCCGGTCTCGGAAAAGCGACGAGCGGGCGCGGCGCGGCACAGCGAGGGAGATGGCGGCAGCGTCGACCACGCGCGTGTCCTGGAGCGGACGCAGCGCACGGGCGGAGGCGCGGTATTCCGGCGAGCTTCGGTTCGAGCTCGGTTTTGATGCTTTTGCTGTGGATAAAATCAGAGAAGGAGTCAGGGAGATGGGGGAGGTCATCATAGAGCGCGGGGACTGAGATTGAGCGGCGGATACTCACTGTTTTGGCCGGAACAGAAGAAAACGTGGCGGCGGTATTAGAGCAACTGTAAGGACCCCTCGGACGAGTCCGATATGCCCACGTTATGTAAAAGATCACGATCCCAATGATCAGTGCATCGCAATCACATAACCAACATAGGTATCAAAGATTTACATCATTCAAGTCGTACGAATAAAAGTCTTACAACACATAGACGGTCATACGACCCAAGTCAACAAACCTCGTCACGTAGGACGGAATTAACTATGATAGCGGAAGCTCGTGGCTAGCGACGGCTCTTAACATCTCCGAGCGCAGATTCCCACAAGTGCAGTTGACCGGTGACAGCTAAGTGGCGAAGTCGTCGTCATACACCTCCTCCTCGATGTATGCCTCCTCATTGAAATCTGGACATTTGAATATCTAGGGAGAGAGCCACATGAGTAGAATTACATACTCGCAAGACCACCTCTAGGCTTAAATTCTCATGATAATGCAAGAAAAACACGTTTCGAGAACTGGGAAGGCTCCTGAATACAACTACAAGGCTTATTTTGGAAAACAATGATTTCAAACATAGAGAATACGACATCTCTATATCTTTGTTGAAGAAAACATTTAGACATAGAATTCTCTTCGCTTAAATGCGACATCTCTATATCTTTGTTGAAGAAAAACATTTAGAGATAGAATTCTCTTCTCTTAGATATAGCAAGGACATATCCAAGTTCAAAAACTTCATTTTGTAAAACCTTTAAAAACACTAGGATAGGGGTAACCCTTTTTCCTTCCTTGAGGTCGGACTGGTTGTCTCCCCGAGATCAACCATCCTTGCCCAAATTCCGTACCTCCCAGGTACCACTTTATTTCCTCCTCGTTTTCCTTCGAAAACCTTCCTCTTTTTAAACCATAAAAAATCCAGCATGCCTGGTGGAGCCTAGTGGGACCTTTCCAACCGTCCATGACCGCGGACGCGGCTATTCGAATAGATTTACACTCTGCAGAGGTTGTACACTTTCACCACAAGATTCGGATGGTCTGTCGTGGATCAACCACGGACTTTACAGAGACATCATGCACACATCAGACGGCCAATCCTAAGTTCCACTATGTTGACGCTGGTACAAGAGTATCCTCTTCGAGTGGGTTTGTTCTCTCCGACACCGAGTGAGCTAGCCGTATCGATCCGGTTTTCCCTAGTCTCACACCGCCACGACAAGAGACCCACCGTTGCTTCCCGGTGGCACACGAAGTCCACACTCTGTATGCCCATTCCCTGGCAGCATTCGGTTCCGGGGACTCTAACCCCATTTAGCCCATTGAGGAATACTCGAATACCAACACCAACAAGCTTCCGTTAAGCCTCGTGCCCATTTTGAGGTAATGTGGTTGCACGGGTTAGTTGTTCAAGCGGCAGCTAGGGTCACACTTTGTTTTTCAAAACACTTTCTTCTCCGACTACTCCCAGCAGCTCGGGTTTTCACGAACACCTCCGATTGCTCCCAGATTGCTCCCAGCAATTCGGGTTTTCCTCCATAAAATATTTTTATCCAAATAGGTCCCCATCCTATAGTTTTGAGGTGATAACAGAATATACTGTTTGAAAACTTAACCATCTTTATAGAGCCTTCAATGACAAGACTCATTAAGAAAGACTCTTTGTATAATACCTACAGCTAATCTAGTAGATAACTTTGCCCAAACAACATTTTGTAAAAAAAATAGTTTTCGGGTGGCAAGGTGCCACAAAGAAAGTAAAACATGCATTATTTTATTTTTGAAAAAAAAACATGCTTACTAAAATACTAGGAATCATTATAGTGGGGAGGTGGGCTTGCCTTGATCAAAGTACTGTCCCTGGTCTTGTTCTTCAGCGTAGTCGTGCTCAGCTACCTCGTACTGTTCTTCCTCGGGTTGCGATTCTACCGTAACATGAAAACAAACGAGACTAACGTAAGTCCAAAAATGCGAGTTGATAACAATCTAAAGCATCTCAACAAACAACAAGCATCACCAACAGGAAACACAACTAATGCATTCAATAGTCATTAGGGGTTGTTTACATGTTTTAAGCATAACTCTTAAGGTACTGCTCCTAAAATCAAACCCTTCTACCACATTACTCCTAACAATCATGGGGAACTCTGAAAATTAGCTGTGTATGAAAACTAATCACCAAACAAGAAATAAAAATCAGATAAGAGCTACTGATGTCAAACTTAAACATAAGATAGGTTCAGTTTTATAGATCTCCTGAATGCCTAATTAGCCTTTCTGGCGAGATATGAGTTTTCTCTTTAAGTGGAGATTTTATTCATCAAATTTGGATACTCCTAGCTCAAGTTATCCTAGTCTTAAAATAAAGTATACTTCTGACCATTTTCTATGTGCAGAAAATAATAAGATTTATTTTGGTGTCAAACCAGTGGGGTGGGTTAGATAAAACCTGTGGCTATTCCATAAAATTATCCCCAACATATTTTTATGGACATAGGTGGCTCCATCAATAAAAACTAGACATGTCATAACCTCTGAAATTTCAGAAATGCATTCTAAGAGGTTATCTCCCTGTTTTCAGGGATTTATTCACTAAGAAATAAATAATAACAGGAATAATCTAAATTTGTAGGATATTATACCTCCAACACATATCTAACACTTCCAATTGGATTTACTTCGAAAAGTGTTTTTATTTAAGAGTTAAAAATCCCCAAACACCTACTGATGTCATTCTTAGAGTAAAAATAACTGTTGCTAGATTAATCTCCTGCGTGCAAGATTGACCAATATAGATAGACATTTTTACAAGCTTTCCAACAGATCCAAGATTGCATGTTTTGGATTTACAGAACACAAGTTATTAAACAAATGGTGTATTAGACACTTCTTACTAAATCTATTTTACCACACAACAGAAAACACATTTTGGAACAAGTCCAACGCCACATGGTTAAGAAAACGTGCATGCATGTTACAAAATTAATCTCATAATTTTATCTGATATAGATTTACCACAAATGATTTAAAGCTAAGCTCTAGATTTACTGGAAAAATAACAGGAAAAAGGATAAAGGAAAAACAGGCCGAACGGCCAGATCTGGGCCAGATCGGTCCAACGGCGAAGCAGAGCAACGCGGGGCTGAGTTGGGCCGGCCCAGCCGTTGCGCGCGCCGGCGAAACGGTAAGCGACCGTGGATCTGGGATCCAACGGTCCAGGATAGAACGGGCACGATTCAAAGACAGCCGCCGATCTGAAAATCGACGGCTCCTGGCCATCGTCTTCCTCCCGACCGAGAAAAACACGAGCAGAGCTCGAGAAAGCGATGCCGAGCACGGAGGGCTCACCTAGGGCTCGCATACGGACGAGGGAGAGGTCGGAGGTGAACGCGGCGTCGAAGGGGAGCTCAGGGGTGGTCGCAAAACTTGCATGCAACACCGGAGTCCATGGCGGTGACGACGGCGTCCTCCTCGGGTCGTGGATGAACCAGGTGCTCTCGAGCTGCAACAGAGCCAAGGGAGGGGAGGGGAGTTAGATCCAGAAGAGGGGAAGCCAGGGAACCAAAAATGGCGAGGAATGGCTGAGAGAAACGAGCGCTACGGCAGCTTCCTTTCGTCGGCCACCAAGGAAAATCTCCTCGTCTACAGGGCGAATGAGGGGGAGAACTTGGTGGTTTTCGCCGGGGAGGAGAGGAGTAGGATGGAGAGGTGCTAGGGAGGGGGAGAAATGAGCAGGGGAGAGGCTCGGGTGGCTTTAACGAGTTCACCCGATCTAGGGTTGGCTCGGGCAGGAGAGAGGGAGGGGAGCGTCTCCTTTGCTCTTACTGGCTCAGGTGGGCGGTGGAGAGGGGACAGGGGAGATGCTGGTCGGGATGACCAGCCCTAGCCAGTGAGAAGAGAGGAGAGGAGCTCGGATTGGGCGAAAAAGAAGAAAAAAAGAGAGAAGGGAGAGGAGAGGTTGGCCCTAGTCCATGACAAGTGGGACCAGGGGTGAGGTTGCTGCTCTCCTCATCAGCAGGTGGAGTGGAAAAGAGAGAAAGAGAAATAAGAGGTGCAAGATTTGAGTAAATCTCACAATGAATTTAAAACCTAAGTTTGAAAAATTCAAACATGACCCACAAAGATAAAAAAAGGGCAACATTCCAAACTTACCTAAATTAAGAGATGGTACTGAATTTACAAATGACTAATTTAATTATCTCATTTAGCTTTTAAAGAAAAGAAAACTTTTGGTGATAAAGAAAGGAATCACCCAAATGGTCATGTTATTTTGATGACTACAAAAGCTAGTGAGATTAATATGCAAACAAGCTCTTTTGTGATAATTTAGAACAGGGTATGAAATTATATGTGACCAAGGTAAAAATGTTTCAACTTCAGGTCAAAAACCATTTATGGTTTGCTTAATAATGGCTCCTAGTTTGGCTAAGTTTTAACAACCATGAAGATCCTAATAGTGGATATTTTATTTTAGTTGTTGTGTTTTGAGTGTTTTCAATTATCATGGAATGTTAGTGACACACAACAAGCATAAGGTGTGCAAGCAAATTAAATCTTGACTCAAGATTCTACAGACACAAAAGTCTCTGCAAGAGGTGAAAAATCTAGAATAACACCACAATGCTAAAGCTAAGAGAATTGGGGTGTTACAGACCTTCCCCCCTTAGGAGAATCTCGTCCCCGAGATTCCAGATTTGAAGAAGAGAGAAAACCAGGGAATTCTTGCTCCAAATAATCTTCACGCTCCCAGGTGGCTTCTTCCTCCGAATGGTTGCTCCATTGGACCTTCAGGAACCTGATCTTCCTCCTCCGTGTCAGACGGACGTCTTCAGCGAGAACACGAAGTGGTCGTTCTCGATAGGTGAGATCATGATTGAGATCAATGGTGTGATGATCTACCTCCTGATATGAATGAGTGTCACCAGGAACTTGCAGGCACTTCCGGAGTAGAGATACATGAAATACATCATGGAATCCTGACAGATGGGGTGGCAGGTCTAGCTGATAAGACACTTCTCCTCTGCGACTGACCACTTTAAAAGGGCCAATGTACCTCGGTGCTAATTTCCCCTTCACATGGAAACGTTGCATTCCATTGAGTGGTGTAACGCGCAAGTAAACCATATCTCCTTCCTTGAAGTTGAGTTCACGCCTTCTGGAATCTGCATAACTTTTCTGCCGTGATTGGGCGGCCTTAAGACGGTCGCGAATGAGTTGAACTTGCTCTTCGGCTTCTCTCAGGGTGTCGACTCCAAAAATTTGGCTATCTCCGGTTTGGAACCAATTTAAGGGGGTACGGCACTTGCGCCCGTACAAAGCCTCAAACGGTGCCATCCTTAGGCTGGCTTCATAGCTATTGTTGTACGAGAATTCGGCAAACGGCAAGCAATTATCCCATTTGGCCCCATAAGCTAACACACAAGACCTCAGCATATCTTCAAGGATTTGATTTACCCTCTCAGTTTGTCCTCCTGTCTGAGGGTGATACGCAGTACTGAAAAAGAGCTTCGTCCGAGTTCCTCTTGGAGCTTAGTCCAAAAACGAGAGGTGAATTGAGTTCCTCGGTTAGACACGATAGTCTTAGGTACTCCATGAAGGCTGATGATACGAGATATGTAAAGGTCCGCAAGTTGATCGGCTCGATGACGAGTGCTTACCGGGATAAAATGTGCAACTTTGGTGAGTCTATCCACAATGACCCAGATGGCATCATGCCCACGATTGGACCGGGGCAATCCAGTGATGAAATCCATGCCGATCTCATCCCATTACCATTCGGGCAGCTTGAGAGGTTGAAGTAATCCAGCGGGTCGCTGATGTTCTGCTTTGACCCTTTGGAAAATATCGCAATGCTGGACGAACAGTGCAATCTCGCGCTTCATGCCGTGCCACCAGAAATTCTGCTTCAAATCATGGTACATCTTGGTTCCACCGGGGTGGATAGAATAGAAAGTCTCGTGAGCCTCCTTCATAATTAACTGCTTCAAAACAGGGTCTGAAGGTACGCAGATGCGTCCCTTATACCAAAGAATACCGTCAGAGTCGATGGTGAACCCAGGGACTTCCTCTTTGTCCAATCTTCTCTTGATGCCCTCAATGCTTTCGTGACCTTTCTGTGCTTGCTTGATCTGCTCCCATAAGGTGGGTTGCAGCAGGAGTTGATCGACTGCCCCATAGCTGACCACCTCAATACCCATCTTATCCAGCTCTTCCCAGAGTTCTGGCCGTCGAACTCTGATCAGGGAGTTGAATGAACACGGCTGACGACTAAGGGCATCAGCTACAACGTTAGCCTTTCCAGGGTGGTAATGGATGTCCAAGTCGTAATCCTTGATGAGTTCTATCCATCTTCGTTGCCTCATGTTCAAGTCCCTCTGGGTGAAGATGTACTTCAGGCTCTTGTGATCGGTGTAAATTTTGCAACGGTTGCCCATCAGAAAGTGCCGCCATGTCTTAAGTGCATGGACGACAGCAGCAAGCTCTAGGTCATGGCTTGGGTAATTTTGCTCATGCTTGCGGAGTTGTCACGACGAGTAGGAAATTACCTTGCCCTCTTGCATAAGGACACAACCAAGTCCGAGTTTGGAGGCATCGCAATAGACCACAAAATCCTTGGTCACATCTGGCATGGTTAAGATAGGTGCGGTAGTAAGGCGCTTTTTCAGCTCCAGGAAGCTGGCTTCACATTTGTCGGACCAAATGAACTTCTGATCCTTTTTCAATAGTTGGGTAAGGGGCTTTGCGATGCTTGAGAATCCCTCAACAAACTTGCGGTAATACCCGGCTAATCCAAGAATGGACCTTACTTCGGTTTGGTTGGTGGGGGTTGGGAATTCAAGAATGGACTTGATGTGGGTAGAGTCTACAGATATCCCTCCGGCTGAAATAACGTGGCCGAGAAAGCCTACTTCTTTCAACCAAAACTGGCACTTACTGAACTTAGCATACAACTGGTGTTCTCGTAGGGTACCGAGAACCAACCTCGGATGCTCTTCATGCTCCTCTTCTGACTTGGAATAAATTAAGATGTCATCAATAAAGACCACCACAAATTTATCCAAGTAATCCATGAACACCTTGTTCATGAGATTCATGAAATAGGCTGGAGCATTGGTCAGGCCAAATGACATCACTGTGTACTCGAACAATCCATAACGAGTGACAAAGGCCGTCTTAGGGATATCAGATTCTCTGACTTTCAACTGATGGTAACCGGTGCGGAGATCGATCTTGGAGAAGACTCGAGCTCCATTGAGTTGATCAAACAGATCTTCAATCTTGGGTAGGGGGTATTTGTTTTTAATAGTCACATCATTTAACTTACGGTAATCCACACACACACGGGTGGTACCATCTCTCTTATCCACGAAGATGATGGGTGACCCCCAGGGTGACACACTAGGGCGTATCATACCCTTCCTAAGTAAGTCATCCAACTGTTTCTTCAATTCCTCCAATTCTTCTGGGTTCATCCGGTACGGTTTTTGAGATATAGGACCAGTACCGGGTACCAGCTCGATAATGAACTCAATATCCCTATACGGTGGCATTCCGGGCAACTCTTCGGGAAAAACATCTGGAAACTCACAGACTACCGGTACTTCCTCCAACATGACTCCCACTACACTCTTATGGCAATGACTTGAGGTGGAGTGGTAGGTCGAGAAGTGTGTAATCTCTTCTCCTTCCGGGGTGGTTAGGGTGACAGACTTGTTAGTGCAATCTATTTTTCCTCGGTTTACTGCCATCCAATCCATTCCTAAGACCACTTCTATCCCTTGCTTTCCTAATACCACTAGGTCTGCATGGAATCGGGCTCCTTGAATTTCCACAGGAGTCTCCTTGCAAGACAAGATGGACTTGGTAGTGGCCCCCGGGATTTGTACTCTCATAGGACGATGCATCACAGTTGGAACCATACCACTCTTCCTAACAAACGGCTCCGTAACGAAAGAATGGGAAGCTCCCGAATCAAACAAAACTGAGGCAGAAACTGAGTTGACAAGGAACGTACCCATAACCAGGTCTGGTGCCTCCTGAGCTTCTTCTGCGCTGATATGGTTCAGATGGCCCGGGCGACAGGGGCTGCTTTCTTGGGATACGGGTTCTTGCCTCCAGGTGGACGGGGTGGCCCTTGGTTCATCTTTGTCGCATTGGGGCGAACACCGGCGGGCTGTCTAGTGGGACACTCCCGCGAGAAGTGTCCAGGCTGTCCACAAGTGAAACATCCTCCTGTGGGCTTCGGAGCAGGCGGCCTGTTAGAGTTGAGGCCGGGGTTGGAACCACTTCCAGGACGAGGTGCAGGCGGGCGAGGAGAGTAGCTGGGTCTTGGTGCAAAGGTTGGAGGCTTTGGTGATGGATAAGAAGGCCTCGGTGGAGGTGAAGGGCGCGCACGGGGATAACTTCCAGTTGGGCTGCTGCTGCTACTGCCTTGCTGCATCAGTTGGCGACGCTTGCGGTTGTCAAACGAAGCCTTGCGCTTGTGCTCCATCATAATGGCTGCATCAGCCAAGGACTCCAGGTCGGTGAAAGGCATCACCACCAGAACGCACTGCATCTCATCATGAAGTCCATTCATGAACCTCTCTTTCTTCTTGTCTTCAGTATCAGTATCGGTGGGTGCATATCTTGCCAGAGATGTGAACTTTTCCAAGTACTCGCCCACGGACATACTGCCTTGCTTGAGCTGCAGGAATCTTTCTCGCATGATGCTAACGAGTCCAGAGGGCACATAACGCTTCAAGAACTTGGTCTTGAATGCTGGCCAAGCCACAACTTCCTCCTGCGGCAACAGAGCACGAATGGCCTCCCACCACGCTCGGGCAGAACCAGAGAGGTAGTGAGTGGCGTAGACCACCTTCTCGTTTTCACCCACTTGGGCGACCCTCAAGTTGTTCTCAATGGTACGGATCCAGTCATCAGCATCCAGCGGCACTTCACTTTTGGAGAAAACTGGAGGGTTGGTGTTATGAAAGTCACGAAGCTTGGAGCGGGGTTCCTCATTTCCTTGGCCGCCATTCTGGTTGACGGCAATCTGAGCCAGATGTTGCAGGGTAGCTAGGTTGGCATTCCTCTCGGCGCGAACTGCCTCGCGATCCTCCATGAGAAGACGGAGCACTTGAGCCATAGATGGCTCAGGTGGTGGGGGTGGTGGTGGATCCCTTGCCATTCTGAATTTCAGAATAAACACTTATTAATTTCTCTACTTAGAAGTTTCTAACACAGGTTTTGAAAAAGAGTTCATCAAGCATACAAATTACAGCAAAGTATTACTCCTAAGAAGACATGATTCCATTCCATAGCAAGGTTCCAAAAGCATCACCACATAGTGCACAACCACAAAACACGGACTGACATAATTCTTACAATCATCCAGACACACACATGCTAACTAGACCACACAATCGCATCCAATTATCGCGATGGTTCGGTCCTAACCCAAAAGATACAACGCAGCTATCTACTCCACGTCCACGGCAGCATCACTGTCAAAGGGTGGCTCCTCGGGGTCCTCGTCCTCAGACATCACAGCTCCCGAGTCCTCACCGCCCTCGCCTCGCAGGTCGTCGTCATCTTGCTCGCTCACAGGCTCCATATCCATGTCCTCTGTAGGGTCCTCATCCACATGCAGGAGATCGTCATTCTCCTTGCTCAGGGCCTCCACCTCGCTCTCCAGCTCGCTGATCCTCTCATCACGGGCATCAAGGGTCGACTTGAGCATGTCAACCATCCCGTCAAGCTGAAACCTGTAGAAGCGAGTAGTCTGGAGGCGCGCAAAGGTGGAACGGCGCTCCTTGCGCTCCATCTTGAGCTCTACCTGGGACTCCACTAAATGCTCCTCCGAGGTCTTGAGCTTCAGCTCCACGGTCTTCAGCTTGTCCTGAGATGCCTTGAGTTGCGCCTCCAAGTCCTCAATCCTCAGCTCAGCTGCCGAGAGCCGCACCTCAGCTCCGTCATGATTAAGACGGTGAAGATCACTCTCGTACCGACTAGTGACCAGCTGGGACTGGGTGTACTCGACGAGGAGTCCCAGCTCGGCCAAGTGGTTCCCGAAAGTGGGGTGGGGACGCGGCGGCACAGGGTTACTCTGCTCGTCCAAGCCAGAGTAAAACTCAAAGCGGGTGCCGCCCAGCTCGGAACTGTGAGCACAAACCAAGCGGGCAAGAGCCCTCTGCAGCACAGTGAAGAATGCTCCCATCTGAGTCGATGCAAGGGCATCCTCAATCAGCTCCTCGGCAAAAGGTGGCACCAATGGTCCTCGAAGGATGCACCTCACCGTCCAGGACATCTCATCTCCCACCATGGGCAGACAACGTCCAATCAGCAGCTCTGGTAGCGGACGCCTCAGGTGCCTAGTCAGCTGGAGTAGGTCGGCCTGGAACAGACGCGAAACTCCGGTGTCTGGCACCGCTCCCAACTGAATCGACGACGAGAACTCTCCGCTCATCTACACAAAATTTTAAATGGAGGTTTAATTAGTGAACGATGTACCAAATTTTAAACAGGTAAAATCATAAGATTTAATGCAGGTATAAAATTAATCAGTGAGTATTAACAGAAGGGAGGGAGGAGTAGCAGTATATTCTGCACATTTTTAAGTATTTTTCTCCTAGCTATTAGGAAAAAATGTTTTTTTACGCCCAACCTAACTAAAGTCTCCGAAGGTCAACGATGGCTCTGATACCAAGTCTGTAAGGACCCCTCGGACGAGTCCGAGATGCCCACGTTATGTAAAAGATCACGATCCCAATGATCAGTGCATCGCAATCACATAGCCAACATAGGTATCAAAGAGTTACATCATTCAAGTCGTACGAATAAAAGTCTTACAACACATAGACGGTCATACGACCCAAGTCAACAAACCTCGTCACGCAGGACGGAATTAACTACGATAGCGGAAGCTCGTGGCTAGCGACGGCTCTTAACATCTCCGAGCGCAGATTCCCACAAGTGCAGTTGACCGGTGACAGCTAAGTGGCGAAGTCGTCGTCATACACCTCCTCCTCGATGTATGCCTCCTCATTGAAATCTGGACATTTGAATATCTAGGGAGAGAGCCACATGAGTAGAATTACGTACTCGCAAGACCACCTCTAGGCTTAAATTCTCATGATAATGCAAGAAAAACACGTTTCGAGAACTGGGAAGGCTCCTGAATACAACTACAAGGCTTATTTTGGAAAACAATGATTTCAAACATAGAGAATACGACATCTCTATATCTTTGTTGAAGAAAACATTTAGAGATAGAATTCTCTTCGCTGAAATGCGACATCTCTATATCTTTGTTGAAGAAAAACATTTAGAGATAGAATTCTCTTCTCTTAGATATAGCAAGGACATATCCAAGTTCAAAAACTTCATTTTGTAAAACCTTTAAAACACTAGGATAGGGGTAACCCTTTTTCCTTCCTTGAGGTTGGACTGGTTGTCTCCCCGAGATCAGCCATCCTTGCCCAAATTCCGTACCTCCCAGGTACCACTTTATTTCCTCCTCGTTTTCCTTCGAAAACCTTCTTCTTTTTAAACCATAAAACATCTAGCATGCCTAGTGGGACCTTTCCAACCGTCCATGACCGCGGACGCGGCTATTCGAATAGATTTACACTCTGCAGAGGTTGTACACTTTCACCACAAGATTCGGATGGTCTGCCGTGGATCAACCACAGACTGTACAGAGACAGCATGCACACATCAGACGGCCAATCCTAAGTTCCACTATGTTGACGCTGGTACAAGAGTATCCTCTTCGAGTGGGTTTGTTCTCTCCGGCACCGAGTGAGCTAGCCGTATCGATCCGGTTTTCCCTAGTCTCACACCGCCACGACAAGAGACCCACCGTTGCTTCCCGGTGGCACACGAAGTCCACACTCTATATGCCCATTCCCTGGCAGCATTCGGTTCCGGGGACTCTAACCCCATCTAGCCCATTGAGGAATACTCGAATACCAACACCAACAAGCTTCCGTTAAGACTCGTGCCCATTTTGAGGTAATGTGGTTGCACGGGTTAGTTGTTCAAGCGGCAGCTAGGTTCACACTTTGTTTTTCAAAACACTTTCTTCTACGACTACTCCCAGCAGCAGCTCGGGTTTTCGCGAACACCTCCGATTGCTCCCAGCAACTCGGGTTTTGATAACACACTTGCTCGCCGGTTGCTCCCAGCAATTCGGGTTTTCCTCCATAAAATATTTTTATCCAAATAGGTCCCCATCCTATAGTTTTGAGGTAAGATAACAGAATATACTATTTGAAAACTTAACCATCTTTATAGAGCCTTCAATGACAAGACTCATTAAGAAAGACTCTTTGTATAATACCTACAGCTAATCTAGTAGATAACTTTGCCCAAACAACTTTTTGTAAAAAAAATAGTTTTCGGGTGGCAAGGTGCCACAAAGAAAGTAAAACATGCATTATTTTATTTTTGAAAAAAAAACATGCTTACTAAAATACTAGGAATCATTATAGTGGGGAGGTGGGCTTGCCTTTCTCAAAGTACTGTCCCTGGTCTTGTTCTTCAGCGTAGTCGTGCTCAGCTACCTCGTACTGTTCTTCCTCGGGTTGCAATTCTACCGTAACATGAAAACAAACGAGACTAACGTAAGTCCTAAAATGCGAGTTGATAACAATCTAAAGCATCTCAACAAACAACAAGCATCACCAACAGGAAACACAACTAATGCATTCAATAGTCATTAGGGGCTGTTTACATGTTTTAAGCATAACTCTTAAGGTACTGCTCCTAAAATCAAACCCTTCTACCACATTACTCCTAACAATCATGGGGAACTCTGAAAATTAGCTGTGCATGAAAACTAATCACCAAACAAGAAATAAAAATCAGATAAGAGCTACTGATGTCAAACTTAAACAGAAGATAGGTTCAGTTTTATAGATCTCCTGAATGCCTAATTAGCCTTTCTAGCGAGATATGAGTTTTCTCTTTAAGTGGAGATTTTATTCATCAAATTTGGATACTCCTATCTCAAGTTATTCTAGTCTTAAAATAAAGTATACTTCTGACCATTTTCTATGTGCAGAAAATAATAAGATATATTTTGGTGTCAAACCAATGGGGTGGGTTAGATAAAACCTGTGGCTATTCCATAAAATTATCCCCAACATATTTTTATGGACATAGGTGGCTCCATCAATAAAAACTAGACATGTCATAACCTCTGAAATTTCAGAAATGCATTCTAAGAGGTTATCTCCCTGTTTTCAGGGATTTATTCACTAAGAAATAAATAATAACAGGAATAATCTAAATTTGTAGGATATTATACCTCCAACACATATCTAACACTTCCAATTGGATTTACTTCGAAAAGTGTTTTTATTTAAGAGTTAAAAATCCCCAAACACCTACTGATGTCATTCTTAGAGTAAAAATAACTGTTGCAAGATTAATCTCCTGCGTGCAAGATTGACCAATATAGATAGCCATTTTTACAAGCTTTCCAACAGATCCAAGATTGCATGTTTTGGATTTACAGAACACAAGTTATTAAACAAATGGTGTATTAGACACTTCTTACTAAATCTATTTTACCACACAACAGAAAACACATTTTGGAACAAGTCCAACGCCACATGGTTAAGAAAACGTGCATGCATGTTACAAAATTAATCTCATAATTTTATCTGATATAGATTTACCACAAATGATTTAAAGCTAAGCTCTAGATTTACTGGAAAAATAACAGGAAAAATGATAAAGGAAAAACAGGCCGAACGGTCAGATCTGGGCCAGATCGGCCCAGCGGCGAAGCAGAGCAGCGCGGGGCTGAGTTGGGCCGGCCCAGCCGCTGCGCGCGCCGGCGAAACGGTAAGCGACCGTGGATCTGGGATCCAACGGTCCAGGATAGAACGGGCACGATTCAAAGACAGCCGCCGATCTGAAAATCGACGGCTCCTGGCCATCGTCTTCCTCCCGACCGAGAAAAACACGAGCAGAGCTCGAGAAAGCGATGCCGAGCACGGAGGGCTCACCTAGGGCTCGCGTACGGACGAGGGAGAGGTCGGAGGTGAACGCGGCGTCGAAGGGGAGCTCAGGGGTGGTCGCAAAACTTGCATGCAACGCCGGAGTCCATGGCGGTGACGACGGCGTCCTCCTCGGGTCGTGGATGAACCAGGTGCTCTCGAGCTGCAACAGAGCCAAGGGAGGGGAGGGGAGTTAGATCCAGAAGAGGGGAAGCCAGGGAACCAAAAATGGCGAGGAATGGCTGAGAGAAACGAGCGCTACGGCAGCTTCCTTTCGTCGGCCACCGAGGAAAATCTCCTCGTCTACAGGGCGAATGAGGGGGAGAACTTGGTGGTTTTCGCCGGGGAGGAGAGGAGTAGGATGGAGAGGTGCTAGGGAGGGGGAGAAATGAGCAGGGGAGAGGCTCGGGTGGCTTTAACGAGTTCACCCGATCTAGGGTTGGCTCGGGCAGGAGAGATGGAGGGGAGCGTCTCCTTTGCTCTTACTGGCTCAGGTGGGCGGTGGAGAGGGGACAGGGGAGATGCTGGTCGGGATGACCAGCCCTAGCCAGTGAGAAGAGAGGAGAGGAGCTCGGATTGGGCGAAAAAGAAGAAAAAAATAGAGAAGGGAGAAGAGAGGTTGGCCCTAGTCCATGACAAGTGGGACCAGGGCTGAGGTTGCTGCTCTCCTCATCAGCAGGTGGAGTGGAAAAGAGAGAGAGAGAAATAAGAGGTGCAAGATTTGAGTAAATCTCACAATGAATTTAAAACCTAAGTTTGAAAAATTCAAACATGACCCACAAAGATAAAAAAGGGAAACATTCCAAACTTACCTAAATTAAGAGAGGGTACTGAATTTACAAATGACTAATTTAATTATCTCATTTAGCTTTTAAAGAAAAGAAAACTTTTGGTGATAAAGAAAGGAATCACCCAAATGGTCATGTTATTTTGATGACTACAAAAGCTAGTGAGATTAATATGCAAACAACCTCTTTTGTGATAATTTAGAACAGGGTATGAAATTATATGTGACCAAGGTAAAAATGTTTCAACTGCAGGTCAAAAATCATTTATGGTTTGCTTAATAATGGCTCCTAGTTTGGCTAAGTTTTAACAACCATGAAGATCCTAATAGTGGATATTTTATTTTAGTTGTTGTGTTTTGAGTGTTTTCAATTATCATGGAATGTTAGTGACACACAACAAGCATAAGGTGTGCAAGAAAATTAAATCTTGACTCAAGATTCTACACACACAAAAGTCTCTGCAAGAGGTGAAAAATCTAGAATAACACCACAATGCTAAAGCTAAGAGAATTGGGGTGTTACAGCAACTCCGGCGAGCTTTTCCAGCAGCCCGGGGGCACGATTCGCACGGGAAAGAGAGAGGAAAATGAGAGGAGAGGGTGGGCGTTTTATAGGAACCAACGGCTCCGTAATTGGTGCTGTGAAACGTCCGAATTGAAGAGGAGAACGCCGACCGTTTCTGCGAGGTCGTGGGCGTGGTCCCCGGCCGTTGAAGACGAAGCTGACGTGTGGGACCCACACGTCAGCGGGAAAGGGAGAGAGAGCCGGGCTGGCTGCGCGCTGGGCCGCTGATGGCTGCGCGCGCGCACGTTAGGCGCTGGGCTCGGCCCATTTGGTTCTCTTCTCTTTTTTTTTTACCGTTTTTCTTTTCTATTTTCTGGATTTTAAATAACTTTTAAAGTATGAATCCAAATAACCTCAAATTAGTTTCTATAATTTTGTAAAAATCATATCTTTGCTTTAAAACATTTGGGGGTATGTTTTGAATACTTTTCAAAAATATTATTTTTGATATATGACTATTTGTAAAATGGACACCTCATGTCCAAATTAAATTTAGAGTTTGAAAATATTTATTTGTGGCTAATTTAAACTTATGACAATAACACAATCGTATATGGTTGATATTAAGTTTATTTAAATCTCATTTTTAATAACCATCATTCTTTGTTTTGGTATAATAGTAAAATAACAAAATATAAATATTTTTAAGGAAATGGGAAATATAATAAATTCCATTTTTAATTCTAAATGTTTTGTACACCATTATGTTTTATATTATGCTTATTAATTTGAAAAACTTCATATCAACTTTGGAAAAGATTTTAGATTTAATTCTTTTCTTATATAGTATAATATATTCCTGAAATCATTTTATGTTTAGAAAATAAATGAAAATCATTGAATCTAATGAAATGTTTATTTGGATAATCCATTAATTATGAATTATATGAAGTTATTAAAATTATAAACTATAGGTTTATAATTTCCAAATTATATTTTGAACTCAGGTAAATGAATCATAATCTTTTGGCAAATAGACAAAGTTTTCAATAGTTTAAAATAACACTTGTAATTATTATTTTAATTTATTTATAGCTAAGGCTAAGTGGTTGAAATCAATTACTTATAAGTAAACTATTTACTTAAAATAAAATGGTTTGTGCTTTATAAAACATTTGTCAAATTACATATTAAGGTTTTTGGAATACAATGGATAATAAAATGTTTAACTAGAAACAACTTTTGAAAGAAAAGATAAACTGAGATATTTGAAATAAAACTCTTTAATATGTTTGAAGTCTTTTACAATTGGTTTTCTTATGCTTTACTGTTTTATTTTAATCCAAAACAAAAGTTTTAAATTTTAGTGATTTTTAAACATTATAAAATGTTGGGATGTTACAGATTACCACCCTTAAAAGGAATCTCGTCCCCGAGAGTCGGAGAAGCTAGAAAGACAAAGCAAGTGCTTGGAATGATTCTGATAAATCGAGAGGTTTTGAGAAATGCAATGTTTTGATATGGAACTTGAAAAACTTGTAGGGGATGATATTTCTGATTGGGACGCTAGAAAGAAAGATAGCTTGGGATCTCTGGGTTTAAGCGACTAGGTTTAAATTATCTGGGTGGCTACCACCCTTAAAAGAAAAGTTTTGTTGATACTGAAAATGTTCTAACTTATATAAGAAGACCAATACAAATCATTACAAACAACATCTAACAAGCATCCAGACCCAAGGTTCAAACACAAGCAAACACATATGTGAAAAGTTTTCAAACTTATTTTGAGAAATCGAACTAATCGTTTCTCGAACGAAACACACCAATGTCATGGAAAGACAAAAGTGACAGTACTGCCATACCACAATTTGATAGGTCAATACGTCATCGGATCTCGTTATTCTAATGGGTAGGTGGTCTAAACTATCTTTTTCTTGAGTGCCTCGAGTTCTTCCTCCACTTCCTTGAGTTCTTCAAGATACTTCTGGGTGTTGTGAAGTCTAAAACGAAGTCTTTCTGCAAGATACTCGATGGCTCTCCATGCTGCATTTCTTGCTGAATCAATGAATGATGTGTGAAGTATTGGGTTCGTGAACATGCAGTCACCCTCAGTCTTGTGGTCAGCTTCTTTGCTCATGTATAGATGGACTTGCACCCACCAATACTCTTGACCTTCATCCATGAAGGAAAACCTTTGTATACTACTTCTCCTTCAAAACCTAAACTCCTCATGTTATCCTTAAGTGCTCTTGGAAACTCAGTCTCGCATTCCAAGGTCATGGTCATCACTGGTCCTTTCTTGAGTGCTTCAATGAGGACGGTCATAAAAAAAAACAAGAGAAGAAACTTAGAAATGAAATAGATAAGATAGTTACAAGAATGATGTTTGAAAAGTTCTTATTTTCAGCAAAATAAATGAAATAGATTTTCAATTTTATGGCCAAATCCTATTTCTATCCAAACTTAGGGTTTCGAACCTAGAGGCAACACAGTGCTCTGATACCATCTGTAGCATACCTGCACTTTAAATAAGGCAGATACCTGTGTATAGTGCATATCCCTGGATCGATTCAGTTGCACACACAGTTTACGATGTAATATCACAACAAAGCGTCAATTTTATTACATTGATGATCCAGAATTACAAAATATTCGATACAAGTTGCATAGCATAAAGCTAGCATTGAAAAAGTACGCAGCGGAAATACAATAGCAGTGAGTCTCTATCACTTTCATGCTGCCGCAGGCGAACACATGTTGGTTGTAGACTCGAAACCTATAAACGAAACCTCACTCGTCATCTGAACAATCTGCAATAAGAAAAATATTGCAACAACGTGGGTCAGATTCCATTAAAAATGGAGTCTGGCAAGTGACACTATGGTGGACACTTAATGGAATAACTCTATAGCCTAGATGCATATTTGGCTGGTGGAGTTCAAGGCTATTTTGCATAAAGACTATTTTTCCTATCTCTTTGGAAAACACTTTCTTCAAATTAAGACAAGTATGGCATGAAAACCATAAATCTCATCTTCCCTTGTTCACCCATCAAGTTTTATTTCTGAAGTTGGAATGATGGAATCCTCCGTTGACGTCCGTGATCAGCTGCTCAAATTGTCCGTACCGGGGACACGGCTAAGTACTTAGTTTTACACTCTGCAGAGGTTGTGCACGTTCACCATTGTACCCATTCAACCCAAATTATCCTTTACACACCATTTGTGAATAGGAAAGGAGAAGAATGGGACGAGATCTTTCAGAAGCATTTTCCCTCCCACTCTGACTTGACCCGTTCCACCTAACATTCCCCTACATCTGCTTGTCAAGACGGAGAGAGTCCATGCAACATAATTGATCAAGCCAGAGCCCATATGGCAATGGCTGCACTGGAAGCAATCGTCACTCGGAGTTCTTCAGATTCCTCTGTTTCCTGGGTGGCCATCCACTAGTGCACGTACTCCAGGAACCATAGACATGGACCGGAGTAGCCACTCAACTTCGCCACCATTAACAACCAATCCACCTAGGAGTTTCATTAACTTAGTGGATGTGCACTCTCAGGTAAAAATCACCATGCTCACGGCCCTTAGTAGAATAGAACTTCATCCTAGGCGACGACAACCATGAGCACAGTCCTGAGTAGTCACTTAACATTTTGTAAAAACCTTTCATCAATTGCATAGCATCAATATTTCTGCTTAGTATGATATAGGAACCTAGACACATGAGTAAGGGAATTCTACACAGGTTTAGCACAGCAATACTATCCTACACATGCATATAAAAATACACTAAGTAATGCATATAGAAATAATAGGAAGTTTATGAGGTGTGCCACTTGCCTTTGAATGTTGTCGTTGTTCACAAACTCTTTTCAACAACGAACGTTTGCTCTCCGTTTAATCTAAACAATATAAGCAAACAACACTACAACAATCAACAAACAACAATCATCAAACATACATGCTCATATCTAGTGGACAAACAAGTTTTGTATAACTTCTAAGGAAAACATGTCATGCATGATATGCAATTTATTTCTAAGGACTAGAAATGCATGTCATGCCATGAGTATCTTTTAAGTTAATGCAAGGAAATGTGTTTGTCAAAAATGACTAAGGACTAAGGTCAGGAGTTGAATAAAATATTTTGTTTTATATCATCTTGAATAAGCCCTCTAATGGCTTAGTCTTGATGTGTAGAAATATTTAGAGAAAATACTAAGTCATTTCTTCAAGACGATCAACAATTATTATCAACTCTTTGTAAATTGGACATTCACTATAGTGAGAGAGACAGACACCCGGCCAGCCACTTAAATTTTGGAACATGTCTCATGTACGTGGACATGTAAGGTTTGTCTCCAGGCCGCTTCATCTTACTATGCCGCTAGGATCCAACAAACTTCAAAGATGACAACATCATGATCAAACTTTGTTTAAGTCTAAAAGACAAGATTAGGAAAGAGGGAAAAGAAAGAAAGAAAGATGTAGTTTGTCTTCTAGGCTTCATCTCCAGACTTGTAGCTTTCCCCTTGGTGATGTCTTGAATGAATTTTTGTAGACTTGATAAATCTTCAGACTTGATGATTCTTATATCACCGAGGCTGGTCTTGGAATTAACTTAGTCTTCATGAAGTCTCAGATAAGAAGGAAGAAAAGAGAGAGAGCAAGAAAGACTTAGAGAATAAAGGAGGTTGGTCTTCTTGAACTTCTTCTTGCTTTTCTTCTAAGTGCTTCTACTCCTTGAAGATACTTCTGAAGTCTTGTTTTGGCTAAGTCCTTCAATGGCCTTCTAGCTCCATCTTGAAAATCCTAAGTGTCTATGTGTATAACACTTTACCAAAATGCTAAGTTGAAAATAATCCTAACTTAGAGGAAATAATGAAGAGATTTCCTATGGGAATATATCTATATGTGAAATTAAGTTATGCATGCAATGCACTTTTAAATTCTAAGAAATATCATACAAAATTTGTGATATTTATAAAGTATGCATTTGGCTATAAATGCAATTTAATTAATTTCTATTTTTGGAAAATATAATAAAAGGAATAATTATAAGATTAAAGTTTTCGATGATTAAATTTTTATAATAAAATTTTATAAATAGTGTTAATAGACAGGAAGCATTTAATTAAATTTATAGCAATTTGATTTAATCAAAAATAATATTTCTATTAATAGTTATGTTGAAAATACTCAAACTATTCAAATTAAATATATAACTATGATTTCATTCAAATATTACTCAAAATTATTTTATAGCAGTGGCATTAATTTACAAATATTCTAAAGTTTCTAAGACAATTTTATTTGTAATTTTTGAATTTACAGATTTAAAGTTATGGCAAAAATACTCAAATTCACCATTTGAAATTTGAATATTTAAAACTAAGTCAAATTTGATTTTTGGCCGATCTAAATTATTCTACATGTCGAGTGCTTTCCAAATATATAAAAATATTTGAATTTGGATATGTGAGTAAAAAGTTATAACAATTCTAAGTCACAAGGGCTTTTCTGCAAAACTGCCAATTAAATAAATCGAGAAAAATCATTTTACACGTCAGCGCTGACTGGGCGCTGACTGTGCTGTTGACGTGGCGAGCTCTGATTGGCTCGGATCTAGGGTTAACCTGGGCCGTAGGATCTTAAGGGGATTGGACGGATCAGATCGGGGAATACCTCTTCAGGGCCGATCTAATCTCGGCCGTAGGAAGCAGATCTGACGGTCCTGGGCGAGTTGACCAGAACGGGGCGTCGCACCTCACCGGACTTGAAGAAGACGGCAGCGCACGCTCCGGCGTGGACTGAGTCGGGGCTCCGGTGGCCCCCCCGGTCTCGGAAAAGCGACGAGCGGGGGCGGCGCAGCACGGCGAGGGAGATGGCGGCAGCGTCGACCACGCGCGTGTCCTGGAGCGGACGCAGCGCACGGGCGGAGGCGCGGTATTCCGGCGAGCTTCGGTTCGAGCTCGGTTTCGATGCTTTTGCTGTGGATAAAATCAGAGAAGGAGTCAGGCAGATGGGGGAGGTCATCATAGAGCGCGGGACCGAGATTGAGCGGCGGATACTCACTGTTTTGGCCGGAAAAGAAGAAAACGTGGCGGCGGTATCAGAGCAACTCCGGCGAGCTTTTCCAGCAGCCCGGGGGCACGATTCGCACGGCAAAGAGAGAGGAAAATGAGAGGAGAAGGTGGGCGTTTTATAGGAACCAACGGCTCCGTAATTGGTGCTGTGAAAGGTCCGAATTGAAGAGGAGAAGGCCGGCCGTTTCTGCGAGGTCGTGGGCGTGGTCTCCGGCCGTTGAAGACGAAGCTGACGTGTGGGCCCCACACGTCAGCGGGAGAGGGAGAGAGAGCCGGGCTGGCTGCGCGCTGGGCCGCTGCTGGCTGCGCGCGTGCACGTAAGGCGCTGGGCTCGGCCCATTTGGTTCTCTTCTCTCTTTTTTTACCGTTTTTCTTTTCTGTTTTCTGGATTTTAAATAACTTTTAAAGTATGAATCCAAATAACCTCGAATTAGTTTCTATAATTTTGTAAAAATCATATCTTTGCTTTAAAACATTTGGGGGTGTGTTTTGAATACTTTTCAAAAATATTATTTTTTAAATATGACTATTTGTAAAATGGACACCTCATGTCCAAATTAAATTTAGAGTTTTAAAATATTTATTTGTGGCTAATTTAAATTTATGACAATAACACAATCATATATGGTTGATATTAAGTTTATTTAAATCTCATTTTTAATAACCATCATTCTTTGTTTTGGTATAATAGTAAAATAACTAAATATAATTATTTTTGAGGAAATGGGAAATATAATAAATTCCATTTTTAATTCTAAATATTTTGTACACCATTATGTTTTATATTATGCTTATTCATTTGAAAAACTTCATATCAACTTTGGAAAAGATTTTAGATTTAATTCTTTTCTTTTATAGTATAATATATTCCTGAAATCATTTTATGTTTAGAAAATAAATGAAAATCATTGAATCTAATGAAATGTTTATTTGGATAATCCATTAATTATGAATTATATGAAGTTATTAAAATTATAAACTATAGGCTTATAATTCCCAAATTATATTTTGAACTCAGGTAGATGAATCATAATCTTTTGGCAAATAGACAAAGTTTTCAATAGTTTAAAATAACACTTGTAATTATTATTTTAATTTATTTATAGCTAAGGCTAAGTGGTTGAAATCAATTACTTATAAGTAAACTATTTACTTAAAATAAAATGGTTTGTGCTTTACAAAACATTTGTCAAATTACATATTAAGGTTTTTGAAATACAATGGATAATAAAATGTTTAACTAGAAACAACTTTCGAAAGAAAAGTTAAACTGAGATATTTGAAATAAAACTCTTTAATATGTTTCAAGTCTTTTACAGTTGGTTTTCTTATGCATTTACTGTTTTATTTTAATCCAAAACAAAAGTTTTAAATTTTAGTGATTTTTGAACATTATAAAATGTTGGGATGTTACACATTCGGTCGCCCACGACTCCGCGCGTCCGACGCGCCTGCTTGTGTGTAGTGTACCTGCACCTAAAATATGGCAGATACCTGTGTATAGTGCAAATCCCTGGATCGATTCGTTTACACACACAGTTACGATGTAATATCACAACAAAGTATCAATTTATTACAACGCTGATCCAGACTTAAAAAATATTCATTACAAATTTGCATAGCATACAGCTAGCAGTACACAGAGTAAACAACGGAAAATTTATTCTTCATGGAGTCCCCAATCATCATCATGTGCCACAGGCGAGCATGTTGGTTGAAGACTCAAAACCCTTAGTAAAACTTTCACTCATCATCAGGACAGTCTGCAATAAGATATATATTGCAACAACGTGGGTCAGAACCATTAAAATGGAACTGGCAAGTGACACTATGGTGGACACTTAGAGGAATAACTCTATGACCTATATGCTTATTTGGCTGGTGGAGTTCAAGGCTATTTTGCAGAAAGCAAGTTTTTCCCTAACCTTTTTGAAAACACTTTTCTTCTATTCGAGACATCCGTGGCATGAAATCCACTGTCTCATTCTACCCTTGTTCACCCATCAAGTTTTTAATTTATAAGTTGGAATGGTGGAATCCTCCGTTGACATCCTCGTTCAGCTGCTCAATTATCCGTTTCCGGGGACACGACTAAGTACTTAGATTTTAACTCTGCAGAGGTTGTGCACGTTCACCATTGTACCTATTCAACCCAGGTTATCCTTTACACACCATTTGTGATAAGGAAAGGAAAGAATAAGACGACATCTTTCAGAAGCATTTCCCCTCCCACTCTGGCCTGACGCGCTCCACCTACAAATCCTCTACCACTACCTGTCAGGCCGGGGAGAGTCCACGCAGCTTAGTTGATCAAGCCAGAGCCCATATTGGCAATGGCTGCACGAGAAGCAATCTTCACTTGGAGTTCTTCAGATTCATTTGCTCTTGGGTGGCCTTCCACAAGTGAATATTCCACAGGTAAAACCCCTGGGAACAACACTCAACTCATACAGCCAAGCAACCAATTTCCACCCAGGTGTTTGATTAAAACTTAGTAGACTTATCTTTTTCATCAAAATAGTTTTTGCATAGCATCACTATTCTACTAAGAAATTTCATAGGAACCTAGACACATGAATAAAGAGATCTATCATGGCTTGCATAGCAATGCTATCCTACACATGCTTATAGAAAATACTCTACTCATGCATAGAAATAATAGGACTTTTATGGGGGTGTGCCACTTGCCTTTGAATGTTGTCGTTGTTCACAACTCTTTTCAACGATACTCGGGACTCTCCGTTCAATCTAACAGTATAAACAAACAACAATACAACAATCAACAGCAAGCACAACTCCACAATACACACAAAACACATACTAGATGAATAAGTAAGTTTTATAAAACTTTCTAAGGAAATATGTTTATGCCTGATGTGCAAAATATTCCTAAGGGCTAGAAATGCTTTTTCATGCCATGAACATCTTTTAAGTTAATGCAAGGCAAATAGGTTGGTCCAAAAGGACTAAGGGCTAAGGTCATAAGTTGAATAAAATATTTTGTTTTATATCATCCTGAATAAGCACTCTAATGGCTTAGTCTTGATGTGCAAAATACTTAGAGAAAATTACTAGCTCTATTCTTCGAGGTGATCAACAATTATTATCAACTCTTTGTAAATTGGATATTCACTAAAGTGAGAGAGACAGACACCCGACCAGCCACTTAAATTGTGGAACAGGTCTCATGTACGTGGACATGTAAGGTTTGTTTCCAGGCCGCTTCATCCCACTATGCCGCTAGGATCCAACAACTTCAAGATGATAACATCATGATCAAAAATTGTTTAAGTAAAATGTAAAAGACAAGATTAGAAAGGAGGGGAAAAGATAGAAAGAGAGATGTAGTTGTCCTCCAGGCTTCATCTCCAGACTTGGTGGTTCTTGTATCCTCGAGGCTGGTCTTGGATTTACTTAGTCATCATGAAGTCAAACAGAAGAAGGAGGGAGAAAGAAGAAAGAGGGAGAAAGACTTAGAAAATATTTCTAGTTGGTCTTCATGAACTTATTCTTGATCTTTCTTCTAAGTGCTCCCACTCCTTGGAGATTCTTCTGGAGTCTCGTTTGGCTAAGTCCTTCATTGGTCTTCCAGCTCCATGTTAAAAATTACTAAGTGTCTAAGTGTAGCACTTCACAAAAATGCTAAGTTTGAAAATAAACCTAACTTAGGGAAAATGGGGAGGAGTTTTCCTTATGGGAAAATATAACTGCAAAATAATTATGCTATGCATGACATGCAATTTTAAATCATAATACTAATTATTGTGATATTTATAAAGTATGCATAAATTTATAATTGCAATTTAATTAGTTTATAATTTTTGGAAAGTATAATAAAAGGAATAATTATCAGATTAAAGTTTTCTATGATTAATATTTCTATAACAAATTTTATAAATAGTGTTAATAGACAGGGGTATTTTAATTAAATTTATAGCAATTTACTTTAATCAAAATAATATTTTTATTAATAGTTATGTTGAAAATAGTCAAACTATTCAAATTAATTATATATAACTATGAATTCATTCAAAATTACTCAAAAATATTTTATAGCAGTGGCATCAATTTACAAATACTCTAAAGTTTCTAAAACAATTTTATTTGTAATTTTTGGATTTATAGATTTAAAGTTATGACAAAAATACTCACATTCACCATTTGAAATTTGAATATTTTAAACTAAGTCAAATTTGAAATCTAACAGATCTAAGATATTCTACATGTCGAGGGCTTTCCAAAAATATAAAATTTGTCAAATTTGGAGTTGTGGTTAAAAAGTTATAGATGTTTTAATTACAGGGACTATTCTGCAAAACTACCATTTAAACAATTAAAAGAAAACAAATTCCACGTCAGCGCTGACTGGGCGCTGACTGTGCGCTGACGAGGCATGACGTGGCGCTGACTGGATTAAGTGGGTGGATCTGCACCGTTGGATCTGGATCGGACGGATCTAAACGGCATACCGATTCGTTTTTGAAACGATCTAATCGTGGGCGTTGAAAACAGATCGGACGCTCACCGTGCGTTGACCACCGGGCGGCGGCGCGAGTCGTCGGAGATGATGAAGGTGGCGGCGCGGCGGTCCTGTGTCGGACGAACTCGTCGCTCCGGCGGTTCCCCAGTCGAGTGGACGGTGTCCTCGCGCGCGGCGCGTCGTGGCGAAGAAGATGGGGGTGACGGCGTCGTCTCGGGCGCCCCGGAGGTGGCGTGGAAGTGCGGGCGGGGCCGCGGTTATTCCGGCGACTTCGGTCGAGCTTCCTGCGCTCGGATTGGCAGCAGAGTGGAAGAGGGAACGGTGTAGTATGGTGCGCCTTGGTGTTGGGTGGAGGAGGAAGGGGGTCTCGGGCGCTGCTTATCCTTGCCGCACTCGGAGAAATGCCGGCAGCGGACCGACGAACTCCGGCGAGCAAAATGCTCAGCCTGGGGGCACGGTTCAAGGGGAAAAGAGAGGGGAAAGCGAGAGGAGAGCTAGGGCTTTTAAAGGAGAGGTTCGGGGCTCGGGTTAATCGTCTTAATCGCTCGGAAACGGGGAACTGATTTTCGGCCGAAACGGCCGGGCGGGATTGACGGGAGGTTGAAGACGATGCTGACGTCATCAATTTTTCTTTTTCTTTTCTGATTTTTCTTTTAATTCATATCTTTTGATTTAAATGTCCAAATGATGTCAAATTAATTTCTATAAATTTGTAAAATTTATATCTATGTTTTAAAACAATAGTGGACATGTTTTTCAACTTTTTGAAAATTAATTATATTGAAATATTCATAAAATACAAATTTGACACTTTATGTAAAATTTAAAACTAGGGTTTAATAAATTCTATTTTTGGCTAAAAATAGATTCTATGAAATATCCATATTCAAAATGTTTGAATTTAAGTTATTTAAACTCATATTCCCATATTAAATAAATATTAGCTTTAATAGATTATTAAATATCTCATTACAACTATTTGAAATGGAAGGAGAGAATGTAATGTAATCATTCTTAATTCAAATTATTTGTGCACCATTATATTTTATATTAAGATATATCATTTGAAAATTTATAACAACTTTGGAAAAGGTTTTAGTTTTAATTCATTTCTCATTTAGAATATATTAATCATTTCATGCTTTGAAAATAAATGAAATTCATTTAAGCAAATGAAATGTTTATTTGGATAATTCATTAATTTTAATTTATGAAGTTTTAAAGTTATAAACTATAGGCTTATAATTTCGAAACCATATTTTAAACTTAGTTAAAAGAGTGAAAACCATTTGGCAAATAGATCATGTTTTAAATAGTTTAAAAGAACACTTATAAACATTATTTTAATTTATGAATATGATTTGAAGGTTTGTAAAACATTTGTCAAATTAGCTATTGAGGTTTTAATAGTTACAATGGATAATAAATTGTTTACTTGAAACAACTTTGGAGAAAAAGGTTAAACTGAAATATTTGAAATATTAAACCTTTTTATCATGTTTAAAGTCTTTTGTAGTTGATTTTCTTATGTATTTTAATATTTTCTTTTAATCAAAACAAAAAGTTTTAAATTCTAGTGATTTTCAACATTATAATATGATGGGATGTTACAAACTACCACCCTTAAAAGGAATCTCGTCCTCAAGATTCGAAGAAGCTAGAAAGACAAAGCAATTACTTGGGGTGATTCTGATAACTCGAGAGGTTTGAGAAATGTAAATGTTTTGACATGGAAACTTGAGAACTAGCAGGGAATGAATTTTCTGATTGGGGAGACCAGAAGGAAAGATGGTTTGGAATCTCTGGGTTTAAGCAACTGGTTTGAATTATCTGGGTAGCTACCACCCTTAAAAGAAATTTTTGTGGTCAATCTAGAAACTTTGTTTAATCTGGCTTACTTTTCTGATGTAGAATGTACTAATATTCAAAATACAATAGTATGTGGTTGAAGGAATGATGAAGGACTTATTATACTTCACATAGTTTTTCATGTCTTCGGTTTAAGACCTTCTTGAAGCTTACTATGGTTTTGATCAATCTTAGGCAGTTGGTCATTGATCAACTTCCATAGCTGAACCTGGTTCCCTAATAGTAGTCGCATTGTTGTGTGCAATTCATTGTTGCTGATATTGGGGTGAGACATATGTTTGGTTTAGAGAATAAATGAGTTGAGTTATATGTATTATGGAGAAATCTTAATTCAATAAATTCAGAACAAGGCAAGCAATCTCTAACACAAACAATCAATCAAAGTTCAAACACAAGCAAACACATACGTGAAAATTTTCCAATTTCTTTTGAGAGTTCGAACTAATCGTTTATCGAACGAAACACACCAATGTCATGGAAAGACAAATTGATAGTACTGCCATACCACAATTTGATAGGTCAATACATCATCGGATCTCGTTTTTCTAATGGGTAGGTGGCCTAATATGTCTTTTTCTTGAGTGCTTCGAGTTCCTCTTCCACTTCCTTGAGTTCTTCAAGATACTTCTGGGTGTTGTGAAGCCTATAATGAAGTCTTTCTGCAAGGTACTCAATAGCTCTCCATGCTGCATTTCTTGCTGAATAAAAGAATGATGTGTGAAGGATTGCGTTCGTGAACATGCAGTCACCCTCAGTCGTGTGGTCAGCTTCTTTGCTCATGTATAGATGGACTTGCACCCACCAATACTCTTGACCTTCATCCATGAAAGGAAAACCTTTGTATACTACTTCTCCTTCAAAACCTAAAGTCCTCATGTTATCCTTAAGTGCTCTTGGAAACTCAGTCTCGCATTCCAAGGTCATGGTCATCACTGGTCCTTTCTTAAATGCTTCAATGAGGGCGGTCATCTAAAGAAACAAGAGAAGAAACTTAGAAAGGGAATAGATAAGATAGTTACAAGAATAATGTTTGAAAAGTTCTTATTTTCAGCAAAATGAATGAAATATATTTTTAATCCTATGGCCAAATCCTATTTCTATCCAAACCTAGGGTTTCAAACCTACAGGCAACACAGTGCTCTGATACCATCTGTAGTGTACCTGCACCTAAAATATGGCAGATACCTGTGTATAGTGCAAATCCCTGGATCGATTCGTTTGCACACACAGTTACGATGTAATATCACAACAAAGTATCAATTTATTACAACGCTGATCCAGACTTAGAAAATGTTCATTACAAATTTGCATAGCATACAGCTAGCAGTACACAGAGTAAACAACGGAAAATTTATTCTTCATGGAGTCCCCAATCATCATCATGTGCCACAGGCGAGCATGTTGGTTGAAGACTCGAAACCCTTAGTAAAACTTTCACTCATCACCAGGACAGTCTGCAATAAGATATATATTGCAACAACGTGGGTCAGAACCATTAAAATGGAACTGGCAAGTGACACTATGGTGGACACTTAGAGGAATAACTCTATGACCTATATGCTTATTTGGTTGGTGGAGTTCAAGGCTATTTTGCAGAAAGCAAGTTTTTCCCTAACCTTTTTGAAAACACTTTTCTTCTAGTCGAGACATCCGTGGCATGAAATCCACTGTCTCATTCTACCCTTGTTCACCCATCAAGTTTTTAATTTATAAGTTGGAATGGTGGAATCCTCCGTTGACATCCTCGTTCAGCTGCTCAATTGTCCGTTTCCAGGGACATGGCTAAGTACTTAGATTTTAACTCTGCAGAGGTTGTGCACGTTCACCATTGTACCTATTCAACCCAGGTTATCCTTTACACACCATTTGTGATAAGGAAAGGAAAGAATAAGACGAGATCTTTCAGAAGCATTTCCCCTCTCACTCTGGCCTGACGCGCTCCACCTACAAATCCTCTACCACCACCTGTCAGGCCGGGGAGAGTCCATGCAGCTTAGTTGATCAAGCCAGCGCCCATATTGGCAATGGCTGCACGAGAAGCAATCTTCACTTGGAGTTCTTCAGATTCCTTTGCTCCTGGGTGGCCTTCCACAAGTGAATATTCCACAGGTAAAACCCCTGGGAACAACACTCAACTCATACAGCCAAGCAACCAATTTCCACCCAGGTGTTTGATTAAAACTTAGTAGACTTATCTTTTTCATCAAAATAGTTTTTGCATAGCATCACTATTCTACTAAGTAATTTCATAGGAACCTAGACACAGGAATAAAGAGATCTATCATGGCTTGCATAGCAATGCTATCCTACACATGCTTATAGAAAATACTCTACTCATGCATAGAAATAATAGGACTTTTATGGGGTTGTGCCACTTGCCTTTGAATGTTGTCGTTGTTCACAACTCTTTTCAACGATACTCGGGACTCTCCGTTCAATCTAACATTATAGACAAACAACAATACAACAATCAACAGCAAGCACAACTCCACAATACACACAAAACACATACTTGATGAATAAATAAGTTTTATAAAACTTTCTAAGGAAATATGTTTATGCCTGATGTGCAAAATATTCCTAAGGGCTAGAAATGCTTTTTCATGCCATGAACATCTTTTAAGTTAATGCAAGGCAAATAGGTTGGTCCAAAAGGACTAAGGGCTAAGGTCATAAGTTGAATAAAATATTTTGTTTTATATCATCCTGAATAAGCACTCTAATGGCTTAGTCTTGATGTGCAAAATACTTAGAGAAAATTACTAGCTCTATTCTTCGAGGTGATCAACAATTATTATCAACTCTTTGTAAATTGGATATTCACTAAAGTGAGAGAGACAGACACCCGACCAGCCACTTAAATTGTGGAACATGTCTCATGTACGTGGACATGTAAGGTTTGTTTCCAGGCCGCTTCATCCCACTATGCCGCTAGGATCCAACAACTTCAAGATGATAACATCATGATCAAAAATTGTTTAAGTAAAATGTAAAAGACAAGATTAGAAAGGAGGGGAAAAGATAGAAAGAGAGATGTAGTTGTCCTCCAGGCTTCATCTCCAGACTTGGTGGTTCTTGTATCCTCGAGGCTGGTCTTGGATTTACTTAGTCATCTTGAAGTCTAACAGAAGAAGGAGGGAGAAAGAAGAAAGAGGGAGAAAGACTTAGAAAATATTTCTGGTTGGTCTTCATGAACTTCTTCTTGATCTTTCTTCTAAGTGCTCCCACTCCTTGGAGATTCTTCTGGAGTCTCGTTTGGCTAAGTCCTTCATTGGTCTTCCAGCTCCATGTTAAAAATTACTAAGTGTCTAAGTGTAGCATTTCACAAAAATGCTAAGTTTGAAAATAAACCTAACTTAGGGAAAATGGGGAGGAGTTTTCCTTATGGAAAAATATAACTACAAAATAATTATGCTATGCATGACATGCAATTTTAAATCATAATACTAATTATTGTGATATTTATAAAGTATGCATAAATTTATAATAGCAATTTAATTAGTTTATAATTTTTGGAAAGTATAATAAAAGGAATAATTATCAGATTAAAGTTTTCTATGATTAATATTTCTATAACAAATTTTATAAATAGTGTTAATAGACAGGGGTATTTTAATTAAATTTATAGCAATTTACTTTAATAAAAATAATATTTTTATTAATAGTTATGTTGAAAATAGTCAAACTATTCTAATTAATTATATATGACTATGAATTCATTCAAAAATTACTCAAAAATATTTTATAGCAGTGGCATCAATTTACAAATACTCTAAAGTTTCTAAAACAATTTTATTTGTAATTTTTGGATTTATAGATTTAAAGTTATGACAAAAATACTCACATTCACCATTTGAAATTTGAATATTTTAAACTAAGTCAAATTTGAAATCTAACAGATCTAAAATATTCTACATGTCGAGGGCTTTCCAAAATTATAAAATTTGTCAAATTTGGAGTTGTGGTTAAAAAGTTATAGATGTTTTAATTACAGGGACTATTCTGCAAAACTACCATTTAAACAATTAAAAGAAAACAAATTCCACGTCAGCGCTGACTGGGCGCTGACTGTGCGCTGACGAGGCATGACGTGGCGCTGACTGGATTAAGTGGGTGGATCTGCACCGTTGGATCTGGATCGGACGGATCTAAACGGCATACCGATTCGTTTTTGAAACGATCTAATCGTGGGCGTTGAAAACAGATCGGACGCTCACCGTGCGTTGACCACCGGGCGGCGGCGCGAGTCGCCGGAGATGATGAACGTGGCGGCGCGGCGGTCCTGTGTCGGACGAACTCGTCGCTCCGGCGGTTCCCCAGTCGAGTGGACGGTGTCCTCGCGCGCGGCGCGTCGTGGCGAAGAAGATGGAGGTGACGGCGTCGTCTCGGGCGCCCCGGAGGTGGCGTGGAGGTGCGGGCGGGGCCGCGGTTATTCCGGCGACTTCGGTCGAGCTTGCTGCGCTCGAATTGGCAGCAGAGTGGAAGAGGGAACGGTGTAGTATGGTGCGCCTTGGTGTTGGGTGGAGGAGGAAGGGGGTCTCGGGCGCTGCTTATCCTTGCCGCACTCGGAGAAATGGCGGCGGCGGACCGACGAACTCCGGCGAGCAAAATGCTCAGCCTGGGGGCACGGTTCAAGGGGAAAAGAGAGGGGAAAGCGAGAGGAGAGCGAGGGCTTTTAAAGGAGAGGTTCGGGGCTCGGGTTAATCGTCTTAATCGCTCGGAAACGGGAAATTGATTTTCGGCCGAAACGGCCGGGCGGGATTGACGGGAGGTTGAAGACGATGCTGACGTCAGCATGACGTCAGCAATTTTTCTTTTTCTTTTCTGATTTTTCTTTTAATTCATATCTTTTGATTTAAATGTCTAAATGATGTCAAATTAATTTCGATAAATTTGTAAAATTTATATCTATGCTTTAAAACAATAGTGGACATGTTTTGAAACTTTTTGAAAATTAATTATTTTGAAATATTCATAAAATACAAATTTGACACTTTATGTAAAATTTAAAACTAGGGTTTAATAAATTCTATTTTTGGCTAAAAATAGATTCTATGAAATATCCATATTCAAAATGTTTGAATTTAAGTTATTTAAACTCATATTCCAATATTAAATAAATATTAGCTTTAACAGATTATTAAATATCTCATTACAACTATTTGAAATGGAAGGAGAGAATGTAATGTAATCATTCTTAATTCAAATTATTGTAGCGCCCCATCTTTTAAATAAGGATGGAACACCTGTGTTATGTGCTAGTCCCTGGATCACTGCCAGCACCACAGTATAAAATATATAGTATCATTGCATAAGTATCAAATACTACAACGAGATCCAAAAATAGCCAAGTATAGCTTTATTACAAAGTGCATAGTCATGAAGACTAGCTAAAATATTCAGAGTTCACAACGAAAATAAAAGCAATGGGCCTTCTCTTCTAGCATACGCCACAAGCAGACATGTTGGGTGTAGAATCGAGTCCAAACTTACTCCTCATCATAATTACCTGCACATTTGAATATGCAGCCCCCGTAGGAGGTCAATACAATGAAGTATTGGCAAGTGACTATGGTGGATAAATTATGACAAGTCTAATTCTATATGCATATTTGGCTTGGTGGAGTTTGTAGGCTATTTTGCAGAAAGCCAGTTTTCTCCTATCTTTTGTAAAACACTTTTGTATCTCAAAGAGTTGGCACCAAGGGATGAAGTCCAAGTGCACCAATAAATTCTGTCCTTAGTCAAATTTTACTTTACAAAAACCATGTTGAGATTCTTCCGTCCATCCTTGTCCAGTTGCTCGAAGTAGTCCATCACCGGGGACACGGCTGAGTACTCAGTTCGTCGACTCTGCAGAGGTTGTGCACTTTCACCTTAAGACCCAATTAACCCAGACATCCTATACACGCGGAGTGCATTAAGGAAAGGAGAGAATTGAGACAAGAACTTTCAGGAGAAGAATACAACCATACTAGCAAGACCCGTTCCACCTATCAACTCTACATCTGCTTGTCAAGCCGACAGGTTGCACTCTCACAACTTAGTAGTTCTAGACAGAGCCCATTGTCAGAAGGCTGCACGGGAAGCTTCTAAACTTGGAGGGACTTAGAAATCTCTTTGTTCCTGGGTGGCCGTCCACAAGTGCGCTTCTGGGTGACAACCACCATACTCATGGCCCTAAGTAGAATAGAAATTCATCCTAGGCAAAGACAACCACAAGCATGGTCCCAAAAGCCACTCAACATAAACCACACAACCAATTCCACCCAGAAGTGCATTCAAGGTTTTAACACTTAGCAATAATTCTATAACATGATAAGTAAACTCTTTTATATCATAGCTAAGCATTTAATAAAACTTTTGGTGGCTGCATGGGGAGGGATGGCTACACACTACTAGGATATTTTCAAAGTGTAAACTAACTTAGCATTATAAGATAGTTCAAAATTTCCCTATCATGCATACTACTCAAAATCTACTAATAATGCATAGAGAAAACATAGGATAGATTATGAATGTCACTTGCCTTGGTGACAAGAGGAACAAGCACAGCAAGAGTAACAATCACAAGGACCTTCCTCCTCTTCACAATCTAGAGACAAACAATAACACTAAATAAACACACAAGCATAACACTTAAAATATCAAGACAAAAATTTGTATGCATGCTTAATATGCAATGAACTTAATAAGACCATATAATTACCATTTTAATCTCTCTGTTATTAATGCATAAAAATGCAATGATCAATATTTTAATATTTTATTTAATCATTTAAAATATTGAGCATATTAGTAGTTTTAAGTTCTAAAACCAATTTCTTTAAGTCTATTAGGAGAAGTTTCAAATAAAACTCATGTTACACTCTCTGGACAGAGGACATTAATAAATCTCCAAAACAATTGGATTTATTTGGAAAGAGATTTTATTAATTAAGTTATAGATTTAATATCCGAAAGCTAAACAATTAAATTCCGCAATTTAATATACACTAAAATGATAAACTAATGAAACCATATTAAACTACACGAGCAGAGCTTCACGTGGATATAAAATTTCATCAAATTTGGATGGACAGAACAAAAGTTATGAATTTTGTAAGTTTGTATTGTTTTCTGTTTTTAAAACAATTTCTCAGCGAAAATAGAAAATAAAGATGCCACGCGGCGCTCTCTGATTGGCCGATACCGGTTCGGCGCGGATCGCGTACGCGAACCGTCCGATCTATTTTAAAACGAACGCTCCAGATCCACCCGATCTAGATCCGACGGCCCGGATCAAAAGGGGGTGGACGGGCGGTGCGGTTCGCCGGCGAACTCGTGCCCGCGGCGGCGCCATCATCGGCATACGCGTTTCCGGCGAGATACGACGAGCGGGCAAGAACGGCACGTACCACTACGAAGAGGAGGTCGAGGCGGAGACGTTGGCGCGACAGGGGTGTTCGGCGTGCTTCCCTTCTCCTCCTAAAGCTCGCCGGAGATGGAGATGGCGGCGGTTTGCTTCGGTTGATCACGGACGCGATGATCTGAAGCAGTAGAACAACAGGGAAGATGTCAAGGGCGTGCACGCGCTAACTGGGAGTCGGAAGAGAGACGCGGGAGGACTCGAGGTGCTCTGTGCTCACCGGAGTTTGAAGATTTTGGCGGCGGCGGTGGCGTCGGATGCGGCTCGATCTCGAACGGCCTGGAGGCGGGCTGGTTAGGGTTTTCGGGTGCGAGGAGGGCGGTGGAGTCGTGGCTTAAATAGGACGGCACGGGTGGTCTTGTTCCGCAAGAATTGTGAAGATTTGCACCGTGTTCGTCTCGAACTCCTCCGGATAGAAATCGAGTCCGTTGAGATCCTGCTGGGGAAGAAGATGAGGTGGGGCCGGGCTGTCAGCGACTGAGGGGGGAGATGGGCTGTTGTTGGGCCTCTGCGCTGCGCCTGCGCTGCACGCACGGGAAGAAACGAAGTGGGCTTCGGCCCAGATTGGGTCGGGCCGTTCTTCTCTCCCCTTTTTTTTTAACAAAACATTTTCTGTTTTCAAACCTTTAATTCAAATTTGATTTTAAAACTTAGCCAAAACTTTTCAGAAAAATTCATAAAAATATGTTTTGAAAAGCTAATTTAATTTATAACTTTTTGATATCATTTTGCTAAATAAATAAAATAATAAAATACAGATTTGTATAAGGAGCTCAAATAGACCTCTTTATTGACCACAACTTTATTTAAACTTATAATTAAAATTCAATTTACTCTCTATGTGATTTCAATGCCATACTTTTATGATGTATGATGCATGAATGCAAAGTTTTAATTTTTTTTGAGAAATTTGGGATGTTACAGACTAACCCCCTTAAGAAGAAGCTCGCCCTCGAGCTTCGGAAAGGTCAGCAAAAAGGTGTGGGTGGTCTTCTCGGAGATCATCCTCTCGTTCCCAGGTGGCTTCGTCCTCGGTGTGATGATTCCACTGGACCTTGCAAAACTTGATGGTTTTGGTACGGGTGACTCTTTCTGCTGTCTGTAATATCTTGATGGGCTTCTCTTCGTATGTCAGGTCACTTTCCAATTGTACCTCCTCGAGGGGTACAGTATCCTTTAAAGGAACTCCCATCATCTCGGGATGACATTTCTTCAACTGACTGACATGGAACACATTATGAACAACAGACAACACTTCAGGTAATTCTAACTCATATGCCACTTCACCTTTGCGAGAAAGAATTTTGAATGGTCCAATGAATCGAGGTGCTAACTTTCCTTTGATTCCAAACCTTTTCACACCCCGAAGTGGTGACACTCTTAAATAGGTTCTATCACCCACTTCATAGGTGACTTCTCTACGCTTGGAATCTGCATAGCTTTTCTGGCGTGACTGTGCTATTTTCAATCTGTCCTTAATCAGCCTGACTTTCTCTTCAGCATCCTGTATTATAGCAGGCCCAAAGAAACTCCGTTCTCCTACACCACTCCACAACAGTGGGGTTGTGCATTTCTTTCCATATAAGGCTTCAAACGGTGCCATCTCAATGCTGGCTTGGTAACTATTGTTGTAGGAGAACTCAGCATATGGCAAATTATCATCCCAACTAGATCCATAGTCGAGCGCACAAGCTCTTAACATATCTTCTAAAATCTGATTCACTCTTTCAGTCTGACCATCTGTTTGCGGGTGGAAAGCTGTACTGAATTCCAATCTGGTTCCCAAAGATTCGTGCAACTGCTTCCAGAAATGAGAAGTGAACTGGGTCCCCCTATCAGACACGATACTCTTAGGAACGCCGTGAAGGCACACAATTCTCTTCATGTAAATATCGGCTAGCTTTGCACTAGTATAAGTGGTCTTCACGGGTATGAAGTGAGCTATTTTGGTTAGGCGACAAACTATAACCCAAATAGAATCTTAACCCGATCTGGTCCTTGGTAATCCGGTGATGAAGTCCATTCCAATGGAATCCCACTTCCATTCCGGTACTTTCAAAGGTTGTAATAGTCCTGCTGGTTTCTGATGTTCTGCCTTTACTCGACTACATACATCACACTTAGCGATGTATTCCGCTATTTCTCTCTTCAGATTATTCCACCAAAATCTCTCTTTCACATCCATATACATCTTGGTATTTCCCGGATGAATTGAATAAGGTGTTTCGTGAGCTTCTTGCAGAATTAACTTCCTAATATCAGGGTCATTGGCCACACATACACGTTTTTCAAACCACAAAATCCCCTGCTCATCCTCATGAAATCCTTTAGCTTTTCCAGCACTTAAATTGACTTTGATCTCTTCTATTTCCTTGTCTCCTTTCTGAGCTTCACGTATCTTGTCCATCAAGGTGGGATGTACAACTAATGAGGTTACAAACCCTTCAGGTACTACTTCCAATCTGAGGTCCTTAAATGCCTTGCATAAATCCTCGGGTAATTCTCCTACTGTAAGGCCATTCACATACACTTTTCGACTCAGAGCATCTGCTACCACATTAGCTTTTCCCGGATGGTATTGAAGACTTAGATCATAATCTTTAATAAGTTCCAACCATCTTCTTTGTCTCATATTCAATTCCTTCTGTGTAAATATGTACTTCAAACTTTTGTGGTCCGTGATCTCTGGTTGCTTGGAAAGAGGTTTGCAAACAAAAAAACAAAGGAGGATTAGGTGTACTTAATCTCAAAGTCCAAAATGAAGCTCTGTTGCTGAAGGCTTTACATAAATTCTATTCCAATAATGACACCCCCTGGGTACAACTTATTTGGAGAACATACTATACAGGGAAGGTTCCTCACGCTTTGGCTCCATGTGGCTCTTTCTGGTGGAAAGATGTATTTAAACTGAACCCAACCTTTAGAGGAATAACTCAATGTGAGGTGTTATCTGGTTCTAGTGTTCTTTTCTGGAAGGATAATTGGCTAGGATTGGAAAACTCCAGTTCCTACCCAAGAGCTTACTCCTATGCCCAGAAAGAGGATATTTCTGTGCAAGAATTCTTAACTACTAATGATTTACAGCCCTCTTTCATCTGCCCTTGTCACCACAGGCCTTAAACGAGATTAGAGCTCTGCAGCAAGCATCCCTTCATGTCTCTTTAGATGGCAATGCGGCTGGTGACAGTTGGATCTTTCAATGGGGGTCAAAGAGCTATGCTGCCAGTAAATACTATAAATTCTGTCACAGAAATATCACTCCTCATGATGCTTTCCTGTGGTTATGGAAATCCAAATCGACACCGAAGCTTAAGTTCTTCTGTTGGCTTCTACTTGCTGATAGACTCAACACCAGGAACATGCTTAGAAGGAGACATTTTAATATTGGAAACAACTACTCTTGCTTGCTTTGCAATTCTGCTCCAGAGGAAACAGTGGAACATCTGTTTTTTCATTGTCCTTTCAGTAGAGAATGCTGGAGTGAACTTGGTTTTAGTTGGGGGCCTGCTAACAACAGATTGACTATGGTCTCCTTTGGTAAAGATAATTGGAATGCACCCTTGTTTATGGAGATATTCACCACAGCTGCTTGGAGCATTTGGAAGGAGCGGAACAGATTACTTTTCGAAGGCTTCCCACATTCCTTGACTTCATGGAAAGTTAGATTTAAGGAAGATTTCTCTTTGCTTCAATATAGGACTAAGTCCTCCTTACACCCCTATATTTTCTCTTTAGTTAATAGACTTTGAAAACTTTGGGGCTAGGCCCCTCTACTTGTAAATATGTAATGTTTTGGCTGTTTAATCAGAGGCAGTAGGAGCCTTTCCTACTGTCATAAAGCTTCAAAAAAAAATACCTCACATCTTTTTCCCATTAGATAGGGTCTCCAAGTTTTCAGGACATGCACTACTGATGCTAACTCGAGATCATGAGTTGGATAATTTGCTTCATGTTTCTTGAGTTGTCTAGAGGCATAAGATGCCACTCTGCCTTCCTGCATCAACACACTTCCCAAGCCTTGGCGTGAAGCATCACAGTATACTTGGAATTCCTTCTCCAAATCAGGTAAGCATTGAACTGGGGCTGAAACAAGACGTTTCTTCAACTCCTGAAAACTGGCTTCGCATGCCTCTGTCCACTCAAATTTCTTCTCCTTCTTCAATAATTCCGTCAAGGCCTTGGCATTCTTGGAGAAGTTTTCAATGAATCGTCGGTAGTATCCTGCCAGGCCCAGAAAACTTCGTAATTCACCAACATTCTTCGGTGGTTCCCAATTAGTTACAGCTGAAACCTTTTCAGGATCCACTGCTATACCTTCCTTGGACACCACATGGCCTAAAAATCCGACTTGTTCTAACCAAAACTCACACTTGCTGTACTTGGCATACAACTTATGTTCACGTAGTCTCTGCAATACCTGACGCAAGTGCTCTTCATGTTCTTGGTGACTCTTGGAGTAGATTAGAATATCATCTATGAACACGACCACAAACTTATCCAGAAAATCCATGAACACTTTGTTCATCATATTCATGAAATAGGCTGGTGCATTGGTTAATCCAAAAGGCATTACTGTGTACTCATAAGAGCCATATCTCGTAACAAATGCAGTTTTGGGTATATCCATTTCTCTAACTTTCATTTGGAGGTACCCCGATCGAAGATCGATCTTTGAGAAAACACAAGCACCTTCCAGTTGATCAAATAGTTCATTTATCTTGGGTAACGGGTACTTGTTTTTGATAGTATGCTCGTTTATATCTCTATAATCCGTGACTAGCCTCTGGGTTTGATCCTTCTTTTTAATAAATAAGACTGGTGCTCCCCATGGCGATGAACTTGGACGAATGAATCCTTTCTGGATATGTTCCTCTAATTGCTTCTTGAGCTCTTTCAATTCATCGACGGCCATAGGATAAGGTCTTTTAGCTATTGGCCCTGTTCCCGGCTTCAATTCGATGAGAAACTCTACATCTCTATCGGGTGGCATTCCTGGTAGTTCCTCCGGAAAAACATCTGGGTATTCCTTGACGATAAGCACATCACCAAGGCTAACCCCCTTAAGAGAATTCAGCCTAACCTTCTTAAGTTCGAAACTTGATCTGAACTTAATCTTCCTTTTCTCTGGGGTGGTGAGGGTGATTGCTCTATTTGCACAATCTATGATTCCTTCAAAACGAGTCATCCAATCCATTCCGATGATAACATCCAATCCTTGGGTTTCTAGGATGACTAAGTCTGTTGGGAAGGTGTGTTTTCCGATTTGCAAGTCTAACTGCCTACACCCGGAGTTTACTATCATCTCTCCTCCAGGTGAACTTACCCTAATAGGTTTTCCTAGACTTTCCTCAGCTAACCCATGTTTGTTAACAAAAGCTCTTGATATGAATGAATGAGATGCTCCAGTATCAAATAAAACTAATGCTGGAAAGGAGTTGAGCAAGAACGTACCAATCACAGCATCAGGTTCATCATGAACTTCTTCCACATTGATGTGGTTCACTTGTCCCTTCTGGAAAGGATTGGGCTTGGAATTTTCATCAGCTTTCTTCTCTGGGCATTCAGTTGCATAATGTCCTGTCTTCTTGCACTTGAAGCAGGTCACATTAGACAAGTCTTTCTTCCCTTCATAGTTAGGACGGTGATTACCATTCCCATGGTTATGGCCATGATGATGGTTTCCCCTGGATCCACCATTATTTCCATTGTATCCTCCATTGCTTCCTTTGTTCCCTCCATTGTGGTTATGACCATGATGTTTTTGGCCACTACCAGTGTTGGAGTGATTCCAGGGTTTATGGCTACTGACTTCAGAGGTGTGTTGTTTCTTATATGTCCCTTCAGAATGAACCTTACTTGCACTGTACTTCCTCTTCCTATTCTCTTCCTTTCTTATGTTGTTGTCCAGGGTGATAGCTTGATCCAGCAGAGCTTGATAGTTTGGAGTATATGCCACAGACAGAGGTATCTTCAGTTCTCCCTTAAGTCCATTGAGGAACTTCTCCTTCCTCTTTGCATCAGTGTCAATGTCTTCTGGCGCATACCTTGATAGCATACAGAAGTCATCCATATACTCCTTCAGAGTTCTACCTCCTTGCCTCAGGCTGCGAAATTCCTCTTTCTTCAGGTTCATTATACCTGAGGAGATGTGAGCATTCCTGAAACCTTCCTTGAACGCATCCCAAGTCATGCCATCCAAAGGATGAGTCACTTGATAATTCTCCCACCACAATGCTGCGGTTCCTTCCAACAGGTGTGCAGTGAACCTCACTTTTTCTGCCTCAGAACATTCACAAGTTACTAAGTCCTTGTTGATTGAACGGAGCCAATCATCCGCCACTATTGGTTCAATAGAAGAGGAGAACTTATTAGGCCTAAGCCTTAGGAATCTAGCAAGTCTGTCCACTGGGGGTGGTGGTGGAGGTGGCGGGTTGTTGTTGTTGTGGTTGTTGTTGTTATTGTTGTTGGTTGCTGCAATGAACTGAGTCATCATATTCATCAACTGAGCTTGAGCGGCCATCAGTTGTTGCATGACGTCGTCGTTGTTGGTATCACGACGAGGAGGCATCTGTAGGGTTTTTTAGCATAGATGAGTGAAAGATAGACAGAACTAAGAGAAGAAAAATCCTACCCATGCACAAAGCAACCAAGTCAACACAAACAACACTCATAAGACAACTTGAAAAGAAAAAGTCTACTTAGCAAAACGAAACAAATAGTCTAAGTTGATTTAATAAAACAACAGAGTCTGCAAACCAAACATTCTATCCTTGTCACACCACAAGGTGGAGATCAATGTTTTAAAAAGAACGACGAACTAAACGAGGGAGAATATGGTGGTCCAACTACTAAGTCTAAACTTCGTCCATAACGTCCTCTTCATCTTCTTCGACTTCCTCGATGGTGATGCCTTCTTTCGTAAGGATCTCCTTGTAGTCATTCACCTCCTTCTCCAAGGCCTCGTTCTTCTCCTGTAACTTTGTCGTCTCCCGGTGCAGAGTCTCGATTGCTTCCTTCTCCAGGACTTCAATCTTCTCTTGTAGCATTCTCTTCTCACGGCGTAGAGTCTCGATCAAATCTCGATCAGCTTCGAACTTGACGTCGTTGCTCAGAATTTCATCCTTCAAGGTCTTGATCTCCTTGTTCTTGTCTCTAATTCTCTTTTCTTGATTTTGGAACTTCTTCTCTTGAGCTCGGAATTTCTCCTCTTGAGCGTTGGCCACCTATTCTTGGGCTTCGATCTTCTTTTGGGTCTCCTTGACTTGTGCCATTATTTCATCATTCTTCAACAGCTCATTGCGCCTATCCTCTTCTAGTTGCCAGAGGTGAAGTTCTAAGTCTTGGAGATATGGGTACAAAGGTTCTGGTTTGTTTTTGTCTTCCTCGCTAACACAGTAAGGAATCCCATATTCGTCACGTTGGCCAAGGTGAGCAAAGTAGTGGTCTTTTAACCCCTCTTGGAATTGCAAGCAAAGACGTCCTATTAGCTCCTGCGTGACGAGATTCAGCCCTTTCTCCAAGGAGTCACTAATCGACTTGTACTGGATGTCTTCGGTCTTGGGTTCAGTCTGGTGCCCTTGTTGGTAAAGGCGAATTCCCCATAAGTCTTCTTTGTTGAAGTGCTTCAGCTGGCTAGCCTTGATGATGGGTATTGGAAGTGCCAACAGTTCTACTAACTCTAGAAGATATCTTCCAAAGCGCATGTCCTTGAAGTCCTCCGCGGTTTGATACATGAAGAACGACATCCTTAAGTGATAAAGGTAGAGTTTATTAAAACAAGACAAAGGTAAGATATACTAATCGTGGTGTACTTAAGTACTTAGAGAAAAAGAAGTTCTTTTCTAACAGGTGATCAACACTATTATGAACTCTTTGTAAGTCGGATATTCACTATAGTGAGAGAGACAGACACCCGGCCAGCCACTTATAATTGTGGAATAGGTCTCATGTACGCGGACATGTAAGGTTAGTCCCGGGCCGCTTCATCCCACTATGCCGCTAGGATCCAACATACTTCAAAGATGGTAATATTATGATCAAAAAGAGGCTTAACAAATCCTAAGGGCTCGAACCTACAGGCAACACTTTTGCTCTGATACCATTTTGTAGCGCCCCATCTTTTAAATAAAGATGGAACACCTGTGTTATGTGCTAGTCCCTGGATCAGTGCCAGCACCACAGTACAAAATATATAGTATCATTGCATAAGTATCAAATACTACAACGAGATCCAAAAATAGCCAAGTATAGCTTTATTACAAAGTGCATAGTCATGAAGACTAGCTAAAATATTCAGAGTTCACAACGAAAATAAAAGCAACGGGCCTTCTCTTCTAGCATACGCCACAAGCAGACATGTTGGGTGTAGAATCGAGTCCAAACTTACTCCTCATCAGAATTACCTGCACATTTGAATATGCAGCCCCCGTAGGAGGTCAATACAATGAAGTATTGGCAAGTGACTATGGTGGATAAATTATGACAAGTCTAATTCTATATGCATATTTGTCTTGGTGGAGTTTGTAGGCTATTTTGCAGAAAGCCAGTTTTCTCCTATCTTTTGTAAAACACTTTTGTATTTCAAAGACTTGGCACCAAGGGATGAAGCCCAAGTGCACCAATAAATTCTTTCCTTAGTCAAATTTTACTTTACGAAAACCATGTTGAGATTCTTCCGTCCATCCTTGTCCAGTTGCTCGAAGTAGTCCATCACCGGGGACACGGCTGAGTACTCAGTTTGTTGACTCTGCAGAGGTTGTGCACTTTCACCTTAAGACCCAATTAACCTAGACATCCTATACACGCGGAGTGCATTAAGGAAAGGAGAGAATTGAGACAAGAACTTTCAGGAGAAGAATACAACCATACTAGCAAGACCCGTTCCACCTATCAACTCTACATCTGCTTGTCAAGCTGACAGGTTGCACTCTCACAACTTAGTAGTTCTAGACAGAGCCCATTGTCAGAAGGTTGCATGGGAAGCTTCTAAACTTGGAGGGACTTAGAAATCTCTTTGTTCCTGGGTGGCCGTCCACAAGTGCGCTTCTGGGTGACAACCACCATACTCATGGCCCTAAGTAGAATAGAAATTCATCCTAGGCAAAGACAACCACAAGCATGGTCCCAAAAGCCACTCAACATAAACCAAACAACCAATTCCACCCAGAAGTGCATTCAAGGTTTTAACACTTAGCAATAATTCTATAACATGATAAGTAAACTCTTTTATATCATAGCTAAGCATCTAATAAAACTTTTGGTGGCTGCATGGGGAGGGATGGCTACACACTACTAGGATATTTTCAAAGTGTAAACTAACTTAGCATTATAAGATAGTTCAAAATTTCCCTATCATGCATACTACTCAAAATCTACTAATAATGCATATAGAAAATATAGGATAGATTATGAATGTCACTTGCCTTGGTAACAAGAGGAACAAGCACAGCAAGAGTAACAATCACAAGGACCTTCCTCCTCTTCACAATCTAGAGACAAACAATAACACTAAATAAACACACAAGCATAACACTTAAAATATCAAGACAAAAATTTGTATGCATGCTTAATATGCAATGAACTTAATAAGACCATATAATTACCATTTTAATCTCTCTGTTATTAATGCATAAAAATGCAATGATCAATATTTTAATATTTTATTTAATCATATAAAATATTGAGCATATTAGTAGTTTTAAGTTCTAAAACCAATTTCTTTAAGTCTATTAGGAGAAGTTTCAAATAAAACTCATGTTACACTCTCTGGAGAGAGGACATTAATAAATCTCCAAAACAATTGGATTTATTTGGAAAGAGATTTTATTAATTAAGTTATAGATTTAATATCCGAAAGCTAAATAATTAAATTCCGCAATTTAATATACACTAAAAGGATAAACTAATGAAACCATATTAAACTACACGAGCAGAGCTTCACGTGGATATAAAATTCATCAAATTTGGATGGACAGAACAAAAGTTATGAATTTTGTAAGTTTGTGTTGTTTTCTGTTTTTACAACAATTTCTCAGCGAAAATAGAAAATAAAGATGCCACGCGGCGCTCTCTGATTGGCCGATACCGGTTCGGCGCGGATCGCGTACGCGAACCGTCCGATCTATTTTAAAACGAACGCTCCAGATCCACCCGATCTAGATCCATTGGATCTAGATCCGACGGCCCGGATCAAAAGGGGTGGACGGGCGACCTGGTTCGCCGGCGAACTCATGCCCGCGGCGGCGCCATCGTCGGCATACGCGTTTCCGGCGAGATACGACGAGCGGGCAAGAACGACACGTACCGCTACGAAGAGGAGGTCGAGGCGGAGACGTTGGCGCGACAGGGGTCTTCGGCGTGCTTCCCTTCTCCTCTTAAAGCTCGCCGGAGATGGAGATGGCGGCGGTTTGCTTCGGTTGATCACGGACGCGATGATCTGAAGCAGTAGAACAACACTGAAGATGTTAAGGGCGTGCGCGCGCTAACTGGGAGTCGGAAGAGAGACGCGGGAGGACTCGAGGTGCTCTGTGCTCACCGGAGTTTGAAGATTTTGGCGGCGGCGGTGGCGTCGGATGCGGCTTGATCTCGAACGGCCTGGAGGCGGGCTGGTTAGGGTTTTCGGGTGCGAGGAGGGCGGTGGAGTCGTGGCTTAAATAGGACGGCACGGGTGGTCTTGTTCCGCAAGAATCGTGAAGATTTGCACCGTGTTCGTCTCGAACTCCTCCGGATAGAAATCGAGTCCGTTGAGATCCTGCTGGGGAAGAAGATGAGGTGGGGCCGGGCTGTCAGCGACTGAGGGGGGAGATGGGCTGCTGTTGGGCCTCTGCGCTGCGCCTGCGCTGCGCGCACGGGAAGAAACGAAGTGGGCTTCGGCCCAGATTGGGTCGGGTCGTTCTTCTCTCCCCTTTTTTTTTACAAAACATTTTCTGTTTTCAAACCTTTAATTCAAATTTGATTTTAAAACTTAGCCAAAACTTTTCAGAAAAATACATAAAAATATGTTTTGAAAAGCTAATTTAATTTATAACTTTTTGATATCATTTTGCTAAATAAATAAAATAATAAAATACAGATTTGTATAAGAAGCTCAAATAGACCTCTTTATTGACCACAACTTTATTTAAACTTATAATTAAAATTCAATTTACTCTCTATGTGATTTCAATGCCATACTTTTATGATGTATGATGCATGAATGCAAAGTTTTAAATTGTTTTGAGAAATTTGGGAGGTTACAATTATTTGTGCACCAGTATATTTTATATTAAGATATATCATTTGAAAATTTTATAACAACTTTGGAAAAGGTTTTAGTTTTAATTCATTTCTCATTTAGAATATATTAATCATTTCATGCTTTGAAAATAAATGAAATTCATTTAAACAAATGAAATGTTTATTTGGATAATTCATTAATTTTAATTTATGAAGTTTTAAAGTTATAAACTATAGGCTTATAATTTCCAAACCATATTTTAAACTTAGTTAAAAGAGTGAAAACCATTTGGCAAATAGATCATGTTTTAAATAGTTTAAAAGAACACTTATAAATATTATTTTAATTTATGAATATGATTTGAGGGTTTGTAAAACATTTGTCAAATTAGCTATTGAGGTTTTAATAGTTACAATGGATAATAAATTGTTTACTTGAAACAACTTTGGAGAAAAAGGTTAAACTGAAATATTTGAAATATTAAACCTTTTTATCATGTTTAAAGTCTTTTGTAGTTGATTTTCTTATGTATTTTAATATTTTCTTTTAATCAAAACAAAATGTTTTAAATTCTAGTGATTTTCAACATTATAATATGTTGGGATGTTACATTGTGCCTCCTTGCCCGCACCACCATTCGTTCGCCCACGATTTGGTAGTAAGCATGCCTCCATTGATGACGCGTGCTGACGTCATCATCTGCTTTTATTTTCTGAAAATCATTTATTCTTTTCTGTAATTCATTAATTTATGAAATGTGGGATCCCCTTGTCAGAAATTTATTCATTTCCAAAATGTTCTCTGTAATTGTTAAAAATCTAACATGTGGGTACAATTTTATTATTCAATTTCATAGATGTTTAAATTGTTTTCAAATTGTTTAATCGTTGGAAAATCATAACTAATTCATTTTAGTTCAGAAAAATATGATTTTTATATCAAAATTTGTAGAAACGTAAGATCAATCTAATTAAACCCAAATCATGCTTATTTAAACAACTTTGAACCATGTTCATAATAGAAGAACAATTACAAAATTTCTTTTAAATATGGAGTTTGTCGAATGGCACCTATCGGGCATTCGCACCCCATTTAAAATGTTCTTCCATGCGTAGGGTTTACATTTAAATCCTTTAAGTTGTCATGCATACATTGTGCGCATTGCATCGATGCCATGGTTGAATGTTGTTTCCTGTTTCTTTTCCGGTGTTTCGTTTTCCGTGGTAGAATGCGAATCCGAAGTGGAGTTCGACAACACCGAAGGCTTGATGGATCATCGTGGACATACTCAAGCAGGAATCCATGATGGGTTATCCTTGGTTATCTCGATCAAGTGAAGCCGAAGTTTTCCAAAAGCTTTATATCTTGTTACTGAAGAGCAAGGCAAGCATAACCTCTTATCTGCACATATACGATTTCAAAGTATTTGATTCTGGTATTATGCATGCGATTCAAATGTGGTTTTGAGTTGAGGTATAGAGTGTCCTAAGTGTTGCATCGCGAGAGTCTGCTATGCTTAGCCCTGCTTAGATCTTGCTTCTGCTCCATCCGGTTGATGAATCAGAGCTGTGAAGGATGATATGGAATGTGAGAGATGTGTTGAATATGCTAAAGGCTTGGATGGGAGGCGACATAGGGATTGTGGTGGGTTGTTCCATTCTTGCCGACCTAGGAACTGAGTTCTCGTCTTTGGAACCAAGACTATTCGTGCATCCACACAGGGCTCAGAAACCCCTCGACCCCAACTTGTCTAGCCTACTACGTGAAGCCACTAGTTCGAGTTTTCCATTTGCGTTTGCGGTAAAATGAGTTGAAGAGAATTAGGGCCAGGTTCAAGTGGGTTGCGGTCACAGATCTTGGACTTGGCAACCCGCATTAGAGACCGCTGCACGTGGTCAGATCTACTGTTGTGGCTCATGGACATTGGCGAAGCTTGGGAAAGGTCGTGGCCAACCCTCCTGCCGGCACTCCCAGGAAGAGTGCTAATACGTTGGCGCATCAGTTGGTTGGTGTGTGAGGGTAGTTACACCCCCTGCAGGGTAAATCTTTTCGGAAAGCCGTGTCCACGGTTATGGACGACTTGGTACCTTACGTCTGATGATCATTGATAACCTGAATCTAATTATAAAACTTGCCAACTAAGGGAGGATTGCTTCCTCGGGTTGAGAGAGGGGGTGATTCTGGTGGGTGGTACAACTCATGATGATCTGGTGGAGACTGAAGATGTTGTTGAACCTAGTGTTTCACTCTCTTATCCCATTTTAAAATCTACTGATGCGAGATTCTCTTCTCCCTCGATTTGAGAAAAAAACTGGCTTTATGCAAAGGACATTCATGATTACTCCCTGAACGAGCAGATATATAATATGTTAAATAAGTCTTGTTGAGTACTCCCGTACTCATCCTTGCGAATTATTTTGGACTTGTGTGTTTTCCGGACATCGACATCGACGAGTAGGTTGGGATTACCAGATGGCAGCCTGGAATCTATGGATTGGGACGTCGCCGTTATGCTTTGGCCTCTTAGGCCTTTTGCTAGTTTTGCTATGTCTAATAGCATAATCCGCCTTCTGTTATATTGGTGATTGACAGGTCAGTGACCTTATTTTCATGATATTTGCTTCTTCGCTCTATTAAGAGCTTAATATATTGCTTCTTATGTTGTAGTGTCTTTGTTGTGTTACCGATTTCAACTGTTGGCTCTCGAGATCTTTGTTAGGCTTATCTCAGATTGAGATCTCAGATTTGTCTAGCCTGGCTCTTGGGGGTGCTACAACAACTACCAACAAGAAGAAGTATCCTTCGATGTAGTGCCCTTCAAAAGCGCCTACCATGCCATCATTGGCAGGCTGGCTTTTGCCACCATCATGGCAAGACCATGCTATGTCTACAACAAGCTCAAGATTCCTGGACCCAACGGCGTCATAAAAATAAGCGGTAGCTTTAAGAAGGCGCGGGAGTGCGAGCTGGGCAACGCCGTCTTCGCAGAAGCCGTCATCAGCAAAGGCGAACTTGCAGGTTACCTGAAGGAAGTCAAGCAGGAGCCTATGCCGGACATAAAGAAGCCTCCAACTGCACACGACCTCACCTTCACAGCAGGTTCCCACTCCAAGAAGACGAAAATTGATGACAAGGACACTGAGAAGACGACGAACATCGGCACCAACCTTAGGGACAAATAGGAAGGCGAGCTCGTCAAGTTCCTCCGTGAGAATCGAAACATCTTTGCATGGTCTCCATCAGACATGCCTGGAGTCCCGAGAGAACTTGCCGAGCACTCCCTCAATGTCGCAAAAGACGCCAAGCCAGTCAAGCAAGGCCTTAGGCGTTTTGGTCTAGAGAAGAAGAGATCTATAGGACAAGAAATAGCGCGACTTACAGTCGCAAACTTCATAGAAGAGGTCATTCATACAGAATGGTCCGCAAACCCTGTACTCGTACCTAAAAAGAACACGAAGGCGTTGCACATGTGCATCGACTTCACTGGCTTAAACAAAGCCTGTCTGAAAGACCCTTTCGCCTTACCGCGAATAGACCAGGTTGTAGATGCTACCGCAGGGGCAAAATTACTATGCTTTTTGGATGCTTACTCCGATTACCACCAGATCTAGATGAAGAAGTCTGATCAAATCAAGACTTCTTTCATCACGCCTTTCGGTTCCTACTGCTATTTAACAATGCTTTTCGGGATAAAAAACGCAGGTGCGACGTACCAAAGGTGCATCCAAAGATGCCTACACGACCATATTGGCCGTAACGTACACGCCTATGTCGATGACATTGCAGTCATGACAAAACGTGAAGACGATCTATTAGCCGATCTCAAAGAAACTTTTGATAACTTGAGAAAGTACAAGATGAAGTTAAATCCAGGAAAATGCATTTTTGGCGACCCGGCAGGAAAACTCCTTGGTTTCATAGTTTCTCAGAGACGAAGTTAATCCTGATAAAATAAATGCCATCATGGATATCAAGCGGCCTACATGCCTCAAAGATATCCAGCGCTTAACAGGATCAACAACCGCTGTAAGCCGATTCATAAGCAGGCTTGGTGACAAAGCTTTACCCCTCTACCGCCTTCTCAAAAAGTCGGACAAATTTGAGTGGACAGATGAAGCCGAAACCGCCTTAGCTCAATTGAAAGAAGCCTAAGTCAGCGCACCAATACTCGCAGCACCAAGACCTCAGGAACAGATGCTACTATACATGTCAGCAACAAACTTGGTGATCAGCGCAGTCATAGTCGTCAAAAGACCAGTGGAGGGACAAGCAATCACCGAGCAAAGACCAGTCTATTACATAAGCGAAGTCTTTTCGGAGTTGTTGGGGATATACCAACCAGGGGTATCTCTAACATGGATCAAACCGGCTAGTCCAGGGTGGCCCAAGGGTGGTAAGGCTGAAGCCTGCCAGGCGGCCGAGATAGCTGATGTACAAGGAAGTAGGCGGACGGTCCAAGGAAGGCGGAAGGCCGAAGCCCATCAAGCTACCAAGCACAAGACGGAAGGTGACAACTAAGCCAGCAAGGTCTAGGACTCTGTTTACTCGCTGGACAAGTACTTTCCTTGTATCCTGGGGTCTGGCCGCCTATATAAGCCGGCCACCAGGAAGCCTTTAGGGCACGCTTCGATACGTTCAACACGCATCATACCCATTGTAGCCTGTTCACGGATATTTGCCTCAGAGTGAATTATAGCAGCACGTAGGATCTCGCCACCGCTGCGGGATCCGAAGCTGGGTAAACTCGCCGTGTTCAATCCCGTCCTCGACGACTCCAACCTTATTCCCCACAATCCATACGTAGGCTAGAGGACCCCCGTCTCCTATCAAATATGCCGATACCACGACAGTTGGCGCCCACCGTGGGGCATAAGGTTCCTGGCGTCACGTTCCAGGCGGGAACACTTGGCGGCGTGGGCAAGCAGATCGCCGTCAGCCGTGTCACTAGGTATGGCGGCCACAGCTACGTCAACTCAGATGAGTCCTCGCTCCCGGCAGACGACTACCTTATCGGGTGCGCAATCGTACCGATTGGGGGGATTGACATCTTCATCGGGTACACGCCAGAGGCGTACGGCCTACCGCGTTTCTACGACCCCACCCACCAACCCTTCGACCAAGCAGTCGGCCGGATCTGAATCCGCCTTCTCCCAGGAGTCGGCCGGATCTGACTTCCACTTCGTCGGAGTTGTCGGACTGCGATCCCACTCCCAGCCGGAAAACAACGATCCTGAGTCAATCTTTCATGCTCTCCAGGAGGATGCGATGTCAGATGCCGGATCTAGATCTACTGTTCAAGTCAACGTGGACTCTGATTCTGATGATGATGCTAGTCTCTTCGAAGAGAAAATCAAAAGCCTCTTTTCCAGTGATAATCTGGTTCCTTCAGAGGCCATAGCGGATACAAACATGCCTGATAAGCTGGCTATGATGGTTGTCATCGGCCATGAGTCAACCCCATTCGCTTCTAAAACGCAAGATAAACCGGCAGAAGATGCCGGCAACACCGAAGCCGGTCAACTCATTGACGGTTCCGACAAGGTGCGCGCAAAGAAGAAAACTGGTCTCGAGAAAGGCGGTAGCAGCAAACCCACGGATTTGCTCTCCATCATCAAAGAAGTAGAGGAGATTATGCATACTCCGGTGAACAAGGATACCCCACTCGACGAAGTGGAAGAACTTAGGCTCAATATGCTTAAGCACTCTGACTTCCTGTGCAAAAGAGAGGAGCATGTTGAGAGCCTTGCAAAGAAGATCGAGAAAGAGCAAGAAAAGATGTCGGCAAAAACGGGCCGGCAGCTTTTCGAAGGAAAAAGGCCATCAAAAAACCGCCGTGATAAGGAGCCGATTCGTGCAACAACAGCAGCTCAAGATCTTGGGTTTGACTGGCGCACAGCACCACAGCGTGTGGACAGAAGGGGGATGTCTTCTTCTGCACCCCCATCCTTAACGCTGCTGCTGTGCTAGACACCCTAGATGACAAGACTTACACGACGGAGGGAACTGGCCAACGCAAGACACTTCGTGAGCAAGGACCTAGAACAGCAAGCCCGCGCTGACTCCTATGGCCACATGGCGGATGCCCGCGGGGGAGATCTAGAATCCAAGTCGGGAAAGTGCAAAGCCGCACCTGGTGCTGACCCTGAAGGCCCGTCCGGCTTCAGTAGCCATGGCGATAAAAGGAGAGCAACGCCACCTCCAAAGAAGACGCCACCACCTAAACCAAGGTGGGACGATAAATCGCGGACAGGAAGCAGAGGAGACCTGCCACCTCCAACCCAGCCAAGGCGCGGTAATGTCGGTAGCCGGGACAAAGGACAGCCGCCTAAAAAAGATGCCAGTAACGATCCTCCCAGGAGAGGTCGAAGCCGGTCTCCGCAGCGCAGCACCGGCACCAAAAGGAAGGAGGCGGCAGAAGGGCCCAGACACAGCATAAGCCGGGCAGCACAGGACGAGCCAAACGCAAACAGAGGCGGACAGCAACTCGATCCAAAAGACGCACGACATCGCCTACAAGACATAGCAAGAGGAAGGGAGCCGCTATACTCTGGACCATAGTGCTTTGGCGACGGCATCCACAGAGAGCCGTTCCCCAAGGACATGACATCAGTGTCTAAAAATTGTCCTAGGTACAATGGCCTCGTTAAGCCGGATTCGTGGCTAGCTGATTATGCCATGGCCATAGAAATTGCCGGCGGAAGCAATCACATTGCCGTCCGCTACCTACCTCTCATGTTAGAAGGCACGGCAAGGGCTTGGATCGACAACCTTCCTGAAAAGTCTATCCACAGCTGGTACGACAAGGAAAAGGTTTTCTCCCAGCACTTCCAAGGAACATACAAGCGTCCAAATACCTACACGGATTTGCAACGCTGTATTCAGAAGCCGGACGAAACCATGAAAAAATTTGTCAGCCGTTGGATCTCCGAAAAGGCCAACTGTCATGGTGTTTCGGACGCACATGCTATCCATGCCTTTTACACGGGCCTACAGAAAAAGTCCCTGCTCCGTCACCGGCTCGTCCGCGAGCAAGTCACGGACCGTGGCGAGATGCTCAACCTAGCCGCCCAATACGCGGCAGCAGATGATGACGCACGTGACGATGATCCAGACGTCAGCACCGCACCAAGGCGGAACAACAAACGCAAGCAAGCAATGGAAGACAAAGCCGGGCCTTCTAACGTGGTAGTCGTTGCGTTCCAAGGGAGCGCTGGCAAAAAGAAGTGGAAGAACAAGAAAGATAATCGTGACGCTGGCTCAGGCCCAAAGGCGGCACGTATCCCTTACGAGCAGGCAAATTTTTTGCCATGCCCCATCCACGCCTCACTCGGAAAGGTCAACCATATGCTCAACGAGTGCCGCTTCATGGACGACTTCAAAAAGAATCCCACAGTTGGCTGGAAGTCAAAAAAGTCAAAGAAGTACGACAAGAAAGACAACAGGGATGACGAGGATGACGACGACATGTCAATCTCAAGCGATGACGACGTTGCCGCCAAGAAAAAGAAGCCATACCCGATGGATAAGGCGGAGATGCGCGAACTCAACGCGAGAATGCCAGACGTCCCTCAGTATTTGAACTGGTCTGAGGCGTCAATCACTTGGGATGGGTCCGACCACCCTGATCATGTTCCTCACCCAGGCAAATACGTCCTTGTCGTCGACCCCATTGTCGACAACTTCAGACTCACAAAAGTACTCATGGATGGCGGCAGCAGCCTCAACATCCTGTACTATGACACACTAAGCCGCATGAACTTGTCTGAGGATCAGCTTGATCATAGCAACCTCACTTTTCATGGCATAGTGCCTGGCAGACAAGCAAAGTCAATGGGGAGCATTAGGCTGAAGGTAAATTTTGGACGAAACGAGAACTACCGCTCAGAGTTCCTCCGGTTTGAAGTTGTCCCCTTCAAAAGCGCCTACCATGCAATCTTCGGATGACCGGCTTTTGCCAAGTCCATGGCAAGGCCGTGCTACATATACATCAAGCTTAGAATGCCGGGGGAAAATGGAACCATCACGGTTTACGGCAACTTCAAGAAAGCTAAGGTGTGCGAGCGTGGCATGGCCGCCTTCAAAGAAGCCGTCATCCACAAGGAAGAGCTTGCGCTACTTAAGGCGGACCCATACAACTCCATGCCCAAGCCAAAGATTGATGTCAAGAAGACCTTTGAAGCTTCCGAAGACACCAAAAAGGCGGACCTCATCCCAGGTGACAAATCTAAGCAAGTTGTCATCGGCTCCAACCTTGACAGCAAATAGGAAGGCGCGCTCGTTGAGTTCCTCCGTGAGAATCGTGACATCTTTGCATGGTTGCCATCCGACATGCCTGGTGTACCGAGTGAACTTGCCGAGCACTCACTCAACGTCATAAAGGGATCCAAGCCGGTGAAGCAAGCAACAAGACGCTTTGGTGATGAGAGACGTAAGGCTATAGGGAAGGAGATAAATAGGCTGAAGGCCGCCAATTTCATAAAAGAAGTTGTACACACCGATTGGGTGGCAAATCCTGTACTTTTCCCAAAGAAGAATAAAGAGTTGAGGATGTGTATCGACTATACCGGTGTTAACAAGTGTTGCCCAAAGGATCCCTTTGAGCTGCCTAGAATTGACCAGGTCATAGACTCCACAGCAGGCTCCGAGCTACTTTGTTTTTTGGACGCCTACTCAGGGTACCACCAAATCAATATGAGGGAGTCGGATCAACTGAAAACATCTTTCACCACTCCGTCTGGGACTTTTTGCTACATCACGATGCCTTTTGGCCTGAAGAATGCATGCGCAACATACCAGCGTTGTATGCAAAATTGCCTGCACGAACAGATCGGCTGCAATGTTCACGTCTACGTAGACGACATTGCGGTGATGTCGAAAAAGAAGGTGGATCTCCTAGAGGATTTGGAAGAAACCTTTCAGGATCTCCAAAAATACCAGATGAAACTCAATCCCGCCAAGTGTGTTTTCAGCGTTCCAGCCGGCAAACTACTCGGATTCATCATCTCAAAACGAGAGATCGAAGTTAATCCGTAGAAGATCAAGGCTATCCAAAACATATCCAGACCTACTTGTCTGAAGGATGCCGGGGAAAAGGCAATGCCCCTCTACCGGTATTGAAGAAATCCGACAACTTTGAGTGGACAGCAGAAGCAGATGCCGCCTTGCAGCAACTTAAGGAGGCTCTCGTATCCGCTCCAATATTGGCAGCACCTCGATCGCAGGAACCAATGCTGCTCTACAACGCGGCAACTGGAGTAGTTGTCAGCGTTGTCTTGGCTGTGGAAAGAAAGGAAAGCGAAGCCGCGACGTCTGAGCAACGTCCGGTTTACTTCATCAGTGAAGTCTTCTCCGCCTCCAAGCAGAGGTATCCACATTAACAAAAGCTGGCTTACGGTGTATTCTTCGCCGCCAGAAAGCTTAGGCATTACTTCTAGGAGCACACAGTGACAATAGTCAGCAGGGCACCGTTGGGAGACATAATCAACAACGCAGAGGCAACAGGCCGAGTTGCTAAATGGGGCATCGAGCTTGCCGCCTTCGATATAGTCTATAAACCACGGACCGCCATTAAGACTCAAGCACTCGCAGACTTTGTTGCCGATTGGACAGAAGCCATAAAGGAAACGGTACTCCCCGAGTCAGAATATTGGGTCATGCACTTTGACGGATCAAAGATGCTCAAAGGCTCGGGGGTCGGAGTTTTTCTACGCACACCCAAAGGTGACAAGCTCAACTACTTATTACAGATTCATTTCACATCAAACAATAACATCGCTGAGTATGAGCTTTGCTTCACGGGTTACACGTGGCAAACGACCTTGGCATCAAGAGAATCCTCTGCTATGGCGACTCTGATTTAGTCGCGCAGCAAGTAAGCAGCACATGGTACGCGAAAAGCACAACAATGGCGGCTTATAGGGCCAAAGTTGACGAATTCGCCAAAAAATTCATGGGCTACGAAGTCTGGCATGTTCCAAGAGCTGAAAACGAGGCGGCAGACACCCTCGCCAGACTCGGGTCAGAACGCAAAAAAGTGCCAAAGGACATATTCCTGGAACATTTGCATAAGCCGTCCATTAAGGGCGCCGACAAGCTTGACCCCGATGCAGAAGAACCAGTAGAAGCGGAAAGTTTCGTCGTCTACTTGGTACAGCCGGATTAGACTGTCCCATACCTCGATTTCCTAATCGACAAGAAGTTACCGGAGGATGATGAGGTGTTGAAAAGGCAGATCATAAGGCGAGCCAACGCATTCACAATAATCAAAGGTGAGTTGTAGAAGCAAAGCACGTGCGGTATCTATCAGCGGTGCATACTGCCAGAAGAAGGCCGGAAAATTCTGAAGGACATACACATCGACACTTGCGGGCATCACGCCTCGGCCAAGTCCATTGTGTCCAAAGCTTTCCGCCAAGGTTTCTACTGGCTAACCGCCAAAGAAGACGCCGAGCACATCGTGAAAACATGTAAAGGCTGCCAGTTGTACGCCCGCCAACCTCACATGCCGGCACAAGAGCTCAGAACAATTCCAATCACTTGGCCGTTCGCGGTCTGGGGCTTAGACATGGTTGGTCCCTTCAAGAAGGCACGTGGTGGGTATACCCACCTATTGGTCGTTGTCGACAAGTTCACTAAATGGGTTGAGGCCAAGACGATCAGCAAACTTGACGCGCGAACAACCACTAATTTCCTCTAGGGAATTATCTCTCGGTTCGGAGTTTCACACAACATTATCACTGATATTGGCAGCAACCTATCTCAAGGCGATATTGAAGAATACTGCAATGATCTAGGCATCCGGCTTGATTTGGCATCCGTGTCACACCCTCAATCAAATGGGCAAGTAGAGCGTACAAACGGCTTAGTCCTTTCAGGGCTTAAGCCCCATCTTGAAGCTCCATTACATAGGGCAGCCGTCGATTGGGCAGAAGAGTTACAGTCTGTACTCTGGAATTTGCGCACAACGCCAAACAGATCTACCGGCTATACTCCTTTCTTCTTAGTATATGGCGCAGAGGCGGTGCTACCTACCGACATGAAATACGATTCCCCAAGAGTTCAAGCCTACATCAATAAAGACGTAGAAGGTGCAAGACAGGATAGCCTAGACCTGTTAGATGAAGAAAGAGACGTCGCTCTACATCGCTCCGCCTTGTATCAGCAACAACTCCACCGCTATCACAGCCGGAGAGTGCGGAAGCGAGGCTTCAGAACAGGTGACCTGGTTCTCCGCCTAATTCAAGACAGAAAAGACTTGCACAAGCTATCCCCGCCATGGGAAGGACCGTTTATAGTCACAAAGGCATTGCTCAATGGTTCCTACTACCTAGCCGACATCCGCAACGAAGAAGAAAAGAAAAGGCGCAAGAAGGCGGCAGGAAGGAGAGGAACCAAGCGCAAAGGAGGCATTGACGACCCGTTTGAACAAACAAGATGGCTTTGGAACATTGAGCAGCTACGTCCTTTCTACACTTAGCAATTTATAATTGTAATAAGTTATATATGATTATGAAATAAAAGTCTATGATTCCTCATCTGTGTTGAGAAGCATGCCATCTTTTGTCTTTTCTTGCAATCATATATCCCCTATGTATCTAAGTTACCTGTTTTCTAGCTCCGTGCAAAGGTTCAAACTGGTAGATACTTGCAGCTTTCGAGCTAACCCAAAGCAAAAATCAACTTTTTGCGCCGCCTAATTCCTTTACGTCTGATTACTTCTATGTGGTTCACCTAGTAGTATGTCTTTGGCACCAACATGTTGGCTTTGGTTTCTGATTCTAAACATATGGTTTAGCACTGGTTGTTTCAGCTAAAGTTTCCGGCTGAGGTTTGACAACATACAAACAACCAAGCATATAAGTCAGAGTAAAATTTAGGCGGGCCAAATAATAATACGGCAAAATATAAAACAAGTTTGCTGGCTTCCCGCCTAGCAGTACATCTCCCAAAAGTATTTACAAACATTACAGGTTGAGATATAATTGTTTCAGGGGCAGGAAGAGGCTAGCCGTCAAGACAGAAAGGAAGTCGGCAACAGCAACTCCGGCTCGGGGGTCGCCTACATTAGGCTTGGGGGCTGACAATCTCAGCCCCAGAGCTATCGCTCCCCTCCGCCTCGGCCGTGTCGGCAGCTCCAGCTTCTCCAGCAACAGGCACAGGATGGCGCCGATAAGACCGTCGTATCAACCATGTCGGCAACCCGAGTGGCATAGCCGGCAATGTTGTTCAGCACAACAGCCGGCTGGACCTCGCTGCCGTCTTCATAAGTAGACGGCATGCCCTCGGTGACGACTCCTATCTCCGCCTCGGGGTAATGCGCCATGAATAATCCAAGCGCAGTCTTGGCACCACCCCGCGCCGCCGACTTCAGCGAGCTCTTGTGTAGCTTGGTGGCTTCCTCCAGCAGGTTGGGCACATCGCTGAACTCGGCCGGCTCCTGGCTGCCGGAGGAGATGAAGAACTTGGCGGCAAACCTCTTGGACGCCGCCAAAGTCTCGCTGATCAGCTCACCGAGACGCGCAAGGCGATCGAGGCGGGGGCTGACAACCTTGTCATCGCCTAAGCCGCAACTGTATCAAAAAATAAAAGCGTCAGTTTGGCTAAGGCTAACGAACCGACGACAAAAGAGGAAGAGCTTACCAAGGACTGAGTTATGGAAGGCGGACAGCTCAATCATGTGAGCTTCCACCGCATCCTCCGCAGTCTGGGCGCGAGAAGCCTGCTTGGATATTTCCTCAGCAGCCGCCTTCTCCGCCTCCGCCAATTTTTTGCGCAGGCTATCCAGCTCTCCGATAAGCTGGCTAGATTCCTGCGCAAACTTCATCTGCTGGGCCTCCATCTCCTTTTGATGCTCCTCCTTCATCGCCAAGTTGGCGGCCGCCAAATCAGAAGCTTCATTCATAATAGCTTGCATATCAATGGACACCTTCAGTATATCCTGGGCGTGATCTAGCAGTTCTACAATATGAATTTGCTAGCTAAATGATTGGCGGCAGCAAACATAAATCATGGATGAAGGCAAAAAATAGTGATTTTACCTTCATCCTTCTCGCGGGATGTCTCCAAGTCGGCAATCCGGGCATCCTAGGCGTCGCAATCTTTTTTCAGATCGTGATACCGCTTGTTTATATCCGACCTGGAGCGGATGAGCTCCATGTTGGCGGACAGGACGCCCTGTGGAAAAGACAAGGGCATATAACATATTGTCAAAAACCACTAAGCTGGCAACCAATAAATATCGGGTTGCCATCTAAGTGCTCGGGGGGAAGACTATGTATATGCTACCAAGTTCCAAAAAGACGAATTACAGTAATGTCGCTCTCCAAATCGGAGAAGGTCCGGGAGGCGAAGTCGGCAATAGCCAGGGTGGACTCCTTGGCCTCCTTAAAGGATACCCAAGGATCCCCAACTTTGCCGCCTCCAGCAAATGGGGCTGCCCTTCGCGACCCACCAGCAGCCTCCACCAGCATCTCTTCGTTGGCGGCGCGGGATCGGACGGCTTCATTGGCCGTAGCCTCAGCCGATGCAAAGGAAGAGCTGGTTGCGCGGCCGGCCGAGGAGGTCCTTGGTGGCGGGCTAGAAGCCGGAGCCTGGGGCAGGCGGCGGGCGTCGCTCATAAAGCCGCCGGCCCGGGGCTGAGGAGTTGGCGGCACAGTCGCCGGTGAGTTGCCCTGGGGCCGCTTTCCCCTGGACAGAAGGGACTTGGACGGCAATTTGGAGTTTGCCACCCGCTCCCTGGCGGCAAAGCAAATTCAGTCAGATGAACACCAGTAGCAAAGAATGCTGACAACTTATTAAGGCGAAAATGGGTACCTTCGGGGATGTTAATCCCCGTGTTCTCGTCAAGATGGACGAGCAACGACTTGGTAGCTGTTGTGGTCCATTTCTTCCTCTCGGCATTAGCCGTGGAGGAAGCAGCCACTACAACACACTAGGCATGTAAAGACGCTAAATATGAAGACTAGAGACGTGATATTTCATCTCTATAGGCTTGTACAGCCGCTTTAATAAAGCGTCATTGAAGCGTCTCCTTATCCACCGTCTCAAGTACCGTGAAGACGCTTTGCTAAGCGTGTCTATATACATAAAGACGCTTCATGGAGACGCTCAAAGGCATGTCTACGCACGTGGAGACGTTTTTTCATAGATACACGTTTGTAACGTCTCTACTATATAAAAACCAAAATCTTATATACGTGAGTTTAATCTTGTACTTATTACGTATACAAGTATTTACATACGTTATTTTTAATTTTGTTTTGGTTGTATCTTTTTCCTTGTATTTTGAATATAGCATCTCTCATGTGATACGGAGCAAGAATTATTCTTTTCTTCTAGTAATAAATAAAGTGAATAATGTTTTTATTCATACAATGCAGAATCATTATAATCAGCTAACACTTAAAATCATAGAGCAACCCAGAACAAATTCATTTATAGCACCCGAAATTCAAAACTGAATCATGTAGCCATATTAATAATTCAGAGATACAACAAGGAAGACCGTGAAAGAAAAAACTTATACAGAATTAATTATCTACTACATTTGTCCAACAAAGGATGTCTTGACTTTGTCTAAATTTGGATGTATCTATATACTAAGTTATATTTAGATACATCCAAATTTTAACAAAGTCAAGACATTCTTTATTGGACGGAGTGAGTATAAAAAATAAAATAAAATTCCCTCCATAGATTTATGGATGAGGAAACTAATGCTTTGTCCCCTTCCATCTCCATTCATTTATGTCCTATTCAGCTCCAGAATTAACCTGAAAAGCAAGTCAAAGCTAAAGTGAGAAATTACATGGAATAAGCAGAGGGCATATGACAAGTTCAGTTCATAAAATAAATAGATCTGGGACTAATTATGCATGACAAAGATCTGCTACACTCAGCTACAACTTACTTCCTGCTACCAGCGACATCAATGTCTAAAACATGATGTAAAACGGAAGGAGTAATTAATAGGTTCACCACTTGACTGTTGGTTTTGCTCATATGTACATGGGATGGACAATTATGGCAATATTTGCATGTTTGTCACAGAGAAGAATTAAAAATTGCATGGTAAAATGTTAAGTGGAGGAGAAAGATTATTTGTGACTAGTTCTAATAATATGTAATTGTCATGCAGAATAAGATCAACTATGTTCATGTGCGATACATAATTTAAAGATAAGGAAATGTGAACTTATAGAAAGATGGTACTATTACTTGTATGGAACAGCATGACAAAGACGATCAGCTAGTACAAACCTGATTGGTCTTGGTGAACTATTCAATATGCTCTTTCTGAAGACAACGATCAGTTGAGCTATAGTCTCACATAAATAAGAAAGTAATGTAATGAAAGGGGTGCCAAGATGTACTTGCCTGACAAATTCTTGGGAGCCACTACATGGAGAGACAAAAATTAGAAACACTATAATCTGCAGTCCGTTTCTGCACAAGCAAGCACAAGCAGAAATTTTGCTCTCAGACATGAGCCAATTGCATCACAGGTGTACTAGATATAGAACTAGCTGAGCAAAGGAATTAACAGATGTAAACACTATGTTGCTGCGATTGTATGGGTTCTAGAAATATTAGATATCCAGAGTGTACTGGTAGTTTTCACATCTATATTTACCAATGACAAGTATACAAGATCCCTAGCACGAAAAGAGTCGTGCACCATATTGCATCGCAGTCAATTAATAATGGTAGATTTATACCGACATGATTGGGTACTTCTATCAGGTTCCAAGATGCAAGTCTCGAGCCAGCAAATAGATAATTGGTCGTAGAGCATCAGGGGTTGACGGGCGGTCAACATTGCAAGGCGAACAACAGCTTATCGTCAGACCTCGGAAGAATCAGATGGCGTGAAAACGTTGAAAATAATATTAAAATTTTCCGAAAGTAGAAAGTCAGAAACCACTCACGAGCGCAAGATTGATCGTACAGAGCCTCAGGCAGGCGAGGGGAAGAACCATGGCTGATCGCCGCAAGGAAAAGGGAGGGAGAAGAGTTCGATTCAGATCTACCTGTTTCAACGATGTTACAACTCTTCTCGCACTACAGACGACTTATCTTACTCTTGCGCCAGTCTTTGTTCACGACGGTGATCTACGGCGGCGACTCAACTCTCCGACCGCACGACAAAAAGGAAATCGAGATGAACCTGAAGTCTGAGAGACACAAGAGGGGATCAGTTGGGGTTTGCGCAGAGACCTGGATTGATTTAACAATGGAACTTGAACATCTGCGTGGGATGGATTTGAGGCACGAACCTGGGCGGGTGCACAGGGGCAGCAGATCCAATCTAAACGACAAGAGTTGTGGCGGCTGAAGAAGTGGAGGGAGGGTAAAAGGTGGACGACGTTAAATACGGCTTTCCCACAAAGCATGAAGCGGTAAAACTAAAAGGTTAGCGCCAAAACTAATTATTTCTCTTCGACTTTCGTAATTTATGCCCGCGCAGAAGTCTTTTCATTTTCAAAATTACTCTTACAAAAAGAAATCCTACTAGGAAAGGCGTACTACGTTTCTACTGCTAGAGACGCACTCCAAGACGTCTCAAGATTCGTCTTTAGGTATGTACAAATTGGCTATAATAGTTATCCTATGACCTTTTAAACAAAAAGCTTGTGACGCCATGTGAAATGTCTTAAGAAGCGTCGCTACAAAGAGGTGCTCAGGTATTATAAGGACGATAAAAATTGCGTCGCATAGAAAACGTCTCTACGTGATGATTTTGTTGTAGTGAGCGCCGACCGCCTTGCGCTTCTTGGATTTCCCGGCTTTCGACTCGTAAAAGTCGGGTGCCAGGTCGTTCTCCCGCAGAGCTGAGAGCTGTTAATCAAGCAAGAGGAAGTGTTAAGAAGACTCAAGTAAGCCGGCAGAGCCGTCAAAGAAGGGTAAAAAGCGAAATATCTACCTCGAGTGGAGGGGGATTGTGGGTGTGCATGGGCACGCCCTCCATCGCCTTCACCAGCCCTGATTTGACAAGGCTGCGAAGTCGGGCCGCCAATTCGGCAGCTGGTAACCCCTATTCGCTCACGCGAAGAGAAGCTGTGGCAGTAGGCGAATACTGGCACATTTTGTGTGGTCTTTACCGCAATGGAAGTATTTGCCGGCTAATCCAGCAAATGACGGTGTCCACCCCATCCAGCAAGGGGGGAACCATCGTGCGAGTGAGGAACTCGATCCGCCTTTGAATAAGGCGGAGCTCCTCCGTCAACTTGGGGACCGCCTCATCCCAGCATGGCCTGGGCATAGGCGGCGCGTTGACAAAGTCCGGGACGCCAAATTGGCGCCCCGGTGCTGCCATATCTTGGCAGTAGAAGAAGGTGGACGTCCAGCCCTTGACGGACTCGATGTATGGTATATTGGGATACCATTGGCGTCCTTGGCAGCAGTTGAAAGTAATACTGCCGCAAGTTGCCAGTCCGCCGTCCGGCACAGTCTAGCGCCGACAACGGAAGCAATATCTGAAGAAGTCTAAACCAGGCCTAATACCTAGATAGCCCTCAAACAGAGCTGTGAAGCCGGCTAAGACTAATATGCTATTGGGCGCTATGTTGTGGGGCTGGATCCCATAGTGATCTAGCACCTCGCTAAAGAAGGCAGAAGGCGGCATGGCCATTCACCAGACTAGGTGGGAGGTGAGGATTACCCGCTCGCCGACTTTCGGAGCCGGAATGACATCCCCAAAGGAGGGCCGCCAGCTGCAGTCCTCCCGAGTCGAAAGGTAGCCGGCCGCCTCCAGGTCTTTGAGCACATCTTTGTCCACAACGGAGGGGAGCCAGTAGCGCGACCCGAGGTCGGCGGGCTCCTCCTCCTCGTCAATGGGCGCGCCGCCGGTCGCCGCCGACGCGGTGGAAGATGAGGGAGCCGAGGCCGCAGCTGCGCGGGCGTGCGCGGTCGGAGTGAACGACGGAGCGGCAGTGGGAGTGCTCGCGTGCGCCGCCGCGGAGCGCGACACCGCGCCGCCCATCGCCGTGGGCGCGGTTGTCTCCGTGGCGAGCTCGCTAGACGCCGCCGGAGTAATGTTCCGATCGGTGGACATCGCCGTGCGTAGAGGTCGCCGGAGGGAAGTGCTTGCCGGAGTTCGCTCGGTGTGGTGTTGAAGAGCAAGAGCGCGGGAGAGAAAAGGACGGAGGAGAGCTAGAGTGGGGAAAGAAAATGAACTGCTCGGCTCCCTATTTATAGGTTCGGGCGTTGCTCCCTGTGCAATGGCACAGTTAGTCGGACACGTGTCGGACATCCGTTGTCGTAGAGCAACGCACGATCTCCATGACTCCTCTTTTCCCGCGATTTGCAATCATGGCGTGATCTTCGCTCCATTTGGTTTCAAACTGCCGTGAACCAACTGGCATCATCCTTCAAAGATATGTTTCGCTTGCCGCCAAGGATCAGGCTTTCTTGTGAAGCTATCCGACAAGTTTCATTAAGTCGTCTTTCGCATGTTGGATAAAGGCAGCCGTGTGCCAACATTGAGGTACACGTTCCTCCATTATTTTCAGAATAGTTCAAGTTCTGCAGCTGCCAGTATTGAAGAATGAAGGATCAAGAAGAAGCCAGCACCTGGAGAACTTCAACCTTTCTGGGGGCTAATGTTGGGGATATACCAACCAGGGGTATCTCTAACATGGATAAAACCGACTAGTCCAGGGTGGCCCAAGGGTGGTAAGGCTGAAGTCTGTCGGGCGGCCCAGATAGCTGACGTACAAGGAAGTAGGCGGACGATCCATGGAAGGCAAAAGGCCGAAGCCCATCAAGCCACCAAGCCCAAGATGGAAGGCGGACTAAGCCGGCTAGGTCTAGAACTCTGTTTACTTGCCAGACAAGTACTTTCCTTGTATCCTGGGGTCTGGCCGCCTATATAAGCCGGCCACCAGGAAGCCTTTAGGGCACGCTTCGATACGTTCAACACGCATCATACCCATTGCAACTTGTTCACGGCTATTTGCCTCATAGTAAATTATAGCAGCACTTAGGATCTCGCCACCGCTGCGGGATCTGAAGCTGGGTAAACTCGTCGTGTTCAATCCCGTCCTCGACGACTCCAAACTTTTTCCCCACAATCCATACGTAGGCTAGAGGACCCCCGTCTCCTATCAAATATGCCGATACCACGACATGAGTCTAAGCAAAGGTATCCCCACTATCAAAAGTTAGCATACGGCGTATTCTTCGCTCCAAGAAAACTACGAGACTATTTTCAAGATCACTCCATCACAGTGGTGAGCAAAGCACCTCTTGGAGATATCATCAACAACGCAGATGCCACAGGACGCGTCGCTAAGTGGGGAATCAAATTAGCAGCATTCAATATCCATTATAAACCACGAACAACCATCAAATCCCAATCATTAGCCGATTTTATCGCCGATTGGACGGAGGCTATGGACGAAATGCCTTTGCCAGACTCTAAGTATTGGGTACTACATTTTGATGGCTCAAAAATGCACAAAGGCTCAGGAGCAAGCGTGGTGCTAACCACACCAAAGGGAGACAAGCTATGCTACATTCTCCAAATTCACTTTGACGCCACAAACAATGTGGCAGAATACAAAGCCTTATTGCATGACCTTCACATCGCTAAGGACATTGGCGTGAAAAGGCTACTTTGCTATGGCGATTCAGATTTGGTAGCGCAAGGCTTGGGACACCAAAAGCGCAACAATGGCAGAATATCGACGCACAATTGACGAATTCGGCAGATGCTTTACAGGGCTTGAAGTTCGGCATATCAAAAGAGAAGAAAACGAAGCCACAGACGCCTTAGCAAGAATGGGCTCATGAAGAGAAAAAGTTCCTAAGGATATATTCCTTTAACAATTGTACAAGACTTCAATCAAAGGCGGAGACAGTGAAGACCCAAATTCGGTTAAGTCTGTAGCAGTCTTGCTAATAGCGCCAGATTGGACTCAACCTTACATCAACTTCCTCGTCAACGACGAAGCACCAGAAGATGAAGTACTGAAAAGGCAAGTGATACGCGGGAAAAAAGCCTATACAATCATCAAGGGAGAGCTTTACAAAACAAGCACCACTGGGATATACTAGAGATGCGTCTCCGTAGAAGAAGGTCAAGAAATCTTGGAAGAAATACACTCCGGATGCTGCACACATCACGCCTCTTCAAAATCCATAGTCGCCAACGCCTTTAGGCACGGTTTCTTCTGGCTCACCGCAAAGCAAGACGCAGAAGAGATAGTCAAAAAGTGCGCAGGCTGCCAACGCTACGCAAGGCAACCAAAAATGCCGGCTCAAGAACTAAGAACAATTCCCATCACATGGCCCTTTGCGGTCTGGTGACTTGACATGGTTGGTCCATTCAGGACAGCAAGAGGCGGCTTAACACACCTACTTGTAGCAGTGGACAAGTACACAAAGTGGGTAGAAGCCAAGCCTATCAAAAAAGTAGACGGGGAAACAGCCACAAAGTTTGTCATAGACATCATACATCATTTCGGCGTCCCCCACACCATAATCACCAACAACGGGACGAATTTCGCCTTTGGAGAACTTGAAAAATACTGCAGCAGGAACAACATCCGGCTTGATTTGGCATCTGTGGCACACCCAAAATCCAATTGACAAGTCGAACGAACCAATGGCATAATTGTTCAAGGCTTAAAGCCACGCTTGGAAGTACCATTACACAGGGAAGTTGGAGCTTGGGTAGAAGAATTGCCTGCCGTCTTATGGAGCATCAGGACAACACCCAATAGATCAATCGTCTACACGCATTTCTTCCTTGTATATGGCGCATAAGCAGTTCTTCCAACAGACGTTATACATGATTCTCCCAGTGTTGCAGCCTACGTTGAAGCAGACGCAGAAGAAGCCTGACAAGACAGCTTAGACCTACTCGAAGAAGAAAGGGAGATTGCACTCCAACGATCCGCCATATACCAACAAGACCTACGAAGATATCACAGTAGGAGAGTAAGGCGAATATCGTTTCGAGAAGGTGATTTGGTGCTCCGCATAGTTCAGAAAAAGGAGCACAAGTTATCCCCTACATGGGAAGGACCCTTCGTTGTCAGCAAAGCGCTCAAGAGCGGGGCATAGTATCTTGTGGACCTTAGAGATCTCAAAAATAATAAGAAAAAGGGACGCAAAAGGAAAAGAGGTGAAGAAGCGAAGCTCAGCGAGTCAAAACGCCCTTGGAACATTGAGCAGCTATGTCCTTTTTACACTTAGCAATTCTATTGTAAACATATGTCTATGCTCATGAAATAAAAAGTCTTCGATTGCCAAAATTTACATTTATTCATCCATCTTTTATTTCCCAATGATCATATTCCTAAATTGAACATGTCAATTTTGTTAACACGAATAACTAAGCATGACAAGTTCGGCTTACTGCCTTACAAAAATAAAATTGCGTCCGTCTAAGATTTTTTCTCTGATCGTTTATGTTCTAGGTTGCTCCATTAGATGTTTTATGCGCCCAAAGGCGACACGAGTATTAGGTGTAAGCAGATTGACTATCGTCTTGCTGCTTGACAAAGTGTCACCGTCTTTGTGGTTTTGCTAACATACGAAAAGTCTAAAGACATAAACCAGATAATTCAAAGATGGGCAATAAACATAGTCGCATGGCACAGTGCTAGCAATACTTCAGTCAATTACCAAAAGAGCATGCTATGCATCACAAGACAAACTTGTTCACAAAATTTATTACAAGACTTCATGAATAAGACATTTGTTCGCCTTAAGAATAAGGACTTCATAACACAACAGTTTTTTGCTTTAATCTTGTGCAGGGGAGTTAGAGGGCGCATCAGCATCGTCTTCGGCTTGTGAGGTCGCAGTCTCCTCCAGCTCTTCGCCTTGGGTTCCAGTCTGCTCTGAGATTTCGTCTTCCGACGAGCTTCGCAGAAGTTCAGGCATGTCCTGGGGAGCATAGACCACCTTGGGGTTGATCTTGTCAGCAATGAAGGAGGCGTAGCCCGTCACATAGTTATAAACAACAGCCGGGTTGATCTCGTTGCCGTCAGCATCATGGGTTGGCAAGCATCTCACCACCCTCTTGATATCCATCTCGGGATGCTGGCCCATAACATTGCCTAACGCAAGTTTGGCACCTCCACGAGAGGCAACACGAAAACGTTCCTCGGCGTGGCTGGCGCAGTCCTCAAGCGGAGGCAGCAGAGTCCTCATGTTGGTTGCCAAAGGCAGCTGCTTCGGGAACATCTGGCTTAACAAGCCTTTCTCAGCAGCAGTTTGGCGAGCAATTAGCTCGCAGCCAAACTCCAACACAAGCTCCAGGCGAGTGGCATCGTCAATATCGCCAAGACCAGCAGGGGCTAAATCAAAAAAGCAAATAAGGCAAAAGAGAAAAACCTCGTTTAAAAAGACGAAAGACGAAAAAGAAAGGCAGGAAACATGCCAAGAATCTTGTCGTCCAAATCTTGGATTTCGTCTTTTCGACGCTCCAGCTGGCCGTCAAGCACTTGGATACGGAGCTCCGCCTTCTCAGTAAGAGATTTCATCTCTTTCCTGACGTCTTCGGCTTCTTGGCGAGCTGCAGCCAGTTCGTCTTTAAGACATAACTGCTCAGCCTCTACACTCTCCTGAAATGCCTTCATGCCATCCTCAGCCAGCTTCTGGTTCTCCTAGATCTGCTTGAAGAGGGCCTCATTTTCGCGCCTAACGACAACAATGTCGCCAGACTCCTCAGCAGCTTGCTGGGCCTTTGCAAGCAGATCTGCAAAGTATATGATTTTTCATAAGAAAGGAGAAACTTAGGCGACAAAAGACAACAACCAAAAAGCAAAGCCAATGAGGGTATTACATACCAGCATCATGTTTCGCCTTGTTTTTGGCGAACTTGAGCTCCTGGCGCTGCGCGATCAAGGAATTCCATAAGTCGTGGTTCAGGTCCTCGCCCTCCTGAAAAAATCACAGAAAAATGTAAGCAAAAAGGGTCAAGTAAAGTACACTTGGGGACTGGCCAACAATGTTATCAAATTCAAGACCGTCACTTTGACTAAACTCATTAGGTCAAAGAGTCGCGCGGGGACTGGGAATATGGATAAGGAGAAATAAAGTTTATCTTAACATGCTTCATCAGAAGCCGATAGCCAGTCTTCATCTTGGCATACATCGCGTCGCAGTTGTCTTCAAGCTTGCGCACTGTAACTGCCGTGGTGATCGGCTTAGGCAAAGAAGGCCCGACAACTTCCCTTTCAGCAGCAATTCTTGCCACGATAGAAGGGAAAAGAAATCCCTGGTCATCAAAGACTTCTTCTTTTACATCTTTGAAGGAATCATTAGCCGAAGCTTCAGCCTTATTGGTTTCCTCAAGAACGGTTGCCTTTGCAGTACTAGCCGTCTTCTCATCAGTTTCCGTCCTCTCCAAGATCGAGTCCGGCATGTCGATGTCGGCTCTCACCTCCTGGGATGTAGGAACCGGCACGCTCGTCGTAATATTGGGAGTAGGAGGAGCGGTAGCTGGCGAAGGAGTTGGGGGCTTACCCCTTCCAGTCACCACCATCGCCTTCAGCTTGCGCGTAGGCTTAATCTTGAGATAAGACGAAGAAACAAGGCTTAGCAGCGTGGGGAGAAAGAAGTAAAGAAGCATGATGCGAAACTTAGGCTACAATCAATTACACTTTCTGAGGCATGGCGAAGGCGGACTCCTCGTCGTCATCAAGGACGTCCTGGATAACGGCGCCCTTGGGGATAAAGGAGATGTTCTCCTTCTTCTTCTTTAGCGCAGCCTCGGTCAATGCTGCCTTATCGGCACCAACCTTACGCTTGCGGGTCTTAGTGCTGGTGGCAACAGCAAAAGAAGGGGAAGAATCGAGCTGACAAAGGAAAGATTCAAGTGAGATAGATAATAAGCCGAACAAATGCAAAACACGTAAACATACGAGGCTCTCACCGGTGGCGGTTTATTGATGGTGGTGTACATGGGAAAAGACTCGGTGAATTGAGTCCTCTCCTAGAGCAGCTTCTTAAATCGCATCAAGAAGGCGTCGTTCGTCAAGTCGTCCTTGGAGACGCGGAGAGGATCATCCCGATTACCGTTGTACGTGCACAGCAGGTCTTTGTTTTCCCGGAGAGGTTGCACCCGCCTTTTGAGCCAGCCCAAAATCGTATCTATGTCGGTAAGTTTTGGCTTCGCCTCCGTCGTCATATACTCAATCCGTTTCTCGATGAGCTGGAGGTGTGCTGGCGGAACTTTCTCCGGCTTCTCGTCCCATGAGAGGCGAGGAGAAGCGGCAGCATTAACAAAACGGGGGAGACCTATCGTCTTCCCCACAGGAGCTATGTCTGAACAGTAGAAAAAGGTGCTCGCCTAGCTACGAACAGAGTCCACCTTGGGAACCTTAGGGTACCAAGCCCTATTTCTACGCAAGTTAATGCTAACGGTGCCCAAAGTGAGCAGCTCGTCGCCTTCTGTTTGGCGTTTACAGTGGAAGCAGTACTTAAAGAAATCTAAACTGGTCGCTATTCCTAAATAGCCTTCGAATAAGGCTTGGAAACCAGCTAAATACAAAATACTATTGGGTCCTCGGTTGTGCGGCTGTAAGGCGTAATAATCTAAGACATAAATGAAGAAAGACGACGGCGGCAAAGCCATGCCGCGATGCAAGTGGGAAACTAGTATTACCCGCTCGTCGCCTTCTAGAGCCGGAGTGGCGTGCTCGAAAGCCGAACGCCACTTGCAGACTGCACGAGGAGGAAGAAGTCCTTCGCGTTCCAGCTCCACAAGATCATCCTCGGTAATGGTCGAGGGGAGCCAGTGGCACGACAAAGAATCATCCTCTTCCTCGGCGCCGGCCGCGGCGGCGTCACCAGAATCAGTGGGCATCTTCTCCCCGGGGAAGAGCTTGATTATTGGTTCTGCGAGCAACGCCTCCGCGGCGGTGCCCGAGGAAGATGCGCCGCCGCCGGCGGACCCCTCCACCGAGCCCCTCATCGCAGCCGTAGCTGCCCTTGCCGCATCCTCCGCCGCCGCCGAACGCGCCGCCGTGGAAGTAATGGTTTGCTCCATGGTTTTGGGTGTGGATGTGGAGGGCGATGTGTGACGTGGGGCTACCTTTCAACTAGCCCACGGTGAGGCTACCTGGGCCGCGCCAAGATTATGGAGGCCCACAGAAGGTCCACTAGGGGTACCGTGTAACCTAGTCCAAGTCGGTTAGGTCTCATAACTTGTCATATCTGTAATTGCCATCGGCGTCGACCACCCGAGCCTGGCTTACCTATAAAAGCCAGGAGGGTTGCTCGTCTCAAGGACACGCTCATAGCCACAACCACAAACCCTAGCGAGATCGCAATCTCGCCATTCTAATCGCTACTCGCCATCAATACCAGACAAGCAGGAAGTAAGGTGTTATCCTCCGGGAGCCTGAACCTAGGTAAATTCCCCGCTTGTCAGCCGTCGTGATCACCAACGCTTATCTCTCTCCCCCTCAATCAACCCGGGGTGGACAACCCTGGGATTTGCCGAGTTACACCCTCGTCAATTGGCGCCGTCTGTGGGAAGACTCAACAAGCGTTGGAATCATGGTCGCACCAGCTCCATCCGCAATGAAGATCGACGTCTGCACCACTCAAGAGCCCATCCGCTTCGGCTCCTTCGAGTACGCCTTCCACCCGCCGGCCCACCGCTCGGTGTACGCCGATCTGTACAAAGGTATACACATCACCTTTGGCTCCATATACTGTTTCATCGACAGTCGCGGAATATTCAGGTCCGCGGCAACGGCACCGCGCGCGGCGACGGCACCCGCATCGGTCACCCTCGCGCCGCCCTCGCCGCCACCCACCGCGGGAGCCGCATCTGCCACACCCGTGAAGATGGTACCTGTGTCGACTACATCGACGACCTCGGCAACGACCACGTAGATCGAGTCTACTCCAACCATCTCGGTCGCACGGCCGGCAAAGTCAAGATCTACCTCAACCACGACTGCACTCGCACGTGCGACCAAGGGCGTACTGCCGACAGCCGCATCGCGCGCATCTCCGTGGACCCATCAAGTCTACCCCAAGCCAATCGCACTCGCTCCGGCGACTGCGAAATCTCCTTCCATGACCACGGTGACGATCGCAAGAAGACGCAAGGACGACTGCGCTGCCCACCACGTAGCAGCAATTTTTGATCTAGAGCAAGATTCGGACGACGGAAGCAGCGGCGGCAGCGTAAACACCCCTACCCAGGTTTACCCCGCGCAAGTCTTCATGGCTGGCACAACGCCCCCAGAAGGCAACGAGGAACCCACGTATCCACTGGAGGTGGTCATGCCTGACCAGACACGACTCACCATCACGCGTGACATAGGGATCAGGGCCATGAAGCATGTCGACAATGGCACGTTCCCTCCACCCGACGCACCTGGAGAGGATCATCTGGCGGTCTAGTACTTGCTACGCAAGGAAGGCGAGCGACTTCGCGCCGAAAAGGCCGAGCTGCTCAGGCGCAAGAGGGATGCGGATGCGTCGAGTGCCAGACGGGCTGCCATCTCATTTACTTCATCCACAGAAGTTAACCAACTAGGACGGTGACACAGAGCTCGTGTTCCCCTCATGACGGACGCCGATCGAGCCAGGGTCACCCGCAACCTCGACTCGTCCTTCGTCACCGAGGACGAGAACGGAATACCTGTCCCGAAAACGGCGAACGCCGCCATCATAGCAGTCGAAACATATCTTCGGCTCGCGCAGCCGCCAGAGGGAGACGCACGCGCCCTTCTCCACAAGCAGCAGATCATGTCCATGAAGGCAATCGAGGAAGCTCTGGCTTCCAGGGCGCCAAGCAACCGGGCACGTGAAGAGCGAGAGCACCAAGACCGCGAGCCAGCAACATCAGGGGTCCCGGCAGCGCAGCCACTAAGACAAGCCCAACCAGGCAAAGATCTTCGCAACGTCATTACGCAAACGACGGTGGACCACAACCGTAGCCAGCGTTCGACTGACACGACGAACCTGGACGAACATGCCGATCGCAACTTCGAGCCGTACGGCGCCGCATGCTTCAGCTTCAACATCCGCGACACCCGCATGTCCAAGGGTTTCGAGCTGACAGCAGGAACCCCCAGGTACGACGGGAAGCAAGACCCGCGCCTGTGGCTCGAAGACTACCTCATCGCCTGCACCTGCCAAGGCGGGACGTCGACTACGGCGATTGAGTACATCCAGCTCATGCTCACGGACTCAGCGCGCGGGTGGCTCACCAGCCAACCCAAGGACTCCTTCCGAACCTGGGAAGAATTCCAAGATACTTTCATAAAAAGTTTCTCTGGAACATATGCAAGGCCGACGATCTACATCGAGTTGCAAGCCTGCAAACAAGGAAGAGACGAGTCGCTCCGCTCGTACATCCAGCGGTAGACACTCCTCCGCAACACCATGGAACCCGTATCAGAAGACCGGGTGATGGATGCTTTCATGCACGGCGTCGCTCGCCGCGACCTCCGCGAGGAATTTGGTAGCCTCCAGCCGAAGACCACGATCGAGCTCATGAAGATAGCAAACCAGTGGGCCGAGGGAGAGGACTACGTCCGCGACACCTCTCCAAAGAAGGAAGCCGAAACAAGTAACTGGCGAAGAAGAAGAAACAGCGTTTCACCAATCCTGACACAATCGAGCTAGTAGCGGCGGGATATCAAACCCCCTGTGATGACACACGAGATAACAGTCGCCAATACAATCAGGGTCGACAGTCCAGCTCGGGACAGTACAACCGCAGCAGTGGCAGCATTAGCCACAATGATGGAGGCCAGAAGCGCGAGTGGAAGCGCGCGCTGACCTGAGCTGAGGAACTGATGCAACCTTGCAAGCATCACTTGTTCCGCAACCCGGACACAGGCAAGGGGGTGCCAACCACCTGATGAAGGACTGCCGCAAAGCTCGCAAGATTTACCAGGCTATGCAGCAAATCATCACCCCTGTGCAAGCATTACAGGCAACCCCACATCTCGCTATTCAGGCAGTACCCGCAAGCAACAACCAAACGCAAGCGGCCGGGACTTTCCCCCAACAGCAGCCGCAGCCTGAAATCCAGTCGGCAGCGAACGACGCATGCCCGACCGCACGAGGGCAGCTCAACATGATCCAGAAAGGACGCCCTTCGAACAGGGCCCAGAAGCTCATCACCCGCCAAGTCCTTCAGGCAACCACCAGCCCGCGCGCAATACCAGACTACCTGAGAGGGTCAGAGACACCAATCACATTCTCCAGGGAAGATCACCCGTCAGAGGTACCTCGATCCGGTCACGCCGCTCTGGTTATCGAAGCCCTAATTGGCGACTACAGCCTGAAGAAGGTATTCATGGACGGAGGCAGCGGCATCAACATCATATTCGCCGACACCCTGAGAAGAATGAACAAGTCGACGGAGAAGTTGCCGGAGTCGGAGACCACCTTCCACGGCATAGTACCAGGGCAAGCAATCACGCCCATGGGAACAATCACACTCGACGTCATCCTCGGCACACCCGAACACTTCAGGAAAGAGTCGATTGACTTCGAAGTCGTTGACTGGAAGTCACAGTACCACGCCATACTTGGGCGCCCAACTTTTGCCAGGTTCATGGCAGTACCTCATTACGCCTACCTGATGATCAAGTTGCCTGGACCCAAAGGGGTAATCACGGTGCACGGCGACTTCGACCGCTCCAACAGCTGCGACAGCGAGTTCAGCAGGATCTCTGAGTTCTTCGGGGTCGAAGAGCACTTCAAGGCCATATCAGTCGACAACGACAAGACCATCTTCCCACCCCGCAAGAAGCCAGCCAAAGATGCCGCCTTCAACACAAATGATGACACCGTAACCCAACAAGTCCACCCGATTGACAGCAGCAAGACGGTCAAAGTATCATCAAGCTTGACCCCTGCATAGGAAAGCGCGCTCGTCGAGTTTCTACGTGAGAACTGGAAAATCTTTGCATGGCAACCCTCTGACATGCCAGGAATACCCAGGAATCTCGCCGAGCACTCTTTAAAAGTCCACAAGGATGCCAGACCAGTCAAGCAAGCCATGCGACACTTCTCAGGACCCAAACGGGATGCGATCACCATGGAGATCGACCGACTGTTGCACGCCAAGTTCATCCGAGAGATCAAAGACTCGGACTGGGTCGCCAACCCTGTCCTGGTAGAAAAGACGAAGACTAAGAAACTGCGCATGTGCGTAGACTTTACCGCAGTCAACAAGTGTTGTCCAAAGGATCACTTCCCGCTCCCGCGGATAGACCAGATCATCGACTCGACAGCAGGGTGTGAGCGCCTGTCTTTCCTGGATGCCTATTCAGGTTACCAGCAGATCAGGCTGAAAGTCGAAGATGAACAAAAAATGACGTTCATCACACCCGACGACGTCTTTTGCTACCAGACGATGCCCTTCGGGTTGAAGAACGCTGGTGCCACATATCAGCGCACCATGCAAGCATGCCTCAAAGGGCTCATCGGGCAAATTGTCCAAGTCTACATCGATGACATCATCGTCACGACCCGAAAAGAAGACACCCTAGTCGACGACCTCCGCAAGGTCTTCGCGGCACTCGACGCATATCAGATCAAGCTCAACCCATAAAAATGTGTGTTCGGCGTGCTAGCCGGAGAGTTACTGGGGTACCTTGTCTCCGCAAGAGGAATCAAAGCAAATCCTGAGAAGGTGCAGAACATACTCACGATGCCAGCACCCACCAAACTCCGGGAACTGCAATGATTAGCCGGCCGAGTCGCAGCTCTCAACCAGTTCATAAGTAAGTTGGGTGAGAAGGCCTTGCCTTTCTACCAACTGATGAAGAAGACAAATAAGTTCGAGTGGACACAAGAGGCGTTCGACCAGCTCAAAAAGACCCTGACGACTTCCCCAGTCCTAGTAGCACCACTGGAAAACAAGCCACTATACCTATACGTCTCAGCGACAAACAGGGTGGTGAGCACGGTACTCGTAGTCGAGCGGGAAGAATAAGGGCACAGTCACCCTGTCCAGAGGCCAGTCTACTACCTCAGCGAAGTAAAAAACACTGTCCAAGAAAAACTACCCGCACTACCAGAAGCTGGCATACGGGGTCTTCATGACTTCCAGGAAGGTTGTCCACTACTTCTCCGAGCACCCGATCACGGTGGTAAGCTCCTCCGGCTTAGCAGACATCCTCACAAATCAGCGCGCGACAGGACGAGTCGCCAAGTGGGTTGTCGAACTAGGACCCTGGGGGCTGAAATACGCTCACCCGAAGTCTATCAAGGCTCAAGTCCTTCCAGAATTCACTACCGAGTGGATAGAAGCTCAGCTACCAGATGTCCCCGACTTGTCCAACGCATGGACGATGTACTTCGACGGCTCCAAGAAATTCAAGGCGGCTGGGGCAGGAGTTGTGCTCATCTCCCCCAAAGGCAACAAGTTGAAGTATGTCTTGCAGATGGACTTCCCAACACCCTCCAACAACGAAGCCGAATACGAGGCCCTGATCCACGGCATGCGGCTGGCCAAGAACTGCGGCGCCACGCACCTCATGATCAACGACAACTCCTATCTGGTTGTACAACAAACCATGAAATCCTGCAACGTCATCGCCGACAACATGATCGCCTACAGAGACCTGTACAACCAGTTGGAGGGAACCTTCGACGGCTGCGAGCTGCGACACATTGGCCGCGACAGCAACGAGGAAGCCGACATCCTCGCCAACATGGGATCAGATAGGGTCCCTGTAACAGCCCAACTGTAACTTCCCTTTTGGTGTGCAATAAAATTGTTGAATCATGTCATCATTCCATATTTGGTTGCATTTAATTAAATATGTCTCCCAAATGTTTCCCAAATTTTAAATTCTTATTTTTTTTTGAATTCAAATGCTTTCAAATAAATCCATTTGAAGTTTCAAATTATTTATAAATAACCAAACTAGATATTAATATGACTAATTTGAAACTTGTAAAAATTATTCAAAAGTTCTTTTGTCTCTTTCTCTTATTTTTTTCACAAATACAAAAATCAGAAAGTTTTTGTAAAAGAAAAATAAAAACAGGAGAAGAAAAATAACCCCTGGCCGAGCTGGGCCAGCTCGGCCCATCTCAGCCCAGCTGCCGGTCCACGGCCCACTCCCCTCTCCTTCGTCCTCGTACGGACGCGCGGAGGAGACTCCCTTTCCAGCGCGGCATGGAGCTCTCTCCCTCTGCCAAGCTCGCCCCACAGCTCCCCCACTGCCACCTCCTCTCCTCTCCCCTACATCTAGCGCCAAAACCCTAACCCTAGCCCCTAATCTTCTCCTCCCCCGCCGCCGCTCGCTCTCTCCTCGCGCACGCCAACGCCATGAACGCCCACGAGACGAGCTCGGGCCCCTGGTGACTCCGGCCGCCATCTCTTTCCCCCGCACGCCAGCAGCGCCTCCCCGACCTCCTCTTCACCCTCGACGCGCGCAGGACGGACGGGAGGCACCACTTCTTCTCCTTCTTCCACGACGACCGCGCGGCCCCCGAGCTCCGCCTCGCCTCCCCGAGCACCGTCTGCTCATCTCCGACCACCTCGACTACCCTCCGTTCGCCATCCGCCTCCTGGTGAGCTGCGCCGCCGTTTCCCCTTCTTTCCCCCCTTCTTTCTCGCCTCCGTTCGCCGTATTTTGGCCGGCGCCGGAGTGTTTCGTCGCGGACCGTGCGGCCCCTGCCCTGTCGAGCAAGAACAGGGGTGGCCGAGCCTTCCCTTTCAGAGCTGAGCACGGGAATGTGTTCCCCCACCCTCCAGCACGCACGCAGACACACACACGCTCCCCGCGCCGCCCAAACCAGGTCACCGCCGGCGTGATTCCTCCGTCGCGGCGCTCGGACGCGAGCCGTTTTCAGTTTCGTCAGACAACACCGCCCCTTTCCTGTTAAAAATTTAAAACGATCCTAACCCTATCACTAACACGCACTGGACCTACTGGCTAGCGCGCCGATCCGTCTGCAGCGCGTCGCGAGTTCGAACCCCGGGCGCAGTGGAAAATGCCCCATTTTTTTCGCCGCTCGCTGATAGCCTGGCCCCACCGGTCAGTGACCGTGGAGCCAGCGCAGCACCAGCGCGACCTGGGCCCGCATGTCAATCGTGGTGTACGCCCCCGCTGCGGTGAGAAAAGTTCCTGGGCATTGTCATTTTGCACCGAAGCCCCTTCCTTTCTGTTTTTGCACAGAGGACCTCCTCTGCTAGTTTTCTATCACCGATAAGTCCTCGGGTTTTACAGAACCACCCCTACACTTATAAAATGCATAACTTTTAATTTATAACTCCAAATTAAATAAACTTTATATGTTTTTATATCAGAAAAAGGTAATAAACATTAATATCTTATTCTTATGTCATTTTGCATCATTTATTTTAATTGCTTATTTTAAATTAACAAATGCAATTAATTAATATAATATGGGGTATGAGGGTAATAATTATATAATGCCCTAATTCCATTTAATATGCTCATCCCTTTTATACCATATCTTGCCATGCTAATAAATATTTAATTTGAGTTAAAAATAAATCAATTGCAATTAATTCCTAAATGTGGGATGTGTTGGGCAATTAAGTAATTAATGTCTTTTCCATTTTAAATTAATTGGATCACCACTTCTGCTATATTAAGTAACATTTAAATTAATGGCTACACAAATAACTTGCACCCTAATCTTTTGGCGGGATTTCATCCCCGCTTTAATATGACCTAATCATCGCATACCATGTCGCATCATCATTTGTTTGCGCATTTCTCCGTATTGATTATTGTTTCCTATTGTTTGTGTTTGGCCCTCTTTGGGTAGACGACGACGTGTCTGCTGCGAGTACCTACGACACCGAGGTTCCAGCTATCGTGCCAGGCTACGAGCTGCCAGGCAAGCTTTTGCTAACCGGTTACACGATTGTCGGGTTTTCATTCCTGCCTTTTTGATCTATGCTATCCTAGTTATCGGTTCTTGAATTGCGATCCCATCACATGTTTATCCTGCAGCCTATACAGCTATATCCCCACAACCCATAACCCCTTGCATGTTTATCTGTTGGCCTTTGCGAGTCGTAGTGCATGCTTAGGATTGGTTGAGCGAGTCGTTCCTTTGTCTTTATCTCATATGCTTAGTATGATATATTGTTCTACTATAATAAACTGCTGTCTTATTTTTGGGGTTCTATAATTAAAAGATAAGGCACCAGGCGGAAGGCCTTGCGAGGTGCTTTGTTCTGCTCAGTGTCGACCTAGGAACTGAGATTTTGTCCTCGGATCCAATTTTGAGTGCACTAACCACTTGTGGGTGGCCCAATGGAGCCCCCCTCGACTTTGAACGGATCCGCAGCTCGTCCATGTGCCGCAAGTAGTTCGGGTTTTTCCATTCGCTCATATGCATGTGCATGATGTTGATGTTCGATGAGAGGTTACTTTATACGGGGGGTCATACAGGGGTGGTACGTCGCGTAGCGGACAGTTCCTACTATGGTTTGAGCCGCATGGTGGCGTAGTCACAAACTAATGAGTCCGCAATTGAGATTCGGCCGGACTCCTGACGCGGGTAACAACTCATATGGGTGGCACTTGGACTTGCTGTAGTGAAGGAATGAGTCGTGTTGAGAGGCCTTAGCGGGTTGATCATGCGAGTATGGGAACTGTAGTGCACCCCTGCAGGGTATAATCTTATCGATGAGCCGTGTCCACGGTTATGGACGACTTTGGTGATGATGCTGGCTAACAAGATCTAGACAACTTACACCTAATCATTGTTAATTAATGTGACTAGTAACATAGCATTACTTACCACCCTAAATGGTAACTAAAATTGTTAAGTGTGAGTTTTCGCGGATTGCTTCCTCATACTTGGTTGAGGGGGTTAATTCGAGAATGGGTTATGACTGGTGTCAGTTGTAGGTGGATATTTAAACGCTCTCTTATCCCTCTCTAATTAGACGGAAGTTTAGCGTGTCTCTTTAGTTTGCTAGTGCTGCTGCCGCTAAGTACACTTACCCCCATATTTTGGGAATCTTACAGTTTTGTAACCTGTTAGCTTAAACTTGTTCGATACGCTTCGGTGTATTGACCCGTTCGCGGGCTGTGGTTTTTCTGCAGTTGAGGATCCTTCGCTCGACCAGTTGGGTGGATACTACGTGGAGTTCGACGACGAGAGCTACGACGAGTAGTTAGAGTTCCCCTGGGCTACTTCCTGGTGGACTGCGTGGATGGGCCTTCTTTTTTCGTTTCGGCCTTGAGCCCTTTGCTTCTTGTCTGTACTCAGACCGGTTTGTTTCCGCTGCTTGATGTAATGTTGGGACATGTGTCCTCTGATTGGTGCCATTTGATATATTTTGCTCAGTGAGAGCTTTTGGATATTATTTCTTTTCTTTGTGTCTTAGGTTTATTCTGTGGTTTCGACTTGTTAAAAATCCGACTCGTATACCATGTGTGTATGGTTGAAGTATACGAGTTGGAAGACTTTTTGGGTTCTTGCGTGCACAATCTGGAAACGTATGTGACGTTGGGGTCGCCAAGAACTGTCGGTCGATGATCCATTCCGAGCATGGCCTGATTCTTCCTGGGATTAGTAACCCCAGTATGTTCTTGGTTGTGTGGCCCAACCGATACGTTTTGTTTGTGTAACTTGAATTCAGGGTCTGACAGTTGGTATCAGAGCTTAAACGCCCTCAGGTTCCCTTCTACTGGTCGTTGTTTGAGTCTAGAAAAATATTTTGTAGTTATCAGGAAATCTTAAACGTGAGAGTAGGAATTCTGTTCTTTTACTTCTTTCCCCACCCACCCTCCCTGTTCTTCTGGTAAGGAAGTGTTACGATAATTCCCTTCTCACCTTAATTTTAAAAAATTTAGGACATCACGTGTTCTGGGTTTTCCGTAGTACCATAGTTGCAGGTGGTTTTATCGTTTTGGTGGTTATCAACTTCTTCGGCTATGTTCAGTTTCAATCTCGAATCAATAAGTTGTTGTTCTACCTTTCTCTGGTTTTCATCTCATTGTCATTGTACAATTCGTTCTGTGCAATCAATCCTTTTTGTTTCCGGAGGCTAACTTCTACTTCCAACTGCTATGTAGATGGCGCACTATCAGGTGGTGCGTAAGACCCACTGTGAGCAGACTACCGGTTACCCGAAGCTTCTCAGAAGCATGGTTGACTATGTCGGTTTCAGCTACCTCCCGGAGTACCAGGTGTCCGAGATCCCCAGAGATTACGGACAGACCTTCTACAGAGCTACTGTTTGGATCAGCGGAGATGATGGTGATACTGTGCACAAGCACGTTGCTGAGGCTTCCACTGTGGACATGGCAGTACACTTGGCAGCTTACGATGCAGCGCTGGCTCTGCGCAGGGAATACTACTGCTTCAACGACCATCCATTCTGCTACGTTCCATACTACCCCTACACGGACTCTCAGTACGAGCTCGTGGCTCTGGACATGACCGCTCAGTTTGGCCAGTCTTCAGACTCAGTTGCTGGGACTCTACGCTTGGAGATAGCAGCACTCCGTCAGCAGCTGCACCGGGCACTCTCTCACCTGGGGCAGTATGACAGGGGGAACGTCACACCAGACGCTTTCCCGAGGTTCCAGCTCGCTTTTCCGAGTCGTCTGTCTGCTGTGGGTGGATACATTCCAGAGCGGGGTCCTCTGATCACTACTGATCCAGACCACGTTGGACCACTACTGTACGGGACACAGACGCCAGATGCCTACTCCGTTCAGTTGCGACGCATTGTGCAAGACCACCGCCTGTACTGCGATCGTCGCTACACCCATCGCAGTAGCCTAGTTTCGTCTTCTGAGGGAAGCGAGAGCTAGTCTTCGAGTTGTATCTTTTCCTTGTTGTAGTAGCTATCCTTTGTACGAAACCGTGTTGGTTGTACGGATGGTTAACTTTGTACTAGTAACTGTCCTTGTAGTACTGAAACCTTGGTGGTTGTACTGATGGCTAACTAAGTGCATGGTTATGAACCTTTGTTATGGGAAGCTTATCCTTGTTATCCTACAGTTTGCAACTGTTTTTCTGAGCAAGAATTCGACTTTCCAAGTTTTCCCTGGCTTTGTGTATCTTGTCGCTGTTCTAATATCCAATGTCTCCAGGATGACGAACACCAGGAACAACCGCAATGCGGAAGACGCACCACCACCGCCTCCAATCACGGAGTTGCTTGGTCAGATGACCCAAGTTCTGGCTCAAATGGCCGAGAACCAAGTCTACCAGAACAACAACGGGCATCGCAATGAAGGCAATGCACGTGTGACCATCATGGACTTCCTCGGTCTAGGTCCAAGGAACTTCGCTTCCCCCACTGAGCCGCTGGAAGCTGATGATTGGCTTCGCGAGATGGAAAGGACCCTTGCTATCACCCACGTGGCTGAGCATGACAAGGTGCCTTACGTGTCCTACCTGCTTAGGGGCAAATCGGCCTCATGGTGGGAAAACTTCCAGGCTATGAGAGCTCCCGGGGTGGTTACCACTTGGGGGGATTTCAGGGCAGCCTTCCTGCGCCACCACATCCCAGAAGGTCTCATGGACAGGATGCGCGAGCAGTTTAACTCGCTGACGCAAGGCAAGATGGACGTGATGGAGTACAATGGCGAATTCAATCGCCTTGCTCGTTACGCTGGAGATGAGGTGAACACTGAGGCCAAGAAGATGGCCAAGTTCCGCAAGGGTTTCAACCCCGCGCTCAAGTACAAGCTGAACCTCGTCAAGGCCGACAACTTCGAGAACCTCGTCAACATCGCGCTCAATGAGGAGCATGGGCGCAAGGTCTTCGAGGAGTCGCGCAAGCACTCTCGTGAGACCAACTCTTATTCATCGTCAATCGCCGCCACTCCTGCTCAGAAGCGTCGGCTCTGGGTGCCTAACAGCGCCTTCGCACGAGCTACCTACGTGCCAGGACCTCCCGGACTCGCGCCTCGCCCACCGAACCCGGCTCTTGCTATGAGGGGTTTCGGAGGACCGCCAAGGCCAACAGGCGCTCGCCCCAACGTGACCTGCTACCAGTGCGGGAAACCGGGCCACTACTCCAACAACTGCCCGGAGACCCGTACACTTCCTCCACCACCTCGCCCTGCTCCAACTCAGGCGATGGTCCGCGCACCTGCCCCGGCTAGGCCTTTCGTCCCCAACACCAGGCCTCCGGCACGTGCTGCGCGGGTGAACCACATCACGGCTGAGGTAGCAGAAGAAGCTCCAGAAGTTGTTCTTGGTACACTACCCGTCAACTCTATCTCTTCTAGGGTGTTGTTCGATACAGGAGCATCTCATTCTTTCGTTTCAACTAAGTTTGCTGTAACTCATAGTTTACCTCACGAACCCCTCTCGAGCAATCTCACTGTCACTTCCCCCGGCGTGCAAATGACTTCGTCCAAGATAAGCCTCGGCAATGAAATCCAAATTGGAGGCCATATCTTCTTGGCATCTCTAATAATTCTCGGCAATTCTGATATTGATGTCATTCTGGGCATGGATTGGTTGAAGGCCAATCAAGCTAAGATAGACTGTTCCACAAAGACTGTAACTCTTTCTCATCCTTCTGGACAGATAGTCTATTCTCCAAACCAAACATCTTCGGCTCGGCTTTTCGCTCTCAATGTTGATCCTCTTCCTTCCATAGAAGCTATTCCGGTGGTCCGAGACTTTCCTGACGTCTTTCCTGAAGAATTACCAGGTATGCCACCTGACAGAGCCGTCGAGTTCGTTATTGAACTAGAACCGGGCACTGCTCCTATCTCCAAACGTCCTTACAAGATGGGTCCCAAAGAACTGGCTGAGCTTAAGAGACAGCTAGAGGAGTTGGAAAGGAAAGGTCATATTCAACCTAGTACTTCTCCTTGGGGTTGTCCTACTCTGTTTGTCAAAAAGAGGGACACAACTGAGCGACTGGTTGTTGACTACCGTCCTCTGAACAAGAAAACCCTCAAGAACAAGTATCCTCTCCCTCGCATCAACGATCTGTTCGATCAACTGGCTGGTGCTAAGGTTTTCTCCAAGTTGGACTTGCGGTCAGGTTATCACCAGATCAAAATCCGCAAAGAAGACATTCCAAAGACAGCTTTCACCACTCGTTATGGTCTCTATGAATACACTGTCATGTCTTTCGGTCTCACAAATGCTCCGGCGACTTTCTCACGTCTCATGAACTTCGTTTTCATGGAATACCTCGATAAGTTCGTGGTAGTCTATCTCGATGACATTCTTATCTATTCCAAAACCGAGGAAGAACACGGAGAACATCTACGTCTTATCTTGTTGAAACTCCGAGAACACCGTCTCTACGCCAAGTTCTCCAAGTGTGAATTCTGGCTTCCTAAAGTATCCTACCTTGGTCATGTTATCTCTTCTGAAGGCATTTCTGTGGATCCAGAAAAAGTGAAAGCCATTGTTGAATGGTTGCCTCCTACATCGGTGAAACAAGTCAGGAGTTTCCTTGGCATGGCTAGCTATTGCCGTCGATTCGTTGAGAACTTCTCCAAAATCGCTAAGCCTCTCACCGATCTTACAAGGAAGGATAGAAAGTTTCTTTGGACTCCAAAGTGTGATGAGAGTTTCAATCTCTTGAAAGCTAAACTCACTTCTACTCCTGTTCTAGTTGGCCCAGACAATTCCAAACCTTTCCAAATATTCTGCGATGCATCTCTTCAAGGACTAGGCGCAGTCCTCATGCAAGAACGCAAAGTTGTGGCTTATGCATCTCGCCAGTTGCAGCCTCATGAGCTCAACTATCCTACACATGATCTTGAACTTGCAGCAATCATGTATGCCCTCAAGGCTTGGAGACCTTATTTGTTGGGGCACAGCTGTGAGATCTTCACTGATCACAAGAGTCTCAAATATCTCTTCACTCAACCAGACTTGAACCTCAGGCAAACAAGGTGGCTTGAGAAACTCTCAGATTACGATCTTACCATCTCTTACACTCCAGGCAAAGCTAATGTAATGGCTGATGCTCTCAGTCGCAAGTCCTATTGCAACAACCTCATGGTTGAGAACATCCAAACTCCTATTCATGAAGAATTCAAGAAACTCAACCTTCAAGTGGTTCCGTCTGGTTATCTTGCAAACTTGATTGCCACTCCTACACTTGAGGGTAAGATCCGTGCCGCACAGTTGCGTGATTCTGGTGTCAAGAATATCAAAGACAACATTGGCAAGGACAAGTACAAGAGTTTCTCTCTCGATGACAAGGGTACCTTGCTGTTTGAAGAACGCATTGTAGTGCCCAAACTTGAAAGCTTAAGAGAACTCATTCTCAAGGAGGCTCATGATACTCCGCTTTCTATTCACCCTGGCAGCACAAAGATGTACCAGGATCTCAAGTCAATCTATTGGTGGACCAGGATGAAGCGGGAAATTGCTCGCTATGTGTCTCATTGTGATGTTTGCTGTCGTGTCAAGGCAGTTCATCAGAGACCACCTGGACTTCTTCAACCACTGCAAATTCCTGAGTGGAAATGGGACAAGATCGAGATGGACTTCGTTACTGGGTTTCCAAAGTCCAAGAAAGGCAATGATGCAATCTTTGTTGTCATTGATCGTCTCTCCAAAGTGGCTCACTTCTTTCCAGTCAAAGAGACAATATCAGCTAGTCAGTTGGCAGAACTCTATATGACAAGACTGGTTCCTTTACATGGTGTTCCTTTGGCAATAAGCTCAGATCGTGGAAGTATCTTCACTTCTCGATTTTGGGATAGCTTTCAGAAAGCCTTGGGTACTAAACTTCTGTTCAGCACAGCTTACCATCCGCAGACAAGTGGACAGGTTGAAAGAGTAAACCAAATTCTGGAAGATATGCTCAGAGCTTGTGTCATCTCCTTTGGCATGAAATGGGAGGATTGCCTTCCGTATGCTGAGTTTTCCTACAACAACAGCTTCCAAGCAAGTTTAGGCATGGCTCCATTTGAAGCTCTCTATGGCCGCAAATGTAGAACTCCTCTCAATTGGTCTCAAGCTGGTGAACGTCCATTCTTTGGGCCGGATATTATCCAGGAGGCTGAAGAAAAGGTTCGCATCATTCGTGACAATCTGAAGATTGCCCAGTCTCGGCAGAAAAGCTATTATGATAGCAAGCACAGGGACATGGTCTATGCACCTGGTGATCAAGCTTACCTTCGTGTCACTCCTCTGAGAGGCACGCAACGCTTTGGCATCAAAGGCAAACTCGCTCCACGTTATGTTGGGCCTTTCAACGTTCTTTCAAGGCGTGGTGAATTGGCTTACCGTCTGGAACTTCCTCCAAACCTCTCCAAAGTGCACGATGTCTTCCACGTGTCACAACTCAAGAAGTGCTTCCAAGATCCAGGTCGCGCAGTTGATCATGGATCAATTGAACTTCGAGAAGATCTCTCTTATGTGGAACAACCGATTCGCATTCTTGACGAAGCTGAACGTCGCACCCGTAACAACACTGTCAAGTTCTACAAGGTCCAATGGTCTCATCATTCTGACAAGGAAGCTACATGGGAACGTGAAGACCATCTCCGTGCCGAGTACCCCAACCTCTTTGTTGCTCCATGAAGAATCTCGGGGCGTGATTCCTTTGAGGGGGGGAGTGTTGTAACAGCCCAACTGTAACTTCCCTTTTGGTGTGCAATAAAATTGTTGAATCATGTCATCATTCCATATTTGGTTGCATTTAATTAAATATGTCTCCCAAATGTTTCCCAAATTTTAAATTCTTATTTTTTTTGAATTCAAATGCTTTCAAATAAATCCATTTGAAGTTTCAAATTATTTATAAATAACCAAACTAGATATTAATATGACTAATTTGAAACTTGTAAAAATTATTCAAAAGTTCTTTTGTCTCTTTCTCTTATTTGTTTCACAAATACAAAAATCAAAAAGTTTTTGTAAAAGAAAAATAAAAACAGGAGAAGAAAAATAACCCCTGGCCGAGCTGGGCCAGCTCGGTCCATCTCAGCCCAGCTGCCGGTCCACGGCCCACTCCCCTCTCCTTCGTCCTCGTACGGACGCGCAGAGGAGACTCCCTTTCCAGCGCGGCATGGAGCTCTCTCCCTCTGCCAAGCTCGCCCCACAGCTCCCCCACTGCCACCTCCTCTCCTCTCCCCTACATCTAGCGCCGAAACCCTAACCCTAGCCCCTAATCTTCTCCTCCCCCGCCGCCGCTCGCTCTCTCCTCGCGCACGCCAACGCCATGAACGCCGACGAGACGAGCTCGGGCCCCTGGTGACTCTGGCCGCCATCTCTTTCCCCCGCACGCCAGCAGCGCCTCCCCGACCTCCTCTTCACCCTCGACGCGCGCAGGACGGACGGGAGGCACCACTTCTTCTCCTTCTTCCACGATGACCGCGCGGCCCCCGAGCTCCGCCTCGCCTCCCCGAGCACCGTCTGCTCGTCTCCGACCACCTCGACTATCCTCCGTTCGCCATCCGCCTCCTGGTGAGCTGCGCCGCCGTTTCCCCTTCTTTCCCCCTTCTTTCTCGCCTCCGTTCGCCGTATTTTGGCCGGCGCCGGAGTGTTTCGTCGCGGACCGTGCGGCCCCTGCCCTGTCGAGCAAGAACAGGGGTGGCCGAGCCTTCCCTTTCAGAGCTGAGCACGGGAATGTGTTCCCCCACCCTCCAGCACGCACGCAGACACACACACGCTCCCCGCGCCACCCAAACCAGGTCACCGCCGGCGTGATTCCTCCGTCGCGGCGCTCGGACGCGAGCCGTTTTCAGTTTCGTCAGACAACACCGCCCCTTTCCTGTTAAAAATTTAAAACGATCCTAACCCTATCACTAACACGCACTGGACCTACTGGCTAGCGCGCCGATCCGTCCGCAGCGCGTCGCGAGTTCGAACCCCGGGCGCAGTGGAAAATGCCCCATTTTTTTCGCCGCTCGCTGACAGCCTGGCCCCACCGGTCAGTGACCGTGGAGCCAGCGCAGCGCCAGCGCGACCTGGGCCCGCATGTCAATCGTGGTGTACGCCCCCGCTGCGGTGAGAAAAGTTCCGGGGCATTGTCATTTTGCACCGAAGCCCCTTCCTTTCTGTTTTTGCACAGAGGACCTCCTCTGCTAGTTTTCTATCACCGATAAGTCCTCGGGTTTTACAGAACCACCCCTACACTTATAAAATGCATAACTTTTAATTTATAACTCCAAATTAAATAAACTTTATATGTTTTTATATCAGAAAAAGGTAATAAACATTAATATCTTATTATTATGTCATTTTGCATCATTTATTTTAATTGCTTATTTTAAATTAACAAATGCAATTAATTAATTAAATATGGGGTATGAGGGTAATAATTATATAATGCCCTAATTCCATTTAATATGCTCATCCCTTTTATACCAAATCTTGACATGCTAATAAATATTTAATTTGAGTTAAAAATAAATCAATTGCAATTAATTCCTAAATGTGGGATGTGTTGGGCAATTAAGTAATTAATGTCTTTTCCATTTTAAATTAATTGGATCACCACTTCTGCTATATTAAGTAACATTTAAATTAATGGCTACACAAATAACTTGCACCCTAATCTTTTGCCGGGATTTCATCCCCGCTTTAATATGACCTAATCATCGCATACCATGTCGCATCATCATTTGTTTGCGCATTTCTCCGTATTGATTATTGTTTCCTATTGTTTGTGTTTGGCCCTCTTTGGGTAGACGACGACGTGTCTGCTGCGAGTACCTACGACACCGAGCTTCCAGCTATCGTGCCAGGCTACGAGCTGCCAGGCAAGCTTTTGCTAACCGGTTACACGATTGTCGGGTTTTCATTCCTGCCTTTTTGATCTATGCTATCCTAGTTATCGGTTCTTGAATTGCGATCCCATCACATGTTTATCCTACAGCCTATACAGCTATATCCCCACAACCCATAACCCCTTGCATGTTTATCTGTTGGCCTTTGCGAGTCGTAGTGCATGCTTAGGATTGGTTGAGCGAGTCGTTCCTTTGTCTTTATCTCATATGCTTAGTATGATATATTGTTCTACTATAATAAACTGCTGTCTTATTTTTGGGGTTCTATAATTAAAAGATAAGGCACCAGGCGGAAGGCCTTGCGAGGTGCTTTGTTCTGCTCAGTGTCGACCTAGGAACTGAGATTTTGTCCTCGGATCCAATTTTGAGCGCACTAACCACTTGTGGGTGGCCCAATGGAGCCCCCCTCGACTTTGAACGGATCCGCAGCTCGTCCATGTGCCGCAAGTAGTTCGGGTTTTTCCATTCGCTCATATGCATGTGCATGATGTTGATGTTCGATGAGAGGTTACTTTATACGGGGGGTCATACAGGGGTGGTACGTCGCGTAGCGGACAGTTCCTACTGTGGTTTGAGCCGCATGGTGGCGTAGTCACAAACTAATGAGTCCGCAATTGAGATTCGGCCGGACTCCTGACGCGGGTAACAACTCATATGGGTGGCACTTGGACTTGCTGTAGTGAAGGAATGAGTCGTGTTGAGAGGCCTTAGCGGGTTGATCATGCGAGTATGGGAACTGTAGTGCACCCCTGCAGGGTATAATCTTATCGATGAGCCGTGTCCACGGTTATGGACGACTTTGGTGATGATGCTGGCTAACAAGATCTAGACAACTTACACCTAATCATTGTTAATTAATGTGACTAGTAACATAGCATTACTTACCACCCTAAATGGTAACTAAAATTGTTAAGTGTGAGTTTTCGCGGATTGCTTCCTCATACTTGGTTGAGGGGGTTAATTCGAGAATGGGTTATGACTGGTGTCAGTTGTAGGTGGATATTTAAACGCTCTCTTATCCCTCTCTAATTAGACGGAAGTTTAGCGTGTCTCTTTAGTTTGCTAGTGCTGCTGCCGCTAAGTACACTTACCCCCATATTTTGGGAATCTTACAGTTTTGTAACCTGTTAGCTTAAACTTGTTCGATACGCTTCGGTGTATTGACCCGTTCGCGGGCTGTGGTTTTTCTGCAGTTGAGGATCCTTCGCTCGACCAGTTGGGTGGATACTACGTGGAGTTCGACGACGAGAGCTACGACGAGTAGTTAGAGTTCCCCTGGGCTACTTCCTGGTGGACTGCGTGGATGGGCCTTCTTTTTTCGTTTCGGCCTTGAGCCCTTTGCTTCTTGTCTGTACTCAGACCGGTTTGTTTCCGCTGCTTGATGTAATGTTGGGACATGTGTCCTCTGATTGGTGCCATTTGATATATTTTGCTCAGTGAGAGCTTTTGGATATTATTTCTTTTCTTTGTGTCTTAGGTTTATTCTATGGTTTCGACTTGTTAAAAATCCGACTCGTATACCATGTGTGTATGGTTGAAGTATACGAGTTGGAAGACTTTTTGGGTTCTTGCGTGCACAATCTGGAAACGTATGTGACGTTGGGGTCGCCAAGAACTGTCGGTCGATGATCCATTCCGAGCATGGCCTGATTCTTCCTGGGATTGGTAACCCCAGTATGTTCTTGGTTGTGTGGCCCAACCGATACGTTTTGTTTGTGTAACTTGAATTCAGGGTCTGACAGTTGGTATCAGAGCTTAAACGCCCTCAGGTTCCCTTCTACTGGTCGTTGTTTGAGTCTAGAAAAATATTTTGTAGTTATCAGGAAATCTTAAACGTGAGAGTAGGAATTCTGTTCTTTTACTTCTTTCCCCACCCACCCTCCCTGTTCTTCTGGTAAGGAAGTGTTACGATAATTCCCTTCTCACCTTAATTTTAAAAAATTTAGGACATCACGTGTTCTGGGTTTTCCGTAGTACCATAGTTGCAGGTGGTTTTATCGTTTTGGTGGTTATCAACTTCTTCGGCTATGTTCAGTTTCAATCTCGAATCAATAAGTTGTTGTTCTACCTTTCTCTGGTTTTCATCTCATTGTCATTGTACAATTCGTTCTGTGCAATCAATCCTTTTTGTTTCCGGAGGCTAACTTCTACTTCCAACTGCTATGTAGATGGCGCACTATCAGGTGGTGCGTAAGACCCACTGTGAGCAGACTACCGGTTACCCGAAGCTTCTCAGAAGCATGGTTGACTATGTCGGTTTCAGCTACCTCCCGGAGTACCAGGTGTCCGAGATCCCCAGAGATTACGGACAGACCTTCTACAGAGCTACTGTTTGGATCAGCGGAGATGATGGTGATACTGTGCACAAGCACGTTGCTGAGGCTTCCACTGTGGACATGGCAGTACACTTGGCAGCTTACGATGCAGCGCTGGCTCTGCGCAGGGAATACTACTGCTTCAACGACCATCCATTCTGCTACGTTCCATACTACCCCTACACGGACTCTCAGTACGAGCTCGTGGCTCTGGACATGACCGCTCAGTTTGGCCAGTCTTCAGACTCAGTTGCTGGGACTCTACGCTTGGAGATAGCAGCACTCCGTCAGCAGCTGCACCGGGCACTCTCTCACCTGGGGCAGTATGACAGGGGGAACGTCACACCAGACGCTTTCCCGAGGTTCCAGCTCGCTTTTCCGAGTCGTCTGTCTGCTGTGGGTGGATACATTCCAGAGCGGGGTCCTCTGATCACTACTGATCCAGACCACGTTGGACCACTACTGTACGGGACACAGACGCCAGATGCCTACTCCGTTCAGTTGCGACGCATTGTGCAAGACCACCGCCTGTACTGCGATCGTCGCTACACCCATCGCAGCAGCCTAGTTTCGTCTTCTGAGGGAAGCGAGAGCTAGTCTTCGAGTTGTATCTTTTCCTTGTTGTAGTAGCTATCCTTTGTACGAAACCGTGTTGGTTGTACGGATGGTTAACTTTGTACTAGTAACTGTCCTTGTAGTACTGAAACCTTGGTGGTTGTACTGATGGCTAACTAAGTGCATGGTTATGAACCTTTGTTATGGGAAGCTTATCCTTGTTATCCTACAGTTTGCAACTGTTTTTCTGAGCAAGAATTCGACTTTCCAAGTTTTCCCTGGCTTTGTGTATCTTGTCGCTGTTCTAATATCCAATGTCTCCAGGATGACGAACACCAGGAACAACCGCAATGCGGAAGACGCACCACCACCGCCTCCAATCACGGAGTTGCTTGGTCAGATGACCCAAGTTCTGGCTCAAATGGCCGAGAACCAAGTCTACCAGAACAACAACGGGCATCGCAATGAAGGCAATGCACGTGTGACCATCATGGACTTCCTCGGTCTAGGTCCAAGGAACTTCGCTTCCCCCACTGAGCCGCTGGAAGCTGATGATTGGCTTCGCGAGATGGAAAGGACCCTTGCTATCACCCACGTGGCTGAGCATGACAAGGTGCCTTACGTGTCCTACCTGCTTAGGGGCAAATCGGCCTCATGGTGGGAAAACTTCCAGGCTATGAGAGCTCCCGGGGTGGTTACCACTTGGGGGGATTTCAGGGCAGCCTTCCTGCGCCACCACATCCCAGAAGGTCTCATGGACAGGATGCGCGAGCAGTTTAACTCGCTGACGCAAGGCAAGATGGACGTGATGGAGTACAATGGCGAATTCAATCGCCTTGCTCGTTACGCTGGAGATGAGGTGAACACTGAGGCCAAGAAGATGGCCAAGTTCCGCAAGGGTTTCAACCCCGCGCTCAAGTACAAGCTGAACCTCGTCAAGGCCGACAACTTCGAGAACCTCGTCAACATCGCGCTCAATGAGGAGCATGGGCGCAAGGTCTTCGAGGAGTCGCGCAAGCACTCTCGTGAGACCAACTCTTCTTCATCGTCAATCGCCGCCACTCCTGCTCAGAAGCGTCGGCTCTGGGTGCCTAACAGCGCCTTCGCACGAGCTACCTACGTGCCAGGACCTCCCGGACTCGCGCCTCGCCCACCGAACCCGGCTCTTGCTATGAGGGGTTTCGGAGGACCGCCAAGGCCAACAGGCGCTCGCCCCAACGTGACCTGCTACCAGTGCGGGAAACCGGGCCACTACTCCAACAACTGCCCGGAGACCCGTACACTTCCTCCACCACCTCGCCCTGCTCCAACTCAGGCGATGGTCCGCGCACCTGCCCCGGCTAGGCCTTTCGTCCCCAACACCAGGCCTCCGGCACGTGCTGCGCGGGTGAACCACATCACGGCTGAGGAAGCAGAAGAAGCTCCAGAAGTTGTTCTTGGTACACTACCCGTCAACTCTATCTCTTCTAGGGTGTTGTTCGATACAGGAGCATCTCATTCTTTCGTTTCAACTTAGTTTGCTGTAACTCATAGTTTACCTCACGAACCCCTCTCGAGCAATCTCACTGTCACTTCCCCCGGCGTGCAAATGACTTCGTCCAAGATAAGCCTCGGCAATGAAATCCAAATTGGAGGCCATATCTTCTTGGCATCTCTAATAATTCTCGGCAATTCTGATATTGATGTCATTCTGGGCATGGATTGGTTGAAGGCCAATCAAGCTAAGATAGACTGTTCCACAAAGACTGTAACTCTTTCTCATCCTTCTGGACAGATAGTCTATTCTCCAAACCAAACATCTTCGGCTCGGCTTTTCGCTCTCAATGTTGATCCTCTTCCTTCCATAGAAGCTATTCCGGTGGTCCGAGACTTTCCTGACGTCTTTCCTGAAGAATTACCAGGTATGCCACCTGACAGAGCCGTCGAGTTCGTTATTGAACTAGAACCGGGCACTGCTCCTATCTCCAAACGTCCTTACAAGATGGGTCCCAAAGAACTGGCTGAGCTTAAGAGACAGCTAGAGGAGTTGGAAAGGAAAGGTCATATTCAACCTAGTACTTCTCCTTGGGGTTGTCCTACTCTGTTTGTCAAAAAGAGGGACACAACTGAGCGACTGGTTGTTGACTACCGTCCTCTGAACAAGAAAACCCTCAAGAACAAGTATCCTCTCCCTCGCATCAACGATCTGTTCGATCAACTGGCTGGTGCTAAGGTTTTCTCCAAGTTGGACTTGCGGTCAGGTTATCACCAGATCAAAATCCGCAAAGAAGACATTCCAAAGACAGCTTTCACCACTCGTTATGGTCTCTATGAATACACTGTCATGTCTTTCGGTCTCACAAATGCTCCGGCGACTTTCTCACGTCTCATGAACTTCGTTTTCATGGAATACCTCGATAAGTTCGTGGTAGTCTATCTCGATGACATTCTTATCTATTCCAAAACCGAGGAAGAACACGGAGAACATCTACGTCTTATCTTGTTGAAACTCCGAGAACACCGTCTCTACGCCAAGTTCTCCAAGTGTGAATTCTGGCTTCCTAAAGTATCCTACCTTGGTCATGTTATCTCTTCTGAAGGCATTTCTGTGGATCCAGAAAAAGTGAAAGCCATTGTTGAATGGTTGCCTCCTACATCGGTGAAACAAGTCAGGAGTTTCCTTGGCATGGCTAGCTATTGCCGTCGATTCGTTGAGAACTTCTCCAAAATCGCTAAGCCTCTCACCGATCTTACAAGGAAGGATAGAAAGTTTCTTTGGACTCCAAAGTGTGATGAGAGTTTCAATCTCTTGAAAGCTAAACTCACTTCTACTCCTGTTCTAGTTGGCCCAGACAATTCCAAACCTTTCCAAATATTCTGCGATGCATCTCTTCAAGGACTAGGCGCAGTCCTCATGCAAGAACGCAAAGTTGTGGCTTATGCATCTCGCCAGTTGCAGCCTCATGAGCTCAACTATCCTACACATGATCTTGAACTTGCAGCAATCATGTATGCCCTCAAGGCTTGGAGACCTTATTTGTTGGGGCACAGCTGTGAGATCTTCACTGATCACAAGAGTCTCAAATATCTCTTCACTCAACCAGATTTGAACCTCAGGCAAACAAGGTGGCTTGAGAAACTCTCAGATTACGATCTTACCATCTCTTACACTCCAGGCAAAGCTAATGTAATGGCTGATGCTCTCAGTCGCAAGTCCTATTGCAACAACCTCATGGTTGAGAACATCCAAACTCCTATTCATGAAGAATTCAAGAAACTCAACCTTCAAGTGGTTCCGTCTGGTTATCTTGCAAACTTGATTGCCACTCCTACACTTGAGGGTAAGATCCGTGCCGCACAGTTGCGTGATTCTGGTGTCAAGAATATCAAAGACAACATTGGCAAGGACAAGTACAAGAGTTTCTCTCTCGATGACAAGGGTACCTTGCTGTTTGAAGAACGCATTGTAGTGCCCAAACTTGACAGCTTAAGAGAACTCATTCTCAAGGAGGCTCATGATACTCCGCTTTCTATTCACCCTGGCAGCACAAAGATGTACCAGGATCTCAAGTCAATCTATTGGTGGACCAGGATGAAGCGGGAAATTGCTCGCTATGTGTCTCATTGTGATGTTTGCTGTCGTGTCAAGGCAGTTCATCAGAGACCACCTGGACTTCTTCAACCACTGCAAATTCCTGAGTGGAAATGGGACAAGATCGAGATGGACTTCGTTACTGGGTTTCCAAAGTCCAAGAAAGGCAATGATGCAATCTTTGTTGTCATTGATCGTCTCTCCAAAGTGGCTCACTTCTTTCCAGTCAAAGAGACAATATCAGCTAGTCAGTTGGCAGAACTCTATATGACAAGACTGGTTCCTTTACATGGTGTTCCTTTGGCAATAAGCTCAGATCGTGGAAGTATCTTCACTTCTCGATTTTGGGATAGCTTTCAGAAAGCCTTGGGTACTAAACTTCTGTTCAGCACAGCTTACCATCCGCAGACAAGTGGACAGGTTGAAAGAGTAAACCAAATTCTGGAAGATATGCTCAGAGCTTGTGTTATCTCCTTTGGCATGAAATGGGAGGATTGCCTTCCGTATGCTGAGTTTTCCTACAACAACAGCTTCCAAGCAAGTTTAGGCATGGCTCCATTTGAAGCTCTCTATGGCCGCAAATGTAGAACTCCTCTCAATTGGTCTCAAGCTGGTGAACGTCCATTCTTTGGGCCGGATATTATCCAGGAGGCTGAAGAAAAGGTTCGCATCATTCGTGACAATCTGAAGATTGCCCAGTCTCGGCAGAAAAGCTATTATGATAGCAAGCACAGGGACATGGTCTATGCACCTGGTGATCAAGCTTACCTTCGTGTCACTCCTCTGAGAGGCACGCAACGCTTTGGCATCAAAGGCAAACTCGCTCCACGTTATGTTGGGCCTTTCAACGTTCTTTCAAGGCGTGGTGAATTGGCTTACCGTCTGGAACTTCCTCCAAACCTCTCCAAAGTGCACGATGTCTTCCACGTGTCACAACTCAAGAAGTGCTTCCAAGATCCAGGTCGCGCAGTTGATCATGGATCAATTGAACTTCGAGAAGATCTCTCTTATGTGGAACAACCGATTCGCATTCTTGACGAAGCTGAACGTCGCACCCGTAACAACACTGTCAAGTTCTACAAGGTCCAATGGACTCATCATTCTGACAAGGAAGCTACATGGGAACGTGAAGACCATCTCCGTGCCGAGTACCCCAACCTCTTTGTTGCTCCATGAAGAATCTCGGGGCGTGATTCCTTTGAGGGGGGGAGTGTTGTAACAGCCCAACTGTAACTTCCCTTTTGGTGTGCAATAAAATTGTTGAATCATGTCATCATTCCATATTTGGTTGCATTTAATTAAATATGTCTCCCAAATGTTTCCCAAATTTTAAATTCTTATTTTTTTTGAATTCAAATGCTTTCAAATAAATCCATTTGAAGTTTCAAATTATTTATAAATAACCAAACTAGATATTAATATGACTAATTTGAAACTTGTAAAAATTATTCAAAAGTTCTTTTGTCTCTTTCTCTTATTTGTTTCACAAATACAAAAATCAAAAAGTTTTTGTAAAAGAAAAATAAAAACAGGAGAAGAAAAATAACCCCTGGCCGAGCTGGGCCAGCTCGGCCCATCTCAGCCCAGCTGCCGGTCCACGGCCCACTCCCCTCTCCTTCGTCCTCGTACGGACGCGCAGAGGAGACTCCCTTTCCAGCGCGGCATGGAGCTCTCTCCCTCTGCCAAGCTCGCCCCACAGCTCCCCCACTGCCACCTCCTCTCCTCTCCCCTACATCTAGCGCCGAAACCCTAACCCTAGCCCCTAATCTTCTCCTCCCCCGCCGCCGCTCGCTCTCTCCTCGCGCACGCCAACGCCATGAACGCCGACGAGACGAGCTCGGGCCCCTGGTGACTCTGGCCGCCATCTCTTTCCCCCGCACGCCAGCAGCGCCTCCCCGACCTCCTCTTCACCCTCGACGCGCGCAGGACGGACGGGAGGCACCACTTCTTCTCCTTCTTCCACGACGACCGCGCGGCCCCCGAGCTCCGCCTCGCCTCCCCGAGCACCGTCTGCTCGTCTCCGACCACCTCGACTACCCTCCGTTCGCCATCCGCCTCCTGGTGAGCTGCGCCGCCGTTTCCCCTTCTTTCCCCCTTCTTTCTCGCCTCCGTTCGCCGTATTTTGGCCGGCGCCGGAGTGTTTCGTCGCGGACCGTGCGGCCCCTGCCCTGTCGAGCAAGAACAGGGGTGGCCGAGCCTTCCCTTTCAGAGCTGAGCACGGGAATGTGTTCCCCCACCCTCCAGCACGCACGCAGACACACACACGCTCCCCGCGCCACCCAAACCAGGTCACCGCCGGCGTGATTCCTCCGTCGCGGCGCTCGGACGCGAGCCGTTTTCAGTTTCGTCAGACAACACCGCCCCTTTCCTGTTAAAAATTTAAAACGATCCTAACCCTATCACTAACACGCACTGGACCTACTGGCTAGCGCGCCGATCCGTCCGCAGCGCGTCGCGAGTTCGAACCCCGGGCGCAGTGGAAAATGCCCCATTTTTTTCGCCGCTCGCTGACAGCCTGGCCCCACCGGTCAGTGACCGTGGAGCCAGCGCAGCGCCAGCGCGACCTGGGCCCGCATGTCAATCGTGGTGTACGCCCCCGCTGCGGTGAGAAAAGTTCCGGGGCATTGTCATTTTGCACCGAAGCCCCTTCCTTTCTGTTTTTGCACAGAGGACCTCCTCTGCTAGTTTTCTATCACCGATAAGTCCTCGGGTTTTACAGAACCACCCCTACACTTATAAAACGCATAACTTTTAATTTATAACTCCAAATTAAATAAACTTTATATGTTTTTATATCAGAAAAAGGTAATAAACATTAATATCTTATTCTTATGTCATTTTGCATCATTTATTTTAATTGCTTATTTTAAATTAACAAATGCAATTAATTAATTAAATATGGGGTATGAGGGTAATAATTATATAATGCCCTAATTCCATTTAATATGCTCATCCCTTTTATACCATATCTTGCCATGCTAATAAATATTTAATTTGAGTTAAAAATAAATCAATTGCAATTAATTCCTAAATGTGGGATGTGTTGGGCAATTAAGTAATTAATGTCTTTTCCATTTTAAATTAATTGGATCACCACTTCTGCTATATTAAGTAACATTTAAATTAATGGCTACACAAATAACTTGCACCCTAATCTTTTGCCGGGATTTCATCCCCGCTTTAATATGACCTAATCATCGCATACCATGTCGCATCATCATTTGTTTGCGCATTTCTCCGTATTGATTATTGTTTCCTATTGTTTGTGTTTGGCCCTCTTTGGGTAGACGACGACGTGTCTGCTGCGAGTACCTACGACACCGAGGTTCCAGCTATCGTGCCAGGCTACGAGCTGCCAGGCAAGCTTTTGCTAACCGGTTACACGATTGTCGGGTTTTCATTCCTGCCTTTTTGATCTATGCTATCCTAGTTATCGGTTCTTGAATTGCGATCCCATCACATGTTTATCCTGCAGCCTATACAGCTATATCCCCACAACCCATAACCCCTTGCATGTTTATCTGTTGGCCTTTGCGAGTCGTAGTGCATGCTTAGGATTGGTTGAGCGAGTCGTTCCTTTGTCTTTATCTCATATGCTTAGTATGATATATTGTTCTACTATAATAAACTGCTGTCTTATTTTTGGGGTTCTATAATTAAAAGATAAGGCACCAGGCGGAAGGCCTTGCGAGGTGCTTTGTTCTGCTCAGTGTCGACCTAGGAACTGAGATTTTGTCCTCGGATCCAATTTTGAGCGCACTAACCACTTGTGGGTGGCCCAATGGAGCCCCCCTCGACTTTGAACGGATCCGCAGCTCGTCCATGTGCCGCAAGTAGTTCGGGTTTTTCCATTCGCTCATATGCATGTGCATGATGTTGATGTTCGATGAGAGGTTACTTTATACGGGGGGTCATACAGGGGTGGTACGTCGCGTAGCGGACAGTTCCTACTGTGGTTTGAGCCGCATGGTGGCGTAGTCACAAACTAATGAGTCCGCAATTGAGATTCGGCCGGACTCCTGACGCGGGTAACAACTCATATGGGTGGCACTTGGACTTGCTGTAGTGAAGGAATGAGTCGTGTTGAGAGGCCTTAGCGGGTTGATCATGCGAGTATGGGAACTGTAGTGCACCCCTGCAGGGTATAATCTTATCGATGAGCCGTGTCCACGGTTATGGACGACTTTGGTGATGATGCTGGCTAACAAGATCTAGACAACTTACACCTAATCATTGTTAATTAATGTGACTAGTAACATAGCATTACTTACCACCCTAAATGGTAACTAAAATTGTTAAGTGTGAGTTTTCGCGGATTGCTTCCTCATACTTGGTTGAGGGGGTTAATTCGAGAATGGGTTATGACTGGTGTCAGTTGTAGGTGGATATTTAAACGCTCTCTTATCCCTCTCTAATTAGACGGAAGTTTAGCGTGTCTCTTTAGTTTGCTAGTGCTGCTGCCGCTAAGTACACTTACCCCCATATTTTGGGAATCTTACAGTTTTGTAACCTGTTAGCTTAAACTTGTTCGATACGCTTCGGTGTATTGACCCGTTCGCGGGCTGTGGTTTTTCTGCAGTTGAGGATCCTTCGCTCGACCAGTTGGGTGGATACTACGTGGAGTTCGACGACGAGAGCTACGACGAGTAGTTAGAGTTCCCCTGGGCTACTTCCTGGTGGACTGCGTGGATGGGCCTTCTTTTTTCGTTTCGGCCTTGAGCCCTTTGCTTCTTGTCTGTACTCAGACCGGTTTGTTTCCGCTGCTTGATGTAATGTTGGGACATGTGTCCTCTGATTGGTGCCATTTGATATATTTTGCTCAGTGAGAGCTTTTGGATATTATTTCTTTTCTTTGTGTCTTAGGTTTATTCTGTGGTTTCGACTTGTTAAAAATCCGACTCGTATACCATGTGTGTATGGTTGAAGTATACGAGTTGGAAGACTTTTTGGGTTCTTGCGTGCACAATCTGGAAACGTATGTGACGTTGGGGTCGCCAAGAACTGTCGGTCGATGATCCATTCCGAGCATGGCCTGATTCTTCCTGGGATTGGTAATCCCAGTATGTTCTTGGTTGTGTGGCCCAACCGATACGTTTTGTTTGTGTAACTTGAATTCAGGGTCTGACAGTCCCAGTACCACATGGCGTCTTCCTCGAGCGCATCACGTAGAGGTCCATCAAGACTCGACCCGCAGCAATCACCTCCACACCAGCAACAAGCACCGCGAACCCGCCAAGCCAAGAAAAGGAGGCCATGGAAGTCATGCTAGTCGAAGCTACGTGGACAGGGCCATACCTGACATACATACTGCACCAGAGGCTGCCAGCAGACCCAGTCGAAGCAAAGCGCATCATCAGGCGCTCCAAAAGCTTCACCGTCATCAACGGAGAACTCTACAAGAGAAGCATCTCAGGAATCCTACAAAGGTGCATAGATCCAGTCGACGGCCAAGCCCTCCTACTCGACATCCATGCGGGTATCTGCGGGCATCACGCCAGCAGTCGAGCGTTGGTGGCCAAAGCGCTGTGAGCCCGGTTCTACTGGCCACCTGCTATGCAAAACGCCAAAGATCTAGTAAAGAAATGCACCGGGTGCCAGAAGTTCGCCAACAAGCCACACGCGCCGGCGTCCGAGCTAAAAACAATACCGCTAGCCTGGCCCTTCGCCCAATAGGGACTGGACATGGTGGGCCCACTGAAGAAATCCTCACCTGGAGGACACACTCACCTCCTGGTCGCAGTCGACAAGTTCACCAAGTCGATTGAGGCCGCGCCCATCACAAGTTCGACTGCATCATCAGCGGTCAACTTCATCAGGTCCATCATCTTCAGATTCAGAGTGCCAAATGGGATCATCACGGACAACGGCTCGAACTTCACAGCCGAGGAATTCAAAGACTTCTGATCAGATCAAGGCATCAAGCTAAACTACGCATCTGTTTCACACCCGCAATCCAATGGGCAAGTCGAGAAAGCCAACGGCCTAGTCTGCAGCGGCATCAAGAAGTGCATGCGGGTACCGCTGAGACGCGCAGCAGGCGCATGGGTGGAAGAACTGCCATCAGTCCTATGGAGCTTGCGAACCACGCCTAACAGATCCACCCAGTACACTCCATTCTTCATGGTGTACGGTGCAGAAGCGGTACTACCCTGCGACATCAAGTTTGACGCACCACGGGTGGTCGCCTACGACGAGTCAGATGTAGAAGAGGCACTCGAAGACAGCATGGACATACTGGATGAAGCCTGCGACATCGCCCTGGCGCGATCAGCCGTGTACCAGCAAGACTTGCCCAACTACCATGGACGGAGGTTGTGTCGTGGTGGTGTCACGGCAGATGCCATAGGATGGCTAAAGTGTGGGGTCGATGGATGCTGGTGGATCCGGGGAAGGCTAGCGAACTAAGGAGTTCGCACAAAGGAGGATGCCGGAACAACCGGGATCTCTGAAGAACAACAAACACAACCGAAGTGAACGAGAGAAGATCTAGTAAATACGAGCAACTGCGCGAAGGCAGAGAACACACACACACGATGTACCCAGGTTCGGGGCCCTCGTGGGGAGGTAACACCCCTACTCCTGCCTTTCCTCTCAATATAAGTGTGGAATAAGATCTACAACATGCTCTTGGAGCTCTTTCGGTGATGAACACGATGAACAAGAGAGAGGGAGAAGTAAATGCACTAGGAGTAAATGATACTAAGGTTTTGGCCTCCAAGTTGGTCTCTCTCACATGAGCAGTTATGGCGCCTTTTATAGAGTTCCGGCCGGGAGGGCCGGAAACCCTAATCCGGGACGGCCCCACCAGACAGGCCTAACGATTATGTCGACACCGGCTAGTGCGACCTAGCCGTCGACCTATCCGGCATAGCCCTGCCGTCATCATTCCGGCAAGGACAGCATGCGCCGTCCTGGGACATCATTGTCCCTCTGTCAGAGACAAGACATGTCTTTGCCAATCCCGAGTAGCCTTTTCCGGATTGCCGGGCTAGGCATGTCCGATCTTGTCGTACCGTTATCATACCGGCTGACACGCTCCTGTGTCAGGCGGGAGGTGACCAGGCTTCCGTGTCAGGCGGGAGGTGACCATGCTTCCGTGTCAGGGGGGACGGTACTTCCCCCTGTGCCAGGCGGGAAAGCCTGCTCCGGACCGTTGACGACTTACCGGCATCTCCCATGCCGGCTACCTCTTTGCTCCATTATGTAAGTCTTCCCTGCACACACTGGACAACTTTCTAGGACCGAGATCTATATGTCGGTTAGCCTGTACCCGGGGAGCGAGCTTGTACCTTTCTCACCTACCCGGGGAGTCTATCCGGTTCACCCGGGATCTCCTCCACCGGGGAGTATACCCGGAGCCTCCGAGATCCTTTCCGGATGTATCCGAGTAGCACTTTAGGATGAGCATCTCTAGGCCTAGCCTCCCGAAGATGTCTTGGGCTGCTACCAAAGACATCTTCGAGAAGCTAGTTCTTGGAGGAACGACCCGCTGGGGCTTATACCGCTCTGAGGACCTGGAGGGCTATTTATAGATTCCGAGGATGGCCACTGTGTCCCACAAGAGACACCTTGGACTTAACCAGCTCCGAAAGGTCAAGTTACCCCTCCAGTGCACCAAAGGGTGGCCCTTGCACTCTCCAAAGGTCAAACACTGTTGTCATACTGCAGAATTGTACCGGGATCTGCCCTACCCGGGGGGCAGCCCCCCGACACTAGTACCCGAAGCTGGTGCTGTGCAGCGACCCAAGACGATGTCCGGGATCAGCTTTAAAAAGAAACGTCATTTAAATAAGCAAGGAACAAACTTCATCCTTGGTGCCGAGATGACTTTCACCGAGATCCTTTCCCCGAGATCTTTCCAACCGGGAGGCCCTGCTCGGGTGACTAGATAGCCTTTAAAGCCTCACCCGGGTACGGTCATGCCGGTATATTTCATTATTCGTGCCGGACAAGATTCCTCTTCAGGGGGAGGGTCCCACCCGAGGTCTTGTCGTGCCAGAGAAGCACTTGAGTGTTTTTGACTTAGCACACCGTCGCTCGGGTTCGCGCGCCGGGAGCTGCAGCCGATCCGAAGTCCAACCGTTGGAGCCCTGTGGCCCGCGGTGTGGCCGGATCGGGCGCTCCGGGTGACGCCACGTGCCGCTCGGCGTAAATTGATCCCACCCACGATTTTAGAGATCGTGGGCGGGAAAGTCGGAAACCGCTCCGGAGCTCCCCATAAATAGGGGAGCGGAGGAGTTATCCCCTTTCTTCCCCGACCCTCCCTTCTTCCCCACGACCGTCCCGAGCGCTCCGCCGCCGCGCCCGTAGCCCGAGCTCTGCCACCGTAATCCGCCGCCAGAGTTCTCCGCCATTGGTCCGCGCCAATCTCGTGCCGCGGCACCTCCTTCTCCCCCGGTAAGTTCTTCCATCTCCTCCGCCCGGTCGAATCTCAACATCGGCAGTTCGTGTTCATCGGAGGTTCCTTGTGATGATCCGTGAGATGCTTACTATTCCGCCGGTAGATCCTTGTGGGTAGCCATTAGGGACGAGGTGTGGTATTTGCACATCGCAGATGGTTCTTTGCGCCCTGCCTATGCACGTAGTAGTTCCGCTTGCGCTCGGAGCCTCTAGCATGACCCTGCGCCTACCTTTTCTCTTTGATTATTCTCCAATTATTTTGCTATGCTAGATCTATTTCTTAGGATGTCGGTCTTCGGGAGTAGTTTTTAATCCGAGTTCTCCCATTACCGACATGCTAACCCGACTAACCGGACCTTGCGCCTGCAGACTAGTTCTGACATGTCCTCTGGTCCGTCCGAGATGGGCGACGAGAGTATCCGAGGTTGCTGGGATGGCTCCGAGATCCATCAAGGGGATCTTGATTGGCTATACCGGACACATCGGATCCCGCCGCAGGTGGAAAGTCGACTTCCGAGTGGCGAGGTCCAGCCGGAACCCCAACCTGGAGAATATGTAGTGTTCCTCACGCATTTCGAGCGGGGGTTTGGGCTTCCGGGTAGCCCCTTCTTCCGCGACTTCCTCGACACCTACAACCTCCAACCTCACCACCTTCCGGCCAATGCAATTATGATGCTCTCCGTCTTCGCTACTTACGCGGAGGGGTATCTCGGTATTTGGCCCTTTGTGGATCTCTGGGCCAAGTACTTCATCCTCCGCCGGCAAGTCGTCCCAAACCCGGATAAGAAGGTCAAGGACCTCGTTGACTGCGGGGCGGCAACGATCATCCCTCGCGCCGACTCCGGATTCCCCAAGGTTCAGGGGCTGGAATCATGCCGGAAGTGGCAACGGAGCTTCTTCTACGTGAAGAACCGGGAGGCCTCGGGAGATTCTCCGGGTTCCTCAGCCCCGGATTTCTTTAACTTGCCCGAATTTGTCATGGGTCCTCCCCGCGTGTTCGACCTTTGGAATAGGCTCCCGGATTCTGAGGAGGTCACGTGTATGCATGATGTCCTGAGCGTCCTCACGGATAGTATGACGTCGGATGATCTCCTGCGCTGCTTCATCATCCGCCGCATCTGCCCTCTTCAGACCCGAGTGCACAAGCTGTGCCACATGAGTGGGGTATATGATCCCACGAGAACCAGTATTTTTGCGCTGGACAAAGCTGCTGTCCGGCGGCGTGTTCGAGCTATCGCTCGAACGACGATGTCGGCAGATTATGCGTGGGGTCGGGTTGCCGGCTGCCGTAACAAACTACTGAAGCAGGTGCTTGTGTCTGCCTTCCGCCAAATTCCTTTTGCACCCGGGTTTTGCTGGAAATCGACTTGGTTGTCATGCAATGACTTATTCCTGCAGTTGTTCGAGCGTCAGACCGAGGAGGACGCAATGCATGCCGATGGGAATTTCGCGGAGGACTTCCCGGTTCCGAAGGAGATGCCGGCTGAGGATCCTGACGGCGAGGATCACCTCGCAACTCCTCTAGCCCGCGCTACTGCTCCGTGTAAGCCCTCAAGCCCAGAGGCTATCCACATTGCATCTGATGATGATGACGTCGATTGTGAAATACTCGATGTGATTGATGCTCTTCCCCTCAACTGCGCCCCGCCAGTAGTTCTGAGATCAACGGCCGTGACGAAGCGCGCCGAGACCCGGAAACGTGCGGGCTCCGACATCACCCATGCCGGTGGATCCGGTGGTGCTGTCAAGAAGAGTAGGCAGAATAAGCAGCCGGGCGATAAGCCTCGGTGACGGAAAGGTCCCCCTACTGTTGACTCCGGGTATGATTTTCTTGCTTTGAATTATCTGACTTTGATTTCTTCCGAGGTCTTTTCTGACATACTCATTATAGAGATGCTCTTGACGTCCCGGCTTCCGCGGGTCTCCACCCTCCGGGATCCCGCACTCCTAGCCCCTCCCGGACTTCTCCTTCTCCACCTCGGCACCCAGCGCAGGACGATGAGCATCCCATGCCTGGTCCTGTGCTATCCGAGGTTGCTGCTCTGGAGGTCCATCCCGGGGAGACTGAGGTTCTGGTACCGCCTAGCTCTGCGGCTGCGGATACCATCCTTCCGGATAGCCCGCGGCGGGTGTCCCATCTTGAGGGGGAGATGGCGAGTCCTCCGCGGCAAGTCGTGCCGCGCGCCCCTTCCCGGTTGAATTCCGGCAAGACTCCGCCGCCGAAGCCGTCTACTGCTTCCTCCCGACAAGCTGATCTTCCTGTCGGGAACTCGCGCAAGCAGGCCTCTGGGCAGAAGCTAGTTTCTGCCAAGCCCAGCGCCCCTCTGAAACCTTCGACTCAAGACTTGGCCCTAAGCAAGGGTTCCTCTTCCTCGGGTAAGTCTTCCGGTTTGCCGCCACCTCCTGCCGAGATCCCTACTGCCGCCCTGCTGAAAGTGCATTCTATGCACTCCCAGATTTTGGTGACTAATGACAACACAAAAGGTATTCTAATGTTTGTGATGAAGCTTGCAGGTTCTTTTACAGGTCGTTTGATAAAGAGGAACACTTACTTGGCGTAAGTTTCATTTCTACTTCACTTGGTCTTTCTTCAGGATTTCAGTCAGGAGATTTCCGGGGTTCGGAGATCTCCGAGCCAATCAAGTTTTTCGCTAAGTCTCAAATCAGAATGCGTACTGACTACAACTCAGGCTGGGCCGGAAATGCACCCGGAGATTTCCGAGCCCCAGTCCGGAGATCTCCGAGTGACAAGGGAAATTCAACCAAGTCCAGAACTCAATTGCGTACTGACTCCAGCTCAAGCTGAGCCGGAAATGCTCCCGGAGATTTCCGAGCCCCAGTCCGGAGATCTCCGAGCGCCAGAGATTTTTCGACCAAGTCAAGAAGCTAATTCAGTACTGATCGAGAGCCAAGTTCTACCGGAATTTCTACCGGAAATTTCCAGAGTCCGGAGATCTCCGGTCCTCAACCCGGAGATTTACGGGCTGGCGGCTGTACAACGGGCAGATTTTGGGAGGGGTATAAATACCCCTCCACCTACCTCCAGCAGACCAAGCTTCCAGATTTTCTCTCTCCTCCATTGGTGTTGAATCCCGTTTCTTCTGGATCTCCCAATCTAGCCACTCAAATCCTTTGATACTTGGGGATCTGAGGAAGAAGCCACCGATCTACAACTCCACCAAAGCGATTTGATTTCCCCCCTCTATTTCTTGAGGGGCAACGAATCTAGGATTCCTTTGTGGATAGCTAGGTTCTTCTTTGTGTGTTCTTGATCCTTTGTGGATTCCTTTGTGGATTTGACCTGTTGTGGTCGTTGTGGGAGCCCCCAATTCAGTTGTGGGTGTGTGCCTCACGTGTTTGGACGGGATCTTCTCCGCCCTTAAAGGAGTCCTTAGTGGAAGAGTGGATTCGCACCTTTGTGGTCAAATTCACAGGAGAATAGGGTGAGGCATTTGTGGCGTTGAGCAAACCTTTGTGGTAGCTCACACCCCTCCAACGAGACGTACACCTTTGTGGTGGAACTCGGGATAAAATTGGTGTCTTCGAGTTCCTATGGTTGTCTTGCTCCACTCTCCTTTACTGCATTCCGTTCTTGTTTAGTTTCCTTGTTGTCTTTGACTTGTATCACCTAGTTGCACATTTAGACAACTTACTTTTCGCTAGCCTAAAAACTGAAAAACACATAAAAATTGGTCACCACCTATTCACCCCCCCCCCCTCTAGGTGGTCAACTGCCGTTCAATTGGTATCAGAGCCAGGTTGTCTCTTAAAAGCTTCACCGCTTGAGACCAACCTTGGACAATGCAAGTTGACCCGAAAGAGGGTTCCGAAGCGGACGCCGCGACTTTGGCGGCAATGCAAGAGAAAGGTGCCACTATGGCCGATATCAACCCTTTGGAAACAAAGTTGACATCGTCCATACAAACCGAGTTTAAGAAGTTTCATGATATGCTTGAGTCTCTCAAGACATCTAAGGAAACCTCTCTTACTTTGCCCTCAAAGACTCCGGTGCTTCCGGGCATTACTCAAGATGTGGACCCCGAATTGTTGAAGGGAAAGCAATTGCCTTTGGATGGGAAAGGTGATGCTACTAGTTCCTCAAACCATCAAAACACTTCATCTTCCCAAGATGAAGTGCCTAAAGGCTACAACGCCACCCCTCCCCCATCCCAATACCATACCCCCGATCCCATTATTCCTCTTCCGCAAGTTTCTCATAGGGGTGATCCCCCATTGCTTAAAGATTATACACTCTCTCAATGGCAATATGTGATGAAGTCTCATGTGTGCAGCTCCTCAATCGAGTTGTGGCGCATCATTCAAGTTGGATACAAGCCGCATGATCCGACCAACTTAACAAGAAGAGAAGTGGTGGAGGCTCAACTTGATGCCACCGCTCTCTACATGATCCAAAAGGCAGTTGGGAACAAGGACATGTCTCTCATCCAACACCTCATCACCGCCAAGGATACATGGGATGCTCTATCCGAGTTGTTCGTTGGAAATGATAGCATGAGGAGGAACCGTTATGACACCTTGAGCAATGAAGCCGAAGGCTTCTTCAAGCTTGATGGTGAATATCATGAGATGATGTATAGAAGATTGGTGACAATAGCCACAAGCTTTCGGGAAGTTGGAGCCTCTCATATTGATGATGCTTGGATCAAGAGGAAGTATGTTAGTTCTATGATGGCATGTGAGCCAACCGATGTCAAGAGTGTTCAAGGAAGACACAACTACCATCTCATGACGTCTAATGAGGTTATGCAAGAGATGGCCGCTTATAAGGTAGCCACTAAGAATGCTCAAGACGCAAGGGCAAGGGCTCTTGGAATGCAAAGAGGCACAACCAACCTTGCCTTGAAGGCTACCGTTGAGGAAGACAACGATGATGATGATCTTGGAAGCTTTGCCGCCATGTCCGAGGAAGCACTCAAGATTGCTTACAATGATCATTTCGCTCTTGCGGCTCGCACATTTTGGAACAACCCCTCAAGAGGCAAGATGCGTTTTGACAAGAGTGCACCTCAAGCCGATAGGGTCTCACCCTCCAAGTCAAGGACATGTTACAATTGTCAAGACAAGTTCCATTTCGTTGCCGAGTGCCCTTATGAGAAAAGAGAAGAGCATGGTGGACGTCTAGTGCTCAAGGACAAAACCATGATGCCTCCCAAGAAGGCCTATGGAAAGAAGAGGCCTTTTAACAAGAAGCCTCACATCATGTTATTGACTCAAGAGGAGTATCCTACCGATGATGAAGAATCGGAGGAAGAAACGCCAAATGAAGTGGCGGCTCTTGCCACCACATCAACAACTACCGTTTCTCCATAAACAACAAGAACTCCTTCAACTACGACAAGCTCTTCATCATCACTATTCACATCGCCAAATGAGAACTCCATCACCAAGGGCTTAAGGTGTCTTATGACAAAGGCATCGGAGGTACCTTCATCCTCTTCCTCTATCATGAATGAAATGAATGAACTTTATGATGCTTCTAGCCTTCAAATCAAGCAAGAGCTTGTGGCATTCGACTCTTTTATCACTAACTTGCAAGGTGATAGCAAAATACATGTTGGTGCCCTCATGGCTCGGATTGGTGAACTAGAGCTTCTCAATGAAGAGAAGGGTAAGATAGAAAGAGAAGACGCTATTTCTCTATCTTACTTGAAATCCTCTCTTGAGGAGGTTGAAGAGTCTCATGCTCGTCTTGAGGAGCAACTTGAAACTATTGAGGAAACTCATAATTCCTCACATGCTAACCTCATTAAGGATCGTGATATGTACTTTGCTAAATTCAAGGTGGCTCAACAAGATAAAGCCGAATTTGCGGTTGGGCATGTTAGACTCATTGAGGACATGGAGAAGCTCGTCATAGCTTACAAGGATTTGGAGAGTGAACATGCTCTTCTAAAGGAGTCGTATGCTCAACTCCAAACTCGGCTAACTAACCTTGATTCTCTTAGCATCTCTACATCTAAGTGTTCGTGTGATAATGCTAATCTTGTGAAGGAGAATGCTAGGTTGAAGAGTGAGATGACTAAGGCCTCCACATCCAAGATCATCCTTCTCAAGGGTAAGCAAGTTGTTGAGACTCCCATCGTGGAGCCTCACACTCGACAAGGAAAGGAAGGTCTTGGATATGTGCCTCCCATGAAGATGAATGCCAAGAAGGGTATTCCCAAGAGTGTCAACCCCATCCAAGCCAAGAAGGCCGACTCCATTCAATCCAAGGAAGGTCTTGCGAGTAGGAATGTCACAAGGGGCAAGCCTACTCGTAAAGATCACGCCGGGGACAACAACCCTAACTATGCTTTATATGTCGATTATTATGGGAATGTTTGTGCTCTTTACATTGGACCCTACTATGGTTTTATTTCATATGCTATTTGGGTTCCTAAGTCTCTAGTCGCTAACCATAAAGCGCCCATTGTGAAGAAATGGGTTGCTAAATGCAAGAAGTGATCTCTTGTAGGATCTTGCTCCCGGTGGTTCAAAATGGATAATTGATAGTGGATGTACAAGTCATATGACCGGGAGCAAAGAACTCGTCACGGAGTTGAAATCTAATGAAGATCAAGTAACCGTGACGTTTGGTGACTTATCAAGGTCTAAGGTAACCGGGCTTGGCAAAGTGGTAGTTGCCCCCGACATTGCTCTAGTCAATGTTATGCTTGTTGAATCTCTTGGCTATAATTTGTTATCGGTTCGTGACTTAACAAAGATGGGGATCTCTCCCTTCTTTGATAAGGACATTGTGGTCCTCTTGTGGAGTAAGTCGCTAAGAGTGGCTTTTGTGGGATATGTGAAGCATGAGCTCTATGTGGTGGACTTCTCCAGAGCCACCACTTCTCAAGCCATGTGTCTCTTCGGAAAAGCCGACGTGGGTTGGCTTTGGCATCGCCGACTAGCCCACGTAAACATGCGTACTTTGCAAAGTCTCCACAAGGGTGGCCACATCCTTGGACTAAAAGATCATGTTTTCTTTTCAAGGGATCGAATTTGTAGAGCTTGTGTGGAAGGCAAGATGCATGATATTCCTCATCCTAGCAAGACCATCATATCTTCTTCCCGGATTTTGGAGCTACTTCATGTTGATCTATTTGGACCAATTCCGGAGATAAGTCTTGGTGGCAAGAAATATTGTCTCGTGATTGTTGATGACTACTCACGATATACATGGTTCTATTTCTTCAAGACCAAGGATGAAACTCAACAAGTCTTCATCGACTTCTCAAAGGAAGTTCAACGCCAACATGACCTTCCCATATTGGTTGTTCGAAGTGACAATGGGTCGGAATTCAAGAACTACACTCTTAACGACTTTCTTAGTGAAGAAGGCATTCGTCATCAATATTCCGCTGCTTACACTCCTCAACAAAATGGCGTTGCCAAAAGAAAGAACCGGACTCTCATTGATATGGCGAGATCTATGTTGGCGGAGTTCAAGTCTCCCATCAACTTTTGGGCGGAGGCTATTTCCACCGCTTGTCACTCATCAAATCGCCTCTACTTCCGCAAGGGCTTGAAGAAGACTCCATATGAGATCCTTACCGGCAATAAACCCAACATTGGCTACTTCCGAGTGTTTGGATGTAAGTGCTATTATCTCGTCAAGGGTGTCCGGTTGGGTAAGTTCCACTCTAAATCTATTGAGGGAATTTTTGTCGGATATGGTAGCGAGTCCGACACTTATAGAGTCTTTGATATATCCTCTCGGATTATCATAGAGTCTTGTAGTGTGGAATTCGATGAAAATAATGGCTCCCAAGTGGAGCAAGTTGGTGTTTGTGATGTAGGTGATGAACAACCTTTTGATGCCATTAAGAAGATGGGGGGCGGGCTTTCTTCGCCCCATTGAAGTCCATCAAGAAGTTGTTCAAGAAGACGCAAGTTCTCCCATCAAGGAGACCTCACCATCACAAGAACCACAAGGTGGCTCACCCATAGCAAATGATAAATCCCCTCAAGAACAATCTCAAGATCTTCCTCAACAAGAGCATAATATTTATTCTCAAGTTGAAACTCAAGAGGATCATCACCAAGAACTTCATCCCCAAAAAGATCATGTCTCCTCCACCAAGACTATTGAAGACAACTCCACTTCTCCAAGTTCTACTCTAGGGCAAGATCATCCTTCTCCACAGACCGGAGATCTCCGAGCCAATCAAGTTTTTCGTTAAGTCAAAAATCAGAATGCGTACTGACTACAACTCAGGTTGGGCCGGAAATGCACCCGGAGATTTCCGAGCCCCAGTCCGGAGATCTCCGAGTGACAAGGGAAATTCAACCAAGTCTAGAACTCAATTGCGTACTGACTCCAGCTCAAGCTGAGCCGGAAATGCTCCAGTCCGGAGATCTCTGAGCGCCAGAGATTTTTCGACCAAGTCAAGAAGCTAATTCAGTACTGATCCAGAGCCAAGTTCTACCGGAATTTCTACCGGAAATTTCCGGAGTCCGGAGATCTCCGATCCTCAACCCGGAGATTTCCGGGCTGGCGGCTATACAACGGGCAGATTTTGGGAGGGGTATAAATACCCCTCCACCTACCTCCAGCAGACCAAGCTTCCAGATTTTGTCTCTCCTCCATTGGTGCTGAAGGTCATTTCTTCCGGATCTCCCAATCTAGCCACTCAAATCCTTTGATACTTGGGGATCTGAGAAAGAAGCCACCGATCTACAACTCCACCGAAGCGATTTGATTTCCCCCCTCTATTTCTTGAGGGGCAACAAATCTAGGATTCCTTTGTGGATAGCTAGGTTCTTCTTTGTGTGTTCTTGATCCTTTGTGGATTCCTTTGTGGATTTGACCTGTTGTGGTCGTTGTGGGAGCCCCCAATTCAGTTGTGGGTGTGTGCCTCACGTGTTTGTACGGGATCTTCTCCGCCCTTAAAGGAGTCCTTAGTGGAAGAGTGGATACGCACCTTTGTGGTCGAATTCACAGGAAAATTGGGTGAGGCCTTTGTGGCGTTGAGCAAACCTTTGTGGTAGCTCACACCCCTCCAACGAGACGTACACCTTTGTGGTGGAACTCGGGATAAAATCGGTGTCTTCGAGTTCCTATGGTTGTCTTGCTCCACTCTCCTTTACTGCATTCCGTTCTTGTTTAGTTTCCTTGTTGTCTTTCACTTGTATCACCTAGTTGCACATTTAGACAACTTACTTTTCGCTAGCCTAAAAACTGAAAAACACATAAAAATTGGTCACCACCTATTCACCCCCCCCCCTCTAGTTGGTCAACTGCCGTTCACCTGCAGGCGCTGCGAGCAACCGTAAGCTCTTTTGTGTCTCCAGGATCCCGGGAGATTGTTGCCACGAGCGCGCCTGGCCTGCTTGTTGTTGAAGAATACAACAAGTCTTGGATCACCGGTGATGCCTCCGAGATTGTGGGGGATTTGCACGCTGCCGGCACGAGCCGCAGCGCCCAAGCCCTTCATGCTCTCCAGGTGGCTGCACTGGATGTCACTCGAGTGATCGATGTAAGTTTCCTCCTTCTACTTTCTCCAAAGTTTTAATTCTTCCATCCCCACTAGTCCCCGAGATTGGTGCTTACTCTAGACTCCACCGAGTAGCAGACCACTAGGCTCCAATCTTAGAAAAATAACTAGTTGATTTGTTTAGCCAGTGCGGATCCCGGATACTCCCGAGTCCCCGGGATCCTTCCCGAGTTCTGATATCGGATAACCTTTTGACACAGGACTGCGGCAAGAAACGCAGCAGCATCTTCCACCGGCTTCTTGCTGACTTCGGTCAGTCCAAAAAGTCAGAGGAGCGACTCCGGGAGGAGCGGAACGCTGCACGAAAGGTCTCGGTTGACCAAAAAACTGCCCTCTCGGAGGCTCAGTCTGAGATCCTGCGGCTAAACGCCGAGATGGAAAAGTCCAAGTCCGCCGCTACTGACTTGAAGGCGCGTTTTTTGGACGCGACCAAGAAGCAGAAGGAAACCTTGGACAATTCCGAGGCGCGTGCGTATCTCGCCGAGACGGAGTTGGCCCTTCTTCAGTCCAAGGCGGATGGCTGGCTTAGTGAGCTTACCGGTTAAAACCGAGATCTGAACAGTAAGTTCACCGAGATCCTTTTCTCTTGCTCTCTTCCTTTGTTGTTATCACTCTCATATGCTGGCCGCTTGACAGCTCTTCTCTTTAAAGGGCATTTTGAGCACTCCCGAGAAGCCGCCAGCCTTGCCGTTGCTGCCGCCCGTGAGAAGTGATCCGGGAAGGGTCCTATCTCGGACTCCTGGGATATTGAGGACCACCTCACCGCCCTGAAGGCCCGGATAGTACCTCTCCGTTCGATCGGGACCGAGCTAATCAGCGCGGCCGTCCATGTCCATGGCGCTCTATGGCCTGGCGTCACCACTACCCTCTCGGTTAGCGAATTGGCGACCACGCTCCGGGATGCCGGCAAGCGACTTCACGCTTGGAAGCGCTCCGGTGCGCGGGCTGGTGCTGACCAAGTCCTGACCCACGTGCTCAGCTGGTACGAGGGGCTCGACCTCGACGTGATCGAGCGCCTGCGCACCATCTCGCCGTGGTGCACCGACCCGGTCAAGATCCGGCAACGCCAAGAGGTTGCCCATCGCGTCGCGTCCTGGTCCGACATCTGCGTCTTCACCACGAGCCTTATTACTTCTGACTCCGAGTCAGATTACGAAGATGACGGTGATACGAGTGAAACTGGTGACGGGGATGCTGAGATCCTGGAGGACGATGATGCTGCTACCGGCGCTGCTACCGAGACCGTGGCCTCCCGAGAAGCTGCTACTCCTTCGCCGCCCGAGACTTCCCACGCCGAGGCAAACCCAGAGGCTCCGGGTACCACTGTTGGCGCGGAGGAAACCCTCGTTACTGCTCCCTCTGCCGATGTACCTGAGAAACCGGCTTCTCCCACTGCCTAAAAAACACTAAGTGTAGAAGCGTCAGATCCCCGGGATGCCGGGTGCAACTGTAATATATACATTTTAATTCGTACTCTGCTCTTTCTTATGCGAACAAGTTATATCGGTTTATTTTGCAACGAGTCCCCGAGTTCGTTTTCATGTTTACCGTAGTTAGGTAATTTCTCCTCTTGTCTACCATTTCGGTGTTCGACAGTCGAGTCACAAAATTCCCTTTACAGTATACACTACTTATGAAAATCCGAGTTCCAGTTTGTTAAATTTCCGACATAACAAAATAAACAACTGAACAAGCAAAACGCATATGCCGGAGAAGTTCCTATCCCGAGTCCCCGAGTTCGTTTTCGTGTTTCCCATATTCGACGCTCTCTGCTCTTGACTACCATTTCGGTGTTCGTCAGTCGAGTCACAAGATTATTTTACATGACATACATTACTCCGATTAGAAAATCGATCTCGGAACTTGCCCGGCATACACCAAACCAAAAATAGATAACAGGCAGTCCCCGGGTTCCTCCCTGGGTTGCCGGCATGCATAAAATGATAGTAGAAAAATAGAGGTATGAAACGAGGTAGTCCCCGGGTTCCTCCCGAGGGTACCGACATGCAAGTTAACACAAAGGAGAACTTTGGGCAGGCAGTCCCCGAGTAACACCTCGGGGTGCCGAAATTTCATTGATACGGAAACCGAGATACATACATTGCACCCTTTAATTGTAAAAGGGTCGAAGCAAAGCTACATTCCATGGCCGCTTGGTTTCTTCACAGGCTTTGTCCATTACACCTTTTCTAGCTTCCTGTGCATCTACAAGGTAATAAGAATCATTGTGCAATGCCTTGCTTATAACAAAAGGACCCTCCCATGGAGGCGAGAGCTTATGCATCTTGGCTGTGCGCTGGATAAGCCTTAGCACGAGATCCCCTTCTCGGAATACTCTGGGATGCACCTTCCGGCTATGATAGCGACGGAGATTTTGCTGATAAATTGCCGACCGAGATAGTGCCAATTCCCTTGCTTCCTCGAGCAAGTCCACATCATCCTCCCGGGCTTCCTTCGCCTCGATCTCGGTGAACATTGTCACCCTTGGTGAATCATATTGGATGTCGGTTGGGAGCACAGCCTCGGCACCATACACCATGAAAAATGGCGTGTACCCAGTAGATCTGTTTGGTGTGGTCCGGAGACCCCACAACACTGCCGGTATTTCCTCTATCCAACATCCCGGAGTTCTCAACAGTGGCTCGATCAAGCGGGCTTTGATGCCGGCCAAGACCAAGGCATTTGCTCTCTCGACTTGCCCGTTGGCTTCCGGGTGGGCCACCGATGCCACATCCAACCGGATTCTCTTTTCCGCACAAAATCGAGCGAATTCCCCCACAGCAAAATTGGTACCATTATCCGTGATGATGTTGTGCGGGTATCCGTTCTCAAGATGATGTCTTTCAAGAATTGTATCGAGGTGTGTCCGTCACACTTCCGGATTGGTTTGACCTCTATCCATTTCGTAAATTTGTCCACCATGACCAGCATGTGTGTCATATTGCCCCTTGCCGGCTTGAATTGCCCGACCATGTCCAAGCACCATACTGCGAATGGCCAAGTGATAGGGGTTGTTTTCAGTGCTGATGCCGGCATATGTATCCGGTGTGCAAACCTCTGGCACCCTCCACACTTACGGACAATGTCCTCTGCCTGCTGCAAGGCAGTAAGCCAGTAAAACCCATGCTGGAACACTTTTGCCACCAGTGCTCGAGATGATGCATGATGCCCACACTCCCCTTGATGTATTTCCAATAGCATCTCTTGGCCTTCTTCGGGTTCCACACACCTTTGGAGCACCTCGGTGACACTTCTCTTGTACAGCTCTTGATTGATGACGGTGTACGCTTTGGATCTCCTCAATATTTGCCAGGCTTCTACTTCGTTCTCCGGGAGGGTTCCGTCCAATATGTATGCCATAATGGGTTGTGCCCATCCCGGGACCGGTCGAACTGGGAACATGGGGGCATCTATGTCCATTGGCTCTGCCAACATTACTTCCATCATCATGTTATTCAGTCTCTCCGAGACCTGTGATGCAATCCCCGGGTTCAACACAATGCTCCCGACTTCCACCTCCATAGGTACAGCTTCCGAACCATGTTCCTTGGGGATGAAGATAGAATCTGATTCGGGCGAAGGCTGGATAGACGGCTTCCTCAGATGCTCGAGAGCGATCCCGGGTGGGATGGCCTCCCGAGATGACCCAAGCTTGGATAACACATCTGCTGCTTCGTTTTCCCCTCTGGGTATGTGTTTGAACTCGCAGCCTTCGAAAAATCCGGATATTTTCTGCACATGAAACCGATATAATGCCAGGTTGGCGTCAACCGCATCCCAGTTCCCCGACACCCGCTGCACCACGAGGTCGGAATCGCTGAAACATTCTATCCGGCGGATGCCGATTTCCTTGGCGACGTTCAGTCCATGAACTAAGTCCTCATACTCGGCGACATTGTTGGATGCCCGGAAGTGAATTTGCAGGACATACTTCAGCACATCTTGTTTCGGTGAGGTGAGGACCACTCCGGCACCCAATCCGATCTTGGCCTTGGACCCATCGAAATGCATTCTCCAGAAGTTGTAGTCGGGAGCTGGAGGCTCGTACTGCATCTCGGCCCAGTCCACCAGGAAGTCCGGCAGCGCCTGCGACTTAATGGCGTCACGCCTCTCGTATGCCGGAGCGTACGGAGACAACTGGATGGCCCATTTGGCAACCCGGCCGCTAGCATCTTTGCAGCCGATGATCTCGGCTAGGGGAGCCTCGCACACCACTGTGATTGGGTGCTCTTGAAAATAGTGCTTGAGCTTGGTTACTGCCAGGTACACCCCATATGCCATCTTCTGATAATGCGGGTAGTTTTGCTTGGATTCCGAGATCACCTCGCTCAAGTAATACACCGGCCTCTGTATCAGCTTGTCCCCTTCTTCTCTTTCCACGACAATGGCTACACTTACTACCCGGTTAGTGGCAGCAATGTACAGCAACATAGGCTCCTTGGGTAATGGGGATGCCAACACTGGTGCTGATGAAAGCATTCTTTTCAAGTCGTTGAACGCCGCATCAGCTTGCGGAGTCCACACGAAGTTTTTACCTTTTTCATCAGCTGATACAAGGGTAAGGCCTTCTCCCCTAGTCGGCTCACAAACCGACTTAGGGACGCCAAGAAACCAGTAAATTTTTGCACGTCTTTGAGACGTGCCGGCAGCTTCATGCTCTCGATTGCTCGTATCTTACCCGGGTTGACCTCAATTCCCCGGCTGGAAATGAGGAAACCGAGTAGTTTTCCTACCGGAACGCCAAATGTGCACTTATCCAGATTCAACTTCATCCGGAATCTCCTTAAGTTTTTTAATGTTTCCCTCAGATCATCGATCAGAGAGGATCTTTCTTTTGTTTTTATGACTATGTCATCTGTCGGGGGGCCACCCCCCGGGTAGGGCGAAACTCGGCACTACTCTACAGTGTGGCAACAGTATTTGACCTTTGGCGAGTCCAAGGGCCACCCCCTGGTGCGCTGAAGGGGTAACTTGACCTTTCGGAGCTGGTAGAGTGCAAGGTGCCTCCTGGCGGGCGCAAGGGTCATCCCTGGCGGCTATAAATAGCCCCCCAGGCCTGCACCACAGCATAAGCAAGCGGGTGGTTCCTCTAAGAACTAGCTTCTCGAAGATGTCTTTGGTGACAGCCCAAGACATCTTTTGGAGGCTAGGCCTAGAGATGCTCATCCTAGAAGTTCTACTCGCATACAACCGGGAAGGATCTCGGAGGCTCCGGGTACACTTCCCGGTGGAGGAGATTCCGGGGAAACCGGATAGACTCCCCGGGTAGGTAAGGAAGTTACAAGCTTGCTCCCCGGGTACAAGCTAACCGGTGTGTAGATCTCGGCCCTAGCATGTTGTCTGGTGTGTGCAGGAAAGACTTACAGGATGAAGCAAAGAGGTAGCCGGCATGGGAGATGCCGGTAGATCGTCAACGGTCCGGAGCAGGCTCTCCCGCCTGACGCGGGGGGAAGTACCATCCCCCCTGACACGGAAGCATGGTCACCTCCCTCCTGACACGGAAGCATGGTCACCTCCCGCCTGACACGGGAGCGTGTTAGCCGGTACGGTGGCGGTACGACAAGACCGGACATGCCTAGCCCGGCAATCCGGAAAAGGCTACTCGGCATGGGCGAGGACATGTCTTGTCTCTGACAGGGGGACAATGATGTTCCAGGATGGCGCCAGCCGTCCTTGCCGGAATGATGACGAAGGGGCTACGCCGGATAGCACGGCGGCTAGGTCGCACTAGCCGGTGTCGACATAACCATTAGGCCTGTCCAGTGGGGCCAAGTCGGATTAGGGTTTCCGTCCCTCCTGGCCGGAACTCTATAAAAGGCGCCATAACTGCTCCTGTGGGAGAGACCAACTTGGGAGCCAAGACCTTAGTCTCATTTACTCCTAGAGCATTTACTCTTCCCTTTCTCTAGTTCATCTTGTTCTTCGTGTTCATCACCGCAAGAGCTTCAAGAGCGGGTTGTAGATCTTATTCCACACTTATATTGAGAGGAAAGGCAGGAGTAGGGGTGTTACCTCCCCACGAGGGCTCCGAACCTGGGTACATCGTGTGTGTTCTTTGCCTTCGTGCATTTGTTCGTGTTTGCTAGATCTTTCCCCTTGCACTTTGAGCTTGTTTGGTGTTCCTCGGAGATCTCGGTCTAACCAGGATCCTCCCCCGTGTGAGCTCTTCAGCTCGCTATCCCTCCCCGGATCCACCAACGTCTATCGGCCCCACAAATTAGCCATCCTATGGCATCTGCCGTGACACCACCACGACAGTTGGCGCCCACCGTGGGGCTGACAGAGGCGTTGGCTGGTGTACACATCCGGACGGGTTCCCCCGTTCGCTTCGGCGTCCGGGTTCTCTCTGGCCTTGTCGTCAGGCTGGGCGAGATGGATTTCGTCAGCGACAATGCCGGATGCTTCCGGAACAAACCCTTCCCGGCGAACGGATGCCTCATCGACTTCGGTGGCTTCACCACCTACGTCGCCACCGAGGTTATCTGCAGCTACCCGGACATTGTCCTAGAAGCTGAGGATCCTCCCATGCTCTGCGCCAACCGGGGTCCGTGTGCCAGTCGCACCGCGAGCTCCGTCGCGGTCATGATGGTCGGGGTAACCGAGGAGGTGTTCCAGGACGACGACGGCGATGCCGGTAGCGGCCATGTTCGCTTGGCCAAACCTCCTCAGGAGAGAGATACGGCCCGAGACGGCGATCCGCAGCAGTCCCAGCCCCGTCGTCGCCCGGATCCCCTCTCGGGTCTGGTGGCCAAGTTGGTTGTCCCCTTGACAGATGATGCAGATACCCAAGCCACTTCGGCTGACTTGGATGAGCAACGTAGGTTGCTGCTCGTCGAAGCGCAAGAGATCGCCGATCCGGCGTGAGCTCAGTGCTAGCCTCCGGGAGTACAATGCAGCTCACGGGTTCCTTAAGATAGACTCCCGGGACAAGCGCGTCGCGGATCTGCGCAAGAAAGGCAGAATGGTGAATGATGAGCTGGCCGGTGGGGCCGCAACTAGTCATACGGGTAGCATGATCTCGGCTGGGAAACCGGTATACAGCTCGCCGGCAAAAACTCTTACGGCTGCCGAAGCCGCCATGGCGGAGCTGGCTGGGCTATCCGGTGAGGCTCTGCGCAAGCAGGAGGAGCGGGTGAACGAGTTGGTCATCGAGGCCAACCGGCAGAACCAGGCCTTCAAGAAAAAGAACCCAGGGGCAGGATCCCAAGTGCATTCAGCTAGGGCTGACAGCCACAGATCGGGCGGAGAGGCCTCCTCTCCGCATCCGAGCAGGAGCAAGTGCAAGAGCCGGAGCCGAAGTCGGGGCTCCGGGAAAAACAAGCAGTTGCAGACATACGACCCGGCCTTCACCGGTATCCAGCAAGCCGGGCAGCATAATTCCGGGCAGGCACAGAGTAATCCTGGTGGTGGCAACCGGGGTGTAGGAAACAATAACCCGGCTAGCCATGGTAATCCACCCCGGAATCCGCCACAGGTTCAGGGAAACCTACGTAGGGAGGCCGCCTCTGTGCCGCAGCAAGCTGTGATCCCGGTACTCGACAGGCACAACGATGGCAACTCAAGGTTGCAGCAGCTTGGGTACCAACCCAATGAGAATCCTTTGGGATCTCGGATAGGAACTAGACAACTGGATCCGGCTGATGCCAGGATTCGGCTCGACCGGATTCACCAATCCGAGCTAGTAGAAGAGCAAGGACCTCCGGGACCTGCCTGCTTTGGACCCCGGATCATGCGGGAGCCGCCTGTCCGGAACTTCCAGCTCAACCGGGGTGCTAAGACCTATGACGGCAGCAAGAAGCCGGAGGACTGGTTGACCGACTATGTAACTGCAGTAAGCATAGCCGGTGGAAACAGTCGCTGGGCGGTACGTTATGTGCCATAGATGTTGGAAGGACCTGCCAGAATCTGGCTGAACAAATTGAGAACCGGCAGCATAGACTGCTGGTTAGATTTCGAGGAGGCGTTCATCAGCAACTTCACCAGCACGTACAAAAGGCCCAACAGACTCAACAGCTCGCCATCTGTAGGCAAAGGAGCAACGAAACCAACCGGGAGTACCTTACCCGGTGGAGCAAAGTCGCAATTCTTGCAAAGGAGTGGTAGAGGCACAGGCCATCTCCTGGTTTGCGCAAGGATGTCGGCATGGCTCAATGCTTTGGCAGAAATTGTAGAGGAAGATGCCGACGACCTTGGCAGAGACCATGCGCATTGCCGATACCTACACGCTTGGAGATCCCATGCAACCCCTGGTGGACGTCGGTGACTCCAACGGGAGGAATGCGGGACCTCAACGTTCGGGATCGAGCAGAAGCTATGATCGCCAAGATTTTGGCCAGAAGAGGAATCAGCCCGAGTACCACCATGCCGCACAGCATGTCGCAGCTGTGACCCGAGATCAAGGAGATGCCGGCAATAATCAGCGTCAGAAAACAAGTGGCCCGGCTTCGGGTCAGAGCCAGGAAGTACAGAAAACTTGGGTGGACCAGAAGAAGCCCCTTACGTATGAAGAAATGATGAACAAGCCATGCTGTTACCATACCACTCGGCAGTGCAGCTGGTATCAGCGCACATTGCAGGAGGGCAGCACGGGGGCTACTCGGGCGAGTGCTCCGGCATCTCGACCCAACATTCCGAGACCTCCCACTCCGGCATCCGGAGCCAACGCGATACGGGTTAATCAACCACACCGAGGACCCCCGCCCCGGCCGGTAAATGTGGTGCACACCCGGAACGACAATGGCGCAGGCCCAAGTAATCAACCCGGACATCAACAAGGCAACTACCGGGAGGCACATCAGAGCTATGTGGTCTTCGTGACCGAGCCCACTGACCGGAAGAGTGTGCGACAGCGCGCCCTGGAAGTGAACGTTGTGATTCCGGCGGTGCCCAAGTTCTTGCACTGGTCCGAGATGGAGATCACGTGGAGCCGGAAGGATCATCCCCGGGTTATGCCTAAGCCGGGTGCGTATGCCTTAGTGGTAGACCCAACCTTTGTCGGACCAAGCCTCAACGTCCGCTTCAGTCGGGTTCTGATTGACAATGGCAGCGCCATTAACATCATGTACAAGGATACGATGCTGAAGCTGGGGGTGTCCATGAACACCTTGCTACCCACCGAGACGACCTTTCATGGCATTTTGCCCGGAGTCTCTTGCTCACCCATGGGTAAAATCTGGGTTGAGGTGTTATTCGGAACCCGGGAAAACTGCCGAACCGAGAGCTTGGAATTCAAGGTCGTGGACCTCGAAAGTCCGTACCACGCGCTGATCGGCAGGCCAGCCCTGGCCAAGTTCATGATCTCAACTCACATGGGATACCTGAAGATGAAGATGCCGGGTCCTAACGGCATAATCACCATCTCGGGGGATCACAAGCGCTCCATGGAGTGTGCTTCGGCCGGCTCGTGCTTAGCCGAGTCCCTGGTGATAGCTGAGGAAAAGAAGAGGATCCAGCAAGTGGTGGTGCTGGCCAGGACCTCCCAACTCGGGATACCCGGGATTGGTGAACCCGGAGTAGAGCGCGTCATTCCAGCCACCAAAGGAGACGAAGAAGGTGGGGGTTGACCCCAGCAACCCAGAGCGCCAGGTCATCATTGGCAGCAACCTGGACAGCAAATAGGAAGGCGAGCTCGTCGACTTCCTCCGTGAGAATCGGGATGCTTTTGCGTGGTCAAGTGACGATCTGTAAGGCGTTCCGAGGGAGTTGGCTGAGCACTCTCTGTTTGTTAGACCGGATGCGAAGCCGGTGAAGCAACCAACTAGGCGCCTCTCGGATGAGAGAAGAGCTGCCATCATGGAGCATCTCGCCATACTGCTGGCTGCCGGATTCGTGATGGAAGTGCTGCACCCGGATTGGATTTCAAATCCGGTCCTGGTAGAGAAGAAGAAAGATGATCCCCTCTTGCTTAAGGTGTGGCGCATGTGCATCGACTTCACCAACCTCAACAAGGCATGTCCAAAGGACCCGTTTCCACTTCCCCGGATAGATCAAGTGATCGATTCCACTGCCGGGAGTGAACTCTTGACTTTTTTAGATGCCTACTCCGGTTTTCACCAGATACCTTTGAATCCGGATGATCAATTGAAAACTGCTTTTATTACCCCGTATGGGGCTTATTGCTATCGTGTCATGACTTTTGGTCTGAGAAATGTTGGTGCTACATACCAGAGGTGCATGCAAAAATGTCTGCACGACCAAATAGGCCGGAATGCCGAAGTCTATGTCGATTACATAGTCATAAAAACAAAAGTAAGATCCTCTCTGGTCGATGACCTGAGGGAAACATTTAAAAACTTAAGAAGATTCCGGATGAAATTGAACCCGGATAAATGCACATTCGATGTCCCCGTCGGAAAGTTACTCGGTTTCCTCATATCAAGCCGGGGAATTGAAGTCAACCCGGGTAAAATACGTGCTATCGAGAGCATGAAATTGCCGGTACGTCTCAAAGATGTGCAGAAGTTCACTGGTTGTCTAGCATCCCTAAGTCGGTTTGTGAGCCGACTAGGTGAGAAGGCCTTGCCCCTGTACCAGTTGATGAAGAAGAGTAAAACATTCGTTTGGACCCCGTAAGCCGATGCGGCGTTCAACGATTTGAAGAGAATGCTCTCAACAGCACCCGTGTTGGCATCCCCATTGCCCAAGGAGCCTATGCTGCTGTACATTGCTGCCACTAACCGGGTAGTCAGTGTAGCCATTGTGGTAGAGAGGGAAGAAGGGGACAAGCTGATACAGAGACCGGTGTACTACCTCAGCGAGGTGATCTCGGAATCCAAGCAGAACTACCCGCACTACCAGAAGATGGCATATGGAGTGTACTTGGCTGTGACCAAGCTCAAGCACTACTTCCAAGAGCACCCAATCACAGTGGTGTGCGAGGCTCCCCTCGCCGAGATCATCGGCTGCAAAGATGCAAGCGGCCGAGTTGCCAAATGGGCCATCCATTTGTCTCCATATGCCCCGGCATACGAGAGACGAGATGCCATCAAGTCGCAGGCGCTGCCGGACTTTTTGGTAGACTGGGCCGAGATGCAGTACGAACCTCCGATGCCGGATTACAATTTCTGGAGGATGCATTTCGATGGCTCCAAGGCCAAGATCGGGTTGGGTGCCGGGGTAGTTCTCACATCACCGAAACAAGATGTGCTCAAGTATGTGCTGCAAATTCATTTCCGGGCATCTAACAATGTCGCTGAATACAAGGCCTTGGTTTATGGACTGAATGTCGCCAAGGAGATCAGCATCCGCCGGATAGAGTGTTTCGGCGATTCCGACCTCGTGGTGCAGCAGGTGTCGGAGAACTGGGATGCACTGGATGCCAACATGGCCTTGTATCGGTTTCATGTGCAGAAAATATCCGGATTTTTGGAGGGATGCGAGTTCAAGCACATACCCAGAGGAGAAAACGAGGCAGCAGATGTGTTGTCCAAGCTAGGATCATCTCGGGATGCCATCCCACCCGGGATCGCTCTCGAACACTTGAGGAAGCCATCTATTAAGCCCTCACCCGAGTCGGATTCTATCTTCATCCTCAAGGAGCCTGGTTCGGAAGCTGTACCCATGGAAGTAGAAGTCGGGAGCACCGCATCGAACCCGGGGACTGCACCACAGTGCTCAAAGAGGACAAGAAAGATGATGATGGAGGTGATGTCAGCAGAACCAATGGACATAGATGTTCCCGTGTTCCCAGTTCGAGGGATCCCGGGATGGGCACAGCCCATTATGGCTTACATCTTGGAAGGAACCCTCCCGGAGAGCGAAGTGGAAGCCCGGCAGATATTGCAGAGGTCAAAAGCATACACAGTCATCAATCAAGAGCTATACAAGAGGAGTGTCACCGAGGTACTCTAGAGGTGTGTGGAACCGGAAGAAGGCCAAGAGATGCTGCTGGAAATACACCAGGGGAAATGTGGACATCATGCATCATCCCGGGCCCTGGTGGCGAAAGTGTTCCGGCATGGGTTCTACTGGCCTACTGCATTACAGCAGGCAGAAGACATTGTCCGTAAGTGTGGAGGATGCCAGAGGTTTGCTCACCGAATACATATGCCGGCATCAGCACTGAAGACAATCCCTATCACTTGGCCATTCGCAGTATGGTGTTTGGACATGGTCGGGCGGTTCAAGCCGGCAAGAGGCAATATGACACACATACTGGTCATGGTGGACAAGTTCACCAAGTGGATATAGGTCAAACCAATCCGAAAGTGTGACGGACACACCGCCGTGCAATTCCTGAAAGACATCATCTTGAGGTATGGATACCCACACAACATCATCACGGATAATGGCACCAATTTTGCCGTGGGGGAATTCGCTCGATTTTGTGCTGAGAAGGGAATCCGGTTGGATGTGGCATCAGTGGCACACCCGGAAGCAAACGGGAAAGTTGAGAGAGCAAAGGCATTGGTTGTAGCGTACCTGCACTTTAAATAAGGCAGATACATGTGTATAGTGCAAATCCCTGGATCGATTCGTTTGCACACACAGTTTACGATGTAATATCACAACAAAGCGTCAATTTTATTACATCGATGATCCAGAGTTACAAAATATTTGATACAAGTTGCATAGCATAAAGCTAGCATTGAAGAAGTACACAGCGGAAATACAATAGCAGTGAGTCTCTATAACTTTCATGCTGCCACAGGCGAAAACATGTTGGTTGCAGACTCGAAATCCCTTAACGAAACCTCACTCGTCATTTGAATAACCTGTAACAAATAAAATTTTGCAACAGAGTGGGTCAGATTCCATTAAAAATGGAGTCTGCAAGTGACACTATGGTGAACACTTAATGGAATAACTCTAGAGCCTATATGCATATTTGGCTGGTTGAGTTCAAGGCTAATTTGCATAAAGCCCATTTTTCCTACTCTTTTGAAAACACTTTTCTTGAAATCGACGAGTATGGCATGAAAACCATAAATCTCATCTTCCCTTGTTCACCCATCAAGTTTTATTTCGGAAGTTGGAATGGTGGAATCCTCCGTTGACGTCCGTGATCAGCTGCTCAAATTGTCCGTACCGGGGACACGGCTAAGTACTTAGTTTTACACTCTGCAGAGGTTGTGCACGTTCACCATTGTACCCATTCAACCCAAGGTATCCTTTACACACCATTTGTGATAAGGAAAGGAGAGAATGAGACGAGATCTTTCAGAAGCATTTTCCCTCCCACTCTGGCTTGACCCGTTCCACCTAACATCCCCCTACATCTGCTTGTCAAGCCGGAGAGAGTCCACGCAACATAATTGATCAAGCCAGAGCCCATATGGCAATGGCTGTACTGGAAGCAATCGTCACTCGGAGTTCTTCAGATTCCTCTGTTCCTGGGTGGCCATTCACAAGTGTACATGCTCCAGGAACCATAGACATGGGCCTGAGTAGCCACTCAACATAAACCATACAACCACTTACCACCCAGGTGTTTCATTCTTAACTTAGTAGAATTTAGATTTTCACAAAACAACATTTGCATAGCATCAATAATTCTACTAAGTATTGCATAGGAACCTAGACGCAGGAATAAGGAATTCTACACAGGTTTAGCATAGCAATACTATCCTACTCATGCATATAAAATACACTAAGTAATGCATATAGAAATAATAGGAAGTTTATGAGGTGTGCCACTTGCCTTTGAATGTTGTCGTTGTTCACAACTCTTTTCAACGATACTCGGGACTCTCCGTTCAATCTAACAGTATAGACAAGCAACAATACAACAATCAACAGCAAGCACAACTCCACAATGCATACAACGCATACTAGATGAATAAATAAGTTTTATAAAACTTTCTAAGGAAAATATGTTTATGCATGGTGTGCAAAATATTCCTAAGGCTAGAAATACTTTTTCATGCCATGAAAATCTTTTAAGTTAATGCAAGGCAAATAGGTTGGTCCAAAAGGACTAAGGGCTAAGGTCATAAGTTGAATAAAATAATTTGTTTTATCTCATCTTGAATAAGCACTCTAATGGCTTAGTCCTGATGTGTAGAAATATTTAGAGTAAATACTAAGTCATTTGTTCAAGATGATCAACAATTATTATCAACTCTTTGTAAATTGGACATTCACTATAGTGAGAGAGACAGACACCCGGCCAGCCACTTAAATTGTGGAACAGGTCTCATGTACGTGGACATGTAAGGTTTGTCTCCAGGCCGCTTCATCTCACTATGCCGTTAGGATCCAACAAACTTCAAAGATGATAATATCATGATCAAAATTGTTTAAGTCAGATGTGAAAGCCAGGATTAGGAAAGAGGGAAAAGGATAGAAAGAAAGATGTAGTTGTCCTCCAGGCTTCATCTCCAGACTTGTAACTTTCTTCTGGATGATATCTTGATTGAGTCCTTGGTAGTCTTGCTGAATCTTCAGACTTGATGGTTCTTGTATCCTAGAGGCTGGTCTTGGATTTACTTAGTCTTCATGGAGTCTCAGAGGAGAAGAAAAGACAGAGAGAGAGACTTAGAGAATAAAAGGGGGTTGGCCTTCTTGAACTTCTCCTCACTTTTCTTCCAAGTGCTTGACATCTTTGGGATGCTTCCAGAGTCTATTTTCTTCTAAGTCCTTCATGAACTTGTTCTTGATTTTCTTCTAAGTGTTTCTTCTCCTTGAAGATACTTCTGAAGTCTTGTTTTTGGCTAAGTCCTTCATTGGTCTTCCAGCTCCATGTTGAAGATTACTAAGTGTCTAAGTGTATAGCACTTTTCCCAAAATACTAAGTTTGAAAATAATCCTAACTTAGCGAAAATGGGGAGGAGTTTTCCTTATGGAAAATATAACTATAAACTATGCTATGCATGAAATGAAATTTTAAATCACAAGCAACATAACACTAATTTTTGTGAATTTTATAACATATGCATAAAGTTATAATTGCAATTTAATTAGTTTCTAATTTGCAAAACATAATAACAGGAAACATATAGATTAAAGTTTTATGTGTTTTATATTTTATAACACAATTTTCTTTATAGATTGTGTTAATAGCCAGAGGTGGTTTAATTATATTTAATGCTATTTGATTTAATCAAAAATAATATTTCCATTAATAGTTATGTTGAAAATATTCAAACTATTCAAATGAAATATATAACTATGAATTCATTCAAAAATTACTCAAAAAAATATTTTATAGCAGTGGCATTAATTTACAAATATTCTAAAGTTTCTAGAACAATTTTATTTGCAATTTTTGGATTTATAGATTTAAAGTTATTACAAATATACTCCAATTTCCATTTGAATTTTGAATATTTTATACTAAGTCAAATTTAATTTTGTCAGATCCAAAATATTCTACATGTCAAGAGCTTTCCAAATATATAAAAATTAATACATTTGGAGTTGTGGTTAAAAAGTTGTGACAGATCTAAGTGGCAGGGGTGTTTTTGTAAAACTGCCAATTAAATTTAATTAAGAAAAACGTTTTCCACGTGGCAGCTGACTGGGCAGTGACGTGGCGCTGACGTGGCTGCCACGCGGGCGCTGACTGGATAAGTTAATAGATCTGGGCCGTCAGATCTGGATCTGACGGTCCAGATCGGATCGTACCGATTCGTCCGAGACATCTAATCTACGCCGTATAATTTAAATCTGACGGCTCTGGATCGAAGGCCTTACCGCGGCGGCCCACTCCTCGCCGGAGATGGTGGCGATGGCGGCGGCGTGGACCGATTCGTCGCTCCGGCGTTCCCCTCGGCTCGGGAAAGCGACGGCGACGAGCGGGGCGAGGTGGCGGAGAAGATGGATGTGGTGACGAGCTCAGGTTTGTCCCGAAGCGACGAGCACTCGTGGTCGGAGATGTTTCCAATCGCCGGCGAGCTCGGTGTCTTCGGTTGGTGCTTGCTCCGCTCGATTAGGAAGCCAAGGTGAGGTGGGGAAGCGTCCAGAGGGTCCACACGGGCGAGGTAACGAGGATGGGCACGGTCTCGGCCTCGAGGAGTGGCTCTCCTCGCCGGGGATGGAAGAATTACGGCGGCGGATGGTGCGGACTCCGGCGAGCTTTTCCGGCGGCCTGGGGGCACGATTTACTTAGGGTTTGAGGTGGAAAGACGCGGCGCGGGTTGGGGTATTTATGGTGGCGGGGAAGAGATAGAATCTCATTCGAAAACGGCCCGGGATCGATCTCCGGATCGATGCAGGATTCTAGCAGAAGTTTGTTTCGGAGGTTGAAGAAGATCTGATGACGTCAGCATGACGTCACAGTTATTTTCTTTTCTGATTTTTCTATTTTATTTATATCTTTTGATTTATAACTCCAAATGATGTCAAATAAATTTCTAAAAATTTCTAAAATTATTATCTTTCTGTTAAACCAATTGTGGGCATGTTTTGAATATTTTTGAAAATTAATATTTTGAAATATTGATTAATTACAAATTTGACACTTAAAGTCACATTTGAATTTCTATCTTATTTAAATTTTCTTTTGGCTAAATAAATTTTGTAAAATACCCACATTTCAATATGTTTGAATTTAAGTTATTTAAACTTATTTTGCTGAAATCACTCATCTTTATTTTGGCATAATATTAAAGAACTAAATATAAATAATGTTTAGAAAATGGGGAGTATAAGGTATTCATTTTTTTATTGAAAATCATTTGTGCACATTTATATTTTATAATATGATAATGCATTTGAAACTTCATAACAACTTTGGACAAGACCTTTGTTTTAATTTTATTCTTATTTAGATTATATTAATCATTTCATGCTTTGAAAATAGATGAAATTCATTTAAGCAAATGAAATGTTTATTTGGCTAATTCATTAATTTACAATCTATGAAGTTTTAAAGTTATACACTATAGGCTTATAATTTCCAAACTATATTTTGAACTTAGTTAAAGGAATGAAAACCATTTAGTAATTATATACTATTTTGAATAATCTTGTATTTAGGAATAGATATGACTAAGTGGTTTAATGCAAATACTTATAAAGAAACTACTTTATTTAAAATAAAATGGATTGTAGTTTGTAAAATATTTGTCGAATTATATTTTAAGGTTTTTGAAATACAGTGGATAATAAAATGTTTAAACTGTGACATTTGAAATATTAAACTCTTTCAACACTAGAGCAAAACAGGCCACTGGTCCCGGGCCGTGAGGGCTTTTTGCCCCGGTCACGCGCCCGGGACAGCGTGTTCGGGACAAATAGGCCCCCCTATTTGTCCCGGGCACGCCACGACCCGGGACCAATAGGGGGGCCACGTGGCCAATCAAGGCAGGCTCTGCCTGCGACTCATTTGTCCCGGTTCGTAATACGAACCGGGACAGTATATATGTTTTTTTTTGTTTCTTTTATTTTGTTTCCTGTTTTCTATTTTTGTTTCTGTTTTTTATTTATGTTACTGATTCTTTTGTGTTTGTGTTTTTTCATTTATGTTTCATTTCAAACAATATCGAGTTGCATATTATACGTTACTATGTAATATATATCATGAATACACGATTTTTTCCTCGGGATGTAGTCATGAATACTACTAGTACACGAGTTCTCCCAAACAAATATTTACAACCGGAAGATCATGTCTGTACCGGGGACACGGCTAAGTACAAATATTTTTTTACATGACAGAGAAGCATTAGACCCTATTTTTTCCTCGGGATGGTCTTTTTTGGCTGCCGGATAATACTGCATTCTGTGCCTGGCTTTATGACATAGTCAAGCAGAAAGCCCGCAATTTCCTCCGCGATTGGTAGTAGGCGGTCTTTTGCTTCTAGCCTGTTCCGGATCGTCTCAAACTATAAAGGAGAGATCAACACCAATATATCAACCATTATGAAAATAATTCAATTTGAGAAGTGAACAAGTTTGAATGAATTGTTAACGTACCCTATTCCAGTCTGCACCCTCATTGAAGTGAATTCGGATGAAATCGCAGACATAGAATCCACACAAATTGGTGCCTTGTTGTTGCTTCGTGCACTTTATGATAGAATAAGATAAGAAATTAATAAAAAATAATCCTAAATATTGAAAAAATGGTATTGTGAGACTGAAATTAAGAATATGCGTATGTGGAACCTAGCTAGTATACGTCTTTACCTCTCGCCATTTAAAAGTGAGGTTCTTAGCTATACCGACATCCTTGTGGAAACCGGTGAACTTGTCCCAAACCCTGAAGTTTACGGTATGAAAAATTAGTAAAGAAGTTAACTAATTACTATATATTATTAGAAAAGACGAGGTCGATTGTGATAATTATCGAAATTACCTCTGGAGCATCTGTTTCGTGTCGTCGAACTTTTCTTCAGGTTTCGATAATGGGTCCAAGACATCAACGATTGCCTTTTCAACATCAATCTCCAATAATACCCAGTGAAATCTGCCATATGTTTATATTTGTTAATAACTAAATCATCAATTACATATACTTAATTAACATCGAGTATGTATAAGAAAGTAAACAACTCACTCGAAGTTGAACGGGAAAATTATGGTGCTTTTGTAATGTTGCGCCATCAAATAAGTAAGCAAAAGCTCCTCCGTTTGATCTGGGTAATGTAACAAACCATGATGATGAACTCGATTAGGGTCAATGAATCCAATCTTGTGATTGAGTCCCAGCTTTCGAGATTGTATAATTTTCAGCCTGCATAATAGAGTACAAAAGTAATATAGTGATAAGGATAATTACAAGCAATGAAAAATAAGTAGAGCTAGAGAATTACTGACATATATACATAATTTAATTACTTACATGCAAAAGGCACTGATGATAGATTTGTCGAGCGCGTCAAAATTGAATAACTGCCATAATTCGCAATACTCGATTTGAACCTCATCATCACCTGGGCCAAAAAAATCCTCTGGAATTTTCCCATAGAGCCAGTCTCCTTCTTGACTTTTCGTGGTACGCAAGTACCATGCATTGAGTTGGTGCAACCTAGCTGGTAGAGTGCGCACCATTGCAGGGTCGACAAGATCTTGTCCTCTCACATATGTCCGCACCACCTCATGTATGGTGACACTCTCGCCAGCTTGCAATGCCTTCAGCTCTGCCAGAGTTATACCCATATCTCTAGCTTGCTGCGAAAGTACATCATCGATCGGGTTCCGGTTGTAAGGCGCCAATATGAGTGGAGGGGCCGATTGTCCCGCCTGCATTCCGAGCTGTGGAACATCTCTCTTCTGGGTGGCAGCAGATTTTTGTTCTTCCCGCACTCTCTTAGATGTACGCACCAGAACGTGTGTGTAGTCATCGTCCATATTTAGTTCATACTGCGACGGATGCGTAAGAAATTCTATGGCCCACCGTATCGCTTCCGGAGAATAAACCGGAACAGGCAAAGACATCTTTTTTGCCTTCTTTCTCTGGGAAGTCTGGATCTCCTCGACCCATGTCTCGACATCTTTGCGAGAGTTCACAAAGCGAGACTTCCCGGCTGTTTCGCTTTTCTGAGTACTAGTCGACGCAGCGGTGCACTTCCGCTTCTTTTGCGGAGGCGATGGAGTCCGTTGACGCGGCGGAGTACGCTCACGCGGCGGAGTACGCTCATGCGACGGCGGAGATGGACTAGCGCCTTGGTTGTCGTTGTGGGGGGTGTCTGGACTAGCGCATTGGTTGTCGTTGTTGTAGTTATGTGGACTGGCTTGTGGACTGGGAGGGCGATTTAGCTGCATGTGTGGGAACATGATGTATTCTTTTTTCCATAAGTAGGTACTCTTGAGGGCAAATCTCAACTCAACCTCGTCTTCACCCGTAGGGAAGTCCAGCTTAATTCCCTCATATGTCTTGATAACCTCATCAACCCCGACAACAGCATAGCCATCTGGAATAGGGCGACAATGGTAAGTTCCATTTGGGCTAGGCGGTAGGGCAAAGCCATGCGCCACCTTCACGGTTATGTTCAAGCATGGCACATGTAGGTCGCAAAGTTCCCGCTGCACGATATTATCCACGGGGTGACGAGGACCCGGCATATCATTGTGGCGATCGAGCTTCGTCGAAGCCACGCTGCTTCTCCGCATTGATTTTGGATCAGGAGAAGGATTTTCGGGCGTCTCAGATTCGCAGGGCATCCGTCGAGTCTGCGCTGCCTTCAGCTATCTCCTTCTCATGCTGTAGTAATTTATTTTCCATCCACTGGGCCCGGTCGGCAATCTCTTTCTTCTTTCTCGATCGGCTTCTATAAGTGCCAACACCTTTGGGAAACCCAAGTATCCACGGTACAGAGCCGACGGTTCCTCTTGTCCGTCCACTGTGTTCAGGATTCTTAAGGGCTCGCGATAGCTCGTCCTTCTCTCTGTTAGGGTGGAACCTGCCTTCCGTGACCTCCTTCCATACCTCTCTGAGAGCTTTAATAGGGTCAGGTCCGTGCTCCTTGGTAAAAAGACAGTCACCTGTTTCAGGGTCTAACTTTCCACCATGCCCATAGAACCAAGCCTTAAGCCGGTCTGGCCAGCCAAATGTCTCGATGTCTATACCTTTAGCCAAAAACTCATCCTCCATTTTCGTCCACTTAGGCATGGCCGTCAGGTAGCCACCTGACCCCATGTTATGGTGATATATCTTTTTGTCTGCATTTTTCTTATTTCTCTCTGACATGGCCTTAGCGGCTTCCGATTGCTTGTACGCCTTAAATTTGGGCCACTCATCTTTTATCTTTTCATAGACTCCGACAAATTCTGGAGTTTTACCTTCTTTTATGAACTTGTTAAGCCTTTTCTTCCAGCTGCGGAACAATTCACCCATCTCAATAAAAGTCCAGGCCTTGCATCGATTCTCTATAACCGGCTCCTCTACATCCTCCTCTTCCGGTAAAGTGAAATTCTGCATGAGCTCGTCCCAAAGGAGTTGTTTGTCTGCATTCGATACATAAATAACCCCCTCCTTTGGCACCTTTGGCTTATACCATTCTTGAGCCCTGATGGAAATTCTGTCCCGAACGATGACTCCGCACTGAGCTACAAATTTCCTTGCGTGGTTAGCGGGAGCAATCGGTTTTCCTTTTTCATTGATCTCCTCGATGTGGTACTTCTGTTTCCCTTGGAGCTTTTTGGTCCCGGTCCGTGGCCCGCCTCGTTTCACCGCTGCTTTTTTGCTTGGTCCCGGTTCATGGCCCGCCGACGGCTAAACACAAGAAAAAGTGATAGTTAATATATGTATACACACAAATCTTTTCAACGGAGACAAAAACCTGAGGGCATATATCTACCTCGGCGGCCGACTTTCCAACAGTAGAGTCGGTGAACTGTCGGTGAGCTGAACTGTCGGTGACGTCTATTCCGTCACCGGACTCGTTCAGAAATTGCCCGGTGAAATCGTCTACGTGTTCCTCTTCTTGTTCATGGTTTCTGCCGGGGTCCAATTCATCACCTTCGCGAATGATGCCGAACATGTCCTCTTCTTCTTGAAGATTTCTACGGGTGTCCATAGTTTCTGCAAGAGATTTAAATCCATTTAAATAATTTTAATAACTCAACAGCAAAAATTGTATAGTTGTAATATGTTATTTAAATAACCTATTAAAGCAAAAATTATTTTATTAACCCAAAATGAATTATTTAAATAACTAATCTCAAAGTTGACCTAAATGGGCAATTTTGCATTTTATGAATATTTCAAAATATTAATTTTCAAAATTATTCAAAACATGCCCACAACTGGTTTAACACAAAGATAATAATTTTACAAATTTTTAGAAATTTGTTTGACTTCATTTGGACATTTAAATCAAAAGATATGAATAAAATGGAAAATCAGAAAAAAAAATTGACTTGTGACGTCAGCTATGACATCACTTCAACATGAACTGTTTCATCGAGAAATCTGGCCGAAATCCTGGTAAGGGCGAGGAAGTGACACACGCGGTGGCGGCGGATTGCGGCACGGTGGCGTCGTGAGGGAGGGAGGAGGACTCACCCTCGGCAATGGCTCGGCGGAGCTCTGGTAAGGGCGAGGAAGAACGGCGGGACGGCGAGGGCGGCAGCTCCGGTCTCCGGACTCACCCGTGGAAGGACGGAGGCGCTGGGACGGCGAGGGCGCAGCAGTGCGCAGCGGCGTCGGGATGGCCGGAGGCGCGGGGAGGGATGGCCGGAGGCGCGGGGACGGCGAGGAAGGAGGCGGCGGCGCTCGAGGGGAATTTTGGCAGCCTGACGGCGTGGTACTGATTTGGCTCCGGGTTGAGCCACCACCCGTGGCTAAGTGTTGCTTATATAGCAACACTCAACTGTCCCGGGTGGTGGCTCAGCCCGGGACAGATAGCACTAAATTGTCCCGGGTGGTGGCTGCACCCGGGACAGATAGCCACCCCATCTGTCCCGGGTGGTGGCTCAGCCCGGGATAGATAGCACCCCATCTGTCCCGGGCTGAGCCACCACCCGGGATAGATGAGGTTTTTTCTTTTTCTTTTCCTTTTTCTTTTCTTTTTCTGTTTTCTGTTTTTGTTTTAAATAACTTTGGAATTTGGAAAAACTTTCAATATGAAAAGTGTTTGAATTTGACTAACTAATACAAAAACATTTTCTCTTTTCTATAACCATTATTTTAATAAGTTTAAAACTATTTTGAATGTGAATTTGTATAACTTTTGCAAACTTTGGAATTTGAAAAAACTTTCAATATGAAAAGTGTTTGAAATTGACTAACTAATACAAAAACATTTTCTCTTTTCTATAACCATTATTTAAATTAGTTTAAAACTATTTTAAATGTGAATTTGTATAACTTTTGCAAACTTTAACTTCCAAACCGGGACTAAAGAAGCACACGGATCGTGTGTTTCTTTCAAGCACTTGTAAGCCGTTGGATCAGGGGTGTGTTTCTTTTGATTGCTTCTGAGCTGTTCGATTAACGCTTTCAGTTTCAAACCGGGACTAAAGAAGCACACAGATCGTGTGTTTCTTTGAAACACTTGTTAGCCGTTGGATCAGGGGTGTGCTTCTTTTGAGCACTTGAGAGCTGTTGGATCAACACTACCAGTACCACTGGTTGAGCCCGTGACCCTATATATAGCCCCCTCTCAGACGAGGCGAGCACTCAGTGTTTCCTCCTTCTAGTGCCTAGCCGGGTGGTGTGTGGTATACAAATCACTCGGATTCCCTGCATACGCCCCACGGTGCATTTGATATGCAGGCACTCAGGAGCCACCGTGGGGCTGTATGCAGGTGAAATCGTGTGTTTTGTTCTTTCAAAAGAATAGTTCAATTCATCTACTGAGGAATATATACAAATTACTCGGATTCCCTGCATACGCCCCACGGTGCATTTGATATGCAGGCACTCATCAAGAGCCACCGTGGGGCTGTATGCAGGTGAAATCGTGTGTTTTGTTCTATCAACGCCGACGAATCCATTTGATATGCAGGTAAAAATGGAGCATCTTCTTCATATCAAAAGTTTAATATATTAATTATTACATATCGCACCAACATCTCCATCACACAACACCGCCAGTTCTTCTGCGTCGGAACCATGGAGCATCTTCTTCAATCAACTTGATGATTGGGTCAATGTTCACTACGAAAGGCGGAATTTCATCAAAATTATTATAATCATCTGACATGTCTGTCTTGTCCTCCACTCCCACGATTTCCTGAAAGAACTATGTGACGCCTAGGCTCCTCCACTCCCTGGATGTTTCTTTTTTTGGGTCTGCTAGACATGTCTTTCACATAGAAAACCTGAGCCACATCATTGGCTAGCACGAATGGTTCATCTCTGTACGCAAGATTGTTTAGATCCACTGTTGTCATTCCGTACATCTTATCTACCTCAACCCCGCCTTTCAGATTGACCCATTTGCACCGAAACAAAGGGATCTTAAAAGAAGGTCCATAGTCAAGTTCCCATATCTCCTCTATGCAACCATAATATGTGTTCTTCTGCCCATTGTTGTTTGTTGCATCAATGCGAACACCACTGTTTTGGTTCGTGCTCTTTTTATCTTGGACACTCGTGTAAAATGTATTTCCATTTATCTCGTACCCTTGGAAAGTACATATAGTTGTAGATGGTGCCCTGGCCAACAAGTGTAACTCTTCATCAACCTTGTCTTTATTTTCAAGATGTGCTCGCAACCAACCGCCGAACGTGGCCATGTGTGTACGTACAATCCAGTTGTCAGACTTCCCCGCGTGACGAGAGCGTACAAAATTCTTGTGTTCATCGATATACGGGGCCACCAAGGTAGAACTTTGTAGAACTGTATAGTGTGCTTCAGTGAAAGAATGTCCATCCATACAAATTTTTGTTTTCTTTCCTAGTGTGCCTTTTCCACTAAGTCTACCCTCATGTCGTGATTGTGGAACACCTATCGGCTTAAGGTCATGAATAAAGTCAACACAGAACTCAATGACCCCCTCGTTACCGTAGCCGTTGGAGATGCTTCCTTCTGGCCTAGCACGGTTATGCACATATTTCTTTAAGACTGCCATGAACCTCTCAAATGGGAACATATTGTGCAGAAATACAGGACCGAGAACTTGAATCTCTTCGACTAGGTGAACCAGGAGATGCGTCATAACATCGAAGAAGGATGGAGGGAACACCAACTCAAAACTGACAAGACACTGGACCACATCATTTTGCAACCCTGGTAGAATCGCCGGATCGATTACCTTTTGAGATATTGCATTGAGGAATGCACAAAGCTTCACAATGGGTACTCGAACATTTTTCGGTAGTAGCCCCCTCAGTGCAATCGGAAGCAATTGCGTCATAATCACGTGGCAATCATGAGACTTTAGGTTCTGAAATTTTTGGAGTCTCACATTTACTATCCTCTTTATATTCGACGAGAACCCAGCCGTGACCTTGATACTGCTCAGGCATTCAAAGAATATTACTTTCTCTTGTTTGGTAAGAGCGTAGCTGGCAGGACCTTCGTAGTGTTCGGGACTTAGGCCGTCTCGTTCTTTCACACGTTTCTGGTCCTCCCGTGCTTCCTCTGTATCTTTTTTCTTCCCGTACACGCCCAAGAAGCCTAGCAGGTTCACGCAAACATTCTTCGTCACGTGCATCACGTCGATAGCAGATCTAACCTCTAGGACCTTCCAATATGGTAGCTCCCAAAATATAGATTTTTTCTTCCACATGGGTGCGTGCCCGTTAGCGTCTTTCGGAACCTGTTGACCTCCAGGACCCTTTCCAAAGATTACTTTTAGATCCTTGACCATATCAAATATTTCTTCACCAGTACGGTTGACAGGCCTCCTACTGTGATCAGCCTCACCTTTAAAATGCTTGCCTTTCTTCCTTGCGGTATGCCTGATCGGAAGAAATCGACGATGCCCCAGATACACACACTTCTTACATTTATCCAAATATAAACATTCAGTCTCACCCAAACAGTGTGTGCATGCATTGTACCCCTTGGTCGACTGCCCTGAGAGGTTAGCAAGAGCAGGCCAATCGTTAATTGTTACAAAAAGCAAAGCTCGTAGGTCATTTTCCTCATGTTTGTGCTCATCCCACACCCGTACACCTTCTTCCCGCCACAACTGTAAAAGTTCTTCAAATAATGGCCTGAGGTACACATCAAGGTCGTCGCCGGGTTGCTTCGGGCCTTGGATGAGCAATGGCATCATAATGAACTTTCGCTTCATGCACAACCAAGGAGGAAGGTTATAAATACATAGAGTCACAGGCCATGTGCTATGACTGCTGCTCTGCTCCCCAAACGGATTGAAGCCGTCTGTACTTAGACCAAACCTTAAGTTCCTTGCGTCATCTTCAAATTCCGGAAACTCTCTCTCAATTTTTCTCCACTGCGACCCATCAGCGGGGTGTCTACACATCGCGTCTTTCTTACGGTCCTCTTTGTGCCATCGCAACAACTTGGCATGCTCTTTATTCGCGAACAGGCGTTTCAACCGTGGTATTATAGGAGCATACCACATCACCTTGGCAGGAACCCTCTTCTGGGGACGCTCACCCTCAACTTCACCAGGGTCATCTCGTCTGATCTTATACCGCAATGCAGTGCATACTGGACATGCATCCAAATTCTCATACTCACCGCGGTAGAGGATGCAGTCATTAGGGCAGGCATGTATCTTATGCACGTCTAATCCTAGAGGGCACACAACCTTCTTTGCTTCGTACGTGCTGTCTGGCAACTCGTTGACCTTTGGAAGCATCTTCCTAATTATCTGCAGCAACTTTCCAAATCCCTTGTCAGTCACACCACACTCTGCCTTCCACTGCAGTAATTCCAGTGTGGTACCCAGCTTTTTCTGACCATCTTCGCAACTTGGATACAACAATTTCTTGTGATCCTCTAACATCTGGTCGAACTTCAACCTCTCCTTTTCAGTTCCGCACTCTCTCTTTGCATCAGCAATGGCCCTACCAAGATCGTCAGTGGGCTCATCTGGTGCCTCTTCAACTTCAGTTTCCCCCGTTGCAGAATCTCCGTACTCCGGGAACATAGGATAGTTGTCATAATCTTCCTCTTCTTCATTGTCTTCCATCATAACACTTTTTTCTCCGTGCTTCGTCCAACAATTATAGCTGGGCATGAAACCATGCCGAATAAGATGACTTTGAAGGGTTCTCACGTTTGGGTGATCTGTCTTATTCTGACAGTTGACACATGGACAACACATGAAACCATTCGTACTGTGGGCCCGGGCTTTCTCTAGAAATTTCCTCAAACCTGTCATGTACTCGGCAGTGCGTCGGTCACCATACATCCATTGTCGGTCCATCTGCATTATATAATGAACTACATCAATAACCATTACAGAACATCGACAAATAAACACTGAACATGCACGGTATCAATTAATTACAAATGAAATGAGAGAAAAATTAACCTTGATCGAAAAGAAGAATAAACTTCTTTAAGTGTACATCAAATCAATTCGTGAACTCTCTCGGGCATTTCATCAAACACCTTGCATGCATACAAAAAAAACAGACTAGCACACACCCCCTCCTTCCATTTCAAAAAAAATGCCTCCAATGGTTTTGGGAGGGGGCTGCTGATCAGTATATATAGGCACCCCCCCCCCATTTGTCCCGGTTTCAGTCACAAACCGGGACAAAAAGGAGCCCATTTGTCCCGGTTTGAGACTGAAACCGGGACAGATGGAGGTTTTTTTCATTTTTTTTGTTTTCTTTTTCTGTTTTCTGTTTTAAATAACTATGAATATGAAAAATGTTTGAATACATAGATAGTCTACTCATCAACGACATTAAGACGATCATTTTCCGTATTATAGCCGCGTAGACTATCCCACTTCCGTGCAATCTCGAAGCCAAGGCGAGCGTCTAAAGCAGCATATACGATTTGATCGTAGCTCAATGGAACGTTGCCCCATCCGAAAATTAGGTCTTTTTGTAACGTGTCTTCCTTGTCGTCGTCCGTGTACTTCCTCTTCTTGTATTTCTTCTTCTTCTCAAGATTTGTCCCAATGACCACATTAGAGAGAGCATATAGACTAGGAGTAAAATTGCCGGTAGGGTTTCGGCGATCCCTCTGCAGGTCGACCGCGGACCGAATAATAATTCCGCAGTAGGCTAGCATCTTCATGTCATTATGGATTGCCACGCCGTAGAATTTGATTGTCTCGTCACCTAAGAAATCCACGAGGACCTGTGGCACCCGATCAGCTTTGCAAATTTGGAAGACAAGAGTCTCGGTCGCCACCGAGAGTTGAAGGACGGCGGCGCGCTGCGGAGTATCCTTCCGTCGAGGGTCGGTGAACTCGCAATCGAGTCCAACGGCTTTGATCGGAGCGGCGTCGAGGAAGTTCTTCTTCACGTCGCCGATCCACTTCTCCACGCGCGATGCACGAAGGGTGACCCACACCTTGAACCGCATGCCTTCCTTCTCGTAGCCGTAAAACTCATCGGACCGAGGCACGAGTGGCTCCATAGGAAATGGTGTACGTGGACGGAGAAAAGAGAGGAGAGATGGCCGGAGAAATGGTGTACGTGGACGGAGAAAAGAGAGGAGAGATGGCCGGAGAAATGGTGTGGGAAGAGTCGTACTGTGCAGTGCATTTTATAGCGTCGGAGAGGAAGATGAATCGCCGGCGGAGGGCAGAGGAATCGCCGGCGCCGCTCGTCTTCCGTGCGCGTCGAAAAAACGCGGCGGTGGCGCGTAACTGAAACCATGCCCATTTGTCCCGGTTCGTGACTGGAACCGGGACAAATGGGTGTCGCTGCATCATTTGTCCCGGTTCCAGCCACGAACCGGGACAAATGAGTGTCGCCTGAACTAGTTTGGTCCTCCACTAGCGTTTTATGCCCCATCTGTCCCGGTTTGCAGTACGACCGGGACAAATGGGGTTTTGGAGTTTGGTCCTTTAGCCTGTTTTCTACTAGTGCAATAAGTTTTGAAGTCTTTTATAGTTGGTTTCCTTATGCATTTAATATTTTATTTTAATAAAAAGAAAAGTTTTAAATTTTAGTGATTTTTGAACATTATAAAATGTTGGGATGTTACATTGGTCTTGGCCGGCATCAAAGCCCGCTTGATCAAACCACTGTTGAGAACTCCGGGATGCTGGATAGAGGAGATACCGGCAGTGTTATGGGGTCTCCGTACCACACCGAATAGATCTACCGGGTATACGCCATTCTTCATGGTATATGGTGCCGAGGCAGTACTCCCGACCGACATACATTATGATTCCCCGAGAGTGATAATGTTCACCGAGACCTAGGCAAAAGAGGCTCGGGAAGATGATGTTGACTTACTTGAAGAGGCAAGAGAATTGGCATTGTCTCGGTCTGCAATTTATCAGCAAAATCTCCGTCGCTATCATAGCCGGAAAGTGCACCCGAGAGTATTCCGAGAAGGAGATCTTGTGATGAGGCTCATCCAACGCACGGCCGGAATGCATAAGCTGTCACCTCCATGGGAGGGACCGTTTGTGATAAGCAGGGCGTTGCAATGATTCTTATTACCTTGTAGATGCACAGGAGGCTAGGAAAGGTGTAATGGACAAATCCGGTGAGGAAACCAAGCGGCCATGGAATGTAGCCCTGCTTCGACCCTTTTACACGTAAAGGGCGCAGTGTATGTATTTCGATGAAAGTTCATCACCCCGGGAGGAACCCGGGGACTGCCTCGTTGTGTGCCCCTTTACTTTGTTCCATTTATTTATTGTTCCATGTCGGCAACCCGGGAAGGAACCCGGGGACTGCCTAGTACCTGTTTTTATGTTCTCTATATGCCGGAAAGTTCCGAGATCGATTCTCAAGTCAAAGTAATGTATGTCATGTGAAATAATCTTGTGACTCGACTGACGAACGCCGAAATGGTAGTCAAGAGCAAAGAGCATCAAATGTGGGGAACACGAAAACGGTGTCGGGGACTCGGAGCAGGAACTTCTCCGGCATATCTGTTTTACTAACCTGGTTGTTTTTATGTCGGGAATTCGGCTAACTAGAACTCGGATATTCATAAGTAATGTATGCCGTGCATGGAATTTTGTGACTCGACTGTCGAACGCCGAAATGGTAGACAAGAGCAGAAATTGCCTAAGTACGGTAAACATGGAAATGAACTCGGGGACTCGTTGCAGAGTAAACCAACATAGCTTGTTTTTACATAGCATAGTGCAGAGTACGAATTTAAAAAGTATTTATTACAAGTTGCACCCGGCATCCCGGGGATTTAACGTTTCCACACTTAAGTGTTTTTAGGCAGTAGGGGAAGCCGGCTTCTCGGATGCAGCAGCAAGAGGAACAGCGGTGACGATCTCCTCCGCACCAGCAGCAGTACTCGGGGCCTCCGGATGCGCCTCGACCTGAGAGGCCTCGGGTGGCGATGGAGCAGCAGCGACCCGGGAAACCACGATCTCGGTGGCGGCACCGGAAGCGGCATCATCTTCCTCCGGGATCTCGGTGTCCACGTCACCGGTTGCACCAGTCTCACCATCGTCTTCGTAATCTGACTCGGAGTCAGAAGTGATGAGGCTTGTGGTGAAGACGCCGGTGTCGGACCAGGACGCGACGCGATGCGCCACCTCTTGGTGTCGCTGGATCTTGGCCGGATCGGTGCACCACGGCGAGATGGTGCGCAGGCGCTGGATCACATCAAGATCGAGCCCCTCGTACCAGCTGAGCACGTGGGTCAAGACTTGGTCAGCACCAGCCCACGCACCGGAGCGCTTCCAAGCGTGAAGTCGCTTGCCGGCATCTCGGAGCGCAGTCGCCAATTCGCTAACCGAGAGGGTACCGCTGACGCCAGGCCATAGAGCGCCATGGACATGGACGGCCGCACTGATCAGCTTGGTCCCGATCGACCGGAGAGGTACTATCCGGGACTTCAGAGTGATGAGGTGGTCCTCGATGTCCGAGGAGTCTGAGATAGCACCCTTCCCGGCACGCTTCTCCCGGGCGGCAGCAACTGCAAGGTTGGCGGCATCTCGGGAGTGCTCAAATTGTCCTTTAAAAAGAGGAGCTGTCAAGCGGCCAGGCCATGAGGGTGGTAGCAGTAAAGAAAGAGAGCAGGAGAAAAAGATCTCGGTACACTTACTATTGAGGTCCCGGTTTAAACCAGTCAATTCGGAGAGCCAGGTATCTGCCTTTTACCGGAGAAGCGCCAGCTCGGTCTCGGCAAGATGGGCGCGAGCCTCGGATTGATCCAAGGTCTCCTTCTGCTTAATAGACGCCTCCACGAAGCACGCCTTCATGTCAGTCGTGGCAGATTTGTCCTTCTCGAGCTCGGCACTTAGCCGTGCGATCTCGGACTGAGCCGCAGCAAGCGCAGACTTTTGCTCCACCGAGACTTTCCGCGCAACATCCCGCTCCTCCCGGAGGCGCCCCTCACACTTCTTGGACTGACCAAAGTCAGCAAGAAGCCGGTGGAAGACGCCGCCGCGTTTCTTGCCGCAGTCCTGGATCCAAACAGGGAATGCGATGTCAATCTCGGGAGGGATCCCGGGGACTCGGGGTGTTCCGGGATCCATGTCAATTAAACTACTCGGTAGGGAGGATCTCGGGGACTCGCGTTCAAAGTCTTGTTATTTTTTCTAAAGATTGGAGCCTAGTGGTCTGCTATTCGGTGGAATCTAGAGCACTAAGCACCAATCTCGGGGACTAGTGGGGATGGAGCAGTTAAATTTTGGAAAAGATAAAGGGAACAAACTTACATCGACCACCCGAGTGACGTCCAGCGCGGCCACCTGGAGAGCGTGTAGAGCTTGGGCGTTGCGGCTAGGGCCGGGAGCGTGCAAGTCCTCTACGATCTCGAAGGCATCGGCGGCGATCCAGGCTTTGTTGTACTCTTCGACAACTCGCACGCAGGAAGCGCCAGGCGCGCTCGCGGCAACGACCTCCCGGGATCCTGAAGACACAAAGGAGCTTACGGTTGCTCACAGCGTCTGCAGGGCGGCAGTGGGGATCTCGGCAGGAGGTGGCGGTAATCGCGAAGACTTACCCGTGCTTAGGGCCAAGTCTTGGGCCGAAGATGTCGGAGGGGCAGTAGGTTTGGCGGAAGCTATTTTCTGCCCGGCGGCCTTGCTGAGCGATTTCCCGGGAGGAAGGTCAGATTGCCAGGAAGGGGCAGTGGGCTGTTTCGGCGGAGGAGTCTTGCCCGGGGCCTGCCGGGAGGAGGCTCCCGGCACGACCTGCTGAGGAGGACTTGCGATGTCCGTCTCAAGTTGGGACACCCTGCGCGGGCTGTCCGGGAGGAAGATGTCTTCGAATGCGGCGGTAGCCTGGGCCGGAATCTCGTCCACCACAGGACGAGCCTCCGGAGTCGCGGCGGCAGTTTGCACGGCACCAGAGGCAGGGTGCTCGCTGTCTTGTACGGAAGTGCGAGCTGGAGAAGGAGCAGCCCGAGGCGGGCTAGGAGTGCGGGATCCCGGAGGTTGGGAACCCGCGGAAGCCGGGACGTCAAGTGCCGCTCTGAAAAGAGTGTATCCGAAAAGACATCGGGAGACGCCAAAACCATGTAACTCAAAGCAAAAAGGTCTTACCCGGAATCGACAGTGGGAGGACCTCTCCTTCGACGTGGAGGCCTCTCGGTCGTTTGCTTGATCTTCTTGGTGGTAGTGCCGGATGCACCGGCTGGGGTAGTGTCGGAGGCCGCACGCTTGCGGGTCTCGGCGCGCTTCGTCACGACCGTGGGTCTCGGAGCCACTGGCGAAGCCCAGTTGAGGGGAAGAGCGTCAATCACATCGAGTATTTGACAATCAATCTCATCCTCATCATCTGATGAAATGGAAATAGCCTCTGGGGTTGAAGAATTACCCGGAGCAGCGGCACGAGCTAGAGGAATGGCAAGGTGGTCCTCGCCGTCGGGATCCTCTCTCGGCATCTTATCTGGTGCCGGGATGTTCTCCGTGTACTTGCCACCGGCATGCATCGCGTCCTCCTCGGTCTGCCGCTCGAATAACTGCAGGAACAAGTCATTGCATGACAACCATGTCGGTTTCCAGCAGAATCCGGGTGCAAATGTAAGTTTGCGAAAGACAGACACAAGCACCTACCGCAGTGGTTTTTTCCGGGAACCCCCGACAAGACCCCACTCATAGTCATCCGGCATCTTCGTTCGAGCAACAACTCGAACACGCCGGGCGACTGCAGCATGGTCCAGCCCAAAAATGCTGGTCCTTGTGGGATCTAACAGCCCGTCCATATGGCACATCTTGTGCACTCGGGTCTGTAGGGGGCAGACGCGGCGGATGATAAAGCAGCGCAGGATGTCATCATACGTCATTTTCTCCGTCAACACGTTGAGGACGTCATGCATGCATCTGACCTCCTCAGTATCCGGGAGCCGGTTCCAGAGGTCGAATTCTCGGGGAGGACCCATGACGAACTCGGGTAGATTGATGAAGTCCGGGCTCGAGGATCCCGGACCATCTCCCGAGACCTCCCGGTTCTTCACGTAAGAGAAGCTCCGCTGCCACTTCCGACAGGATTCTAGTCCCTGGACTTTGGGGAAGCCGGAGTCGGCGCGAGGAATTATAGTGGCCGCCCCGCAATCGACTAGGTCTTTGACCTTCTTGTCCGGGTTGGGGATGACTTGGCGGCGGAGGATGAACTACTTGGCCCAGAGGTCCAAGAAAGTCCACACGCCGAGATACGCTTCCGCGTAGGTGATGAAGACCGAGAGCATCATGATAGCGTTGGCTGGGAGATGATGAGGTTGGAGGTTGTAGGTGTCGAGAAAGTCGCGGAAGAAGGGGCTAGCCGGAAGCCCGAACCCCCGCTCAAAATGTGTGAGGAATACAACGTATTCCCCGGGTTTTGGTTCCGGTTGGACCTCATCCTCCGGGAGTCGACTCTCGACTTCTGGCGGAATCCGGTGCGTCTGGTACAGCCAGTCGAGATCCTCCTGGGTGGTCTCGGACCCATCCCAGCACCCCCGGACACTCTCATCACCCATGTCGGAGGGACCTGAGGATGTATCCGGGCTATTCTGCAGGCGGAACAGCGGTTAGTCGAGTTAGTCTACCGGGAGCTAAGACTCCGGATCACAAACTCCTAAAAGCGACCGGGTTCCTAGCAAGTAAGATCTACCGTGCTCGAATCAAGTGAAACTTAATCGACGCGAACACGCTCGGGCGAGATATGAAGATGGGCTAGTGCGAGTGAAACCTAAAGTATGGAGGGCGCCACCGTCAGCGCCGCGCTGCTCGCGCTCGCCGGCGGCGGCGCAACCCGCGGATGCGTGGTTTCACGGCCAAGCACGGAGCATCGTCGTCGTGGTGAAGTTCGCCTGAGCAGGTGGAAGAACTCACCGGAGGAAAAGAGGACGGTGATGAGCGAGAGTAGCGTGGCCCGATGGCGGAGGCGAAAGGCTCCGGCGGCGGACGGCAGCGGTGATGCTTGGGCTCCGAGCGCGGCGACGGCGAAGTGCTCGAGACGGTTGCGGGAAAGATGAGGAGTTTGAGGAAGAAGAAGAAAAGACCGTGCCGGTTCCCTATTTATGGGGGGGATTTGGGGCAGTTTCCAAGTTTCCCGCCCACGATCTCTCCGATCGTGGGTCGGATCAGTTTGCGCCACGCGGCACGTGGCACCCTCCGCTGCGCGCGATCCGGCCGCACCATGGGCCACACGCTCCCAAACGGCTCCACTTCGGATCAGCTGCGCACCCCGGCGCGCGAACCCGAGCAAGGAGGCGAGAAGTCAAAAATACTCGAGTGCGTTTCTGACTCGACAAGACCCCGGGTGGGACCCAGCCCCTAAGTTGGAATTCAATCCGGCGCGAACGGTAATATGCACTGGCGGGGCACTATCCGGTTAGGTGCATGGCCTTCCGGTCGGTAGGATCTCGGTGTGGGGATCTCGGTAAAGATCGTCTCGGCATCAAATCGAAGGATCGTCCCATGTTTCCTTGGGTGATTGTTGTTATTAAAGCTGATCCCGCACATCATCCGGGGTCGCTACGCAGCACCAGCTTCGGGGACTAGTGTCGGAGGGCCACCCCCCGGGTAGGGCGAAACTCGGCACTACTCTACAGTGTGGCAACAGTATTTGACCTTTGGCGAGTGCAAGGGCCACTCCCTGGTGTGCTGAAGGGGTAACTTGACCTTTCGAAGCTAGTAGAGTGCAAGGTGCCTCCTGGCGGGCGCAAGGGTCATCCATGGTGGCTATAAATAGCCCCCCAGGCCTGCACCACAGCATAAGCAAGCGGGTGGTTCCTCTAAGAACTAGCTTCTCGAAGATGTCTTTGGTGACAGCCCAAGACATCTTCGGGAGGCTAGGCCTAGAGATGCTCATCCTAGAAGTTCTACTCGGATACACCCGAGAAGGATCTCGGAGGCTCCGGGTACACTTCCCGGTGGAGGAGATCCCGGGGAAACCGGATAGACTCCCGGGGTAGGTAAGTAAGTTACAAGCTTGCTCCCCGGGTACAAGCTAACCGGTGTGTAGATCTCGGCCCTAGCAAGTTGTCTGGTGTGTGCAGGAAAGACTTACAGGATGAAGCAAAGAGGTAGCCGGCATGGGAGATGCCGGTAGATCGTCAACGGTCCGGAGCAGGCTCTCCCTCCTGACGCGGAGGGAAGTACCATCCCCCCTGACACGGAAGCATGGTCACCTCCCGCCTAACACGGAAGCATGGTCACCTCCCGCCTGACACGGGAGCGTGTCAGCCGGTACGGTGGCGGTACGACAAGACCGGACATGCCTAGCCCGGCAATCCGGAAAAGGCTACTCGGCATGGGCGAGGACATGTCTTGTCTCTGACAGGGGGACAATGATGTTCCAGGACGGCGCCTGCCGTCCTTGCCAGAATGATGACGAAGGGGCTACGCTGGATAGCACAGCGGCTAGGTCGCACTAGCTGGTGTCGACATAACCAATAGGCCTGTTCGGTGGGGTCAAGCCAGATTAGGGTTTCCGGCCCTCCTGGCCGGAACTCTATAAAAGGCTCCATAACTGCTCCTGCGGGAGAGACCAACTTGGGAGCCAAGAGCTTAGTCTCATTTACTCCTAGAGCATTTACTCTTCCCTTTCTCTAGTTCATCTTGTTCTTCGTGTTCATCACCGCAAGAGCTTCAAGAGCGGGTTTTAGATCTTATTCCACACTTATATTGAGAGGAAAGGCATGAGTAGGGGTGTTACCTCCCCACGAGGGCCCCGAACCTGGGTACATCGTGTGTGTGTTCTTTGCCTTCGTGCATTTGTTCGTGTTAGCTAGATCTTTCCCCTTGCACTTTGAGCTTGTTTGGTGTTCCTCGGAGATCTCGGTCTAACCGGGATCCTCCCCCGTGTGAGCTCTTCAGCTCGCTATCCCTCCCCGGATCCACCAACGTCCATCGGCCCCTCAAATTAGGCATCCTATGGCATCTGCCGTGACACCACCACGACATCATCGACATAGACTTCGGCATTCCGGCCTATCTGGTTATGTAAACATTTTTGCATGCACCTCTGGTATGTAGCACCAGCATTTCTCAGCCCAAAAGTCATGACACGATAGCAATAAGCCCCATACGGGGTAATAAAAGCAGTTTTCAATTGATCATCCGGATTCAAAGGTATTTGGTGAAAACCGGAATAGGCATCTAGAAAAGTCAAAAGTTCACTCCCGGCAGTGGAATCGATCACTTGATCTATCCGGGGAAGTGGAAAAGGATCTTTCGGGCACGCCTTGTTGAGGTTGGTGAAGTCGATGCACATGCGCCACACCTTGAGCAGGAGGGGATCATCTTTCTTCTTCTCTACCAGGACCGGATTCGAAATCCAATCCGGGTGCAGCACCTCCATCACGAATCCGGCAGCCAGCAGTACTGCCAGATGCTCCATGATTGCCGCTCTTCTCTCGTCCGAGAGTCGCCTGGTCGGTTGCTTCACCGGCTTCGCATCCGGCCTGACAAACAGTGAGTGCTCAGCCAACTCCCTCGGAACGCCTTGCAGATCATCACTTGACCATGCAAAAGCATCCCGATTCTCACGGAGGAAGTCGACGAGCTCGCCTTCCTATTTGCTGTCCAGGCTGCTGCCGATGATGACCTGGCACTCCGGGTACTTGGGGTCAACACCCACCTTCTTGGTCTCCTTTGGTGGCTGGAATGAGGCGTTCTGCTCCGGGTTCACCATCCCGGGCATTCCGAGTTGCGAGGTCTGGGCCAGTGCCACTACCTGCTGAATCCTTTTTTTCTCCTCCGCAATGACCAGGGACTCGGCTAAGTTTGAGCCGGCAGTTGCACAATCCATAGAGCGCTTGTGGTCTCCCGCTATGGTGATCACTTCATTTGGACCCGGCATCTTCATCTTCAGGTACCCCATGTGGGTGGATATCATGAACTTGGCCAGTTCGGGTCTGCCAATAAGTGCATGGTATGGACTCTCGAGATCCACCACCTCGAATTCCAGGCTCTCTGTCCGGCAATTCTCCCGGGTTCCAAATAACACCTCAACCCAGATCTTGCCCACAGGGGAGCAGGAGACCCCGGGTACAATGCCGTGAAATGTGGTCTCGGTTGGGAGCAGCGTGTTCATGGACACCCCTAACTTCAGCATGGTATCCTTGTACATAATGTTAATGGCACTACCATTGTCAATCAGTACCCCGCTGAAGCAGACGTTGAGGCTTGGTCCGACAAATGTCGGATCAACCACCAGAGCGTAGCCACCAGGCTTAGGCATAACCCGGGGGTGATCCTTCCGACTCCAAGTGATCTCCATCTCAGACCAATGTAGGAACTTGGGCACCGCCGGGATCACAGCATTTACCTCCAGAGCACGCTGTCGCAGACTCTTCCGGTCAGTGGGTTCGGTCACGAAGACCACATAGCTCTGATGTGCCTCCCGGTAGTTGCCTTGTTGGTGTCCGGGTTGGTTACTCGGACCAGCGCCATTATCATTCCGAGTGTGCACCATGTTCACCGGTCTGGGAGGGGGTCCTTGGTTGGGTGGGTTCATCCGGACTGCATTGGCACCGGATAGCGGTGGAGGAGGCCTCGGGATGTTCGGTCGTGACGCCGGAGCGTTTGGCCGGGTAGCTCCCGTGCTGCCCTCCTGCAGTGTGCGCTGATACCAGCTGCACTGCCGGGTAGAGTGGTTTGCGGGCTTGTTGGCCTCCAACGTATAATAGCAGCATGGCTTGTTCAGCATCTCTTCATACGCCAGGGGCATCTTCTGGTCCACCCAAGTCGTTTGCACTTCTTGGCTCTGCCCCCAAGCCGGGCCAGTTGTTTTCTGCCGCTGATTGCTGCCAGCATCTCCCTGATCTCGGCCAACATCTGCAACCTGCTGCGAGGCATAGTGGAACTCGGGCTGGCTCCTTTTCGGGCCGAAATCGTGGCGATCATGGCTTCTGCTCAACCCCGAACGCTAAGTTCCCACGTTCCTCCTATTGGAGTCTCCGACATCCACTAGGGGTTGCATGGGATCTCCAAGCGTGTAGGTGTCGGCGATGCGCATGGTCTCTGCCTAGGTTGTCGGCATCTTCCTTTGCAGCTTTTGCCAAAGCATAGAGCCATGTCGGCATCCCTGCGCAAACCACGAGATGGCATGTGCCTCAACAACCCCTTCGCAAGAATTGCGAATGTTGCTCCACCGAGTAAGGTACTCCCGGTCGGTTTCGTTGCTCCTTTGCCGACAGATGGCGAGTTGCTGAGGTCGGTTGGGTCTCTTGTACATACTGGTGAAATTGCTGATGAAGGCCTCCTCGAAATCCAACCAACAGTCTATGCTGCCAGTCCTTAAGTTGTTCAGCCAAATCCGGGCGGGTCCTTCCAACATCTGTGGTATGTACCGTACTGCCCAGCGTCTGTTTCCACCGGCTATGCTTACTGCAGTTACATAGTCGGTTAGCCAGTCCTCCGGCTTCGAGATGCCGTCATAGGTCTTGGCACCCCGGTTGAGCTGGAAATTTCTTACAGCAGGTTCTCGCATGATCCGAGGTCCAAAGCATGCAGGTCCCGGAGGGCCTTGTTCCTCAACCAACTCGGATTGGTGAATCCGGTCGAGCCTAATCCGAGCATCAGCGGGATCTAACTATCGAGTTCCTATCGGGGATCCCAGGGGATTCTCATTAGCCTGGTATCCGAGTTGCTGCAACCTCGAGTTGCCATCATCATGCCGGTTAATCACATGAACTATGGCTTGCTGTGGGACGGAAGCGGCCTCCCTCTGCCTGTTTCCCTGACTTTGGGGTGGATACCGGGGTGGATTGTCGCGGCTTGCCGCGGCATTGTTTCCTACACCCTGGTTACCACCACCATGGCTACCATGTGCTTGTCCGGGATTGTTTCGTCCGGCTTGCTGAACTCCGGCAAAGGCCGGGTCATATGCCTGCAATTGCTTGTTTTTCCCGGAGCCCCTGCTCCGGCTTCGGCTCTTGCTCTTGCTTTTACTCGGATGTGGAGAGGAAGCCTCTCCGCCCGATTTGTCGCTCTCGGCCCTAGCCGAATACACCTGGGATCCAACTCCTGGGTTCTTCTCCTTGAAGGCCTTGTTCTGACGGTTAGCCTCTATGACTAACTCATTGACCTCTCTTGCTGCTTACGGAGAGCTTCTCCGGACAGCCCGGCCAACTCAGCCATAGCCGCCTCTGCAGCCCTAAGAGTTTTGGCAGGCGAGCAGTACACCAGCTTTTCTGCCGAGATCATACTATCCGTTCCGCTATGGCTAGGCGCCGTGCTACCCGCCAACTCATCATTCACCATTCTGCCCTTTTGCGCAGGTCAGCAATGCGCTTGTCCCGAGAACCTATCTTGGGGAACCCGTGAGCTGCATTGTACTCCCGGAGACTGGCACTAAGCTCACGCCGGATCTCGGCGATCTCTTGTGCTTATGCGAGCAGCAACTTGCGCTGCTCGTCCAAATCAGCCGAGGTGACTTGGGTATCCACATCCACTGTCACCGGGACAGCCAACTTGGCTACCAGACCCGAGAGGGGATCCGGGCGGCGACGATGGTGGGATGGCTGAGGATCACCGTCTCGGGCAGCGCCTCTCTCCTGTGGAGGTTTTGCTAACCGAACCCGGTGAGTGCCTGTATCGCCATCGGGGGCATCCTGGAACACCTCCTCGGTCACCCCGACCATCATGACCGTGACGCAGCCCGCGGGGCGATCGACACGCGGACCCCGGGCGGCGCGGAGCATGGGAGGATCTTCAGCCTCCAGGACAACGTCCGGGTAGCTGCAGGCGACCTCGGTGGCGACGTAGGTGGTGAAGACGCCGAAGTCGATGAGGCATCCGTTAGCCGGGAAGGGCTTGTTCCGGAAGCAACCGGCATTGTCACTGACGAAGTCCATCTCGCCCAGCCTGACAACTAGGCCGGAGAGAACTCTAAGGCCGGAGCGAACGGAGGAACCCGTCCGGATGTGTACACCAGCCAGCGCCCCTGTCTGCCCCACGGTGGGCGCCAACTGTCGTGGTGGTGTCACGGCAGATGCCATAGGATGGCTAAAGTGTTGGGTCGATGGACGCTGGTGGATCCGGGGAGGGCACAAAGGAGGATGCCGGAACAACCGGGATCTCCGAAGAACAACAAACACAACCGAAGTGAACGAGAGAAGATCTAGTAAATACGAGCAACTGCGCGAAGGCAGAGAACACACACACACAATGTACCCAGGTTCGGGGCCCTCGTGGGGAGGTAACACCCCTACTCCTGCATTTCCTCTCAATATAAGTGTGGAATAAGATCTACAACATGCTCTTGGAGCTCTTTCGGTGATGAACACGATGAACAAGAGAGAGGGAGAAGTAAATGCACTAGGAGTAAATGATACTAAGGTTTTGGCCTCGAAGTTGGTCCCTCTCACATGAGCAGTTATGGCGCCTTTGATAGAGTTCCGGACGGGAGGGCCGGAAACCCTAATCCGGGACGGCCCCACCAGACAGGCCTAACGGTTATGTCGACACCGGCTAGTGCGACCTAGCCGCCGACCTATCCGGCATAGCCCTGCCGTCATCATTCCGGCAAGGACAGCATGAGCCGTCCTGGGACATCATTGTCCCTCTGTCAGAGACAAGACATGTCTTTGCCCATCCCGAGCATGTCCGATCTTGTCGTACCGTTATCATACCGGCTGACACGCTCCCGTGTCAGGCGGGAGGTGACCAGGCTTCCGTGTCAGGCGGGAGGTGACCATGCTTCCGTGTCAGGGGGGACGGTACTTCCCCCCGTGCCAGGCGGGAAAGCCTGCTCAGGACCGTTGACGACTTACCGGCATCTCCCATGCCGGCTACCTCCTTGCTCCATTCTGTAAGTCTTCCCTGCACACACTGGACAACTTGTTAGGACCGAGATCTATATGTCGGTTAGCCTGTACCCGGGGAGCGAGCTTGAACCTTTCTCACCTACCCGGGGAGTCTATCCGGTTCACCCGGGATCTCCTCCACCGGGGAGTATACCCGGAGCCTCCTAGATCCTTTCCAGATGTATCCGAGTAGCACTTTAGGATGAGCATCTCTAGGCCTAGCCTCCCGAAGATGTCTTGGGCTGCTACCAAAGACATCTTCGAGAAGCTAGTTCTTAGAGGAACCACCCGCTGGGGCTTATACCGCTCTGAGGACCTGGAGGGCTATTTATAGGTTCCGAGGATGGCCACTGTGTCCCCCAAGAGACACCTTGGACTTAACCAGCTCCGAAAGGTCAAGTTACCCCTCCAGTGCACCAAAGGGTGGCCCTTGCACTCTCCAAAGGTCAAACATTGTTGTCATACTGCAGAATTGTACCGGGATCTGCCATACCCGGGGGGCAGCCCCCCGACATGTTGCGACCAAGGGCTTTCGTCACAGGTGACCTGGTCCTCCGCCTCAAGCAGAAGAAGGTGAACAAGCTCGCCTCCCCATGGGAGGGCCCATACATTGTGACAGAGGCAATTGGCAACGGAGCTAATCGCCTGAAGGACTAGAAGACAGGAGCAGTCTGCAGCAACCCATGGAACGTCGCACAACTTCGTCGGTTCTACGCCTAGTCGACCCAATCATTGTACCAAGCATAGCATGTCAGCGCGACAGGTTTCAGACGCACTATTTCCCTTACCAGGGTACCTAAGGGGACTGGAAGGGTTTTAATGAGGCGGCCTGTTCGCAAGAATCAATAAAGTGATTTCAAGAAAATGCTGTCCACTTTACCTTCTCAATCAAGGCAAACAAAAATCCTAGGCCGTCACTCGAATCACTTGAGGGCTGCACCATACAGGTTGAAAGAAAATCCTAGGCCGCCACTCGAATCACTCGGGGGCTGCGCCATACAGGCACAACTCACAAAATCCTAGGCCTCTACCCGATCTACTCGGGAGTTGCGCCGCACAGGTCAAGTCAAAAATCCTAGGTCGTCACCCGACGCACTCGGGGGCTGCGCCTTGCAGGTAACACTTGCAAAAGCCTAGGCCGCCACTCGAGTCACTCGGGGGCTGCGCCGTACAGGCACAACTCACAAAATCCTAGGCCTCTACCGGACCTACTTGGGAGTTGCGCCGCACAGGTCAAGTCAAAATCCTAGGTCGCCACCCGACGCACTCGGGGGCTCCGCCTCGCAGGTAACACTTGAAAAGCCCTAGGCAACCACTCGAACTACTCGGGGGCTGCGACATACATGCCTCACTCGAAAAATCCTAGGCCGCCACCCGAGCTACTCGGGGGCTGCGCCATACTGGTCAAGTCCTAAAACCCTAAGTCGCCACCCGACTCACTCGGAGACTGCGCTATACAGGTCTTACTTGAAAAATCCTAGGACGCCACTCGAAGAACTCGGGGGCTGCGCCACACAGGTTCACAACACAGACTTAGGCTGTCACCCAAGGTACTCGGGGGCTGCGCCATACAGGTCAAAGACACAACAGATACTCGCACAGTAATGCCAATAGTTTCATTCTCATTACTCGAGAACTCCTTTAACCTCATACATTGTCATTTACATTGGCAAATTCGCCCCCTATAGCTAACCCTATACAACAGAAGACAGCTACCCCTAATCTGCAGACTCGTCCTTCGGCGCGTCGAGTGGGCCTACAAGGCGCTCACTCAACTTTTGAACCTGCTCGATCATTTGGCGCGCAGCCGCCAAGGTGTCGGCATAGTCGTCATCCCCAGGCAGGCCACCCATCAACCTCTCCAGCGGAAGGTTCGGCCGGTGCAGCCGGACGTATGCCAGCGCCACATTCTCCCCGGCGACGAGTTGGGAGTTGACCACCTCCTTCAGCGCTTCACCCTCGCGGAACCTTTCCAGCAAGGCAGCCAACCCATGCAGCTCTCCATTGTGTGGGAAGTACACACGGTGGATGTGTGTAACGCCCCGGGATTTATCCCAATTTAGTTTTTGTTTGTTTTTTTTTCTTTTGCATCATCATATCATCATACCATCATGCAATTGTCAATTCATTTGTTTAATTGCATTTAAATTTAATTCAACTCCATTTAAATTCTTTTCCACTTTTAAATCTAATTGCAAATCAAATGAATTTAAATGTGGTATTTTATTTCTTTTCAAATATTCAAACTAATATATTAAAATTATGTATTTTTGAAACTATAATGTTTTGCCAAAAGTTATATATCTTTTCTTCTTCTATTTTTAATTTAAAAACATAAAACAGTAATGTTTTAAATAAAAGAAATAAAAAAAATTCAGAGAAGAAAAAAAAAATCTTCCTGGGCCACTTCTCTCCTCTGGCCCATCTCCAAAGCCCAGCTCCGGCCCGCTCCCCTCACCCCCAACCTCCGTACAGAGGAGAGCGAGGCACTTTCCAGCTCGACCATGGTGATCCCCACCACGTTCTTTCCTCACCTCCCCTCCCCTTAAAGCCACCGAGCCATCCTGGAACCCTAGCCTTTCCCTCCCCTCTCCCTCGCGCCGCCGCCGCCGCCACTTCCCATCTTCTTCACCCTCACCTCTCTGTTCTTTTCCCCCAAAAGCCACCGAGAGCCACCGGATTGCCTCGACGCGGCGCCGTGCCTACGGAGCTCCCTCTGCCTCGTCATCACGCCACCCGCTACGCCTCGACGTGCTTCGTCCTCGACGGCCGGGAGCAGGAAGCGACATCCACGCGCGCCACCGCAACGACCATGCCTCCCCCAACTCCGTCCGAGCGCCGCCGCACCGTCTTCGGCACGAACCTCTCGCCCCCAACGTCTCCGAGCCTCCCCGCCTCGCCATCGACTTCCCCGAAGTGAGCCTTGTCTTCTTCCCCTCTTTCCCCCTCCTGTTTCGCCTCCGATTCGTCGCCAGCCGCCGGCGCCGGGGACGGCCGTGTCACGACCGTGGCCCTCGCTCGCAAAACACGCACGGACGCAGCGCCACTCTCTCCCTTCCTGGCTTCCGAGGACGGAGTTGAACACGCCACCTCATACCGCACCCGCCGCACACACTTGCCGGGTCTGCGCTGCCCGAATGGAGTCGCCGGAGCCGTTCTTCATCCGCCGCGACGCTCGGGCACTTTCACGCTTCAGATTCGTCAGAAATGCGTTGGTTCAGTTCGTCAGAGAACGTGTTCGCTATCCAAATACAAAAATAATCTTACGCAGAGCCTAGCAACATCACACATCTGGGTTTCTAGCTAGCGCAGCGATCCTGTTCCCTTGCATGCGTGCTCGTTGCGAGTTCGATCACCGCGGGGCGCGTTGGCATAAAAAGCCCCCCTTTTTTTCTCCTTTTCACGCACTGACACGAGGGTCCCACCGGCGAGTGACCGCGGGAACCCACAGTGCCCAGTCAGCGCCCAGTCATCCCTGTCCCCCCTGGTCAGCCTCACGGGCGAGTTCATCTTCGGTGAGAAAAGTCCAGAGGGACTGGATTAGTTACCCCGAGCCCCCTGCTCTCTAAGTTTCGCGCCCAAGTCCCCAGAAACACTGTTTCCATCACAGACAGGTCCTGTCTTTTGCAGAAACACCCCTAAAACTAAAATGTTAATAACTTTTAATTTATAACTCCAATAAAATAATCTTTATATGTTTTTATATCAGAAAAATGCAATGAATATTAATATGCCATTTGTATGCCATTTTGCATATGTTATTTTAATTACTTAGTATACTTTGTTAATTGCAACTAAATAATTAAATATGGAATGACTAGGGGTAATAAATATATAATGCCCTATTCCATTTAAGTTGATTAGATCACCCATGCCATGTGTTGCAAATGTTAACCAACATTTAATATTGCTGGTAAATAAATAACTTGCACCTAAATATTAATTGCCGGGGTTGCTTTCCCGCTTAATTTGGATTACCTGCAATGTGTTGCATATTGCCATGCCATGCATCATTCTCATATGATCATGCTGGATCTTTTGCCGTAGTTGTAAAATGCATCTTTTACGCTTTCCAGTGTTTGTTGCTTCTTCGCGGATATGACGTTGAAATGTGTGAGCAACGACAAGATCTGCTTCCATGCGGGATTCCAGGCAAGCAAAGTTTGCTTGTTTACCTATACATTGTCTTTCATTCCTGCCGTTGATCTCTGCTACCCTAGTATTTGATTCTTTATCGCGATCCCATCACATGTGTAACCTGCAGCCCATACAGCTTTATCCCCACATCCTAATACCTGTTGCATGTTTATCTGTTGGCCTTGCGAGTCGTAGCGCATGCTTAGAGTTGTTTGTGCGAGTCGTCTGTATGTCTTATTTAATTGCACCTGCTTAGCATGATAGGTTATTTCTACCTAAATAAAATGTTGTCCTATATTGGGGTATTATAATTAAAAGATAAGGCACCGGCGGAAGGCCATGCGAGGTGCTTTGTTCTGCTAAGTGTCGACCTAGGAACTCAGTTCTTGTCCTCGGATCCAATTTTGAGCGCACTAACCGCTTGTGGGAGGCCCTATGGAGCCCCCCACGGCTTCGATCTAATCCGCTTCTTATCCAGGGCGCCGCAAGTAGTTCAGGCTTTCCATTTGATGCATGCATATGGTTACCTAACGATCTCATGATGATGGAGTAGTCGAGTCTCATATAGGGTGGCACGTTCTTAGAGTGCTATGAAGGTCGTATCCCGCGGGCACTGGACCTGATTAGCCGTGCACACAATCATGCGGTTCCCTGGATGGGTTGTAGAGAAGAGATTTGCCGTGTTGAGATGCCCTACCTTCTGGCTTGCTTTTGGGGTTGATCGAACGAGTACGGGTCCAGTAGTGCACCCCTGCAGGGTATAATCTTATCGATGAGCCGTGTCCACGGTTATGGACGACTTGGTGATGATGCTGGCTAACAAGATCATACACAACTTACACCTAATAATTGTTAATTAACCTGACTAGTAATATAGAATTACTTTCACAATAACTTGTAACTAAAATTGTTCAATGTGTGAGTTTTCCCGAATTGCTTCCTCATACTTGGTTGAGGGGGTTAATCCGAGAATGGGTTATGTTTGGTGTTAGTTGTAGATGTTTATCTTATGCGCTCTCTTATCCCTCTCTAATTAGACGGAAGTTGTAGCGTGTCTCTTTAGGTTGCTAGTGCTGCTGCCGCTAAGTCCACCTCCCCTATATTTTGGGAGATGGTGTAGAAAGTAGGCAAGTCGGTTTTGCTTGCCAGCGAGTGCCCTGACCCTCTTTTGGGTTGTGCTTTATGTGCAGTCAACAGGTTTGAAGTCTGACGACGTTAGCTTGGGAATCCCTCCGGCTTGGCTGGGCAGGGATATGGCGCCATTGCTTATCTTCAGGACTCTTAGTCCAATTTGCATCTTATCCGTAGTCGGATACTATTTTGCTTCCGCTGTCCTTTGTATCTTTGTATTGTATCATTTGTATCTTGACTCGTTCGAGTCGTTGTTGTAATTATATCTTATGTTGTATTTGTGGATGTATCGAAACTGTTGTAATGTTATCACAATTCCACCCACATAATGCGCATGTTTCGACGTGCACATTATGTCTGGTGGGCGACCTAAAATCGTTATTATGCGGATTTCGGCGGGAGCGCTTAAATCTACATAGTACCGATTTTCGGGCGTCACAATGTGCCAGAGGGTCTTCCGGCAACCTTCAAGAAGAAAGGCAGCACGCCAAGTCCGATCAAGCATGCGCGCGAGGATTTGCCCTCTAGACTTGTTCGACCAGAAGTGGCGAGCCTCGTGTGAATCGCCAGTCGCCTCCCGGGCGACCCGCTCTTCAACACGAGCCTGTTCAGCCTGCCAATCTGGGTTCACGTCTGCATCCAGAAGATAGAAGTCATAACAGGCGAGTCCCAATGAGGAAAGACAGCCACAAAATATACCAACCTTGCAGCTGACGACTGATCAGATCGATTTCGCCAAGCAAAAAATCTTCACGCTGGGAGAACCCCGCAGCAGGGTGCGACTTGGATCGCTGCAACTCTAGCTCGGCACGCTTAAGACTCGCCTCAAGCTCAACCACCTTGTTCTTCAAGTAGGTGATTATTCGCTGGTCGTTTGTACTTCGCGGCGGAGCAGGTGTTGATCTACGACGGCGCACAGCCGAAGAAGAAGAGTCCTCACGCCAGTCGCCGCAGCAGTGGGAGCGGCCCCATGCACGTCAGTCTGCAAGAAATGCGCATAGTCAATACAAAAAGGCGACTCCTCAGCAAAAGCAAAAGACGATGGGAAGAAACACTGAATTTCGGCATAAAATATCGTTCAAGGCCAGAAGACCCGACAGAACATCAGTCATTACAAGCAAAAGACAAAAGTACAGGCCACCGCGACTACTAGAAATCTACACTACAATGGCCCCTAGGCAGCAGACTCCGACCGGGAGCGACTCTTCCGAGCAGCAGCCGCCTCGGTCGCCTTGGCGAGCGCCCTTTAAAAGGTAGCCACAAGCTTCACATCCAGCTGTGTAGCCTGCGCCTTCACCCCGCTCAGAGATGCCGTCCGCCCATCAGTCTTTCGAGGGAAGCCGCTGACAACCTTCTCAAAGTCGCCAGCAACCTGATGGCCTAGCAGAAGCTGGAAGGTGAGCTCGGAGCCGCGTACCGTCTGCGTCCGAGTGAAGTCCACGAGGGTGGTCGCGTCGTCTTCAAACGGAGCGGCAAGGCCATCAACGGCAGTAGGCGGCGGATCACTCGGAAAGATGCTGCGGTGCACCGTCGCGAGCGCTCCTGTCGACTTCTGCAGCGCGGCCGTCGACTTCTGCAGCGCATCGGACGCATACGCGCAGACGCGATCGAGGAAGCCGACAGCAGTCGCTAAGTCAACAGTGTCACTCGACGAGCCTTCCGGAGGAGCGCCACCGCATTTCTCTGGACAAAGGATCAAATGTTAGACAAAAGCAAAGCAAAGACAAAGTAAGCGTTAAGCCGAAAACTCACCCCCAAGAGCACCGGCGAGTGAGAGAAGGCGGTCGAGTTAAGTCTTCTCTTGGACGGCGCGCACTCGCTCACGCTCCTGGGACTCGTGTAGGGCTTTCTCAAGCCCCGCCTGAGCCCGAAGCCTAAGCTCCAGCTCTTCACCACGCTTGGTAGCCTAGTCCAGAGAGGTGCGCAGCTGGTCCCTCTCCTTCTCCAGGCGAACATATGCAGCGGCTGCCTCAAGCTGCTAACGGTAGTACGGCTGCAAAATAAGCAAAAAATTATAAAGTTGCGGGCGACTATACTAGTCACCCACACCTTCGGGGGCTACTCCCATCGGGAGCGCTGATCGCGCACCCGGTGAAATTTCAAGACTACAAGAACAAAGCAAGGACTTACGTGGTCCAAGAGGTCGACATCTTCCGAAGCCGCTGAGGGAGCACGGCTCGGTGATGTAAAGCCGCCAGTCGGTGCGCCCTCCTCGATCACCACCCGCGTCACCAGCTCTGTCGAAGGGGCAGATGTGTGCTCCACCTCACGACGAGGGGAGTTGACATCGCCGGAGTGTCGGCTGGAGCAAAGCAAGACAAAACTCAACTCGAAGACCGAACTCAAAATTACAAGTCGAGGAGAGCAGGGCAAAAAGTAACTCACCTGGTGGTCTCGAGGTCGTCATCACTCCCCACGGAGAGGGACGGCATCCACGCAAACGCGTGTGGTGGCGCGGAGCTGACAGGAGGAATGGCCTAGGCCTCGTCCCAGTCGTGACGGGTACCCGACGAGGACATGCCTCCTTCCTCCATGTCAACACCCGCATCCTTCGTGGGCGACGAAGCAGTCGCAGAGTCGCCACCACTTCGCCGCTTCAGCCTCTTCCGAGCGGGTGCCTCCTCTTCGTCATCATCCTCCACCTCCTCGTTGGGAGAGATAGCGGACGGGAGGTCGTCGTCGTCACCCTCCTCCTCGACAAAGTTCGACTCGTCGTCGAGTCCGTTTCCTGGTAGAGGAGGAAGGCTTACCAGAAAAGAGCGACCCTGCAGCAAGCAAAGCCAATTCGACTCAAGAAACAAAAGAAGAAGAAAGCAAGCCAGGAAATGATCAAAGCAAGAACTCACCTCAGGAATAGGGTTCGCTGCTCCGTACGCTGCAACCGGACACTTGACGTTGCAAGGGTCCGCGGCTCGGAGGTTAGTGATGCCCCTCACCTTGGTCTCCACTTCCTCGTCGTCGAGCGGCTGGTCGCTGGCGCCCTCGACCGCGCACATCGGGTGGGGACGAGCGCGTAGTGGCTGGACGCGGAGCCGGAAGAAGGCGGCCATCAAGTAGATGCCACCCGACTCGCGCCCCAGGGTCTTGGTGAGGTTGCGCAACAGGCTCAGCAGAGGCCTTGCGGACTCCCTCTCCTCCTCGGCAAGCGGGTGCGACCAGGCGCGAGTCTTCCGCAACCCGCGCTCGCCGTCGAACTGCGCCAGGCCGTCCTGGTTCCACTGGATGTAGAACCACTTCCTCCGCCACCCCTGGACGGAGTCCGACTTCTTCATCTAAAAGTACGCGGTGTCGCCGTGCACCTGGATGGCGAAGCCGCCCACTGGGTATGTCAACCCGCTCTTCCGAACGTTCTTGCGAACAAGGAAGAGCGACTTCCATAGCGCCCAGTGGGATGCAATCCCCAAAAAGCACTCGCAGAGCACGATAAATCTCGCGATGCTCAAGACGCCATTGGGGGTCAGATCGTAGATCTGAACCCCATAGGCATACAAGAGACCACGAACAAAATCATGGAGAGGGAACCCGAAGCCCCGTGGAAGGAAATCCACGAAGCATACGCGCTCCCCCTCGCGAACTGTGGGGTACACCACCTTGCCAGGAGCACGTACCTGGGCCTGATCCGACGGCGGCAGGAGACCCTGCATGCGCAGCAACTCAAGGTCCGTTGTGACGCCCTAAAATCGGTACTATGTAGATTTAAGCGCTCCCGCCGAAATCTGCATAATAACGATTTTAGGTCGCCCACCAGACATAATGTGCACGCCGAAACATGCGCATTATGTGGGTGGAATTGTGATAACATTACAATAGTTCGGATACATCCACAAATACAACAAAGATATAAATACAACAACGACTCGAACAAGTCAAGATACAAATGATACAATACAAAGATTCAAATGACAGCGGAAGCAAAATAGTATCCGACTACGGATAAGATGCAAAATGGACTAAGAGTCCTGAAGATAAGCGATGGCGCCATATCCCTGCCCAGCCAAGCCGGAGGGATTCCCAAGCTAACGTCGTCTGACTTCAAACCTGTTGACTGCACATAAAGCATAACCCAAAAGAGGGTCAGGGCACTCCCTGGCAAGCAAAACCGACTTGCCTACTTTCTACACCATCTCCCAAAATATAGGGGAGGTGGACTTAGCGGCAGCAGCACTAGCAACCTAAAGAGACACGCTACAACTTCCGTCTAATCAGAGAGGGATAAGAGAGCGCATAAGATAACCATCTACAACTAACACCAATCATAACCCATTCTCGAATTCACCCCCTCAGCCAAATATGAGGAAGCAATTCGGGAAACTCACACATTGAACAGTTTTAGTTATAATTTATGGTGAAACTAATTCTATATTACTAATCAATTTAATTAAAATTAATTAGGTGTAAGTTGTCTAGATCTTGTTAGCCAGCATCATCACCAAAGTTGTCCATAACCGTGGACACGGCTCATCGATAAGATTATACCCTGCAGGGGCGCACTACTGTACCCATACTCGCATGATCAACCCAAGCAAGCATCAGGGCTTCTCAACACGACTTATTCCTTCACTACAGCAAGTCCAAGTGCCACCCATATGAGTTGTTACCCGCGTGAGGAGTCCGGCCGAATCTCAATTGCGGACTCATTAGTTTGTGCCTACGCGCCATGCGGCTCAAACCACAGTAGGAACTGTCCGCTACGCGCGCACCACACCTATATGACCCCCCGTATCATGTAACTTCTCATCATCATTATCATCATCATGCACATGCATATGAGCAAATGGAAAACCCGAACTAGTTGCGGCACATGGACAAGCTGAAGATCCGTTCAAAGTCGAGGGGGGCTCCATAGGGCCTCCCACAAGTGGTTAGTGCGCTGAAAATTGGATCCGAGGACAAAATCTCAGTTCCTAGTTCGACACTGAGCAGAACAAAGCACCTCGCAAGGCCTTCCGCCTGGTGCCTTAACTTTTAATTATAATACCCCAATATAATACAACATTTTAATAAGGTAGAATAATCTATCAAACTAAGCAGATGAAACATAAGACCAACAAACGACTCGCACAAACAACTCTAAGCATGCACTACGACTCGCAAGGCCAACAGATAAACATGCAACGGGTATTAGGCTGTGGGGATAAAGCTGTATGGGCTGCAGGATAAACATGTGATGGGATCGCAGTTCAAGAATCGATAACTAGGGTAGCAGAGATCAACGGCAGGAATGAAAGAAAATGTATAGGTAAACAAGCAAATTTTGCTTGCCTGGAATCCCGCATGGAAGCAGATCTTGCCGTTGCTCACACATCTCAACGTCTTATCCGCGAAGAAGCAACAAACACTGGAAAGCGTAAAAGATGCATTTTACAACTACGGCAAAGATCCAGCATGATCATGCGAGAATGATGCATGACATGGCAATATGCATTGCGAGATGCACTTAATCCGAATTAAGCGGAACCGGGATTCCGACAATTAATATTTAGGTGCAGGTTATTTGTCTACCCATCAAATTAAATGTTGATTAGCATGGCAAGACATGGCATGAGTGATATAACCAAATTAAATGGAATAGGGCAATATATATTTATTACCCCCACACATTCCATATTTATTATTTAGGTGATTTGCTACACCCGCAAACCCAAGAGATGCAACACATGTAATTATGATGCGAAATGCACAAGATAGATGACATTTAATAAAAAAATAGGTTTAGGGTTAGGGTTTGGGTTCGCACGTTGGATCGGGAGAGATAGGGTTCGAAACCGACGTCTTCGGTCCGTAGAGGAAGTAGTCGTCGTCGTGGAAGTAGCCGTCACGGAACAGGGGCATCGTCGTTTGTCGATGTCGTGGAAGTGGTCGGGGAAGCGCGGGCACGTAGAACACGGCAAACGGACACCGGAAGGAAAAGCGCGCACGGGCGGCACCGCGACATGGACACAGACAGTGACGGCGATGCGACACCGGAGGGAGCACACGCACGCGCACGGGCAGCACCTCGAAGGGTGGACAAAACGGGCAACAAAAGTGACACCGGGGTCTTGCGGGCATTTCACCAAACACCTTGCGAGCGGCGGATGCGAGGCCTCACCGGACAGGGAAAACAGCGAAGCGGAGCGGAGCAGAGGAACGGGGTTGCGCGGGGCGGAGGTGCGCACGGCAGCGAGGACAAGGGCGACGACGGCGCGTGGCGGCGGGCGTGGCGTGGCTTGGGTGCGCGCGGGCGCGGCGGCGCGCTGCGCGCGGGGAGGCGGCGCTGTGGTGCAGAGGCGCGGCGAGCCCGGGCCGGCTCGGGAGGAGAGGGCTGGTGCGCGGCGGCGGCGCAGGCTGGAGGACGCGGGCGGTGGCCGGAGGCACTGGTGCGGGGGAGCACGAGCTCGGGAGGAGGAGCACGGGGCTGGGGCGGCTCGGGAGCGGTTGGTGCGGGAGGAGGCCAGGGGGCGGCGGCAGGCGGCGGGCGCGCAGGCGGCGGCAGGCGGCGGCGTGCGCAGCGGGCCGGAGGCGGCCGGCGGTGGCGAGCTGGCACGGCGCGCGGCGGGAGGCGGCCATCGCGGCCGAAGCAGGGGGCGCGCGCGGCGATGCTGGAGGCGTGGCCGGCTGGCGGCGGGAGGAGCGGCCGGCGCGGCGGCGGTGGACGCCGGCGTCGGGGCGCACGGCGTGGTGCGTGGGGCGAGCGGCTCGGGGGCGCTCGGGAGGATTCGGTGCGCTGCGGGAAGGCTCTCCCGTGCGGGGCTAGCTCGGGGAGAAGAAAGGAGAAGGAAGAGAAAGAAAAAAAAGAAAAGAAGGAAAAGAAAAAAGAGGGAGGGGGAAAAAGAGAAAAAGAAAAGGAGAAAGAGGAGGGGGCGGCTGCAAAGTTGCAGGGGGGTGGGAAACAAGTTTCCAGGGGGGAACCCTAGGGTTTGGGGTTAGATGGGCTTGGGCTTTTATTTGTCACCGTTATTCTTTTTCGTTTTATATTTCTAGAACAAAAACGAAAATGAATTTGAACACGAATCTTATAGAAAATATTTTTAGTTTTAAATAGACAATTGAATAAACTAGTTTTTACATTTTTAAAAGATTTAAAAATAACACATTTTTAATTAATTTGAAATGTGTTTGAATTTAATTATGGAAATTTAATTTAAATGCAACAAATTAATTTAATGCGATGCAATGCGATGCCATGTCGATGCAAAAAGAAAACTCGTCAAATTAAAAGGGATAAATCCCGGGGCGTTACAATCGACACCACTAACAAGGGATCGCGTCCCGCGATCCACGCCGAGACCACAGGAAGAGAGGGGTAACTATCGAGTCTTCAGGCTCCGTGATGAACTTCTCGACACCACTAACAAGGGATTGTTGCTCCACCTTGAAATTCTCGACACCACTAACAAGGGATTGTTTCTCACGACGAAGACGACTCCGAAAGATCGAACCTAATAGGGTAAAAGGCAAGAAATCGTCCACCCACACGTAGGATCCTAAAACTTTGAAAGTTTGGATAAGAGAAGAGACTCCAAAACAAGTAAGATAAGAGGAGAAATAGAATTGAGGTAAGGAGTAAAAGAAACCTATTGAGATATTTTTCAAAAAGTAATTTAAGTCAAATAGTTTTCGACACTCTAGAAACAACGACCGTTAGCGAGGTTATCCTACAGGCTTTTGCGGACCCGCTGCTTCGATAACCATTCGTATCGAAACAACAAGGAGATCGAAACCAAGGCTCTGATACCACTTTGTGATGCCCTAAAATCGGTACTATGTAGATTTAAGCGCTCCCGCCGAATTCTGCATAATAACGATTTTAGGTCGCCCACCAGACATAATGTGCACGCCGAAACATGCGCATTATGTGGGTGGAATTGTGATAACATTACAATAGTTCGGATACATCCACAAATACAACAAAGATATAAATACAACAACGACTCGAACGAGTCAAGATACAAATGATATGATACAAAGATTCAAATGACAGCGGAAGCAAAATAGTATCCGACTACGGATAAGATGCAAAATGGACTAAGAGTCCTGAAGATAAGCGATGGCGCCATATCCCTGCCCAGCCAAGCCGGAGGGATTCCCAAGCTAACGTCGTCTGACTTCAAACCTGTTGACTGCACATAAAGCATAACCCAAAAGAGGGTCAGGGCACTCCCTGGCAAGCAAAACCGACTTGCCTACTTTCTACACCATCTCCCAAAATATAGGGGAGGTGGACTTAGCGGCAGCAGCACTAGCAACCTAAAGAGACACGCTACAACTTCCGTCTAATCAGAGAGGGATAAGAGAGCGCATAAGATAACCATCTACAACTAACACCAATCATAACCCATTCTCGAATTCACCCCCTAAGACAAATATGAGGAAGCAATTCGGGAAACTCCCACATTGAACAGTTTTAGTTATAATTTATGGTGAAACTAATTCTATATTACTAATCAATTTAATTAACATTAATTAGGTGTAAGTTGTCTACATCTTGTTAGCCAGCATCATCACCAAAGTCGTCCATAACCGTGGACACGGCTCATCGATAAGATTATACCCTGCAGGGGTGCACTACTGTACCCATACTCGCATGATCAACCCAAGCAAGCATCAGGGCTTCTCAACACGACTTATTCCTTCACTACAGCAAGTCCAAGTGCCACCCATATGAATTGTTACCCGCGTCAGGAGTCCGGCCGAATCTCAATTGCGGACTCATTAGTTTGTGCCTACGCGCCATGCGGCTCAAACCACAGTAGGAACTGTCCGCTACGCGCGCACCACACCTATATGACCCCCCGTATCATGTAACCTCTCATCATCATTATCATCATCATGCACATGCATATGAGCAAATGGAAAACCCGAACTAGTTGCGGCATATGGACAAGCTGAAGATCCGTTCAAAGTCGAGGGGGGCTCCATAGGGCCTCCCACAAGTGGTTAGTGCGCTCAAAATTGGATCCGAGGGCAAAATCTCAGTTCCTAGTTCGACACTGAGCAGAACAAAGCACCTCGCAAGGCCTTCCGCCTGGTGCCTTATCTTTTAATTATAATACCCCAATATAATACAACATTTTAATAAGGTAGAATAATCTATAAAACTAAGCAGATGAAACATAAGACCAACAGACGACTCGCACAAACAACTCTAAACATGCACTACGACTCGCAAGGCCAACAGATAAACATGCAACGGGTATTAGGTTGTGGGGCTAAAGTTGTATGGGCTGCAGGATAAACATGTGATGGGATCGCAGTTCAAGAATCGATAACTAGGGTAGCAGAGATCAACGGCAGGAATGAAAAACAATGTATAGGTAAACAAGCAAATTTTGCTTGCCTGGAATCCCGCATGGAAGCAGATCTTGCCGTTGCTCACACATCTCAACGTCTTATCCGCGAAGAAGCAACAAACACTGGAAAGCGTAAAAGATGCATTTTACAACTACGGCAAAGATCCAGCATGATCATGCGAGAATGATGCATGACATGGCAATATGCATTGCGAGATGCACTTAATCCGAATTAAGCGGAACCGGGATTCCGACAATTAATATTTAGGTGCAGGTTTTTTGTCTACCCATCAAATTAAATGTTGATTAGCATGGCAAGACATGGCATGAGTGATATAACCAAATTAAATGGAATAGGGCCGGAGGCGTCCGGCGGTGGCGCGCTGGCACGGCGCGCGGCGGGAGGCGTCCATCGCAGCCGAAGCAGGGGGCGCACGCGGCGATGCTGGAGGCGTGGCCGGCTGGCGGCGGGAGGAGCGGCCGGCGCGGCGGCGGTGGACGCCGGCGTCGGGGCGCACGGCGTGGTGCGTGGGGCGAGCGGCTCGGGGGCGCTCGGGAGGATTCGGTGCGCTGCGGGAAGGCTCTCCCGTGTGGGCTAGCTCGGGAAGAAGAAAGGAGAAGGAAGAGAAAGAAAAAAAAGAAAAGAAGGAAAAGAAAACAGAGGGAGGGGGAAAAAGAGAAAAAGAAAAAGGAGAAAGAGGAGGGGGGCGGCTGCAAAGTTGCAGGGGGGTGGGAAACAAGTTTCCAGGGGGGAACCCTAGGGTTTCGGGTTAGATGGGCTTGGGCTTTTATTTGTCACCGTTATTCTTTTTCGTTATATATTTTTAGAACAAAAACGAAAATGAATTTGAACACGAATCTTATACAAAATATTTTTAGTTTTAAATAGACAATTGAATAAACTAGTTTTTAACATTTTTAAAAGATTTAAAAATAACACATTTTTAATTAATTTGAAATGTGTTTGAATTTAATTATGGAAATTTAATTTAAATGCAACAAATTAATTTAATGCGATGCAATGCGATGCCATGTCGATGCAAAAAGAAAACTCGTCAAATTAAAAGGGATAAATCCCGGGGCGTTACATCCGTCTTCTTCACCGCGGACCTCTGCCAGTCGCCTCCGGGTTTCTTCATCAACCCAGCTCCGGCGGCGGCGGTGGAGGTGCCAGCGGTGGTCTTCGACTTGCCCATGGCTTCGCGAGATCGTAGAAGGTGGGAGGAGTGGCACAGAGCTTGGATGCAGCAAGAATGGCAAAAAGCAGAGGAACGGAGGCGCGGACGATTGGAGAAGATGATATGCCCTCGCGCTGCGGCGCAGTACTTATGCCGTGGGAGATACATCTCAGCCGCCCGTAAAGGAACTGCTCTAATCAACGGCATCCAGCCATCCACGTGTCATGCGGAGAGGCTAACCGTCGCCGCCCACTACGTCCACTACGCACGGGAATCAAGGCGTCATCATCGTGTCACGAAAATTTCGCGCCCAGTTCGAGAGACGTGACAAATGCTGACCACATTCAACTCTGACAGCGGGGCCCACTACGTCACGTCCCATCGAGCGCAGAGGCCTGGCTCGAAGCGTCATCGTTGACGTCAGCAAGACAGTCTGGAGAAGACAAGGAGAAACAAAGCAACTCGAACGCACGATTCGAGTAGTAAGCTTCGTAGCTGAAAACAACAAAGTATGACAGGGTACTGATCCGAGAACCCGAAACAATCATTCGGGTGGCAAAGAAAAGTGAGTAAGCTCAAACAGCCGAATCAATATACAAGTAAGCCAACAGGCCGAATAGAAGCAAACTTCACAAGGAGGCCAAGGCAAAGGAATTCGACTTCACAGGTTACTCCCATCGGGAGTGTCCTATTCGACTGAAGAAAGCGAGTTTAAGCTCAAGAACAAGCAATCCGGCGGCGGGCCCAGGAGGAAGAAGTCCTTTGCCCGACTCTACGATTCGACCAAGCACTCGGGGGCTACTGACGTGGGGCTACCTTTCGACTAGCCCACGGTGAGGCTACCTGAGCCGCGCCAAGCTTATGGAGGCCCACAGAAGGTACACCAGGGGTACCGTGTAACCTAGTCCAAGTCGGTTAGGTCTCATAACCTGCCATATATGTAATTGCCATCGGCATCGAACACCCGAGACCTGGCTTACCTATAAAAGCCAAGAGGGTTGCTCATCTCAAGGACACGCTCATAGCCACCACCACAAACCCTAGTGAGATCACAATCTCCCCATTGTAATCGCTACTCGCCATCAATACCAGACAAGCAGGAAGTAGGGTGTTATCCTCCGGGAGCCTGAACCTGGGTAAATTCCCCGCTTGTCAGCTGTCGTGATCACCAACGCTTATCTCTCTCCCCCTCAATCAACCCGGAGTGGACAACCCTGGGATTTGCCGAGTTACACCCTTGTCAATGTGCTCGGGTGCGCAGGAGAGAGAGAGAGAGAGAGAGAGAGAGAGAGAGAGAGAGCTCGAGTGAGAGGAAAATGATGAACAGAGAAAGTGAATCGGTGATTTAATTTCAAATTACGGGAGGGTATTTATGGTCTGCCCCACGATCTCCGCAACGGTTGGATTCGCACCGTTCGATCCGCGTCACGTGGAGCGGAGAAATGGAGGTAACCGTTTTCCTTCTCCCGTAAGCCTCGGGTCATGCGCGGGAAAATCGTAATGATTAGATTTGGCCTAGTCAACAGTCTAGATTGTCATGGACTGAACATTGACAAGACTTGACCTCAGGCTGACGAAGAATCTTTTTCTCTGTCCATCAGTTGACGAATTATTCGGCTTGTGTGCCCATAAGTGCAACGGTCGTTTCGGCTTATTGGAAAGTCGTATCCTCAATTATATAGGGAATGGTTCAATCTCTGTAGCAGTTCATCAAGAAGACGAAGACGGAAGTTTCGCAGTGAAGATTGAGACGAACAAGCTGGAGTGCTCCAACCTTTCCGGGGACTACTCTGAAGGATATATCAAACGGGTATGCCGAATTACGTGGGCTAAACCAGCTTACCAGGGTGGCCCAAGACGTGATAAGATCTTCGGCTTATCGGGCGGCCCAGTAGGCTGAATCGCAAGAGGAAGCCTACAAGCTGAACAGGATCCAGACGAACCGACGTTCGCCTTAGAAAACAAGTTAGGATTTATCCCGTGTTAGTCTAGAACTACTAATATAGATCGGTTAGCCTTTACTTGTAGGAGAAGGCACGACGTCTATATAAGCCTGCCTCATGTTCCACTCAAGGGACACGCCTTACAACCTCCATTATAAGCTGTACACATATTCGCATCTAGTGAAATATAGCAGCACGTAAGATCTTGTCACCGCTGCAAGGTCTAAAACTGAGTAAACCCTTATGGGCAATCCCGATCCTAGAAGCCGTCCTGCCTTCCCATTCTCTTCACCATTGGAGTATAGCACCTCCCTACGTGCCTAAGAATCTAATAACCCAACAATCGTCGTTTAGCAATTGTTAGCGGCGATTGCCCCGGTTGCCGGCAGTGCATAATCCGGCATTATGCGTGTCTTAGGTTGCACATTGCTAAATGTGTAGATGCAGACTGCTACATCTGTTCTTGTATTGGTTTTTTTTTTCACCACATGCACTTGTTCTTGTATTGGTTGTTTTTGCACGTCAATGCACTCCCATGCACTGTTCATAGCCACTGATCATGCATTGCATTACATTTAGCATGCTAGTTCCCAGCAATGTCCCAAAAGAATCTGAACATTGCTATGATCATTCTAGAACCCAGCATTGCGGTTGTCAACGTTACTTGCTGCTACATGTTGTAGTCACTTGTGCCGTTATCTTGCTGGGTGTTGCCATTTCTTTGCAGTGTGCTTGGTGTTGGCTTTGTGGTTTTTTGTGTTGATCTAATGCTTATCCATGTCAACTTATGAACGTACTGACAAGGTACAGAAAACCCGAGTGCAATGTCGTCGGTGTCGTGCTGCCCACACCTCCTGGGTATGAGGGAGTGTTCGCGCTAATTCCCATGCAGAAACGGAGGAGATCAAGGCTCAGCCTCCCTGGCGCCCCCCCGTGCGGACAACACGTCTGAGGATGATGACCTCGAATCCGACTGAACAACTTTCCTAAGAAGGCGCGCGAGATGTACACGCCGGCGATGGCGTTGAAGGGACTCTGCTCGAGGCAAATGCCATGCTCGACGGCGGCGTCCGCAACATGGAGAGCAGCGCGGCGACGGAGTGGGGATTCTTTCTTAAAAATAGCAAACCACACATATAAGGATGTTCCCGTTTATCCGGACATCCAAAATGTTTTAAGGTCCGTATCAAATGTTTAAATATCAACACGTTAACACTAATTTTTTAATATATATAATTTAAAATTAAAACATGGAAATTATGTGCACGCATTGACACAAAATAATTAAAACCACGTATTAACATATTTTTTATTTTATCTGGATGCAAAATCAACTATCAAGATAAGTGGGAGGACATCCTCATATGTGTGGGAAAATCGTGTTGGATTATTTCTAGGAGAAAGAAGTATAGAGGAGATTTATTTGATAGGCGAACATCATGAAACAGACACAAAGCAAAAAATGGGTCCTCCCGTTTATGCAAACAGACATGACTGAAGTCTTTCCAGATCATCAGGGAAATCGGATAAAAAACAATACAACACATGCTTGATTAATTAAAGGGAAACTGAGTAAAAGCCCCTCCCTAACTACGACAACGCCAATACACAACAACGAGAGCAAGAAGGCCGTGTCTACACGCATGCCGCAAGCCTCCAAAAAACAACCATGACTCCAAACAGCTCGAAGCAACATACCAACCACGTATACGGACCCGAGACGTCGACGAAGGTAACGTAATATCGGTGTACATTGTACCCCGCCGCAACAAACAAGCCCTCAAGTATCAGACTTAGCATGAGTGCTCATATTTTTCAGCATTTAACCGATGTTATGCTTTTAGTGATAAGTGACGTACCTGTTAATAATAAACAACGAGACGTTCATGAAAACTTCATTATTTAAGATATCTATGTACTTCTACTGTGTTTCTCAAAACGCACAACGCAAACAAAACCTCGAAACCACATCAACATGCAGCCGTTGCTTGGTCCGACAACGGATGGGTCGGCCCGCTTGAGTATCTTTACCGACGGTCCGATACTTTTCCTCAGAAAAAAGAAGAACGGACAATCGGACACCATGCGTCTTCCCCTCTCCCCTCGCATCGCCGCCGCCGCCGTGCATCCTCGCCGCCGTCGGCTCGTCAGACCGCTGATGCCACCTTCTCCTCCCCTCTTATCTTCCACCCCTCCCCCGGCAAAACTCGTAGAAACCCCTAAACCCGGAATCCCTCAGCCGCACCCTCCTCCCGCCCGCCGCCGCCTCCCCCTCGCCGACGACGCACAAGAAGAGTGGCATCCCCTTCCTCTTTCCGCTACCGACCTCTCTCTTCCTCTCAATCTCCCCACCGGCCAAACCTTCCTCTGGCGCCGCACCTCTCTCTCCCCGCTTAGATTCACCGGCACCGTGGGCCCACACCTTCTTTCCCTCTCCCACCTCCCCGACGGCCGCCTCGCCTTCGTCCTTCACAACGACGATCCCACCACGTCCTCCTCCGTAGCCGCCGCCCGTGCTGCGCTATGTGACTACCTGAACGCCGCCGTTCCGCTTGCCGACCTCTGGCGCCAGTTCACTGCCGCCGATGCGCGCTTTACTGAGGTCGCGGCGCGGCTCGGCGGCGGTGGCGTCCGGGTACTCCGGCAGGACCCGGTCGAGTGCCTGTTCCAGTTTCTCTGCTCCTCCAACAACAACATCGCGCGGATCGAGAAGATGGTGTGGACGCTGGCCGGATACGGCGAGCGGCTAGGCGAGGTCGGCGGGTTCGTGTTCCACAGGTTCCCCACGATCGAGCGGCTCGCACAGGTATCGGAGCAGGACCTTCGGGAGGCCGGGTTTGGGTACAGGTCAGTTCCTGGTGTGTATCTTCTTGTAATTCCAATTTATCCAATTTATGCTACCCACTTAAGCGTTGGCACTCCTTTGTGTTGAACTCAGCACAGCGAGTCTGGTTTTGTTCTATCCTTATTGGCTTTAGATGATCAAACAACCTAGTCCGTCACGTGAGGTGGGAGGTAAGGCGGTATGGTAGGTAGTTCATGATATGCTAGCATTCAGATAGGTTCACATGTCATATTGGTTGAGAAATGAAAAAGCTGTGTGAGGGATGCCCACATGAGATTGATTGCTAAGAGCATCTCTAACAGAGCCCTTAAAAACTAGGAAAACCTTAAAACTCCAGAGACTTTACGGGTTTTGGCCTTTTTTGGTCCATAGCAGAGCCTGTAAACTAAATGGGATAAGCGCGTCCGTAGCTGCGAACCACCGAACAGTATTTATGTCGGGTTTCGGCACATTTCTAGGTCGCAACCCTTATTCCCCACCGCCGCCGATGAGAAATCCACCACGCGCCTCCGTCTTCTCCGATGACCAATCCACCGCCGCAGACGTAGATCCACCGCCGCCGCCGCCGCAGGATGGCCCCCAAGCGCGAGTACTCGCCACCGCCGCCGCACTGCGACCCTTTCGACGACGACTACTCCGATGAGTGGCGCGTGCAAGCGGTGACGAGCGACTGCGTGCGGAAGCGCGGTGCGCGCAAGTACAGCAACTGCAACCTCCCGATCATGTCATCGTTCTTCCGACGTGATATCGAGGAGTTCGACCTGCTCCGCGCCGAGCGCGAGGTCCGGCGCCGCAGCTCGGCGAGGGAAGCTCAAGCCGCGCTGGTGGCTCTTCCTACGGCAGAGGAATACGCCGCCGCCTACGGGTCCTCCGTGGGGATGGAGTATTTCATCGTCGACGAGGCACTTGAGTCCATCACGGCTCAAGTGCTGCTCCGTTCTGTGCGCGAGGCGAAGGAGAAGAAGGCGCAGCTCGCCCGCGACGAGGAGATCGAGCAGATCCTCCTCCACCAGGGGCTCGAGGCATACCGCCTCGCCGAGGAGAAGAAGGCCTACTAGGAGGCCGACGCGGAGGTCGTCATCGACCTCGTTTCCGATGAGGACTGAGCTCCTCGGCCTCGACCTCGTCGCCGCCGCACCTGAGGCTCCGGTGAGCCGAATTTTGGCACTAGGGTTAGGGCGGCGACGAGTTAGGAGTAGTTTAGCTTTTGGATTAGTGTAGGTTTATGTAAATTATGTGTGAATCAGTGATGAACTCGTCTGCGGAATCGGTGATGAACTCGTTTGTTCCCGCCCAAAATTAGAAAATTTGTAGTTCCGTTTAAGGATTCTGCTATGCGCCACTCATAGTTGCGAGCAGAATTGCCAAAAAAGCGGAAACTTATAATGGTTTTGAGGTTCCCAGTTTAAGGGATCTAAGTAAATCAAACAACGCTCAATTGTATTTTCTGTTTAGATGGATGTATATAATTTCAGTCTGGCATTTGTCTATTTGTGTACTTTGATTTGAACTGTGGGGAAACGATCTAGTATTTGTTTGGCATTAAAGATCCATGCTGGATGGGTTATCTGAATCATATCTCGGTTATGTGTATCTGGTTACATGACGTTCCTATATAGTTCATACCGCACTGATTTAAGCAAATGTTTTGTACTGATAAATGAGCAGGGCAAAGTACATTGTTGGCACTGTTAAAGAATTGATAGCCAAGCCTGGTGGAGGCACAAAATGGCTTGCCTTATTGCGTGACAGGGAACTTTCTGAGGTGATTGAGGGTCTTTGCACGCTGCCAGGTGTTGGTCCCAAAGTTGCAGCCTGCATTGCTCTGTTCTCCCTTGATAAGAATCAGGCTATACCTGTTGATACACATGTCTGGAAGGTATACTACATGCGACCTTTGTTGTATTTTTGCTATATAACAGCCAACCTTGTGGGATTTTCCACCGTTTTATTCTTTGACCATCGTAACAAAATTAAGTAGTTTTTTTTATGGGCTGGTTTTGCTGTTTAGTTATGATTGTTCTTTTCTGCTTGTTAGACGATAAGTGTAAGGATTTACCTAGATCAATTGTAACCGTTTAGATCATGATAACATGTTACTCATTTCCTAAGCTTATAATTTATGTTTAAATTCTGTGGGGTAATGGGTGCACCTGTTTCAAATTATTTTATTTTTGGAATGAAACTTTCATCCTTTGAATACATTCTATATGATCTAAAATATTATTCTGTTGGAACCCTAACACTACCATGCGGATTTAATACAGGTTGCCACACAATATCTGTTGCCTGAGCTAGCTGGCAAGAGCCTGACCCCAAAACTGAGCATTGTTGTCGCCGATGCATTTGTAGCTAAATTTGGGAAGTATGCTGGTTGGGCGCAGACTGTTCTTTTTATTGGCCAGCTACCTGCTCAAAAACTTCTGGCTGCTGAAGGTACCAGTGAGGCGACGAAAGCCAACAAGAGGAAGCGTGGGGCAAAGGTTATTGAAATACAGATGTAAGAGAGCATGGACAGCATCACAGCAAGGTTTGCCTTCTTTTGTAGTTGCCTTTCAGGGGCATCTTGTTCGTATATTTACGCATTATGTGTTGGCTTTTGCAGGAACGTTAAAGAGTGTTGGAGGCATGGTCAAAAGATGTGATATCGCAAATCCTGTTGCAACAAAGTGCTTTCCAGCCAATCCTACACGGATCCTTTGGTAGCAAGAACTCACTACAAGCGTTCTCTTTGTTTTCCGAGTAACACTAGAATGTCCTTGAGCACACTAATATTCCACATTCCATTAACCCTACTTCTGAGAATGGAAAGCATGAATGTTCTTGACCACACTAATATTCCACATTCCATTCACCCTGTGTTAGTTTTGATAGGCTGCCCTATGCATCTTACAAAAAGGAAGTGTACATGATATTGTATTGTTAGGCAAAGGAAATTTAGAAATTCTGTTGATCAATTGGACTCTTTTGTTGTAAATCGTGTAACAACCAATGCACATTTATCTGCCTGGAGTATTGCACCTCCTCTTTTGTACTGTGCGTCATGCTGATACATAGACTGAAGCTCGTGTGGTTATTTTGCAGTGCTAGCATTGTTGAAGGGATATATTTTATAATATTATCTGGACAAAGTTAACTTAAAATTGGTCCAGCAAGAGGTAACGGGGAGGCTTGGAGAAAAATGCTCGAGGCTCATGACTCATAGCCGCTCGAGAGCATCTGACGATAAATGAGCTGAGTATGCAGATTCTCTTGTACTAGCTCTCTTGTACTAGCTCGGTTGAAGTATGATCAACCATGGGGTGGTTGTATCCCAGTCCAGCGGAGTTTAAATCCCATATTTGATGATAGTGTTACTCATTTAGACGGAATATATTCTCCGGTTGGAGTCGACATTTTCATCGATAGTGGTGACTTTGTCAATCTTAAGATCTGATCCATCGACTTAGTATCTTGGGTTTCTAAAAAAAAAGATTAGCTCCCTTAGTCGGATTCAGATATAGGTTGAACTAAGATTTTTTACATCAGATCATGTGCGCCACGCTTACCCCTATTGTTCTACCGTTCAATCGATGCGATTGAACGGATAAGATAGAACCACGTCGGCCACCATCACGGTCGCTGTTGTCACAGGATAATTAACACGACGGGTCATCCTGTTGCTCCTGCTCAACTCTTCCCGTCGTGGGGATAGCTGTCACGCGGCCGTCTCCGTCCGCCCTGGATAGATCTGGACCACCGACGAGACAAAGCTTGTTGTACACGAAAGTGGAGTCATCATCGACATGGACAATTGATTGGATAGAAGAAATTGTAATGTGGATGGATTGTATGCTGAGATCTGAATTAATTGACTCATATTTAGTTTAAGTTGTACTAAATCTGACTCAATTAATTAAGAACGAATAGAGTACATGTTAACGGGATTTTACTTAATAAAAAGAATACATGACGCCTTGCATCGGAAATCTGACTAAATTTAATTCGTTGGAAATTGTTAGAATATTTAAGGACTAAATATTAGTGATGTGAACAATTATATGGCTGAATAGCATGATATGCATATGTTATATAAAAGCTATTATTGTAGCGGAGATGACATGGAAAATTTATTGGCAAATAGTGGATGATGTGTATAACTTGCATGTTAAGATAGAACAATCATTAAGACACTTAGTGGGATTTGCTTTATCAAAGCGGATTTGCTACCATGGTGGCTACCTATGCACCCTTCCGTAGCCGTTGAATATAGAGAGTACCCTTGGGCATAGATTTTCATCCTCCTAGATAGAGACTGGATTTCGAAATTGTTGATGACACGGCGTTAGATTTTGGTTTAGACCGTCTGTTACCGTGTTGGAGCGGCTCAACAACATGCAGTACTCAATACGGCAAGTCAAGCCTCTGAAAAAGTTTTCCATTCTACTAATCTACAATCGAAAACAAAGAGACATTTGTCTTTTGGTTGTGCATTTCTGCATAAAAGTAGGATTCCATACGCCAAAAAAGCCTGACATAACAACACATTTCTTTTTGCAAAAAAAGAAAGAAAGAGGTGTGGCGGTCAACGGAAGGGCAGTCAAAGTCTATCTTCAAACACCACCCAAAACACAACAAAAAGCACACATGCCATTCGTTAAGAAACCAATTATGTCATACTCCTCTAACCCAATCCCAATCTAGGAAATATCCTTGCTCCTCACAATTATGTTGGCTTCGTACGTGTGGGGTGGTGAAGCAGTTGTTCGATGGATCCAGCTGATGCAACTTCCCCACATAATCATCCAATCAGGTAAGTGATTTTCGTTATTGTCAAGAACATCTAACTCCCCCTCGTATGCATTGGATCTTGAAGGGGTTCATAGATTGATTTTCTTCATATTCTTGTGGACCAGTGAAAGAGCATTTTCACTCATATTTGGTTTGTTAATTATATGACAATCTCTATTGACTAATGTTTCAATTGAGATATCCTTATAGATCATGTCCATAGGATTAGTGAAGCTCTTGTGTTGAGTGAAACTTATTGCAAGTATGTATTTAAGGATTTAAGATATCATATTAGTGAAAAAATGTTGGAAGATATGTCTTGAAGGATTCAAGACATTATATTAGTTTAGAAATGTTGAAAGATACAAGGTTGATCAAGATGTTGATCAACACACAAAGCTACAAGATGTACCAAGAGCGATCATGTATATCTTGGGATGGTAAACATTTGTCCGTATAGCTTTGTGAACTAACCCATGATATATGTGTGTGTGGTATCTTTATATGAGGTTCGGTATCTTCCCATGGGTTTGCATCAAATAAAGATTTCATATAGCTCATGGAGGATGACGTCATGTGGTGATCATCATCAAGGTGAGATGTGCAAGACCAAGAGAAACTTCTTGAAGAGATCCTATGATTGGAGCTTGCTATGGATACATGAAGACGGAGCTTAGCGAGACTCTCCCATTGTGAGCATGGGGGAGTATTGTGGAGAAGTCTTCATGAAGCATGTGCTTGGACGCGCAATCAAGAAAGATGAACCACTTGAAAACAACAAGATAGTCTTCATCCAACTCAAGTGGAATGCTCAAGGCAAAGATATGATCTTGATAGGGCTATAGGATAGATAGGCGTACTATCAAAAGGGGCTCTCATGTGAGTAACTTGATCGCATCTGACGAGGGTGTAACTCGACAAATCACAGGGTTGTGCACCCCGGGTTGATTGAGGGGGAGAGAGAAGAGCGTTGGTGATCACGACGGCTGACAAGCGGGGATTTTACCCAGGTTCAGGCTCCCGGAGGATAACACCCTACTCCTGCTTGTCTGTTATTGATGGCGAGTTGTGATTACAATGGCGACGAGATTGCGATCTCGCTAGGGTTTGTGGTGGTGGCTATGGCGTGTGCTCTGGGACGAGCAACCCTCCTGGCTTTATAGGTAGCCAGGTCTCGGGTGGTCGGTATCGATGATAATTACAGATATGGCATGTTATGAGACCTAACCGACTTGGACTAGGTTACACGGTACCCCGAGTGGGCCTTCTGTGGGCCTTCTCCAGCTTGGCGCGGCCCAGGTAGCCTCATCGTGAGCTAGTCGAAAGGTAGCCCCACGTCAGCATCGTTGTAGAGAGCTCAAACCTTTGCATACTTGGCATATCATATTTCTTGATTCTTATTTGGCTTTTTTGTTGCTGAGGAGTTAGAGCTTGGTTCATCTCCATGTCAAGCTCTAGTTTATCGAAAACCGTTTTACTTTGGGAAACTTGTTGCGTTTTCGGTGGCGGAAATATTGCTGGTTCTACCGTGAGGAAAGTCCTGAAGGGGATCGTAGGCAGAAAACAAAAAAAATCCTAACAACGATATCCTTAAACTAGCCAAGATCTATACTATGCAGATATAGAAGTACAACGGAGATCGGAATACATACCCTCGTAAACCGAAAGCGGGATTACGTTCCCACACAAACATTGACGATGAAGACCGACGAAGCCGACCTCAAGGTCGTGTAGTGGAAGTAGACCTCCCAGCACCGCTAGCGCATCACCTCGCAGGGCGTTACACACGTACGGTGGAGACGACAACCTCTGAAGCTCCAGTCCAGGACGAGCAGCGGAAGAGTTGGACCGGAACACCAGCAGCGCGGTAGCGGGCTATGATGGAGAGACCTCCTCTCTTCTCGGCGCAACTCCGACAAAGGGAATCACGAAATCGAGAGAGAAAGGAGAAATTAATTGGTGAATTAAAAGGCCAGGGGTGCCCCTTCTTATATAGGCTCCGGGGGGGGGGGGGGCAACTTGTCAGTCAGGCAATGTGGGACACTTCCCACATGCCTGGTGTTGCATTGGCTGGTGCGTCGGCCCTAGGTGGACCCCATTTGGCCCACCTAGGCTGGCCATCCCTCCCCCACCGAATTCAATAGGGGAATTTTCCCCCATGGGCCTTCTTTCCACCAGACGGCCCATTTAGGGAAAGCAGCCTAAATAAATTCGAAAATAAATATATAAAATCATATTTAAACATTAATTACACTAATTAATATCGAACATATTATATATAATTTATTATAGCTCCGAAAACTATTTCGTCGCTGCCCGATCTCCATCGGACCCTTCCCGGTACGTTCCCGGTGATTTCTTTCCTTTCCGGTTGTCTTGTCGAAACCCCATAAGTGTGTTACCCTAGCGGTTCGATATAATAACAAACATGATCGAGACCCCTCTCCGATCAATGATTAACTCGTAGGCCTGAACCCCATGAATTAACCCCTGTGATATAACGAATGACTATCATCTATCAAACCTGACGTCGAGTCTTAAACCTTTTGCCATAGCGATACTTAGTGTGTCCGAGATTCGCTCATGGATATCTCTATACCCAGCATGATCTCGTTACCGATAACACTATCTTCTACTCGTCTATGATTTCATGTCTCCGTGACGTAGTCACATGCTTGCAAGCTCATTAGACATAATCTCACCGAGTGGGCCATAGAGTATCTATCCTGCTATGCGGACTGGCAAATCCCACTCTTGACCCCTCGTCTCAACTACCCTTTCCGATATCCAAAAGTATCACCGTTATTGTCACACTATATAAGATATGACGTTTTGTGCGATCAAAGTATCTTCCAGGAATAACAATAAGAGTTGATCTCACGGTCGAAGTCGTAATGACTACATCCTACAAATATGGGTATGTCCATCACATCGTTCTACCAACGATATGACTTCATTGCCAACTGACACCATTTCACATGATCGGGAAACCTCGATCATCAATCGCACAATGAACTAGTCTTAGTAGAGGCTACTAGGGACCTGATTGTTTATGTATCACACATGTATTAATGTTTCCGCTTAATATAGTTATAGCATGACATAAAACGTATTATGAACAAACGAGATATGATAAATAAATCAATTTATTAATTAAAACCTAGGGCATATCTCTTTCAGTCTCCCACTTGCACTAGAGTACAAATTAATCTAAATTACAACTTGGTAAAAGCTTAACACCCATAGCTACTTGGTGTTTTTCATGCTTATCAAGCGGAAGAGGCTTCGTCAAGGGATCTGCTACATTCAGATCCGTATGCACTTTGCAAATCTTGACATCGCCTCCCTGTACATACTTATCACATGGAAGCGTCGTAGAATATGTTTGGCGGTTGAGTGAGAACTTGGTTCCTTCGCGTTAGCAGTAGCACCCGTATTGTCACAGAAGAGGATCACGGGGTCTTGCGTGCTTGGGAACACTCCAAGTTCAGTGATAAACTTCCTCAGCCACACAGCTTCATTCGCGGCTTCGCAAGCAGCGATATACTCCGAATCCATTGTAGACTGCGCGACGATGGGTTGCTTCCCACTTCTCCAGCACATGGCGCCTCCATTCACCTTGAACACATAACCTGTCTGTGACTTAGAGTCATCGGGGTCTGAGCAGAAACTTGCATCAACGTAACCTGTTACGCCAAGTTCTTCATCACATCCACCATAGACAAGGAATGTTTCCTTTGTCTTCTTGAGATACTTGAGAATGCTCTTAACAACAATCCAATGTTCCATTCCTGGATTACTTTGGAAACGACTCGTCAAACTAAAAGCCAATGCTACATCAGGTCTAGTACTTAACATTGCATACATAATCGATCCTATGGCTGAAGCATAAGGATGTTTAGTCATTTCGGCCTTAACTTGTTCCGTTACCGGACACTGTGCCTTTCACAATGTATTATTCTTGATAACCGGCATAGAACCTTTCTTTGCCGTCTCCATACCGAAACGCTTCTGTATTTTATCAAGAAAAGTACTCTGACTCAACGCTAATAGACGTCTTGATCTATCACGATATATTTTAATGCCTAAGACATATGCAGCTTCTCCCAAGTCCTTCATGTAAAATTTACTATTTAAATAATTTTTCACGCTATTCAGAAGTTCCACATTATTCCCAATTAGCAATATATCATCTACATATAGTGCTAAGAACACAATAGAGCTCCCACTCATTTTCTTGTAAATGCAGGTCTCTTCCAAATTTTGGACAAATCCAAAACCTTTGATCACCTCATCAAAGCAAAGATTCCAGCTCCGAGATGCTTGCTTCAATCCATAGATGGAACGTTGAAGCTTGCATACCTTGCTAGCATTTTCTGGATCGACAAAACTTTTCGGTTGTACCATATACAACTCTTTCTCAATGTTGCCATTCAGGAACACTGTTTTGACATCCATCTGCCATATTTCATAATCGTAATATGCAGCAACTGCTAACAAAATCAGAATAGACTTTAGCATCGCTACCGGTGAAAAAGTTTCATCGTAATCAATCCCATGAACCTGTCGGAAACCTTTTGCGACAAGCCGAGCTTTATAGACAGTTACATTACCGTCAGCATCAGTCTTCTTCTTAAAGATCCATTTATTCTCGACGGCCTTGCGCCCTTCGGGAATCTCCATCAAAGTCCATACTTTGTTATCATACATGGATCCTATTTCGTATTTCATGGCTTCTAGCCATTTCTCGGACTCTAGACTCGCCATTGCCTCCTTATAGTTCGTAGGTTCGTCCTGTTCAATTAACATGACGGTGCAAACTAGGTTGCCATACCATTCTGGTGCGATACGAGATCTACCAGACCTACGAGGTAGAACAGTGTCCTCGACAGTTTCTCCCACTCCATCAGTGGAGGACGTTTCCGGAACAGCTTCCGTTGCGTCACTTGGAAATTCGAGTTCAGGATCAACGATCTCGTCGAGGTCTAACTTCCTCCCACTTACTCCTTTCGCGAGAAACTCCTTCTCAAGAAAGGTACCGGTCTTCGCGACAAACGTTTGGCCCTCAGCTTGGTTGTAGAAGGTGTATCCTACAGTTCCCCGTGGATATCCTACAAAGACGACTTTCTCCGATTTTGGTTTGAGTTTGTCGGGCTATAGTTTCTTAACATACGCCTCACAACCCCAGACCTTCAGAAACGATAACTTAGGTTTCTTGCCATACCATAACTCATACGGTGTCGTTTCTACGGATTTGGACGGATCCCTATTTAAAATGAATACGGTTGTTTCTAAAGCATAACCCTATAAGGATACGAGCAGATCGGTAAGAGACATCATAGTCCGGACGCTATCTAATAGAGTACGATTACGTCGCTCGGACACGCCGTTACGTTGCGGTGTTCCGGCAGGCGTAAGTTGGGGCACTACGCCATTGGCCTTCAAATGTGTGCCAAACTCAAAACTCAAATACTCGCCACCACGATCGGATCGGAGGTGCTTGATTTTCTTGTTAAGATGATTTTCAACTTCACTTTGAAATTCTTTGAACTTTTCAAATGTTTCTGACATGTGTTTCATCAAATAGATATAACCGTATCTACTCAAGTCATCGGTGAAGGTGACAAAGTAACGATAACCATTGCGTGTTGACACGCTCATTGGTCCACACACATCTGTATGTAAGACTCCCAACAAGTCTGACGCCCGTTCAACGAAACCTTTGAACGGTGTCCTGGCCATCTTGCCCATGAGGCATGGTTGACACGTATCGAGGGATCCAAAATGCAGCGAGTCGAAAAGTCCTTTGGCATGGAGTTTCTTCATGCGCGTTACACCAATATGTCCGAGACGGCAATGTCACATATACATGGCGGTATCATCACTAAGCTTAATCCTCTTGGCATCTATGTTATGGATGTGAGTACTAAGATCGAGATTCAACAAGAAGAAACCATTACTCTCGGGAGCATTAACATAAAAGATATCATTCATCAAAATAGCACAACCACTTGATACTGAATTGAATGAATATCCGTCTTGCAACAAGCAAGAACCATTGATAATGTTTTCACTCAAGGACGGTACAAAATAAAATTTATTTAAAACCAAAACTAATCCCGATGGTAGATGTAGAGGGAGTGTGCCGACAGCTACCACGTCAACTCTTGATCCGTTGCCGACGCGCATTGTAACGCCCCGGGATTTATCCCCTTTTTGTTTTTTTTGTGAGTTTTCTTTTTTGCATCGACATGGCATCGCATCGCATTAATTTAATTTGTTGCATTTAAATCATTTTTCCACGATTAAATTTAAATGCATTTCAAATTAATTAAAAATGTGTTATTTTCAAATCTTTTAAAAATGTTAAAAACTAGTTTATTAAATTGTCTATTCAAAACTAAAAATATTTTGTAAAGGTTTTCGTATTCAAATTCCTCTTCGTTTTGGTTTTAAAAATATAATCAGAAATATTTAAACGGGAGAGAAATAAAAGCCCAAAGCCCACCTAACCCCAAACCCTAGGTTTTGTCCCCTGAAAACTTTTCCCACCCCCTGCAATTTTGCAGCCACCCTCCTCCTTTTTTCTGGATTTTTGCAAAAGTCCTCCCACCTCTTCTTTTTCTTTCCCCCCCTTCCTTTTCTTTTCTTTCTTTTCTTTTCTCTCCTTTTCTTCTTTTTTCTTTCTTTCTTCTCTCCTTCTCTCCTTTCTGCCCGAGCCCGCACCAGCCGTGCTCCCGTGCTCCCGCACCGCGCCTCCCCTGCCGCGCGCTCCGGCCCCCGGCCGCTTCCGCCGCCGCACCGCGCCTCCCCTGCCGCGCGCTCCGGCCCCCGGCCGCTGCCGCTGCCGCACCGCGCCACCGGCCGCTCCCGCCTGCCGCAGCCGCGCGCGCGCCCCCGCGACGACCACCGCCGCCGCATCCGCCCCCGCGCCGCCGCCGCTAGCCGCCGGTGCCCCGCCTCCTCTGCTCCGGTTGCCCCGGCCGCCTCGCCTACCCCCGAGCGCCGCCGCGCCGCCTCCGGCCGCGCTGCCGCCCCCGCGCCCCTCGCCCGAGCTCCATCCCCGCCGCCGCGCTCCCGACGCCGGCTGCGCCATGCACGCCGCGCCGCCTCCCCGGCCGCCGCCTGCCCGCAGATGCTCCGCCTTGCCGCGCCGCCACAACTCCCCCGAGCGACCCGCCGCCGCGCTCATCCGCCTCCCGCGCCACGCAGTCACGCCACCGCTCGCCGCGTCGCCGCCGCTGCCCCGCACGCATCCGCACCGCGTCCCACGCCACCTTGCCGCGTTCGTCCGCCGCGCCGCTCACCGCCGCCGTGCGCTCCGTCCCGCACGCACGCGTCCCGCTGCCTCATCTTTCCGGCCGTGTGCACGCCGCCACCGACGCCCACCAGGTGTTCGACACAATGTCCGCAAGACCCCGGCGTCGCAATTTTTGTCCGAGTTGTCCACCCTTCGAGGTGTTGCTACATGCGCGTGCGAGTGCTTCTTCCGGTGTCGCGTCGCCGTGACCACCCGTGTGCCTGACCGTGCGCTTTTCCTTCCGGTGTCCGTTGCCGTGCTCCTACGTGCCCGCACCCGTCAACGGTGCTGACCGAGTACGACTACCCGACCACTTCCACGACACCGACAAACGACGATGCCCCGGTTCCGCGACGACTACTTCCACGACGACCACTACTTCCTCTACGGACCAAAGACGTCGGTTTCGGACCCTATCTCTCCCGATCCAACGTGCGAACACAAACCCTAACCCTACCTTTTTTATTAAATATCATCTATCTTGTGCATATCGCATCATAATTGCATGTGTTGCATCTCTTGGGTTTGCGGGTGTAGTAAATCACCTAATTAATAAATATGGAATGTGTGGGCAAATCAATATATGTATTGCCCCATTCCATTTAATTTGACTAGATCATCTTTGCCATGTCTTGCCATGTTAATGAACATTTAATTTGTGGAGTAGATAAATAACTGGCACCTAAGTATTAATTGTCGGAACCCCGGTTCCGCTTAATTTGAGTTAAGTGCATCTCAAATCGCATCTCACCATGCCATGCATCATGCTCATATGATCATGCTGGATCTTTTGCCGTAGTTGTAAAATGCATCTTTTACGCTTTCCAGTGTTTGTTGCTTCTTCGCGGATACGACGTTGAGATGTGTGAGTCACGACAAGATCTGCTTCCATGCGGGATTCCAGGCAAGCAAAGTTTGCTTGTTTACCTATACATTGTCTTTCATTCCTGCCGTTGATCTCTGCTACCCTAGTTATCGATTCTTGAACTGCGATCCCATCACATGTTTATCCTGCAGCCCATACAGCTTTATCCCCACATCCCATCGCCTGTTGTTTGTTTATATGTTGGCCTTGCGAGTCGTAGCGCATGCTTAGACTTGTTTGTGCGAGTCGTCTGTTGGTCTTAAGTTTCATCTGCTTAGTATGATAGATTGTTCTACTTTAATAAAATGCTATCTTGTGTTGGGGTATTATAATTAAAAGATAAGGCACCAGGCGGAAGGCCTTGCGAGGTGCTTTGTTCTGCTCAGTGTCGACCTAGGAACTGAGATTTTGTCCTCGGATCCAATTTTGAGCGCACTAACCACTTGTGGGAGGCCCTATGGAGCCCCCCTCGACTTTGAACGGATCTACAGCTTGTCCATGTGCCGCAAGTAGTTCGGGTTTTCCATTTGCTCATATGCATGTGCATGATGATGATGATGATGATGATGATGAGAGGGTATATGATACGGGGGGTCGTATAGGTGCGGTACGACACGAAGCGGACAGTTCCTACTGTGGTTTGAGCCGCATGGTGGCGTAGTCGCAAACTAATGAGTCCGCAATTGAGATTCGGCCGGACTCCTGACGCGGGTAACAACTCATATGGGTGGCACTTGGACTTGCTGTAGTGAAGGAATAAGTCGTGTTGAGAAGCCCTGATGCTTGCTTGGGTTGATCATGCGAGTATGGGTACAGTAGTGCACCCCTGCAGGGTATAATCTTATCGATGAGCCGTGTCCACGGTTATGGACGACTTTGGTGATGATGCTGGCTAACAAGATCTAGACAACTTGCACCTAATTAATGTTAATTAATTTGATTAGTAGTATAGAATTACTTTCACAATAAATTATAAATAAAACTGTTCAATGTGTGAGTTTCCCGAATTGCTTCCTCATATTTGGTTGAGGGGGTTAATTCGAGAATGGGTTATGTTTGGTGTTAGCTGTAGATGTTTACTTTATGCGCTCTCTTATCCCTCTCTGATTAGACGGAAGTTGTAGCGTGTCTCTTTAGGTTGCTAGTGCTGCTGCCGCTAAGTCCACCTCCCCCATATTTTGGGAGATGGTGTAGAAAGTAGGCAAGTCGGTTTTGCTTGCCAGGGAGTGCCCTGACCCTCTTTTGGGATGTGCTTTATGTGCAGTCAACAGGTTTGAAGTCTGACGACGTTAGCTTGGGAATCCCTCCGGCTTGGCTGGGCAGGGATATGGCGCCATCGCTTATCTTCAGGACTCTTAGTCCAATTTGCATCTTATCCGTAGTCGGATACTATTTTTGCTTCCGCTGTCATTTGAATCTTTGTATTGTATTATTTGTATCTTGACTCGTTCGAGTCGTTGTTGTAATTTATCTTCTGTTGTATTTGTGGATGTATCGGAACTGTTGTAATGTTATCACAATTCCACCCACATAATGCGCATGTTTCGGCGTGCACATTATGTCTGGTGGGCGACCTAAAATCGTTATTATGCGGATTTCGGCGGGAACGCTTAAATCTACATAGTACCGATTTTAGGGCGTCACACGCATCGTCACCTCATCCTTAGCCAGGCGTTGTTTATTCCGCAACTCCTCCTGAGAGTTACAAATATGAGCAACAGAACCAGTATCAAATACCCAAGTGTTGCTATAGGCGGATGTAAGGTACACATCTATAACATGTATATCAAATATACCTTTCTCTTTGGCGACTATCTTGTCAGCTTTCTTGTCCTCCAGGTACTTGGGGCAGTTGCGCTTCCAGTGACAATCTCCCTTGCAGTAGAAGCATTCCACGCCAGCTTTGGGACCAGACTTGTTAGTCTTAGACTTGGCAACAGGCTTGCCATCCTTCTTGGACTTCTAGTTCTTCTTTCCCTTGCCACCGGATTTCTTATAATCGACGGTCTTGTTGACCATCAACAGCGTGTGCTCCTTCTTGATTTCCACCTCAGCAGTCTTGAGCATCACGAACACTTCACCCAGGGACTTAGCCATGCCCTGCATGATATAGTTCATGACAAAGCCTTTATAGCTAGGGGGCAACGATTGCAGCACCCTATCAATTGCCAGCTCATCTGGAATCTTGCATTCCAGAGAATTCATGCGTTGAACGTAGCCAGACATCTTGACCACGTGCTCGCTCACACTGCTATGCTCCTCCATTTTGGCCGAGAAGAAAAGCTGAGAAGCTTCATATTTCTCAGCCTTAGCCTGTGGCGCAAAGACAACCTTGAGATTAGAAATTATCTCGAAGGAAGTCATCTTCTCAAAACGCTTCTGTAGGTCGGCTTCCATGGCGTAGAGCATGCCACTCTGGACAAAGGTGGAATCCTCCGATTTGGTCTGGAAGACCTTCTTCTCATCATTAGAGGCGTCATCTGCGGGAGGGTCTCCTATGGTGGCTTCAATGACGTAAGCCACCCTATGGGGAGTGAGGAGGATCCTCAGGTTTTTTTTGACCATGTTACCGTAGGGGAATCCCCTACGGTGTATTTTTATAAAATTATAAAGGGCAAAAGCCAAGCCTTACATGAGTGGTCTTTGGAGAGTCAATAGATTTGACTCAGCCTGAAGAAAAAAAAAATACAAAACTTATCAGGGAAAAAGCAGAGCCACTAGAGAAAGAAAAGCTTGCACACTCGCAGCTTTAACTCTATACTGAAGCAAAAGAAGGTCCCTCCTTGTATGGTATTTCCAGCTGTCCAGTGAAGGTGGAATGAGCCTGAAGATTAGATCATTCCTCATCTTCCAAATATTCCACGCCACATAAGCAAAAATCTCAATGAAGTTGGCGTGCGGGAAGTAGTCCAAAGCATCCATTAATCTGTCTCTGATCGGCAGAGAGCGATCCCAGTCCACTCCTACGAAATCCCAGCAAGAGCTAGCAAAGTCGCAGTCAAAGAAAAGATGATTGTTGTCCTCCATAATAGCCTTGTTACATAGCACACATCTGAGCCACCCTCCAATTGCCAATGTTTCCTTAGCATCATATCTTTTGTGTTCAAACGATCATTGATGAGTAACCAGCAGAAAACTTTAATTTTCGGAACGCTTTTCGACTTCCAGAAACGCTTTAGTACCTTGTCCTTGGGGGTCTCCTGGAACATGAACTTATAGAAGTCGGAAGATGCATATTTTCCTTTTCCCCAGGTGAATGTTCTAGTATCAGGCTGTATGGATAGAGTTACCCCTCATCACAGAGTTGCCTGAGCTCCTGTATTTCGTCATAAGCCTGTGGAGATAGCGGCAAACAGAGGATAGCACTGGGGTCTTGTAGTAAGTTGAGGTTGCGCACCGACATGTATTCCTTTTCCACAAATGAGAAGAGCCGGGGAAATTTATCCAGCAGCAGGTCCTCTGATAGCCAGAAGTCCTTCCAAAAAAGAATAGTGGAACCGTCTCCAACTTGGCAATTAGTGATGCTCCGATAAACCTCAGCAAAACTGAACACATCCCTCCACCAAAAAGAGCCTCGCTTGGATTGACTTTGTGGTGGCTCATCCGAGTATAAAGACCATACCAATTTAACCCATGGTATGTCTTCCTTGCTGAAGAATTTATGCAATTGTTTCAGGAGAAGAGCCATGTTCTGGAGTTCCAGGTTGATCACACCAAGCCCCCCATGGTTCTTTGGCTTACACACCATGTCCCACGCTGCTAGTCCTGCAAAAGAGGTTGAGTCTTCGCGTTTGTCCCAAAGACAATGACGTCTAGCTCTATCAGCCGATTTGATGAATGTTTTGTGAAGCTTCAGTGTGCACATCAGGAGGATCCTCAGGTTGCGGAACCAAGCCATCAAATTAGACCCATTGGTCTTAAGCTTTTGTTTCTCGAGGAACAGACCTAGGTTAAACGAGGGGCGAGACATCTACAATGGAATTTGCAAAAACATAAGAATTTGTTCATAATAATTTGAGTTGTAGTATTTTAGAAAATAACTATTAGAACGCCCACTCAAACGAACATCCCTCCTGGTCGTTTTAGCGATTACACGACCCCCATCCATTGCGTAACCCCTCATCGTCAGAGCCGGCAACACAACTTCAAGAGTGGACAACGAATTGTTGATCACCACAATTCTGTGACTCATGCTCGACCTTTCGGCCTCCGTGTTCCGAGGCCATATCTGCATATGCTAGGCTCGCCACAATAACCTTCAACGAATGCACGTGCAACAGAGCTTACACCCAATGTATGCGAACGGCGATATGTCTGACACCCGATCGTCACGGCCTGCCTCATAACGTAGAACTTTCTTGGTGGTGCACGTTGAAGGAAGAACACTAATGGTATTTTGAAAGGATCATCTAATATTTCTACCGCCGTGTAACTAATATATTCTAATATATATAATCACACAATATAAGATGCACTAAAAACATCAAATGTAATGCGATGTGACATGGTCCATTGCGCCATGGTCTTCTTGGCGCCTGCAGTTCATAAAAAATTTAATAAACCTACCTTGATCATATCACATTGCCCCTGCAAAATAAAGTTAGACGCTTCCTACTTTATCTTTTGCATATTTTACGTGGCTGGGGCTTTCGTAAAAAGAAGCGCTTCTTACCTACAAACTTATGACCACAACAACGATCCAATAATTGTATGTTTAAGCATCCCTTTCGGGCCTGATGACCCACAAGTATAGGGGTTGTATCGCAGTACTTTTGATAAATAAGAGTGTCGAACCCAACGAGGAGCAGAAGGTGTTGACAAGTGGTTTTGATGAGAAATTCACTGTAAACACTAGCAGACAAGTTTTCAGTAGACTTTGATATAACAGAGAAATAAAGTGCGAGAAAATAGAGCGCGGCAATTATCATTGCAGCGAGTGGCCCAATCCTTTTGAGAGCAAACGACAAACCGGTTTGTTTACTTATGATGTGAAGGGGATCGTGTGCAGAAAACAAAAAATTTCCTAGCAACGATATCATTAAACTAGCCAAGATCTATACTATGCAGATATAGAAGTACGGCGGAGATCAGAATACATACCCTCGTAGACCGAATAGCGGGGATTACGCTCCCGCACAAACGTTGACGACGAAGACGACGTAGCCGACCTCTAGGTCGCAAAGAACTCGGCGCGACGATGACGACAAAGATGACCTCGAGGTCGGGTGGAGGAAGTAGGCCTCCGAGCACCGCTAGCGCAGCACCTCGCAGGGCGTTACACACATACGGTGGAGACGACGGCCTCCGAAGCTCCAGTCCAGGACGAGCAGCAGAAGACTTGGACCGGAACACTAGCAACGCGGCAACGTGCTATGGTGGAAGAGATCCCCCTCTCAACTTGGCGCAACTATGACAAAGGGAATCACAAGATCGAGTGAGAATTGGGGAATTAATTGGTGAATTAAAAGGCCAAGGGTGCCCTTTCTTATATAGGCTCCCGGGGGGAGCCAACTTTACCAGCCAGGCAATGTGGGACTATCCCCCATTTCCTGGTGCGGCTCTAATAGATGCGTCGGCCCTAGGTGGGCCCTATTTGGCCCACCTAGGCCGGCCATCCATCCCCCACCGAATTCCCTTGAGGAATTTTCCCCTTCTGGGCCTTCTTTCGACCAGAAGGCCCATTTAGGAAAATCAGCCTAAATAAATTCGAAAATAAATATATAAAATCATATTTAAACATTAATTACACTAATTAATATCAAACATATTATATATAATTTATTATAGCTCCGAAAACTATTTCGTTGCTGCCCGATCTCCATCGGACCATTCCCGGGACGTTCCCGGTGATCTTTTTCCTTTCCGGTTGCCTTGTCGAAACCCCTTAAGTGTGTTAATCTAGCGGTTCGATATAATAACAGACATGATCGAGAGTCCTCTCCGATCAATGACTAACTCGTAGGCCTGGACCCCATGAATTAATCCCTGTGATATAACGAATGACTTTCATCTATCAAACCTTGACGTCTAGTCTTAAACCCTTTGTCATGGCGATACTTAGCGTGTCCGAGCGTCGTTATTAGATATCTCCATATCTAGCTGACCTCGTTACCGACATCGCTATCTTCTACTCGTCTATGATATTATGTCAGCTGGTGACCTAGTCATATGTTTGTAAACTCATTTGACATAATCCCACCGAGTGGGCCCTAGAGTATCTATCCGGCTATATGGACTGACAAATCCCGCTGTTGACCCCTCGTCTCAACTATCCCCTTTTGATACGCAAAAGTATCACCACTATTGTCATACTAATTAAGATACGATATTTGGTGCAATTAAAGTATCTTCCAGGAATAACAATAAGAGTTGGTCTCATGGTCTTAAGGCGTAATGACTATGTCCTATAAATACTGGGTATGTCCATCACATCGTTCAACCAACGACATGACTTCCATTGCCGACCGGCGCCATGCACTATGATCGGAAAACCTCGATCATCAATCGCGCAATGAAACTAGTCTTAGTAGAGGCTACTAAGGACCTGGTTGTTTTATCTACCACACCTGTATTAATGTTTTCGCTTAATACAGTTATAGCATGGTATAAAACATATAATGAACAATTGGGATATTGCCAATAAACTATGTTTATTAAGTGCCTCTAGGTCATATTCCCTTCAGTCTCCCACTTGCACTAGAGTAACACTTAATCTAGTTTACAACTTGGTAAAAGCTCAACAGCCATAGCATCTTGGTGCCTGCTCGTATCGTGGAAGAGGAATACAGTCAATAGATCTCACATATTGAGACCTATATGTGTTTTGCAACACTTCTATGTCATCTAGTTTGACATCATCCCGTATCTTACGATGACGGTGAAATATATCCTAGTGGATGGAGTGAGACTCGAGCATTCACGTAGCATGGGACTTAAAAGTCTAAGAGATCTATTAAGAGGACCACCTACGCTCGGAAAACTGTGCAGTCCAATCACACTTGCTACTTCTGAAGTCGCGATATATTTCTATACCTATGTAGATAATACGACAGTGCATTCATATGTGACTTCGCAAACTAACCATGTCTATCTTCAAAATAAAGGATATCTCCTATATGAGATTTCTAGTCGTATGGGTCAGTGTCATAACTTGCATCATCGTAACCGCTTTACGGCAAATTGTATTTCCACTCTTACCCTTTACTAGAAAACATATCGTCGGTTCTCATAGACACTGAAGAATAAACTGAACGTTTGTTCATTCATCCACACAAGGATCACTCTAGAACCTGTTCTTCAACCAAGAACTTGGGTCACACCAAGTCGAGCTTTCAGCCTGATAGACTCTATGTGTGATACACAGAGAATGTCGAACATCATTTTCTATCACTGAAAAAGCCAAGATAAACTTAATATTTTACCTAGTCATACAAGCAAGAACCTCTTTCTTCGCTTGTCCTATTCTGAAACACTTCAGAATCTTGACTTAAGAAATATTCCGTCCGAATGTTATTAAGCCCCTTCTGATCTATATAATTATAAATCGGATGCCCAATACTCCTAACTTCATTTTATAGAAAATTTAATCACTTAAATAATCCTTTACACTCTACTAGAGGATCTTTGTCATTCCATATGTCGTTACATACAAAATCTCGAATGACACCTAGCTCCCACTCAAATATGCCTTCCGCATATAAGATCAAGGAAATCTACTTAGCTCCCACTCAAATATGCCTTCCGCATATAAGATCAAGGAAAACTACTTTGCTCCCACTCACTTCTTTGCAAATGTAGGTTTATTCAACTATTTTGGACAACTCCAAAATCCTTTGATCACATTATCAAAGAGAAGATTCCAACTCCGATATGCTTGCTTCAGCCCATGAATGGACCTCTGAAGTTTGCATACATGTTTAGCATCCTCAGGATTACAAACCATTCTTAATGACACTATTAAGAACCATGGTTTTCTCATCCATCTATCAATTTCTCATTCGAAATTATAGTAATTGCTAAACGACCCAGAATAGATTTAGGCTTCGCCACTTGAGATAAACTCTCATGTGTTCAACTTTTGAATCTGTCGGAACTGTTTCACGACAAATCGATCCTTCTCAATGTCTATTCTCTCATAAAATTCCATATACTATTAACATCCTAGATGCCATAAAGAAGATCTCCCAAGTCATTACTTGGTAATCGTATATGGATTTTATTTCGGATCATAAATGACTCATAGCCATTTCTCGGACTTAGGTCCACCATCTATTCTTCGTAGTTCGTAGGTCTATCATATTCTATTAATATGACCTTCATAACAAGATTGTCGTAACACACAGTGTGGAACACAACCTCGTATGCCTACGCTCTTAGTATGAGCTCAGAACATCATGATCTTGAATCATCAGCTTTTTCAAGCTGTGGAGCCTGACACCGAAAACACGTTCGGTTGCGCCACTCTGATGTCTGGAGAGGAAGTTCACCAACTTCGTCTTGCTCTACTTTCTTTCTCACTTATACCCTCGGACAAGAAACTATTTCTTTCGCAAGGTATATCCCGGCAACAGTTTTGCCTATGTCGTGAGACATGTACCCAACTAACTATTTAGGTAGGGTATACTACAAAGATTAATCCATTTTAGGTTTGATCACATCGAAACACTAAATTGCTGAAACGACAATCCAGGCTAAAAGCCATGCCATCACTCGTATGGTATTGTATCCATGGATTCAAATGGTTTCCCTATTTGCTAACGTGAGTGTTTACGTTTCTACCATATGACTCTAATGATCACAATAATTCGGTAAGAGATTTATTTACCACACACTATCCGACAGAGTGTAATTACGACGTCCTAACACACCATGATACTATGGTGTTCCATGCGACGTAATTTGTAGAACTCTTCTCACAAGTCTTCCAATGATGTGCCAACATTGTAACTCAAATCTTTATTTCCTCGATGTGTATCGCAGGAATTTGATTTTCTTGTTAAGTTTATTTCCTACTTCATTCTGAACCTTGTTTGATCGAATCAAAATTTCAGACTAACATTCCTCGGAGTGGATATCCATATATCTACTCGGAATATTCATGAAGTCTGTGAAATAAAGACTTCCACTACACGTTAAAGTACTTCCTTGATTCACATACACCCATATGCACGATTCTCAACGATCTATACTCAAAAAGTTCAGTGAAGTTCACGAAATAAAGATCTCCACTGCCCGTCAATTACTTCATTGAACCACATACATCTCTATGTATGACTATCAATAAGTTATATGCCCGCTTTCCGAAAACGGTGTCACAGTTATTTTGCAAGTGTCAAAAGATCAAATCTTAGGACTTGTAGATCCATCCGGTATGGAGCTAATGCATTGACTATAACATTGACATGACTAAACGGTAGTGCCACACATATGTGGTGTCTTTATTAAGTTTGTATCCTTCGGCATTAATATTATGAATGTGGGAGCTTCTACCATCTAAATTCAAATCGGCATATGATCATTACTTCATAAATATAGGACACCAAATTTGTCACTATCATGTATGAACAAGTGTCTCGCTAGAGGAGACACACTTGTAACGATCATACTAACAGGCGATCATAAAGAATTTATTCAAATGGTATATCTAGAGGGAGAGTGTCTATGGCCATCACAACAACTTGACTGCCATTATCAACACGCAATGTCGCCTCATCCTTTCAAGCTACTCAAGCAGTACACCTGGTTTTTCACAAAACATGATGTCGGGTTATGACTCCCAGGAATCGGGGGTAGTCACTTCCTTAAGTGTAGTTCGAGAGGGGATTGAACGCGGAGGTCTAAACCCTCAAGTGGCTCCGCGACGTTGCTCGCCGGACCCGAAGAAGACGCACACCCGACCAAGGAAGACACCGTCCTTTTACCCAGGTTCACGGCCCTCGTGAGGAGGTAAGACCGCTACTCCTGCCTGTCTATATTATATGTGGGAGGTTACAGTACAATTGAGCTTGCCGGAAGCCCCCTTGAGGCACTTCTTGCCTGGGAAGGGAAGCGATGATCTTCTTCCTCCTCCAGCCAGCCGCTAACCTAACAGAGTTGCTAGGGTTTACAAGGGAGTTTTGCACGCAAAGGGCCGACCCTTGCTACGATGGATGTCCTCTCTCTTTTATAGGCGCCTAGGGCCTTCTCCTTCGGCTTGGCCTTCAAGGTGGCTCTCACTCGCCAGCGGCGGGGTGGAGCACGAGTCGACCGTGCTCCATTCGTCCATGGACTCAGTCCATTGTTGATAAAGGTTGCGCCGTGGCCGACCGGCGGCCGACCGCGCGGTACTATCCGCAGAGCGGGCAGTCTCTGAGGTGGAGCCCGCGATGACGATCTCTGTTGGAGGGTTGCGCCGTCCACCTGCTTTATCGTCAGAGTGGAAGGTACTCACAACTGTGCAGCAGGCGGAGCAGCTTTGTTGACCGCTTTATCGCCAGGGACAGCGACGGGGGTGTGAGCGCCACTGCACGAGCGTGGCAGAGGTCACGTGCGCTCTGCCGGGCTTCCTTGGCGACGACGTTTCCCTTCAGGCCTGAGGGGAGATTCCTGTCGGACTTCCCTCAGGCGGGTTGGTTCCTCGGGGGGAGGATCCCCTTAGGCGAGGGGTCCCTTGAGGCCCTCGCTTCCTCTTCAGGTCCTCGAGAGGGGAATCGCCTCTCGAGGGTCCCGCCAGGCGGTGACGCCTGGTCCTTAGTCGTTTTGTCCGTCTGGCCCGCGAGCGAGGCCTAGGGGGAATGGGCTCTTGATACCCCAGGTCCCACTGGGCCGACAGTAGCCCCCGGGCCCATGATGGGCGCGACTGAGCCCATGGGCTGAGGCGAGTCGTCGTGGGCCCTTAGTGCCCAGCCGGCCCGAGCCACGCGGCACTTGGACAATTAACGGCTTCCCACGATCTGGGGCGTGAGTCGTGGGGGGTCCCACCACGCCCCGGTAACTGTTCCGGGAGAGGACATAAAGCCCAGGCGTTGCCGCGCAGAGCCGTTACCATTTCTAGTTCTTCCCGCAGAAGTTTCCGATTCTCCGAGCTCTCCGCCTCCGCTCTCCCCTGCGCATCTCCCATCTTCGTCTTCGCCGAAACCCAAGTCCTCTCCGATGGGCCCGGTGAAGAGCAAAAGTAAGGCCGCAGCGGGGTCTTCTTCCCGGGCGGCGGCCATGGAGGTAGTGCGGGGCGCGGCACTCGAGGGGGCGCGCACCGATCTTCAGGCGTTGGGGAAGATCCGCCACCTGGTTGCGGGGCCGACCAACGAGCATGGTGCCAGCGAACTCCAAGCCGCCCGGTTCGGGAGATTTCCTCAAGGGTTCTACCCCATTTTTCTCCACGCCATCACCGCCGGGCTGGTGCCGCCGTACTCGCCCTTCTTGGAAGCAGTACTGGAATTCTACCAAATTCAACTCCTCCATCTTCACCCAAACTCCATTCTCGTCTTGTCCATCTTCGCCTACCTTTGCGAGGCTTATCTGGGCGTGCACCCTTCGGTAACGCTCTTCAGGAGGGTCTCACGGAGGGGCGTTTGAGATTTCTCCGCGAGGAGGGTCTCACGGGTCAGATGGTCGTGGCGGACTTCGTAGCACGCCGCATCGCCCCCCTTCAGGCGCACTCGGAGCCGATGTGGATGTATGCTGGCCCCTCCGACCCAATATGGCTTCATCCGGAGGACCTTGGCTCAGGCGTGGTCGACACCATCCTAAACATCCTCTTCGCCAGTCCGGATGTGCCTGGGAAGATCGCCGGCTCCGTGCGTCCCCTGCATCAGCTTCCTCTGAGCGACCGCATGGCTATCCTTGACGGAATGCCAGATTTTACTCCTCATGGTCTGGCGGGCTTGATGGATCAGGAGGTCGCTCCGCCGGTGCGCGCAGTCGTGGGTGTTGATTCTTCGTCCGCCTCCCGTGCCTGGAGCGGCGAGGAAGAGGTCGCGACGGGAGGGGCGCCCCCTGCGAGGTACGAGCCATTCACCGACTAGATTTGCGACATTTCGTCGGGGGATGACGACGCCTTCGTTGTGGCGCCTTCACGCCTCGAAGAGGAGGCGTCTGAGGCGGGGGCGGCCTCTGAGACAGATACTTCGCCGGGGAGGCGCGAGCCTCGCACCAAGGCGATGGTGGATCGCTCTGGGGCGAGGCCCTCTGACATCCCCTCCAAAATAAAAGCGGCGACGCCTCTGGAGGGATCAGGTGCCAAGCCCACACCTTCCTGGCGCTCTCCCGGCCTATCGTGGGTCGACGCCGGTGCTTCCCCTTCATGGTGTGTATTCCCACCACTTGGTTATTTTTGGCTTTTGTTGTCCCCTCTGCTCCGTCTTCTCCTGAACAATCTTCTTTGGGCTTTTTCCAGCGATCTGGTGCCTGCGAAGCGTCGCAAGCTTCGCGAGGCAGCAGGTGTGAATAGAGCCGCAGCTGCGGTGGTGGCTGGCGAGCGCCCGAGGCCTGTGGAGACGTTCACTCCAGGCCCAGTGGAGGGGGCGCCTCAAGAGGGAGCGGCTGTGCCCTAGAGGGGGCGCCTGAGCCTCAAACAGCGCCTCCCGAGCCTCTGTTTGTGGACAGCGCGGAGGAGACGGCTCCCGCGTCACCTCGCGCTCCGACTCCTCCTCGCGCGGCTACGCCACCACGCGGCAATTTTGCTCCGCACGCTGCCATCGCCGCGCGCAGTGACGCCGCCGCCTGCGTCACCTCCACCATGCTCGCCCGCGGCGCCCGCGCCACCTCTGGAGGGAGCGACCGAGGCTTCAGCAGGCGCAAGTGCGGCCACAGGAGGGGGTGCGGCCTCGCCTCCTCTGGAGGGAGTGAGCGAGGTCCCCGCAGGCGCAAGTGCGGCCGCAGGAGGGGGTGCGGCCTCGCCTCCTCGCCCTGCCGGAGAAGATGAGCGTCCCAATGACTCGAGCGCCGCAGCGGAAGCCAGCGTGGATGGAGGCGGAGCCACACCCAGCCCCCGAGCCCGACCTGGGGCAGGGTTCACGGGACCGGCCGCTGCAGCTGGGCCCTCATCTAGCCAGGAACTGGTTCTCCGAGGCTGGGATTGGAGCGCGGGGCGCCGCGAGGTGGCATTTGCCCTTGTGCGGGAGTCTTTGGAGGGCCTGGAGGCCCACCTTGCCCTTGGCGACATACGGCTCGCCCAGTAGCAGGAGGAACTTGCGAGATCATGGGCGTCCTTCCATGCGGCCGTCGAGGCGCGCCGGCTGGAGGACTCGACGCTGAAGGCAGCCCGCAAAGAGGCCATCAACTTTGCCAAGGAAATCCGCGACGCAGCCATTCGCGATGCCGCAGAGCTACTTGAGCCCCTCCAGGCAGAACGCGACGCTGCCGAGGAGCTCCTGCGAGGGGCCACAGCCGAGCGCGAGGCGATGGAGGGCTCGCTGGCGCGGAAGCGCTGCGAGCTGGACCGGTTGGAGTCTCAGCTACTCTCTGCCCACCAGGCCGCGCATGCCGCTCTGGAGGAGGACCACAAGTGCTTGGCCGAGCGCGATCGGCAGCTGGCCCTCAGGGGGAGTGAGCTGCAGCGGCGCGAGGAGCAGTGTCTCCAGACGGAGAAGGACTTGGCTGCCCAGCGTGAGGCCCTCGAAGCGCGCGAGGGAGGCCTGGCCCAGGCGATCTCAAAGTTTGACGAGCACGTCGCTGCTCAGAAGCGCTCTGACGAGCGCTCGGAGCGGCGCTTCGCCAAGAGGACGAGAGCGGCGCAGAGGGCCCTCGCGGAGCACGAGAGACATCTCCGTCGGTCCCTTCTCCAGAAGTACCGCGCTCGGCTGCGGAAACGGGAGGACCGCCTCAAGGCCGAGCATGCTGCGGACGCTCAGCGGCTCGCCGAGCTCGAGAAGGCCAACTTCAAGCTGGCGCGCCGCTTCAAGCGAACCAAGGCCTATTGGCGCCGCGCGGAGGAGGCTCGCGACGTGGCGACTCACGGCGCTGGCCCTTCGTCCAGTGCGCCTGCGATGCAGTGCGACCGCCTGTTTGAAGAGCTGGTTGCGCGTGGTGGTGAGCTTGCGGCGCGGCTCGGCGCAGACGCGCCGTATCCTTGGGCCCAAGGCCACGACGACGCCGCCGCGTTCCTGGCCTATTTTGACCAGCTTTTCGCGGCGCTGGAGGGCCCCGACGCTGAGCTTCGTGAGGTGATCGAAGAAGAGAGCAGGCATCTCTTGGGGGGTGGCTGTTGATCGCATCTTCACCAACATCAAGCTCCTTGTGCCGGACTTCGACCTCCGCTTGGTGACCGAGGTTGCTCCCGGCGAGGGCGCGCAGCGCGTCTCGTCTTCCCTCCGCGAGCAGGTGGATGCATTCTGCAACCGCTTCAGGCGTGTGGAGGCTGCGCCGGACTTCAGGGAGGAGGAGGCTCGCTCCGCCGAGGTCGAAGATGGCGCTGCGGAGGAGGAGGCCCGCTCCGCCGAGGTCGAAGATGGCGCAGCGGAGGAGGCCCACTCCGCCGAGGTCGAAGTTGGCGCTGCGAAGGAGGAGGCCCACTCCGCCGAGGTCGAAGATGGTGCTGCGGAGGAGGCTCAAAGCGATGCTGCATCCCCCTGAGCCTTTCTTGGCTGCGCCTGCGAGCGCTTGTATCTGCACCATCTGTGTGCTTTAGACATCTTGAGACTTTTGTCTTGTAATATACTTTAACTGCTGTTTTAATTTGAGCTTGTCTGCCCCTCGTGAGGTCTCTTTGGACTGATCTTCATGTCTATTTGTTCTCTGCGTCGTTAGGTCCCATCTCTTCGTGCCATGACTCCGCCAACTCGGTATGCGGGAGCAATGACTCCACAAGGCCGGGGGGAGTTTAGGCCTAGGAGAGGTAAGAGCCTTGACTCGCGATGCTCAAGTGCCCCCCTTAGACGTGCGAGTAGTCCATGAAGCGTAAGGTAAAGCAAAGTCGCTCGAGGGGCAGAGGCGCGCGCTAGGGAGAGAAAAACGCTCTTAAAGCGTGGGTGCGAGACTTAGCTTCTCGAGGTTTTCGCTCTGTGAAGGCTTTTCGCCTGGCGAGGTTTCCCACTTGAGGGGTCGCTCCTGGGGAGGCTCTTTGCCTGGCGAGGTTGCCCACTTAAGGGGTCGCTCCTGGGGAGGCTCTTTGCCTGGCGAGGTTGCCCACTTGAGGGGTCGCTCACGGATGCCCCTTCAGGCTCGCGGGGGGATTCTTCCCTACAGGTATCAGAGGGGCGAACCCAAACGCTGGAACACGGATCAAGGGATCGTGTGCGATTATAGGTCCCCTCAGGCGTTCCTTGCGAGGAGAGTAAGTACCAAGGTCCTTTGTAGAGATGGCGTGTTTGTGGGGTAATGCCCTCCAGCCAGAGCTCGCACTCTTGGATTTTGCAGTGCCGCTGGTGTGTCATTTGAGGCATTGGCACCGTACTCAGCCCCCGCTCGCGAGGTACGCATGTGGAGAGATATAAGCGCACACTTCAACAATAGTAATGCGTAAATAAAAACCCCCCAAAAACGTTTTTTAAGCGGCGCCGAAGCGCTAAGTTCACTTAGGAACGAGATTGAGTCATTATGCTTGGGGTTGCCAAGTTAATGCGCTGACCATGTCGAGGCATGGGGACCACCTGTTGGTGGCAGAGACTCTCAACGGCCTGAGGTGGCTCGTTTTAATTGAGAGCTCGGAGGGTTTTCCCTCAAGTGAAGCCTTTGGGGCTTTGAAGGTTTAAGCCGTTGGCGTTTTAACCTCCAGAGACAGGAATGCTTGGAGGTTGAGCCGTAAGCTGCCTCTTCCGCTAGGAGTCTCGACGTGACAATGATCACGTGCGTGGCAATGACCACGGTTGCGTTTGTTCCCTTAGGAGACAAAGCATGTGTTTGAGGTTTAAGCCTTTTGGCGTTTTAACCTCTAGAGACGACATTGCTTGGAGGTTGAGCCGTAAGCTGCCTCTTCCGCTTTGTCTTCTCGACGTGACAATGATCACGGGTGTGGCAATGACCACTTTGGCATTTGTTCCTTTAGGAGACAAAGCTATGTTTTTGGAGGTTTAAGCCTTTCGGCGTTTTAACCTCTAGAGACGAAAAATGCTTAGAGGTTGAGCCGTTGGCTGCCTCGTCCGCTTGACGTCTCGACGTGACAATGATCACGGGCGTGACAATAATCACTTTTTTTTACTTGTTCCTTGCGGATACAAAGGTTTGCGAGGTTTAAGCCTTGATCTTTTAACCTTGAGGGACAAAAAGGTGCTTGGAGGTTGAGCCGTGGGCCGCCTCTTTCGCTAAATGCCCTGACGTGATGATGATCACGGGTAGAACTTGCGCAGATGCATGATGTTCCATGGGTTCTTGACGGGGACGCCGTCTTCCGTCTCGAGGCAAGCTGCGCCAGGCCTGGCGATGTGGGTGACCCTGTAGGGAGCTTCCCACATCGGGGACAGCTTGTGGAGGCCTTCCCTGGAGAGGATTCGCCTGAGGACGAGATCGCCTGCCTCCAGGGTGCGCGAGCACACATTGCGGCTGTGGTAGCGCCTCAGGAACTGCTGGTACTTGGCCGCCCGTAGGGCGGCACGGCGTCTTAGCCCTTCAAGGAGCAGCAGGTCGTCGTTGTGGAGGTCCTCTTGCTGGTCCTCATTAAAGGCAAGGACCCGTGGGGACCCATGCTTCATCTCTGTGGGGAGGACTGCTTCGGCTCCATAGACGAGTGCGAACGGCGTTTCCGCGGTGGGCTTGGGTGGCGTGGTACGGATGGACCAGAGCACCGAGGGTAGCTCGTTGATCCATCCCTTGCCGTGGCCCTTGAGGACATCGAAGGTCCTGGTCTTTAAGCCTTTGAGGACCTCTACGTTTGCGCGCTCGGCCTGTCTGTTGCTTTGCGGATGGGCGACTGAGGCGAAGCAGAGCTTGATGCCCATTTTCTGGCAGTAGGCTCTGAAGATGCCGCTTGTGAATTGCGAGCCATTGTCGGTGATGATGCGGTTAGGCACTCCGAAGCGGCAGACCAGGCCTCTGATGAATTTCACCGCCGCGCCTGCTGTGATAGTGCGCGTCGCCTCCACTTCAGGCCATTTTGTGAACTTGTCAATGGCCACGAACAGGTAGCGATATCCACCTTGCGCCGTTGGGAAATGTCCCAGGATGTCCAATGTAGTGCCCTTGCTTAAGATAGCAATGGCACTTATGACTAGTGCGGAAGACTTGGATCACATAAGTCTCGCAATTTCCAATAAGATGTAATATCACAGTACAATGTCATAATCTATTACAATACGAGACGAATGATCCAAAAACAAATAATCCTGACAATTTTGCATAGCTGAAAACGCTAGCTGAATCAATAGTTCACACTTTATTTCAGAGTTCAAACGCAAAACAAAAGATAGCATGGAGCTACAACATCTCCATGAAGCCACTGGCAGATCATGTTGGTTGTAGCTCGAAGGCGACCCCCTTACTTCCCATTTGGACATTCTGCAAGTTTTAGTTGCAGCCCAGCTATAAAGGGTCAGCACAATTGAATTGTGGTGGCAAGTGACTTTGATTTCTAATATTCTACTAAGCTATATCTATATGCTTATTTGGCTGGTGGAGCTCAAGGCTATTGCGTAAAGCAAGTTTTCTCCTACTTTTGATAAACAATTTTCTTAAATCAATATCTTCTCTTTCAGAGACATCTCGAGACAAGTCCATGTCTCCTACCCATGTTCACCCAACAAAGTTTTATTAAGAAATTGGGATGAAGAGATTTTCAGAAGACAACCTTGTGTACTTACTCAAATTGTCCGATGCCGGGGACACGGCTAAGATCTTAGGTTTTAACTCTCGAGAGTGTGTGCACTTTCACCATTAGACTCAATCAACCCAAACTATCCTCTACACTCATTTAGTGAGAAGGAAAAGGAGAAGATTAAGACGAGACTTTTCAGAAGTTGCTTTCCCATGATCATACTAAGAGATTACCACCGTCCTATCAACTCTACCACCATCAATCTCTTGACCCAGGTCCACATCAACTTACTCGATCAAGACAGAGCCCATATTGACCAATGGTTGCACGATAAGCAACTAAACTCAGTGTAAACTTAAATCTCATAGCACTGGGTGGCCTACCACAAGTGAGCAACTCAGGTTAACACCGCATATCATGGCCCCAAGTAAGTGGAAACTATCTTGGGCGAAGACAACCATGAAACTTGGCCCTGAGAAGCCACTCAACTTGAAACCTCCTCGATCGACCAAATCCACCCAGGCGTTAAATTAATTTAGTGGAAATTTTCATTTATCACATCAACCATAAAAACAATCATTTTTGCAGCAGGTACTTTCACTAAATTATAATAGGGGTCTAACTGGAATTTCTAAGGGGTAACCTAACAGGTTTGCATAGCATACTACAAATCTCCCAGAAACCTATCATGCATACTAGTTTTGCAAATACTGCTTAAAACACTAGGTATGCAATAGAATAAAATAGTAGGAGTTTTATGAAGTCACTTGCCTTGGTAGCAGGAGGAGCAAGCACAACAAGAATAACAATCACACGCAAGTCCTTCCTCTCCTTCACAATCTAGCAAGTGCGATACATAGAAATAAATACCCACACAATATCACACAATACCAAACATAAAAAATGTATGCATGCATGATATGCCATGAATATAACTAGACACTCTTATCAATTATTTATATCTTCTGTTATTAAATGCATGAGATGCGATTCTAGGAGTTTATTATTTTACTTATCAATCAATTAATAGAAACAGTATAACAAAACTTGAATTCTATAACTACAACTTGTATTGTTTTATGAAAGTTTTCAAATAAGACTCATATTAATATTTCTGAACAGAGGGCAATAACCTAACTCTAAAACAATTAAGTTTATTTGAGAAACATTTTTATTATTTAAGTTATGGATTTAATTGCTGAATTACTCCTCGGATAATTTCATGAATTACAATTTATCAAAAGGAAAAACAAATTATGTAGAAATAATCTACATTAGCAGGGCTATCCGTGGATATAAAATTTATCAAATTTGAACTTATAGATCAAAAGTTATGAATTTTCTAAGTTTTCCATGTATTCTGTTTTATTTATAAATTTCCTGCGAAAAAGAAATAAATGGGGCTACGTGGCGCGATCCTATTGGACGAAAACGGTTCGCGCGGATCGCGGGCGCACGCCGTCCGATCTAAATAAAATTGGACGCACGGAAACGTTCCGATCTAGATCCGTTGGATCTAGATCCAGCGGCTTATAACGCACGACCGAACCGAGCGACGCGCGGGTCGCCGGAGCGCTCGCCGGCGATGGCGCCCGCGGCGGCGGCGCGTCGGCTTCGGCGTTCCCGACGTTATACGAAGCCCCGGGAGGAGCGGTTCTTACAAAAAATGAAGCGGAGGAGGAGGCGAGGTCGATGGCGCGGCGGCGGCCTCGGTGTCCTTCTCCTTTCCTCGTCGGAGTCGTGGACGGCGGCGGCGGTCTCGGGTCGAGGATGGATACGGCGCTCGGCTGCGAAATAAAACACGCGAGGGGGCTAAACGTGTGCGCAAGGAGATGGGGAAGTGAGGGGAAGAAAGCGGGGGCGCTCGAGGTGCTCGATTTTACCGAAATCGTGCAAAATGCCTGGCGGCAATGGCGGCGGCGGCGGTCTCGATTCCGAGCAGCCCGGCGGCGGAGTGGTAGGGTTTGGGGGGGATTTCGGAGGCGGCTTCGAGGTGAATAAATAGGAGGGAGCACGGGAGCTAATCGCGGCGGAAAACGGCTCGGAAACGGCTCGGTCGCGGACTCCATCTCCGGCGCGATCTCCGGATGGAGGTTGAAGAAGGCTGATAGGTGGGGCCCACCTGTCAGCGAGAGAGAAGAGAGAGGCGCGCGTCGGAGCGGGCTGATGGGCTGCTAGCTCATACGCGCGCGGCAGATAGCGCCCGGGCCGGCCCGAAAACCATTTCTTTTTAAAATAAAAAAAAACAAAACATTTTTTCAAATCTGATTTACCAAATGATTTTTAAACCTATTCAAAACATTTCAGAAAAAATCATAAAAATATATTTTGGAAAGGTTATTTAAATTAGAAATTTTTAATAATAAACTTGCCCATTAAATAATTTGGAAAATTATATTTATTAAGTAAGTTTAAATAAACACTTAATGGGATTAAACATTATTTAAACTCATAATTGAAATTTATTTAGTACTTAAGTGATTAAATGTTAAGCCTATATGATGAATGATGTATGAATGCAAAGTTTTAAATTTTTGCAAAATTGGGATGTTACATCCAGCCCCAGACCGCAAACGGCCACGAGAGCGGAATGGTTTGTAGCCCCAGCGCTGGTAGGTGGATTTGCTTGGCGTGGATTTGGCAGGCTTCACAGGCTTGAATGATGTCCGTTGCATATTGAAGCGCTTGAGGCCAGTAGAAGCCGCTCCTGCAGACTTTCCCTGCGATGGTGCGGGCGCACGAATGGTGGCCGCATTCCCTGCTGTGGATGTCCTTAATCAGCAGTTTTCCTTCTTCAGGAGGGACGCACTTGAGCGCGATGCCATTTGGGCACTTGCGGTAGAGATTTCCTTTAAGGATTTGGTACGATTTTGCTTGGCGGGCAATTCGCTCCGCTTCAACATCTTCCGCGGGAAGGATCCCTTTGTGGAGGTAGTCTTTGATCTCGTCGATCCATCCTGCCTCTTGGTATACCGCTGTGAGCAACAGACGCTCCCCTGTGGGGGGCCCGCAGCCTGGAGCTCCGCTTGCAGGTGGTGGCGGGAGCGCTTCGTCTGTGCTTGCGGGCAGGGCCTCTAGGGGCTGCTTTATGGATGCCTTGACGAGCCTTTCTTCAAAGACACCTGGCAGCTGGGCTTGCCTCTTTGATGCGCGCTTGGCGATGTCATCAGCCTCTTGGTTTTCCTTTCTTGGGATATGCATGAGCTCCATTCCCCTGAAGTTCTTCTCCAGCCTACGGACCTCTTCAAGGTATGCGGCTATGTGGTCGTCCTTGGCCTTGTAGCTTTTGTTGGAGAAGTTGACGAACAGCTGGGAGTCACCCTTGATGAGTGTATGCTTGACGCCTAGGGCGATTGCGGCGCGTAGGCCAGCAAGCAGCCCTTCATACTCGGCGATGTTGTTGGATATCTTGTCGATTCCGAAGCACAGCTGAACTGCGTAATACAACTTGTCGCATTTGGGTGAGGTCAGGACTACACCTGCCCCACCTTGGCGACAAGCGAAAGCTCCGTCGAACTTCATGGTCCAGTAGCTGGGCATTGCGGCTCCAGAGGACTCGTGGTCTTTTTCCCAGGGCTCTTCAGGGGTTGGATTAGTCTATTCGGCGACGAAGTCTGCCAGCGCTCTTCCTTTGATTACCCTTGTGGTATCGAAGCACAAATTGAATGGCTGTAGCTCGATGTTCCATCCTGCGACACGATCTGTTGCATTTGGGTTGCGCAGAATTTGCTCCAGGGGGAAAGAGGTTACCACCATGATGGGGTGCCCCTGGAAGTAGTGTCGCAGCTTTCTTGAGGCGATGAGGAGTGCGAGGAGAAGCTTCTGCTGCATCGGGTACCGCTCGCGAGCATCCCGCAGTACTGTGCTGACGAAGTAAACTGGATGCTCGACGAGAGTAGTTCCTGTTTCCTTGGCGTCTTTTTCCTGAGGAGGCCCAGCTTGGCCGTCGATAGGGTTGGCTTCAAGGGTTTTGTCGTGGGCCTCGAGGGTTTTGGCCTCGAGGGATGTGGCCTCGAGGGACTTGGCCTCGAGGGACGTGGCCTCGAGGGACATGGCCTCGAGGGACGTGGCTTCGAGGGACGTGGCCTCGAGGGATGTGGCCTCAAGGGACTTGGCCTCGAGGGACGTGGCCTCAAGGGACTTGGCCTCGAGGGACTTGGCCTCGAGGGACGTGGCTTCGAGGGACGTGGCCTCGAGGGACGTGGCCTCGAGGGACTTGGCCTCGAGGGACGTGGCTTCGAGGGACGTGGCCTCGAGGGACGTGGCCTCGAGGGACTTGTCCTCGAGGGACGTGGCCTCGAGGGACTTGGCCTCGAGGGACGTGGCTTCGAGGGACGTGGCCTCGAGGGACGTGGCCTCGAGGGACTTGTCCTCGAGGGACGTGGCCTCGCAGCGCTCCTCCTGGGCCTCGAGTGTGTTAACCTCTTGAGGCTCCTCAGTCCCTTCGGCATGAACCTCTTGCAGAAGTTGACTCGGGGCGGTCCCCTCTTGAGGCTTTGGTCCTGGCGGGGGCCTTGTGAGGACTGCCCTTTCGTCGAGCTCTTTATTAGGAGGCTTTTTCTTTGGAGTGGTTGCACTCTTCTTGTGAAGTACAGACTCCTCTCTTTCCGCCACAAGGACATCACTGGCTGTTTGTGGAGTAGCTGACAAGTACAGCTTCAGGTGCTCGCCAAGCCTTGGGGCGACCAATACAGGTGGGCTGGCCAAGTACTTCTTCAAGTCCTCAAATGCTTTTTCAGCTTCAGGAGTCCACTTGAAAGTGCCCGTTCTTTTCGTGATCTTGAAAAACGGCAGGGCCCTTTCGCCGAACTTGGAGAGGAATCGACTCAAGCTGGCCATGCAGCCTGACAGGCGTTGCATGTCCTTGAGCCTGCGTGGAGGTTGCATGCCTTCTATGGCCTTGATTTTGTCTGGGTTCGCCTCTATGCCCCGATGAGACACAAGGAAACCCAGCAATTTGCCTGAAGGTACTCCAAAGACGCACTTGGTGGCGTTGAGCTTGATGTTCACCTTGCACAGGCTGGCGAAGGTTTCTTCCAGGTCTCCGAGAAGAGTATTTCCTTCTCGCGACTTCAGGACGATGTCATCGACATACGCTTCAGTGTTTTGCCCCATTTTCCCGCCAAGGGCTATCCTCATTAACCTCTGGAAAGTGGCTCCGGCATTTTTAGGCCGAAGGGCATGGAGACGTAGCAATACACAACGCATGGCGTGAGGAAAGCCGTCTTCTCCTCATCCTCTTTAGCCATCTTAATCTGGTGACAACCAGAGAAGGCATCGAGGAAGCAGAGGAGGTCGCAGCCTGCCGTGGAGTCCACGATCTGGTCAATTCTGGGCATGGGATAAGGGTCTTTGGGGCAGGCCTTGTTTACATAGTGTAGTCGATGCAGAGGCGGCCTCCGCCGGCGGGTTTTGGGACAACCACGCCGTTGGAGAGCCAAGGGGGGTGCGCGACTTCGCGGACGACTTTTGCCACTTTGAGCTTCTCGACCTCCTTGACGATGAATGCTTGCTTCTCGGGGGCTTGCTTTCTTACTTTTTGCTTGACGGGGCGCACATTTGGGCACACGGCCAAGTGGTGCTCGATCACCTCCCTCGGTACACCAGACATATCTGACGGTGTCCATGCGAACATGTCAGAGTTTGCCTGGAGGAAGGCGACGAGTGCACTTTCCTATTTGGGAGGCAGCGCGGCGCCAATGGTGACGCTAGCCCCCGAGCCTTCAGCCCCCGAGCTCCCTGAGCTCAGAGAGATCTTCTTGGTAGCAGCTGCCTCCTGGGAGAACAACTGCTTCTTCTTCTTGGGCCTCTCTAGAGGCTCTTGGTCCTTGTCTGCGGGGAAGGCCATGGCGGCGGTCTTGTAGGCTGTCTCAACAGCGCGCGTAGCGTCCAGGCCATGCCCACGTATGGTGATCGTGCCGGTGCTGCCGGGGATCTTGACCATGTTGTACGCATGGTGCGTGACGGCCATGAACTTCGCGAGTGCGGGGTAGCCGAGGATGGCGTTGTACGGCAGGCCGATGTGCGCAACATCGAAGTCGATGTGCTCAGTGCGGTAATTTTCCTCGCTCCCGAAAGTGACGGCAAGCCTGACCTGGCCTAGAGGCTCGATCGAGCCGCTGGTAACCCCCGTGAAGGGCCTCGAGGGCATAAGCCGCTCGTAGGGCACTTGAAGCGATTCGAACGTATCTATGGAGATAACATTCAGGCCTGCTGTGCCATCGATGAGCGTCTTGGAGACAGCCACATTGTCGATGGTGGGGTGCAGACCAGCGGGAGGGTTCCAACAGTCTTGGTGGACTTGGGGTGGTCCTGAGCGTCGAAGGCGATGGTGTACTGTGACCACTTGAGGGGCCTGGAGGTTTCCGTGCTTGGGAGGGCGGCGTTGAGCTCGCAGGCGAACTGCTTGAACTGGTTGTTCGACTTCGGCGCCTGCGCCCCCCCGAGGATGCAGGCAATGGCGCCCCTCGGGGCTTGGTAGCCGCCGTCTTCCTCGTCAGGGAGGTTTCCGTTCTTTTCTGCGGCGTTGGCTCGATTTCCAGCTGGTTTCTGGTAGCCGCCCTTGCATCCGCTCCCGCGGTAGACACGGCCTCGACCGCGGCTGCCGCCGTCTTCTGCTTGCTCGTGCTCCTTGCTCAACCTTTTGAGGTCGTAGCAAGACTCCGTAGAGTGTCCGCGCCTGTTGTGGTAGATGCAGAAGGGGCGGTGATCATCTTTCCTCTCTCGAGCCTCGGGGGAGTCCCTGCGGGTGCCTTTTGCGTCAGGCTCTTCCGCGAGAACTGCGGTGGCCTTGCGCTTGGGCTCCTCCTTCTTCTTCTGGCTCTTGGACCCCTCAGCATGTTCGTCCCCTCTCGAGGACATTTTCACGAAGAGGAGTCCCTCTTCAGCCTTGGCGCACATGTCCGCCATGTCGAACAGCTTGACCACAGAGGTGAGCTTGTCTTGGATTGCCAGTTTCTCGAGCATCCTGCTGTTTGTGACGCCTTCGCGGAAAGCGGCGATGACTTAAGTGTCGGGGATGTTCGGGATCTTGTTGCGCACCTGGCTGAAGCGCTGGATGTACTTGCGGAGCGTTTCATCCTTCCTCTGCACCACAACGTGCAGATCGTTGTGGGTGAGTGCGCGCTCGTACGTCCCCTTAAAGTTGGAGACGAACTGCTTGCAGAGCTCCTCCCAGGAGTTCACAGAGTCCTCCGGGAGGTTCAGGAGCCACGACAGCGCAGAGTCACGTAGAGCGTGGGAGAACCAGTTGACCATGACCTTGTCGTCTCCCCCTGCAGCTTGGATGGAGGTGGTGTAGAGCTATAGGAACTCGACGGGGTTGCTGGAGCCGTCGTAGCCCTCGGGAAGAGCCGGTATGAACTTCTGCGGCCAGACCACGCGACGCAGAGAGCGAGTGAACGCCATGCAACCAAAGGTGTACGTAGCGACCCCGTGCTGAAGTGCGCCGTGGTTCTGCTGTCCCGCCTGGCCGAGCTCCTCCACGAGCCTTTTCTGGCGGTCTCGCTGGAGCTCCATCCCCACACCAGCGTCGGGCGTGGCGCGCTGCACGATTAAGCAATCGTGCAGCAAGGCCGCGTGCGAAGCAGCCCTTTGCGCTGCAGCCGGTGCAGGCCCCGGAGGTGGCGGAGGCGCATTTGTTGCGACCGTACCCGCGAGAGAGGGGTGCACGTTGGACTGCGACGGAGCGGGGCGCGTCGTGGCGATGCCGACGAGGTGGTTGAGGCGTCGGAGCCACTGCTCGTGGGCCTCAGCGGTGGGCTGGTAGCGGAGCAGCTCCTGCGCCATGAGCAGCGTGGTGTGGGGCGCAGGGTCTGTCCTCCCCGGGCCTGAGCCGCTCGGGCGTTGCGTCGGGTGCGACGACTGCGCGTCCTCCTGGTGCTCGGCGTCGTGCTCCGGTGCTTCCGCGTGAGGGCCAGAAGGGACATGCTCCTCATGGCGGGGTCGGCCCCGCCGTGCGCGGGTGGTCGCGGCACCTGGGGGCGCGCGTGCTCCCGCGGGCGCACGCCGGTTGACTCGAGCGGTGCGGGTGGCGCGCGTGTTCACCATGGCGCGGAGATGAACTTGAAGGTTGTTGACGCGCCTCAATCCCCTACCTGGCGCGCCAAATGTCGGGTTATGACTCCCAGGAATCGGGGTAGTCACTTCCTGAAGTGTAGTTCGAGAGGGGATTGAACGTGGAGGTCTAAACCCTTAAGTGGCTCCGCGACGTTGCTCGCCGGACCCGAAGAAGACGCACACCCGACCAAGGAAGACACCGTCCTTTACCCAGGTTCACGGCCCTCGTGAGGAGGTAAGACCGCTACTCCTGCCTGTCTGTATTATATGTGGGAGGTTACAGTATAATTGAGGTTGCCAGAAGCCCCCTCGAGGCAGTTCTTGCCTGGGGAGGGAAGCGATGATCTTCTTCCTCCTCCAGCCAGCCGCTAACCTAACCAGAGTTGCTAGGGTTTACAAGGGAGTTTTGCACGCAAAGGGCCGACCCTTGCTACGATGGATGTCATCTCTCTTTTATAGGCGCCTCGGGCCTTCTCCTTCGGCTTGGCCTTCAAGGTGGCTCCCACTCGCCAGCGGCGGGGCGGAGCACGAGTCCACCGTGCTCCATTTGTCCATGGACTCGGTCCATTGTTGATAAAGGTGGCGCCGTAGCCGACCGGCGGCCGACCGCGCGGTACTATCCGCAGAGCGGGCAGTCTCTGAGGTGGAGCCCGCGATGACGATCTCTGTTGGAGGGTTGCACCGTCCACCTGCTCTATCGTCAGAGTGGAAGGTCCTCACAGCTGTGCAGCAGGCGGAGCAGCTTTGTTGACCGCTTTTTCGCCAGGGACAGCGACGGGGGTGTGAGCGCCACTGCACGAGCGTGGCAGAGGTCACGTGCGCTCTGCCGGGCTTCCTTGGCGACGACGTTTCCCTTCAGGCCTGAGGGGAGATTCCTGTCGGACTTCCCTCAGGCGGGTTGGTTCCTCGGGGGGAGGATCCCCTGAGGCGAGGGGTCCCTTGAGGCCCTCGCTTCCTCTTCAGGTCCTCGAGAGGGGAATCGCCTCTCGAGGGTCCCGCCAGGTGGTGCCGCCTGGTCCTTAGTCGTTTTGTCCGTCTGGCCCGCGAGCGAGGCCTGGGGGGAATGGGCTCTTGATACCCCAGTTCCCACTAGGCCGACACATGACTAGTTCAAAACTTAGTCACTACTCCGAGTACTTGCTTAGCTAAAACATTCATAACATGTATATCATATATACACCATCATCATTGATGACTTCCGGCGATCTATTTCATTTTCTTGATACTTCCACCGTAATCAAGAACTCTGAAGGTGAACGATTCCCCTTGCATGACATAGTCTATCACAGAGGATTTGCACTTGGCAACGATATCTGTCATCCAGTTATTGAGCTGAGTGAGGCGTCTCAATGTTCATTAAGTATGAACATATGTCATTAAGTATGACCGCCACGTGCTCCCTCAATGTGTGTATTCTCTTCCATCTTGGTTGAGAAGACAATCAGTCAACGTACTGATAAACTTCATCAACCCAACGTTTGGGGTACCCCGAGTTTAGCGACCATATCATATGTTCGCGATCTAAAAAACTCGTACCCACCGTTGGTTCTCTATGGCAGAGATCATAGCATGCACTGGACTATGATGATATCATCCGCACAAAATTTGATAATCCAAATTATCCTTTGTTAGCGGAATCTCCGGATTTATCTCCTAGCGGGTATTGTATCACAAAGAGCTAACGGTTTAAACTAGGAGTATCCTCATGCTAAAGTATAAAACTATGAAGTTTGGACCCAACCTTTTAAGTTTCACAATCGCAGGAATGCGCCTAATTTGAAAAGATGCTATCACAATGGTTAATATCTACAAAGGTTTGCAAAACAGACTCTGTTCATTATATTCTGAGTTCTAGTATTTTAGAAAATAACTATCCGAACTCCCACTCAAACGAACATCCCTCCTGGCCGTTTAAGCGATTACACGAGCCCCATCCATTGCACCACCCCTCATCATCAGAGCCAGCGGCACAACTTCAAGAGTAGAAAAAAGTCCGCCACACCAATTTGGTGACTCGTGCTCGACCTTTCGGTCTCCCTGTTCCGAGGCCATATTTCTGAATATGCTAGGCTCGCCACCAAAAACCTCCACGCTGACGCTTGTGCAACATGGCTTACACCCACCGTATGTGAACGACGAGATGTCTGACACCCGATCATCACGGCCTGCCTCATAACGTAGAACTTTCTTGGTGGTGCGCGTTGGAGGGAGAACACTAGTGGTATTTTGAAGGGATCATCTTATATAGCTACCGCCGTGTAACTAATATATACTATATATACAATTACACAATATAAGATGCACACAAAACATCAAATGTAATGCAATGTGATATAGTCCATTGCGCCATGGTCTTCTTGGCATCCGCAGTTTATAAACAATTTAAGAAACCTACCTTGACCATATCACATAGCCCCTGCAAAATAAAGTTAGACGCTTCTACTTTATCTTTTGCATATTTTACGTGGCTTGGGGCTTTCGTAAATAGTACCGCTTCATACCTATGAACCTTATGACCACAACAACGATCCAATAATTGCATGTTTAAGCATCCCTTTCGGGCCCTCCATTGAAAATGCAAGACCAACTAAAGAGAGAGAAACAGTCACCCGCCAACCACAAATACGGACAAGGCGTATGTCAGTAGTGGAACCAGTCTCGCGTAAGCGTACGCGTAAAGTCTGTCCGGGCCGCTTCATCAACTCGATGCCGCTGGAATCACAAGTGCACGCTAGAGGGTAGCAAATAACAGGAACGGTGCCCCCGTGCAGAACACGGGTTCTAACAGCGTACAACTATATCTACGATAGATCGGCTCTGATACCACTGAAGGGGATCGTGTGCAGAAAACAAAAAAATTCCTAGCAACGATATCCTTAAACTAGCCAAGATCTACACTATGCAGTTATAATAGTATGGCTGAGATCGGAATACATACCCTCGTAGACCGAATAGCGGGGATTACGCTCCCGCATAAGCGTTGACGACGAAGACGACGTAGCCGACCTCTAGGTCGCGGAGAACTCGGCGCGACAAAGACGACGAAGATGACCCCGAGGTCGGGTGGAGGAAGTAGGCCTCCGAGTACCGCTAGCGCAGCACCTCGCAGGGCGTCACACACATACGGTGGAGACGACGGCCTCCGAAGCTCCAGTCCAGGACGAGCAGCGGAAGACTTGGACCGGAACACCAGCAGCGCGCCAACGGCCTATGGTGGAAGAGATCCCCCTCCTCTACTCGGCGCGACTCCGACAAAGGGAATCACGAGATTGAGAGAGAATTAGGGAATTAATTGGTGAATTAAAAGGCCAGGGGTGCCCCTCTATATAAAGGCTTCCGGGGGGAGCCAGCCTTGCCAGCCAGGCAATGTTGGACTATCCCCACATGCCTGGTGCGGCTCAAGGAGGTGTGCCGGCCCTAGTGGGCCCCTTGTGGCCCACTAGGGGCTGGCCGAACCAGCCCCCCTCCCCTGGGGGGAAGCTTCCCCCCCTCATGGGCCTTCTTTCCACTAGAAGGCCCATTTAGGGAAATCTGCCTTTAAAAAATTCGAAAATAAATATATAAAATCATATTTAATCATTAATTACACTAATTAATATTAAACATATTATATATAATTTATTCTAGCTCCGAAAACTATTTCGTCGCTGCCCGATCTCCATCGGACCATTCCCGGGACGTTCCCGGTGATCTCTTTCCTTTCCGGTTGTCTTGTCGAAACCCCTTAAGTGTGTTACCCTAGCGGTTTGATATAATAACAGGTATGATCAAGACTCCTCTATGATCAATGACTAACTCGTAGGACTGGACCCCATGAATTAATCCCTGTGATATAACGAATGACTTTCATCTATCAAACCTGGACGTCTAGTGTTAAACCCTTTGTCATGGCGATACTTAGCGCGTCCGAGCATCATTCTCAGATATCTCCATACCTAGCATGATCTCGTTACCGACATCGCGATCTTCTACTCGTCTATGATATTATGTCAGCTGGTGACCTAGTCACATGTTCGCAAACTCATTTGACATAATCTCACCGAGTGGGCACTAGAGTATCTATCCGGCTATGCGGACTGACAAATCCCGATGTTGACCCCTCGTCTCAACTACCCCCTTCCGATACCCAAAAGTATCACCTATCATTGTCACACTATATAAGTTATGATGTTTGGTGCGATCAAAGTATCTTCTAGGGATAACAATAAGAGTTGATCTCACGGTCTTAAGGCGTAATGACTATGTCCTATAAATACTGGGTATGTCCATCACATCGTTACACCTAACGATATGACTTCCATTGCCGACCGGCGCCATGCCCTATGATCGGAAAACCTCGATCATCGATCGCGCAATGAAACTAGTCTTAGTAGAGGCTACTAGGGACCTGGTTGTTTATCTACCACACCTGTATTAATGTTTTCGCTTAATACAGTTATAGCATGGTATAAAACATATAATGAACGATTGGGATATTGCCAATAAACTATGTTTATTAAGTGCCTCTAGGGCATATTCCCTTCACTTATAACGATCATACTAACATGCGATCATAGAGAATTTATTCAAATGGTAGATTTAGAGGGAGAGTGTCTATGGCTATCACAACAATTTGTCTGCCATTATCAACACGCAATGTCGCCTCATCCTTTCAAGCTACTCAAGCAGTAAACCTGGTTTTCATAAAACATGACTAGTTCAAAAACTTAGTCACTACGGCGAGTACTTGCTTAGCTAAAACATTCATAACATGTATATCATATATACACCATCATCATCGATGACTTCTGGCGATCTGTTTCATCTTCTTGATACTTCCAACGTAATCAAGAACCATGAAGGTGAACGATTCCCCTTGCATGACATAGTCTATGATAGAGTATTTGCACTTGGCAACGACGTCTGTCATCCAGTGATCGAGCTGAGCGAGGCGTCTCAATATTCATCAAGTATGAACATATGTCATAAAGTATGACTGCCACGTGCTCCTTCAATGTGTGTATTCTCTTCCACCTTGGTTGAGAAGACAATCAGTCAACGTACTGATAAACTTTATGAACCCAACTTTAGGGGTACCCCGAGTTTAGCGACCATCTCATATGTTCGCGATCTAATAACTCGTACCCACCGTTGGTTCTCTATGGCAGAGATCACAGAATACACTGGACTATGATGATATCATCGGCACAAAACCTGATTATCCAAATTATCATTTGTTAGCGGAATCTCCGGGTTTATCTCCTAGGGGGTATTGTATCACAAAGAGCTAACAGTTTAAACAAGGAGTATCCTCAAGCTAAAGTATAAAACTATGAAGTTTGGACCCAATCTTTTAAGTTTCTCAATTGCAGGAATGCGCCTAATTTTTAAAGATGCTATTACATTGGTTAATATCATTAGAAAATAACAATCCGAACTCCTACTCAAACAAACATCCCTCCTGGTCGTTTAAGCGATTACACGACCCCCATCCATTGCACAACCTCTCATCGTCAGAGTCGGCAACACAACTTCAACGGTAGACAATTGTCAATCACAACAACTCTATGACTCATTATCGACCTTTTGGTCTCCGTGTTCCGAGGCCATATCTGCATATGCTATGTTCGCCACTATAACCTCCACGCAACGCTTGTGCAACATGGCTTACACCCACTGTATGCGAACGATGATATGTCTGACACCTGATCGTCACGGCCTGCCTCATAACGTAGAACTTTCTTGGTGGTGCTCATGGAGGAAGAACACTAGTGGTATTATGAAGGGATCATCTTATATATAACTACCGCCGCGAAACTAATATATATATAATCACACAATATAAGATGCACACAAAACATCAAATGTAATGCCACATGATATGGTCCATGGGCCATGGTCTTCTTGGCACCCGCAGTTCATAAACAATTTAATAAACCTATCTTGACCATATTACATAGCCCCTGCAAAATAAAGTTAGACGCTTCTACTTTATCTTTTGCATATTTTACGTGGCTTGGGGCTGTCGTAAATAGAACCGTTTCATACCTACGAACCTTATGACCACAACAACGATCCAATAATTACATGTTTAAGCATCCCTTTCGGGCCCTCCATTGAAAATGCAAAGAAAACTAAAGAGAGAGAAACATACACCCGCCAGCCACAGATACGGTACAAGCCGTATGTAAGTAGTGGAACCAGTCTCGCGTAAGCGTACGCGTAAAGTCGGTCCGGGCCGCTTCATCAACTCGATGCCGCTGGAATCACAAGTGCACGCTAGAGGGTAGCAAATAACAGGAACGGTGCCCCTGTGCAGAACACGGGTTCTAACAGCGTACAACTATATCAACGATAGATAGGCTCTGATACCACTGAAGGGGATCGTGTGTGCATATTTTTTTCCTAGCAACGATATCCTTAAACTAGCCAAGATCTATACTATGCAGATATAGAAGTACGTCGGAGATCGGAATACATACCCTCGTAGACCGAATAGCAGGGATTACGCTCCCGCACAAGCGTTGACGACGAAGACGACGTAGCCGACCTCTAGGTCACGAAGAACTCGGCGCGACGATGACGACGAAGATGACCTCGAGGTCGGGTGGAGGAAGTAGGTCTCCAAACAACTCCGACAAAGGTAATCACGAGATCGAGAGAGAATTGAGGAATTAATTGGTGAATTACAAGGCCAGGGGTGCCCTTTCATAGGCTCCCGGGGGAGCCAACCTTGCTAGCCTGGCAATGTGGGACTAACCCCCATTGCCCGGTGTCGCTCTAATAGATGCGCCGGCCCTAGGTGGGCCCCATTTGGCCCACCTATGTAACATCCCAACATTTTATAATGTTTAAAAATCACTAAAATTTAAAACTTTTGCTTCTGATTAAAATAAAACACTAAATGCACAAGAAAATCAACTATAAAAGACCTCAAGCATTTTCAAAAGGTTGTTTCAAGTTTAACCTCAATATGTAATTGACAAATGTTTTACAAAATTTCAAACAATTGCCTTGCAATAAAAAGTTTTTTATAAGTATTTGATTTCAACCACTTAGCCATAGCTATTCATAAATTAAAATAATATTCACAAGTGTCCTTTTGAACTATTTGCCAAATGGTTTTCATTCCTTTACCTAAGTTCAAAATATAGTTTTGGAAATTATAAGTCCATAGTTTATATCTGTAAAACTTCATAGATTTTATAACTAATGATTTATTCCAATAGGCATTTCAATAACTTAAATTATTTTTTTACCAATTTGCAATACATAAAATGATTTCATGAATATATTCAAAATAAGCAATGAATTAAATCTAGAACATATTCCAAAGTTTCTATGAAGTTTCAAATGAATTATTTTAATATCAAATATAATGGTGCAAAAATTATCTTGAATTAAAAATGAATACATTATATTTCCCTTTTCATTTTTTTATATAGTTGTGTTATAATATTTAATATTATACTAAAGCCAAAAATGAATTTAGTTTTTGAAAATGAGTTTAAATAACTTAAATTCAAACATATTTGAATATGGGTATTTTACAAATTTTATTTAGCCAAAAGAAAATTTAATTAAGATATAATTTAAAATTTGACATTTAGTGTCAAATTTGTATTAAACCAATATTTCAAAATTATTAATTTTAAAAAGTTTTCAAAACATACCCACTAATGTTTTAAAGCATATATATGAATTTTACAAATTTATAGAAATTAATTTGACATCATTTGGACACTAAAATCAAAGATATTAATAAAATGAAAAATCAGAAAAAGAAAAAGAAAAATCGCTGACGTCATGCTGACGTCTCCCTTTCTTCCTCCTCCGGCCGAGAAATCCGCCCCCGAATCCCTTTCCAAATCCGAGCGCAATTAGCGCGATTTTTTCCCCGTTTCGTCTCTATATAATCCCCACTCCCTCCTCCGTATTTCCCCTCTCCTCCCTCTTTGTTTCACGCCGCCAGGCCGTCGTACGAGCTCGCCGGAGTTCATCTCCTTTGCCGCCATATTTCTTCCGTCCCCGACGAGGTAAGCTACCCCAAGACCCGAGACTCCGTCCACTCCACTCGTCGTGTCCGTGCGCAACCCCCTGATTTTTCCCGTGAGTTTTCATGCGTCAGATCGTCGAGTTCGTGCTCGACCCGAGGGTCGCCGCCGCAACCACCACTCCGGCCTCGTTCCTGCGCGTCACGGCGACGAGGAAACACATCGCCATTGCCTCCATCTGCTTCGTCGTGCTGCGCCGCTTCCGGAGCTGCTCTCAGCGCGTCCGGGGAGACACTACATCGCCAGGGCCGTCCTCGCCGAGCGCAGCGCCGTCGTCGTCTCTGTCTCCGGCGACCAAAAGCGCCGCCCGATGAGCTTCTTCTCCCAGAGCCGTCCGATCTGAAATCAACGCACGAGATTAAATCTTAAAACCCAACCGGTACGATTCATCTGTGGCCGTCAGATCTAGATTTGACAATCCAGACTGCTTCACTTATCCACGTCAGCGATCCAGTCAGCTGCCACGTCGTTGCCTCGTCAGCGTCCAATCAGCGCTGTCCTGGAAATGAATTTCTCGATTTAATTTAATTTTACACTTTTGCAGAAACACCCCTGCCACTTAGAATGTTATAACTTTTTACTCACATATCCAAATTCAAATATTTTTATATATTTGGAAAGCCCTTGACATGTAGAATATTTTAGATCTGTTGGAATTCAAATTTGACTTAGTTTAAAATATTCAAATTTCAAATGGTGATTTGAGTATTTTTGTAATAACTTTAAATCTATAAATTCAAAAATTACAAATAAAATTGTTTTAGAAACTTTAGAATATGTGTTATATTATGCCACTGTTATAAAATATTTTTGAATATTATTTTGATGATTTAATAGTTGTATGTTTAAATTGAATAATTTTGACATAACTCTTGATAGAAAAATCCTTTTTGAATAAATCCAATTGATATAAATTTATTTAAATTTCCTCTATCTATTAATACTAATTACAAAATTTTGTTATAAAAATTTAGTCACATACAACTCTAATACTATATTTGATCCTTTTATTTTATTTTCCTATAATAGAAATTAATTAAATTACAATTATAACTTTATGCATATTTTATAAATATCACCAAAATTAAGTATGATGTTTCTTGTGATTAAAAAGTGCATTGCATTGCATGCATAACATATTTTTTTATAGTTATACTTCTTATAGGAAAACTCCTCCCTTATTTTCTCTAAGTTAGGATTATTTTCAAACTTAGTATTTTGGTAAAAGTGCTATGCACTAGACACTTAGGATTTTCAACATGGAGCTAGAAGGACAATTAAGGACTTAGGCAAAACAAGACTTCAGAAGTATCTTCAAGGAGTAGAAGCACTTAGAAGAAAATCAAGAAGAAGTTATGAAGACCAACCAGCTATATTTTCTAAGTCTTGCTTCTTCTATCTCTCTTTTCTCCTTTCTTCTCTTAGCCCTTATGATGACTAAGTTATATTTAAGACCAACCTGGAGGCTATCAACACCATCAAGTCTTCAAAGCCATCAGGTCTACAAAATTTTAATGAAGTAATGACATCAAGAAGAAAAGGAGGCAAGGAGAAGATTTTACATTCTTCTTTCTATCTTTTCCCTCTTTCCTAATCTTGTCTTTCACTTTAGACTTAAACAATTCTTGATCATAATATTATCATCTTTGAAGTTTGTTGGATCCTAGCGGCATAGTGAGATGAAGCGGCCTGGAGACTAACCTTACATGTCCATGTACATGAGACCTGTTCCACAATTTAAGTGGCTGGCCCGGTGTCTGTCTCTCTCACTATAGTGAATATCCAATTTACAAAGAGTTGATAATAATTGTAGATCACCTTAAAGTATAAACTTAGTATTTTCTCCAAGAACCTTGCACATCATGGCTAAGACATTTGAGTGCTTATTCAAGATAATTTATAACAAAGTTATTTTGTCCAACTTCTGACCTTAGTCCTTAGTCATTTTTGACCAACACATTTCCTTGCATCAACTTTAAGATTTTCATGGCATGACATGCATCTCTAGTCCTTAGAAATAATTTGCATATCATGCATGACATGTTTTCCTTAGAAGTTTATGAAACTTGTTGGTTCATTATGTATGCTTATATGTGTTGTGTTGTTTTGTTTTATGATTGTTGTATTGTTGTTTGTTTATATTGTTTAGACTGAACGGAGAGTTCCGAGTATCGTTGAAAAGAGTTTGTGAACAACAAAAACATTCAAAGGCAAGTGGCACACCTCATAAACTTCCTATTATTTTCTATATGCATTACTTAGTGTATTTTTATATAAGCATGTGTAGGATAGTATTGCTATACTAAACCTGTGTAGAAATCCCTTACTCCTGTGTCTAGGTTCCTATGCAATAATTAGTAGAATTATTGATGCTATGCAAATGTTGTTTTGTGAAAAATCTAAATTCTACTAAGTTAAGAATGAAACACCTGGGTGGTAAAAGGTTGTATGGAGTCGAGTTGAGTGGCTACTCAGGCCCATGTCTATGGTTCCTGGAGTACGTGCACTTGTGAACGGCCACCCAGGAACAGAGGAATCTGAAGAACTCCGAGTGACGATTACTTCCAGTGCAGCCATTGCCAATGGGCTCTAGTTGATCAATTATGTTGCATGGATTCTCTTCGGCTTGACAAGCAGATGTAGAGGGTGTTAGGTGGAACGGGTCAAGCCAGAGTGGGAGGGAAAATGCTTCTGAAAGATCTCGTCTCATTCTTCTCCTTTTCTTATTCATTATAAGTGTGTAAAGGAAAGTTTGGGTTGAATGGGTATAATGGTGAACATGCACAACCTCTCCAGAGTGTAAAATAAAGTACTTAGCCGTGTCCTCGATACTGACAATTTGAGCAGCTGATCACGGACGTCAACGGAGGATTCCACCATTCCAACTTCAGAAATAAAACTTGATGGTGAACAAGGGTAGAATGAGATCGTGGTTATCATACCACGAATGTCTCGAATAGAATAAAAGTGTTTTCCAAAGAGTTAGGAAAAACTGGCTTTATGCAAAATAGCCTTGAACTCCACCAGCCAAATATGCATATAGTTAATAGAGTTATTCCTCTAAGTGTCCACCATAGTGTCACTTGCCAGACTCCATTTTTAATGGAATCTGACCCACGTTGTTGCAATATTTTTCTTATTGCACATTGTTCAGATGACGAGTGAGGTTTCGTTTAAAGGTTTCGAGTCTACAACCAACATGTTTTTCGCCTGTGGCAACATGAAGTTGTTGGAGACTCACTGCTATTGTATTTCCGTTGTCTACTATTTCAAAGCTAGCTTTATGCTATGCAACTTGTATTGAATATTTTGTAAGTCTGGATCATCGATGTAATAAAATTGATACTTTGTTGTGATATTACATCGTAAACTGTGTGTGCAAACGAATCGATCCAGAGATTTGCACTATACACAGGTATCTGCCTTATTTAAAGTGCAGGTACGCTACAACCTAGGCCGGCCATCCACCCCCCACCGAATCCCCTTCTTGGCCTTCTTTCGACCAGAAGGCCCATTTAGGGAAATCAGGCTAAATAAATTCGAAAATAAATATATAAAATCATATTTAAAAATTAATTACACTAATTAATATCAAACGTATTATATATAATTTATTCTAGCTCCGAAAACTATTTCGTCGCTGCCCGATCTCCATCGGACCATTCCCGGGACGTTCCCGGTGATCTCTTTCCTTTCCAGTTGTCTTGTCGAAACCCCTTAAGTGTGTTACCCTAGCGGTTCAATATAATAACATACATGATCGAGACTCCTCTCCGATCAATGACTAACTCATAGGCCTGGACCCCATGAATTAATCCCTGTGATGTAACGAATGACTTTCATCTATAAAACCTGGACGTCTAGTCTTAAACCCTTTGTCATGGCGATACTTAGCGTGTCCGAGCGTCGTTCTTAAATATCTCCATATCTAGCGGACCTCGTTACCGACATCGCTATCTTCTACTCGTCTATGATATTATGTCAGCTAGTGACCTAGTCACATGTTTCCAACTCATTTGACATAATCTCACCGAGTGGGCCCTAGAGTATCTATCCGGCTATACAGACTGACAAATCCCGTTGTTGACCACTCGTCTCAACTATCCCCTTTCGATACCCAAAAGTATCACCGTATTGTCATACTAATTAAGATACGACGTTTGGTGCAATCAAAGCATCTTCCAGGAATAACAATAAGAGTTGGTCTCACAGTCTTAAGGTGTAATGACTATGTCCTATAAATACTGGGTATGTCCATCACATCGTTCAACCAACGACATGACTTCCATTGCCGACCGGCGCCATGCCCTATGATCGGAAAACCTCGATCATCAATCGCGCAATGAAACTAATCTTAGTAGAGGCTATTATGGACCTGGTTGTTTTATCTACCACACCTGTTTTAATGTTTTCGCTTAATACAATTATAGCATGGTATAAAACATATAATGAACAATTGGGATATTGCCAATAAACTATGTTTATTAAGTGCCTCTAGGGCATATTCCCTTCATGATGACCAAACGTTCTTGAGGACAGACGGGATCTCTGTCTAGTGCTTTCGCTTCACATTGATGAATAATCTTTAGTGTTTAGATAAGTCTTGTGTGGGTGAACCTATGCTAATGCACCGCCCTTCCTAGGACTAATACATACTTATGATTATACCCCTTGCTAGAATCCACAAATACAAGAAAGTAATTAAGATAAATCTAACCATAGCCTTAAACTTTGAGATCCTGCGATCCCTCACGCATCGGAATACCAACAGCGGTTTAGGTTTCTGTCACTCCGGCAACCCCACAAATGATAACCGAGTACACGATGTATTCCCCTAGGCCCATAAAGGTGAAGTGTCATGTAGTCGACGTTCACATGACACCACTAGAAGAATGGCACCACAACTTAAATATCAAAACATCAAATATTAATCAACATAGTTCACTACTAATATCTAGACTTCTCCCATGTCCTCAAGAACACAACGAACTACTCACAACACAACATAATGAACATGATCATAGGTGATATAATGATGGATAACAATCTGAATATAAACCCTAGTTCAACGGTTTCACTCAATAGCATCAATAACAAGAGTAATCAACACCGGGAGAGTTTCCCCTATCAAATACATAGAGTTTAGACCTAGATGTTACAGCGGGAACGGAGTGGATGGATGGATATGACGGCGTCGGCAGTGGAGATGGTGGTGTTGGCGATGGTGATGGAGTGCAGCTCGATGACGGTGACGATGGCGATGATTTCCCCCCTCCGGAAGGGAATTTCCGCGGCGGCAACGCAGCCTGCCGGAGAGCTTTTCTCTCTCTATCTTCTCCGCCTCGTGGTGGAGGCGGAGATGGTTTCTATACAACCTAATAATTCTAGGTCTTGGGGGGGGGGGACAAATACGTGAAAGGGTGCGCCAAGTGGTGGGGCAGGGGGGCCTCACCACCTGCTCGCGCGACCAGATGGGCTGCCGCGCCATGGTGACGAGGGCCCCCTAAGGCCCACCCCAGGCTCCTCTTTTGGCCTCCTTCGTGTAATAATTCAGAAATAATTCCCAGTTATCCACTTTGTTCTTTTGGTCTTCGCAAATATTGTATCTGGACGGTGCTTTTTCCAGCAGAATTCAGGCTCCGGAGTTCCATTCCCCAATGATCATCAGTCATGCAAAATAGGTGAAATAACATAAGTATCATCTCCAAATATGATATATATCAATGAATAGCAGTAAATTATGAAATGAAATAGTAATGCAAAATGGACATATCAACTCCCCCCAAGCTTAGACCTCGCTTGGCCCCAAGCGAAAGTTGAACTCAGTAAACATGACCACATGTTTCTGGAGTGAAGTGTCGATATAAAATATACGGATAATAAGCATCACATGTATAATTGTACAAGTCATCTTAGATATTAACTCCGTTCATGTATAAATCAACTTGTAACAAGTAGTGGTAAACCAAAGTAAAGTACATAGAGAAAACCATAGTTGGTGTTGGCAAACTTAGTCCTTGGTCAGAGAACAATGAGCAATTGAGCTTAGTTTATAAAACAGCCCTCTTTATAGGTTGATAGCTCCAAAAATCAAATTCATTAGATACTAATACGTCTCCAACGTATCCATAATTTCTTGTGTTCCATGCTATGTTATATCATGTTATTACATGTTTATATGCATTTTCTAGGACTAACCTATTAACAAGATGCCATAGTGCCAGTTCATTGTTTTCTACTGTTTTGGTTTCAGAAAAGCTCTTAAGGAAATATCCGCCAAATTGGAAGCGAGCCAACCAGTATTTATTTTTGGAATATTTGCAACCAGAAGAACCGAAGACGAGACGAAGACGGACCCCGAGGGGCCTACACCGCCTCGTGGCGCGGGCCCCATGCTTGCCGCGCCGGGAGGTGGTGTGGCGCCCTGACCTAAAAACGCTGGACGGTTAGACGATTTTTCCTCCACGGGTCCGAAACACGGCCGCCATCGCCGTCAAGATTCGGGGGACAGAAGTCTCTGTTCCGGCACCCTGCCGGGACGGGGAATTGCCCCCGGAGCCATCTCCATCGACTCCACCGCCGTCTCCATCGCTGTTGCCGACTCCTATGTTGAGGAGTGAGTAGTTCTCCCCCGGGGCTGCAGGATCTACGGAAGCGATGTGGTTTATCTCTTTCTCCCATGATGTGATCTTGCATGTGATCATGAGCTTTGTAATCTAGTTGAATATGTGATGCTACTCTTTGTCTATTATGCACTCTAGAGGTAACTTTTTATGAACTCTGGGGTTATTCACATGTGTAATGGTGACAGTGTGTGCACAATGTGTGATTCCCTTTATGAAATTGTTGGCGTTGGTTTACTCTGACTTGAGGGTGCTCTTATAGCCCTATACATTGAATGGTGTTTGGTATCCAACATGAGAGTGTTTGAGAGTAGTGTTTATTTATTTAACTTTGATGTCATTGTTGAGAATGTCAACTGGTGATAGTAGGATCCCTAGGACTTGTTTCTAAGCATTAAAACACCGTTTCCAACAAGTTCTGCTACATGTTTTCTTGCTGTCATTTTTATTACAGATTGCAATTATTACTTATAATCATCCATATTAGTTGTATTTCACTATCTCTTCGCATTACTAGTGCACCTATACATCTGACAAGTGTATTGGGTTTGTTGGGGACACAAGAGACTTCTCGTATCTTAATTGCAGGGTTGTTCGAGTGGGTTATCTTTGACCTCTACCTCCCTTAGTTCGATATACAATGGGTGATTCACTTAAGGGAAACTTGTTGCTGTTCTACAAACCTCTGCTCTTCGAGGCCCAACACTGTCTACAAGAATAGAAGCGTGCGTAGACATCAAGCTATTTTCAGGCGCCGTTGCCGGGGAGGTGAGCGCTTGAAGGTATCTCCTTTAGATTCTGCAGTTATTACTTTTTGTTTCTTGTTTTCATTGTCACTAGTTAGGCTAATGGAAAACAACAACAAAATTAGAAATCTTTATGAAATTTATATTGCATTAGGACATGACACTTTTGAAGAGAAAATTAAAAAACCTATGGAAGTTTGTTTGCATAATAGTGGTAGTAATGTTATTAGTATAAATTCTTTGGACACTATTATTGCTAAGGCTGTGGCAAAACCGAAGCTTGGGGAAGCTAGTTTAAACAAAAATAATCGTTTTTGCTCCTCAGCTTTGGAGGAATTATTTAGCCTTGATAATGTTTTACGTCCAATATGTGATAATTCTAATGATGCTTGTGATATTCTTAAGCCACCTGAAGAAATAGTGACATTTAAAATACCTAAGAAAATTATTGAACGTGTTATGAATAACCGTTATGTAGGGGATGGAACTGTCCATCCTGGTGATCATTTGCTATTTTTACATGAATTATGCGAGTTGTTCAAGTGTGCAGGTATTTCAATGGACAAAATTAAGAAGAAAATATTTTCTATATCACTTGGTGGAAGAGCTGCGAGTTGGTATAAATTGTTGAAGGATAGCCACCATCTTGAATGGGAGGAGGTTGTATCTCTCTTTTATTTTAAATTTTATCCTCCAAGTGAGATTCACAAAGATCGTAATTTTATATATAATTTCTGGCCTCTTGTAGGAGAAAGCATTGCTCAAGCCTGGGGAAGGATGAAAACATTAATACTCAAATGTCCTAACCATGAGCTTCCTGATAATATAACTATTAATAATTTTTATGCAAGGCTTTCAGGACATTGCAAGGATTATCTAGATGCTTGTTCGGAGGGCTCTTTCACAAGTAAGAAGGTTGAAGCTAGATGGGATCTCCTTGAAACCATTGAAACAATGCTGAAAATTGGGAGAATGACAAAGGTAAAGAACCAGGTATGAACTATGAATATAATTACATTAAGTCTTGTGTTGAAACTGCTGGTTTTCAAGAGCTTAGTGCTAAATATGGTCTTGATTCTCATATTATTGTTGATTATATTAGAACCTTTGCTTCTAATATTAATGTTCCTAAAGAAAATTGGGATGTGTATCATGAACCTTTCAAAGACACTTGTATGGAAAATGAAATTGTTGTTAATGATTGCAATAAACATGCTCAAACTTCTGAAAATACTATTTCTTATAGTCATGTTAATTTTTGTGAAATACATAGACCTTGTGGAATTAATCAAATTGAAGATGAATATTGTATCCATCATAGGAATGAAAATACTAGAGGTTGGTATACAATTTTAAGAGATCTTGGTAACACGATTTGTGCCACGTATCCTTTTATTTGTGAACTTTGCTATGAAAAAGGTCATTTCGAATTTTAATGTTCAGGTTCTCATAAAAATATTGCATGAAACTTTTGTGATAACATGATCACCTCTAAACAATATGATGAACTTACATTATTTTTGGGATGTGAAGAGATATCAAGAAAAACTTCTTTGTTAAATATGAGTGATATTGATATGAATGATTTGTTGCATGGATGTTATCTCTATTGTGTTAATAATTTCCATGCTAACACGTACATACAAAATATTATAAAAGATGAGACTTTACCAAAGTATGATAGGACTAATATGTGTTTTCATCTTATTAATGAAAGAGAGGAATCCTCCCAAGTTTCTTCCATTGTTTCTAATACTAAACCAGATTATGTGGAGAAGCTTCCTTTCAAGCCTCTCCCTCCTAAAGAGGAAAAGAAGAAGAAAAAGGGAACGAGGAAGAAGAAGAGGAGTAAAAGGAGAGATGAAACAGTATCTACTCCCAAACGTGTTGCTCATGTTACTATTTATACTTATAATTCTGAATTCGATGATTCTGAACTTGATGATGCACCTATGCATGTTATTTATATTAGTGATCATGATTGGGATAAGCACACTTCTTTTGATATTGAAGATCTTTGGGATGATAATTCTGAAAATGATGATGTTAATAATTGTTGCACTATTAATACTATTCATGTTCCTTCCCATGATAATATAGAGAGCTCTGAGCTCCGGGATGCGGTGTTTTAAAATCCTTTTGCTAATAATGATTATATATTTGATACATCCCCTTCTATTAAAAATGATGACATGTTTGCAAATGAACTGTAGCGTACCTGCACTTAAAATAAGGCAGATACCTGTGTATAGTGCAAATCCCTGGATCGATTCATTTGCACACACAGTTTACGATGTAATATCACAACAAAGCGTCAATTTTATTACATCGACGATCCAGACTTACAAAATATTTGATACAAGTTGCATAGCATAAAGCTAGCATTGAAAAAGTACACAGCGGAAATACAATAGCAGTGAGTCTCTATGACTTTCATGCTGCAACAGGCGAAAACATGTTGGTTGTAGACTCGAAACCCTTAAACGAAACCTCACTCGTCATCTGATTAACCTGTAACAAATAAAATTTTGCAACAGAGTGGGTCAGATTCCATTAAAAATGGAGTCTGGCAAGTGACACTATGGTGGACACTTAAGGGAATAACTCTAAAGCCTATATGCATATTTGGCTGGTGGAGTTCAAGGCTAATTTGCATAAAGCCAATTTTTCCTACTCTATTGAAAACACTTTTCTTGAAATCAAGACGAGTATGGCATGAAAACCATAAATCTCATCTTCCCTTGTTCACCCATCAAGTTTTATTTCTGAAGTTGGAATGGTGGAATCCTCCGTTGACGTCCGTGATCAGCTGCTCAAATTGTCCGTACCGGGGACACGGCTAAGTACTTAGTTTTACACTCTGCAGAGGTTGTGCACGTTCACCATTGTACCCATTCAACCCAAGGTATCCTTTACACACCATTTGTGATAAGGAAAGGAGAGAATGAGACGAGATCTTTCAGAAGCATTTTCCCTCCCACTCTGGCTTGACCCGTTCCACCTAACATCCCCCTACATCTGCTTGTCAAGCCGGAGAGAGTCCATGCAACATAATTGATCAAGCTAGAGCCCATATGGCAATGGCTGCACTGGAAGCAATCGTCACTCCGAGTTCTTCAGATTCCTCTGTTCCTGGGTGGCCATTCACAAGTGTACATACTCCAGGAACCATAGACATGGACCTGAGTAGCCACTCAACATAAACCATACAACCACTTACCACCCAGGTGTTTCTTTCTTAACTTAGTAGAATTTAGATTTTCACAAAACAACATTTGCATAGCATCAATAATTCTACTAAGTATTGCATAGGAACCTAGACACAGGAATAAGGTATTCTACACAGGTTTAGCATAGCAATACTATCCTACTCATGCATATAAAATACACTAAGTAATGCATATAGAAATAATAGGAAGTTTATGAGGTGTGCCACTTGCCTTTGAATGTTGTCGTTGTTCACAACTCCTTTCAACGATACTCGGGACTCTCCGTTCAATCTAACAGTATAGACAAGCAACAATACAACAATCAACAGCAAGCACAACTCCACAATGCATACAAACACATACTAGATGAATAAATAAGTTTTATAAAACTTTCTAAGGAAAATATGTTTATGCATGATGTGCAAAATATTCCTAAGGGCTAGAAATGCCTTTTTCATGCCATGGAAATCTTTTAAGTTTATGCAAGGCAATTAGGTTGGTCCAAAAGGACTAAGGGATAAGGTCATAAGTTGAATAAAATATTTGTTTTATATCATCTTGAATAAGCACTCTAGTGGCTTAGTTTTGATGTGCAAAATACTTAGAGAAAATACTAGCTCTATTCTTCGAGGTGATCAACAATTATTATCAACTCTTTGTAAATTGGATATTCACTAAAGTGAGAGAGACAGACACCCGGCCAGCCACTTAAATTGTGGAACAGGTCTCATGTACGTGGACATGTAAGGTTTGTTTCCAGGCCGCTTCATCCCACTATGCCGCTAGGATCCAACAAACTTCAAAGATGATAACATCATGATCAAAATTTATTTAAGTCTAAAAGACAAGATTAGGAAAGAGGGAAAAGATAGAAAGAAAGATGTAGTTGTCCTCCAGGTTTCATCTCCAGACTTGTGACTTTCTTCTGGATGATGTCTTGATTGATCTCTTGGTAGTCTTGATGAATCTTCAGACTTGATGATTCTTGTATCCTCGAGGCTGGTCTTGGATTTACTTAGTCTTCATGAAGTCTAACAGAAGAAGGAGGGAGAAAGAAGAAAGAGGGAGAAAGACTTAGAAAATATTTCTGGTTGGTCTTCATGAACTCCTTCTTGATCTTTCTTCTAAGTGCTTCCACTCCTTGGAGATTCTTCTGGAGTCTCGTTTGGCTAAGTCCTTCATTGGTCTTCCAGCTCCATATTGAAAATTACTAAGTGTCTAAGTGTAGCACATCACAAAAATGCTAAGTTGAAATTATTTCTAACTTAGAGAAAACTAATGAAGAGGGGTTTTCCTATGAGAATTATATCTACAAAATACAATATGCTATGAATGAAATGAAGTTTTTAATCACAAGAAACATAAAAATAACTTTTGTGATTTCTTTATATATATGCATGAATTTATAAATGTAATTTAATTAATTTCTAATTTTGGAAAATATAATAAAAGGAATAATTATAAGATTAAAGTTTTCTATGATTAAATTTTTATAATATAATTTAATAAATAGTGTTAATAGACAGGGGTATTTTAATTAAATTTATAGAAATTTACTTTAATCAAAAATAATATTTTTATTAATAGTTATGTTGAAAATAGTCAAACCATTCAAATTAAATATATAACTATGAATTCATTCAAAAATTACTCAAAAATATTTTATAGCAGTGGCATTAATTTACAAATATTATAAAGTTTCTAAAACAATTTTATTTGCAATTTTTGGATTTATAGATTTAAAGTTATTACAAATATACTCAAATTCACCATTTGAAATTTGAATATTTTATACTAAGTCAAAATTGAATTTTGGCAGATCCACAATATTCTACATGTCGAGGGCTTTCCAAATATATAAAGTTTGTTAAATTTGGATAAGTGGTTAAAAAGTTGTGACAGATCTAAGTGGCAGGGGTGTTTCTGTAAAACTGCCAATTAAATTTAATTAAGAAAATCATTTTCCACGTGGCAGCTGACTGGGCAGTGACGTGGCTAAGTCACAGATCTGGGCCGTCAGATCTCGACCTGGCGGTCCAGTTCTATTCGTACCGGTTCGTTAATAAGATCTAATCTGGTGCGTTGGAAGGAGATCGGACGGCTCACATTGCATGGACCAGAAGGTGGCGGCGCGGTGGCTGCCGGTGACGAAGGAGACGGTGGCGCGGCCTCGGGCTTGGACGAACACGACGCTCCGGTGGTCCTCTTCGCTCAGGGAGTTGACGCCGGAGTTCAGCGCGGCGCGGCGAGCTCCGTGGGGTGGTCGGCGTCGAGCTGCGCAGCCGAGAGAGGAGGAAGGGCACGGGTGGAGGCGCGGTTTTCATCGGCGACCTTCGGTCGATTCCTCCTTGACGTGCTGCTGCGAAAACGAAGAAGGGAGAGAATGAGAAGGTGCGCGTCGACACGGGGAAGAGAATGGGTGGGGTCTCGGGGCTTACGGCAGCCTACCTCGCCGGGGATGGAAGAATTACGGTGGCGGACCGGCGGAGCTCCGGCGAGCTTTTTGAGCGGCCTGGCGGCGTTATTTTGATGGGAAGGAGGGGGAAAACACGGAGGAGAGCGTGGGGAATTTATAGGCATCCTCCGTTAGGGTTTTCATCGCTTAAATCGCGCGAATCGAACGAACAAAGGAAGGTGCAAATCGGGCGAAAATCCCGGCTGGAGGTTGACGATGATGACGTCAGCGATGACGTCATCCAGGTAATTATTTTTCTGTTTTTATTTGTTTAATTCATATCTTTTGATTTAAATATCCAAATGATGTCAAATTTTTTAAAAATTTGTAAAAATAATATCTTGCTGTTAAACCAGTTGTGGGTATGTTTTGATCACTTTTTAAAAATAATAATTTAGAAATATTGATTAAATGTGAAATTGACACTTTATGTTTAATTTAAAACTAGGGTTTAATTAATTTTAATTTTGGCTAAATAAATTATATGAAATACCCATATTCAATTATGTTTGAATTTAAGTTATTTAGACACATTTTCATAAACATGCATCTTTATTTTGGTTTAATAGAAGCTTAATATAATATAAATAATTTTTAAAGTAATAGGAAATATAATGGATTCTAATGCTAATTAAATTTTATTTTGTGTAACATTATATTTTATATTAAGATAAATCATTTGAAACTTCATAAACACCCTTGGAAAAGATTTTAGATTTAATTCTTTTCTTATATAGAAATATATTCATGCAAATCATTTTATGTTTTGAAAATAAATGAAAATCTTTTAAGCTAATGAAATGTTTATTTGGATAAACCATTTATAAACTATATGAATTTATTAGAGTTATAAACTATAGGGTGTAATTTCAACACTAAGTTTTGAACTAGTTGAAACAATGAAAATCTATTTGACAAATAGATCATGTTTTAAATAGTTTAAAAAGAACACTTGTAAATATTATTTTAATTTATGAATAGCTATGGCTAAGTGGTTGGATTCAAATACTTATAAAGAAACTAATTTATTACAATAAAATGGTTTGAAGTTTGTAAAACATTTTTCAAATGAGCTGTTGAGGTTTTAAGATATACAATGGATAATAAAATGTTTAACTTGAAACAGCTTTTGAATATAATGTTAAACTAAGATATTTGAAATATTAAACTCTTTCAATATGTTTGAAGTCTTTTATAGATCAAAAACAAAAGTTTTAAATTTTTGGTGATTTTTGAACATTATAAAATATTGGGATGTTACATGAACACACTTTAGAGGATAACTATTCTATTGCTTATGATGATACTATGCCTCCGGTCTTTGATAATTATAAAGAATACTATGACATGAGTTATAATTACAACTATCCTTTTGAAACTTGTCATAATTATAGAGGAATCACTCAAACCAATCCTTTTAATGTACAACTTGTCTATCATGTTCAAGTTCTTTATGATGATCCTCCTCCCCTTGTTATTAATGAGAAGAACTTTTCTTATGAGGGAGATAATGATACTTTTATGCATATGGATCATGATAAGAATGTTTAATGTGATGGTTATATTGTGGATTTCATCAACAATGCTACTGAAAGTTATTATGAGAGAGGAAAACACGGGTGTAAAAGCTTTCAAGTTACTAAAATACCTCTCTTTATGTTGAAAGTTTTGAAATTTCATTTGTTTCATGTTGCTATGATAGTTTCTTTATGTTTCAATAATTTATTCTATCACAAGACTCCTTTACATAGGAAGTGGGTTAGACTTAAATGTGTTTGATGTTTACCTCTTGATGCTCTCCTATATTTTTCAACTCTCATCTTTATGAGAGCATCATATGAATCTCTGTGCCTAGCTCAAAGGCGTTAAACAAAAGCGCTTATGGGAGACAACTCACTTTTATTTTCTGTTATTTTATTTTGTTTTGCTTATTTCAAGGAACATGCCTACCTCTGTAGCAATTCCTTTATATCTTATTTTTATTGCAATGTTCTATCAAGTTTAGCCTCTAGTCGAAAGTTGATATTAAATTCAATTCCTGTGCTGAAACAGATTTATGTTGTCCACCGTAAAATTCATATCTCCCTACTGGAACGTTAGAAACATCTTCCCTTTTTTGTACGCAATCCTCAGATGTATACGCAACTTTCATTAGTTTTGAGTTTTCCGATCTGAGCAAGTTAAGTGCCTCGAAAAAATTCGTCTTTACGGACTGTTCTAGTTTTAACAGATTCGATTGGATCTTTTAATCCTATTAAGTATCAGTGGCTGTATCTAATGTCCAGTAGCAATGGTAGAAATTGTGTTCCTACATAATATCATAATTTTTCATGCACTAACCCTCTAATAAAGTTTACTCTAAGTTTGGTGTGGGGGAAGTTTTAAAGAATCAAGAGAGAAGGATGATACAATGTGATCAAGAGGATAGTAACGCCAAAACTTGGGAATTTCCCGGTGGTCCCCCCCCCCCTCCCCCAATATATTTCAAGAAGACTCAAGCGTCAAATCTTGGGATGTCCAAGGCATCCCCTTCTTCATCAACAAACTATCAGGTCCTTTCTAGTGAAACTATATTTTAATTCCGCCACATCTTATGTGCTTATCTTGAAGCGTCTATTTGTTTTTGTTATTTTCATCTATGAATAAATATGGATCCTAGCATTCTTTTGTGTGGGGGAGAGACACGCTCCGCTTTTTCATATGAATACCCATATTCTTCACTTATATTTGTTGAGTATTCATCTTTTGTTATCGTTTGCTCTCTAGCTCTTGTTTTTCATGCATATCTTGTTAGAGTTGTTAGCTTTGTTATGTTATACTCTCATATCTTATTGTTTAATTACTTGGAGAGTTTATCATTTTAAATAAGTTGATTGGTGTTTGGTTGAGAACAGAAAATACTAAATGTGGTAGATGGTATTATTAAATGATACATTAATCTTGTAGATCATTAAATTGTGTCACTTGAATCATTGATGTTGTTTTGAGATATTAATTTGCTTAATGGTAAACATGATGGTCTAGTAAAGTGGAATGATTAAATGGTTGGTCTAGAGAAACTTGAAAACTTCTTCACACTTAAATTTTCAGTTGATTGCATAATGGTATATGACTTCTTTTTGCCTAAGGCAACCGTAATGGCTTTATGTTATGCGCTACTGTCGGGGAAGCCAACGGTGACTTTGTCATTCGCCACGATCCCTATAGGAGTAATTTTCATTATACCTTGCATGATCATATTTTTATTTTGAATATTTTTACTCGTGAGTTCTAAAACTGCGGTTTTCATGGCACTTCCACCACCATATTGCAAGTCTCTTTGGTACTTTGCTTTGCCCTTTCTCACATTGATAGTTGGTGCATTTTTTGCGGGTACATCCAAACTTGTTGGAGATCTTCATCTTGTTCTCCTACACATAAGCCAAATATCTTGCTCAAAACATCCACCATACCTACCGACTACAACATTTGCATAGCTGTTCCGAGATATATTGGCATGCAACATCCATATTACATTACATGACTTGTTGTCATTCATTACTTATTTAGTGCTTTACGTGTTTCTATAAAGCTGATGTGTGGTTTTACCCATGTTACGCTAGAGCAACTGCATAACCTGCTACACTGGCAGAGCCACCATTGTCATATGTATTCTTATGGCACATTCATATTAGTTACTTATATCATCAATATGTTGTTTTATCATCATTAGTGTGTTGTCATATATCATATATCATATTAGGATGCTTGCCCCTAAAAATGAAAAGAGCCATGGAGGCCATCGAAAAGAGAAACAGAAAAAGAAAAAAAGAAAAAACAGAAAAGAAAAGAAAGAAAAGAAATAAAAAGGGGGCAACATTACTATTCTTTATCACACACTTGTGCTTATGTTGCAGCACCATATCATTTATAGTTATCATTTGTGCTCATGTTATAGCACCATATCATTTTTGATCATCATTTGTGCTCATGTTTAGCACCTTTACTCCATATGCGAGAGTTTTCATGTCTTAGTTGCATAACTATGTGGGGAACTTTACACTATAGAACTTGGCTTGTATATTCCAATGATGAGCCTACTCAAAAGTGTTATAGATCTTCGTGAGCAAGCAAGTTGGATGCACGCCCACTAGTTCCATTGGAGAGCTTTCATATACTTATAGCTCATTGTGCATCTGTTGTATGACAGTCACTACTCCTTGTATAACTTCGATTGTATGACTTTCTCTTGTCTAATGATCACCTATAGGTTTGTGAGCCTTTCTTCCGTTGGCCTTCCAAACCTCCGTTAACATTCTCTTAGCCATAACATCCTGGTGCCAGGAACCAACGTTGAACGCTTGCTTGTTTCTTTTGAACAAATAATATATTGATCTTCTACGTGCATATTGCTATTACTTGACTTGACCCTTTCATGAAGTTGTCATGTTTGTTGCAAGCATTAGATGATTATATTGTTGTGCTTGAAGCTTAAATCATCTTTAATATCTACTTTGCACAGTTAATTGCTATCTAGTACTATATCATTGAAAGCTTTGCTTGCTTCACCTACTTGTTTGTTTATTACTCATTTGATATCAATATAAACTACATCCCTTATTCATTTGATTTCACTTTACATGCCTTACAATGAATTACATGATCAAGATTGTGTTAAGCATGTCATTTTAGAAATTATTCTTCTTTTATCGTTCTTGCCTACTCGGGACGAGTAGAACTAAGCTTGGGGGTGTTGATACGTCTCCAACGTATCCATAATTTATTGTGTTCCATGATATGTTATATCATGTTATTACATGTTTTATATGCATTTTATATAGTTTTATGCTTTTTCTGTGACTAACCTATTAACAAGATGCCATAGTGTGAGTTCTCTGTTTTCTGCTGTTTTTGGTTTCAGAAAAGCTCTTAGAAAATATCCGCCAAATTGGAAACGAGCCAAGCAGTATTTATTTTTGGAATATTTGCGAGCAGAAGAACCGAAGACGAGACAAAGACGGACCCCGAGGGGCCCACACCGCCTCGTGGCGCGGGCCCCATGCTGGCCGCGTCGGGAGGTGGTATGGCGCCCTCGGGCGCCCACCGACCTCGGTCTTTCGCTCATAAATATGCTCCTGACCTAAAAACGCTGGACGGTTAGACGATTTTTCCTCCACGGGTCCCGAACGCCGCCGCCATCGCCGTGAAGATTCGAGGGACATAAGTATCTGTTCCGGCACCCTGCCGGGACGGGGAATTGCCCCCGGAGCCATCTCCATCGACTCCACCGCCGTCTACATCGCTGTTGCCGACTCCTATGTTGAGGAGTGAGTAGTTCTCCCTCGGGGCTGCGGTATCTACGGAAGCCATGTGGTTTATCTCTCTCTCTCTCCCATGATGTGATCTTGCATGTGATCATGAGCTTTGTAATCTAGTTGAATATGTGATGCTACTCTTTGTCTATTATGCACTCTATAGGTTACTTTAATATGAACTTCGGGGTTATTCATGTGTGTAATGGTGACAGTGTGTGCACCGTGTGTGATTCCCTTTATGACATTATTGGCGTTGGTTTACTCCGACTTCAAGGTGCTCTTGTAGCCCTACATATTGAATGGTGTTTGTTATCCAACATGAGAGTGTTTGAGAGTAGCGTTTATTTATTTAATTTTGATGTCATTGTTAAGAATGTCCACTGGTGATAGTAGGATCTCTATGCCTTGTTTCTAAGCATTAAAACACCGTTTACAACAAGTTCTGCCACATGTTTGCTTGCTGCCATTTTTTATTACAGATTGCAATTATTACTTATAATCATCCATATTACTTGTATCTTATGCATCCGCTGGATTTATGTATCCCTGCATCCGAAGACTTTCAACCAACAGATCTGAATCGTGCGTCTCAACTCAATCTCACGTGCTTTTGCACTAAAGCGCCCGCTTGCAGATCTTTTGTTATGCAAATCACCCCCTAAACAAGTCAAACTCTATCTTTCATCTCTCTAAAACACACGGCTGGTTATCCTAATGGCGATGGCGACGAGCTCCACAATCTCCAATCGAAATCCAACTGTGCTCGCCGTCATCCGAAGTGATATGCCATTTGATGGTCTCGATGCAATTTCACATGCCTTATTGTAACATCCCAACATTTTGGAATGTTCAAAAATCACTAAAATTTAAAACTTTTCTTTTTATTAAAATGAAATATTAAATACATAAGGAAACCAACTATGAAAGACTTCAAAAGTTTAATATTTCAAATGTCACAGTTTAAAACATTTTATTATCCCATGTAATTCAAAACCTTAAAATATAATTTGACAAAAATGTTACAAACTACAATTCATTTTATTTTAAATGAATTAGTTCTTTATAAGCATTTGAATTAAACCACTTAATTACAAGATTATTCAAAAGGTTATATAATTACTAAATGGTTTTCATCCCTTTAACTAAGTTCAAATTATAGTTTGGAAATTATAAGCCTAGTGTATAACTTTAAAACTTCATAGAATTTAAATTAATGAATTAGCCAAATAAACATTTCAATTGCTTAAAGGAATTTCATCTATTTTTCAAAGCATGAAATGATTAATAGATTCTAAATAAGAATAAAATCAAAACAAAAATCCTTTCCAAAGTTGTTATGAAGTTTCAAATGAATTATCATAATATAGAATATAATGCTGCACAAATTATTTTCAATTAAAAATGAATACCCTATATTTCACATTTCCTAAACATTTTTATATTTTGTCCTTTAATAATATACCAAAATAAAGATGAATGATTTCAGCAAAACAAGTTTAAATAACTTAAAATCAAACATATTGAAATGTGGGTATTTTACAAATTTTATTTAGCCAAAAGAAAATCTAAATAAGATAGAAATTCAAAATTGACTTTAAGTGTCAAATTTGTAATTAAGAAATATTTCAAAATACTAATTTTCAAAAATATTCAAAACATACCCACAACTGGTTTAACAGCAAGATATTATTTTTACAAATTTTTAGAAATTAATTTGACATCATTTGGACATTTAAATCAAAAGATATGAATTAAACAAATAAAAATAGAAAAAGAAAAATTGCTGACGTCATGCTGACGTCAGCCCATCTTCAACCTCCGGCCGAGAAATCCGCATCCGATCTCGATCTCAAATCCGAGCGATTCGTGCGGGATTCGTTACCATGGATGAGCCCATATAAACCCCCGTGTTCTCCTCTGTCTTTTGCCCCAAAACCCTAGCCCAAGGACGCCGCCAGGCCGCCGTACGAGCACGCCGGAGTTCGCCTCCTCCGCCGCCGTCCTCTGCTGTTTCCGGTGAGCCCCGAGCCTCCGAAGCCCTCTCATTCCTCCCCCTCGCTTCCCCATCGTCGTGCGCTCCTCCTCAACCTCTCGTTCGGGTGTTTCGTGCAGTGGGTCGAGCCGCCCGTGCATAGCCGAGGTTGCCGCCGCTCCATCAACTCCGGCCGGTCTCCATCGCCGTTGTAGGACAGGATCGAAGACGCCGCCACCTCCATCGCCCTCCCCGCGACGCGCCGCGCTCGGGGCTGCCCTCCGTTCATCCGGGGAAGTACGGGATCGACCGGAGCGTCCTCGCCCGAGAGCACCGCCGTCGTCCGCTCCAACTCCGGCGAGCTGCGCCGCCCGGTAAGGTCCACGCCCCCAGCACCGTCCGATCTGCGATAAAGGGCTAGGATTAGATCTGTTTAAATCCGAAGCGGTATCCGTTTTGATCCGTTGGATCTGGATCTGACGATCCAGATCGCTCCACTTATCCACGTCAGCACCACGTGGCATGCCCCGTCAGCGCACAGTCAGCGCTGACGTGTATAATCAATTTCGTAATTAAATTTAATCGGCGGTTTTGCAGAAACACCCCTGTCACTTAGATCTCTCACAACTTTTCAACCACAACTCCAAATATAATAATTTTTATATATTTGGAAAGCTCTGGATGTGTAGAATAATTTGGATCTGACAGAATTCAAATTGGACTTAGTATAAAATATTCAAATTTCCAATGGTGAATTTGAGTATATTTGTGATAACTTTAAATCAATAAATCCAAAAATTGCAAATAAATATGTTTTAGAAACTTTGGAATATATGTAAATTTATGCCACTGCTATTAAATATTTTGGAGTAATTTTTGAATGATTTCATAGTTGTGTGTTTAATTTGAATAGTTTGACTAATTTTGAAATAACTTTTAATAGAAACATTATTTTTGATTAAATCCAAGTGCAATAGATTTAATTAAATGCTCTCTGTCTATTAACACAAATTATAACATTTTGTTATAGAAATTTAATCATAGGAAAACTGTAATATTATAATTATTCCTTTTAATTTTATTTTCCAAAACTAGGAATTTATTTAATTCGCATTTATAAATTCATGCATATTTATAAAGAAATCACAAAAGTTATTTTTATGTTTCTTGTGATTTAAAATTTCATTTCATTCATAGCATATTTTTTTCTCATAGAAAAAACCCCTCTTCATTAGTTTTCTCTAAGTTAGGAATTATTTTCAAACTTAGTATTTTGTGAAAAGTGCTATGCACTAGACACTTAGTAGTTTTCAAGATGGAGCTAGAAGACCATGGAAGGACTTAGCCAAAAACAAGACTTCAGAAGTATCTTCAAGAGGCAACACTTAGAAGAAAATCAAGAAGAGGTTCCTGAAGACCAACCAGCAAATATTTTCCAAGTCTTGTTCTCTCTCTCCTTCTTTTCTCTGAAACTTCATGAAGGACTTAGAAGAAAACAGACTCTGGAAGCATCCTCAAGATGTCAAGCACTTAGAAGAAAAGTGAGAAGAAGTTCAAGAAGGCCAACCTCCTTTTATTCTCTAAGTCTTTCTCTCTGTCTTTTCTTTTCTCTGAGACTTCATGAAGACTAAGTAAATCCAAGACTAGCCTCGAGGATACAAGAATCATCAAGTCTGAAGATTATTCAAGTCTACCAAGAATTCAATCAAGACATCATCAAGGAGAATATTACAAGTCTGGAGATGAAGCCTGGAGGACAACTACATCTTTCTTTCTAGCTTTTCCCTCTTACCTAATCTTGTCTTCTAGACTTAAACAAAATTTGATCATGATGTTATCATCTTGATGTTGTTGGATCCTAGCAGCATAGTGGGATGAAGCGGCCTGGAAACAAACCTTACATGTCCACGTACATGAGACCTGTTCCACAATTTAAGTGGCTGGCCGGGTGTCTGTTTCTCTCACTATAGTGAATGTCCAACGTACAAAGAGTTGATAATAATTGTGATCATCTTGAACAAATGACTTAGTATTTTTCTCTAAGTATTTTGCACATCATGGCTAAGCCATGAGAGTGCTGGTTTAAAGAGGATATAAAACAAAGTATTTTTATCCAACTTAAGACCTTAGTTCTTAGTCATTCTTGACCCACCTATTTTCCTTGCATTAACTTAAAAGATTTTTCATGGCATGACATGCACCTCTAGTCCTTAGAAATAACTTGCATATCATGCATGTCATGTTTTCCTTAGAAGTTTAAGAAATCTGTTTGTAAGTGTTGTGTTGTTTTATGATTGTTGTATTGTTGTTTGTTTGTATTGTTTAGACTGAACGGAGAGTCCCGAGTATCGTTGAAAAGAGTTGTGAACAACGACAACATTCAAAGGCAAGTGGCACACCTCATAAACTTCCTATTTTTATGCATTACTTAGTGTATTTTTAAATGCATGTGTTGCTATGCTAAACCTGTGTAGAATCCCTTATACCTGTGTCTAGGTTCCTATGCAATACTTAGTAGAATTATTGTTGCTATGCAAATGTTGTTTTGTGAAAATATAAATTCTACTAAGTTAAGAGTGAAACACCTGGGTGGTAATTGGTCGGATGGTTTATGTTGAGTGGCTACTCGGTCCATTTCTATGGTTCCTAAAGAGTAATGCACACTTGAGAACGGCCACCCAGGAACAGAGGAATCTGAAGGAACTCCAAGTGACGATTGCTTCCAGTGCAGCCACTGCCATATGGGCTCTGGCTTGATCAATTATGTTGCGTGGACTCTCTCCGGCTTGACAAGCAGATGTAGGGGTATGTTAGGTGGAACGGGTCAAGCCAGGTGGGAGGGAAAATGCTTCTGAAAGATCTCGTCTCATTCTCTCCTTTCCTTATCACAAATGGTGTGTAAAGGATACCTTGGGTTGAATGGGTACAATGGTGAACGTGCACAACCTCTGCAGAGTGTAAAACTAAGTACTTAGCCGTGTCCCCGGTTACGGACAATTTTGAGCAGCTGATCAAGGACGGCAACGGAGGATTCCACCATTCCAACTTCAAAAATATAAACTTGATGGGTGAACAAGGGTAGAATGAGACAGTGGATTTCATGCCACGGATGTCTCGAATAGAAGAAAAGTGTTTTCAAAAGAGTAGGAAAAATTGACTTTATGCAAATTAGCCTTGAGCTCCACCAGCCAAATATTCATATAGGTTTTAGAGTTACTGCCTTAAGTGTCCACCATAGTGTCACTTGCCAGACTCCATTTTTAATGGAATCTGACCCACGTTGTTGCAATATTTTTCTTATTGCAGATTTGATCAGATGACGAGTGAGGTTTCGTAAAGGTTTCGAGTCTACAACCAACATGTTTTCGCCTGTGGCAGCATGAAAGTTATAGAGACTCACTGGTATTGTATTTTCCGCTGTGTACTTTGTCAATGCTAGCTTTATGCTATGCAACTTGTATAAATATTTTGTAATTCTGGATCATCGATGTAATAAAATTGACCTTTGTTGTGATATTACATCGTAAACTGTGTGTGCAAATGAATCGATCCAGGGATTTGCACTATACACAGGTATCTGCCTTATTTAAAGTGCAGGTACGCTACAGATGGTATCAGAGCACTGTGTTGCCTGTAGGTTCGAAACCCCTAAGTCTGGATAGAAATAGGTTTGACCATAGGATTGAAAATCTATTTTTCTTCACCTTTCTAAAAACAAATCTTTTCACTATGTCTTTCTCGTATTCTCATCTACTATCAACCTTCTAAAAACCTCTTATCTTTTTCTAGATGACCATGTTCGTGTAGTCTAAGTCTGATTTTGCTGGCTCATATGGAAAAGCTACGATTAATCATGAAGTTCTGCATGTATGGAAGACCACTGAAGAACCAAATTTCGACCAACACATCTAAGATATCCAAGAAAGTTGAACAAGAACTTGAAGCAGTCATGAAGGAGGTAGATTTGACCACCACCAAAAATAGAATGACGATATCGTGTTAGAGTATTGATCATATCAAATTAGCTATATGACAATACTAGATTGTTTGTTTGTTGTGAACCTTGTTGCTTGATGTTTGTTAGATGTTGATTGATTATGTTGGTTGCCTTGTTTTGTTTTCTTGAACTAGGATTCCTCCATAGTACAAATAATTCAACGCATTGCCTTCTAAATCAAACAGATGTCTCACCCCAATACCAACACCAGTGATTTGCATTCAACTATGCGACTACTATTAGAGAACCAGAGTCTGCTGTTGAAGATGATCAATGACCAACTGCCTAAGATTGATCAAAACCATAGTGATTTTGAAGAGAACCTTATGACCAAACCAAAGGCATGCAAGACTTGTGGAGAGATAGGACATACGTCCCAAGAATGCACTGATGAGTGGCCCCATGGTCATACCGAACATCCAGTTAGGGAATGCCCCACAAGTCAGATGTCTTGCTGTTTTTGTGAAGCAACAAATCACGTTCCAACTCAACATCAACTCTACCCCGTGGTGCAAGAAGTCAGTCAGCAAGCCAAAAGGGGGAGACAACAAAATCTCATGAAGCATGTGGAAGTACAAGAAAACAAGGAGGAACACAAAAGAGATACTAGCCATATAACATGTTTTACATGTGGAGAACTAGGACATTATTCATGGGGCTGCAAAGAGAAAAGGACTGGTCAGGATACTGAACCAAATCTTCATCAAAATGAGACTGTGGGTCATACTAAGGTGAAGAATGAGATAAGAGTAAGGTCACTTCCGAAGAAATCCAAAAGTACCTCCAAGTGTTGCTATAAATGTGAAGGAGATCACCTAGCTCGAAATTGTCCCATCAAACGAGACAGGACTTCTTTAATTGAGATAGAATATAGCAAACAAGATTTGGAAAAACTTTTAGCCCTGGAAACATCTAAGAAGAAGAAGAGGAACTTAAGTGACGTAACTTGCTACAAATGTAAAGACAAAGGACATTATGCTGATAAGTGCCCAGTGAAGATGAAGGAGAAATGCCTTACCCGCTCACACAAGAAAATCATCAGTCCCGTGACATGTCGCAAATGCGGAGCAACAGGTGGAAAAAGGATCAATCTCTCCAAGGACCGAGTGGAAAGCGTGAGTGCTAAAAGTTTTCTGTATCCACCACATGCCATTGTATTTTGAACACTTGTACGCTCTACACCAGAGGAATAAACAAGATTTCACAAAGTTTCTAGACTGACCACAAAAATTTCTTTTAAGGGTGGTAGCCACCTAGAGAATTCAAACCCAGTCGCTTAAACACAGAGATCTCAAACTATCTTTCTTTTCATCCTTCTAATCAGAAAAACCATTCACTGTCAAGTTTCAAGTTTCCATGTCAGAAATTTCATTTCTCAAAACATCTCGAGTTATCAGAATCATTCAAGCCTTTGCTTTCTTTTCTAGCCTCTCCGAATCTCGGGGACGAGATTCCTTTTAAGGGTGGTAGTCTGTAACATCCCAACATTTTGGAATGTTCAAAAATCACTAAAATTTAAAACTTTTCTTTTTATTAAAATGAAATATTAAATACATAAGGAAACCAACTATGAAAGACTTCAAAAGTTTAATATTTCAAATGTCACAGTTTAAAACATTTTATTATCCCATGTAATTCAAAACCTTAAAATATAATTTGACAAAAATGTTACAAACTACAATTCATTTTATTTTAAATGAATTAGTTCTTTATAAGCATTTGAATTAAACCACTTAATTACAAGATTATTCAAAAGGTTATATAATTACTAAATGGTTTTCATCCCTTTAACTAAGTTCAAATTATAGTTTGGAAATTATAAGCCTAGTGTATAACTTTAAAACTTCATAGAATTTAAATTAATGAATTAGCCAAATAAACATTTCAATTGCTTAAAGGAATTTCATCTATTTTTCAAAGCATGAAATGATTAATAGATTCTAAATAAGAATAAAATCAAAACAAAAATCCTTTCCAAAGTTGTTATGAAGTTTCAAATGAATTATCATAATATAGAATATAATGCTGCACAAATTATTTTCAATTAAAAATGAATACCCTATATTTCACATTTCCTAAACATTTTTATATTTTGTCCTTTAATAATATACCAAAATAAAGATGAATGATTTCAGCAAAACAAGTTTAAATAACTTAAAATCAAACATATTGAAATGTGGGTATTTTACAAATTTTATTTAGCCAAAAGAAAATCTAAATAAGATAGAAATTCAAAATTGACTTTAAGTGTCAAATTTGTAATTAAGAAATATTTCAAAATACTATTTTTCAAAAATATTCAAAACATACCCACAACTGGTTTAACAGCAAGATATTATTTTTACAAATTTTTAGAAATTAATTTGACATCATTTGGACATTTAAATCAAAAGATATGAATTAAACAAATAAAAATAGAAAAAGAAAAATTGCTGACGTCATGCTGACGTCAGCCCATCTTCAACCTCCGGCCGAGAAATCCGCATCCGATCTCGATCTCAAATCCGAGCGATTCGTGCGGGATTCGTTACCATGGATGAGCCCATATAAACCCCCGTGTTCTCCTCTGTCTTTTGCCCCAAAACCCTAGCCCAAGGACGCCGCCAGGCCGCCGTACGAGCACGCCGGAGTTCGCCTCCTCCGCCGCCGTCCTCTGCTGTTTCCGGTGAGCCCCGAGCCTCCGAAGCCCTCTCATTCCTCCCCCTCGCTTCCCCATCGTCGTGCGCTCCTCCTCAACCTCTCGTTCGGGTGTTTCGTGCAGTGGGTCGAGCAGCCCGTGCATAGCCGAGGTTGCCGCCGCTCCATCAACTCCGGCCGGTCTCCATCGCCGTTGTAGGACAGGATCGAAGACGCCGCCACCTCCATCGCCCTCCCCGCGACGCGCCGCGCTCGGGGCTGCCCTCCGTTCATCCGGGGAAGTACGGGATCGACCGGAGCGTCCTCGCCCGAGAGCACCGCCGTCGTCCGCTCCAACTCCGGCGAGCTGCGCCGCCCGGTAAGGTCCACGCCCCCAGCACCGTCCGATCTGCGATCAAGGGCTAGGATTAGATCTGTTTAAATCCGAAGCGGTATCCGTTTTGATCCGTTGGATCTGGATCTGACGATCCAGATCGCTCCACTTATCCACGTCAGCACCACGTGGCATGCCCCCTCAGCGCACAGTCAGCGCTGACGTGTATAATCAATTTCGTAATTAAATTTAATCGGCGGTTTTGCAGAAACACCCCTGTCACTTAGATCTCTCACAACTTTTCAACCACAACTCCAAATATAATAATTTTTATATATTTGGAAAGCTCTGGATGTGTAGAATAATTTGGATCTGACAGAATTCAAATTGGACTTAGTATAAAATATTCAAATTTCCAATGGTGAATTTGAGTATATTTGTGATAACTTTAAATCAATAAATCCAAAAATTGCAAATAAATATGTTTTAGAAACTTTGGAATATATGTAAATTTATGCCACTGCTATTAAATATTTTGGAGTAATTTTTGAATGATTTCATAGTTGTGTGTTTAATTTGAATAGTTTGACTAATTTTGAAATAACTTTTAATAGAAACATTATTTTTGATTAAATCCAAGTGCAATAGATTTAATTAAATGCTCTCTGTCTATTAACACAAATTATAACATTTTGTTATAGAAATTTAATCATAGGAAAACTGTAATATTATAATTATTCCTTTTAATTTTATTTTCCAAAACTAGGAATTTATTTAATTCGCATTTATAAATTCATGCATATTTATAAAGAAATCACAAAAGTTATTTTTATGTTTCTTGTGATTTAAAATTTCATTTCATTCATAGCATATTTTTTTCTCATAGAAAAAACCCCTCTTCATTAGTTTTCTCTAAGTTAGGAATTATTTTCAAACTTAGTATTTTGTGAAAAGTGCTATGCACTAGACACTTAGTAGTTTTCAAGATGGAGCTAGAAGACCATGGAAGGACTTAGCCAAAAACAAGACTTCAGAAGTATCTTCAAGAGGCAACACTTAGAAGAAAATCAAGAAGAGGTTCCTGAAGACCAACCAGCAAATATTTTCCAAGTCTTGTTCTCTCTCTCCTTCTTTTCTCTGAAACTTCATGAAGGACTTAGAAGAAAACAGACTCTGGAAGCATCCTCAAGATGTCAAGCACTTAGAAGAAAAGTGAGAAGAAGTTCAAGAAGGCCAACCTCCTTTTATTCTCTAAGTCTTTCTCTCTGTCTTTTCTTTTCTCTGAGACTTCATGAAGACTAAGTAAATCCAAGACTAGCCTCGAGGATACAAGAATCATCAAGTCTGAAGATTATTCAAGTCTACCAAGAATTCAATCAAGACATCATCAAGGAGAATATTACAAGTCTGGAGATGAAGCCTGGAGGACAACTACATCTTTCTTTCTAGCTTTTCCCTCTTACCTAATCTTGTCTTCTAGACTTAAACAAAATTTGATCATGATGTTATCATCTTGATGTTGTTGGATCCTAGCAGCATAGTGGGATGAAGCGGCCTGGAAACAAACCTTACATGTCCACGTACATGAGACCTGTTCCACAATTTAAGTGGCTGGCCGGGTGTCTGTCTCTCTCACTATAGTGAATGTCCAACGTACAAAGAGTTGATAATAATTGTGATCATCTTGAACAAATGACTTAGTATTTTTCTCTAAGTATTTTGCACATCATGGCTAAGCCATGAGAGTGCTGGTTTAAAGAGGATATAAAACAAAGTATTTTTATCCAACTTAAGACCTTAGTTCTTAGTCATTCTTGACCCACCTATTTTCCTTGCATTAACTTAAAAGATTTTTCATGGCATGACATGCACCTCTAGTCCTTAGAAATAACTTGCATATCATGCATGTCATGTTTTCCTTAGAAGTTTAAGAAATCTGTTTGTAAGTGTTGTGTTGTTTTATGATTGTTGTATTGTTGTTTGTTTGTATTGTTTAGACTGAACGGAGAGTCCCGAGTATCGTTGAAAAGAGTTGTGAACAACGACAACATTCAAAGGCAAGTGGCACACCTCATAAACTTCCTATTTTTATGCATTACTTAGTGTATTTTTAAATGCATGTGTTGCTATGCTAAACCTGTGTAGAATCCCTTATACCTGTGTCTAGGTTCCTATGCAATACTTAGTAGAATTATTGTTGCTATGCAAATGTTGTTTTGTGAAAATATAAATTCTACTAAGTTAAGAGTGAAACACCTGGGTGGTAATTGGTCGGATGGTTTATGTTGAGTGGCTACTCGGTCCATTTCTATGGTTCCTAAAGAGTAATGCACACTTGAGAACGGCCACCCAGGAACAGAGGAATCTGAAGGAACTCCAAGTGACGATTGCTTCCAGTGCAGCCACTGCCATATGGGCTCTGGCTTGATCAATTATGTTGCGTGGACTCTCTCCGGCTTGACAAGCAGATGTAGGGGTATGTTAGGTGGAACGGGTCAAGCCAGGTGGGAGGGAAAATGCTTCTGAAAGATCTCGTCTCATTCTCTCCTTTCCTTATCACAAATGGTGTGTAAAGGATACCTTGGGTTGAATGGGTACAATGGTGAACGTGCACAACCTCTGCAGAGTGTAAAACTAAGTACTTAGCCGTGTCCCCGGTTACGGACAATTTTGAGCAGCTGATCAAGGACGGCAACGGAGGATTCCACCATTCCAACTTCAAAAATATAAACTTGATGGGTGAACAAGGGTAGAATGAGACAGTGGATTTCATGCCACGGATGTCTCGAATAGAAGAAAAGTGTTTTCAAAAGAGTAGGAAAAATTGACTTTATGCAAATTAGCCTTGAGCTCCACCAGCCAAATATTCATATAGGTTTTAGAGTTACTGCCTTAAGTGTCCACCATAGTGTCACTTGCCAGACTCCATTTTTAATGGAATCTGACCCACGTTGTTGCAATATTTTTCTTATTGCAGATTTGATCAGATGACGAGTGAGGTTTCGTAAAGGTTTCGAGTCTACAACCAACATGTTTTCGCCTGTGGCAGCATGAAAGTTATAGAGACTCACTGCTATTGTATTTTCCGCTGTGTACTTTGTCAATGCTAGCTTTATGCTATGCAACTTGTATAAATATTTTGTAATTCTGGATCATCGATGTAATAAAATTGACCTTTGTTGTGATATTACATCGTAAACTGTGTGTGCAAATGAATCGATTCAGGGATTTGCACTATACACAGGTATCTGCCTTATTTAAAGTGCAGGTACGCTACACTTATACAGGTCATAGGCTGCCTGCTGGCATGCCCCGCCAATCCGCCATACGTCCGCAAGCTCTGCACCATCGGCTCCCATGGGTGCCCCTACTGACTTACTCCTCACGACGGCTGCCTGCTACAAAATGGCCGCTGCTACAACTCTGACATTTACATATTGTTGTCTGCCATATGTATCCGGTCATGTAAAATAACCTCCTGAGCAGCTAATGGATTGCATATTCTCTTGGGTAGGTGCGTGTGATGCTTTGAGCTTACCTTGTGAATATATACTGAGATTGGGGATTGTTGATTTTCCAGATAGAAGTGAGTGCAAGTTCTTGTCAGTTGAAATATTAGAATGAAAAAATTGGATGCTTTACTGTATTTGCCTTTTGAGGTGTTCTAATCTGAACTCAGTATAACTGAGTTGATGTCAGACAGATCTACTAATGCACTTGGTAATTTGAACTTACGTCTCATTTCAGGTTGCGTAATAGAGAAAGTTGAAGAGGGTATATTGTATGAAAAACGTACAACTTTATGTACAATGTTGATGCTGACATTCATCACATAAGGTGCGCAAAAGCGAAAGTTTCTGCTCGGGAACTTGTAAACCTCCACTAAGTAGATTATACAGTTGAGAAGTGTTTGAAATTTAGCAATCAAGAATAGAAGCAGGCTGGCTACAGATTGGACGCTCTGAGATGAGTTCTCTCAGGTGATCTTGCCTGTGGCTGTCTTCGGCACACGCCGCACACTGTTCTAAAGGGTAATTGTTCGCCAAATGTACCCGTGTGTGCTATAATATATACAAGTACTGTTAAGAACGACTATTATGAATCAGTAATAGCTGTGAATCTATCTATACAAAGGATACATATGTGTTGGTTGACTCGGATCGTTTGACTGGGTACGCATCACAACATTGGCTCATGCGGAATCATGCGGAAACCGCACGTTTCAGAATGAACTTCAGGGCAGAAACACAATTGTGTCTGCACAGTGTAAGATACTGGCTAACCGATCAGAGAGGAGACGTGAGGACCGGAGGAAGAACTCGTCCAATCACAAGCGAGAGACAGGAATGTAGCTTTATTACACCGGATCCTCCCAACCACCCCCGGGCTAGTTCCACGGCTCTGCCGTTCATTACACTTGGTACTCGACAACCAATTCAGAGAAGGTTCCATTCCTTTTAAGGAGCAGGTGGCTAAGCCACCCAAGTATCGCCAGCTAGCCACGCTGGTCGCCGACACAATCTCTCGGGTCTGGCGCCACCTCCAGGTGGCCCTCCATCGTCCATCTCTCTGGCATATGGGTCTAGGTCGCTGACAATCCCCCTTCTTCAAAACCTGCTTGTCCCCAAGCAGGTGCCTGCGGAAATGTCTGCTTCAGCTGCTCGAGGTCCACCCATGTCGCATCCTTGACTGCGGTGCCGCTCCACTGCACCAACGCTTGCTCCACCGTGCGCGAGCCCTTCTGCTGTAGCCGACGACGAAGGACTCGCTCGGGAAACTAGAACAGCTCCCCTGTCTCGGGCAAGCTCGCCGAATTTGGTGGACGTGGGCCGATGCAGGGCTTGAGCTGGGACACATGAAATACCGGATGAACACGGCAGGACGGCGGCAGCTCTAGCTTGTACGCCACCTTGCCAACACGCGCCAAGATGCGGAACGGACCGAAGAACTTGAAGGCGAGCTTGTGGTTCGCGCGTCTTGCCACCGACGTCTGGATGTAAGGCTGGAGGCGGAGGAACACCTCGTCCCCTACAAAGGATCGCTCCGTGCGGTGCTTGTCCGCCTGGGCCTTCATCTTCTGCTGCATCCGCAGAAGGTGCTGGCGCACCGAATCCAGCACCACCGCCCTCGCCTGCAACCAAGACTGGACATCGACCAAAGCAATTTGATCAGATGCTTTGATGCCGAAGTACCTGGGTTGCCGGCCATACAATAGCTCGAACGGCGACTTGCCCGTAGACGCATGCCAATTTGTATTGTACCATAACTCGCACAGCGATAGCCATTTGGACCAGTGTTGCGGGTGCGCGCTGATGAAACATCGCAGATAACACTCGATGGACTAGTTTACACGCTCCGTCTGCCCATCCGTCTCGGGGTGATTGGTTGTGCTGAGTTTGAGCTGTGTGCCCGTGGCGCGGAACACAGACTGCCAGAAGGAGCTGGTGAAAATTGGATCTCGATCTAACACCATGGAGCCTGGCAATCCATGCAATCTGAAAATATTATCGACGAACACCTCTGCTACCTTGCTTGCCGTGTACGGATGTCACAGGGGAACGAAGTGCGCGTACTTCGTGAACTATCCACGACGACGAGGATGCAACTATACTGTCGCGACGTCGGCAGCCCCTCAATGAAGTCCATTGTGGCCATCTCCCAGGGTGCAGATGACACGGGTAGAGGTTGCAGTAACCCAGCCGGCGGCAACCTCTCTAGCTTCGCCTGCTGGCAAGTATGGCAGCAACGGACGTGTTCCCACACCATGGATTTCATGCCTGGCCAACTGAACAACGAGATCAGGCGCCTGTACATTACGGTGAACCCGGAATGGCCACCCTGCGGGCTGTCATGGAACGCTGACATGATCTGCCGCCTGAGCTCGTCGTCGCTGCCCACCCAGATCCTGTTACGGTGGCGTAGCAGACCGTGCTCGAGCGTGTAGCCTGGCACCGCACTGGGCGAGATCGCCAGCTTCTGCAGCCAGGACTGCACCAGCTCGTCAGCTTCATAGTTTCGCTCCACGGCCGTAAGCCACACCGGTTGCACTGTGGACACGGCGAAGAGCTCCGAACTCTCCGGGGGCTTGCGCGACAAGGTGTCTGCAACGCCATTGTTCACACCCTTCTTGTATTGGATCGTGTACTGCAGTCCCATGAGCTTGGTCAGGGCCTTGCGCTGCCAATCCGTGTGCAGGCGTTGATCCGTCAGATGTGTGAGGCTCTTGTGGTTTGTACGAATCTTGAACTCCCTCAGTTGCAGGTATGGCCGCCATTGTTGCACGGCTAGAAGGATCGCCAGGTACTCCTTCTCGTACACCGAGAGTCCTCTGTTCCGCGGTCCGAGCACGCGGCTGACGTACGCCACTGGGTGCCCTTTTTGCGAGAGCACGGCGCCGATGCCCACGTCACATGCATCGGTGTCGGTGACGAATTGCTCGATGAAGTCGGGCAGCGCCAACACCGGAGCCGTGATCAACGCCGTCTTCAGAACCTGAAATGCAGTTTCAGCCGCTGGTGTCCAGACGAACTGCACCCCTTTCTTCAGCAGTGTTGTGAGCGGTTGGCAGATGATTGCATAGTGCTCGATGAACTTGCGGTAATACCCTATAATTCCCAGAATTCCCTGTAACTCCTTCAGGTTACATGGCTGAGGCCAATCCTTGATTGTCTGGATCTTCTCAGGATCAGTGGCAACACCGCCGGCTGAAACAACGTGGCCCAAGTATGCCACCTCCTGTCGTGCAAACGCACACTTGGAGAGCTTAACATGCCACTGGTCTCTCTGCAGTATCTCGAGTACTGACGCCACGTGCTCTAAATGTGCACCAGTGCATACTTGCGAATAACTGGCTCTAGCGTTGCATTCATCCCGTGCTGGAATGTTGCTGGTGTGCCTGTCAGTCCGAACGCCATTACCCTGAACTCGTAATGGCCGCAATGAGTCTGGAAGGCAGTCTTATGTTCCTCGCCTGGAGCCAGACGAATTTGGTGATACCCAGCCTTCAAATCAAGCTTAGAAATCAACTGTGAGGCAGTCTGGAAGGTCGCTGACACACAGTATCAACTCACTTGAACTCCTGGAGAAGATATATTATTTTAGACCCTTGAGATACCGATTGGTATCATGAGAAAGGTTCAGGGGTTCAATTACCAATTGGTAACAGAAGAGAAGGTTCAGGAGTTCAGGTACCAGTTGTACCAATTGGTAGTGAATGATCCGAACACTTCTACCATATGTTCTGAATCTTAATTCACAATGTTCGTTGTACCAATTATTTTCCTATGAATATATCAGAACATGTTACCCTAATTCAGTTAATATTGTGTCAATTAAGAACACCTCAAATTGCAAGTACGAACATGGCAACCAGAAATTGTTTCCTCCTGTATTTCCATTCACAACAAGCTATACAATTCTCTCAGGAGAAACAATATTCACCAACGCTGTCGCTGTGTATTCACATTACAATCTATATAGCTCCAAGCAATCGGACAGAAACAAGTTAATTCAGAGATATGGTCATCGTTGTGCTCGGCATCCACTGCTGTGCTCTCAGCGCACACAAGCCTTTCTAGTCTGTAGCCGACCCAATGAGGGTGCACTTGCCGACCAGCTGCCCCGCATCCCCTATTGTGCCCTCAACCTACACGAGCATGTACACTCTGTAGCTGTCCGGACGAGGGCGCAGTTTAGCCAACCGTCCGGAGGTTAACGACGCCGACGGGATGGGCATACAGTACAGGGCCGACGAGGAGGACGTCCGCTCAGTAGGTGGCTGGGCTCCAGACCAGCACAACAGTCAGCGCCAGGGGCGTTGAATGACATCTCAGTTCCGAAGATGGCGTGCGCGGATGGATTTTTTGGGGGCACGTCGCAGAATTGGTGCCGAGCTAGTCGCAATCGCCATCGCCTTGGGAGAAGACGAGGGTTTGGGGATGTGATTCAGATTGTAATGTTTTTAGATGACCAGGGGTTAATTTGCAAAATAAAGATCCTTGATGCGGGCGTTTGAGTGCATAAATGATGAAGAGTTGGCGGAAACGCAGGATTTAGATCGGACGATAGAAACGCTCCGGATGCAGGGATACGGGAAACGTGGGGATTCATAAGATACGACGTCGCAGACTACTAAGGCGTGGCCTAGTTGTGGGGAGGGGCTGATGTCTTCCCACCCACCCGAGTTCGAGTGCTCTTGCTCGTTAATTTGGTGTTGTTGCACCTCTCTTCTACTATTATGTCACAGTGCCCCTCCCTGTTAGAAATCATTTTTTTCATAAGATACGACGTCTACTTGTATTTCACTATCTCTTTGCATAACTAGTGCACATATACATCCGATAAGTGTATTGGATGTGTTGGAGACACAAGAGACTTCTCGTACCTTAATTGCAGGGTTGTTCGACAGTGTTATCTTTGACCTCTACCTCCCTGAGTTCGATATACCTTGGGTGTTCACTTAAGGGAAACTTGCTGCTGTTCTACAAACCTCTGCTCTTGGAGCCCCAACACTGTATACGAGAATAGAAGCGTGCGTAGACATCAGAGACCAACAATGTGCTAAGAAAGAAAGAATGAAAGACATGGTTAACAATACTAATGTATGAATGGTTGAATCACAATCAACTCAAATGCTTGCTTAAGATAGAAGTAGATAGGTTTACTGACTCAACATAAAGTAAATGATAGGCCCTTCACAGAGAGAAGCAGAGATACAAGCATGTGCTAGAGCTTTTTGTTTTATAGCTTTTTGAAATCATATATAGAGCATAAAAGTAAGTTTGTGAGCGGTGTTTGTTGTTTTCAACGATTCGTAACAGCGTTCTTGCCATATTCCATACTAAGCAAGTTAAGGATGGTTTCGATTATTTTTTTAAACAAGCCTTTATGATATTTATCTTCTTTTTCTCTTTACTTTCACAGCCATGACACTCCTCCCCACCTTTCTAACATAACCATGTCTAGCCGAATTCAAGGGTGCCCACCAATCAATCTCAAACCTTGGAGGAGTGCCTATATTTTTGAAAAACTCAACCTTTAATATTATAGTGGTCTGACCACCCCTTTGCAATATTAATGACGAGCAGATGTAGCATGTAAGTCATGGGTTACTTAATTAGTACGGAAGATGACAAACCCAACTATTATTTTCACATAAGCTAGTGAACATTGACAGAAATAAGGGATGATTATTTTGAATAAAGATAGCACAAGAAGTATTTACTTGGAGTGGCGCAAAATACCACATAATAGGTAGATATGGTGGACACAGATGGCAAGGGTTTTGGTTCAAGGTTTGGATGTATGAGAAGTATTCCCTTTCGATACGGGTCTTTAGCTAGCAAGGTTGGGTAGCAAGCATAAGAGTTGAGAGATGCAAACAAACATACATGTAGTAAAGACAATCATGCAATTATTACTTGAAAGCACACACAATTTTAAGTTGTGAATACTAAACTTGTCATGGACAAGTGAGAAAGATCAATGAATGCTATATTCTACATGTAATTCTTTTTCCTCTTAAGTCTCGAAGTATTGTAGCTACAGACCAATGCTAAGTTTGCCAAATACAAAAGATTTACTATATGTTCCCAAAGTGATCACGAATACTAAATGACAGATCAATCATACATGATAAAAGTTGCAACTTAAAATAAAGTATGCTGAAAACAAATGATAACGCTTCTCATTAATATTCCATTACGGCAACTCACAACAAGGGAAACATAGATAACTAACTAAAAGAGATACTTCCAGATTGCAAACCATAATATAAGATAACTTCCCTACTCATGATATGACACTACTAAAAAGTAAAAGATGAAAGATAATGGTGATACCGAGACACTCCCCCCAAGCTTGGAACAAGCGAATGGAGATGCCAATGCCGATGATGAATTACTCCTTCGGTGATGATGGAGACGAGTCCTCTTGATCCAGCTTCCAACACTACTGTAGAAAAGGCTACCAGTGACGGCCCTAAAATGCCCATTAGTGACGGGAAACGCGCCCGTCACAGTAACTAGTCACTGGTAATAGGTGCCCGCACTAGTATATGCTTACTAGTGACAGACTTTTATTTATGACCGTCACTAGTTAGTTTTCATAAGTACCGTTCCTACCATTATACTAGTGACAGATCATTTGTTGGCCCGTCACTGCTATATATTTTAGAAATAGAAAAAATACATATACAAAATATTATATTTGCACGTCAATAACACACGATCACAGGCACTTAGAGGCAAACCAATTATGATCACAAGTACAACAAAGTGGAATTAACATAGACATCACAATATCCAAAACAATTTGTTGTCATTTAAGACCAACCAACACCTCAAATAAATGTCTACTCTTGCGAAACATCAAAGCATTCAACATGTGTGCTTCTGAGGACGAAAACCATGAGGTGTTTAGTGGTGCCCGGCGTACATCAAAAATCCATGCAGCATTTTGTTCCTCCACATGTTAGCATGACACAATATAGATATAAGTTAGTCTGACACAGTAAAGATATATATCTTAGCCTCACACAATATAGATATACTCATATACTTCAGCTTGACAAATAACAGATAAAATGTTGACCGGTTGGGAGAAATGAAACATAACACCTGGGCAATCAGGATTTAGCCCTATGGCCATAACACCTGGGCAATCAGGTTTTAGCCCTGTGTATAATGCAACTGAGCAATTGTTTATCACATAGCTACGATGCACTGAAGCTAAATAAGGTGAAGATATATAACATATAGGATGAACATAATAGAACAAAGGTTAGTGAATGTTTTGTTTAAGTTGAGATTGTTATCACTATCTTAATTAGCACAGGCAAAAGCATTTTATAAAATTTAAATGCATGCATCAGTGGTGGTAGCTCATATATGTATGCACGAAAAGAGGAGTTAGTGTATGTGTACTTAGGTCCCTAATAGTTTTCTGCAACTAACACAACTTCCAAATTCTTTCAGACAATGGCAAATAAATGTATATTCGAGCAATGATATGGAGTCAATCTCAACTTACAGTACTTACAGCATCGTTAATTAAATTTCATCCTGATAGCATGAGTTGGAAGTTACAGAGACATCTGTCCTAGCTAAAAATGCAGGTACAAACAAACTTATAAATCAGCAACTAAACACCAGCAAGCTAATAAGGAATTCTCTCTAATTAAATTGGCAACTGACACCAAAAAGTATACAAATATTTTAGTCAGGAACAAATAGAAATGCCCATACCTCACTTGATGATCATGCAAGCATTCTTAATGTTGTTGGTCAGATACAAATTTTCCATAGAGAAGGGACATGTATGATGTGTTGTCAAAAGCCTTCAAGGGATTGGAATTAGAACATTTGAATGATCGTTATTACTAAGCCCATCTATGTTGTTGTTTTCATCTATGATGCAATCCTAAAATTAGTATTGTCTGATATGTGTGCTGGATAATTCAGTGCATAAGTAGTTCCGTTTTTTCTTTCAGCAAAATATGTGCAACTTTTAACTTGAATCCATTGTTGCTTCTTTAATTGTTCTACAGTAATTGGATGGATCAGTCTGAGCCGATGGACGTACCACATGAAGCAAGCAGGGTAATACATGAAAAGTAGGGTAATACATGAAGTAAGACGGTACATTTTATTGAATTGGATGGGCTACATACGGGACTTCTTTTTATACTTCTTTACATTATCTCAAATGCAATACTGCCATACTTCCAATAAAGTGTAATTCAGCTTAAGCAACCTACAAAATGATATATTCGGTTAGTGGCAAAAGGAAAAATATGATATGCGCATGTGACGTGGGGCTACTCTTCGACTACCCCACGATGAGGCTAGCTGGGTTACGCCAAGATTGCAAAGGCCCAAGGAAGGCCCAATAGAGATAGTGTGTGGCCCAATTGTAGTCGGTTAGGTCATACGACTCTTACCATATCTGTAAACGCCATCGGCACCGTCACCCGAGACCTAGCCTGTAAAATAAAGGCTAGGAGGGTTGCTCGTCCAAGAGGACAGAGAGACGCACGCTCATAGCCGCCGCCACAAACCCTAGCGAGATCGTCATCTCGCCATTGTAGCCACAACTCGCCATCAATACCAGACAAGCAGAAAGTAGGGTGTTATCCTCCGGGAGTCTGAACCTGGGTAAACTCCTTGCTTGTCAACCATCGTGATTACCAACGTTCATCTATCTCCCCTTCAATCAACACGGGGTGCACAACCCTGAGATTTGCCGAGTTACACCCTCGTCAATTGGCGCCGTCTGTGGGAAAGAACGAGCGTTGGAATCATGGTCGCACCGGCTCCATCAGCGAAGAAGATCGATGTCTGCATCACCCAGGAGCCAATCTGTTTCGGCTCCTTCGAGTACACCTTCCACCCGCCGGCCAGGCGCTCGGTGTACGCCGATCTGCACGTAGGTATGTGCATCACCTTCGGTACCATACACTGCTTCGTAGACAATCGTGGAGTATTCAGGCCCATGGTGACCGTGCCACGCGCGGCGGCGACACCCGCATCTGCCACCATCGTGCTGCCCCCGCCGTCATCTGCCGCGGAGATCGTAACAACCGCGACTGCGAAGATCGCATCTTCGACTGATGAACCTGCATCTACGTCTGAAAGTGCATTCTATGCACTCCCAGATTTTGGTGACTAATGACAACACAAAAGGTGTTCTAATGTTTGTGATGAAGCTTGCAGGTTCTTTTACAGGTATTTTGATAAAGAGGAACACTTACTTGGCCTAAGTTTCATGTCTACTTCACTTGGTCTTTCTTCAGGATTTCAATCAGGAGATTTCCGGGGTTCGGAGATTTCCTGTCCATAGACAGGAGATCTCCGAGCCAATCAAGTTTTTTTTGCTAAGTCTCAGATCAGAATGCGTACTTACTCCAACTCAAGCTGAGCCGGAAATGCTCTCGGAGATTTCCGACGCTCGGAGATTTCCGAGCCCCAGTCCGGAGATCTCCGAGTGACAGGGAAATTCAACCAAGTCCAGAACTCAATTGCGTACTGACTCGAGATCAAGCTGAGCCGGAAATGCTCCCGGAGATTTCCGGAGCTCGGAGATTTCCGGAGCTCGGAGATTTCCGAGCCCCAGTCCGGAGATCTCCGGGCGCCAGAGATTTTTTCGACCAAGTCAAGAAGCTAAATCAGTACTGATCTAGAGTCAAGTTCTACCGGAGTTTCACCCGGAAATTTCCGGAGTCCGGAGATCTCCGGTCCTCAACTCGGAGATTTCCGGGCTGGCGGCTGTTCAACGGGCAGATTTTGAGAGGGGTATAAATACCCCTCCACCTACCTCCAGCAGACTAAGCTTCCTGATTTTCTCTCTCCTCCATTGGTGCTGAAGCTCGTTTCTTCCGAATCTCTCAATCTAGCCACTCAAATCCTTTGATACTTGGGGATCTGAGGAAGAAGACACCGATCTACAACTCCACCGAAGCGATTTGATTTCCCCCCTCTGTTTCTTGAGGGGCAACGAATATAGGGTTCCTTTGTGGATAGCTAGGTTCATCTTTGTGTGTACTTGATCCTTTGTGGATTCTTTGTGGATTTGACCTGTTGTGGTCGTTGTGGGAGCCCCCAATTCAGTTGTGGGTGTGTGCCTCACGTGTTTGTACGGGATCTTCTCCGCCCTTAAAGGAGTCCTTAGTGGAAGAGTGGATTCGGACCTTTGTGGTCGCATTCAGAGGAGAATAGGGTGAGGCCTTTGTGGCGTTGAGCAAACCTTTGTGGTAGCTCACACCCCTCCAACGAGACGTACACCTTTGTGGTGGAACTCGGGATAAAATTGGTGTCTTCGAGGTCCTATGGTTGTCTTGCTCCACTCTCCTTTACTGCATTCCTTTCTTGCTTAGTTTCCTAGTTGTCTTTCACTTGTATCACCTAGTTGCACATTTAGACAACTTACTTTCCGCTAGCCTAAAAACTGAAAAACATATAAAAATTGGTCACCACCTATTCACCCCCCCTCTAGGTGGTCAACTGCCGTTCAATTGGTATCAGAGCCAGATTGTCTCTTAAAAGCTTCACCGCTTGAGACCAACCTTGGACAATGCAAGTTGACCCGAAAGAGGGTTCCGAAGCGGACGCCGCGACTTTGGCGGCAATGCAAGAGAAAGGTGCCACTATGGCCGATATCAACTCTTTGGAAACAAAGTTGACATCGTCCATACAAACTGAGTTCAAGAAGTTTCATGATATGCTTGAGTCTCTCAAGACATCTAAGGAAACCTCTCTTGCTTTGCCCTCAAAGTCTCCGGTGCTTCCGGGCATTACTCAAGATGTGGACCCCGAATTGTTGAAGGGAAAGCAATTGCCTTTGGATGGGAAGGGTGATGCTACTAGTTCCTCAAACCATCAAAACACTTCATCTTCCCAAGATGAAGTGCCTAAAGGCTACAACGCCACTCCTCCCCCATCCCAATACCATACCCCCGATCCCATTATTCCTCATCCGCAAGTTTCTCATAGGGGTGATCCCCCATTGCTTAAAGATTATACTTTCTCTCAATGGCAATATGTGATGAATTCTCATGTGTGCAGCTCTTCAATCGAGTTGTGGCGTATCATTCAAGTTGGATACAAGCCGCATGATCCAACCAACTTAACAAGAAGAGAAGTGGTGGAGGCTCAACATGATGCCACCGCTCTCTACATGATCCAAAAGGCGGTTGGGAACAAGGTCATGTCTCTCATCCAACACCTTACCACCGCCAAGGATACATGGGATGCTCTATCCGAGTTGTTCGTTGGAACTAATAGCATGAGGAGGAACCGCTATGACTCTTTGAGCAATGAAGCCGAAGGCTTCTTCAAGCTTGATGGTGAAGATCATGAGATGATGTATAGAAGATTGGTGACAATAGCCACAAGCTTTCGTGAAGTTGGTGCCTCTCATATTGATGATGCTTGGATCAAGAGAAAGTATGTTAGTTCTATGATGGCATGTGAGCCAACCGATGTCAAGAGTCTTCAAGGAAGACACAACTACCATCTCATGACATCTAATGAGGTTATGCAAGAGATGGCCGCTTATAAGGTAGACACTAAGAATGCTCAAGACGCAAGGGCAAGGGCTCTTGGAATGCAAAGAGGCACAACCAACCTTGCTTTGAAGGCTACCGTTGAGGAAGACAACGATGATGATGATCTTGGAAGCTTTGCCGCCATGTCCGAGGAAGCACTCAAGATTGCCTACAATGATCATCTCGCTCTTGCGGCTCACACATTTTGGAACAACCCCTCAAGAGGCAAGATGCGTTTTGACAAGAGTGCACCTCAAGCCGATAGGGTCTCACCCTCCAAGTCAAGGACATGTTACAACTGTCAAGACAAGTTCCATTTCGTTGCCGAGTGCCCTTATGAGAAAAGAGAAGAGCATGGTGGACGTCTAGTGCTCAAGGACAAAACCAAGATGCCCCCCAAGAAGGCCTATGGAAAGAAGAGGCCTTTTAACAAGAAGCCTCGCATTGTGTTGTTGACTCAAGAGGAGTATCCTACCGATGATGAAGAGTCGGAGGAAGAAACGCCAAATGAAGTGGCGGCTCTTGCCGCCACATCAACACCTACCGTTCCTTCATCAACAACAAGAACTCCCTCATCAACGACAAGAACTCCTTCAACTACGACAAGCTCTTCATCATCTCTATTCACGTCGCCAAATGAGAACTCCATCACCAAGAGCTCAAGGTGTCTTATGGCAAAGGCATCGGAGGTACCTTCATCCTCTCCCTCTATCATGAATGAAATGAATGAAATTGATGATGCCTCTAGCCTTCAAATCAAGCAAGAGCTTGTGGCATTCGACTCTTTTATCACTAACTTGCAAGGTGATAGCAAAAAACATGTTGGTGCCCTCATGGCTCAGATTGGTGAGCTAGAGCATCTCAATGAAGAGAAGGGTAAGATAGAAAGAGAAGGCGCTATTTCTCTATCTTACTTGAAATCCTCTCTTGAGGAGGTTGAAGAGTCTCATGCTCGTCTTGAGGAGCAACTTGAAACTATTGAGGAAACTCATAATTCCTCACATGCTAAGCTCATTAAGGATCGTGATATGTACTTTGCTAAATTCAAGGTGGCTCAACAAGATAAAGCCGAATTTGCGGTTGGGCATGTTAGACTCATTGAGGACATGGAGAAGCTCGTCATAGCCCACAAGGCTTTGGAGAGTGAACATGCTCTTCTAAAGGAGTCGTATGCTCAACTCCAAACTCGGCTAACTAACCTTGATTCTCTTAGCATCTCTGCCTCTAAGTGTTCGTTGAGAATGCTAGGTTGAAAATTGAGATGACTAAGGCCTCCACATCCAAGATCATCCTTCTCAAGGGTAAGCAAGTTGTTGAGACTCCCATCGTGGAGCCTCACACTCGACAAGGAAAGGAAGGTCTTGGATATGTGCCTCCCATGAAGATGAATGCCAAGAAGGGTATTCCCAAGAGCGTCAACCCCATCCAAGCCAAGAAGGCCGACTCCATTCAATCCAAGGAAGGTCTTGCGAGTAGGAATGTCACAAGGGGCAAGCCTACTCGTAAAGATCACGCCGGGGACAACAACCATAACTATGCTTTATATGTCGATTATTATGGGAATGTTTGTGCTCGTTACATTGGACCCTACTATGGTTTTATTTCATATACTATTTGGGTTCCCAAGTCTCTTGTCGCTAACCATAAAGCGCCCATTGTGAAGCAATGGGTTGCTAAATGCAAGAAGTGATCTCTTGTAGGATCTTGCTCCCGGTGGTTCAAAATAGATAATTGATAGTGGATGTACAAGTCATATGACCGGGAGCAAAGAACTCGTCACGGAGTTGAAATCTAATGAAGATCAAGTAACCGTGACATTTGGTGACTTATCAAGGTCTAAGGTAACCGGGCTTGGCAAAGTGGTAGTTGCCCCCAACATTACTCTAGTCAATGTTATGCTTGTTGAATCTCTTGGCTATAATTTGTTATCGGTTCGTGCCTTAACAAAGATGGGGATCTCTCCCTTCTTTGATAAGGACATTGTGGTCCTCTTGTGGAGTAAGTCGCTACGAGTGTCTTTCGTGGGATACGTGGAGCATGAGCTCTATGTGGTGGACTTCTCCGGAGCCACCACTTCTCAAGCCATGTGTCTCTTCGGAAAAGCCGACGTGGGTTGGCTTTGGCATCGCCGACTAGCCCACGTAAACATGCGTACTTTGCAAAGTCTCCACAAGGGTGGCCACATCCTTGGACTAAAAGATCATGTTTTCTTTTCAAGGGATCGAATTTGTAGAGCTTGTGTGGAAGGCAAGATGCATGATATTCCTCATCCTAGCAAGACCATCATATCTTCTTCCCGGATTTTGGAGCTACTTCATGTTGATCTATTTGGACCAATTCCGGAGATAAGTCTTGGTGGCAAGAGTTATTGTCTCGTGATTATTGATAACTACTCAAGGTATACATGGGTCTATTTCTTCAAGACCAAGGATGAAACTCAACAAGTCTTCATCGACTTCTCAAAGGAAGTTCAACGCCAACATGACCTTCCCATATTGGTTGTTCAAAGTGAAAATGGGTCGGAATTCAATAACTACACTCTTAACGACTTTCTTAGTGAAGAAGGCATTCGTCATCAATATTCCGCTGCTTACACTCCTCAACAAAATGGCATTGCCGAAAGAAAGAACCGGACTCTCATTGATATGGCGAGATCTATGTTGGCGGAATTCAAGTCTCCCATCAACTTTTGGGCGGAGGCTATTTCCACCGCTTGTCACTCATCAAATCGCCTCTATTTCCGCAAGGGCTTGAAGAAGACTCCATAGGAGATCCTTACCGGCAATAAACCCAACATTGGCTACTTCCGAGTATTTGGATGTAAGTGCTATTATCTCGTCAAGGGTGTCCGGTTGGGTAAGTTCCACTCTAAATCTATTGAGGGAATCTTTGTCGGATATGGTAGCGAGTCCCACACTTATAGAGTCTTTGATAATTCCTCCCGGATTATCATAGAGTCTTGTAGTGTGGAATTCGATGAAAATAATGGCTCCCAAGTGGAGCAAGTTGCTGTTTGTGATGTAGGTGATGAACAACCTTTTGATGCCATTAAGAAGATGGGGGTGGGCTTTCTTCGCCCCATTGAAGTCCATCAAGAAGTTGTTCAAGAAGTCGCAAGTTCTCCCATCAAGGAGACCTCACCATCACAAGAACCACAAGGTGGCTCGCCCATAGCAAATGATGAATCCCCTCAAGAACAATCTCAAGATCTTCCTCAACAAGAGCATACTATTTCTTCTCAAGTTGAAACTCAAGAGGATCATCATCAAAAAGATCATATCTCCACCACCAAGATTATTAAAGACAACTCCACTTCTCCAAGTTCTACTCTAGGGCAAGATCATCCTTCTCCACCAAACGAAGAGACTTCTCATGATGATCAAGGCCCCCTAGAAGGTCTAGACGAGGATCCAAAGGATCAAGATGGTCAAGAAATTGTCCCCTCAACAAGGGCGGCAATTGAAACTCGTCGTCAAGCTTGCTTTGTTAATTCTTTGGAACTTAGGGCATTATCTCTCGACAAGGTCATTGGTGATATACGAGCAAAGGTCTCCACACGAAGTCAATTAGCTCATTTTAGTGAGCATCAAGCACATATTTCCATGGTCGAGACCAAGAAAGTTTTCGATGCTCTTGAAGATCCCGATTGGCTAGGGGCTATGCATGAAGAACTTAACAACTTCGAGCGCAACAAAGTGTGGCGCCTAGTTGAGAAGCTGAAAGATTGCCGCAACGTTATTGGCACTAAGTGGATCTTCAAGAACAAGCAAGATGAACATGGTATCGTTGTAAGGAACAAGGCACGGTTGGTGGCCCAAGGTTTTTCTCAAGTCGAAGGCATCGATTTTGGAGAAACTTTTGCACCGGTTGCAAGACTCGAATCGATTCGCATTCTTATCACTAATGCTTCTCACCATGGTTTCAAATTGCAGCAAATGGACGTAAAAAGCGCCTTTCTTAATGGTCCCTTGCAAGAACTTGTGTATGTTAAACAACCCCCGTGTTTTGAAAACCCCAACCATCCTAACCATGTCTATGTCTTGGACAAAGCTCTCTATGGCCTTAAACAAGCCCCCCGTGCATGGTACGAGCACTTGAGAGAGTTCTTGGTAGACCGTGGATTTGAGGTTGGGGTAATCGATCCCACTCTTTTCACTAAAATGGTTAATGGTGAACTCTTCATTTGTCAACTATATGTCGATGACATTATCTTTGGTTCTACTAACCGTGTGTTCAATGATGAGTTTTCCAAGTTAACGACCGACAAGTTCGAGATGTCCATGATGGGTGAACTCAAGTTCTTTCTTGGCTTTGAGATAAGGCAATTTAGTGAAGGGACCTTCATATGTCAAGCCAAGTACATTCAAGATATGATCAAGAAATTCATATTGCTTGGACTTAATGGTTTGACTATCCCTATGCAAACCAAGTGCCACCTCCAACTCAACCCCGACGGTAAAGAGGTAGACCAAAAGGAGTATCGTTCAATGATTGGGTCTCTTCTTTATTTGTGTGCGTCTAGGCCCGATATCGTTTTAAGTGTTGGAGTGTGTGCTCGTTATCAAGCCGCGCCTAAGGAAAGTCATTTGATGGCCGTGAAGAGAATCTTCAGATATTTGGTTCATACCCCTTGCTTTGGGTTGTGGTATCCCAAGAGATGGCACCTTGTCTCTTTGTGGATACACCGACTCCGATTGGGCGGGCGACATTGATGATAGGAAGTCCACATCCGGGACGTGTAAATTTCTTGGAAGATCTTTGGTCAGTTGGTCCTTGAAGAAACAAAATTGCATCTCTTTATCCACGGCGGAGGCCGAGTACGTCGCTGCCGCAAGCGGATGTACTCAACTTCTTTGGATGCGGCAAACTTTAAAGGATTACGGTGTCCTCTTGGACAAAGTGCCGCTTTTATGTGATAATGAGAGTGCCATCAAAATTGCATACAATCCGGTGCAACATTCAAGAACCAAGCACATTGAGATTCGTCATCACTTCATCCGCGATCACGTGGCTCGACGAGATATTGATCTATCATATGTTGGTACAAGGGATCAATTGGCGGATATCTTCACGAAGCCCCTTGATGAAGCCCGTTTTTGCTACTTGAGGAATGAGCTCAATATCATAGATTCTCGGGACTTGGCTTGCACTCCGTACACTCACTCCAACGTTTAAGACTTTATTAGACCTAGAGGTACGCATGGACTTAGGGGGAGTGTTTTCCTAATACATTGGACTCTTCCTCCCCCTAATATGCATATAATGACATATCATTGCTAAAACTTCAAATTAAATTTAATTTGTGAGCTTCAATGTTGAGATGTAGTTATGGACCCAAGATATATCTTCGCGGTATCATGCTACAACTCATACACGGTGGCCTCGGCCACCAACACTCTTTTTCTTTGGACTCTATTTGGTTTTATTTTTGATTCTCACTTGCATTGTCTTTGGCTCTTTTTGGGAAAGCACACTCTTGGTTGGTCTTCTCTTGTGTTTTATGATTCTTGCAACTTGAGTATGTCTTCTTTTTCAGTTTGAGTGTCTATCCTAAGCCTTTCACTATCTTTAAACATGCTTTTCCCCACTCATGTCCCCTTTTGTTTCTTGTTCCTGGAGTTTTTGGGTTTGAATGGAAATCTCCGAGCCTTACTCGGAAATCTCCGGTCCACCAGAGAATTTCGAGACTAAGTCCATTCAAAAATCAGCACTGACCTGTGATGATTATTGACCGGAAATAGTCCCGGAAATTTCCGGTGTCCGGAAATTTCCGAGCTGAGACTCGGAAATCTCCGGCCCCTACGATTTTTCGGCATCTAAGTCCTTTTCAATTTCGGCACTGACCTCAGGCGAAGCTGAATCGGAATTAGAGTCGGAAATCTCCGGGTTCCGGAATCCGGTCCGATGTCCGGAAATCTCCGAGCGTGCAAAAGTTTTCCAGGGCTAAGTCCATATCCGGAAATAGCCCCGGAAATCTCCGGCACCCGGAGATCTCCGAGCCTCAGTCCGGAGATTTCCGGTTCAAATTTTTCCTACCTATATAAGGGCACGGGTGGACCGGCTGGTTCGGCCAGTTCATCCACCCCGTGCCCTATTCCTCTCTCTCCTCCGAAAATCTCCAAATCTTCCGTTCCTTGCTGCGGGTGGATCGTTCGAAGGTTTCTCGCGTGCTTCGGAGATCTTCTTCTCCTCCTCGAGGGCTTCGTTTTCATCCGCACGCTTTCCGCGATGTCTTCCGGTAACTCCTCATTTTTCAAATCTAGGACGAAACTAGTTTCCGTTTAACCTAGCCGATTTAGGAGGTTGTTGCTTGTTTCCTTTGGTAGAATTGCTCCCCTTTGCATGCTCTAGACTCCACGTGCACAGATCTGTTTTTCATTCAAAGTTCTTGTTCAGATCTGTCAAAATTTCGTGCAGACCGGAAATCTCCGAGTCTGACTCGGAAATCTCTGGACCCCGGAAATCTCCGAGTCAGACCCGGAAATCTCTGGCCTACTCAGAATTAAATAAGCTAAGGACAGATACTGTGTTTGCAAACACTTCTCTAGTACGTTCCTTTTTCATTCTCGGACATGAGTGCTTACCCCATATGCTTTCCATCCTCTCTTTGCTGTGTGTTTGCAGGTTCCAACCCTCGAGGCCGTTTCAAGCAAATCTCTACACGTGGAAAAGGCAAACCAATTCATCCTCGCCCTCCCAGTGGGTCCTCAAGTGAAGATAGCACACCTGGTGAGTCTGCAGCTCTGCTCAGGAAACCCACTGGGCCTAGCAAGAAGAAGAGGCCCGAGCTCCGTCTTGAAGACTTCAACAAAGGCAGTTTTCGCAAGTGGCGAAGTGAGCTCTCCTATAATGTGGAGTCTGATGATCCTAAGTACTTTTGCACTGAGATGGCATGGCTCTACAGGGAAGTTTATCAGAAGTTCTCAATTGACAAGCCCGTCTGCCCCATGAAGTGGATTGACTTTGACAAACTAATGCAGAAGGCTGACTATTTTGGTGGTGATGTCAAGGTAGTTGGACTTCTGGGTCTGGAGCACTTGATGAGGACTGAGTGCAACTACATCGTATCTCTTATCCATAAGTTCTATGCTACTGTGGTGTTTGACTCCTCAGAGGATATTGGGATGACCTGGATGTCTGGCAGGTAGCGCTTGACTTCCTCTTTCCGAGAGTTTGCTCGGATTCTTGGCTGTCCCTTCAATGGTTTGTCTGTTCCAGCTGACGCTCGCATGCATGTTCAGGGCATTTCTTACAACAAGCATGTCATGACTGATCTTTATCAGCCTGGAGGAAGGATTGGCTCTCAGAATGGTATTCTCCCTACTTATGATATTCTGCTTCGCATGTTCCGTTGGACTATTGCTCCCATTGCAGGTAATGCGGACAATATTGCTGGGGCCCTAGTCAACTTGATGGCCAAGGCTCATGCGGCCTATCTTGGTGAATATGAGGTTGAGCAGGAAGTCTACAAAGTAGATGTCATGGATTTCATTTTCCAGGAGATGTCTCTGGCAGTTTTTGAGAGGAAAGTTCCTCCATATGCTCCCTATGTGATGTTACTCATCAAGAGGCTCTACAAGCTTTCTGAGCAAGACAGAGATGGTTTTGATGCAACCTTTGGTACTCAGCCCCACAAGGCAGCCCTGCTTATTCAGAAATCTGCTCACCTTGTTCAACAACAAGCCACCATGCAAGATATCAACAAGGATTAGATTTTTGGTGGTCCTTCTCGGGTTCCCTCCAATCCCAACATCAAGAAAGCTTCCAAGAAGAGTCGCCCATGGGTAGTTCGAGCTATTGAGAAAATCATGAACATGAACTGTTGCATTCACAGTGAGAACTACTCCATCTACTCTCAGAACCATCGCATTATGAAGCGCCAAGAAGAGATGATGGCTCATATGAAGATGCCTGCTCCGAAGCACCCTTTGAAGCCTGTGATTCCTTTCAAGGATTGGAATGCAGATGGACTCACTTTTGATTGGGATGATACAGTGCCAGAGGACAGCGATCTTGAGTATGATGATGATGCTGAGGAGGACGAGGATGATGATGCCGAGCAGGATTCTGACTCTTGAGTCATGGGACGTTAGTAGAACCTCCTCCCTTTTTGGTATCTTGATGCCAAAGGGGGAGAAGTATCTCTAGGACTCTCGGGATTTGCATGGGTTGGGAGCACTTCCTTCTTTTCGTTTTGTTTTTATTGTGTGCTCCCTATTTTCGTGACTATTTATTTTCTTCATGTGTGTGAGACATGAGTACCGTTAAATTCTCTATTGTAATAACTCTATTGTCTAAGTTTGTTGCTTCTTGTATGTATTGTGTATTTGTGTGTTTTGTAAAATCTAGGGGGAGTGTTGATCCTAAGGAACGTGCACTTTGTATTCCAAAAACATCCTAAAAATAGTGCACTCACTTAGGGGGAGCTCCGTCTATATTTTGCAAATACATTCTCCTTTCGTGTTGTCATCATTCGCCAAAAAGGGGGAGATTGAAAGTGCATTCTATGCACTCCCAGATTTTGGTGACTAATGACAACACAAAAGGTGTTCTAATGTTTGTGATGAAGCTTGCAGGTTCTTCTACAGGTATTTTGATAAAGAGGAACACTTACTTGGCCTAAGTTTCATGTCTACTTCACTTGGTCTTTCTTCAGGATTTCAATCAGGAGATTTCCGGTCCCTAGACCGGAGATCTCCGAGCCAGTCAAGTTTTTTTTGCTAAGTCTCAGATCAGAATGCGAACTGACTCCAACTCAAGCTGAGCCGGAAATTGTAACATCCCAGAATATTAATATAATTAGAAATGCAAAAATGTGGGCCAACAAAAACTTTTATTATAAAAGGTTGTGTATGTTTAATTCTTGAATGATTGCTTGTTACATTGTTTGCAATATTGTTTAATTCTATCTCTAATTAAAAATATGAAGAAAAAGAAAACAAATAAAACAAACCCTAGAAACAAAACACCATGTGACACATGTCACATTATTTTCCCAAATTAAGAAGCATAATTTATTTTACACCAAAACCAATGGAGAATTATTATAAAAACACTCCTAGTTAATTTTTGCAAAACTATTCCCTTTCAAAAATTCAGATTCAAAACTTCAAATTTAAATTAGAAATTCATGATTGAAATATTTCAAAATATTTCAAAGAGACTTTTTAACACTCACTAATAATACACTTAGCCTAGATCTTAAATTTGGACCCAAAAGAATAAAGGGAAAATGGAAAATTAAATAGTAAATTGCTCTCTGTTTTGGTTCAGGAAATTCATCAAACACCCTGTGATCATCCACCTGTTCTTCCCCAATCCGAACCAACTCGTGGATCAATCCGAGAAATGTGATGTTTTCCGGTCAAATTGGCACCAGCCCTGCACTCCTCTCTTCTCTGCGATCTCACTGCACGCCGGGGGAGGCAAAACGGTGGCCGGAGTCGCCGTATGCACGCCGGCGACAGCCACGGCCGCGCGCACGTCGCAATGTCGCGCGGGCGTCCGAGCTGGCAACGCCGTGCGCACCCGTGCCAGGCCCCCCCCCCCTCTCGCCCTTGCCTCTCTGCTCCCTCGCACGACCGCACAGCACACCAGCACCGGCCCGTGCGCGCCGCGCTCGAGCCAGGACGTGCACGCCGTGCGCCGCCCGAGCTCGCCCACGGCAGGGCCATGCGCCCGAGCGCGTCCGAGCGCGCCACGCCGCCCCGCCTTGCCCGTTTGGTCCCCCAGACATCCCGCAGCACCGCCATCCCCCTCCACCGGCCTACGGCGGCCTAGCGCGGCCACGGGCGCCCCTGCACCGCGCCCACCGTGCGCCGCCCGGCCGCTATAAAAGCCACCCCGTGCCCTGCTCTTCTCCACACCGCTCCACCGCCCTTCCTCTCTCACACCACCCTCTCGAGCACCGCCAGGAGGGCGGAGCAGTTGCCGCGAAGCTCCGGCCGCCCGTGATCTCCTCGAGCTCGCCGTGCCCGAGGTAGACGACGATCACGGCCAGGCCACGGCATCCCTCCCCGTCGCTCCCCTCTGCCCCCAATCTCTTCCCCTTGTTCCCCTCTCTCACCCGCACCCTTTTCCCCCTGATCCGTGCTCAGGTGCGCCGTCAATCGCTCGCCGGAGTTGCAGCGGAGCCGCGGGAAACAGGAGGTGGACGCCGCCGTCGCCAGAAGCCTCCCCAGCCCGAGCCACCTCGCCCCCGAGCTTCCCCGAGCCGCCGCACCCTTCCTGCGCCCTCGCCGTCGCCTCCCGAGCCCCTAGGTGAGCGCTCCGTCCCCCCCTCGCCGTCGCCGGAGTCGCGGCGCCGCCCAAATTAGGTCGCCGGAGATGCGAGCATCGTGCGCCGTTAGATCTAGATCGTGCGGTAACTTACCGGTTCGTTTTAATTAATAAAACCCTGACATGCGGGTCCCACACGTCAGGTTTAAATAGACAGCGCGCGCGCGCGCAGAGTCACTGACCAGTGGGTCCCCTCCGTCAGGCTTTTCAACATTATCCACTCTGGATTTTAATTCGAATTTAAATTCCATTTAAAAGTCAGTATTGAACTCAAATTTAGAAATTCCATAACTTTAGATTTACCACTCCAAATTTAGCAAATCCAACTGTTCTGGAAAGCTTATGAAATTATCTATCCAACCAAACTAGTTTCACTCCATTTGGATGTATAATAAAACTACAATATTCAAATTACAGTAGCATGTTTAAATTCTAAACTTGTTTGTTTCTGATACTCTGATAATCCAAATTAGTTGAAACTAATTTTAATAGATCCCCTTTAACCATGGTTAGTCATCCCTAAAATGGTTTAATTTTTAGATGGATATAATTTAAATAATATCCAAAACCTTATTAATTGGTTTCTGGATTCAAAACAATGTGTAGGGAGTTTGGTAACTCCAAATGACCCAAACCCAATTGGGTCATCTTCTACACATCATTAGCTTTCTGTAGAATTTTAGTTTGTATTTTTGTGACAAACAGAACTCAAGTTATGCAATTAAACGTGTGCAACAAGTTTCTGCCATAATTAAAATACAATGGAGTAATGTTTAATTCAATTAAATGAAAAACCACATGATATTGTTTGGTATGTGAAATGGTTAATTAGAACCTCTAAGAGTGTATTTCTATAGTGATTGATTGAATAGGCTAGTGATTGTTTGTATTTGATTGATTGTGTATTAGACGAGAACGTTGCCGGATATATCGAGGAGGAGGGATTTGCAGAACCTGAAGACCAAGACCAAGATCACTTTGCCGAGCAAGGCAAGCTACTCTCTGAGCTTGCACCTAACTTATGCATCTAGATTTACAAATCATTTTCAAAAGCAAAGGTTTACAAAAACCCTTTTTCAAAAGTATATAGAGATGATTTTGCCACCCTATATAGAAGTAGATACTAAAACTATAGGATGGAAAAACAATGTTGTTTATTCAAAACTCTTTTGAAAACTTGTGTGGATATATAGCACCAAGATGTGGTGTTGAAATAAGGAAATGGAGAAAGATGGTTTTAGAAAAGCACATTGTGTCCTAGTACTCAGTCAAGCAACCGATACTCTGTGCGACCACATTTACCCACATATGGGAAAGGGCTTAGTCAGATAGTTTGCTCTTATTAGTATGGGACACTGCATCAACAGAGATGACTCTGTTATGCATGAGGGAGTGGTTTGGTGACCTAACCCTGACCTGGGTCCTCGCTCAAAAATCTATGAGTAGATAAGGAGGAGGATAGAAGGATGTCCGTATACACCGCCAGATAAAACCTATGAGTCCTCGCACTTAGGGTTTCCGACGGGAAACTAGACTAGGTGTGGATGGAATGGTTCATAGGGGCAGTTTTCTATACTAGCATGAGCAAAGGAAAGACTAGGGTCGGTGACTCAACTTCGCATACCGCTGGTATGGCAAGACGTGGCTGACACGATGAGTTATCGGATGAGTGTGGGGAAAGCGTGCTACCTCTGCAGAGGGTAATTAACTATTCGAATAGCCGAGTCCTCGGATATGGACAGTTGAAGACCCTACTTAGACCATGTGCAAGTTTTTGGGAAGAAATTGAGTTTCAAAAGTAAAGGAAATTGGAAAATGTTCCATACACCTATACCAACGGATCGGTATGAGGTAGTTGGAAAGTGATTACCATGGTGGTTCATGGTTGGAAAAGGAGGAGTTTTGGAATAACATTAATAAAATTGAGATATCTAGTAGTCATAATTTCCTTATCTTCTTCAACAAAGATACAGCGATGTTCTAAATAAATAAAAGTGAGAAACTAAAATTGGAACTAGAGCACTCACGTTGGAGTAGTTTGCGAGTACATTCAAATGTACTCATACTAGTTTTGCTTCTGGCTATTGTCGTAGCCAGACATGGAGGAGGAATACTACGCCCAGGAAGAGTATGGTGACATCTATGCCAACTAAGGATCTTCTCAAAGTCGACTGCCTGTCGGGTCTGCGTTAGCTGTTAAAAGGCTACTACGTTTAAGTTCCGCTGCTTATGTTGATTGTTTTGGTTTGGCCCTTGAAGGCACCTATGTAAGACTTGGTCTAGATGACCATTTTATGTAAGACTTAACTCCGGTATTGTAATGGATGTAAACTTTGGTATTCCATTCGGATTATGTGCAACGACAGACTGATCACGGGATCGTTGTGTTAAGCATAATCGGGTATTTCGGGCAGTTAGTCCGGGGTCCCCACAGAATTGGTATCAGAGCCATCTCGACTTTAGGAGCCTTAGATTAGCATGGTCGTTAGGTAGTGATTGCAAAAGTTGATTTCTTAAAGAAAAAAACAAAGTGAGAAATTTGAAAATGCTTATCTCTTACCCTCTCATTTGTGCAAAATTCTCTTCTTACCAACTACTCAGTTTTCCCTCATACTCATAAAAACTTGCCACACTTGTCATTTTAACAAACTTAAAAATCTGCTCACATATTTTTCCCTTCCATTTAAAATTTGATATACTTGCCATCTCACTAACTTAAAATTTTGACTAAAAATTTATAGATGGCGATCCATTTCACCGAGTTCGTTCAGCTGGAGAAGGACGGCAAGCTGATGTTCGAGAAGGACTTGTTCGAGTTGACCAAGCTGCTAGGTCGTCCCACTCCTGAGTTCAGGGGAGCCCAGGTGGACGCTCCCGGTAGCGGGAACCTGTCCTGGTTGATCGAGGGGTCCGTTCGCGGGAACATCAAGTCCCCCGGATCCAGGGCACTCTCTTTCACCCTCATGGACGTCCACTGGGACGATGGACTGTGTCGTTCCATGCAGAGGATGCTATCCCGGCTTTGTGAGGACCACAAGGCGGAGCTGGTAAACTCTCGTTTCCAGTTCTACGGGAGGCGCACCATCGATGGACACCCAATTCGGTCCCCTCTGCACCCGACATTCGGAGAGTACATCCTGGACATGGAGATTATGCTCTTTCGCACCCAGGAGGATCTGAGGTGCGCTAGGCTTCGGTCTCACTTTGAGCGTCTCTCGCTCAAGGAGAGTCGCGAGAGTGAGGCACAGCTGAAGACTGAGAAGACCGCTCTTCTCAAGAAGGGAACCCAGATGCGGAAGACCATAGCGAAACTCCGCAAGAAGGTTGCTGAGCAGGATGAGCTGATAGAGGACTTGGAGCTCCGTACTGACGAGATGGAGGAGGAGGGCGAGGATCTCCGCAAGGAGAACGACGCTTTCCTCAGTGACGATGACGACTATCTGGAGGAGATGAACGATGAGGATGAGGATGATGATGAGGAGGAGGATCCAGAGGAGCCACCCTACCAGTCCGATGCTGACATGGCAGAGCCTGAGGTTCCACCTCAGTAGGCTAGTTACTTGAGTTCTACCGCAGGATTAGGTCGACCCCCCCCCTATCGCTAGTAGAGTCAAGGTTGTGGTTCTTTTGGAACTTGCGATATGTACATTAGTTAGGGAGAATGTTGTAAGCCAGAATTGAATGAACCCTTGATGTAATGGTTGTGCTACGAAAATGTGTGCTAGTCTTGTTGGCATGTGTAAAATGTTTCTCCTATAATCCTTAGTAAATTAATCTCTACGCAAAACCAATCTTCCTTGGTCAAACCCCTTTTGCTTGCCCCTTATACCCGGTATACTTCAGGATGGTGGACACTCGTCGCACCAACACGGATGGAGGACCACCACCCCCACCGGACCCAACCACCGCCCAACTTCTGGCGCTCATCATGGAGGAACGCCAAGCTGCCCGGACTGAGCGTCAAGCTCATATCGCTGCCCTGCAGCAGATATCTGCTGCTCACAACAACAACAACAACAACAACAACCACCACAACAATGGCAATGGCAATGGTGAAGGAAACCATAGGTCCACTTTGAGCAACTTCCAGAGGACCAACCCACCCACCTTTTCCAAGGGACTTCACCCACTTGAGGCCGATGACTGGCTTCGCACCATTAACAACAACCTGATAGTTGCAGCTGTGGGAGAACCTGAGAAGGTGCTGTATGCAACCCACTATCTTGCAGGACCAGCAAGGTCTTGGTGGGAAGCTACCAAGGCTCTACAGCAAGCTGGGTATGCTATCAGCTGGGAGGATTTCCAGGAGAAGTTCCGCAAGAAGCACATTCCCCGAGGACTCATTGAGCGGAAGAAGGATGAATTCCGCAGGTTGCGGCAGGGAAGTAAGGATGTGGTTGGATACCTTGATGAGTTCACTGACTTGTCTCGGTATGCTCCTGATGATGTCGACACCGAGGGGAGGAAGATGGAACGTTTCATGAACGGACTTCATGACGAACTGCAATGCGCCTTGGTTATCCATGACTTTGCTGATTTGGAATCACTGGTGGACAAGCCTATACAGCTGGAAACCAAGCGCAAATCCATGTTTGAGGGTCGTAAAAGGAGGATGATTGCCCAGGAAGGTTCGAGCAGTCAGAAACCTCGCACCCACCCACCAAACCCCAAGCCAGCATATAGACCTCCACCAACTTCGCACCCCAGTTACCCTAAGCCCCCATACAACCCAAACAAGTTCAGCCGTCCCAATGACAACACCCGTCCCGGAGGGAACTCTAGCAACCCCAACCTCAATGCCAATGTTGTCTGTTTCAATTGTGGCACCAAGGGTCAGTACTCCAAGGCATGCCCCAATCCTAAGAAGAATGGCCCGCGCCCCGATGCACAGGCGCCGAACAACGGCCAAGGACACAATGGAAATGGCAAGAACCCCGCGCCCCGCGGAAATGTGGCTGTTGCCAAGGGACGCCTACACCATATCAATGCTGAAGAGGCCATGGATGCACCAGATGTTGTGATGGGTACGTTCCTTGTCAACTCAGTACCTGCAACTGTTCTGTTTGATTCTGGTGCTACCCATTCTTTTGTTACCCAAGAATTTGTTGCTAAGGGAGGTTTAGTCGGGAGCCTCTTACCCAAACCCATGGTCATCCAAATCCCAGAATCCACCATAGATACCAAGTCATTTTGCCCGGACGTTTCCCTTGAGATCAAAGGGGAAAAGTTCCTAGTCGACTTAATCATCCTAGGAACCCAAGGAATAGATGTCATACTGGGTATGAATTGGTTAGCCAAGTATCATGGTCGGATTGACTGTGCCAGAAGAGCTGTAGCCCTCACCACCGACAAAGGAGTAGGAGTGGAGTATGTGTCCGAAACCAGTCGACCCCAACCAGGATGCCATGAGAGCATAGCTCGACCAGCCCTAGATGAGATCCGTGTTGTTCACCTGTTCAAAGATGTCTTTCCTGAAGAATTGCCTGGTATGCCACCGGATCGGGATATTGAGTTCATCATTGAACTTATCCCCGGGACAGCCCCCATATCCCAAAGACCCTATCGGATGAATCCAGAAGAACTGGTTGAGTTGAAGAAGCAGTTAGCAGATATGCTCAGCAAAGGGCTTATTCGCCCAAGTGCTTCACCCTGGGGATCACCCATTATCTTTGTGGATAAGAGAGATGGTACCACACGCCTGTGTGTGGATTATCGCAGGTTGAATGATGTGACCATCAAAAACAGGTACCCTCTCCCAAAGATCGAGGATCTGTTCGATCAAATGAACGGAGCCCGAGTCTTTTCCAAGATCGATCTTCGGTCAGGGTATCATCAGTTAAGGATCCGAGAGACAGACATCCCCAAGACTGCCTTCACAACCCGTTACGGTTTATTTGAGTACACCGTAATGTCCTTTGGTCTGACCAATGCCCCAGCCTATTTTATGAACCTCATGAACAAGATCTTCATGGAGTATCTTGACAAGTTTGTGGTAGTTTTCCTTGATGACATCCTTATTTACTCCAAAACTGAAGAAGAGCATGCTAAACACCTGAGTCTAGTTTTAGCAACCCTCCGAGAGCATCAGTTGTATGCCAAGTTAAGCAAGTGTGAGTTTTGGCTTAGTGAAGTCTCATTTCTCGGACATGTTGTGTCTGCGGGAGGAATTTCTGTTGACCCAGAAAAGATCCAAGCCGTTGTGGACTGGAAAGCCCCAACTAGTGTGACTGAAATCCGAAGTTTTCTCGGACTAGCGGGATACTACCGCAAGTTCGTTGAGGGATTCTCCAGTATAGCCAAATCCCTTACCCAACTGCTGAAAAAGGACAAGAAATTTGAATGGACTCAGAAGTGTGAAGAGAGTTTCCAGGAATTAAAGAAAAGATTAACCTCAACCCCTGTCCTGATTATGCCAGACGTCACCAAGAGTTTCGACGTGTATTGCGATGCATCACGTCTAGGACTAGGTTGTGTTCTGATGCAAGAAGGCAGGGTGGTGTCGTATCTGTCTCGACAATTGCGACCACATGAAGAGAACTACCCAACCCATGACCTGGAGTTAGCCGCTGTTGTTCTTGCTTTGAAGACGTGGCGCTCCTATCTGGCGGGACATCGTTGCGAGATTTATACGGATCATAAGAGCTTGAAGTATATCTTCACGCAGAGGGAGTTAAATTTGCGACAGAGAAGGTGGATGGAATTAATCAAGGATTATGATATCGGCATCAATTATCACCCTGGAAAGGCTAATGTAGTTGCCGATGCCCTTAGTCGCAAACCCTGCACCCTGAATGCCATGATCCAAGCAGAGCAGCCAGCCCTGTTTAAGGAGTTCAAGGATTTTGGACTAGAGCTTGTTAGCCACGGCTATCTCGCCCATTTAGAGTTAGCTCCAACTCTGATAGATCAAATCAAAGAGGCCCAGAAAGGTCATGAGAGCATAGAAGGAATCAAGAAGAAGATTTCTCTCGGTAAAGCGCCTGGTTTTACCGAGGATGCAGAAGGAGTGTTGAGATTCAATGGTCGTATCTGTGTCCCCAATACCTCGGAACTCAAGGAATTAATCCTAAAAGAAGCCCACGAGACCCCTTACTCAATCCACCCCGGCGGAACCAAGATGTACCAAGACCTTCGTGAAAGATTTTGGTGGCATGGAATGAAGCGAGAGATTGGTGCTTTCGTAGCCAAGTGTGATATTTGTCAGCGAGTCAAGGCTGAACATCAGCGACCCGCTGGATTGCTTCAACCCCTAAAGATTCCCGAGTGGAAGTGGGATGAGATTGGAATGGATTTTATCACCGGACTTCCAAGGTCCAACCGAGGCCATGACTCAATATGGGTAGTAGTTGACAGGCTGACCAAAGTGGCCCATTTCATTCCCGTCCACACCACCTACAGAGGAAATCAGTTAGCAGACCTGTATATTTCCAGAATCGTAAGCCTGCATGGTGTGCCTAAGAGGATTGTATCAGATAGAGGCACACAATTCACCTCAAGGTTCTGGAAAGCCCTGCACGAAGCCCTCGGAACCAAGTTGGCATTTAGTACAGCATATCACCCCCAGACCGATGGCCAAACTGAACGAGTGAACCAGATATTAGAGGACATGCTTCGCGCATGTGTCCTAGCCTATGGATCCAAATGGGAAGATTGTCTCCCATTTGCAGAATTCTCCTACAACAACAGTTACCAGTCTAGTCTGCAAATGGCCCCTTTTGAAGCCCTTTACGGCAAGAAGTGTCGTACACCCCTGAATTGGTCCGACACCGGAGAAGGCAAACTGTTTGGACCAGATACCCTCCGTGAGGCTGAAGAGCAAGTACAGCTTATCCGTGAGCGACTCAAGACCGCCCAATCCCGTCAGAAGAGTTACGCGGATCACAAGCGTCGTGATGTCACCTTCAATATCGGAGATTATGTCTATCTCCGAGTGACACCCCTTAAAGGAATGCAGCGTTTCCATGTCAAAGGAAAATTAGCGCCAAGATATATTGGACCCTTCAAGATCCTTGCCCGTCGAGGAGAAGTGTCTTATCAACTGGAGTTGCCTCAAGAGTTAATAGATTACCATGATGTTTTCCACATTTCCTTGCTCCGGAAATGTCTTGAAGTCCCTGACCAGCCTGATGTTTTCAAAAACATCGATCATCAGTCCGTCGACCTGAATCCAGATCTGACTTATCGAGAGACACCCCTCAAGATTCTCGACGAAGATGTTCGTCTCACCCGCAGGCGAGCAATCAAGTTCTACAAAGTCCAGTGGACTAACCACTCTGAAGATGAAGCAACTTGGGAACGTGAAGACTATCTTAGAAGCGAGTTTCCCAACCTCTTTAGTACCCAGGCCTAGCAAATCTCGGGACGAGATTTATTTTAAGGGGGGAAGTCTGTAACATCCCAGAATATTAATATAATTAGAAATGCAAAAATGTGGGCCAACAAAAACTTTTATTATAAAAGGTTGTGTATGTTTAATTCTTGAATGATTGCTTGTTACATTGTTTGCAATATTGTTTAATTCTATCTCTAATTAAAAATATGAAGAAAAAGAAAACAAATAAAACAAACCCTAGAAACAAAACACCATGTGACACATGTCACATTATTTTCCCAAATTAAGAAGCATAATTTATTTTACACCAAAACCAATGGAGAATTATTATAAAAACACTCCTAGTTAATTTTTGCAAAACTATTCCCTTTCAAAAATTCAGATTCAAAACTTCAAATTTAAATTAGAAATTCATGATTGAAATATTTCAAAATATTTCAAAGAGACTTTGTAACACTCACTAATAATACACTTAGCCTAGATCTTAAATTTGGACCCAAAAGAATAAAGGGAAAATGGAAAATTAAATAGTAAATTGCTCTCTGTTTTGGTTCAGGAAATTCATCAAACACCCTGTGATCATCCACCTGTTCTTCCCCAATCCGAACCAACTCGTGGATCAATCCGAGAAATGTGATGTTTTCCGGTCAAATTGGCACCAGCCCTGCACTCCTCTCTTCTCTGCGATCTCACTGCACGCCGGGGGAGGCAAAACGGTGGCCGGAGTCGCCGTATGCACGCCGGCGACAGCCACGGCCGCGCGCACGTCGCAATGTCGCGCGGGCGTCCGAGCTGGCAACGCCGTGCGCACCCGTGCCAGGCCCCCCCTCTCGCCCTTGCCTCTCTGCTCCCTCGCACGACCGCACAGCACACCAGCACCGGCCCGTGCGCGCCGCGCTCGAGCCAGGACGTGCACGCCGTGCGCCGCCCGAGCTCGCCCACGGCAGGGCCATGCGCCCGAGCGCGTCCGAGCGCGCCACGCCGCCCCGCCTTGCCCGTTTGGTCCCCCAGACATCCCGCAGCACCGCCATCCCCCTCCACCGGCCTACGGCGGCCTAGCGCGGCCACGGGCGCCCCTGCACCGCGCCCACCGTGCGCCGCCCGGCCGCTATAAAAGCCACCCCGTGCCCTGCTCTTCTCCACACCGCTCCACCGCCCTTCCTCTCTCACACCACCCTCTCGAGCACCGCCAGGAGGGCGGAGCAGTTGCCGCGAAGCTCCGGCCGCCCGTGATCTCCTCGAGCTCGCCGTGCCCGAGGTAGACGACGATCACGGCCAGGCCACGGCATCCCTCCCCGTCGCTCCCCTCTGCCCCCAATCTCTTCCCCTTGTTCCCCTCTCTCACCCGCACCCTTTTCCCCCTGATCCGTGCTCAGGTGCGCCGTCAATCGCTCGCCGGAGTTGCAGCGGAGCCGCGGGAAACAGGAGGTGGACGCCGCCGTCGCCAGAAGCCTCCCCAGCCCGAGCCACCTCGCCCCCGAGCTTCCCCGAGCCGCCGCACCCTTCCTGCGCCCTCGCCGTCGCCTCCCGAGCCCCTAGGTGAGCGCTCCGTCCCCCCCTCGCCGTCGCCGGAGTCGCGGCGCCGCCCAAATTAGGTCGCCGGAGATGCGAGCATCGTGCGCCGTTAGATCTAGATCGTGCGGTAACTTACCGGTTCGTTTTAATTAATAAAACCCTGACATGCGGGTCCCACACGTCAGGTTTAAATAGACAGCGCGCGCGCGCAGAGTCACTGACCAGTGGGTCCCCTCCGTCAGGCTTTTCAACATTATCCACTCTGGATTTTAATTCGAATTTAAATTCCATTTAAAAGTCAGTATTGAACTCAAATTTAGAAATTCCATAACTTTAGATTTACCACTCCAAATTTAGCAAATCCAACTGTTCTGGAAAGCTTATGAAATTATCTATCCAACCAAACTAGTTTCACTCCATTTGGATGTATAATAAAACTACAATATTCAAATTACAGTAGCATGTTTAAATTCTAAACTTGTTTGTTTCTGATACTCTGATAATCCAAATTAGTTGAAACTAATTTTAATAGATCCCCTTTAACCATGGTTAGTCATCCCTAAAATGGTTTAATTTTTAGATGGATATAATTTAAATAATATCCAAAACCTTATTAATTGGTTTCTGGATTCAAAACAATGTGTAGGGAGTTTGGTAACTCCAAATGACCCAAACCCAATTGGGTCATCTTCTACACATCATTAGCTTTCTGTAGAATTTTAGTTTGTATTTTTGTGACAAACAGAACTCAAGTTATGCAATTAAACGTGTGCAACAAGTTTCTGCCATAATTAAAATACAATGGAGTAATGTTTAATTCAATTAAATGAAAAACCACATGATATTGTTTGGTATGTGAAATGGTTAATTAGAACCTCTAAGAGTGTATTTCTATAGTGATTGATTGAATAGGCTAGTGATTGTTTGTATTTGATTGATTGTGTATTAGACGAGAACGTTGCCGGATATATCGAGGAGGAGGGATTTGCAGAACCTGAAGACCAAGACCAAGATCACTTTGCCGAGCAAGGCAAGCTACTCTCTGAGCTTGCACCTAACTTATGCATCTAGATTTACAAATCATTTTCAAAAGCAAAGGTTTACAAAAACCCTTTTTCAAAAGTATATAGAGATGATTTTGCCACCCTATATAGAAGTAGATACTAAAACTATAGGATGGAAAAACAATGTTGTTTATTCAAAACTCCTTTGAAAACTTGTGTGGATATATAGCACCAAGATGTGGTGTTGAAATAAGGAAATGGAGAAAGATGGTTTTAGAAAAGCACATTGTGTCCTAGTACTCAGTCAAGCAACCGATACTCTGTGCGACCACATTTACCCACATATGGGAAAGGGCTTAGTCAGATAGTTTGCTCTTATTAGTATGGGACACTGCATCAACAGAGATGACTCTGTTATGCATGAGGGAGTGGTTTGGTGACCTAACCCTGACCTGGGTCCTCGCTCAAAAATCTATGAGTAGATAAGGAGGAGGATAGAAGGATGTCCGTATACACCGCCAGATAAAACCTATGAGTCCTCGCACTTAGGGTTTCCGACGGGAAACTAGACTAGGTGTGGATGGAATGGTTCATAGGGGCAGTTTTCTATACTAGCATGAGCAAAGGAAAGACTAGGGTCGGTGACTCAACTTCGCATACCGCTGGTATGGCAAGACGTGGCTGACACGATGAGTTATCGGATGAGTGTGGGGAAAGCGTGCTACCTCTGCAGAGGGTAATTAACTATTCGAATAGCCGAGTCCTCGGATATGGACAGTTGAAGACCCTACTTAGACCATGTGCAAGTTTTTGGGAAGAAATTGAGTTTCAAAAGTAAAGGAAATTGGAAAATGTTCCATACACCTATACCAACGGATCGGTATGAGGTAGTTGGAAAGTGATTACCATGGTGGTTCATGGTTGGAAAAGGAGGAGTTTTGGAATAACATTAATAAAATTGAGATATCTAGTAGTCATAATTTCCTTATCTTCTTCAACAAAGATACAGCGATGTTCTAAATAAATAAAAGTGAGAAACTAAAATTGGAACTAGAGCACTCACGTTGGAGTAGTTTGCGAGTACATTCAAATGTACTCATACTAGTTTTGCTTCTGGCTATTGTCGTAGCCAGACATGGAGGAGGAATACTACGCCCAGGAAGAGTATGGTGACATCTATGCCAACTAAGGATCTTCTCAAAGTCGACTGCCTGTCGGGTCTGCGTTAGCTGTTAAAAGGCTACTACGTTTAAGTTCCGCTGCTTATGTTGATTGTTTTGGTTTGGCCCTTGAAGGCACCTATGTAAGACTTGGTCTAGATGACCATTTTATGTAAGACTTAACTCCGGTATTGTAATGGATGTAAACTTTGGTATTCCATTCGGATTATGTGCAACGACAGACTGATCACGGGATCGTTGTGTTAAGCATAATCGGGTATTTCGGGCAGTTAGTCCGGGGTCCCCACAGAAATGCTCTTGGAGATTTCCGGCGCTCGGAGATTTCCGAGCCCCAGTCCGGAGATCTCCAAGTGACAGGGAAATTCAACCAAGTCCAGAACTCAATTGCGTACTGACTCCAGATCAAGCTGAGCCGGAAATGCTCCCGGAGATTTCCGGAGCTCGGAGATTTTCGAGCTCCAGTCCAGAGATCTCCGGGCGCCAGAGATTTTTTCACCCGGAAATTTCCGGAGTCCGGAGATCTCCGGTCCTCAACCCGGAGATTTCCGGGCTGGCGGCTGTTCAACGGGCAGATTTTGAGAGTGGTATAAATACCCCTCAACCTACCTCCAGCAGACTAAGCTTCCAGATTTTCTCTCTCCTCCATTGGTGCTGAAGCTCGTTTCTTCCGGATCTCCCAATCTAGCCACTCAAATCCTTTGATACTTGGGGATCTGAGGAAGAAGCCACCGATCTACAACTCCACCGAAGCGATTTGATTTTCCCCCTCTATTTCTTGAGGGGCAACGAATCTAGGGTTCCTTTGTGGATAGCTAGGTTCATCTTTGTGTGTTCTTGATCCTTTGTGGATTCCTTTTTGGATTTGACCTATTGTGGTCGTTGTGGGAGCCCCCAATTCAGTTGTGGGTGTGTGCCTCACGTGTTTGTACGAGATCTTCTCCGCCCTTAAAGGAGTCCTTAGTGGAAGAGTGGATTCGGACCTTTGTGGTCGAATTCATAGGAGAATAGGGTGAGGCCTTTGTGGCGTTGAGCAAACCTTTGTGGTAGCTCACACCCCTCCAACGAGACGTACACCTTTGTGGTGGAACTCGGGATAAAATTGGTGTCTTCGAGTTCCTATGGTTGTCTTGCTCCACTCTCCTTTACTGCATTCCTTTCTTGCTTAGTTTCCTAGTTGTCTTTCACTTGTATCACCTAGTTGCACATTTAGACAACTTACTTTCCGCTAGCCTAAAAACTGAAAAACATATAAAAATTGGTCACCACCTATTCACCCCCCCCCGCCCCCCCTCTAGGTGGTCAACTGCCGTTCAACGTCGACTACGTCAACCACCTCGGAGACTGCCACGCAGATCGAGTCTACTCCGACCCTCTCGGTCGCACTGCTGGCGAAACCAAGATCTACATCAACTTCGACTAGGTCGACCGCGTCTGCACGAGCATCCAGGGTCGCGCTACCGTCACCCGTGCCGCTCGCATCTCCATGGACTCACCAAGTCTTCCCCGAGCCAATCACGCTCACGCCGACGACTACGAAGTCGTCCTTCATGTCCGCGGCAAAGATTGCGCTTCCTATCACGTTGCGACGCAGCGACGACTGCGCTACCTATCACGTTGCAGCAATTTTCGATCCTGAGCAAGGCTCGGACGACGGAAGCAGCAGCGGCAGCGTCCACACCCCTACCCAAGTCGCGCAAGTCTTCATGGCTGGCACGGTGCCGCCAGAGAACAACGACGAACCCGCGTATCCTTTAGAAGTGGTCATGCCCGACCAGGTGACGCGACTCACCATCACGCGCGACATAGCAATCAGAGCTATGAAGCACGTTGACGACGACACGTTCCCCCCACCGGACGCGCCTCGGGAGGATTAGCTGGCAGTCCAGTACTTGCTACACAAGGAAGGCGAACGACTTCGCGCGGAAAAATCCGAACTCCTTCGGCGCAAGAGGGAGGCTGACGCGTCAAGCGCTAGGAGGGCCGCTTACTTATTTACCTCCTCCACGGAAGTCAACCAAGGAGCGCGACCCCATAGAGCTCGCGTGCCCCTTATGACAGAGGCCGATCGAGCCAGGGTCACCTGCAACCTCGACTCGTCCTTCGTAACTGAGGATGAAAACGGGATACCCATCCCCAAAACGGCCAACGCCGCTCTCATGGCAGTCGAAACATACCTGCGGCTCACGCAGCCACCTGAGGGTGACGCGCGCGCCCTTCTCCACAAGAAGCAAATCATGTCCATGCGGGCAATCGAGGACGCCTTGGCAAACAAAGCGCCAAATGACCGGGCACGAGAGGAGCGAGAACACCACGCCTGCGAGCCTGCAACACTAGATGTCCCAGTAGGCGAAGACCTCCGCAACGTCATCGTGCAAAGGACGGTGGACCGCAACCGCACCCAGCGTACGACCAGCACGACGAACCTGGACGATCGAGCCGACCGCGACTTCGAGGCGTGCGGCGCCGCATGCTTCAGCTTCAACATCCGCGACACTCGCATGCCCAAGGGCTTAAAGCTCGCAATAGGGACACCCAAATACGACGGGAAGCAAGACCCACGCCTTTGGCTTGAAGACTACCTCATCGCTTGCACCTGTCAAGGCGGAACTTCGACCACGGTGATGCAGTATATCCAGCTCATGCTCACGGATTCAGCACGCGGGTGGCTCACTAGTCAGCCTAAAGACTCCTTCAGTACCTGGGAGGAATTCCAGGATACCTTCATCAAAAGTTTCCTTGGGACGTACGCGAGGCCAGCAACCTACATCGAGTTGCAAGCCTGCAAGCAGGGGCGAGATGAGTCGCTCCGATCATACATCCAACGATGGACACTCCTCCGCAACACTATGGAAGTTGTCTCAGAACATCGGGTAATGGATGCCTTCATGCACGGCGTCTCTCGCCGCGACCTCCGCGAGGAGTTCGGGAGGCTCCAGCCGAAAACCATGATCGAGCTCATGAAGATAGCCAACCAGTGGGTGGAAGGAGAGGACTACGTCCGCGACAACTCCCCGAAAAACGAAGCTGGAACGAGTAACTGGCGAGAAGGACGCCAGAAGAAGAAGCCACGTTTCACCAACCTCGACTCGATCGAGCTAGAAGCGGCGGGATATCAAACCCCCCGTGATGAAGCACGCGACAACAATCGCCTGTACGACCAAGGTCGCCAGTACAGTCGCAGCGGTGACCAAGGTCGCCAGCCCGACCAAGGACAATACAACCGAAGAGGCAGCCTCATCAACCGCAACGACAGAGGCCAAAAACGCGAGTGGAGACGCGCATCGACCCCAGCCGAGGAACTGGCGCAACCGTGCAAACACCATATGTTCCGCAACCCGGAAACGGGCAAATGGGGCGCCAACCACTTGTTGAAGGATTGTCGCAAAGCACGCAAGATCTACGAGGCCATGCAGCATATCATCACTCCTATACCCGCATTGCAGCCAGCCACGCAGCTCACCATCCAAGCAGCACCCACATCCGCAAACGCTACTCCAGCACATGCGGCGGGAGCCTTTCCCCAACAGCAGCAGCAGCCGCAACACGGAGCTCAGCCGACGGCACACGACGCGTACCCAGCCACGCGCAGACAACTCAACATGATACATAAAGGGCGCCCCTCAAACAGGGTCCAGAAACTCATCACCCGCCAAGTTCTCCAAGCCGTCACCTGCCCACACGCAGTGCCAAACTACATGAGAGGGTCAGAGACACCGATCACGTTCTCAAGGGAAGACCACCCGTCGGAAGTACCTCGACCCGGGCACGTTGCCCTGTTAGTCGAAGCTCTAATCGGAGATTACAATCTGAAGAAGGTGTTCATGGACGGAGGCAGCGGCATTAACATCATCTTCGCTGACACTCTTATAAGGATGAACAAGTCGACAAAGAAATTGCCAGAGTCGGAGACCACCTTCCACGGCATAGTACCCGGGCAAGCAATCACGCCCATGGTAACAATTACACTTGATGTTATCCTTGGCACACCCGAGCACTTCATAAGAGAATCAATCGACTTCGAGGTCGTCGACTGGAAGTCGCAGTACCACGTAATACTTGGGCGCCCAACCTTCGCCAGGTTCATGGCAATACCTCACTACGTGTCAGACCCTGAATTCAGGCTACACAAACAAAGCGTATCGGTTGGGCCACACAACCAAGAGCATACTGGGGAATACCAATCCCAGGAACATGCAGGCCTGGCTCGGAATGGATCATCGGCCGACAACTCTTGGCGATCCCAACGTCACATACCTTTCCAGATTGTGCACGCAAGAACCCAAAAAGTCTTCCAACTCGTATACTTCAACCATACACACATGGTATACGCGTTGGAATTTTAACAAGTTGAAACCACAGAATAAACCTAAGATACAAAGAAAGGAAATAATATCCAAAAGCTCTCACTGAGCAAAATGTAGCGAATGGCACCAATCAGAGGACACATGTCCCAACATTACATCATGCAGCGGAAAATAAACCGGTCTGAGTACAGACAAGAAGCAAATGGCTCAAGGCCGAAACGGAAAAGAAGGCCCATCCACGCAGTCCACCAGGAAGAAGCCTAGGGGAACTCTAACTACTCGTCGTAGATCTCGTCGTTGAACTCCACGTAGAATCCACCAACCTGGTCGTACGAAGAATCCTCAACTGCAGAAAAACCACAGCCCGCGAACGGGTCAATACACCGAAGAGTATCGAACAAGTTTAAGCTAACAGGTTACAAAACAGTAAGATTCCCAAAGTATGGGGGTAGGTGTACTTAGCGGCAGCAGCACTAGCAACCTAAAGAGACGCGCTAAGACTTCCGTCTAATTAGAGAGGGATAAGAGAGCGTTTAAGTAGCCATCTACAACTAACACCAGACATAACCCATTCTCGAATTTACCCCCTCAACCAAGTATGAGGAAGCAATCAGGGAATACTCACACGTTAACAATTTTAGTTATCTTTTAGGGTGTAAGTAATTCTATATTACTAGTCGAATAAATTAACAATGATTAGGTGTAAGTTGTCTAGATCTTGTTAGCCAGCATCATCACCAAAGTCGTCCATAACCGTGGACACGGCTCATCGATAAGATTATACCCTGCAGGGGTGCACTACAGTACCCATACTCGCATGATCAACCCAGTCAAAAATATTAGGGACTCTCAACACGACTCATTCTTTCACTACAGCAAGTCCAAGTGCCACCCATATGAGTTGTTACCCGCGCCAGGAGTCCGGCCGAATCTCAATTTGCGGACTCATTTGTTTGTGTCCATGCGCCATGCGGCTCAAACCACAGTAGGAACTGTCCGCTTCGCGCGCACCACCCCTATATGACCCCCCGTATCAAGTAACCTCTCATCGAACATCATCATAATGCACATGCATATGAGCGAATGGAAAACCCGAACTACTTGCGGCACATGGACGAGCTGCAGATCCGTTCAAAGTAGAGGGGGGCTCCATTGGGCCACCCACAAGTGGTTAGTGCGCTCAAAAATTAGATCCGAGGACAAAATCTCTGTTCCTAGGTCGACACTGAGCAGAACAAAGCACCTCGCAACGCCTTCCGCCTGGTGCCTTGTCTTTTAATTATAATATCCCAAAATAAGACAACAGTTTATTCAAGTAGAATAATCTATCATACTAAGCATATGAGATAAAAGACAAAGGAATGACTCGCACAACCAATTCTAAGCATGCACTACGACTCGCAAAGGCCAACAGATAAACATGCAAGGGGTTATAGGTTGTGGGGATATAGCTGTACAGGCTACAGGATAAACATGTGATGGGATCGAAGTTCAAGAATCGATAACTAGGATAGCATAGATCAAAAGGCAAGAATGAAAATCAAACAGTCGTGCAACCGGTTAGCAGAAGCTTGCCTGGCAACTCGTGTCCTGGCACAAAAGCTGGACCTCAGTATCGTAGGTACTCGCAGCAGACACGTCGTCGTCTACCCAAAGAAAGCCAAACACCGACAATAGGAAACAAAAATCAATACAGAGAAATGTGCAATCAAATGATGGTGCATTATGGTATGAGGTGATGAGGTCATATTAAAGCGGGGATGAAATCCCGGCTAAAGTATTAGGTTGTAAGTTATTGGTGTAGCCAACAAATTAAATGTTGCTTAACATATATAGCAGGTATGGTGATCTAATTAATTTAAATGGAATAGGCATTCGTTAATTAATCGCCCACACATTCCATATTTAGTATTTAATTGCAGATTATTTAACTTCAACTCAAAATAAATATTTATTAGCATGGCAAGACATGGTATAAAAGATATGAGCATATTAAATGGAATTGGGGCATTATATATTTATTTAATTTGGATTTATAAATTAAAAGTTATTGCATATTAAAGTGTAGGGTTGTTTCTGCAAAAACCAGGGACTTATCTGTGATGGGAAAAAAATTAGAAGGACTTATGTGCAATTCCAGGGAACCAGGGGGCTCAGCGTTAATGCGCAGCGCCCCTGGGGTTTTTCTCACCGAAGCGAAGCGCACCCATGAGACTGCCAGGCGGGCCCAGGTGCCACGCGGGCGGGCGCGCGCCTGTGTGGCTCCCACGGTCACTGACCGGTGGGTCCCATTATCAGCGAGCGCAACAGAGGAACAAAAATGTGGCCATTTTATTCCACGGGCCGGGGAGGGATTCGAACCCGCGGGCGCGGCGAGCGGACGCGCAGTGGTATTAGCTAGTAGGGTTAGATTAGTTGTATTGTTAGGGTTAGATTAGACGTCGTTTTAAACAGTTAAACGTGTTACGCCACTGTTTCTGACGAAACTGACGGACAACGGCACAGCGCGTCGCGGCAGAGCAAAGCGGCGCCGGCGGTGACCAAAACGGGGCGGCGCCGCTGCATGGGTGGCTGTCCGGGGTGCGAGAGTTGTAACGCCCTGGGATTTTTCCCCAATTAGAAAATTGTTTCTTTTTCTTTTTTTTGCATCAACATGACATCATCATGCATCATTTGCATTTGTCATCTCATTAATTTAATTTGTTGTATTTAAATTCTTTTCCCATAATTAAAATTCAAACGATTTTCAAATTAAGTAAAAATGTGATATTTTCAAATCTTTTGCAAATGTTAAAAATTAGTTGATTAAATTGTCTATTTAAAACTAAAACTATTTTGTATAGTTTTCGTATTCAAATTCCTTTTCTATTTTGTTTTAAAAATATAAATCAGAAATAATAAAGGGGAGAGAAATAAGGCCCAAAGCCCATCTAACCCAAACCCTAGGGTTTCCCCCTGGAAAATTATTTCCCACCCCCTGCAATTTTGCAGCCACCCTCCTCCTTTTTCTGCTTTTTGCAAAAAGTCCTTCCACCCCCTTTCTTTTCTTTTTTCCCCCTCCTTCTCTTTTTCTTTTTTCTTCCTTTTCTTTTTCTTCTCTTCCTCATCCCGCCCGGGAGACCAGCCCGAACTCCCCAGCCAGCCCCAGCCCATGCTCCACTCCCCCACGTCCGCCCCTTGCTCCGGCGGCCCGAGCTCCGCCTCCCCGCCGCCGCGCGCCCCACGCCACGCCGCGCCACCGCCCCGGACTGCTCCACCGCCGGACGCCGTGCTCCCGCTCCAGAGCGCCCCCAGCGCCACCGCGCCAGCACGCCGCCGCCCCGCGGGTTCGCCCGCCGCCGCGCCCCGCTCGCCCTGCTCCGGCCTTCCCCGCCGCGCGCTTGCCGCGCCGCCGCCTAGCCGCCCGCGCTGTCGCCTCTCCCGCGCCCGGCCGCCCGCGCTGTCGCCGCCGCACGCCGCGCCGCCGCCGTCGCGCGCCGCGCGCCGTTCTCTGCCCTGCCGCGCCCGTGCATCGCCCGCGCGTGCCGCTCTCTGCCCTGCCGGGCTCGTTTGCCGCCCACGCGTGCCGCCGCGCTCCCGAGCCCTGCTCCCCGTGCCTCCTCCCGGCCGTCGGCCGCGCGCCTCCCCACGGCCGCGCCGCGCGCACCTCCGGCCACCGCCCGCGCGACCCCGGCCCCGTGTGTCGCCTCGGCCTCCTCCTTCTCCGGCCCGAGCGTGCCGCACCGCGCCCCCGCGCCGCCTCTCTCCGCCGCCGCGATCCCACGCCCGACGCCTCGCGTCCCCGTGCGATCGAAGCCGCCGTGTGTTCCGTGCCGCAGCGCGTCGTCCCCATTCTCCTCTTCCGGCCGCGTGCACGCCGTCTCCGTCCAGTGTCCCCCCGCGTCCGCCGCATGCCGGGTGTTTGACACAATGTCCGCAAGACCCTGTCGTCGCTTTGTTGTCCGTGTTTGTCCACCCTTCGTGGTGCTGCCCCGTGTGCGTGCGCGCGCCCCTTCCGGTGTCCGTTGTCGTGCCCCCGAAGACCGGATACGACTAGTGCGCCACCGACCCCGATGCTGGTGCTCCGAACAACGACCACCCGGACGACTACCCGACCACTTCCACGACACCGGCAAACGACGATGCCCCGGTTCCACGGCGACTACCTCCACGACGACGACTACTTCCTCTACGGACCGAAGACGTCGGTTTCGAACCCTTGTTCACCATATCCGACGTACGGACCCAAACCCTAACCCTATACCTATTTTATTAAATGTAGCGCCCCATATTTTAAATAAAGATGGAACACCTGTGTTATGTGCTAGTCCCTGGATCACTGCCAGCACCACAGTACTAAATATATAGTATCATTGCACAAGTATCAAATTACTACAACGAGATCCAAAATAGCTAAGTATAGCTTTATTACAAAGTGCATAGTCATGAAGACTAGCTAAAATATTCAGAGTTCACGACGAAAGCAATAGCAAAGAGCCTCTTCTTCAAGCATGCGCCACAGACAGACATGTTGGGTGTAGACTCGAGTCCAAACTCATTCCTCATCGGAATTACCTGCACATTTGAATATGCAGCCCCTGAAGGAGGTTAATACAATGAAGTATTGGCAAGTGACTAGGGTGGATAATTTATGACAAGTCTAATTCTATATACATATTTGGCTTGGTGGGGTTGTAGGCTATTTTGCAGAAAGCCAGTTTTCTCCTATCTTTTGTAAAACAATTTTGCTTCTCGAAGACTTGCACCAAGGGTTGAAGCCCAAGTGCACCAACAATTCTTTCCTTAGCCAAATTTTACTTTATGAAAACTATGATGAGATTCTTCCGTCCATCCTTGTCCAGTTTCTCGAAGTAATCCATCACCGGGGACACGGCTGAGTACTCAGATTGTCGACTCTGTAGAGGTTGTGCACTTTCACCTTCAAACTCAATTAACCCAAACATCCTATACACGTGGAGTGCATTAAGGAAAGGAGAGAATTGAGACAAGAACTTTCAGAAGAAGAATGCAACCATACTAGCAAGACCCGTTCCACCTACCAAATCTACATCTGCTTGTCAAGCTGACAGGTTGCACTCCCACAACTTAATCATTCTAGACAGAGCCCATTGTCTAACGGCTGCACGGGAAGCTCCTAAACTTGGAGGGACTTAGAAATCTCTTTGTTCCCGGGTGGCCGTCCACAAGTGCGCTTCTGGGTGACAACCACCATGCTCATGGCCCTAAGTAGAATAGACATTCATCCTAGGCAATGACAACCACAAGCATAGTCCCAAAAGCCACTCAACATAAACCATACAACCAATTCCACCCAGGTATGCATTTTAAGTTTAACACTTAGCAATATTTTTATAACATGGTATGTAAACACTTTTTATAACATAGCTAAGCATCTAATAAAACTTTTGATGGCTGCATGGAAAGGGATGGCTACACACTACTAGGATATTTTCAAAATGTACTAACTTAGCATTATAAGATAGTTCAAAAATCCCTATCATGCATACTACTCAAAATATACTACTAATGCATATAGAAAATATTGGGTAGATTATGAGTGTCACTTGCCTTGGTAACAAGAGGAACAAGCACATCAAGAATAACAATCACAAGAAAGGCCTTCCTCCTCTTCACAATCTAGTGACAAACAATACAAAAAAAAACACACAAACACAACACTTAAAATATCAAGACAAAAATATGTATGCATGCTTGATATGCAATGAACTTAACAAGACAAAATAATTACAATTTTATTTCCTCGGTTATTCATGCATGAAATGCAATGATCAACATTTTATTATTTTATTTAATCATTTAAAAATATTGAGCATAACATAGAAATATTAAGCCCTACAACCAAATTCTTTAATTTTATTATGAAAATTTTCAAATAAAACTCAAGTTGCACTATCTCGACAGAGGACATTATTAAAATTCTAAAACAGTTGGATTTATTTGGAAAGCATTTTTATTATTTAAGTTATAGATTTAATAGCCGAAATACCAAACAATTAATTCTGCAATTTAAATTACACTAAAAAGACAAACTAATGAAACCATACTAAACTACACGAGCAGAGCTTTACGTGGATATAAAATTCATCAAATTTAGATAAACAGATCAAAAGTTATGAATTTTGCAAGTTTCAATAGTTTTCTGTTTTTAAAACAAATTTTCAGCCGAAATAGATAATTAACAGGCCACGCGGCGCGATCTAATTGGACGGTACCGGTTCGCCGCGGATCGGCACGGAAGCCGTCCGATCTAACTTAAATCGAACGCTCCAAAATAACGGAACGAAACAGTAAAAGAAGAAAAACAGTGCCCGTCCGATCTGGATCTAATGGTCCAGATCGCACTTGCCAAACTCGGGCGGCGCTGTCCGTCGGAGAGCCTCCGGTTGCGGCGGCGCCATGTCCGGCGTCGCACCCGCTGGTGATGTACGACCCTAGGGGATGAACGGTTCATACCAGAACGTGCAGAGGCGTGAGGTAGAGACGGTGGCGAGTTGGTCGTCGTTGAAATGCTCGGCTGCTCCCTGGATCGCTCGTCGGACTCGAGGCTGGCGGCGGCTGACTTCGGTTGGGGATGAAGGTGACGAACCGCTGCGAACGAGGAGACTACAAGGTGTCACAGAGATTCGCACGGAGAAAATAAAAGGAAATAACGAGAGGGGAGAGCTCGAGGTCGTCTGTAGCCACCGGAATCGGAAGCTCACGGCGGCGAAAACGGCGGAAGCGGAAGCATGAACCCGAGCAGCCTTGAGGCGGAGCGGCTAGGGTTTTGGGGCGAGGAGACTGGCGGCGATGCGGGGTACTTATGGGGCGAGAGAGGGCGTGCGATAAGATCAATATCCGCTCGGTTTGGTTGGATTCGACGCGGAGTGGATCTCGGGAACGAACTGTGTTCGGTTGCTGTCTTCGCGCGGAGGTTGAAGACGCCGGGGGTGGGGCCCACCCGTCAGCGAGGTGAGAGGAGGCGCGGGCTGGAGTTGGGCCACGGTTGGGCCGCAAGACAACGCGCGCGCTGTGAGATGTATTTGGGCCGGCTCGGTTTGCTCCTCTCCTTTTTTTTAAAGAAATATTTTCTGATTTGAAACTTTTCCATACAATTTGATTTTTAAATCTTATCAAAACAATTCAGAAAAATTCATACAAATATGTTTTGAGAAGCTAATTTAATTTAGAACTTTTTGATACCATTTTGCTAAATAAATAATCTAATAAAATACAGATTATTATAAGGAGCTCAAATAGACCTCTTTATGGAATACAAATTTATTTAAACTTATAAATAAAAATTTAAATTATTCTTTATGTGATTTCAATGCCTATATGATGCATGATGCATGAATGAAAAGTTTTAAATTTTTGAGAAATTTGGGATGTTACAGACTAACCCCCTTAAGAGGAAGCTCGCCCTCGAGCTTCGGAAAGGTCAGCAAATAGGTGTGGTTGGTCTTCTCGGAGGTCATCCTCTCGTTCCCAGGTGGATTCTTCCTCGGTGTGATGATTCCACTGGACTTTGCAAAACTTGATGGTTTTGGTACGGGTGACTCTTTCTGCTGTCTGTAATATCTTGATGGGCTTCTCTTCGTATGTCAGATCACTCTCCAATTGTACCTCCTCGAGAGGTACAGTATCCTTTAAAGGAACTCCCATCATCTCGGTATGACATTTCTTCAACTGACTGACATGGAACACATTATGAACAGCAGACAGAACTTCGGGTAGTTCTAACTCATATGCCACTTCACCTTTGCGAGAAAGAATTTTGAATGGTCCAATGAATCGAGGTGCTAACTTTCCTTTGATTCCAAACCTTTTCACACCCCAAAGTGGTGACACTCTTAAATAGGTTCTATCACCCACTTCGTAGGTGACTTCCCTACGCTTGGAATCTGCATAGCTTTTCTGGCGTGACTGTGCTATTTTCAATCTGTCCTTAATCAGCCTGACTTTCTCTTCAGCATCCTGTATTATATCAGGTCCAAAGAAACTCCGTTCTCCTACACCACTCCACAACAGTGGGGTTGTGCATTTCTTTCCATATAAGGCTTCAAACGGTGCCATCTCAATGCTGGCTTGGTAACTGTTGTTGTAGGAGAACTCAGCGTATGGTAAATTATCATCCCAACTTGATCCATAGTCGAGCGCACAAGCTCTTAACATATCCTCTAAAATCTGATTCACTCTTTCAGTCTGACCATCTGTTTGCGGGTGGAAAGCCGTACTGAATTCCAATCTGGTTCCCAAAGATTCGTGCAACTGCTTCCAGAAATGAGAAGTGAACTGGGTCCCTCTATCAGACACGATACTCTTAGGAACGCCGTGAAGGTACACAATTCTCTTCATGTAAATATCGGCTAACTTTGCACTAGTATAAGTGGTCTTTACGGGTATGAAGTGGGCTATCTTGGTTAGGCGACAAACAATAACCCAAATAGAATCATAACCCGATCTGGTCCTTGGTAATCCGGTGATGAACTCCATCCCAATAGAATCCCACTTCCAATCCGGTACTTTCAAAGGTTGTAAGAGCCCTGCTGGTTTCTGATGTTCTGCCTTTACTCGACTACATACATCGCACTTAGCGATGTATTCTGCTATTTCTCTTTTCAGATTATTCCACCAGAATCTCTCTTTCACATCCATATACATCTTGGTATTTCCCGGATGAATGGAATAAGGTGTCTCATGAGCTTCTTGCATAATTAACTTCCTAATATCAGGATCATTGGCCACACATACACGTTTTTCAAACCACAAAATCCCTTGCTCATCCTCATGAAATCCTTTAGCTTTTCCAGCTCTTAGATTGACTTTGATCTCTTCTATTTCCTTGTCTCCTTTCTGAGCTTCACGTATCTTGTCCATCAAAGTGGGTTGTACAACTCATGAGGTTAAAAACCCTTCAGGTACTAATTCCAATCTGAGGTCCTTGAATGCCTTGCATAAATCCTCGGGTAATTCTCCTGCTGTAAGGCCATTCACATACACTTTACGACTCAGAGCATCTGCTACCACATTAGCTTTCCCCGGATGGTATTGGAGACTTAGATCATAATCTTTAATAAGTTCCAACCATCTTCTTTGTCTCATGTTCAATTCCTTCTGTGTAAAAATGTACTTCAAACTTTTGTGGTCCGTGAATACCTCACATCTTTTTCCCATCAGGTAGGGTCTCCAAGTTTTCAGGGCATGCACTACTGATGCTAACTCGAGATCATGAGTTGGATAATTTGCTTCATGTTTCTTGAGCTGTCTAGAGGCATAAGATGCCACTCTGCCTTCCTGCATCAACACACTTCCCAAGCCTTGGCGTGAAGCATCACAGTACACTTGGAATTCCTTCTCCAAATCAGGTAAGCATAGAACTGGGGCTGAAACCAGACGTTTCTTCAACTCCTGAAAACTGGCTTCGCATGCCTCAGTCCACTCAAATTTCTTCTCCTTCTTTAATAATTCCGTCAAGGCCTTGGCAATCTTGGAGAAGTTTTCAATGAATCGTCGGTAGTATCCTGCTAGGCCCAGAAAACTTCGTAATTCTCCCACATTCTTCGGCGGTTCCCAATTAGTTACAGCTGAAACTTTTTCAGGATCCACCGCTATACCTTCCTTGGACACCACATGGCCTAAAAAGCCGACTTGTTCTAACCAAAACTCACACTTGCTGTACTTGGCATACAACTTATGTTCACGTAGTCTCTGCAATACTAGACGCAAGTGCTCTTCATGTTCTTTGTGACTCTTGGAGTAGATTAGAATATCATCTATGAATACTACCACAAACTTATCCAGAAAATCCATGAATACTTTATTCATCATATTCATGAAATAGGCTGGAGCATTGGTTAATCCAAAGGGCATCACGGTGTACTCGTATGAGCTATATCTCGTAACAAATGTAGTCTTGGGTATATCCATTTCTCTAACTTTCATTTGGAGGTACCCCGATCGAAGATCGATCTTCGAGAAAACACAAGCACCTTCCAGTTGGTCGAATAGTTCGTTTATCTTGGGTAACGGGTACTTGTTTTTGATTGTTTGCTCGTTTATATCTCTATAATCCGTGACTAGCCTCTGTGTTTGATCCTTCTTTTTAACAAATAAGACTGGTGCTCCCCATGGCGATGAACTTGGACGAATGAATCCTTTCTGGATATGTTCCTCCAGTTGCTTCTTGAGCTCTTTCAATTCATCGACAGCCATAGGATAAGGTCTTTTAGCTATTGGTCCTGTTCCCGGTTTCAGTTCGATGAGAAACTCTACATCTCTATCGGGTGGCATTCCTGGTAGTTCTTCCGGAAAAACATCTGGGTATTCCTTGACAATAAGCACATCACCAAGGCTAACCCCCTTAAGAGAATTTAGCCTAACCTTCTTAAGTTCGAAAGTTGATCTGAACTTAATCTTCCTTTTCTCTGGGGTGGTGAGGGTGATTGCTCTATTTGCACAGTCTATGATTCCTTCAAAACGAGTCATCCAATCCATTCCGATGATAACATCCAATCCTTGGGTTTCTAGGATGACTAAGTCTATTGGAAAGGTGTGTTTTCCAATTTGCAAGTCTAACTGCCTACACCCGGAATTTACTATTGTAGCACCCCCGAGAGCCAGGCTAGACAAATCCCAGATATCCATCTGATATAAGCCTAACCTCGATATCGGGAGCCAACAGTTGAACTTTCGGTAGCACAACAGTGACTCTACGACTCAAAGGAATATTATACAAACTCTTAGCAGAGTGAAGATAGCAAATATTACAAGCAAAGGTCACTGACCCAACAGTACATCAAACAGCGAAAGCAAATTATGTTATGCTACATAACAAGAACCAAAAGGCCTAAGAGGCCATAACATAAGCGACGTCCCGCCCATCGATTCCAGGCTGCTGCCCGGGAACCCCGATCTACTCGTCGATGTCCATGTAGAAACCAGCAGTGGAGTTGGAACCTTCACCTGTCCAAAAAGTGCGCAAGGCTGAGTACAGGAGGTACTCAACAAGACTTATTTAACCTATTATATATCTGCCCGTTCAGAGAGTATTCATGAATGTCTTTGCATAAAGCCATCTTTGTTTTCAAATCGAGGGAGGAGAGAATCTCGCATCGGTAGACTTTTAAAATGGGATAAGGAAACAACGCCTCTGACTTCATCCTCCATCTTCTGTAGCCACCGAGATGTCATCGTTTGCACCTCCCGCAAGAATCACCTCCTCGCTCAACCCGAGGAAGCAATCCTAACCACCCTTAGTTGACAGTTTTAGGATTAGTTTTAAGTTGTCTATGATCATCAGACATGAGGTACCAAGTCGTCCATAACCGTGGACACGGCTTTCCGAAAAGATTTACCCTGCAGGGGGTGTAACTACCCACACGCGCCAACCAACCGATACGCCAGACATTAGCACTCTACCTGGGAGTGCCGGCTGGAGAGTTGGCCACGACCTTTCCCAAGCTTCGCCTATGTCCACGAGCCACAGCAGTAGGTCAGACCGCCATCTCAGTGATCCCTAGTGCGGGTTGCCAGGGTCAAGATCAGAGCGTCACACTCTCCTGACCCGAGCCCTAATTTTTCTCCTCAAAACATTTTACCGCACACGCAAATGGAATTCTCGAACTAGTGGCTTCACGTAGTAGGCTAGGCAAGTTGGAGTCAAGGGGGAAATGAATACCCCGTGTGGATGCACGAATAGTCTTGGTTCCAAAGACGAGAACTCGGATCCTAGTGTCGACAAGAACGAGACAAACCACCACAGTCCCGATGTGGCCTCTCGTCCAAGTCTTTAACCATAGATAAATCATGTATACCCATTCCAACCAATCTTCCCAACTGAATGGAGAAAGGAACAACTAAGCATGTCTAAGCGGCAATGCAACGCAAGTGACACTCTATACCTCGACCAAAACATCTTTGAACCGTATGCATAACACAAGAATTAAATACTTTGGAAATCTTATATGTGCAGATATAAGGTTATGCTTGCCTTGCTCTTCAGTAGCTGGGTATTGATCTTCGGAGGCGTTGCAAACACTCTCGGGCTCGAATCCTATCGCGAAGAACCAAATACCGGAAAGGAATGACACAATCAATACAATATTGATGCAATGCACAACCACATGAATGATATGCATTTTTAGAATATCCTAGATGCAAGCATTAATTAAATGGGTGAAAAGAACATACCCATAATTAAAATTAGGGTTTATTAATGTGAGACTAATAACATTATTTTCCTTGTATGGAATATGTATGATTAAATTGTAATTAAATAGATTTTAATTTTCTGAATATTTTGATATAAAAATCATATTTTTCTGATTTAAAATGAATTAGTTATGAATTTTCAAAGTTTAAACAATTTAATTCAAATTTAAAATTTATTTAAATAAGTTGACCCCACAGTCATACTTTTAATCATTTCAGAAAATAGTAATGGAAAAAGATTAAAACTCTGACAACATGGTCCCACATGTCATAATAAAACAATTACAGAAAAGAAATAAATGATTTTTAGGAAATTAAAAAGAAATGATGACGTCAGCTGACGTCATCAACGCACAAATCCTCACTGTCGAGCACGATTCTCTCGAACCAGAAGGAATTGGAGCGATTGCTTTGCAGCAATCGGGAGAGGAGGCCGAGGCGGACCATTTGGTGGTGGCGCCGCCCCTCAATGGTCACCGGAGTTGCTCCGGTGCCTCGCCGGAGCGGAGCACGACGGCGACGCATGACGACCAGAGGAACCAGAGGGAGAGGGGGCTAGCGGAGGGCATGGGGAGGACCACGGAAACGACCTGGAGCTCGTGGAAGTGTCGGGGAGGAGAGGGGAGCTCGGGAATGGCCGGAGTTCGTGGTCGACGGCGGCGGACCCGGCGGAGGGAATCGACGATTCCCGCGGTTTCGCGGCTTCCCTGGACGAACCACTCGAGGAGGAGGAAGAGGGGAGCACGGCGGTGCTTCTGAGCTGCTCGCCGGGGTGAGAGATGGCCGGAATCGGCGGCGGTCGCCGGAGACCCGAGGCTAGGATTTCGGTGATTTGGGGAGAAATGGAGAAGTAGAGGACGAGCTAGGGTTTTCTCTGGCGGCGGAGGTCTTCTTGTAGTTCAGGGGAGGGCGGCGGCGCACATCTTGGCGCAGAGGAGGCAGGGGACGACGGGGAGCTCGACAGCGCACGGCGGCGCCGTCGGAAGGAGGAAGACGGCAGTTTTTTTCCGGAAAACCCCCCGACAAACTAAAAAATCTCCAGTTTTCTTTACAAACAGGCCCATGGTTGCTTATTTAAAAGGTTTGGGGCTTTTCTGTAAAGAGAAAAATTTGCAGAAAAATACTAGGAGATTCAAAATTTCACAAGGAAGCCATTGGCAGTCTTGGATTTTGAAAATTTAGAATATTTTGAGTTCACCAAGAATAACAAGAGTTTACCCCTTTCTTGCAAAGGCAAACATGTGAATTTTAAATGCAACTTCTTGTCCAAATTAAAGGAGATGCATGCAATGCTCAGAACACACCTTTTATTCTATTAACCAACTTGGGATGTTACAGATCTACCCTCCTTACAAGAATCTCGCCCCGAGATTCCTAGGTTTTAGAAAAGAAGTCGGGATACTCGGATCGGAGACGATCTTCGCGTTCCCAGGTTGCTTCCTCCTCAGAGTGATGGGACCACTGAACTTTGAGGAACTTGATGCTCTGACGTCGAGTTTTACGCTCGGCTTCATCAAGGATACGGATAGGATATTCACGATAGGTTAGATCCTCTTGAAGGTCAAGAGTTTCATGATCAACACCACGAATGGGATTTTTGAAGCAACGCTTCAACTGGGAAACATGGAAGACGTCATGGACGTCTGGAAATTTTGAGGGTAGTTCCAACTGGTAGGCAAGCTTTCCGCGCTTAGCAAGAATGCGAAAGGGACCAACATAGCGAGGAGCCAGTTTGCCTTTGATACCGAATCGACGGACACCCCGAAGAGGAGTGACCCTGAGATAGGCATACTCGCCAACTTCGTAGAGGACATCTTGATGATGGCTGTCGTAGTAGCTCTTCTGACGAGACTGAGCTGTTTTGAGACGCTCACGGATGATATTGACTTGATCTTCTGCTTCCTTGATGAGGTCTGGCCCAAAGAGTGATCTTTCACCGGTTTCGGACCAATTCAAAGGGGTACGACATCTCCTGCCATACAAAGCTTCAAAGGGTGCCATACCAATGCTAGATTGGAAGCTTTTGTTGTAACTGAATTCAGCGAATGGAAGACACTTCTCCCAATTCTTTCCGAAGGATATAACACAGGCTCTTAACATGTCCTCAAGAATTTGGTTGACTCGTTCTGTCTGACCACCGGTTTGAGGGTGATAAGCAGTGCTAAAAGAGATACGAGTTCCCAAGGCTTGCTGAAAACTGGCCCAAAACTTGGAGGTAAACAGGCTTCCACGGTCAGAGATGATCTTCTTCGGAATACCATGAAGAACAACTATCCGGGAGATATACAGATCTGCTAGATGAATAGCGGTAATATCTTCTCGAACAGGAAGGAAGTGAGCAACCTTAGAAAGGCGGTCCACGACTACCCAGATAGCATTGTTTCCCTTTTGAGTCTTTGGAAGACCAGTGATGAAATCCATGCCAACTTCATCCCACTTCCAGACAGGAATGGAAAGGGGTTGAAGGGTACCAGCTGGCCTTTGATGTTCAGCTTTAACGCGACGACAAACGTCACATTCTGCCACAAACTTGGCAATTTCTCGCTTCATCCGGGACCACCAGAATCTTTGACGAAGATCCCTATACATCTTAGTGCCACCAGGATGGATAGAAAGAGGTGATTCATGAGCTTCCCGGAGGATTAGTGCTTTCAACTTCTGATGGTTCGGCACCACTAGACGGTCACCAAAGTAGACGGTACCTTTATCATCAAGGGAGAAACATTTATCCACTCCGCTAACAATGTTCTCTTTTATCTGGATAACTTCAGAGTCTAGCTTCTGAGCAGCCCTGATCTTATCCTCGAGAGAGGGTTTCACCTCTAGATTCGCGAGAAATCCATTTGGAACAACTTCAAGGTTGAGTCGTGCAAACTCTTCATGGAGGGAGGGTTGAGCTTTCTTAAGCATCAGATTGTTGCAGTAAGACTTCCGACTTAGCGCGTCGGCAACAACATTCGCTTTGCCAGGTTGGTAGTTGAGACCCAAATCATAGTCCTTGATGAGTTCCAACCATCTTCTCTGTCTGAGATTCAGATCCGGCTGGGTGAACAGATACTTCAGACTTTGATGATCCGAATAGATTTCGCAGCGATTACCGAAGAGATAATGCCGCCATTGCTTTAGAGCATGTACAACAACAGACAGCTCTAGATCATGGGTTGGATAGTTTAGCTCATGTGGTTTCAACTGCCGAGAGGCATAGGCCACGACATGACCATCTTGCATCAACACACATCCCAGCCCTTGAAGAGAAGCATCACAGAAAACAACGAAATCCTTGCTCGTATCAGGAAGAACAAGAACTGGAGCAGTGGTCAACTTAGTTTTCAAAATCTGAAAGCCTTCTTCTGCCTTTTCTGACCATTCAAACTTCTTTCCTTTCTTGAGAAGATCAGTCAGGGGTTTTGCAATCTTGGAGAAGTTCTCAATAAAGCGACGGTAATAACCAGCAAGTCCGAGAAAACTCCGAATCTCTTTAGCTGATTTAGGTGTCTCCCAATCCAAAACAGCTTGAACTTTCTCCGGAATGACGGTAACACCATCGACAGACACAACATGGCCAAGAAAGATAAGCTCTTTCAACCAGAACTCACACTTGGAGAACTTGGCGTAGAGACGATGCTCACGAAGCTTAGTCAACACCAAACGCAGATGCTCTGCGTGTTCTTCTTCGGTTTTGGAATAGATTAGGATATCATCGATGTAGATCACGACAAACTTGTCAAGGTACTCCATGAATACTGAGTTCATAAGCCGCATAAAAGTGGCTGGAGCATTGGTAAGACCAAAGGACATCACGGTATACTCATAGAGACCATAACGAGTTTGAAATGCCGTCTTTGGAATGTCATCCTCCCGGATTTTGATTTGATGATAACCAGACCTCAGATCCATCTTGGAGAAGACAGTGGCACCAGCTAGTTGGTCAAATAGATCGTTGATCCGAGGAAGAGGGTACTTGTTCTTGATTGTCACAACATTCAACGGTCGATAGTCAACCACCAGTCGAGGAATGTTGGTGTCCCGTTTCTTAACAAAGAGTGCAGGGCATCCCCAAGAAGAGGTGCTAGGTTGGATAAATCCCTTTCCTTCCATCTCCTCTAGCTGTCTCTTTAACTCCACCAACTCTTCCTTAGGCATGCGGTAAGGTCTTTTAGAGACGGGAGCAGTTCCAGGGATCAACTCAATAACAAACTCCACACTTCGATCAGGTGGCATACCAGGCAACTCCTCAGGAAAAACATCTGGAAAATCACGAACCACCAGAACGTCTGGAATTTCAAGGGTAGGTGAGGCGTCCATGGCACCCAACTCTGAGCTTGGAAAAGAGGTTGCCGAGGAAGGTACTGAGGAAGGAGACCAGTACCGAACAGTTTCACCGGAGGGATGGGTCATATCCACAGATCTGGCTGCATAGTCAATAACGGCCTTGTACCGTACCAGCCAATCCATGCCCAAGATAACGTCAAGGTCAGTTTACTTGAGGGCAATGAGGGAAACAGGATAAGATAAAGAGCCTATAACAATGTTGGGCTCAGGGGCAGTCCAGATTGCCCGCCAACGAGATCCCGGGGTATTAATCTCCATAGAGATAGACATTTCCTCTAGGAGGATACCATGCTTTTGAGCAAATCCTTGCGAAATGAATGAATGCGATGCTCCGGAATCAAACAAAACTGTAGCTGGAACTGAGTTGAGATGAAGCGTACCAAGAATGACGCGTGGATCTTCTTCAGCAGCCTCAGCGGTGACATGGGTCAGACGACCACGTCCAGCACCAGATGGTTTAGCATCCTTCTTTGGCGGAGGTGTTCCACCACCAATGTTCCTTTGAGGACATCCCCAAGCATAGTGTCCGGGCTGACCACAGGTGTAGCAGATAAGTCCAGCTGGAGCAGCACCTGAGGAACGATAACCTTGCCCACCACCATAGGTCGAGGTAGAATGGGGTGCAGTTGGGCGAGGAGCATAACCAGCAGGCTTGGGTGCATATGGGGCTCTTGGAACAGCGCTATATGGAATGAACACACGGTGCTTCTTGAAGCCGGAGCCAGATGCACGAGGATCCCCGGAGACAGACTTCATAGCAGAATCCATTTCCTTCCTTCCATTCTCAAGGGTGATAGCCTGATTGTACAGATCCTGGAAGGTCTGGAACTTAAAGGGTAACAACTCATACCGAAGTGATGGGTTTAGGCCCTTGCGGAATAGCTCTTGTTTATCCGCATCATCAGTAACATCTCGAGGGGCATAGCGAGCGAGACGAGTGAACTCACGCCCGTAAGCCTCGATATTCAGCCTTCCCTGGGACAGTTCCAGGAACTCCTTTCTCTTGATGTCCATTACTGCCTTAGGGATATAGGCAGCACGGAAAGCAGTACGGAATTCCTCCCAAGTGACCTCATGTCCCGGCGCCTGCAACTCCAAGAAACCTTCCCACCAAGCGCCAGCCGCACCCTCTAGCTGGTAGGTGGCGAAGTTCACACGGTCATTGGCTTGAACGTGGAGAGCAGCAAAATTACGCTCAATTGTACGGATCCAGTCGTCGGCTTCCAGGGGCTCCTTGTACTCTCCAAAGGTAGGTGGCTGAGCTTTAAGGAAATCTCCAAGTGTAGCACAAGCATTGGGACGACGCTCTGTGTTCTGGGCCACACGCTCAAGGAGATGTTCAGTCCTCACGTGATTGTTCTCGATGTTCTGAAGAACCTGCGCCATTGTGGGAGGTGGCGGAAGTTCATCATCACCATGGTGACGACCACCACGGCCCTGGCCACGAGTACCACTTGACATCCTGATAGAATAGAACAGAGACCACGAAGATTAGATCCACCGGTAAACAGGATAGATGAAAAGACGTGGAAAAGTAACAGGATAACAATGATAAGAGATGGACAAGCAGTAGAACTCAAGATTGGAAGAAGAAAGATACATGCTTCAGCGGAGTTGAAGCATATAGAACACTCTGAGAATCGCAACTGAAAATAGGTACGAAAGAACACTACCCAACCTTCGAAATCCTAAGATTTTGAAATAATAGATGAGATAGTAAACCTTTGGAAATCAAATCAAGAAAAGAGGCTCCAAGAATAGATTCATGGATAAGGAGAAAAAGCATCCTATCAAGATTTTTGTAGATGATTTTAGCTTTCAAATAGTTTTCACAAACACTAAACTCAACATCGACCAACAAAAAGGGTTTCCTACAGGCAGTCCTGCTCTGATACCAAAACCTGTAGCACCCCCGAGAGCCAGGCTAGACAAATCCCAGATATCCATCTGATATAAGCCTAACCTCGATATCGGGAGCCAACAGTTGAACTTTCGGTAGCACAACAGTGACTCTACGACTCAAAGCAATATTATACAAACTCTTAGCAGAGTGAAGATAGCAAATATTACAAGCAAAGGTCACTGACCCAACAGTACATCAAACAGCGAAAGCAAATTATGTTATGCTACATAACAAGAACCAAAAGGCCTAAGAGGCCATAACATAAGCGACGTCCCGCCCATCGATTCCAGGCTGCTGCCCGAGAACCCCGATCTACTCGTCGATGTCCATGTAGAAACCAGCAGTGGAGTTGGAACCTTCACCTGTCCAAAAAGTGCGCAAGGCTGAGTACAGGAGGTACTCAACAAGACTTATTTAACCTATTATATATCTGCCCGTTCAGAGAGTATTCATGAATGTCTTTGCATAAAGCCATCTTTGTTTTCAAATCGAGGGAGGAGAGAATCTCGCATCGGTAGACTTTTAAAATGGGATAAGGAAACAACGCCTCTGACTTCATCCTCCATCTTCTGTAGCCACTGAGATGTCATCGTTTGCACCTCCCGCAAGAATCACCTCCTCGCTCAACCCGAGGAAGCAATCCTAACCACCCTTAGTTGACAGTTTTAGGATTAGTTTTAAGTTGTCTATGATCATCAGACATGAGGTACCAAGTCGTCCATAACCGTGGACACGGCTTTCCGAAAAGATTTACCCTGCAGGGGGTGTAACTACCCACACGCGCCAACCAACCGATACGCCAGACATTAGCACTCTACCTGGGAGTGCCGGCTGGAGAGTTGGCCACGACCTTTCCCAAGCTTCGCCTATGTCCATGAGCCACAGCAGTAGGTCAGACCGCCATCTCAGCGATCCCTAGTGCGGGTTGCCAGGGTCAAGATCAGAGCGTCACACTCTCCTAACCCGAGCCCTAATTTTTCTCCTCAAAACATTTTACCGCACACGCAAATGGAACACTCGAACTAGTGGCTTCACGTAGTAGGCTAGGCAAGTTGGAGTCGAGGGGGAAATGAATACCCCGTGTGGATGCACGAATAGTCTTGGTTCCAAAGACAAGAACTCGGATCCTAGTGTCGACAAGAACGAGACAAACCACCACAGTCCCGATGTGGCCTCTCGTCCAAGTCTTTAACCATAGATAAATCATGTATACCCATTCCAACCAATCTTCCCAACTGAATGGAGAAAGGAACAACTAAGCATGTCTAAGCGGCAATGCAACGCAAGTGACACTCTATACCTCGACCAAAACATCTTTGAACCGTATGCATAACACAAGAATTAAATACTTTGGAAATCTTATATGTGCAGATATAAGGTTATGCTTGCCTTGCTCTTCAGTAGCTGGGTATTGATCTTCGGAGGCGTTGCAAACACTCTCGGGCTCGAATCCTATCGCGAAGAACCAAATACCGGAAAGGAATGACACAATCAATACAATATTGATGCAATGCACAACCACATGAATGATATGTCATTTTTAGAATATCCTAGATGCAAGCATTAATTAAATGGGTGAAAAGAACATACCCATAATTAAAATTAGGGTTTATTAATGTGAGACTAATAACATTATTTTCCTTGTATGGAATATGTATGATTAAATTGTAATTAAATAGATTTTAATTTTCTGAATATTTTGATATAAAAATCATATTTTTCTGATTTAAAATGAATTAGTTATGAATTTTCAAAGTTTAAACAATTTAATTCAAATTTAAAATTTATTTAAATAAGTTGACCCCACATGTCATACTTTTAATCATTTCAGAAAATAGTAATGGAAAAAGATTAAAACTCTGACAACATGGTCCCACATGTCATAATAAAACAATTACAGAAAAGAAATAAATGATTTTTAGGAAATTAAAAAGAAATGATGATGTCAGCTGACGTCATCAACGCACAAATCCTCACTGTCGAGCACGATTCTCTCGAACCAGAAGGAATTGGAGCGATTGCTTTGCAGCAATCGGGAGAGGAGGCCGAGGCGGACCATTTGGTGGTGGCGCCGCCCCTCAATGGTCACCGGAGTTGCTCCGGTGCCTCGCCGGAGCAGAGCACGACGGCGGCGCATGACGACCAGAGGAACCAGAGGGAGAGGGGGCTAGCGGAGGGCATGGGGAGGACCACGGAAACGACCTAGAGCTCGTGGAAGTGTCGGGGAGGCGAGGGGAGCTCGGGAATGGCCGGAGTTCGTGGTCGACGGCGGCGGACCCGGCGGAGGGAATCGACGATTCCCGCGGTTTCGCGGCTTCCCTGGACGAACCACTCGAGGAGGAGGAAGAGGGGAGCACGGCGGTGCTTCTGAGCTGCTCGCCGGGGTGAGAGATGGCCGGAATCGGCGGCGGTCGCCGGAGACCCGAGGCTAGGGTTTCGGTGATTTGGGGAGAAATGGAGAAGTAGAGGACGAGCTAGGGTTTTCTCTGGCGGCGGAGGTCTTCTTGTAGTCCAGGGGAGGGCGGCGGCGCACATCTTGGCGCAGAGGAGGCAGGGGACGGCGGGGAGCTCGACAGCGCACGGCGGCGCCGTCGGAAGGAGGAAGACGGCAGTTTTTTTCCGGAAAACCCCCTGACAAACTTAAAAATCTCCAGTTTTCTTTACAAACAGGCCCCTGGTTGCTTATTTAAAAGGTTTGGGGCTTTTCTGTAAAGAGAAAAATTTGCAGAAAAATACCAGGAGATTCAAAATTTCACAAGGAAGCCATTGGCAGTCTTGGATTTTGAAAATTTAGAATATTTTGAGTTCACCAAGAATAACAAGAGTTTACCCCTTTCTTGCAAAAGCAAACATGTGAATTTTAAATGCAACTTCTTGTCCAAATTAAAGGAGATGCATGCAATGCTCAGAACACACCTTTTATTCTATTAACAAACTTGGGATGTTACAACTATCATCTCCCCTCCAGGTGAACTTACCCTAATAGGTTTTCCTAGACTTTCCTCAGCTAACCCATGTTTGTTTACAAAAGCTCTTGATATGAATGAATGAGATGCTCCAGTATCAAATAAGACTAATGCTGGAAAGGAGTTGAGCATGAACGTACCAATCACAGCATCAGGTTCATCGTGAACTTCTTCCACATTGATGTGGTTCACTTGTCCCTTCTGGAAAGGATTGGGCTTGAAATTTTCATCAGCTTTCCTCTCTGGGCATTCAGTTGCATAATGTCCTATCTTCTTGCACTTGAAGCAAGTCACATTAGACAAGTCTTTCTTCCCTTCATAGTTAGGACGGTGATTACCATTCCCATGATTATGGCCATGGTGATGGTTTCCCCTGGATCCACCATTATTTCCATTGTATCCTCCATTATTTCCTTTGTATCCTCCATTGCTTCCTTTGTATCCTCCATTGTGGTTATGACCATGATGTTTTTGGCCACTACCAGTGTTGGAGTGATTCCAGGGTTTATGGCTACTGACTTCAGAGGTGTGTTGTTTCTTATATGTCCCTTCAGAATGAGCCTTACTTGCACTGAACTTCCTCTTCCTATTCTCTTCCTTTCTTATGTTGTTGTCCAGGGTGATAGCTTGATCCAGCAAAGCTTGATAGTTTGGAGTATATGCAACATACAAGGGTATCTTCAGTTCTCCCCTAAGTCCATTGAGGAACTTTTCCTTCCTTTGCATCAGTATCAATGTCCTCTAGTGCATACCTTGATAGCATACATAAGTCATCCATATACTCCTTCAGAGTTCTACCTCCCTGCCTCAAGCTGCAAAATTCCTCTTTCTTCAAGTTCATTATTCCTGAGGAGATGTGAGCATTCCGGAAACCTTCCTTGAACGCATCCCAAGTCATGCCATCCAAAGGGTGAGTCACTTGATAAGTCTCCCACCACAATGCTGCGGGTCCTTCCAACAGGTGTGCAGTGAACCTCACTTTTTCTGCCTCAAAGCACTCACAAGTTACTAAGTCCTTGTTGACTGAACGGAGAAAATCATCCGCCACTATTGGTTCAGTAGCAGAGGAGAACTTATTAGGCCTAAGCCTTAGGAATCTAGCAAGTCTGTCCACTGGAGGTGGTGGTGGTGGAGGTGGCGGGTTGTTGTTGTTGTGATTGTTGTTGTTGTTGTTGGTTGCTGCAATGAATTGAGTCATCATATTCATCAACTGAGCTTGAGCGGCCATCAGTTGTTGCATGGCATCATTGTTGTCGGTATCACGACGAGGAGGCATCTGTAGGGTTTTCAGCATAGTTGAGTGAAAGATAGATAGAACTAAGAGAAGAAAAATCCTACCCATGCATAAAGCAACCAAGTCAACACAATCCACACTTAAAAGTCCACTTAAAGAAAAATCTACTTAGCGATTCGAAACAGGTATTCTAAGTTGATTTGATAAAACGACAGAGTCTGCAAACCAAACATTCTAACATTGTCACACCACAAGTTGGAGATCAATGTTTTAAAAGGAACGACGAACTAAACGAGGGAGAACATGGTGGTCCAACTACTAAGTCTAAACTTCGTCCATGACGTCTCCTCCATCTTCTTCGACCTCCTCGATGGTGATGCCTTCCTTCATAAGGATCTCCTTGTAGTCGTTCACCTCCTTCTCCAAGGCCTCGTTCTTCTCTTGTAACAGTGTCGTCTCACGATGCAGAGTCTCGATCGCTTCCTTCTCCAGGACTTCAATCTTCTCTTGTAGCATTCTCTTCTCACGGCGTAGAGTCTCGATCAAATCTCGATCAACTTCGAACTCGACGTCGTTGCTCAAAATTTCATCCTTCAGGTCTTGATCTCCTTGTTCTTGTCTCTAATTCTCTTTTCTTGATTATGGAATTTCTTCTCTTGAGCTCGGAATTTCTCTTTTTGAGCGTTGGCCACCTCTTCTTGGGCTTCAATCTTCTTTTGAGTCTCCTTGACTTGGGCCATTATTTCATCATTCTTCAACAGCTCGTTGCGCCTATCCTCTTCGAGTTGCCAGAGGTGAAGTTCTAAGTCTTGGAGATAAGGGTACAAAGGTTCTGGTTTGTTTTTGTCTTCCTCGCTAACAATGTAGGGTATCCCATGTTCGTCACGTTGGCCAAGGTTAGAAAAGTAGTGGTCTTTTAACTCCTCCTGGAATTGCCAGCAAAGACGTCCTATTAGCTCCTGCGTGACGAGATTCAGCCCTTTCTCCAAGGAGTCACTAATCGACTTGTACTGGATGTCTTCGGTCTTGGGTTCAGTCTGGCGCCCTTGTTGGTAAAGACGAATTCCCCATAAGTCTTCTTTGTTGGAGTGCTTCAGCTGGCTTGCCTTGATGATGGGTCTTGGAAGTGCCAACAGTTCTACCAACTCCAGAAGATATCTTCCAAAGCGCATGTCCTTGAAGTCCTCCGCAGTTTGATACATGAAGAACGACATCCTTAAATGATAGGGGTAGAGTTTGTTAAAACAAGACACAAGGTAAGAAATACTAGTTGTGGTGTACTTAAGTACTTAGAGAAAAAAGAAGGTGATCAACACTATTATCAACTCTTTGTAAGTCGGATATTCACTATAGTGAGAGAGGCAGACACCCGGCCAGCCACTTATAATTGTGGAACAGGTCTCATGTACGTGGACATGTAAGGTTAGTCCCGGGCCGCTTCATCCTACTATGCCGTTAGGATCCAACATACTTCAAAGATGGTAATATTATGATCAAAAAGAGGCTTAACCAATCCTAAGAACTCGAACCTACAGGCAACACTTTAGCTCTGATACCATTTTGTAGCGCCCCATCTTTTAAATAAAGATGGAACACCTGTGTTATGTGCTAGTCCCTGGATCACTGCCAGCACCATAGTACAAAATATATAGTATCATTGCATAAGTATCAAATTACTACAACGAGATCCAAAATAGCTAAGTATAGCTTTATTACAAAGTGCATAGTCATGGAGACTAGCTAAAATATTCAGAGTTCACAACGAAAGCAATAGCAAAGAGCCTCTTCTTCAAGCATGCGCCACAGGCAGACATGTGGGTGTAGACTCGAGTCCAAACTCATTCCTCATCGGAATTACCTGCACATTTGAATATGCAGTCCCCGAAGGAGGTCAATACAATGAAGTATTGGCAAGTGACTAGGGTGGATAATTTATGACAAGTCTAATTCTATATGCATATTTGGCTTGGTGGGGTTGTAGGCTATTTCGCAGAAAGCCAGTTTTCTCCTATCTTTTGTAAAACAATTTTGCTTCTCGAAGACTTGGCACCAAGGGTTGAAGCCCAAGTGCACCAACAATTCTTTACTTAGCCAAATTTTACTTTATGAAAACTATGATGAGATTCTTCCGTCCATCCTTGTCCAGTTGCTCGAAGTAATCCATCACCGGGTACACGGCTGAGTACTCAGATTGTCGACTCTGCAGAGGTTGTGCACTTTCACCTTCAAACTCAATTAACCCAAACATCCTATACACACGGAGTGCATTAAGGAAAGGAGAGAATTGAGACAAGAACTTTCAGAAGAAGAATGCAACCATACTAGCAAGACCCGTTCCACCTACCAAATCTACATCTGCTTGTCAAGCTGACAGGTTGCACTCCCACAACTTAATCATTCTAGACAGAGCCCATTGTCTAACTGCTGCACGGGAAGCTCCTAAACTTGGAGGGACTTAGAAATCTCTTTGTTCCTGGGTGGCCGTCCACAAGTGCACTTCTGGGTGACAGCCACCATGCTCATGGCCCTAAGTAGAATAGACATTCATCCTAGGCAATGACAACCACAAGCATAGTCCCAAAAGCCACTCAACATAAACCATACAACCAATTCCACCCAGGTATGCATTTTAAGTTTAACACTTAGCAATATTTTTATAACATGGTATGTAAACACTTTTTATAACATAGCTAAGCATCTAATAAAACTTTTGATGGCTGCATGGAAAGGGATGTCTACACACTACTAGGATATTTTCAAAATGTACTAACTTAGCATTATAAGATAGTTCAAAAATCCCTATCATGCATACTACTCAAAATATACTACTAATGCATATAGAAAATATTGGGTAGATTACGAATGTCACTTGCCTTGGTAACAAGAGGAACAAGCACATCAAGAATAACAATCACAAGAAAGGCCTTCCTCCTCTTCACAATCTAGTGACCAACAATACAAAAAAAAACACACAAACACAACACTTAAAATATCAAGACTAAAATATGTATGCATGCTTGATATGCAATGAACTTAACAAGACAAAATAATTACAATTTTATTTCCTCGGTTATTAATGCATGAAATGCAATGATCAACATTTTATTATTTTATTTAATCATTTAAAAATATTGAGCATAAAATAGAAATATTAACCCCTACAACCAAATTCTTTAATTCTATTATGAAAAGTTTCAAATAAAAATCAAGTTGCACTATCTGGACAGAGGACATTAATAAAATTCTAAAACAGTTGTATTTATTTGGAAAGCATTTTTATTATTTAAGTTATAGATTTAATAGCCGAAATACCAAACAATTAATTCCGCAATTTAAATTACACTAAAAAGACAAACTAATGAAACCATACTAAACTACACGAGCAGAGCTTTACGTGGATATAAAATTCATCAAATTTGGATAAGCAGATCAAAAGTTATGAATTTTGCAAGTTTTAATAGTTTTCTGTTTTTAAAACAAATTTTCAGCCGAAATAGATAATTAACAGGCCACGCGGGCGCGATCTAATTGGACGGTACTGGTTCGCCGCGGATCGGCACGGAAGCCGTCCGATCTAACTTAAATCGGACGCTCCAAAATAACGGAACGAAACGGTAAAAGAAGAAAAACAGTGCCCGTCCGATCTGGATCTAATGGTCCAGATCGCACTGGCCAAACTCGGGCGGCGCTGTCCGTCGGAGAGCCTCCGGTTGCGGCGGCGCCATGTCCGGCATCGCACCCGCTGGCGATGTACGACCCTAGGGGATGAACGGTTCATACCAGAACGTGCAGAGGCGTGAGGTAGAGACGGTGGCGAGTTGGTCGTCGTTGAAATGCTCGCCGGAGTCGAGGCTGGCGGCGGCTCACTTTGGTTGCGGATGAAGGTGACGAACCGCTGCGAACGAGGAGACTACAAGGTTTCACAGAGATGTGCACGGAGAAAATAAAAGGAAATAACGAGAGGGGAGAGCTCGAGGTTGTCTGTAGCCACCGGAATCGGAAGCTCACGGCGGCGAAAACAGCGGAGGCGGAAGCACGAACCAGAGCATCCTTGAGGCGGAGCGGCTAGGGTTTTGGGGCGAGGAGACTGGCGGCGATGCGGGGTACTTATGGGGCGAGAGAGGGCGTGCGATAAGATCAATATCCGCTCGGTTTGGTTGGATTCGACGCGGAGTGGATCTCGGGAACGAACTGTGTTCGGTTGCTGTCTTCGCGCGGAGGTTGAAGACGCCGGGGGTGGGGCCCACCCGTCAGTGAGGTGAGAGGAGGCGCGGGCTGGAGTTGGGCCACGGTTGGGCCGCAAGACAACGCGCGCGCTGCGAGATGTAGTTGGGCCGGCTCGGTTTGCTCCTCTCCTTTTTTTTTTAAGAAATATTTTCTGATTTGAAACTTTTCCATACAATTTGATTTTTAAATCTTGTCAGAACAATTCAGAAAAATTCATAAAAATATGTTTTGAGAAGCTAATTTAATTTAGAACTTTTTGATACCATTTTGCTAAATAAATAATCTAATAAAATACAGATTATTATAAGGAGCTCAAATAGACCTCTTTATGGAATACAAATTTATTTAAACTTATAAATAAAAATTTAAATTATTCTTTATGTGATTTCAATGCCATGCCTATATGATGCATGATGCATGAATGAAAAGTTTTAAATTTTTGAGAAATTTGGGATGTTACATTAAATGTCATCTATCTTGTGCATATCGCATCATACTTGCATGTGTTGCATCTCTGGGGTTTGGTGTGTAACAAATCACCTAAATAATAAATATGGAATGTGTGGGGCAAATCAATATATGTATTTCCCAATTCCATTTAATTTGACTAGATCACCCATGCCATGTCTTGCTATGTTAGTCAACATTTAATTTGGTGAGTAGATAAATAACTTGAACATAAATATTAATTGTCGGAATTCCGGTTTCGCTTAATTTGAATTAAGTGCATCTCAAATTGCATCTCGCCATGCCATGCATCATTCTCATATGATCATGCTGGATCTTTTGCCGTAGTTATAAAATGCATCTTTTGCGCTTCCAGTGTTTGTTGCTTCTTCGCGGATAAGACGTTGAGATGTGTGAGCAACGAAAAGATCTGCTTCCATACGGGATTCCAGGCAAGCAAAGTTTGCTTGTTTACCTATGCATTGTCTTTCATCCTTGCCTTTTGATCTATGATATCCGAGTTACGATTCTTGAATTGCGATCCCACCATATGTTTTCCTGCAGCCCATACAGCTTTATCCCCACATCCTAATACCTGTTGCATGTTTATCTGTTGGCCTTGCGAGTCGTAGTGCATGCTTAGAGTTGTTTCTGCGAGTCGTCTGTATGTCTTATTTAATTGCACCTGCTTAGCATGATAGGTTATTCTACCTTAATAAAATGGTGTCTTATATTGGGGTATTATAATTAAAAGATAAGGCACAGGCGGAAGGCCTTGTGAGGTGCTTTGTTCTGCTAAGTGTCGACCTAGGAACTCAGTTCTTGTCCTCGGATCCAATTTTGAGCGCACTAACCGCTCGTGGGAGGCCCTATGGAGACCCCCGCGGCTTCGATCTAATCCGCTTCTTATCCAGGGCGCCGCAAGTAGTTCGGACTTTCCATTTGATGCATGCATATGGTTACCTAACGATCTCATGATGATGGAGTAGTCGATTCTCATATAGGGTGGCACGTTCTTAGAGTGCTATGAAGGTCGATCACGCGGGCACTGGACCTGATTTGCCTTGCACATAATCATGCGGTTCCCTGGATGGGTTGTAGAGAAGAGATTTGCCGTGTTGAGATGCCCTACCTTCTGGCTTTGCTTTTGGGGTTGATCGAACGAGTACGGGTCCAGTAGTGCACCCCTGCAGGGTATAATCTTATCGATGAGCCGTGTCCACGGTTATGGACGACTTCGTGATGATGTTGGCTAATAAGATCATAGACAACTTACACCTAATCATTGTTAATTAACCTGACTAGTAATGTAGAATTACTTTCACAATAACTGTAACTAAAATTGTTCAACGTGTGAGTTTCCCGAATTGCTTCCTCATACTTGGTTGAGGGGGTTAATCCGAGAATGGGTTATGTTTGGTGTTAGTTGTAGATGTTTATCTTATGCGCTCTCTTATCCCTCTCTGATTAGACGGAAATTGTAGCGTGTCTCTTTAGGTTGCTAGTGCTGCTGCCGCTAAGTCCACCTCCCCTATATTTTGGGAGATGGTGTAGAAAGTAGGCAAGTCGGTTTTGCTTGCCAGGGAGTGCCCTGACCCTCTTTTTGGCTGTGTTTTGTGTGCAGTTAACAGGTTTGAAGTCTGACAACGTTAGCTTGGGAATCCCTCCGGCTTGGGCTGGGCAGGGATATGGCGCCATTGATTATCTTCAGGACTCTTAGTCCAATTTGCATCTTATCTGTAGTCGGATTATTTTGCTTCCGTTGTCATTTGAATCTTTGTATTGTAACATTTGTATCTTGACTCATTCGAGTCGTTGTGGTATTATATCTTCTGTTGTACTTGTGGATGTATCGAAACTGTTGTATTGTTATCAAAATTCCACCCACATAATGCGCATGTTTCGACGTGCACATTATGTCTGGTGGGCGACCTAAAATCGTTATTATGCGTATTTCGGCGGGAGCGCTTAAATCTACATAGTACCGATTTTTGGGCGTCACAGGAGTGCACGGGGTTTCGTTTCCTGTTCTTGGATCGTAGAAAAGCGCAACCTTTCGTCGGGTCCGTGCTCGACCGGACGGACGCCACCGTAGCCGTGCGTGACAACCGCTCCGGCAAGTTCAAAAATTCGGCGGCGTGCGACCTGGATTCGAAGGGGGAAAGAGCGGAGCGGCTGCGCCTCACCGAGGGGAGGTCGCTGGCGAGGTGGAAGAGCGCGTGGAGGAAGAAGACGGCCGAACGGTGCTCGGAACACGACGGAGCCGCGACGGTGTCAGGGAAGCAGAGGGCCTGTGGTGGCTCCCGGTGTCCGTGGCGTGGAGGATGAAGAAGGGGAGGACGAGGCGCAGCCGGTGGAGCGACGGGGAGGTCCGGGGCAGCTCGGTCAGCGGGGCTCCGAGCTCGCCTCCTCGGTCATGGCGACGGCGGGAGCTAGGTAGCAAGCGGAGGTGGGGGAGGAGAAGAATAGGGCTAGGGTTAGGGTTCCGGCTCGGTTAAATAGGAGAGGAGAGAGGAGGTGGAAGTGGGGCTCCGGTGGGGGCTAGAGGGCAGTGGGGGCGAGCTCCATAGGCAGCATGTAAAGGAGCTCGTGCTCTGCCGGTACGAGGAAGGAGGAGATGGGGAGTGGGCCGGGCTAGCTGTGGGCTGAGATGGGCTAGGAGTTGGCCCATCTCGGCAGGCTCTTATTTGTTTTTCTTCTGTTGTTTTATTTTTTTCTTTTAAAACCTTTCTGATTTTTGTATTTTTAAAACAAATAAGAGAAGAGACATAATAAAACATTTGAACAATTTTTAAGAGTTTCAAATTAGTCATATTAATATTTGGTTTGAATATTTATAAATAATTTGAAACTTCATTTGAAATTATTTGAAAAGCATTTGAATTTAAATAAGAGACTTAAATTTGGAAATTGTATTTGAAACACATATTTAATTAAATGCAACCACATATGTAAATGATGACATGATTCAACATTTTATTGCACAACCAAGCACATTATTTTGGAAAGTTACAAACGGGCTGTTACAACACTCCCCCCCCCCCCCCCCTCAAAGGAATCACGCCCCGAGATTCTTCATGGAGCAACGAAGAGGTCGGGATACTCGACACGGAGGTGGTCTTCACGTTCCCATGTAGCTTCCTTGTCAGAATGATGAGACCATTGAACCTTGTAGAACTTGACACTATTGTTACGGGTGCGACGCTCAGCTTCGTCAAGAATGCGAATCAGTTGTTCCACATAGGAGATATCTTCTCGAAGTTCAATTGATCCATGATCAACTGCACAACCTGGATCTTGGGAGCACTTCTTGAGTTGTGACACGTGGAAGACATCGTGCACTTTGGAGAGATTTGGAGGAAGTTCCAGACGGTAAGCCAATTCACCACGCATTGAAAGAACGTTGAAAGGCCCAACATAACACAGAGCGAGCTTGCCTTTGATGCCAAAGAGTTGCGTGCCTCTCAGAGGAGTGACACGAAGGTAAGCTTAATCTCCAGGTGCATAGACCATGTCCATGTGGTTGCTATCATAATAGCTTTTCTGCCGAGACTGGGCAATCTTTAGATTGTCACGAATGATTCGAACCTTTTCTTCAGCCTCCTGGATAATGTCAGGGCCAAAGAATTGACGTTCACCAGCTTGAGACCAATTGAGAGGAGTTCTGCATTTGCGGCCTTAGAGAGCTTCAAAGGGAGCCATGCCTAGACTTGCTTGGAAGCTGTTGTTGTAGGAAAACTCAGCATACGGAAGGCAATCCTCCCATTTCATGCCAAAGGAGATAACACAAGATCTGAGCATATCCTCCAGAATTTGGTTCACTCTTTCAACCTGTCCACTTGTCTGCGGATGGTAAGTTGTGCTGAACAGAAGTTTGGTACCCAAGGCTTTCTGAAAGCTATCCCAAAATCGAGAAGTGAAGATACTTCCACGATCCAAGCTTATTGCCAAAGGAACACCATGTAAAGGAACCAGTCTTGTCATATAGAGTTCTGCCAACTGACTAGCTGATATTGTCTCTTTGACTGGGAAGAAGTGAGCCACTTTGGAGAGACGATCAATGACAACAAATATTGCATCGTTGCCTTTCTTGGACTTTGGAAACCCAGTAACGAAGTCCATCTCGATCTTGTCCCATTTCCACTCAGGAATTTGCAGTGGTTGAAGAAGTCCAGGTGGTCTCATATGAACTGCTTTGACACGACAGCAAACATCACAATGAGACACATAGCGAGCAATTTCACGCTTCATCCTGGTCCACCAATAGATTGACTTGAGATCTTGGTACATCTTTGTGCTGCCAGGGTGGATAGAAAGCGGAGTATCATGAGCCTCCTTGAGAATAAGCTCTCTTAAGCTGTCAAGCTTGGGCTCTACAATGCGTCCTTCAAACAGCAAGGTATCCTTGTCATCGAGAGATAAACTCTTGTACTTATCCTTGCCAATGTTGTCTTTGATATTCTTGACACCAGAATCACGCAACTGTGCGGCACGGATTTTATCCTCAAGTGTAGGAGTGGCAATCAAGTTTGCAAGATAACCAGAAGGAACCACTTGGAGATTGAGCTTCTTGAACTCTTCATGAAGAGGAGGTTGGATGTCCTCAACCATGAGGTTGTTGCAATAGGACTTGCGACTGAGAGCATCATCCATTACATTAGCTTTGCCTGGAGTGTAAGAGATGGTAAGATCGTAATCTCATAGCTTCTCAAGCCACCTGGTTTGACTAAGGTTCTAATCTGGTTGAGTGAAAAGATATTTGAGACTCTTGTGATCAGTGAAGATCTCACAGCTGTGCCCCAACAAATAAGGTCTCCAAGCCTTGAGGGCATACATGATTGCTGCAAGTTCAAGATCATGTGTAGGATAGTTGAGCTCATGCGTCTGCAACTGGCGAGATGCATAAGCCACAACTTTGCGTTCTTGCATGAGGACTGCGCCTAGTCCTTGAAGAGATGCATCGCAGAAGATTTGGAAAGGTTTGGAAGTATCTGGGCCAACTAGAACAGGAGTAGAAGTGAGTTTAGCTTTCAAGAGATTGAAGCTCTCATCACACTTTGGAGTCCAAAGAAACTTTCTATCCTTCCTGGTAAGATCGGTGAGAGGCTTAGCGATTTTGGAGAAGTTATCAACAAATCGACGGCAATAGCTAGCCATACCAAGGAAACTCCTGACTTGTTTCACCGATGTAGGAGGCAACCATTCAACAATGGCCTTCACTTTTTCTGGATCAACAGAAATGCCTTCAGAAGAGATGACATGACCAAGATAGGATACTTTAGGAAGCCAGAATTCACACTTGGAGAACTTGGCGTAGAGACGGTGTTCTCGGAGCTTCAACAAGATAAGGCGTAGATGTTCTCCGTGTTTTTCTTCAGTTTTGGAATAGATAAGAATGTCATCGAGATAGACTACCACGAACTTATCGAGGTATTCCATGAAAACGAAGTTCATGAGACGTGAGAAAGTCACCGGAGCATTTGTGAGGCCGAAAGACATGACAGTGTATTCGTAGAGACCATAACGAGTGGTGAAAGCTGTCTTTGGAATGTCTTCTTTGCGGATCTTGATCTGGTGATAACCTGGCCTCAAGTCCAACTTGGAGAAAACCTTAGCACCAGCGAGTTGATCAAATAGGTCATTGATGCGAGGAAGGGGATACTTGTTGTTGATGGTTTTCTTGTTCAGAGGACGGTAGTCAACAACCAGTCGCTGAGTCGTGTCCCTCTTTTTAACAAACAGAGTAGGACAACCCCAAGGAGAAGTACTAGGTTGGATATGACCTTTCCTTTCCAACTCCTCTAGGTGTCTCTTAAGCTCAGCCAGTTCTTTGGGGCCCAACTTGTAAGGACGTTTGGAGATAGGAGCAGTGCCTGGTTCTAGTTCAATAACAAACTCCACGGCTCTGTCAGGTGGCATACCTGGCAATTCTTCAGGAAAGACGCCAGGAAAGTCCCGGACCACCGGAATAGCTTCTATGGAAGGAAGAGGATCAACATTGAGAGCGAAAAGCTGAGCCGAAGAGGTTTGGTTTGAAGAATAGACTATCTGTCCAGAAGGATTAGAGAGAGTTACCGTCTTTGTGGAACAGTCTATCTTAGCTTGATTGGCCTTCAACCAATCCATGCCCAGAATAACATCAATATCTGAATTGCCGAGAATTATTAGAGATGCCAAGAAGATATGGCTTCCAATTTGGATTTCATTGTCGGGGCTTATCTTGGACGAGTACATCTGAACACCGGGGGAAGTGACGCAAAGACCAATGGACATAGACTCGAAAGATAGATCATGCATTTGTGCAAAAGCTTGTGATGCAAAAGAATGCGATGCGCCTGTGTCAAATAACACCTTAGCAGGAATATGATTAACAGGAAGTATACCAAGGACAACTTCTGGAGCTTCCTCTGCTTCATCAGCCCTGATGTGGTTCACCCGCGCAGCACGTGCCGGAGGCCTGATGTTGGGGACGAAAGGCCTAGTCGGGGCAGGTGCGCGGACCATGGCCTGAGTTGGAGCAGGGCGAGGTGGTGGTGGAGGAGGACGGGTCTCCAGGCAGTTGTTGGAGTAGTGGCCCGGTTTCCCGCACTGGTAGCAGGTCACGTTGGGGCGAGCGCCCTTTGGCCTTGGCGGTCCTCCGAAACCCCTCATAGCGAGAGCCGGGTTTGGTGGGCGAGGCGCGAGTCCTGGAGGTCCTGGCACGTAAGTAGCTCGTGCGAAGGCGCTGTTAGGCACCCAGATCCGACGCTTCTGAGTAGGAGCGGCGGCGATTGACGATGAAGAAGAGTTGCTCTCACGAGAGTGCTTGCGCGACTCCTCGAAGATCTTGCGCCCATGCTCCTCATTGAGCGCGATGTTGATGAGGTCCTCGAAGTTATCAGCCTTGACGAGGTTCAGCTTGTACTTGAGCACGGGGTTGAAACCCTTGTGTAACTTGGCCATTTTCTTGACCTCAGTGTTCACCTCATCTCCAGCGTAACGAGCAAGGCGATTGAACTCGCCATTGTACTCCATCACGTCCATCTTGCCTTGTGTCAGCGAGTTAAACTGCTCGCGCATCCTGTCCATGAGACCTTCTGGGATGTGGTGGTGCAGAAAGGCTGTCTTGAAATCCCCCCAAGTGGTGACCACCCTGGGAGCTCTCATAGCCTGGAAGTTTTCCCACCATGAGGCAGACTTGCCCCTCAGCAGGTAGGACACGTAAGGCACCTTGTCTTGCTCAGCCACGTCGATAGCAAGGGTCCTTTCCATCTCGCGAAGCCAATCATCAGCTTCCAGCGGCTCAGTGGGGGAAGCGAAGTTCCTTGGGCCGAGACTGAGGAAGTCCTTGACAGTCACACGTGCATTGCCTTCATTGCGCTGCCCGTGGTTGTTCTGGTAGGCTTGTTGTTCAGCCATTTGAGCCAGAACTTGGGTCATCTGCCCAAGCAACGTAGTGATCGGTGGCGGCTCAAAGCCTTCCGCATTGCGGTTGTTCCTGGTGTTCAGCATCCTGGAGACATTGGATATTAGAACAGCGACAACATACATAAAGCCAGGGAAAACTTGGAAAGTCGAATTCTTGCTCAGAAAACAGTTGCAAACTGTAGGATAACAAGGATAAGCTTCTCATAGAAAAGGTTCATAACCATACACTTAGTTAGCCATTAGTACAACCACCAAGGTTTCAGTACTACAAGGACAACTACTAGTACAAAGTTAACCATCCGTACAACCAACACGGTTTCGGTACAAAGGACAGCTACTACAACAAAGAAAGAGATACAACTCGAAGACTAGCTCGCGCTTCCATCTGAAGACGAAACTGTGCACCCCTCTCCGGTGATGCGATGGGTGTAACGACGATCCCAGTACACGTGGTACTCTCGCACAATGCATCGAAACTCAGGGGAGTAGGCATCTGGCGTCTGTCTCCCGTACAGCAGTGGTCCAATGTGGTCTGGAGAAGTAGTGATCAGAGGACCACGCTCTGGAGTGTATCCACCCACAGCAGACAGACGACTCGGAAAAGCGAGCTGGAACCTCGGGAAAGCGTCTGGTGTGACGTTCCCCCTATCGTACTGACCCAGGTGAGAGAGTGCCCGCCGCAGCTGCTGACGGACTGCTGCTAGCTCCAAGCATAGAGTCCCAGCAACTGAGTCTGAAGACTGGCCAAACTGAGCGGTCTTGTCAAGAACCTCGATCTCGTACTGAGAGTCCGTGTAGGGGTAGTGTAGCACCCCAACTTTTATTAAAGTTGGAACGCCTGTGTTATGTGCTAGTCCCTGGATCACTGCCAGCACCACAGTACAAAAATATAAAGTATCATTGCATAAGTATTAAATTACTACAACGAGATCCAAAAATAATAGCCAAAATGGCTTTATTACAAATTGCATAGCCATGAAGGCTAGCTAAAGTTCAGAGTTCACAGCGAAAGCAAAAATAACATTGAGCCTCATCTTCAAGCATGCGCCACAGGCAGTCATGTTGGGTGTAGACTCGAGCCAATCATTCAGCATCAGAATTTCCTGCACATTGGAATATGCAGCCCCGAAGGAGGTCAATACAATGATGTATTGGCAAGTGACTATGGTGGATAAATATACTGGCAAGTCTAACATCTATATGCATATTTGGCTTGGTGGGGTTGAAGGCTATTTGCAGAAAGCAAGTTTTCTCCTATCATTTTGTAAAACACTTTTATTTCTCGAAGACTTGGCACCGTGGGACAAAGCCCAAGTGCACCAACAATTCTTTCCTTAGTAAAATTTTACTTTATGAAAACAGTGTTGAGATTCTTCTGCCCATCCTTATCCAGTTGCTCGAAGTAGTCCATATCCGGGGACACGGCTGAGAACTCAGATTGTCGACTCTGCAGAGGTTGTGCACTTTCACCTTTAGACTCAATTTGTCCGAGAAATCCTATACACACGGAGTGTATTATGGAAACGAGAGAATTGAGACAAGAACTTTCAGAAGAAGAATGCAACCATACTAGCAAGACCCGTTCCACCTATCAACTCTACATCTGCTGTCAAGCCGACAGGTTGCACTCCCACAACTTAATCATTCTAGAAAGAGCCCATTGTCAAAAGGTTGCACGGGAAGCTTCTAAACTTGGAGGGACTTGGTAATCTCTTTGTTCCTGGGTGGCCGTCCACAAGTGTACTTCTGGGTAACAACCACCATACTCATGGCCCTAAGTAGAATAGACATTCATCCTAGGCGATGACAACCACAAGCATAGTCCCAAAAGCCACTCAACATAAACCATAACAACCAATTTCCACCCAGATGTGCATTTTAGATTTTAACACTTAGGAACATTTCCATAACATAGCAACATTTTTATAGCATGGCTAAGCAACTAATAAAATCTTTTCATGGCTGCTTAGGGAAAAGGGTAGCTACATACTACTAGGATATTTGTAAAATACCAACTAACTTAGCATTATAAAATAAATCAAAATCCCTCTCATGCACACTACTCAAAAACATACTACTTATGCATATAGAAAATATGGGATATTGTATGTATGTCACTTGCCTTGGTAACAGGAGGAACAAGCACAGCAAGAATAACAATCACAAGCAAGTCCTTCCTCTTCTTCACAATCTAGCACAACAATGAATAACATAAATACCAACACCATATCATCACAGCACTAAACAAAATCATGTATGCATGAATGATATGCTATGATGATTAGACACACTTATTAATAATTCTTATTTTCTGTCATTAATAATTGAATTATAGTGTCTAGGTATTTCTTATTTTATTTATTAAGTAATTTGAAATGATATAGTAAAACTTTGATTTCCATAACTACAACTTTTATTGTTTTTATGACATCTTTAATTTGGACATTTATTAATATTGCTGGACAGAGGGAAATTATACAATCTTAAAAAAATTACATTTATTTCTAAATAATTTTTATTATTTAAGTTATTATTTTAATGGCCGAAATACTCCTCTGATAATTATTCAATTTATAATTTGTCAAAGGGAAAAACAAATGATGTAAAATTAAACTACATGAACAGAGCTTTCCAATGACATAAAGTTTATTAAATTTGGACTTACAGATCAAAAGTTATGAATTTTGCAAGTTTTATCTATTTTCTGTTTTATTTATAAAATTTCCAGCGAAATAGAAATTGACTGGGCTACGTGGCGCAATCCTATTGGTCGATACCGCTTCGGCGCGGATCGGCAGCGTGGGCCGTCCGATCTCCTTTATAACGAGCGCTCGGGATTAAATAGATCTAGATCCGTTGGATCTAGATCCAACGGTCCGAAAACGGAGACCACGCGCGGGCGGCGCGGTTCGCCGGAAAAACTCCCGACCGCGGCGGCGCCACGGCCGGCATTGCACGCGCTCGCATCCTAGGGACCTACGAGATGGATGGTTCTTACCGAAACGTGGAGAAGGTCGATGCGGGGACGGTGGCGAGGTGGCGGTCTCCGGCGTGAACTCCTCCTCGCGAAATCGCTCGCCGGAGTAGCACGAGGCGGCGGTTCTCCTCGGGCGAGCACGGACACGGTGATGCGCTGCGGGAAGGAGTTCAAAACCGTGTCAAGAAGCTCCGCAAGGAAAAGTTAAAGCGAGAGGAAGCAACGATACGGCACGGGGTGGTTAGGGTTGCGCGCACGGCGAGGTTCTCACCGACGGCGACGGCGGAAGAGCGGGGTCTCTAGCGGCCAGCCCAGGGGCTCTTTGGAGGAGTGGTTTGGGGCAAAACACGGAGGAGCTCGGGGGCTTTTAGTAGGGGAAAACCGCGAGGTAAATGGAGCAGTAATTCGCCGTATTCAAACGAAATCAAATCGGGCGTTTCGGTCGGAGACGTGGGCGTGATTTGGGGACGAACGGCTCCGCAGGGGAGATGACAGGTGGGTCCCACCTGTCAGCGACTGCGAGCGAGCGCGCGGGGCGCTGGGCCGCTGGCGGGCTGCTCGGCTACGCGAGCGCGGCAGATAGTTACGGGCCACGGCCCACTCGCTCCGAAATTCGAATATTTTTATTTAAAACCCTTTTCTGTTTTTAATTACTGATTTCAAAAATGATTTTTAAATCTATTCAAAACATTTCAGAAAAATTCATAAAAATATGTTTTGGAAAGGTTATTGAAAATGGAACTTTTTAACATTATTCTTGCCCATATATAAATTGGTAAAATTTTATTTATTAATGGAGTTTTAAATAAACACTTTATGGAATTTGTAGATTATTTATATTTAGATTTGAAGTTTTATTTAATATTTTTGTGAGGTATTCTTATGCTCAATGATGCATGATGCTTAAATGCAAGTTTTAATTTTTTTTGCAAAATTTGGGATGTTACAGACTAACCCCCTTAAGAGGAAGCTCGCCCTCGAGCTTCGGAAGGATTAGCAAATAGGTGTGGATGGTCTTCTCGGAGGTCGTCCTCTCGTTCCCAGGTGGCTTCTTCCTCAGTGTGATGGTCCCATTGGACTTTACAAAACTTGATGGTTTTGGTACGGGTGACTCTTTCTGCGGTCTGCAATATCTTGATAGGTTTCTCCTCGTAGGTCAAGTCACTTTCCAATTGTACTTCTTCGAGGGGTACAGTATCCTTTAAAGGAACTCCCATCATTTCGGGGTGACATTTCTTCAGTTGACTGACATGGAACACATTATGAACCGCAGATAGAGCTTCTGGTAGTTCTAACTCATATGCCACCTCACCCTTACGAGACAGAATTTTAAAAGGTCCAATAAACCGAGGTGCTAATTTTCCTTTAATTCCAAACCTCTTCACACCCCTGAGTGGCAACACTCTAAGATAGGTTCTATCACCCACCTCGTAGGCGACTTCCCTACGTTTAGAATCCGCATAGCTTTTCTGGCGGGACTGTGCTACCTTCAATCTATCCTTAATTAATCTGACTTTCTCTTCAGCCTCTTGGATTATATCAGGTCCAAAGAAACTTCGTTCTCCTACACCACTCCACAACAATGGGGTTGTGCATTTCTTCCCATATAAGGCCTCAAATGGTGCCATCTCGATGCTAGCTTGATAACTGGTATTGTAAGAAAACTCGGCATAGGGTAGGTTGTCATCCCAACTAGACCCATAATCGAGCGCGCACGCTCTTAACATATCTTCTAGAATCTGGTTTACTCTTTCGGTCTGACCATCCGTTTGCGGATGAAATGCAGTACTGAACTCCAATCTAGTTCCCAGTGACTCATGCAACTGCTTCCAAAAATGGGAAGTGAACTGGGTCCCTCTATCGGACACGATACTCTTGGGGACGCCGTGTAAACACACAATCCTTTTCATGTAAATATCAGCTAGCTTTGCGCTGGTATAGGTGGTCTTCACGGGGATAAAGTGAGCTATTTTGGTTAAGCGACAAACAATAACCCAAATAGAATCATACCCTGATCTGGTCCTTGGTAACCCGGTGATGAAATCCATCCCAATAGAATCCCACTTCCAGTCCGGTACCTTCAAAGGTTGCATAAGTCCTGCTGGTTTCTGATGCTCAGCCTTTACTCGACTGCATACATCGCATTTTGCTATATATTCTGCTATTTCTCTTTTCAGATTGTTCCACCAAAATCTCTCCTTCACATCCATATACATTTTGGTATTTCCTGGATGAATGGAGTAAGGTGTTTCATGGGCTTCTTGCGGAATTAACTTCCTAAGATCAGGATCATTTGCCACACATACACGTTTTTCAAACCACAGGGTTCCTTGCTCATCTTCATGAAATCCCTTGGCTTTTCCTGCTCTGAAATTGGCTTTGATTTCTTCAATATCTTTGTCTCCCTTCTGAGCTTCACGTATATTGTCCATCAAATTTGGTTGTACTACCAACGAAGCTACAAAACCTCTGGTACCACTTCCAGTCGGAGGTCCTTGAATGCCTTGCATAAATCCTCAGGTATTTCTCCTGCCGTGAGGCCATTCAAGTAAACCTTACGACTCAGGGCATCAGCTACTACATTAGCTTTTCCAGGATGATATTGAAGACTTAGGTCATAATCCTTGATAAGTTCTAACCATCTTCTCTGCCTCATGTTCAATTCTTTCTGTGTGAAAATATACTTCAAACTTTTGTGGTCAGTGAACACTTCACATCTTTTACCCATTAGGTAGGGTCTCCAAGTTTTTAGGGCATGTACTACTGAGGCTAACTCGAGATCATGGGTGGGATAATTTGTTTCATGTTTCTTGAGCTGTCTAGAGGCATAAGATGCCACTCTGCCTTCTTGCATCAGCACACTTCCCAGGCCTTGGCGTGAAGCATCACAGTATACTTGGAATTCTTTCTCTAGATCGGCTAAGCATAGAACTGGGGCTGAAACTAGTCGTGTCTTTAATTCCTGAAAACTGGCTTCGCATGCATCAGTCCACTCAAATTTCTTCTCCTTCTTTAATAATTCTGTCAGTGCCTTGGCGATTTTAGAAAAGTTTTCTATAAATCTTCGGTAGTATCCTGCTAGACCGAGAAAACTTCGTAATTCTCCAACATTCTTTGGTGGTTCCCAATTGGTTACAGCTGAAACCTTTTCAGGATCCACTGCTATACCCTCCTTGGATACTATGTGTCCTAGGAATGCGACTTGTTCCAACCAAAATTCACACTTGCTGAATTTGGCATATAACTTATGTTCACGTAGTCTCTGCAATACTAGGCGCAAATGCTCTTCATGTTCTTGGTGACTCTCGGAGTAGATCAGAATGTCATCTATGAACACTACCACAAACTTGTCCAGAAAATCCATGAATACTTTATTCATCATATTCATGAAATAAGCTGGAGCATTGGTTAATCCAAATGGCATTACTGTATACTCATAAGAACCATATCTTGTAACAAACGCTGTTTTTGGTATATCCATCTCTCTAAGCTTCATTTGGAGATATCCTGATCGAAGATCAATCTTGGAAAACACACATGCACCTTTCAATTGATCAAATAATTCATTTATCTTGGGTAACAGATACTTGTTCTTGATGGTGTGTTCATTTATATCTCTGTAGTCCGTGACTAATCTCTGGGTTTGATCCTTCTTCTTGACAAAAAGAACTGGCGCTCCCCAGGGCGAAGAACTTGGACGGATAAATCCTTTCAAAAGGTGTTCCTCCAGTTGCTTCTTGAGTTCTTTTAGTTCATCGACGGCCATTGGGTAAGGTCTCTTGGCTATTGGTCCGGTACCCGGTTTTAGTTCAATGAGAAATTCCACATCTCTATCAGGCGGCATTCCCGGTAATTCTTCTGGGAATACATCTGGGTACTCTTGGACAATCAGCACATCACCAAGGCTAACCCCCTTAAGAGAATTTAGCCTAACTTTCTTAAGTTCGAAAGTTGATCTAAATTTAATCTTTTGTTTTTCTGGGGTGGTGAGGGTGATAGCTCTGTTTGCACAGTCTATGATTCCTTCAAAACGGGTCATCCAATCCATTCCAATAATAACATCCAAACCTTGGGTTTCTAGGATGACTAAGTCTGCTGGAAAAAGATATTTTCCAATCCTTAATTCTAACTGCCTACAGCCTGAATTTACTATCATCTCACCCCCAGGTGAACTCACTCTAATAGGTTTTCCTAAGCTTTCCTCGGCTAGCCCATGTTTGTTTACAAAAGCTTTGATATGAATGAATGCGATGCTCCAGTATCAAATAAGACCAATGCTGGAAAAGAATTTAGCAGGAACTTACCAATCACAGCGTCAGGTTCATCACGAACTTCTTCCACGTTGAGGTGATTTACTTGTCCCTTATGGAAAGGATTGGGCTTGGAATTTTCATCGGCCTTTCTTTCTGGGCAATCAGTAGCATAGTGTCCCGTCTTCTTGCACTTGAAGCAAGTCACATTAGACAGGTCCTTCTTTCCCTCAGTGTTAGGACGAGGATTTCCATGATTATGGCCAGGGTGATGGTTTCCCTTGAACCCACCATTATTTCCTTTATACCCTCCATTGTGGTTATGGCCATGATACTTTTGGCCACTACCATTGTGGGAGTAGTTCCAGGGTTTATGGCCACTGACTTCTGAGGTGTGTGGTTTCTTGTGAGCCACTTCAGTGTTACCCTTACTTGCACCAAACTTCCTCTTCCTATTCTCTTCTTTTCTGATGTTATTGTCCAGGGTGATTGCCTGATCTAGCAGAATCTGATAGTTAGGAGCATATGCCACAGACAGAGGTATCTTTAATTCTCCCCGAAGTCCATTTAGGAATTTGTCCTTCCTTTTTGCATCGGTGTCGATGTCTTCTGGTGCGTACCTTGATAGCGTACAGAAGTCATCTATATACTTCTTCAGAGTTCTACCTCCCTGTCTCAAGCTACGAAACTCCTCCTTTTTCAGGTTCATTATGCCAGAGGAGATGTGAGCATTGCGGAAACCATCCTTGAACGCATCCCAAGTCATGCCATCCAAGGGATGGGTTACTTGGTAGGTCTCCCACCACATGGCAGCAGGTCCCTCCAATAAGTGAGCAGTGAACCTCACCTTTTCTGCCTCAGAACACTCACAGGTTACTAAGTCCTTGTTGACTGAACGGAGCCAGTCATCCGCCACTATGGGTTCAGTAGCAGAGGAGAACTTATTAGGTCTAAGCCTGAGAAATCTTGCAAGTCTGTCCACCGGAGGTGGGGGTGGTGGTGGATGGTTGTTATTGTTGTTGTTGTTGTTGTTGTTGTTGTTGTTGGTTGCTGCAATGAACTGGGTCATCATGGCCATCAGTTGGGCTTGATCTGCCATCAGCTGTTGCATAGTTTCGCTGTTGTCGGGATCACGACGTGGAGGCATCTGTGGGGTTTTTGCATGGATGAGTAAAAGATAGATAGATCTATAAGGAGAAACCTTTCCCATGCACAAAACAAACCAGTCAAGCACACCATCAATCAACACACCACTCATAAAACAATCAGCAAACAGTTCAAAACCTTTGGTTTTGGGAAAACGATATAAAAGTTTGGAAAACCACTCGCGAGGTTCCGTGGATACAAGGGATGGTACTGCCTTACCACAAGTTGGTAGGTCAATACAATATCAAGACATTGTGGTGTATGATAAATGGTAGTCTCACTAACTAACTACTCGACCATATCCTCTTCCTCCTCTTCAATTTCCTGTATCTCGATTCCTTCATTGGCGAGTACATCCTTGAGTTCCTTTACTTCTTTCTCCAGGGCAAGATTCTTTTCTTGCAACTCTCTCTTCTCAGTACTAAGCCTTTTTATCAAGTCACTATCAGCCTCGAACTCGACTTCATTGCTCTCGAGCTCTTCCTTTTGTTCCCTGATGATCTTGTTCTTCTCTTGAACTCTTTTCTCTTGCCTCCTGTACTTCTCCTCTTGTGCAGCGAATCTCTCTTCCTGTGCCTTAGTTACTTCCTCCTGAACCTTCACCTTCTCTTCGTTCTCCTTAAGTAAGGCACATAACTCATCGTTCTTCAGGAGCTCGGTGCGTCGATCTTCATATTGTTCAGTGACAAGGATTTCCAGCTCCTGGAAATAAAGGCTAAGGGGTTTTGCCTTGCCTCTTTCTCCGACATCATACAGGTAAGGTTCTCCATCTTCGTTTCTTCTTCCAAAGAAAATGGAGTAGTGGCCCCTCAACTCTAGGCTGTAGCGTCCACAGAGGCGCCCAATCAAATCTTGCATGACTAGATTGAGCCCTTTGTCTTTGGAGTCACTAACCATTTTGATCTCTAGTGGGGACTCCTCTCCACGTCCTGGTTGTGTTGCTTTTAATCCCCAGCAACCCTCTTTGTTAAACTTCTTCAGAATGAAGCCTTTTATTTGGGGTAGTGGTAACCCTATCTTCTCGCCGATGTCGAGGAGGTAACAGCCAAAACGGGTGTTCTCGAAGTCCTCCGCAGTGGTGAAGTGAAAGCTCGTCCTCCTTTAGGTAGGAAGAGAGGAAATTAGAACAAGAATTGCATAAGATAAGGAAGTACTAGTTATGGAGTGTATTATTACTTTTAGGGGGAAAACTTTAGGGGGAAATCCTAAGGTGATCAACAGATATTAACAACTCTTCGTAAATTGGATTTTTCACTATAGTGAGAGAGACAGACACCCGGTGAGCCACTTATATTGTGGAACAGGTCTCATGTACGTGGACATGTAAAGTTTGTCCCGGTCCGCTTCATCCCACCATTCCGTTAGAATCCAACATACTTCAAAGATGGTAACATTATGACCAAAAAGGGCTTAACCAATCCTAGGGGCTCGAACCTACAGGCAACACTTTGCTCTGATACCATTTTGTAGCACCCCAACTTTTATTAAAGTTGGAACGCCTGTGTTATGTGCTAGTCCCTGGATCACTGCCAGCACCACAGTACAAAAATATAAAGTATCATTGCATAAGTATTAAATTACTACAACGAGATCCAAAAATAATAGCCAAAATGGCTTTATTACAAATTGCATAGCCATGAAGGCTAGCTAAAGTTCAGAGTTCACAGCGAAAGAAAAAATAACATTGAGCCTCATCTTCAAGCATGCGCCACAGGCAGTCATGTTGGGTGTAGACTCGAGCCAATCATTCAGCATCAGAATTTCCTGCACATTGGAATATGCAGCCCCCGAAGGAGGTCAATACAATGATGTATTGGCAAGTGACTATGGTGGATAAATATACTGGCAAGTCTAACATCTATATGCATATTTGGCTTGGTGGGGTTGAAGGCTATTTGCAGAAAGCAAGTTTTCTCCTATCATTTTGTAAAACACTTTTATTTCTCGAAGACTTGGCACCGTGGGACAAAGCCCAAGTGCACCAACAATTCTTTCCTTAGTCAAATTTTACTTTATGAAAACAGTGTTGAGATTCTTCTGCCCATCCTTATCCAGTTGCTCGAAGTAGTCCATATCCGGGGACACGGCTGAGAACTCAGATTGTCGACTCTGCAGAGGTTGTGCACTTTCACCTTTAGACTCAATTTGTCCGAGAAATCCTATACACACGGAGTGTATTATGGAAACGAGAGAATTGAGACAAGAACTTTCAGAAGAAGAATGCAACCATACTAGCAAGACCCGTTCCACCTATCAACTCTACATCTGCTTGTCAAGCCGACAGGTTGCACTCCCACAACTTAATCATTCTAGACAGAGCCCATTGTCAAAAGGTTGCACGGGAAGCTTCTAAACTTGGAGGGACTTGGTAATCTCTTTGTTCCTGGGTGGCCGTCCACAAGTGTACTTCTGGGTAACAACCACCATACTCATGGCCCTAAGTAGAATAGACATTCATCCTAGGCGATGACAACCACAAGCATAGTCCCAAAAGCCACTCAACATAAACCATAACAACCAATTTCCACCCAGATGTGCATTTTAGATTTTAACACTTAGGAACATTTCCATAACATAGCAACATTTTTATAGCATGGCTAAGCAACTAATAAAATCTTTTCATGGCTGCTTAGGGAAAAGGGTAGCTACATACTACTAGGATATTTGTAAAATACCAACTAACTTAGCATTATAAAATAAATCAAAATCCCTATCATGCACACTACTCAAAAACATACTACTTATGCATATAGAAAATATGGGATATTGTATGTATGTCACTTGCCTTGGTAACAGGAGGAACAAGCACAGCAAGAATAACAATCACAAGCAAGTCCTTCCTCTTCTTCACAATCTAGCACAACAATGAATAACATAAATACCAACACCATATCATCACAACACTAAACAAAATCATGTATGCATGAATGATATGCTATGATGATTAGACACACTTATTAATAATTCTTATTTTCTGTCATTAATAATTGAATTATAGTGTCTAGGTATTTCTTATTTTATTTAATAAGTAATTTGAAATGATATAGTAAAACTTTGATTTCCATAACTACAACTTTTATTGTTTTTATGACATCTTTAATTTGGACATTTATTAATATTGCTGGGCAGAGGGAAATTATACAATCTTAAAACAATTACATTTATTTCTAAATAATTTTTATTATTTAAGTTATTATTTTAATGGCCGAAATACTCCTCTGATAATTATTCAATTTATAATTTTTCAAAGGGAAAAACAAATGATGTAAAATTAAACTACATGAACAGAGCTTTCCAATGACATAAAGTTTATTAAATTTGGACTTACAGATCAAAAGTTATGAATTTTGCAAGTTTTATCTATTTTCTGTTTTATTTATAAAATTTCCAGCAAAATAGAAATTGACTGGGCTACGTGGCGCAATCCTATTGGTCGATACCGCTTCGGCGCGGATCGGCAGCGTGGGCCGTCCGATCTCCTTTATAACGACCGCTCGGGATTAAATAGATCTAGATCCGTTGGATCTAGATCCAACGGTCCGAAAACGGAGACCACGCGCGGGCGGCGCGGTTCGCCGGAAAAACTCCCGACCGCGGCGGCGCCACGGCCGGCATTGCACGCGCTCGCATCCTAGGGACCTACGGGATGGATGGTTCTTACCGAAACGTGGAGAAGGTCGATGCGGGGACGGTGGCGAGGTGGCGGTCTCCGGCGTGAATTCCTCCTCGCGAAATCGCTCGCCGGAGTAGCACGAGGCGGCGGTTCTCCTCGGGCGAGCACGGACACGGTGATGCGCTGCGGGAAGGAGTTCAAAACCGTGTCAAGATGCTCCGCAAGGAAAAGTTAAAGCGAGAGGAAGCAACGATACGGCACGGGGTGGTTAGGGTTGCGCGCACGGAGAGGTTCTCACCGACGGCGACGGCGGAAGAGCGGGGTCTCTAGCGGCCAGCCCAGGGGCTCTTTGGAGGAGTGGTTTGGGGCAAAACACGGAGGAGCTCGGGGGCTTTTAGTAGGGGAAAACCGCGAGGTAAATGGAGCAGTAATTCGCCGTATTCAAACAAAATCAAATCGGGCGTTTCGGTCGGAGACGTGGGCGTGATTTGGGGACGAACGGCTCCGCGGGGGAGATGACAGGTGGGTCCCACCTGTCAGCGACTGCGAGCGAGCGCGCGGGGCGCTGGGCCGCTGGCGGGCTGCTCGGCTACGCGCGCGCGGCAGATAGTTACGGGCCACGGCCCACTCGCTCCGAAATTCGAATATTTTTATTTAAAACCCATTTCTGTTTTTAATTACTGATTTCAAAAATGATTTTTAAATCTATTCAAAACATTTCAGAAAAATTCATAAAAATATATTTTGGAAATGTTATTGAAAATGGAACTTTTTAACATTATTCTTGCCCATATATAAATTGGTAAAATTTTATTTATTAATGGAGTTTTAAATAAACACTTTATGGAATTTGTAGATTATTTATATTTAGATTTGAAGTTTTATTTAATATTTTTGTGAGGTATTCTTATGCTCAATGATGCATGATGCTTAAATGCAAGTTTTAATTTTTTTTGCAAAATTTGGGATGTTACAGGTAGTATGGAACGTAGTAGAACGGAGGGTAGTAGAAACAGTAGTAGTCCCTGCGCAGAGCCAGAGCTGCATCATAAGCTGCCAAGTGTATTGCCATGTCCACAGTGGAAGCCTCAGCCATGTGCTTGTGCACAGTATCACCATCATCTCCCCTGATCCAAACAGCAGCTCTGTAGAAGGTCTGTCCGTAATCTCTGGGGATCTCGGACATCTGGTACTCCGGCTGAAAGCTGAAACCGACATAGTCAACTATGCTTCTGAGAAGCTTCGAGTAACCGGTAGTCTGCTCGAAGTGGGTCTTACGCACCACCTGAGAGTGCGCCATCTACATAGCAGTTTGAAGTAGAAGTTAGCCTCCGAAAAAAAAGGATTGATTGCATAGAAGAATTGTACAACGACAAAGAGATGAATCCAGTGAAAGGTAGAACAACAACTGATTGATTCAAGATTGAAACTGAACATAGCCGAAGAGGTTGATAACTACTAAAACGACAAAAACAACCTTCAAACACCTGCAACTATGGTACTACAGAAACCCAGAACACGTGATGTCCTAAATTTAAAACAGAGAAGGGAAAAACATCGTTACACTTCCTTACCAGAAGAACAGGGAGGGTGGGTTGGGAAAGAAGTAAAAGAACATAATTCCTACTCACATTTAAGATTTTCCTGATAACTACAAAATATTTTTCTAGACTCAAACAACGACCAGTAGAAGGGAACCTGAGGGCGTTTAAGGTCTGATATCAACTGTCAGACCATGAATTCAAGCTATACAAACAAAACGTATCGGTTGGGCCACACAACCAAGAGCATACTGGGGAATACCAATCCCAGGAACATGCAGGCATGGCTCGGAATGGATCATCGGCCGGCAGCTCTTGGCGATCCCAACGTCACATACGTTTCCAGATTGTGCACGCAAGAACCCAAAAAGTCTTCCAACTCGTATACTTCAACCATACACACATGGTATACGAGTCAGATTTTTAACAAGTTGAAACCACAGAATAAACCTAAGACACAAAGAAAGGAAATAATATCCAAAAGCTCTCACTGAGCAAAATATAGCGAATGGCACCAATCAGAGGACACATGTCCCAAAATTACATCATGCAGCGGAAAACAAACCGGTCTGAGTACAGACAAGAAGCAAAGGGCTCAAGGCCGAAACAGAAAAGAAGGCCCATCCACGCAGTCCACCAGGAAGAAGCCCAGGGGAACTCTAACTACTCGTCGTAGATCTCGTCGTCGAACTCCACGTAGTATCCACCAACCTGGTCGTACGAAGAATCCTCAACTGCAGAGAAACCACAGCCCGCGAACGGGTCAATACACCGAAGCGTATCGAACAAGCTTAAGCTAACAGGTTACAAAACAGTAAGATTCCCAAAGTATGGGGGTAGGTGTACTTAGCGGCACCGGCACTAGCAACCTAAAGAGACACGCTAAAACTTCCGTCTAATTAGAGAGGGATAAGAGAGCGTTTAAGTAGCCATCTACAACTAACACCAGACATAACCCATTCTCGAATTAACCCCCCTCGGAAGCAATCAGGGAATACTCACACGTTAACAATTTTAGTTATCTTTTAGGGTGTAAGTAATTCTATATTACTAGTCGAATAAATTAACAATGATTAGGTGTAAGTTGTCTAGATCTTGTTAGCCAGCATCATCACCAAAGTCGTCCATAACCGTGGACACGGCTCATCGATAAGATTATACCCTGCAGGGGTGCACTACAGTACCCAGACTCACATGATCAACCCAGTCAATAACATTAGGGCCTCTCAACATGACTCATTTCTTCACTATAGCAAATCCAAGTGCCACCCATATGAGTTGTTACCCGCGTCAGGAGTCCGGCCGAATCTCAATTTGCGGACTCATTTGTTTATGTCCACGCGCCATGCGGCTCAAACCACAGTAGGAATTGTCCGCTTCGCGCGCACCACCCCTATATGACCTCCCGTATCAAGTAACCTCTCATCGAACATCATCATAATGCACATGAATATGAGCGAATGGAAAACTCGAACTACTTGCGGCACATGGACGAGCTGCGGATCCGTTCAAAGTCGAGGGGGGCTCCATTGGGCCACCCACAAGTGGTTAGTGCGCTCAAAAATTGGTTCCGAGGACAAAATCTCAGTTCCTAGCTCGACACTGAGCAGAACAAAGCACCTCGCAAGGCCTTCTGCCTGGTGCCTTATCTTTTAATTATAATACCCCAAAATAAGACAACAGTTTATTAATGTAGAATAATCTATCATACTAAGCATATGAGATAAAAGACAAAGGAACGACTCGCACAACCAATTCTAAGCATGCACTACGACTCGCAAAGGCCAACAGATAAACATGCAAGGGGTTATAGGTTGTGGGGATATAGCTGTACAGGCTGCAGGATAAACATGTGATGGGATCGCAGTTCAAGAATCGATAACTAGGATAGCATAGATCAAAAGGCAAGAATGAAAACCAAACAGTCGTGCAACCGGTTAGCAGAACCTTGCCTGGCAGCTCGTGTCCTAGCACAAAACCTGGAACCTCAGTATCGTAGGTACTCGCAGCAGACACGTCGTCGTCTACCCAAGAAAGCCAAACACCGACAATAAGAAACAAAAATCAATACAGAGAAATGCGCAATCAAATGATGGTGCATTATGGTATGAGGTGATGAGGTCATATTAAAGCGGGGATGAAATCCCGGCTAAAGTATTAGGTTGTAAGTTATTGGTGTAGCCAACAAATTAAACGTTTCTTAACATATATAGCAGGTATGGTGATCTAATTAATTTAAATGGAATAGGCATTAGTTAATTAATCGCCCAACACATTCCATATTTAGTATTTAATTGCAGATTATTTAACTTCAACTCAAAATAAATATTTATTAGCATGGCAAGACATGGTATAAAAGATATGAGCATATTAAATGGAATTAGGGCATTATATATTTATTACCCCGCACATTCCATATTTAATTATATAGTTGCATTTGTTAAATTAAACTAAGCCTTTAAAATAAATGATGCAAAATGACATGATAATGTTATATTAATGTTTATTGCATTTTTCTGATATAAAAACATATAAAGTTTATTTAATTTGGATTTATAAATTAAAAGTTATTGCATATTGAAGTGTAGGGTTGTTTCTGCAAAAACCAGGGACTTATCCGTGATGGGAAAAACAACTGGAAGGACTTCTGTGCAATTCCAGGGAACCAGGGGGTTTAGCGTTAATGCGCAGCGCCCCTGGGTTTTTTCTCACCGAAGCAGAGCGCACCCATGAGACTGCCAGGCGGGCCCAGGTGCCACGCGGGCGGGCGCGCGCCTGTGTGGCACCCACGGTCACTGACCGGTGGGTCCCATTGTCAGCGAGCGCAACAGAGGAACAAAAATGTGGCCTTTTTATTCCACGGGCCGGGGAGGGATTCGAACCCGCGGGCGCGGCGAGCGGACGCGTAGTGCTATTAGCCAGTAGGGTTAGATTAGTTGTATTGTTAGGGTTAGATTAGACGTCGTTTTAAACAGTTAAACGTGTTACGCCACTGTTTCTGACGAAATTGACGGACAACGGCACAGCGCGCCGCGGCGGTGACCAAAACGGGGCGACACCGCTGCGTGGGTGGCTGTCCGGGGTGCGGGAGTGCACGGGGTTTCGTTTCCTGTTCTTGGATCGTAGAAAAGCGCAAGCTTTCGTCGGGTCCGTGCTCGACCGGACGGACGCCACCGTAGCCGTGCGTGACAACCGCTCCGGCGAGCTCAAAAATTCGGCGGCGTGCGGCCTGGATTCGAAGGGGGAAAGAGCGGAGCGGCTGCGGCTCACCGAGGGGAGGTCGCTGGCGAGGTGGAAGAGCGCGGGGAGGAAGAAGACGGCCGAACGGTGCTCAGAACACGACGGAGCCGCGACGGTGTCGGGGAAGAAGAGGGCCTGCGGTGGCTCCCGGTGTCCGTGGCGTGGAGGATGAACAAGGGGAGGACGAGGCGCCGTCGGTGGCGCGACGGGGAGGTCTGGGGCAGCTCGGTCAGCGGGGCTCCGAGCTCACCTCCTCGGTCATGGCGACGGTGGGAGCTAGGGAGCAAGCGGCGGCGGGGGAGGAGAAGAATAGGGCTAGGGTTAGGGTTCCGACTCGGTTAAATAGGAGAGGAGAGAGGAGGTGGCAGTGGGGCTCCGGTGGGGGCTAGAGGGCAGTGGGGGCGAGCTCCATAGCCAGCATGTAAAGGAGCTCGTGCTCTGCCCGTACGAGGAAGGAGGAGATGGGGAGTGGGCCGGGCTAGCCGTGGGCCGAGATGGGCCAGGAGTTGGCCCATCTCGGCATGCTCTTATTTGTTTTTCTTCTGTTGTTTTATTTTTTTCTTTTAAAACCTTTCTGATTTTTGTATTTTTAAAACAAATAAGAGAAGAGACATAATAAAACTTTTGAACAATTTTTAATAGTTTCAAATTAGTCATATTAATATCTGGTTTGAATATTTATAAATAATTTGAAACTTCATTTGAAAATATTTGAAAAGCATTTGAATTTAAATAAGAGACTTAAATTTGGAAATTGAATTTGAAACACATATTTAATTAAATGCAACCACATATGTAAATGATGACATGATTCAAAATTTTATTGCACAACCAAACACATATTTTTGGAAAGTTACAAACGGGTTGTTACACTACGCCTCCCTGATGTTCAAGTTACCTGGACCGAAAGGCATTATCACGGTGCATGGTGACTTCGACCGCTCCAACAGCTGTGACCGCGATTTCAGCAGGATCTCAGAGTTCTTCGGGGTCGAAGAGCACATCGAGGCAATGGCAGCCGACAACGACAGGACCATCTTCCCGATCCACAAGAAGCCTGCCAAGGACGCCGCCTTCAACACAAATGACGACACAGCAACCCACCAAGTCCATCCGACTAACAGTAGCAAAACGGTCAAAGTATCGTCAAGTCTGACTCTCGCATAGGAAAGCGTGCTCGTCGAGTTTCTACGTGAGAACTAGAAAATCTTTGCATGGCAACCCTCTGACATGCCAGGAATACTCAGGAATCTCGCCGAGCACTCCTTAAAAGTCCACAAGAACACCAGACCCGTCAAACAAGCCATGCGACGCTTTTCCGGACCCAAACGGGACACGATCACTAAGGAAATCGACCGACTGCTGCATGCCAAGTTCATCCGAGAGATCAAGGACTCAGATTGGGTCGCCAGCCCTGTCCTGGTAGAAAAGAAGAAGACGAAAAAACTACGCACGTGTGTCGACGTCACTGCCATCAACAAATGGTGCCCCAAGGATATGACGCCCGAAAATTGGTACTATGTAGATTTAAGCGCTCCCGCCGAAATCAGCATAATAATGATTTTAGGTCGCCCACCAGACATAATGTGCACGCCGAAACATGCGCATTATGTGGGTGGAATTGTGATAACATTACAACAGTTCCGATACATTCACAAATACAACAGAAGATATATAATATACAACAACGACCCGATCGAGCCAAGATACAATTGATACCATACAAAGATTCAAATGACAGCGGAAGCAAAATAGTATCCGACTACGGATAAGATGCAAATTGGACTAAGAGTTCTAAAGATAAGCAATGGTGCCATATCCCTACCCAGCCAAGCCTGAGGGATACCCAAGCTAACGTCGTCATACTTCAAACCTGTTAACTGCACATAAAGCACAACCCAAAAGAGGGTCAGGGCACACCCTGGCAAGCAAAACCGACTTGCCTACTTTCTACACCATCTCCCAAAATATAGGGGAGGTGGACTTAGCGGCAGCAGCACTAGCAACCTAAAGAGACACGCTACAACTTCTGTCTAATCAGAGAAGGATAAGAAAGCGCATAAGATAACCATCTACAACTAACACCAAACATAACCCATTCTCGGATTAACCCTCTCAACCAAGTATGAGGAAGCAATTCGGGAAAACTCACACGTTATTAGTTTTAGTTACCATTTATTGTGAAAGTAATTATGTATTACTAGTCAAATTAATTAACAGTAATTAGGTGCAAGTTGTCTAGATCTTGTTAGCCAGCATCATCACCAAGTCGTCCATAACCGTGTATACGGTTCATCGATAAGATTATACCCTGCAGGTGTGCACTACTGGACCCGTACTTGTTCGATCAACCCCAAAAATGCAAACCAGAAGGTAGGGCATCTCAACACGGCAAATCTCTTCTCTACAACCCATTCAGGGAACCACATGATTATGTGCACGGCTAATCAGGTCTGTTGCCCGCGGGATCGACCTTCATAGCACTCTAACAACGTGTCACCCTATATGAGAATCGACTACTCCATCATCATGAGATCGTTAGGTATCCATATGCATGCATCAAATGGAAAGCCCGAACTACTTGCGGCGCCTTGGATAAGAGGCGGATTAGATCGAAGCCGCGGGGGGCTCCATAGGGCCTCCCACAAGCGGTTAGTTCGCTCAAAATTGGATCCGAGGACAAAATCTCAGTTCCTAGGTCAACACTTAGCAGAACAAAGCACCTCGCAAGTCCTTCCGCCGGTGCCTTATCTTTTAATTATAATACCCCAATATAAGACAACATTTTATTTAAGGTAGAATAATCTATCAGCTAAGCATATGAAATCAAAGACCAACAGACGACTCGCACAAACAACTCTACGCATGCGCTACGACTCGCAAGGCTAACAGTTAAACATGCAATTGTAATAGGATGTGGGGATAAAGCTGTATGGGCTGCAGGATAACATGTGATGGGATCGCAATTCGAGAATCGTGAACTAGTATAGCATAGATCAAAAGGCAAGAATGAAAGACAATGTATAGGTAAACAAGCAAACTTTGATTGCCTGGTGAACGGGAATACGACACCTAGAGGGGGGGGGGGTGAATAGGTGTTATTACAAATTTTAGGTCTTTTCAAATTTAGGCTCAACGCAAAGGTAAATTCTCTAGATTTGCAACTATGGTGAATTTATCTAAATGACAATCTAAGCAATAACAAGATAAATAAGGTAACAAGACAAGCGAGTAAGGGAGCAATGATGAGGGGAACCGAGTGAAGCACGCGGAGACGAAGATATAATCCCGAGGTCCACCCAAGGGTGTACGTCTCGTTTGGAGAGGTGTGCGCTACCACAACAGGTTAGCCGCAACACCACAAAGGCTCACCTTCTTCTCCGATGAACTCAACCACAAAGGTTGCGAGTCCACCTTCCACTATTGATCCCCTTTTAGGGCGGAGATCGAATCCCTTACAAACACCTGAGGCACGCACCCACAACTTAATTGGGGGCTCTCAAGATGACCACAAAAGGTCAAGGACCACAAAAGGTCAAGGCAACACCAAGATTACAACAATGGTGAACTAGGTTTTCCCACCGGAAACCCTAGCCACGAAATCCCCAAGTGAATGGGGAGTAAATGCAAATATCTTCGGTGAAGATGTACATCCGGTCCTTCTCCTCCAATCCTCCAAAGATCAACGAATTTGGGTGGAGGGTTTGGGAGATCTTCATGATTTGAGCTTTCAAGAATAGTAGGAGAGAGAAAATCTGAGAGCTAACTGTTCTTGAGTGAGTGAGGGGGTATTTATACCCCCTCCCAAAATCTGGCCGTTGGCTGCCTCAGAGGACCCGGAAATTCCGGTATAAGTGACACCCAGAAATTCCGGGTCACTCGGAATATCCGAGTCTGTGAAATATACGAGTTGAATTTCCGGTTGAGATCAGAACGTCTTCGACATCTTGACTTAGCCAAATTTCTGAGGGTGACTCGGATATTCCGAATCAGTGAAATTTCCGAGCTGAATTTCCGGTTGAAGTCAGAACCACTTTGACATCTTGACTTAGCCAAATTTCTGAGGGTGACTCGGAAATTCCGAGTCAGTGAAATTTCCGACCTGAATTTCCGGTTGAAGTCAGAACCACTTTGACATCTTGACTTAGCTAAATTTCTGAGGGTGACTCGGAAATTCCGAGTCAGTGAAATTTCCGAGCTGATTTCCGGTTGAAGTCAGAACCACTTCCTGACTTTTCCTTAGTCATTTTTCTGTTAGATATAGGAGACCCAGAATTTCTGATCCTGGAAATTTCCGGCTCCAATATTCCGATTCTGGGAAGAATTCCAGAAACTCTTTTTCTCTACATTTTGGCTTTGGGATATGTGATATGCAACTCACACAAACTGAAATACTTAGCAATAGGATTAGTACATCATTGGTATTGTTAACTAACACACAAAACACTAGGGATTAAGAAATGTTCTTTCAATCTCCCCCTTTTTGGTGTTAGATGACAATACCAAGATTTGCAAGGAAACAAAATGCAATATCATGTTTTTGACAGAAAATAGCTCCCCCTAAACAAGTGCATGTATGAAACACAATAAGACAAAGGATAGGAGCAATTTTATAATAACAAACACAAGATATCACAAAGGAGTAATGAGACAAAATGTAAGGTTATGGTAGCATTTGAGACTAGATAGATTTTCATACCTTGTGTATATAGGATATGAAGAGAATACCAACACAATAAATTTGAAGTCTCAACCATAGGATAATGATAGCATAACAATGTCTCAATACACATAGATAATAAAAGAGTTCAACAAATAACCACAAATAAGATAAATGGACACAAGCGCAAAGAAATGGTAAACGCATATGCTTGTGCCCGAACCCCTGCAAATCCCCGAAGTCCTACTAGAGTAACTTCTCCCCCTTTGGCATCTAAACGCCAAAAAGGAAGAGGAGCGATGCTACGTCCCGTGAAGGTCTTCAGTCCGAGGGGGTCTCCTCATCATCCTCATCATCATCATCATAAACATGTCCAGTGGTGTACGAGCTGCCGCAAGGGTCATGGTCAATCTGAGTCCAAGGAGCCAAAGAACCCTGGTTCCACTGAGCAAATATCAGGGGATCAGAGAGATCTGCAGGAGCAGGAGAGCCAGACACATGATGAAGGATCAAGTCTTGATTGTAGGCCAGCTAACGCTGATCCTTGTAGGCAGTATATTGCTCCTTGCGGATGTCCACATTCATGCACAGGATGTTGCGTTGGAACCAATTCAGCTTCTTAACCTGCGCATGAGTGGCCGAGACATAAGTAGGAGCAGCAGCCCTCCTAGCATCACCCATAAAAGATCCATCCTGAGCTGAGCTAGAAGAAGGCACGGGAGGAGGCTTGACCACTGTCTTCTTCTCATATAGTTTCTTGAAGTCATGCGCTCCAACTCATTTCCACTGAAGTTATAGTCAGGAATCTTGAACTTGATGAGTTTCATGATGTAAGGAGCATAGGGGATAGTGACTCTGGTGGTCATGGCTTCATACATCTCATTGTAGATGTAATCCATAACATCCACACTCCAGTCTTTATCAGAGCCAGGGTCCTCCACAATGCGGTTGGCATGAAGGAGCAAGTTGCATAGAGGGGTCACCACATTGTCGTTGTTGCCACCACTTGGTGCAATGTTCTCACGGAGGATGCGCACAAGAACATCATAAAGAGGAAGCAAGTCTCGAGAATTGCCGGGTGTGGCTCCCTCACCATATAAGTGCACGGTCTGCTTCTTGTTGATCTTGTAAGGTTGGTGCATGCGATAGCCTTGAGGATTGTCACCATCAAACTTGTAGCCCAAAACCTTGGCAAACTCCTCAAAGTTGGACTCACAGAAAGATTCACCAGTCATCCACTTAATTGTCTTCTTGAGTCACCCTTGATCACTAAAGTGGCAAAGAACTGCATCACAAGCTGAGAGTTGTAAGGACAACGAGTGAGCACTAGCCTCTCCAAGCCCATAGTCTTGACAAGATGTATAGCTTCAACAAATGAGGCTTTCTTCTGCAGAATTGCAAGGTCAAACGGATGCATAGGTCGAATGGGCTTCGACAGAGAGTAGTAGAGGTCCACGAGTATGTGCTCTTGCTCTTGACACCAAAAGCTGCGATCATCCAGAGTGTTTTCCCTTGGCCTAAGGTACCAATCCCCTTGTCTGAGCTGCGAGTATTCAACAGAGTTCATCTTTGAATAGTTCTAACGTTGAGGAATAGGAGCATTCTTCCTTTTCTTGGATGGTGGCTTGCTAGCAACAGCTTTCTTCTTCCTTTGAACAGGTGGATTGCTTGAGGAGGCAGGACCCTTGCCCTTGTCAACAGGGGTCTTGTGAACAGGTGCCCTAGAGATGTTCCTTGATGCCCCAGCGGACGGACTCCCACCAGAATCTGTGAATTTGAGCATAGTGGGTAGCATAAGGTAAGTGCACACAAGTCAGGAGATTACACACACATTAGGTAGGCATTTGATGAATCATATGTAGTTAAACATGAGTCAATCTTAAAACTGCAGTGTTCAGCTCGGAAATTCCGATTCAGACATAAACGGAAATTCCGGGGGACCGAAAATTCCGAGTCAGGCTGAGTCGGAAATTCCGACCCAAACAGAAACAGTGCAGATCTGAGATTGACTCGGTGTAAAACGAGATCGATCCAACACAATGCAAAACTAATGTATGTAGATGACAGAGAATGATGCTAGGAACAATCTCTACCAAGCAATCTTGAAACAAATAACTCCACAACAAGATCCTAGTGCAAGCACAAAAGGAAGAAGAAAAGTGAAGTTACCCTCATCCATTGAGGCCATTGCTTGGAGGAGTGAGTTCCCGGGGCGGAGGAGGAGCAGATCCGGCCGAGAAAGAGGTTCCCCGGCGGTCGGAGTGCTCCGGAGGGATCTTGGAGCAGCAGGGGCGGCGGTTGGAGGAGAGGGAGGTCGGGGGTGGAAGAAGGGCACGAATGAGCCCTTCACCCCGAGCATTCCCTTATATTTTTTAGACAAACCGCCCGATCGGAATTTCCGAGTGTAACTTACACCGGAAATTCCGAGTCACCGGATATTCCGGTTCATAAATGAACCGGATATTCCGGTTCATAAATGAACCGGATATTCCGACCTGCTGAACTAAAATCCCAGTTTTCAAATGGATGACTTGTGTGCAATAGAGAGAAATGTTTTCAGTGGGAAGTAGGCTTGGGATAGATTGCCAAACTGTCATTGGTACACCATACTCAACTCACAACTACCAAAACGAAACATAACACGCCAAGTTGAGTAGGTTTCCCACATGCATGAAAAGGAGAGCAAATAGCAACAATAAGCTCCAAATAAAACAAACTCTTCAAAGAGAAGAGGTCGGTGGCCGAGGCCACCATGTAGGAGTGTATGGCATGTCACCGCGAAGATGTATCTTGGGTACATAACCAATACTCGTCGTTTTAGGTCATTAGTCATAAGAATGAATATAGAGATAAAATAACACTTGCTACCGGCATAATGGGGGGAGGGATGGTCCAATGTATTAGGACCGCACTCCCCCTATTTCCATGCCTACATCTAAACAAGATAAGATGCAATTACGCCCTAGGTGAGTGTGCAAGCGATCAAGCTAAGGACCTCGAATCAATGATATTTAGCTCATTCCTCAAAAAGCAAAACCTTCCTTCCTCAAGGGGCTTCGTGAAGATATCCGCCAATTGATCCCTTGTGCCCACATATGATAAGTCAATGTCTCCTCGGGCCACATGATCTCTTATGAAATTATGGCGGATCTCAATATGCTTGGTTCTTGAATGTTGCACCGGGGTGTAACACTTTCGTTGTCACATAGAAGAGGCACTTTGTCGCAATCGACCCCGTACTCCTTTAAAGTTTGCCTCATCCATAGCAACTGAGTGCAACAGCTTGCGGCGGCAACATACTCGGCTTCGGCGGTGGAGAGAGATATACAATTTTGGTTCTTAGAAGACCAACTTACCAAGGACCTCCCAATAAATTGACAAGCGCCGGAGGTTGACTTCCTATCATCTTGATCTCCTGTCCAATCGGAATCCGTGTACCCACATAATGAGAAATTTACATCCTTGGGGTACCACTGTCCAAAGGTTGAGGTATAAGACAAATATCTAAAGATCCTCTTGACCGCCATATCATGGCTTTCTTTAGGAGCCGCCTGATATCTCGCACACACTCCTACGGCTAGCACTATATCCGGTCTAGATGCACAAAGGTAGAGAAGAGATCCAATCATGGAGCGGTATACCTTTTGATCCACATCCTTAACCTTGGGGTTGAGCTGAAGGTGACATTTGGTTTGCATTGGGGTAGAGGCACCCTTGAGATCAAGCAACCCGTACTTCTTGAGCATGTCTTGAATGTACTTCGCTTGGTTGATGAGCGTTCCTTCCTTCAATTGTTTGATCTCAAATCCGAGGAAGAACTTCATCTCACCCATCATAGACATCTCAAACCTTTCAGTCATAAGCTTAGAGAATTCTTCGTTAAATGCTTTGTTAGTAGATCCAAATATAATGTCATCCACATATAATTGACAAATGAAAAGCTCTCCATTAACTTTCTTAGTGAAAAGTGTGGGGTCGATTTCCCCAACTTGGAATCCACGGTCTACAAGTAGTTCTCTAAGGTGCTCGTACCACGCTCGTGGGGCTTGTTTAAGGCCATAGAGTGCCTTATCTAACTTGTAGACATGGTTCGGATACTTGAGGTCTTCAAACCCCGGTGGTTGCTTAACATAAACAAGTTCATTTAGTGGACCATTTAGAAAAGCGGATTTAACATCCATTTGTTGCAACTTAAAGTTATGATGAGAGGCATAAGCAAGAAGAATTCAAATTGACTCAAGTCGAGCCACGGGCGTAGGTTTCTCCAATGTCAATGCCTTCAATTTGGGAGTAACCTTGAGCCACCAATCTTGCCTTGTTCCTCACCACCATGCCATGTTCATCTTGCTTGTTCTTGAAAATCCACGTGGTGCCGATAACATTGCGGCAATCTTTGGGTATTTCCACCAACTTCCACACTTTGTTGCGCTCGAAGTTGTTGAGCTCTTCATGCATAGCATCAAGCCAATCATTATCTTCAAGAGCTTCAAAGACCTTCTTGGGTTCCACCATGGAGATGTGAGCTTGATGTTCACTAAAGCTTGCAAGTTGTCTTCGGGTAGAGACCTTGCTTCTCACGTCACTAAGCACCTTGTCAAGAGATAGAGCTCTTAATTCTTGTGAGGTGCCAACCCTATTCAAGCGGTGGATCTCGATTTCCCTCCGAGTGGTGGGAGGAATCGCTTGATCATCTTGATCATTCATGTCTCCGCCTTGACTGATTTGATGGCCTTGATCAACCATTGGAGTGACGTCCAGAAGTGGAGGAGTGGGTTGATCTTGGTCTTGCTGCGAGCTGCCACCGGGAATGTCAGCAGGACCGGATATTCCGGGTTCAGTATGGACCGGGAATTCCGAATCACCGGAATTTCCGACTCCAGGTTGAACCGGATTTTCCGGCCCTCCGGAAATTCAAGGAGCAGCTGGAGAATCTTGTGCTTCTTCTTGGATGGGCGAGTTAGGCACGGTGTTTGAAGGGAATATGCCCTAGAGGCACTTAATAAACATAGTTTATTGGCAATATCCCAATCGTTCATTATATGTTTTATACCATGCTATAACTGTATTAAGCGGAAACATTAATACATGTGTGGTAGATAAACAACCAGGTCCCTAGTAGCCTCTACTATGACTAGTTTCGTTGCGCGATTGATGATCGAGGTTTTCCGATCATAGGGCATGGCGCCAGTCGGCAATGGAAGTCATATCGTTAGGAGTAACGATGTGATGGACATACCCAGTATTTATAGGACATAGTCGTTACGCCTTAAGACCGTGAGATCAACTCTTATTGTTATTCCTGGAAGATACTTTGATCGCACCAAACGTCGTATCTTATTTAGTATGACAATAACGGTGATACTTTTGGGTATCGGAAAGGAGTAATTGAGACGAGGGGTCAACAGCGGTATTTGTCAGTCCGCATAGCCGGATAGATACTCTAGGGCCCACTCGGTGAGATTATGTCAAATGAGTTTGCAAACATGTGACTAGGTCACCAGCTGACATAATATCATAGACGAGTAGAAGATAGCGATGTCGGTAACGAGATCATGCTAGGTATGGAGATATCTAAGAATGATGCTCGGACACGCTAAGTATCGCCAAGACAAAGGGTTTAAGACTATACGTCCAGGTTTGATAGATGAAAGTCATTCGTTATATCTCAGGGGTTAATTCATGGGGTCCAGGCCTACGAGTTAGTCGTTGATCATTGAGGAGTCTTGATCATACCTGATATTATATCGAACCGCTAGGGTAACACACTTAAGGGGTTTCGACAAGACAACCGGAAAGGAAAGAGATCACCGGGAACGTCCCGGGAGGGGTCCGATGGAGATCGGGCAGCGCCGAAAGAGTTTTCGGAGCTAGGAAAAATTATATATATTATGTTTGATATCAATTAGTGTAATTAATATGCAAATATAATTTTATATATTTATTTTCGAATTTATTTAGGCTGATTTCCCTAAATGGGCCTTCTGGTCGAAAGAAGGCCCATGGGGGGGAAAACCCTCAAGGGAACTTTGTGGGGGAGGCTTGGCCGGCCTAGGTGGGCCAAATGGGGCCCACCTAGGACCGGCGCACCTGGTTTGGCCGAACCAGGCAATGGGGGATAGTCCCACATTGCCTGGCTGGCAAGGTTGGCTCCCCCTGGGAGCCTATATAAGAAGGGGCACCCCTGGCCTTTTAATTCACCAATTAATTCCCAATTTCTCTCTCGATCTCGTGGTTCCCTTGACGGAGCCGCGCCGAGTAGAGGAGGGGGATCTCTTCCACCATAGCCCGCTGCCGTGCTGCTGGTGTTCCGGTCCAAGTCTTCCGCTGCTCGTCCTGGACTGGAGCTTCGGAGGCCGTCGTCTCCTCCGTATGTGTGCGACTCCCTGCGAGGTGCTGCGCTAGCGGTACTCAGAGGCCTACTTCCTCCACCCGAACTCGGGGTCATCTTCGTCATCATCGTCGCACCGAGTTCTCCGCGACCTAGAGGTCGGCTACGGCGTCTTCATCGTCAACGCTTGTGCGGGAGCGTAATCCCCGCTATTCGGTCTACAAGGGTATGTATTCCGATCTCCGCCGTACTTCTATATCTGCATAGTGTAGATCTTGGCTAGTTTAAGGATATCGTTGGTAGGAAATTTTTTGTTTTCTGCACACGATCCCCTTCAGTGGTATATAAGCCGATCTATCGTAGATATAGCTGTACGCTGTTAGAACCCGTGTTCTGCACGGGGGCACCGTTCCTGTTATTTGCTACCCTCTAGCGTGCACTTGTGATTCCAGCGGCATCGAGTTGATGAAGCGGCCCGGACCGACTTTACGCGTACGCTTACGCAAGACTGGTTCCACTACTGACATACGGCTTGTACCGTATCTGTGGCTGGCGGGTGCCTGTTTCTCTCTCTTTAGTTGGCTTTGCATTTTCAATGGAGGGCCCGAAAGGGATGCTTAAACATGCAATTATTGGATCGTTGTTGTGGTCATAAGGTTCGTAGGTATGAAGCGGTTCTATTTACGAAAGCCCCGAGCCACGTAAAATATGCAAAAGATAAAGTAGAAGCGTCTAACTTTATTTTGCAGGGGCTATGTGATATGGTCAAGGTAGGTTTATTAAATTGTTTATAAACTGCGGGCGCCAAGAAGACCATGGCGCAATGGACTATATCACATTGCATTACATTTGATGTTTTGTGCGCATCTTATATTGTGTGATTGTGTGTATAGTATATATTAGTTACACGGCGGTAGCTATATAAGATGATCCCTTCAAAATACCACTAGTGTTCTCCCTCCAACGCGCACCACCAAGAAAGTTCTACGTTATGAGGCAGGCCGTGATGATCGGGTGTCAGACATCTCGTCGTTCGCATACAGTGGGTGTAAGCCATGTTGCACAAGCGTCAGCGTGGAGGTTTTTGGTGGCGAGCCTAGCATATTCAGAAATATGGCCTCGGAACAGGAAGACCGAAAGGTCGAGCACGAGTCACAAAATTGGTGTGGCGGACGATTTTGTCTACTCTTGAAGTTGTGCCGCCGGCTCTGATGATGAGGGGTGGTGCAATGGATGGGGGTCGTGTAATCGCTTAAATGACCAGGAGGGATGTTCGTTTGAGTGGGAGTTCGGATAGTTATTTTCTAAAATACTAGAACTCAGAATATAATGAACAGAGTCTGTTTTGCAAACCTTTGTAGATATTAACCATTGTGATAGCATCTTTTCAAATTAGGCGCATTCCTGCGATTTGAGAAACTTAAAAGGTTGGGTCCAAACTTCATAGTTTTATACTTTAGCTTGAGGATACTCCTTGTTTAAACCGTTAGCTCTTTGTGATACAATACCCGTTAGGAGATAAACCCGGAGATTCCGCTAGCAAAAGATAATTTGGATTATCGGATTTTATGCGGATGATATCATCATAGTCCAGTGTATGCTATGATCTCTGCCATAAAGAACCAATAGTGGGTACGAGTTTTTAGATCGCGAACATATGATATGGTCGCTAAACTCGGGGTACACCAAACGTTGGGTTGATGAAGTTTATCAGTACGTTGACTGATTGTCTTCTCAACCAAGATGGAAGAGAATACACACATTGAGGGAGCACGTGGCGGTCATACTTAATGACGTATGTTCATGATTAATGAACATTGAGACGCCTCGCTCAGCTCAATCACTGGATGACAGACATCGTTGCCAAGTGCAAATCCTCTGTCATAGAATATGTCATGCAAGGGGAATCGTTCACCTTCATGGTTCTTGATTACGGTGGAAGTATCAAGAAGATGAAACAGATCGCCGGAAGTCATCAATGATGATGGTGTATATATGATATACATGTTATGAATGCTTTAGCTAAGCAAGTGCTCGCAGTAGTGACTAAGTCTTGAACTAGTCATGTTTTGTGAAAAACCAGGTTTACTGCTTGAGTAGCTTGAAAGGATGAGGCGACATTGCGTGTTGATAACGGCAGTCAAGTTGTTGTGACGGCCATAGACACTCTCCCTCTAGATCTACCATTTGAATAAATTCTTTATAATCGGGTGTTGGTATGATCGTTACGAGTGTGTCTCCTCTAGCGAGACACTTGTTCATACATGATAGTGACAAATTAGTGTCCTATATTTATGAAGTAATGATCATATGCCGATTTGAATTTAGATGGTAGAAGCTCCCACATTCATAATATTAATGCCAAAGGATACAAACTTAATAAAGACACCACATATGTGTGGCACTACCGTTTAGTCATGTCAATGTTATATGCATTAGCTCCACACTGGATGGACCTACAAGTCCTAAGATTTCATCTTTTGACACTTGCAAAATAACTGTGACACCGTTTTCGGAAAGCGGGCATATAACTTATTGATAGTCATACATGGAGATGTATGTGGTTCAATAAAGTAATTGACGGGTAGTTGAGACCTTTATTTCGTGAACTTCACTGAACGTTTTGAGTATAGCTTGTTGAGAATCATGCATATGGGTGTATGTGAATCAATGAAGTACTTTAACGTGTAGTGGAAGTATTTATTTCATAGACTTCATGAATATTCCGAGTAGATATATGGATATCCACTCCGGGGAATGTTAGTCTGAAATTTTGATTCGATCAAACGAAGTTCAGAATGAAGTAGGAAATAAACTTAACAAGAAAATCAAATTCCCGCGATGCATATCGAGGAATGAAGATTTGAGTTATAATGTTGGCACATCATTGGAAGACTTGTGAGAAGAGTTCCACAAATTACGTTGCATGGAGCACCATAGTGTCATGGTGTGTTAGGACGTCGTAATTGCACCCTATCGGATAGTGTGTGGTAAATAAATATCTTACCGAATTATTGTAATCATTAGAGTCATATGGTAGAAACGTAAACACTCACGTTAGCAAATAGGGAAACCATTTGAATCCATGGAGACAATACCATATGAGTAATGGTGTGGCTTTTAGCCTGGATTGTCGTTTCAGTAATTTAGTGTTTCGATGTAATCGAACCTAAAATGGATTAATCTTTGTAGTATACCCTACCTAAAGAGTTAGTTGGGTACATGTCTCACGACATAGGCAAAATCTTTGCCGGGATATACCTTGCGAAAGAAATAGTTTCTTGTCCGAGGGTATAAGTGAGAAAGAAAGTAGAGCAAGACGAAGTTGGTGAACTTCTTCTCCAAACATCAGAGTGGCGCAATCGAAAGTGTTTTCGGTGTCAGGCCCCACAGCTTGAAAAAGCTAATGATTCAAGATCATGATGTTCTGAGCTCATACTAAGAGCGTAGGCATACGAGGTTGTGTTCCACACTGTGTGTTACGACAATCTTGTTATGGAGGTCATATTAATGGAATATGATAGACCTACAAACTACAAAGAAGAGATGGTGGACCTAAGTCCGAGAAATGGCTATGAGTCATTTATGATCCGAAATAAAATCCATATACGATTACCAGGTATTGACTTGGGAGATCTTCTTGATGGCATCTAGGATGTTAATAGTATATGGAATTTTATTAGAGAGTAGACATTGAGCATATTCGATTTGTCGTGAAACAGTTCCGACAGACCACATGAGAGTTTGTCTCAAGTGGCGAAGCCTAAATCTATTCTGGGTCGTTTAGCAATTACTGTAATTTTGAATGAGAAATTGATAGATGGATGAGAAAACCATGGTTCTTGATAGTGTAATTAAGAATGGTTTGTAATCCTGAGGATGCTAAACATGTATGCAAACTTCGGTTGTCCATTCATGGGCAGAAGTAAGCATATCGGAGCTGGAATCTTCACTTTGATAATGTGATCAAAGGATTTTGGAGTTGTCCAAAATAGTTGAAGAAACCTACATTTGCAAAGAAGTGAGTGGGAGCAAAGTAGCTTTCCTTGATCTTATATGCGGAAGGCATATTTGAGTGGGAGTTAAGTAGCTTTTCCTGGATCTTATATGCGGAAGGCATATTTGAGTGGGAGCTAGGTGTCATTCGTGATTTTGTATGTAACGGCATATTGAATGACACAGATCCTCTAGTAGAGTGTAAAGGATTATTTAAGTGATTAAATTTTCTGTGAAATGAAGTTAGGAGTATTAGGCATCCGATTTATAATTGTATAGATCAGAGGGGGCTTAATAACATTAAGTCGGAGTATTTCCTAAGTCAGGATTCTGAAGTGTTTCAGAAAAGGACAAGCGAAGAAAGAGGTTCTTGCTTGTATGACTAGGTAAAAGATTAAGTTAATCTTGACTTTTTCAGTGATAGAAATTGATGTTCGACATTCTCTATGTATCACACATAGAGTCTATCAGGCTGAAAGCTCGACTTGGTGTGACCCGAGTTCTTGGTTGAAGAACAGGTTCTAGAGTGATCCTTGTGTGGATCAATGAACAAACGTTAAGTTTATTCTTCAGTGTCTATGAGAACTGAAGATAGGTTTTGTAGTAAAGGGTAAGAGTGGAATGGCAACTTGCCGTAAAGCGGTTACGATGATGCAAGTTATTACACTGACCCATACGACTAGAAATCTCATATAGGAGATGTCCTTTATTTTGAAGATAGACATGGTTAGTTTGCGAAGCCGCATATGAATGCACTGTCGCATAATCTACATAGGTATAGAAATATATCGCAACTTTAGAAGTAGCAAGTGTGATTGGACTGAGCAGTTTTCCGAGTGTAGGTGGTCCCTTAATAGATCTTTCAGACTTTTAAGGCGCATGCTACGCGAATGTTCGAGTCTCACTCCATCCACTTGGATATATTTCACCGTCATCGTAAGATACGGGTTGATGTCAAACTAGGTGACATAGAAGTGTTGCAAAGCACATATAGGTCTCAATGTGTGAGGTCTATTGACTGTATTCCTCTTCCACGAGGCGAGCAGGCACCAAGATGCTATGGGTGTTGAGCTTTTACCAGGTTGTAAACTAGATTAAGTGTTACTCTAGTGCAAGTGGGAGACTGAAGGGAATATGCCCTAGAGGCACTTAATAAACATAGTTTATTGGCAATATCCCAATCGTTCATTATATGTTTTATACCATGCTATAACTGTATTAAGCGGAAACATTAATACATGTGTGGTAGATAAACAACCAGGTCCCTAGTAGCCTCTACTATTACTAGTTTCGTTGCGCGATTGAGGATCGAGGTTTTCCGATCATAGGGCATGGCGCCAGTCGGCAATGGAAGTCATATCGTTAGGAGTAACGATGTGATGGACATACCCAGTATTTATAGGACATAGTCGTTACGCCTTAAGACCGTGAGATCAACTCTTATTGTTATTCCTGGAAGATACTTTGATCGCACCAAACGTCGTATCTTATTTAATATGACAATAACGGTGATACTTTTGGGTATCGGAAAGGAGTAATTGAGACGAGGGGTCAACATCGGGATTTGTCAGTCCGCATAGCCGGATAGATACTCTAGGGCCCACTCGGTGAGATTATGTCAAATGAGTTTGCAAACATGTGACTAGGTCACCAGCTGACATAATATCATAGACGAGTAGAAGATAGCGATGTCGGTAACGAGATCATGCTAGGTATGGAGATATCTAAGAATGATGCTCGGACACGCTAAGTATCGCCATGACAAAGGGTTTAAGACTATACGTCCAGGTTTGATAGATGAAAGTCATTCGTTATATCTCAGGGGTTAATTCATGGGGTCCAGGCCTACGAGTTAGTCGTTGATCATTGAGGAGTCTTGATCATACCTGATATTATATCGAACCGCTAGGGTAACACACTTAAGGGGTTTCGACAAGACAACCGGAAAGGAAAGAGATCACCGGGAACGTCCCGGGAGGGGTCCGATGGAGATCGGGCAGCGCCGAAAGAGTTTTCGGAGCTAGGAAAAATTATATATATTATGTTTGATATTAATTAGTGTAACTAATATGCAAATATGATTTTATATATTTATTTTCGAATTTATTTAGGCTGATTTCCCTAAATGGGCCTTCTGGTCGAAAGAAGGCCCATGGGGGGGAAAACCCTCAAGGGAACTTTGTGGGGGAGGCTTGGTCGGCCTAGGTGGGCCAAATGGGGCCCACCTAGGGCCGGCGCACCTGGTTTGGCCGAACCAGGCAATGGGGGATAGTCCCACATTGCCTGGCTGGCAAGGTTGGCTCCCCCTGGGAGCCTATATAAGAAGGGGCACCCCTGGCCTTTTAATTCACCAATTAATTCCCAATTTATCTCTCGATCTCGTGGTTCCCTTGACGGAGCCGCGCCGAGTAGAGGAGGGGGATCTCTTCCACCATAGCCCGCTGCCGCGCTGCTGGTGTTCCGGTCCAAGTCTTCCGCTGCTCGTCCTGGACTGGAGCTTCGGAGGCCGTCGTCTCCACCGTATGTGTGCGACTCCCTGCGAGGTGCTGCGCTAGCGGTACTCGGAGGCCTACTTCCTCCACCCGACCTCGGGGTCATCTTCGTCATCTTCGTCGCGCCGAGTTCTCCGCGACCTAGAGGTCGGCTACGGCGTCTTCATCGTCAACGCTTGTGCGGGAGCGTAATCCCCGCTATTCGGTCTACGAGGGTATGTATTCCGATCTCCGCCGTACTTCTATATCTGCATAGTGTAGATCTTGGCTAGTTTAAGGATATCGTTGGTAGGAAAAATTTTGTTTTCTGCACACGATCCCCTTCAGTGTTTTCGATGGGTGTTTCTTGCGTTGGGGTAGCCACCACTTGTGAAGAGCTTGATCATTGTTGAGCCACCTCATAATAGACTTCAACGGGGCGGTGGACTCCCAACCCCATTCTTCGGATAGCATCTTGAGGTTGATCATCACCTACAACGGAAACACCACTTTGATCCACAAGGGAGCCGTCATTTTCCTCGAACACCACACTACAAGTTTCTATGATAATGCGCGAGGCCTTATCATAGACTCTATAAGTGTGGGATTCGGACCCGTAGCCCACAAATGTCCCTTCAAGAGACTTAGATTCAAACTTTCCCAAACGAACACCTTTGATGAGATAGAAACACTTACAACCAAAGACTCGGAAGTAAGAGATATTGGGCTTGTTCCCGGTAAGCACTTCATAAGGGGTCTTCATGAGTCCTTTGCAAAAGAAGAGCCGGTTGGATGAATGGCAAGCGGTGTTGACGGCTTCGGCCCAAAAGTTGTGAGGGGACTTGAACTCGGCCATCATCGACCTTGCCATCTCAATAAGAGTGCGATTCTTCCTTTCGGCTACACCATTTTGTTGGGGAGTATAAGCAGCGGAATATTGATGACGAATCCCTTCTTCACTAAGGAACTCGTTCAAGGTGTAGTTCTTGAACTCGGACCCATTGTCACTTCTTATCACCAAGATAGGGACATTGTGTTGACGTTGAGCTTCATTGGAGAAGTTGATGATAGTTTGTTGAGTCTCCATCTTCGACTTGAAGAAGAAAACCCATGTGTATCTTGAATAGTCATCAACAATCAACAAGCAATATTTCTTGCCACCAAGACTAGCTTCCGGAATGGGACCAAAGAGGTCAACATGGAGAAGTTCCAAAACCGTTTTTGAGGAAATGATGGTCTTGCTTGGATGGTGAATGTCATGCATTTTTCCTTCAACACAAGCCCTACACATTCGATCCTTCGAGAAAGAAACATGGTCTTTTAGTCCTAGGATATGGCCACCCTTGTGGAGACTTTGCAAAGTCCTCATGTTGACATGGGCTAGTCGGCGATGTCATAGCCAACCCAAGTCCGCCTTAGCGAATAGGCACATTGTATGGGAAGTGGTGACTCCGGAGAAGTCAACCACATAGAGCCCATTCTCAATGTACCCAACGAAAGACACATTGAGAGACTTGCTCCGCATGAGGATAACCATCTCCTTTTCGAAAACAACGGTATAACCCAAACAAGTTAAAGAATTGAAACCTAGGGACTCGACAAGCAAAACATTCACAAGTGTGATGTCCGGTGCCACTACCACCTTGCCGAGCCCTATTACCTTAGACTTTAAATTGTCACCATATGTAAAGGTCATTTGATCATCATTGGGCTTCAACTCCGTTACAATTTCCTTGCTTCCGGTCATATGACTAGTGCACCCACTATCAATTATCCATTTCGATCCTCCGGAAGCAAGTCCCTACACACAATCAATTCTTTGTTTTAGGTACCCATTTTGTAATGGGTGCCTTTTGGTTAGCAACAAGGGTCTTTGGGAACCAAATAGCATATTCAATGAAACCATCAAAAGGACCAATGTATCTAGCATAGACATCCCCATAGTAATCAACATATAAAGCATAATTTGGGTAAGATATGCCCGCAAAGTCATCACGAGTGGGAGTGCCCCTTGTGGCATTTCCACTTGCTATATCATCTTTCTTGACTTGTGCGGGTTTGGTCTTCTTCTTGATCATCTTCTTCTTCTCCTTAGTGACATAGCCTAGGCCTTCCTTACCCTTGTGGGGCACTCGCTCATGAAGAGGAGTAGTGAGTGTCCCCTGACCTTTATTAAGGGAGGTCTTGGGCTCGGTTGCCATGGAGGGAACAAACAAGACCCTAGCTTTATCCTTAACAACATTTTCATTAGTATTCAAAGGAGTAGAAGTACTAGGTTTCTCAAGAATAGATATCCGAGTTTGGAGTTGATCACGAGACTTGAGGAGACGTTCGTGATCAGTTGTCAATACCTTGTGAGTATTTTCAAGTGACTCGAAGTCTAGCATGAGCAACTACAAGCTCGGACTTTTCATTTTGCACAATTTTACATTTAGCAAAGTAGAGATCACGATCCTTAGTGATCTTAGCAAGTTGCTCCTTGAGGAGAGCATGAGCTTCTTGTTCATCTTCGAGAGAGGATTGGAGGGACACCTTAGCGTGTGCATCCTCTCTCTCAATCTCACCTTTTAATTCAAGCTCATCCTCAAGCTCACCTATACGACTCATAATTGAGCCAAAGTGTTTCTTTCCTTCTCCTTGCAAGTTAGTCATGAATTTATCAAAAGCAATAATTTCTTCCTTGACTGCTAGGCTCATACCATCATCAATGTCACGGGATATGGAGGTGGGGGACAAATTTACCTCGGATGTCTTTTCCATAAGACATCTTGCATTCTTGATGATGGGGCTCTCGTTTGGTGAGGAGAAGAGTGACAGAGGTGTGGAAGAAATGGCTAGTGCGGCCACTTGCGTTGGAGTATCCTCCTTGCCACTATCTTCATCATCGGTGGGATATTGCTCTTGAGTTACCAAGACAATCTTTTGGTTCTTCTTGAAGTAGGGCTTCTTCATGGGCATGGGCCCCTTGCCCTTCGTCTTGGCCACGAGCCTTCCACCATGATCCTCTCTTCTCTCCCATGGGCAATCTGCAACAAAGTGGCTTTTGTCATCACAATTATAGCAAAGCCTCACCTTGTTGAATGGCTTTCCTCCATTGGGGGGAAACTTCTTGTCAATCCTCGCTTTGGCCCTTCCGGGGTTCTTCCAAAACGTTCTTGCCGAAACACCCATGTGTTGAGTAAGAGTACTTGAGAGAGTCTCACTAGATAGCTCGACTTGATCATCATACTCTTCTTCATCCTCGTCTTCAACGGTGGCCTTCAAGGCAATTGAGACATGCTTGTGCATCCCTATGGCTCTAGCTCTAGCATCTTGTGCAATCTTGGAGGCCACCTTGTATGCGGTCATCTCTTCCATGACTTCATTGGATGTCATCTTTGCGAAGTCATGTCTCCCTTGGAGTGTCTTCAAATCTGTTTCCTCAAAGGGCAAGAGAGCGGTCACGAACTTCCTCTTGATCCAAGCGTCATCAATGTAGGCCGCCCCGAGGTTCTTGAAGGAGTTAGCAACCAACACCAATCTCCGGTACATGTCCTCGTGGCTTTCTCCATCCAACTTGTAGAACCCTTCCACCTCATTGCATAAGGCATCATACCGGTTCTTCTTCATGCTCTCATTCCCGACAAAGATGTCGGAAAGAGCATTCCAAACTTCTTTGGCGGTGGAGAATTGTTGAATGAGCGCCATGTCTTTCTCTCCAACGGCCATTTGGAGTTGATGAAGAGCGGTGGCGTTGAGTTGTCTATCAACCAGCTCTCTTCTTGTCAAGTTGGTCGGATCATGGGGCTTGAATCCTTCTTCAATGATGCGCCATAGCTCAATGGAGGCACTACATAGATGAGACTTCATTAGAAATTGCCATTGAGAGAAATGATTAGGTTTGAGCTCAGGAGGATCACTTCTAAAGTTTACATGAGGGTGAGGGATAGGAGGTTTAGGAGAGTAATTATGGTTGACATTATGAAATTCCTCTCCTTTGGGGGTGTTAGAGGAGCTAGGTGATTCATCCTTTTCCGCCTTTCCGAGGGAAACACTTGGAGGAACATCTTTGGACCCATCCGAAGATGACTCCTTAGAGTTCTCACCATGCTCCTTAGGAGAAGGAGAGGGAGAAGTAGCCTCGGGCTCCTTAGACTTCAAGAGTGCCATGAGCATCTCATTCATCTTGAGGAGTTGGGCCTCCAAGGACGATCTCATATCAATAAGATCGGCCATGGTTGCCCCTTTGGCTAACGCCTCCTTCTCCGCCTCTAATTTCTCACGGGCGGCCCTCTCGGCATCGGATTCCGTCATCGTTGCACTTAGGCGGTTAAGCCCTTAAAAGTGAACAAGGCTCTGATACCAATTGAACGGGAATCCGGCACCTAGAGGGGGGGGGGGGGTGAATAGGTGCTATTACAAATTTTAGGTCTTTTCAAATTTAGGCTCAACGCAAAGGTAAATTCTCTAGATATGCAACTATGGTGAATTTACCTAAATGACAATCTAAGCAATAACAAGATAAATAAGGTAACAAGACAAGCGAGTAAGGGAGCAATGATGAGGGGAACCGAGTGAAGCACGCGGAGACGAAGATATAATCCCGAGTTCCACCCAAGGGTGTACGTCTCGTTTGGAGAGGTGTGCGCTACCACAACAGGTTAGCCGCAACGCCACAAAGGCTCACCTTCTTCTCCGATGAACTCAACCACAAAGGTTGCGCGTCCACCTTCCACTATTGATCCCCTTTTAGGGCGGAGATCGAATCCCTTACAAACGCCTGAGGCACGCACCCACAACTTAATTGGGGGCTCTCAAGATGACCACAAAAGGTCAAGGACCACAAAAGGTCAAGGCAACACCAAGATTACAACAATGGTGAACTAGGTTTTCCCACCGGAAACCCTAGCCACGAAATTCCCAAGTGAATGGGGAGGAAATGAAAATCCCTTCGGTGAAGATGTAGATCCGGTCCTTCTCCTCCAATCCTCCAAAGATCAACGAATTTGGGTGGAAGGATTGGGAGATCTTGATGATTTGAGCTTTCAAGAATAGTAGGAGAGAGAAAATCTGAGAGCTAACTGTTCTGAGTGAGTGAGGGGGTATTTATACCCCCTCCCAAAATCTGTCCGTTGGCTGCCTCGAGGACCCGGAAATTCCGGTATAAGTGACACCCGGAAATTCCGGGTCACTCGGAATATCCGAGTCTGTGAAATATCCGAGTTGAATTTCCGGTTGAGATCAGAACGTCTTCGACATCTTGACTTAGCCAAATTTCTGAGGGTGACTCGGATATTCCGAGTCAGTGAAATTTCCGAGCTGAATTTCCGGTTGAAGTCAGAACCACTTTGACATCTTGACTTAGCCAAATTTCTGAGGGTGACTCGGAAATTCCGAGTCAGTGAAATTTCCGAGCTAAATTTCCGGTTGAAGTCAGAACCACTTTGACATCTTGACTTAGCTAAATTTCTGAGGGTGACTCGGAAATTCCGATTTAGTTTCCGAGCTGAATTTCCGGTTGAAGTCAGAACCACTTCCTGACTTTTCCTTAGCCATTTTTCTGTTAGAGATAGGAGACCCAGAATTTCCGATCCTGGAAATTTCCGGCTCCAATATTCCGATTCTGGGAAGAATTCCAGAAACTCTTTTTCTCTACGTTTTGTCTTTGGGATATGTGATATGAAACTCACACAAACTGAAATACTTAGCAATACGATTAGTACACCATTGGTATTGTTAACTAACACACAAAACACTAGGGATTAAGAAATGTTCTTTCAATCTCCCCCTTGTTGGTGTTAGATGACAATACCAAGATTTACAAGGAAACAAAATGCAATATCATGTTTTTGACAGAAAATAGCTCCCCCTAAACAAGTGCATGTATGAAACACAATAAGACAAAGGATAGGAGCAATTTTATAATAACAAACACAAGATATCACAAAGGAGTAATGAGACAAAATGTAAGGTTATGGTAGCATTTGAGACTAGATAGATTTTCATACCTTGTGTATATAGGATATGAAGAGAATACCAACACAATAAATTTGAAGTCTCAACCATAGAATAATGATAGCATAACAATGTCTCAATACACATAGATAATAAAAGAGTTCAACAAATAATCACAAAAAAGATAGTTCAACAAATAACCACAAATAAGATAAATGGACACAAGCGCAAAGAAATGGTAATCACATATTTAAAGGGGAAAGCAACCCCGACAATTAATATTTAAGTGCAAGTTATTTATTTACCAGCAATATTAAATGTTGGTTAACATGGCAACACATGGCATGGGTGATCTAATTAAATTAAATAGAATAGGGCATTATATATTTATTACCCCACACATTCCATATTCAATTATTTAGTTGCAATTAACAACTTACACTAAGAAATTAAAATAACATATGCAAAAGGGCATACAAATGGCATATTAATATTCCTTGCATTTTTCTGATAAAAATACATATAAAGATTATTTTATTTAGAGTTGTAGATTAAAAGATATTAACATAACAAGTTTAGCGTTGTTTCTGTAAATAGCAGGGACCTGTCCCTGATGGAAAAATTGCTGACGAGGGCTGAACTGCAAAGAAAAGAGCACAGGGGGCTCGGGGCAAAACTTCCAGGCGCCCCTGACATTGACCGGTGGGTCCCACTGTCAGCGAGAGGAAAAAATAGAATAAAAAGGTCGCAATTTATTAACAACGAGGCACAAGGGATTCGAACTCGGTATCTCTTGCTGTGGAACGTTGGCTGCGCTAGCCACTGGGTCAGATGTGTGTTGGTGTCTTAATGGAATACATACTGAATATGAGGCAACGCAACGCGAGTTAACTGAATTTTTTAACAGCAAACATGTAGGCAATCCGTCAGGTTTCTTCGAATGAACGAACCAAAAAGAAAAGGGTGTGGTGCGGGGATTTGATCTCCCGATCTGCAGGCCAGAAGATCAGCGAGCAAGCCACTGGACTCGTAAGTTGTTTCTGACGGACAACGGGCGCTGAAGATGAACTATTTGCGAAGTCGTTATCTGAATGGAGACTTCAGATTTTTCAGAACCGGAAGAAGACGTGGACGACTACGTCTGCAACGAGTTGTTCTCCGTGTGTGTCCTGCAGACCGAGGACGCGGGTGAGGCGCCGGGTGCTGGTGCGTGCAGGGGTTTCGGGCGGACGAGTGGAAGGAGGACTTGCAGGGGGACAAAGGAAAATAGAGCCAAAAACTCGATCTTGAGTTCGGCCATGGCGACAATGGCGCGCAGCGGGAGTCGGAGACGAATTCGACGACACGTGAAGTAATTGAGATGGGGGACGGACGGAATCGGGAGAGGATCTCACCGGGAGTTCTTTGGGGGAGTGGTTCTTGCTGGGGAAGACCGGAGGCGGGGAATTTTGCGGCGGCGGCGGCGGCGGTGCCGAGGACGACGGGGACGAGGTCAACGCGTGTCGTGGCTCCGCGTCCAATTACTTCGGGGGAGAAGCTCGCCAACGGGGTGGCGCTGCTCCAGGTCTCCTCCTCGGAGCTTCGACGGCAACGGAGGGGCGGCGCTACGGCGAGGTGGTTCGGTAACTCCGGTGGAGAAGAAACAGGGGAAAGGGGTGGCGGCGTGGATGGGGGAGGGGAGGCTAGGGCGATCTAGGGTTACCAGTGGAGCTGGGTGCGGCTAAGAAGGGGAGGAGGGGGAGTGGTTGGAGGTGCACATGGGGGGCTCCATGTCTGCCTCGCTGTAAAGCGAGGTGCCCCTCTACTCCGTACGGGAAGAAGGGGATCGTGAGGGGAGATGGGTTGGGCTTGGGCCAGAGAGAAGGAAATAGGCCCAGGAAGGTTTTTCTCTGAATGTTTTATTTCTTTTATTTAATTCTTTTCTATTTTTGTATTTTAAAACAAAATAGAAAAAGAATTTGTATAGAGAAACTTTAGAAAATAGTTTTTTGTTTTAAATAGGCAATTTAATTATTGTTTCCAATACACAATTTAATATATTAATTTGAATATTTGAAAAGAATTTAAATACAACATTTAAATTAATTTGATTTGCAATTAGATTTAAAAGTGGAATTTGAATTTGAAGGGTGTGATTCAAATTTAAATGCAATAAAATAAAAGAAGTGACAAATGCATGATGATGTGATGTCATGATGATGCAAAAAACAAAAACAACAAAAATCTAATTGGGGATAAATCCCGGGGCATTACAATCGACACCACTAACAAGGGATCGCGTCCCGCGATCCATGCCGAGACCACAAGAAGAGAGGGGTAACTATCGAGTCTTCAGGCTCCGTGATGAACTTCTCGACACCACTAACAAGGGATTGTTGCTCCACCTTGAAATTCTCGACACCACTAACAAAAGGAGTTGCTCCGTTGATGAAGATTTCCGAAGATCGAACCTAACAGGATAACAGCAAGAGATCGTCCACCCACATGTAGGATCCTAAAACTTTGAAAGTTGGATCAGAGAAGAGACACAAAACAAATAAGGTAAGAGGAGAAATAGAATAGAGGTAAGGAGTAAAAAGAAACTTATTGAGATATTTTCCAAAATAATTTTTACTCCAATAGCTTAGACACTCTAGAAACAACGACCATTAGCGAGGTTATCCTACAGGCTTTTGCGGACCTGCTGCTTCGACAACCAATCGTATCGAAACAACAAGGAGATCGAAACCAAGGCTCTGATACCACTTTGTTGCGCCCAAAAATCGGTACTATGTAGATTTAAGCGCTCCCGCCGAAATCCGCATGACGAGGTGTTAACTCGACAAGTCACAGGGTTGTGCACCCCGGGTTGATTGATGGGGAGAGAGATGAGTGCAGGTGGTCACAACGGCTGACAAGCAAGGATTAACCCAGGTTCAGGCTCCCGGAGGATAACACCCTACTCCTGCTTGTCTGGTTATTGATGCGAGTTGTGGTTACAATGGCGAGATTGCGATCTTGCTAGGGTTTGTGGCGGTAGCTATGAGCGTGTCCTTTGGGACGAGCAACCCTCCTGGCTTTATAGGCAGCCAGGTCTCGGGTTGTTGGTGCCGATGGCAACTACAGATATGGCAGGTTATGCTTCCTAACCGACTTGGACTAGGTTACATGGTACCCCGCGTGGGCCTTCTGTGGGCCTTCACGTCCTTGGCGCGGCCCAGGTAGCCTTATCGTGGGCTACCCGAAAGGCAGCGCCACGTCAGTAGCCCCCGAGTGCTTGGTCGAAGCGTAGAGTCGAGCAAAGGACTCCTTCCTCCTGGACGCGCCATTGGATTGCTTGATCTTGAGCTTGAACTCGATTTCTTCAGTCGAACCGGCCGCTCCCAATGGGAGTAACCTTTGCAGTCGAATTACTTTGCCTCCGTCTTCTTGTGAAGCTTACTATTATTCGGCCTGTTGGCTTACTAGTGGATGGATTCGGCTGCTCGAGCTTACTCTGTTTTTTCTTTGCCACCCGAATGATTTCTTCGGGTTCTCGGATCATCAGCCGATCCTACTTTGTTGGTTTCAGCTTTGAAGCTTACTACTCGAATCACTCTGTCGAGTTGTTTCAGTTGATTTTGGAGCCGTTGGCTTGATGACGTCACTGGTGACGATCTATTGCACGCCTCTGCGCCCGATGGGACGTGACGTGGCGGGCCCCGCTGTCAGAGCTGACCGCGGTCAACAGTTGTCACGTCTCCGAACTGGGCGCGAAATTTAGGCGGCATGATGATGACGCCTCGGTTTTTGTGCGTAGTGGACGAAGTGGGCGGCGACGGTTGGTTTCCTCGTGCGACACGTGGACGGCCGGATGTGTCTGCTCGGAGCCTTTGTTCTGTGGACGGTTGAGATGAGGCTTTTCGAGGCATAAGTACTGCGTTTTGACGCGAGGGACTTCATCTTCTCCAATCGCTCTGTCATCCCTTTCCTCTGCGCTCTACCATTTTCGCCGTCATCCAGAGCTCCGTGCAATCTGTCCGTACACCTTGCACTGCCTCGCGGCACCATGGGCAAGCCGAAGAGCGCCGCTGGCTCCTCCGCCGCCGCCGACGAAGTCGGGCTGATGAAGAAGCCCGACGGCGACTGGCAGAGATCGTCGGTGAAGAAGGCCGAGGTGGAACTCCTCCGCGCTCAGGGTCTTCTTCCACCTGCTGACCAAGTCCAGGTACGCGCGCCTGGCAAGGAGGTTTTCCCCACTCCCCGCGACGGGGAACGTGTTTGCTTCGTGGATTTCCTTCCGCGGGGCTTCGGGTTCCCCATGCACGATTTTGTGCGCGGTCTCCTGTACGCCTATGGGGTTCAGATCCACGATCTGACCCCCAATGGCGTCTTGAGCATCGCGGGCTTCATCGTGCTCTGCGAGTGCTTTATGGGTGTCGCGCCCTATTGGGCATTGTGGAAGTCGCTCTTCCTCGTTCGCAAGAACGTTGGGAGGAGCGGGTTGCCCTTTCCCGTGGGCGGTTTCGAAATCCAAGTGCGCGGTGACAGCGCGTACTTCCAGATGAAGAAGTGCGACTCCTTCCAGAGATGGCGCAAGAGATGGTTCTACGTCCAGTCGAACCAGGACGGCCTGGATGCATTCGACAGCGGACGTGGGCTGCGGAAGACTGCCGCCTGGACGCACCCGCAAACTGCTGTGGAGAAGGTGGCCGTGCGGCCCCTGCTGGGCCTGCTGCGCAACCTGACCAAGACCCTTGGGTGTGAGGCGGGTGGCGTCTTCCTGATGGCCACGTTCTTCCGTCTTCGGGTGCAGCCGCTCAGCGCTCGGCCTCACCCGATGTGGGCCGCCGAGGGCGTCAGCACCGAGCCACTTGACGATGAGGAGGTGGAAACCAAAGTAAGATCCATCACCAACCTCCGAGTCGCGGACACGTGCAACGTCAAGTGCCTGGTTGCTGCTTACGGGGCATCGAACCCCGTTCCTGAGGTGAGTCTTGGCTTGTTTTCCTTTTATCTTTGCTCGACTTGCGTCTAGTTTCTTCTTGATTCGACTTGTGTCTACTTGCTTCAGGGTCGGTCTTTGTTGATCAGCCTTCCTCCTCTTCCCGAGAACGGACCCGACGACGAGTCGAAATTTGTCGAGTAGGAGGACGACGACGAAGAGATTCCCTCCGCACATTCTCCCCACGAAGAGGTGGAGGAAGAAGATGAAGTGGAGGAACCCGTGTAGTGTACTTGCACCTAAAATATGGCAGATACCTGTGTATAGTGCAAATCCCTGGATCGATTCGTTTGCACATACAGTTACGATGTAATATCACAACAAAGTATCAATTTATTACAACGCTGATCCAGACTTAGAAAATATTCATTACAAATTTGCATAGCATAAAGCTAGCAGTGAACAGAGTAAACAGCGGAAAATTATTCTTCATGGAGTCCCCAATCATCATCATGTGCCACAGGCGAGCATGTTGGTTGAAGACTCGAAAACCCTTAGTAAAAACTTTCACTCATCATCAGGACAGTCTGCAATAAGATATATATATTGCAACAACGTGGGTCAGAACCATTAAAATGGAACTGGCAAGTGACACTATGGTGGACACTTAGAGGAATAACTCTATGACCTATATGCTTATTTGGCTGGTGGAGCTCAAGGCTATTTTGCAGAAAGCAAGTTTTTCCCTAACTTTTTTTTGAAAACACTTTTCTTCTATTCGAGACATCCGTGGCATGAAATCCACTGTCTCTTTCTACCCTTGTTCACCCATCAAGTTTTTAATTTATAAGTTGGAATGGTGGAATCCTCCGTTGACATCCTCGTTCAGCTGCTCAATTGTCCGTTTCCGGGGACACGGCTAAGTACTTAGATTTTAACTCTGCAGAGGTTTTGCACGTTCACCATTGTACCCATTCCACCCAATTTACCCTTTACACACCATCTGTGATAAGGGAAGGAGAAGAATGAGACGAGATCTTTCAGAAACATTTTCCCTCCCACTCTGGCCTAGCGCGCTCCTCCTACAAATCCTCTACCACCACCTGTCAGGCCGGTAAGAGTCCACGCATCTTAGTTGATCAAGCCAGAGCCCATATTGGCAATGGCTGCACGAGAAGCAATCTTCACTTGGAGTTCTTCAGATTCCTTTGCTCCTGGGTGGCCTTCCACAAGTGAATATTCCACAGGTAAAACCCCTGGGAACAACACTCAACTCATACAGCCAAGCAACCAATTTCCACCTAGGTGTTTGATTAAAACTTAGTAGACTTTATCTTTTTTCATCAAAATAGTTTTTGCATAGCATCACTATTCTACTAAGTAATTTCATAGGAACCTAGACACAGGAATAAAGAGGTATATCATGGCTTGCATAGCAATGCTATCCTACACATGCTTATAGAAAATACTCTACTCATGCATAGAAATAATAGGACTTTTATGGGGGTGTGCCACTTGCCTTGGCAACCGGGAGTGCGGCAGTTACAGTTCCAAAGATTCTCGTTTCCCTCCGAATAGTCCAACAAAGAAATAAAGAGCCACACATAAACACACAAGCAAAGGTTCATACAAAGAAAAATATATGCTATGCATGAGATGAGATGCAACAATTTATTTCCAGCGTCTAGAAACTAATAAAAGTATCCCTTTGGATTTTCATGATATATGCATAAATAATTTTTTGATTTGTTTCTATTATTTAATTATGAATAAAGGGGTAATGACAAGGGCTTTAGTTCACTTAAATAAAATTTCAAAACAAATTTTGGAAAAATGACATTTGGGCAGAGGGCATCTAAAAAAGTTGTTAGCAATTTGATTTACTCAAAAATAAATTTTCTAACTAAAGTTATGTCAAAAACACATAAACTACTCTCAAAAATATTTGAAAATTTGTATGTGTAAAAACAGAAAACTAATGAAGCCAAAGTGTTCTACTGGTTCTAAGGATTTCAAATATATAAAAATATTTAAATTTGGTTAAACAGATAAAAAGTAATGATGAAAACAGTGTGCAGGGGGTTTTCTGCAAAACTGCCAAATTAAATGATTTAATAAAAAATCAGAAAATAAAATCTGACATGGTGCTGACGTGGCGCTGACGCGGCGTACCAATTCGGAGTTTTAAGTGATCTAATCCTAGCCGTACACGGGAGATCTAACGGTCTAGATTAAAACGACCAAAAGCGAGCGGCGCGGCCGGCCGGAACCCTAGCCCGAGGCGTGCCCGCGGCGGTGCCATCGCCGGAGTTGCTCGCTTCGCACGCTCTACTGCCTACGAGGACGAACGAGTCATACCTGTGCGTGGAGGAGGTCGAGGCAGGGACGATGGCGAGGTGGTCGACGATGGAGTGCTCTATCGCGCCGGAATTTGCTCGCCGGAGTCGTGCTCGGCGGCGGTCCTCTTCGGGCGTGGATGGAGACGATGTTCTGCTGCCCGAGAAGACGCAAAAACTTGTCAAAATGATGCACTAGGTCAAGATAGACCAGAAGGAAGTGAAGAGAGGGCTTGAGAGGAACGCGGCTCACCGGAGTTCGTCGAACTCGCCGTCGGTAACGGCGGGGCTCGGGGGGTGCTCGTGGGCGGCCTGGTGGCTCTCGGGAGGTGGTGCTTGGGGAAAAAGAGAGAGGGGATCGAGGGGATCTTATAGCAAGAATCGGCGACGTAAATGAGTGAGTAAATCGCCGGGAATCAATCGAATTGATTCGGCCGTTTCTCGGCTAGGTCGTGGGCGTGATTTGGGGCGAGCCGTTGCAGCGGGAGGGATGACAGGTGGGGCCCACCTGTCAGCGAGTGAGAGCGCGCGCGCGGGCGGGGACGGGCCGCTGGCGGTCTGGATTGCGTCGCGCGCGCGGTAGATAGCTAGTGGGCTTCGGCCCACTGGCTGGCCCGACTCTATTTTTCCTTTTTGAAAATTATTTTCTGTTTTTAAACCTTTGAGTATAAAACAAATTCAAAACTATATTAAAACTTCTCAGAAAAATTCATAAAAATATAATTTGAAAATCTTATGAAAAATAGATCCTTTTGACATTATTTTTGTATAAAGAAAAAATAGAATAAAAGGAACATTATTATAAATTCAAAATAACAATTTTAAGGACATAAAGTCAATTAAAAACATATTTAAATAATTAAATTCAAATTTTATGTGATTCATATGACAAGTTTAATGATGATGATGCATGGATGCAAAAGTTTTAAATTTTTCTGAAAACTGGGATGTTACAAACCTAACCCCCTTAAGATGAATCTCGCCCTCGAGATTCGGATTGGCTAGCAAATAGGTGAGGGTGATCTTCTTTAAGGTCATCTTCTCTTTCCCAAGTTGCTTCCTCTTCTGAATGGTGATTCCACTGTACTTTACATAATTTGATGGTCTTGGTTCGGGTGACACGTTCTGCTGTCTCCAAAATCTTTATTGGTTTTTCTTCATAAGTGAGATCACTTTCTAGTTGTACTTCCTCTAGTGGCACCGTATCTCTTAACAGTGTTTCTGCCATTTCTGGGTGACATTTCTTCAGTTGGCTGACATGAATAACACTGTGAACCGCGGAAAGTGCTTCCGGGAGTTCCAATTCATAGGCGACCTCTCCTTTGCGGGATAATACCTTGAAGGGTCCAATAAATCTAGGTGCCAACTTTCCTTTGATTCCAAATTTTTTAACTCCCCGCATAGGTGAAACTCGGAGATAGACTCGATCACCCACTTCATACGTGACTTCTCTCCTTTTGGAGTCCGCATAACTTTTCTGTCTGGATTGTGCTATCTTTAAACGGTCCTTAATCAACCTGACTTTTTCCTCAGCCTCCTTGATTATGTCTGGTCCGAACAAACTACGTTCTCCTACGCCACTCCACAGTAGGGGGGTAGTGCACTTTCTCCCATACAGGGCTTCAAATGGCGAAATCTCTATGCTCGCTTGATAGCTGTTGTTGTAAGAGAACTCGGCATATGGAAGATTATCATCCCAGCTTGACTTATAATCTAGAGCACATGCTCTCAGCATATCTTCTAGGATCTGATTTACTCTTTCTGTCTGTCCCTCCGTCTGCGGATGAAACGCTGTACTAAACTACAATCTAGTTCCCAGAGACTCATGTAATTGATTCCAGAAATGGGAAGTAAACTGAGTACCCCTATCCGACACAATTTTCTTGGGAACACCATGTAGACACACAATCATCTTCATGTATATGTACGCTAGTTTGGCACTAGTGTATGTAGTCTTTACGGGTATAAAGTGAGATACTTTCGTCAGCCGATCGACTATAACCCATATAGAATCATACCCTGATTTAGTCCTGGGCAGACCCGTGATGAAATCCATACCAATCTGTTCCCATTTCCAATCTGTTACTGGTAACGGTTGTAGCAACCCTGCTGGTTTTTGGTGTTCCGCTTTCACACGACTGCAGACGTCGCACTTTGCAATGTATTCAGCAATATCACGCTTCAAGTTGATCCACCAATACCTCTCCTTTACATCCATATACATCTTGGTGTTACCCGGATGTATGGAATAAGGTGAGTCATGAGCTTCTTGAAGTATTAACTTCCTGAGGTCGGCATTGTCAGGAACACAAATGCGTTCTTTATACCACACGGTTCCTTGTTCATCTTCTCTAAAATCTCTGGCCTTACCTTCGCTTAGGTTCTTCTTGATTTCTTTTACTGCTTTATCCTCTAACTGAGTTGTATTGATTTTGTTAAATAGAAGAGGTTGAACTTCTAAGGATGCTATGAATCCTTCAGGTACCACCTCTAATCAAAGGTCCTTAAATTCTTTACAAAGATCTTCCGGCAATTCTCCTGCCGTGAGTCCGTTTACATAAGTCTTACGGCTCAAGGCATCAGCCACTACGTTGGCTTTCCCTGGGTGGTACTGTAGACTTAAATCATAGTCTTTGATCAACTCTAACCATCTCCTTTGTCGCATGTTTAATACCTTCTGAGTAAAGAAATACTTGAGGCTTTTATGATCCGTAAATACTTCACATCTCTTTCCACATAAATATTGCCTCCATATCTTTAGCGCATGCACCACAGAAGCTAACTCTAAATCATGAGTGGGGTAGTTTACTTCATGATTTTTGAGTTGTCTTGAGGTGTAGGACACTACTTTGCCTTCCTGCATTAATACGCTTCCTAGGCCGCGATATGAAGCGTCGCAATAAACCTGGAAGTCTTTCTCTAGATCTGGTAAGCATAATACTGGTGCCGACACCAAGCGCTTCTTTAATTCCTGAAAACTGATCTCACAAGCTTCCGTCCACTCAAATTTCTTTCCCTTCTTCAGTAGTTCAGTCAAAGCCTTGGCAATCTTGGAGAAGTTTTCATTGAATCTCCGGTAGTACCCTGCCAGTCCTAGAAAACTAAGGATTTCTCCCACACTTTTGGGCGATTCCCAATTTGTCACAGCAGCAACTTTTTCAGGGTCCACTGCTATCCCATCTTTAGACACCAGGTGTCCTAGAAATCCTACTTGTTTTAACCAAAATTCACACTTGTTGAACTTAGCATATAATTTATGCTCTCGGAGCCTTTGCAATACCAGACGTAAATGTTCTTCGTGTTCTTTGTGACTTTTGGAGTAGACTAAGATGTCATCGATGAAGACAACAACAAACTTGTCCAGAAAATCCATAAACACCTTATTCATCATATTCATGAAATAGGCTGGAGCATTGGTTAACCCAAAAGGCATTAAAGTGTACTCATACGATCCTTATCTTGTAACGAAAGCAGTCTTGGGTATATCCATCTCTCTGACTTTCATCTGAAAGTACCCTGATCTGAGATCGATCTTGGAGAAGACGACAGCCACTTCTAGTTGATCGAACAGTTCATTGATTTTGGGTAGCGGATACTTGTTCTTAATTGTATGCTCATTTATGTCACGGTAATCGGTGACTAATCTCTGAGTACTATCCTTCTTCTTGACAAAAAGAATCGGGGCTCCCCAGGGTGATGAAGTTGGACGGATAAAGCCTTTCTGCATAAATTCTTCTAGTTGTTTCTTGAGTTCTTTCAGTTCATCAGTTGCCATTGGGTAGGGCCTTTTAGCAATTGGTCCTATTCCCGGTTTTAGTTCTATGAGGAACTCTACATCTCTATCGGGTGGCATTCCTGGTAGTTCTTCCGGAAACACATCAGGGTATTCCTTAACTATAAGGACCTCACCGAGACTAACCCCCTTAAGAGAATTAAGCCTAACCTTCTTTAGTTTAAACTTTGATCTAAAGTTGATCTTCGAGCCTTCTGGAGTGGTGAGAGTGATGGTTCTATTTGCGCAGTCTATGATTCCTGCATAGCGGGTCATCCAATCCATCCCTATGATAACATCCAGGCTTTGTGTTTCCAGGATGATCAAGTCCGTAGGAAACAGATGCTTTCCAATCTTCAGACTCAACTGTCTACAGCCAGTGGTGACTAGCATCTCTCCGCCCGGAGAGCTTACTCTAATGGGGATTCCTATATTTTCCACTACTAACCCATGTTTGTTTACAAAAGCTCTTGAAATGAAAGAATGCGATGCTCCAGTATCAAATAAAACTAATGCTGGGCATGAATTTAGCAAGAACGTACCAATGAAAGCATCAGGTTCATCGTACACTTCTTCCACATTGATGTGGTTCACCTGTCCTTTCTGGAAGGGATTGGGCTCGGCAGATTCTGCGGCCTTCTTTTCGGGGCAGTCAGTGGCGTAGTGACCCTTGTTATTGCACTTGAAGCATAGGACTTGGCTGATATCTTTCTTATATTCGGGGTTTGGGCGATGTTGTCCAATGTTGTGGCCAGCATTTCCATTTCCCTTGTGATTCCCATTGTTTCCCTTGAAACCACCACTATGGTTGTGACCATGATGTTTGTGGTTGCTTCCTCCACTAGGATAGTGCCCAGGTTTATGACTCTGGTTTGCATCTTGAGGGAAAGGTCTCTTGAAAGAAGTCTCAGAATGGTGTTTGTGAACATTCAACTTTCTCTTCCTATTTTCAGCCTTCTTGATGTTATCCTCCAGTATGATAGCCTGATCTAGGAGAGTCTGATAATTTGGGGCATAGGCCACTGTCAAAGGGATCTTCAGCTCCTCACTCAGCCCATTTAGGAATTTTGCCTTCCTCTTCGCCTCGGTGTTAATGTCTTCAGAGGCATAACGAGAAAGGGCATGGAAATCAGCCATGTACTCCTTAAGGCTCCTGTTTCCTTGTCTCAGGTTTCTGAATTCTTCCTGCTTCAAGTTCATAATGCCCGAGGAGATATGAGCATTACGAAAACCTTCCTTGAAATTTTCCCAAGTCATGGTTTCTAGTGGGTGGGTGATTTGATAGGTTTCCCACCACTGGATTGCTGGTCCTTCCAACAGATGAGTGGTGAACCTCACCTTCTCAGCGTCAGTACATTCACAAGTCACTAGATCCCTGTCCACTGAACGCAGCCAGCAATCTGCCACAATTGGTTCAGTTGCAGTGGAGAACTTGTTCGGTCGGAGCCTCAGAAATCTGGTAAGTCTATCCACATGGGGGGTGGTGGCGGAGGCGGGTTGTGGTTGTTGTTATTGTTGTTGGTTGCCGCAATGAACTGGGTCATCATACTCATTAGCTGAGCTTGAGCGGCCATCAACTGTTGTATAGCATCATTGTTGTTGTGGTCGTTGTTGTTGTTGTTGTTGTTATCGGGCGTACGACGGGGAGGCATCTGTGATTTGTATAGGTGAGTTTTTTAGACGGAAAGGTCTAAAGAGAAAGATTACCCCAACAAACAAACAACCTAATAACAAACAAACATCACACAACTCAAAACTTTGGATTAATCAGACATGAGAGTTTTGGAAAATAAAACGCGAGGTTCCGTGGAATACAATGGAAGGTACTGCCTTATCACAAGTTGATAGGTTAATACAAGACTAAGATAACGATGAGGTGTAAATAAATGGTAGTCTCGCTAACGAACTACTCGACCATGTCGTCTTCTTCTTCTTCAATTTCCTGAATCTCGATTCCTTCATTGTCGAGTACTTCCCTTAATTCCTTCACTTCTTTCTCCAGGGCAGAGTTCTTCTCTTGCAGTTCCCTTTTCTCGGTACGAAGACGCTTGATCAAGTCACTATCAGTTTCGAACTCGACTTCATTGCTCTCGAGTTCTGCCTTCTGTTCTCTGATAGTCTTGTTTTTCTCTTGAACCCTTTTCTCCTGTCTCTTGTATTTCTCCTCTTGTGAAGCAAACTTTTCTTCTTGGGCCTTAGTCACTTCCTCTTGAGCTTTCATCTTTTCCTCGTTCTCCTTGAGTAAGGCACACAACTCATCGTTCTTCAGAAGTTCAGTGCGTCTATCCTCATAAAGTTCTGTGACGAGGACCTCCAACTCCTGGAAATACAGACTAAGGGGCTTTGCTTTGCCTCTATCTCCAACATCAAAGAGGTATGGTTCTCCTTCCTCGTTTCTCCTTCCAAAGAAAATGGAGTAGTGGCCCCTCAACTCTGCGCTATAGCGTCCGCAGAGACGTCCAATCAGGTCCTGCATGACGAGATTGAGTCCTTTTTCTTTGGAGTCACTAACCATTTTGATTTCCAACGGGGGCTCTTCTCCACGTCCTGGCTGAGTTGCTTTTATTCCCCAACAGCCCTCCTTGTTAAACTTCTTCAGGATGAAGCCCTTAACTTGAGGTAGCGGTAAACCTATCTTCTCGCCGATGTCGAGAAGGTAGCAGCCAAAACGGGTGTCCTCGAAGTCCTCCGCAGTGGTGAAGTGGAAGCTCGTCATCCTTTAGGAAGAAAGAAAAGAATTTAAAACAAGAAATGTATAAGGTAAGGAGGTACTAGTCATAAGTGTATTATTAAATTAGAGTCAAAACTAAGTCAAATCTCAATGTGATCAACAAATATAAACAACTCTTTGTAAATTGGATATTCACTATAGTGAGAGAGACAGACACCCGGCCAGCCACTTAATTGTGGAACAGGTCTCATGTACGCGGACATGTAAGGTTTGTTTCCAGGCCGCTTCATCTCACTATGCCGCTAGGATCCAAAAATACTTAAGTAGTTAATACTATGATCAAAAGGTTTTTCCAATCCTAAGGGCTCGAACCTACAGGCAACACAGTGCTCTGATACCATCCGTAGTGTACCTGCACCTAAAATATGGCAGATACCTGTGTATAGTGCAAATCCCTGGATCGATTCGTTTGCACACACAGTTACGATGTAATATCACAACAAAGTATCAATTTATTACAACGCTTATCCAGAGTTAGAAAATATTCATTACAAATTTGCATAGCATAAAGCTAGCAGTGAACAGAGTAAACAGAGAAAAATTATTCTTCATGGACTCCCCAATCATCATCATGTGCCACAGGCGAGCATGTTGGTTGAAGACTCGAAAACCCTTAGTAAACACTTTCACTCATCATCAGGACAGTCTGCAATAAGATATATATATATATATTGCAACAACGTGGGTCAGAACCATTAAAATGGAACTGGCAAGTGACACTATGGTGGACACTTAGAGGAATAACTCTATGACCTATATGCTTATTTGGCTGGTGGAGCTCAAGGCTATTTTGCAGAAAGCAAGTTTTTCCCTAACTTTTTTTTGAAAACACTTTTCTTCTATTCGAGACATCCGTGGTATGAAATCCACTGTCTCTTTCTACCCTTGTTCACCCATCAAGTTTTAAATTTATAAGTTGGAATGGTGGAATCCTCCGTTGACATCCTCGTTCAGCCGCTCAATTGTTCGTTTTCGGGGACACGGCTAAGTACTTAGATTTTAACTCTGCAGAGGTTGTGCACGTTCACCATTGTACCCATTCCACCCAATTTACCCTTTACACACCATTTGTGATAAGGGAAGGAGAAGAATGAGACGAGATCTTTCAGAAACATTTTCCCTCCCACTCTGGCCTGATGCGCTCCTCCTACAAATCCTCTACCACCACCTGTCAGGCGGGTAAGAGTCCACGCAGCTTAGTTGATCAAGCCAGAGCCCATATTGGCAATGGCTGTGTGAGAAGCAATCTTCACTTGGAGTTCTTCAGATTCCTTTGCTCCTGGGTGGCCTTCCACAAGTGAATATTCCACAGGTCAAACCCCTGGGAACAACACTCAACTCATACAGCCAAGCAACCAATTTCCACCCAGGTGTTTGATTAAAACTTAGTAGACTTTATCTTTTTTCATCAAAATAATTTTTTCATAGCATCACTATTCTACTAAGTAATTTCATAGGAACCTAGACATAGGAATAAAGAGGTCTATCATGGCTTGCATAGCAATGCTATCCTACACATTCTTATAGAAAATACTCTACTAAAGCATAGAAATAATAGGACTTTTATGGGGGTGTGCCACTTGCCTTGGCAACCGGGAGTGCGGCAGTTACAGTTGCAAAGATTCTCATTTCCCTCCGAATAGTCTAACAAAGAAATAAAGAGCCACACATAAACACACAAGCAAAGGTTCATACAAAGAAAAATATATGCTATGCATGAGATGAGATGCAACAATTTATTTCCAACGTCTAGAAACTAATAAAAGTATCCCTTTGGATTTTCATGATATATGCATAAATAAATTTTTGATTTGTTTCTATTATTTAATTATGAATCAAGGGGTAATGACAAGGGCTTTAGTTCACTTAAATAAAATTTCAAAACAAATTTTGGAAAAATGACATTTGGGCAGAGGGCATCTAAACAAGTTGTTAGCAATTTGATTTACTCAAAAATAAATTTTCTAACTAAAGTTATGTCAAAAACACTTAAACTACTTTCAAAAATATTTGAAATTTTTGTATGTGTCAAAACAGAAAACTAATGAAGCCAAAGTGTTCTACTGGTTCTAAGGATTTCAAATATATAAAAATATTTAAATTTGGTTAAACAGATAAAAAGTAATGATGAAAACAGTGTGCAGGGGGTTTTCTGCTAGACTGCCAAATTAAGTGATTTAATAAAAATTCAGAAAATAAAATCTGATGTGGCGCTGACGCGGCGTACCGGTTCGGAGTTTTAAGTGATCTAATCCTAGCCGTACACGGGAGATCTAACGGTCTAGATTAAAACGACCAAAAGCGAGCGGTGCGGCCGGCCGGAACCCTAGCCCGAGGCGTGCCCACGGCGGTGCCATCGCCGGAGTTGCTCGCTTCGCACGCTCTACTGCCTACGTGGACGAACGAGTCATACCCGTGCGTGGAGGAGGTCGAGGCGGGACGATGGCGAGGTGGTCGACGATGGAGTGCTCTGTCGCGCCGGAATTTGCTCGTCGGAGTCCTGCTCGGCGGCGGTCCTCTTCGGGCGTGGATGGAGACGATGTTCTGCTGCCCGAGAAGACGCAAAAACTTTTCAAAATGACGCGCGAGGTCAAGATAGACCAGAAGGAAGTGGAGAGAGGGCTTGAGAGGAACGCGGCTCACCGGAGTTCGTCGAACTCGCCGTCGGTAACGGCGGGGCTCGGGGGGTGCTCGTGGGCGGCCTGGTGGCTCTCGGGAGGTGGTGCTTGGGGCAAAAGAGAGAGGGGATCGAGGGATCTTATAGCAAGAATCGGCGACGTAAATGAGTGAGTAAATCGCCGGGAATCAATCAAATTGATTCGGCCGTTCCTCGGCTAGGTCGTGGGCGTGATTTGGGGCGAGCCGTTGCAGCGGGAGGGATGACAGGTGGGGCCCACCTGTCAGCGAGTGAGCGCGCGCGCGCAGGCGGGGACGGGCCGCTTGCGGGCTGGATTGCGTCGCGCGCGCGGTAGATAGCTAGTGGGCTTCGGCCCACTGGCTGGCCCGACTCTATTTTTCCTTTTTGAAAATTCTTTTCTGTTTTTAAACCTTTGAGTATAAAACAAATTCAAAACTATATTAAAACTTCTCAGAAAAATTCATAAAAATATAAATTGAAAAGCTTATGAAAAATAGATCCTTTTGACATTATTTTTGTATAAAGTAAAAATAGAATAAAAGGAACATTATTATAAATTCAAAATAACAATTTTAAGGACATAAAGTCAATTAAAAACATATTTAAATAATTAAATTCAAATTTTATGTGATTCATATGACAAGTTTAATAATGATGATGCATGGATGCAAAAGTTTTAAATTTTTCTGAAAATTGGGATGTTACAAACCTAACCCCCTTAAGATGAATCTCGCCCTCGAGATTCGGATTGGCTAGCAAATAGGTGAGGGTGATCTTCTTTAAGGCCATCTTGTCTTTCCCAAGTTGCTTCCTCTTCTGAATGGTGATTCCACTGTACTTTACAGAATTTGATGGTCTTGGTTCGGGTGACACGTTCTGCTGTCTCCAAAATCTTTATTGGTTTTTCTTCATAAGTGAGATCACTTTCTAGTTGTACTTCCTCTAGTGGCACCGTATCTCTTAACAGTGTTTCTGCCATTTCTGGGTGACATTTCTTCAGTTGGCTGACATGAAACACACTGTGAACCGCGGAAAGTGCTTCCGGGAGTTCCAATTCATAGGCGACCTCTCCTTTGCGGGATAATACCTTGAAGGGTCCAATAAATCTAGGTGCCAACTTTCCTTTGATTCCAAATCTTTTAACTCCCCGCATAGGTGAAACTCGGAGATAGACTCGATCACCCACTTCATACGTGACTTCTCTCCTTTTGGAGTCCGCATAACTTTTCTGTCTGGATTGTGCTATCTTTAAACGGTCCTTAATCAACCTGACTTTTTCCTCAGCCTCCTTGATTATGTCTGGTCCGAACAAACTACGTTCTCCTACGCCACTCCAAAGTAGTGGGGTAGTGCACTTTCTCCCATACAGGGCTTCAAATGGCGACATCTCTATGCTCGCTTGATAGCTGTTGTTGTAAGAGAACTCGGCATATGGAAGATTATCATCCCAGCTTGACTTATAATCTAGAGCGCATGCTCTCAACATATCTTCTAGGATCTGATTTACTCTTTCTGTCTGTCCATCCGTCTGCGGATGAAACACTGTACTAAACTCCAATCTAGTTCCCAGAGACTCATGTAATTGATTCCAGAAATGGGAAGTAAACTGAGTACCCCTATCCGACACAATTTTCTTGGGAACACCATGTAGACACACAATCCTCTTCATGTAGATGTCCGCTAGTTTGGCACTAGTGTATGTAGTCTTTACGGGTATAAAGTGAGATACTTTCGTCAGCCGATCGACTATAACCCATATAGAATCATACCCTCATTTAGTCCTGGGCAGACCCGTGATGAAATCCATACCAATCTGTTCCCATTTCCAATCTGGTACTGGTAACGGTTGTAGAAACCCTGCTGGTTTTTGGTGTTCCGCTTTCACACGACTGCAGACGTCACACTTTGCAATGTATTCAGCAATATCACGCTTCAAGTTGATCCACCAATACCTCTCCTTTACATCCATATACATCTTGGTGTTACCCGGATGTATGGAATAAGGTGAGTCATGAGCTTCTTGAAGTATTAACTTCCTGAGGTCGGCATTGTCAGGAACACAAATGTGTTCTTTATACCACACGGTTCCTTCTTCATCTTCTCTAAAATCTCTGGCCTTACCTTCGCTTAGGTTCTTCTTGATTTCTTTTACTGTTTTATCCTCTAACTGAGTTGTCTTGATTTTGTTAAATAGAAGAGGTTGAACTTCTAAGGATGTTATGGATCCTTCAGGTACCACCTCTAATCGAAGGTCCTTAAATTCTTTACAAAGATCTTCCGGCAATTCTCCTGCCGTGAGTCCGTTTACATAAGTCTTACGGCTCAAGGCATCAGCCACTACGTTGGCTTTCCCTGGGTGGTACTGTAGACTCAAATCATAGTCTTTGATCAACTCTAACCATCTCCTTTGTCGCATGTTTAATTCCTTCTGAGTAAAGAAATACTTGAGGCTTTTATGATCCGTAAATACTTCACATCTCTTTCCCCATAAATATGGCCTCCATATCTTTAGCGCATGCACCACAGAAGCTAACTCTAAATCATGAGTGGGGTAGTTTACTTCATGATTTTTGAGTTGTCTTGAGGCGTAGGACACTACTTTGCCTTCTTGCACCAATACGCTTCCTAGGCCACGATATGAAGCGTCGCAATAAACCTGGAAGTCTTTCTCTAGATCTGGTAAGCATAATACTGGTGCCGACACCAAGCGCTTCTTTAATTCCTGAAAACTGATCTCACAAGCTTCCGTCCACTCAAATTTCTTTCCCTTCTTCAGTAGTTCAGTCAAAGCCTTGGCAATCTTGAAGAAGTTTTCAATGAATCTCCGGTAGTACCCTGCCCGTCCTAGAAAACTGCGGATTTCTCCCACATTTTTGGGCGATTCCCAATTTGTCACAGCAGCAACTTTTTCAGGGTCCACTGCTATCCCAACTTTAGACACCAGGTGTCCTAGAAATCCTACTTGTTTTAACCAAAATTCACACTTGTTGAACTTAGCATATAATTTATGCTCTCGGAGCCTTTGCAATACCAGACGTAAATGTTCTCCGTGTTCTTTGTGACTTTTGGAGTAGACTAAGATGTCATCGATGAAGACAACAACAAACTTGTCCAGAAAATCCATAAACACCTTATTCATCATATTCATGAAATAGGCTGGAGCATTGGTTAACCCAAAAGGCATTACCGTGTACTCATACGATCTATATCTTGTAACGAAAGCAGTCTTGGGTATATCCATCCCTCTGACTTTCATCTGAAAGTACCCTGATCTGAGATCGATCTTGGAGAAGACGACAGCCCCTTCTAGTTGATCGAACAGTTCAATGATTTTGGGTAGCGGATACTTGTTCTTAATTGTATGCTCATTTATGTCACGGTAATCGGTGACTAATCTCTGAGTACTATCCTTCTTCTTGACAAAAAGAATCGGGGCTCCCCAGGGTGATGAACTTGGACGGATAAAGCCTTTCTGCATAAATTGTTCTAGTTGTTTCTTGAGTTCTTTTTAGTTCATCATTTGCCATTGGGTAGGGCCTTTTAGCAATTGGTCCTGTTCCCAGTTTTAGTTCTATGAGGAACTCTACATCTCTATCGGGTGGCATTCCTGGTAGTTCTTCCGGAAACACATCAGGGTATTCCTTAACTATAAGGACCTCACCGAGACTAACCCCCTTAAGAGAATTAAGCCTAACCTTCTTTAGTTCAAACTTTGATCGAAAGTTGATCTTCGAGCCTTCTGGAGTGGTGAGAGTGATGGTTCTATTTGCGCAGTCTATGATTCCTGCATAGCGGGTCATCCAATCCATCCCTATGATAACATCCAGGCCTTGTGTTTCCAGGATGATCAAGTCCGTAGGAAACAGATGCTTTCCAATCTTCAGACTCAACTGTCTACAGCCAGAGGTGACTAGCATCTCTCCGCCCGGAGAGCTTACTCTAATGGGGCTTCCTATATTTTCCACTACTAACCCATGTTTGTTTACAAAAGCTCTTGAAATGAAAGAATGCGATGCTCCAGTATCAAATAAAACTAATGCTGGGCATGAATTTAGCAAGAACGTACCAATAACAGCATCAGGTTCATCGTACACTTCTTCCACATTGATGTGGTTCACCTGTCCTTTCTGGAAGGGATTGGGCTTGGCAGCTTCTGCGGCCTTCTTTTCGGGGCAGTCAGTGGCGTAGTGACCCTTGTTATTGCACTTGAAGCATAGGACTTGGCTGATATCTTTCTTATATTCGGGGTTTGGGCGATGTTGTCCAATGTTGTGGCCAGCATTTCCATTTCCCTTGTGATTCCCATTGTTTCCCTTGAAACCACCACTATGGTTGTGACCATGATGTTTGTGGTTGCTTCCTCCACTAGGATAGTGCCCAGGTTTATGACTCTGGTTTGCATCTTGAGGGAAAGGTCTCTTGAAAGAAGTCTCAGAATGGTGTTTGTGAACATTCAACTTTCTCTTCCTGTTTTCAGCCTTCTTGATGTTATCCTTCAGTATGATAGCCTGATCTAGGAGAGTCTGATAATTTGGGGCATAGGCCACTGTCAAAGGGATCTTCAGCTCCTCACTCAGCCCATTTAGGAATTTTGCCTTCCTCTTCGCCTCGGTGTTAATGTCTTCAGAGGCATAACGAGAAAGGGCATGGAAATCAGCCATGTACTCCTTAAGGCTCCTGTTTCCTTGTCTCAGGTTTCTGAATTCTTCCTGCTTCAAGTTCATAATGCCCGAGGAGATATGAGCATTACGAAAACCTTCCTTGAAATTTTCCCAAGTCATGGTTTCTAGTGGGTGGGTGATTTGATAGGTTTCCCACCACTGGATTGCTGGTCCTTCCAACAGATGAGTGGTGAACCTCACCTTCTCAGCGTCAGTACATTCACAAGTCACTAGATCCCTGTCCACTGAACGCAGCCAGCCATCTGCCACAATTGTTTCAGTTGCAGTGGAGAACTTGTTCGGTCGGAGCCTCAGAAATCTGGTAAGTCTATCCACATGGGGGGGTGGTGGCGGAGGCGGGTTGTGGTTGTTGTTATTGTTGTTGGTTGCCGCAATGAACTGGGTCATCATAGTCATTAGCTGAGCTTGAGCGGCCATCAACTGTTGTATAGCATCATTGTTGTTGTGGTCGTTGTTGTTGTTGTTGTTGTTGTTGTTATCGGGCGTACGACGGGGAGGCATCTGTGATTTGTATAGGTGAGATTTTTAGACGGAAAGGTCTAAAGAGAAAGATTACCCCAACAAACAAACAACCTAAGAACAAACAAACATCACACAACTCAAAACTTTGGATTAATCAGACATGAGAGTTTTGGAAAATAAAACGCGAGGTTCCGTGGAATACAATGGAAGGTACTGCCTTATCACAAGTTGATAGGTCAATACAAGACTAAGATAACGATGAGGTGTAAATGGTAGTCTCGCTAACGAACTACTCGACCATGTCGTCTTCTTCTTCTTCAATTTCCTGAATCTCGATTCCTTCATTGTCGAGTACTTCCCTTAATTCCTTCACTTCTTTCTCCAGGGCAGAGTTCTTCTCTTGCAGTTCCCTTTTCTCGGTACGAAGACGCTTGATCAAGTCACTATCAGTTTCGAACTCGACTTCATTGCTCTCGAGTTCTGCCTTCTGTTCTCTGATAGTCTTGTTTTTCTCTTGAACCCTTTTCTCCTGTCTCTTGTATTTCTCCTCTTGTGAAGCAAACTTTTCTTCTTGGGCCTTAGTCACTTCCTCTTGAGCTTTCATCTTTTCCTCGTTCTCCTTGAGTAAGGCACACAACTCATCGTTCTTCAGAAGTTCAGTGCGTCTATCCTCATAAAGTTCTGTGACGAGGACCTCCAACTCCTGGAAATACAGACTAAGGGGCTTTGCTTTGCCTCTATCTCCAACATCAAAGAGGTATGGTTCTCCTTCCTCGTTTCTCCTTCCAAAGAAAATGGAGTAGTGGCCCCTCAACTCTGCGCTATAGCGTCCGCAGAGACGTCCAATCAGGTCCTGCATGACGAGATTGAGTCCTTTTTCTTTGGAGTCACTAACCATTTTGATTTCCAACGGGGCCTCTCCTCCACGTCCTGGCTGAGTTGCTTTTATTCCCCAACAGCCCTCCTTGTTAAACTTCTTCAGGATGAAGCCCTTAACTTGAGGTAGCGGTAAACCTATCTTCTCGCTGATGTCGAGAAGGTAGCAGCCAAAACGGGTGTCCTCGAAGTCCTCCGCAGTGGTGAAGTGGAAGCTCGTCATCCTTTAGGAAGAAAGAAAAGAATTTAAAACAAGAAATGTATAAGGTAAGGAGGTACTAGTCATAAGTGTATTATTAAATTAGAGTCAAAACTAAGTCAAATCTCAATGTGATCAACAAATATAAACAACTCTTTGTAAATTGGATATTCACTATAGTGAGAGAGACAAACACCCGGCCAGCCACTTAATTGTGGAACAGGTCTCATGTACGCGGACATGTAAGGTTTGTTTCCAGGCCGCTTCATCTCACTATGCCGCTAGGATCCAAAAATACTTAAGTAGTTAATACTATGATCAAAAGGTTTTTCCAATCCTAAGGGCTCGAACCTACAGGCAACATAGTGCTCTGATACCATCTGTAGTGTACCTGCACCTAAAATATGGCAAATACATGTGTATAGTGCAAATCCCTGGATCGATTCGTTTGCACACACAGTTACGATGTAATATCACAACAGAGTATCAATTTATTACAACGCTGATCCAGACTTAGAAAATTTTCATTACAAATTTGCATAGCATAAAGCTAGCAGTGAACAGAGTAAACAGCGGAAAATTATTCTTCATGGAGTCCCCAATCATCATCATGTGCCATAGGCGAGCATGTTGGTTGAAGACTCGAAAACCCTTAGTAAAAACTTTCACTCATCATCAGGACAGTCTGCAATAAGATATATATATTGCAACAACGTGGGTCAGAACCATTAAAATTGAACTGGCAAGTCACACTATGGTGGACACTTAGAGGAATAACTCTATGACCAATATGCTTATTTGACTGGTGGAGCTCAAGGCTATTTTGCAGAAAGCAAGTTTTTCCCTAACGTTTTTTTGATAACAATTTTCTTCTATTCGAGACATCCGTGGCATGAAATCCACTGTCTCTTTCTACCCTTGTTCACCCATCAAGTTTTTAATTTATAAGTTGGATTGGTGGAATCCTCCGTTGACATACTCGTTCAGCTGCTCAATTGTCCGTTTCCGGGGACACGGCTAAGTACTTAGATTTTAACTCTGCAGAGGTTATGCACGTTCACCATTGTACCCATTCCACCCAATTTACCCTTTACACACCATCTGTGATAAGGGAAGGAGAACAATGAGATGAGATCTTTCGGAAACATTTTCCCTCCCACTCTGGCCTGACACGCTCCTCCTACAAATCCTCTACCACCACCTGTCAGGCCGGGAAGAGTCCACGCAGCTTAGTTGATCAAGCCAGAGCCCATATTGGCAATGGCTGCACGAGAAGCAATCTTCACTTGGAGTTCTTCAGATTCCTTTGCTCCTGGGTGGCCTTCCACAAGTGAATATTCCACAGGTAAAACCCCTGGGAACAACACTCAACTCATACAGCCAAGCAACCAATTTCCACCCAGGTGTTTGATTAAAACTTAGTAGACTTTATCTTTTTTCATCAAAATAGTTTTTGCATAGCATCACTATTCTACTAAGTAATTTCATAGGAACCTAGACACATGAATAAAGAGGTCTATCATGGCTTGCATAGCAATGCTATCCTACACATGCTTATAAAAAATACTCTACTCATGCATAGAAATAATAGGACTTTTATGGGGGTGTGCCACTTGCCTTGGCAACCGGGAGTGCGGCAGTTACAGTTGCAAAGATTCTCGTTTCCCTCCGAATAGTCTAACAAAGAAATAAAGAGCCACACAGAAACACACAAGCAAAGGTTCATACAAAGAAAAATATATGCTATGCATGAGATGAGATGCAACAATTTATTTCCAACGTCTAGAAACTAATAAAAGTATCCGTTTGGATTTTCATGATATATGCATAAATAAATTTTTGATTTGTTTCTATTATTTAATTATGAATAAAGGGGTAATGACAAGGGCTTTAGTTCACTTAAATAAAATTTCAAAACAAATTTTGGAAAAATGACATTTGGGCAAAGGGCATCTAAACAAGTTGTTAGCAATTTGATTTACTCAAAAATAAATTTTCTAACTAAAGTTATGTCAAAAACACTTAAACTACTCTCAAAAATATTTGAAAATTTTGTATGTGTCAAAACAGAAAACTAATGAAGCCAAAGTGTTCTACTGGTTCTAAGGATTTCAAATATATAAAAATATTTAAATTTGGTTAAACAGATAAAAAGTAATGATGAAAACAATGTGCAGGGGGTTTTCTGCAAAACTGCCAAATTAAATGATTTAATAAAAATTCAGAAAATAAAATCTGACGTGGCGCTGACGCGGCGTACCGGTTCGGAGTTTTAAGTGATCTAATCCTAGCCGTACACGGGAGATCTAACGGTCTACATTAAAACGACCAAAAGCGAGCGGCGCGGCCGGCCGGAACCCTAGCCCGAGGCGTGCCCGCGGCGGTACCATCGCCGGAGTTGCTCGCTTCGCACGCTCTACTGCCTACAAGGATGAACGAGTCATACCCGTGCGTGGAGGAGGTCGAGGCGGGGACGATGGCGAGGTGGTCGACGATGGAGTGCTCTGTCGCAACGGAATTTGCTCGTCGGAGTCGTGCTCGGCGGCGGTCCTCTTCGGGCGTGGATGGAGACGATGTTATGCTGCCCGAGAAGACGCAAAAACTTGTCAAAATGATGCGCGAGGTCAAGATAGACCAGAAGGAAGTGGAGAGAGGGCTTGAGAGGAACGCGGCTCACCGGAGTTCGTCGAACTCGCCGTCGGTAACGGTGGGGCTCGGGGGGTGCTCGTGGGCGGCCTGGTGGCTCTCGGGAGGTGGTGCTTGGGGCAAAAGAGAGAGGGGATCGAGGGGATCTTATAGCAAGAATCGGCGACGTAAATGAGTGAGTAAATCGTCGGGAATCAATCGAATTGATTCGGCCGTTTCTCGGCTAGGTCGTGGGCGTGATTTGGGGCGAGCCGTTGCAGCGGGAGGGATGATAGGTGGGGCCCACCTGTCAGCGAGTGAGCGCGCGCGCAGGCGGGGACGGGCCGCTGGCGGGCTGGATTGCATCGCGCGCGCGGTAGACAGCTAGTGGGCTTCGGCACTCTGGCTGGCCCGACTCTATTTTTCCTTTTTGAAAATTCTTTTATGTTTTTAAACCTTTGAGTATAAAACAAATTCAAAACTATATTAAAACTTCTCAGAAAAATTCATAAAAATATAATTTGAAAAGCTTATGAAAAATAGATCCTTTTGACATTATTTTTGTCTAAAGTAAAAATAGAATAAAAGGAACATTATTATAAATTCAAAATAACAATTTTAAGGACATAAAGTCAATTAAAAACATATTTAAATAATTAAATTCAAATTGTATGTGATTCATATGACAAGTTTAATGATGATGATGCATGGATGCAAAAGTTTTATATTTTTTCTGAAAATTGGGATGTTACAACCCGTGCGGGAGAAGCGGAAGCTCCCGAGTCGTGGCGACTCTGCCACTGCGTCGTCACCTGCTAAGGATGCCGACGTTACTCTGGAGGAGGCCGTCGCGACGTTGTCGGGTGCGCGGTCCTCGCGTGGCTGGGATGAGCCCTTGAATGTTCCTCCAGTCAGCTCCGCGGCTCCTCGTTCTTTTGCGCGGATGCCTTCGCCCTCCCTGGAGAGTTACGACGACCTTGGAACCCCCAGGTGAGCTTCTCGATGATGTGTTTCCTTCGAGTTGTGTTTTGTAGTTGCAACGTTTGAGTTGACAAGTGTGCTCTTTTTCGCTGCAGCCATCGTTCTGGCGATGTTAGCTCTCCCCTTCGGGACATGGAGCATACATCCGCCCCTTCGACTGAACTGGGGACTCAGGCGGTAGTGGAGAAGGCGCGTGCTGAGCCTGCTGGCGTTGCATCGTCGAGCCGCGATCCTCCTTCGGCTTCAGAGGACCCTGACCTCCTGGACCACGTAAGTCCTTTATGCTTGTACTTGTATTCTTGAGTTTTCATCGGGTGCGCGATCAGCGCTCCCGATGGGAGTAGCCCCCGAAGGTGTGGGTGACTAGTATAGTCGCCCGCAACTTTATTAACATCTTGCTTTTGTTTCAGCCGTTCTACCGTCAGCAGCTTGACGCAGCCGCGGCTTATGTTCGCCTGGAGAAGGAGAGGGACCAGCTGCGTGCTTCTCTGGACCAGGCTATTGGGCGGGTTGCTGAGCTTGAGAAGGCTCTACATGAGTCTCGAGAGCGGGAGCTGGCGCGGTTCGCCCAGGAAAAGACTCAAGTCGGTCGTCTCCTTTCACTCGCTGGTGTTCTTGGGGGTAAGTTTCGGCTTGATGCCTACTGTGTCTTGATCTTTTTCTTTGTCTGACCTTGAATCCTTTGCGCAGAGACTTGCGGTGGAGCTCCTCCGGAAGACGCGTCGAGTGACACGGTTGACTTGGCGACTGCTGTTGGCTTCCTCGACCGGGTCTGTGCCTATGCCTCCGACGCGCTGAAGAAGTCCGCAGCCGCGTTGGAGAAGTCGACTGGAGCCCTCACTGTGGTGCACCAGAGTATCTTCCCGGGCGACCAGCCGCCGGCAGCCGTGGACGCCCTTGCTGCGCCGTTTGAGGACGCGACCACCATCGCCGACTTCACGCGGTCGCAGACGGTACGCGGCTCCGAGCTCACCTTCCAGCTCCTCTTAGGGCATCAGGTTCCAGGTGACTTTGAGAAGGTCGTCAGCGGCTTTCCCCGCAAACCCGATGGCCGAACCGCGTCTCTGAGTGGCGTGAAGGAGCGTGCCTCATAGCTGGCCGTGCAGCTTGTGACACTCTTCGAGAGGGCCCTTGCTAAGGCAACTGAGGCGGCTGCCGCTCGGAAGGGTTGCTCCCGGTCGCAGTCTGCAGCCTTAGAGTAGGCATAGCTTTAGGAATTCGGCAGTCGCCGTGGTCTGTATTTTGAACTTCTGGCTCTGTAATGAATATTGTCCTGCCAGGTCTTTTGGCATTCAATAGTGCTTTTGCTAGAACTAACTTTCTTTCTGCCGAGTTTAACTGTGCTTTGCAGTCGTATGATTGTATTGACTCTGCGTATTCGTGGCAGAATGTTGTGCGCGGTGGTGCTTCTCCTTCTCCTGCGGCTGAGCCGAGTGGCGAGGCTTCTTCTTCGGGTGCTCGTCGTCGTCGGGCGGCGCCGGCTCCTCCAAGTAGTGTAAATGATCAGCGGATAATCACATACCTGAAGAACAAGGTGGTTGAGCTTGAGGCGACCCTGAAGAATACTGAGCGGCTGCTGCACCGCTCCCGGTCGCATCCTACGGCGGAGTTCTCACGACGTGAGGATTTTTTGCTTGGAGAGATCGATCTGATCAGTCGGCAGCTGCAAGGTTTGTATCCTTTTGGCGGCTGCTTTCTTTGCTGAAGCTTGCTTGTTCTGACTTGCAGTTTTTGCGTGCAGATGTTAATCCGGATTGGGAGGCCGAGCGGGCTCGCGTTGAAGAGCGAGTTACCCGAGAGGCGTCCGGCGACTCCTACGAAGCTCGGCAGTTCTGGGTGAACAAGTCGAGAGGGCGCGTCCTTGCCACCATGCTTGATCGTACGTGGCGCGCTGCTTTTCTTCTGGAGAATTGCCGGAAGACACTCTGGTACATCAATCGTGTGTACTTCCCGCATAACGCGCAGCCGAACGGGCTGTCCGCCTTGCTGGAGAGGTTTCGCGATGGTGAAGGGCTGAAGGAGGTTGTCGACGCCCAACTTGTGGCTCGGGCGAACGCGGCGTTGGCATACGTCCGGATGCATCGGCCGCATCTTCCGCTCGACAGGGTGCTTGATGGCCTGCCTGGTGATGACGACTTCGACGAGACCTTAGCGGCTGCGCGCCGAATTATCAGGCAGGTTCAGGACCTGAGTGAGCGCCTTGTAGGTCCCCTCGATGCGCCGAAGGCCGAGCCTGCAGTTTAGAGTAGTTGTCATCTGATGTACAGGGTTAGCTATAGAGGGCAAATGTGCCTGTGCAAGTCGTAATGGACTAGATTAAAAATACTTGCGAGTAATGAGAATTGATCTGCTTGCTCGGAAGTGTAAATGCTTGTTTTGATTTTCGACCCGTTTGGCGCAGTCGCCTAGTATGTTAGGCGACGGCCTAGGTTTTCCCAAGTGTGACATGTATGTCGCAGTCTCTGACTTTATCAGGTGGTGACTTAAGATTTTTGTAACTTGGCCTGTATGGCGTAGCCCCCGAGTTGTTCGAGTGGCGGCCTAGGATTTTTGCTAAGGCCTGCATGGCGTAGCCCCCGAGTAGGTCGAGTGGCAGCCTAGGATTACAAGTGTTACCTGTTTGGCGCAGCCCCCGAGTATGCTGGGTCGCGACCTAGGATTTTGAACTTGACCTGTACAGCGCAGCCCCCGAGTGAGTTCGAGTGGCGGCTGAGGATTTTCTGAGAAGGCCTGTATGGCGTAGCCCCCGAGTAGGTCGAGTGGTAGCCTAGGATTACAAGTGTTACCTGTTTGGCGCAACCCCCGAGTGTGTCGAGTGGCGACCTAGGATTTTGAACTTGACCTGTATGGCGCAGCCCCCGAGTGTGTCGGGTGGCGGCCTAGGATTTTTTTATTTATGCTTGTATGGCGCAGCCCCCGAGTGGTTCGGGTAGCGGCCTAAGCTTTTCTTTCAACCTGTGTGGCGCAGCCCCCGAGTAGTTCGGGTGGCGGCCTAGGATTTTAGCTTCCTCTGTATGAAAGGTAAAGGAGACAGATTTTCTTCAAATCACTTTATTGATTCTTGCGGACAGGCCGCCTCATTAAAACCCTTCCAGTCCCCTTAGGTACCCTGGTGAGGGAAAGAGTGCGTCTGAAACCTGCCGCGCTGATTTTTCTTGTACAATGATTGGGTTGAACTAGGCGTAGAACCGGCGGAGTTGTGCCACGTTCCACGGGTTGCTGCAGTCTGATCCCGTCTTCGAGTCTTTCAGGCGGTAAGCTCCGTTGCCGATTGCTTCTGTCACGATGTACGGGCCCTCCCATGGGGAAGCGAGCTTGTGCACCTTCTTCTGCTTAAGTCGGAGGACCAGGTCGCCTGCAACGAACGCTCTTGGTCGCAGCCTCCGAGTGTGATAGTTGCGCAGGTCCTGTTGATACACGGTTGATCGTGCCAGGGCGATGTCGCGTGCTTCATCTAGGGTGTCCATGCTGTCTTCGAGTGCCTCCTCTGCATCCGACTCGTCGTAGGCGACTACTCTCGGTGCGTCGAATTTGATGTCGCAAGGGAGGACCGCTTCTGCACCATACACCATAAAGAACGGACTGTATTGCGTGGATCTGTTTGGCGTTGTTCGCAAACTCCAAAGGACCGATGGTAGTTCTTCCACCCATGCGCCTGCTACGCGTTTTAGTGGCACGCGTAGTCGCTTCTTGATCTCGTTCCAGACAAGGCCATTGGCTTTCTCCACTTGCCCATTGGATTGCGGGTGCGAGACGGACGCATAGCTGAGCTTGATCCCCTGCTCTGAGCAGAAGTCCTTGAATTCTTCGGCTGTGAAGTTCGAACCGTTGTCGGTGATGATCCCATTCGGTACTCCAAATCTGAAGATGATTGACCTGATGAAGTTGACTGCTGTGGATGCAGTCGAACTTGTGATGGGCACGGCTTCGATCCACTTTGTGAACTTATCGACTGCAACCAGGAGGTGAGTGTGACCTCCGGGTGCGGATTTCTTCAGCGGGCCCACCATGTCCAGACCCCATTGGGCGAAGGGCCAGGCTAGTGGTATTGTCTTGAGTTCCGATGCTGGCGCGTGTGGCTTGTTGGCAAATTCCTGGCACCATGTGCATTTCATTACTAGCTCCTCGGCGTCCTGCATGGCTGTCAGCCAGTAGAACCCGGCTCGTAGTGCTTTGGCCACCAGTGCTCGACTGCTGGCGTGATGCCCGCAGATACCCGCGTGGATGTCGAGTAAGATGGCTTGGCCGTCGACTGGATCTACGCACCTTTGCAGGATTCCTGAGATGCTTCTTTTGTAGAGTTCTCCGTTGATGACGGTGAAACTTTTGGAGCGTCTGATGATGCGCTTTGCTTCGACTGGGTCAGCTGGCAGCTTCTGATGCAGTATGTACACCAGGTACGGTCCTGTCCATATGACTTCGACTAGCATGACCTCCATGGGGACCTTGTCTTGGCTTGGCGGGTTAGCATCGCCTTTTGTTGTTGCAGCGCTTGCTGTATTCTGAGTCTTGATGGATCTCTGCGTGATGCGCTCGAGGAAGACGCCGGGTGGGACTCGCACCCTGTCTGAGCCCATGTTAGCGAGGACGTCGGCTTCCTCGTTGCTTTCACGGCCGATGTGTCGCAACTCGCAGCCGTCGAAGTTGCCTTCCAACTAATTGTAGAGGTCTCTGTAGGCGATCATGTTGTCGGCGATGGCATCGCAGGACTTCATGGTTTGTTGTACCACCAGGTAGGAGTCGCCGTATATCATGAGGTGCGTGGCGCCGCAGTTCTTGGCCATCCGCATGCCGTGGATCAGGGCCTCGTACTCGGCTTCGTTGTTGGACGGCGTCGGAAAGTCCATCTGCAGGACGTACTTGAGCTTGTCGCCTTTGGGGGAGGTGAGCACGACTCCTGCCCCGGCTGACATGAATTTCTTGGAGCCATCAAAGTACATTGTCCATGCGTTGGACATGTCGGCGATATTTGGTAGCTGGGCTTCTATCCACTCGGTGGTGAATTCAGGGAGGACTTGGGCCTTGATGGACTTCGGGAGAGCATACTTCAGCCCCCATGTTCCTAGCTCGACAACCCAGTTGGCGACTCGTCCTGTCGCGCGTTGGTTTGTGAGAATGTCTGCTAGTCCAGAGGAGCTTACCACCGTGATCGGGTGCTCGGAGAAGTAGTGGACGACCTTCCTGGAGGTCATGAAGACTCCGTATGCCAGCTTCTGGTATTGAGGGTAGTTCTGCTTGGACAAGGTGAGGACTTCGCTGAGGTAGTAGACGGGCCTCTGCACCGGGTGACTGTGCCCTTCTTCTTCGCGTTTGACTATGAGTACCGTGCTCACCACCCTGTTTGTTGCTGAGACGTGTAAGTACAGCGGCTCGTTTTCCAGTGGTGCCACGAGGACTGGAGAGGTTTTCAGGGTTTTCTTGAGATGGTCGAATGCGTCCTGCGCCTCTTGTGTCCACTCGAACTTGTCCGTCTTCTTCATCAGTTGGTAGAAAGGTAAGGTTTTCTCTCCCAACTTACTAATGAACCGGCTGAGAGCTGCGACTCGGCCGGCTAATCGTTGCACCTCCCGGAGCTTGGTTGGTGCTGGCATTGTGAGGATGTTCTGCACCTTCTCGGGGTTTGCTTCGATTCCTCTTGCGGATACGAGGTACCCTAGTAGCTCTCCGGCTGGCACGCCGAACACGTACTTCTCTGGGTTGAGCTTGATCTGATACACATCGAGTGCGGCGAAGACCTTGCGGAGGTCGTCGACTAGGGTATCCTCCTTTCGGGTTGTGACAACGATGTCATCGACGTAGACTTGGACGATCTGCCCGATTAGCCCCTTGAGGCATGCTTGCATTGTCCGCTGGTACGTGGCACCTGCGTTTTTTAACCCGAACGGCATCGTCTGGTAGCAAAAGACGCCGTCGGGTGTGATGAAGGCCGTTTTCTCTTCGTCTTCGACTTTCAGCCTGATCTGCTGGTAACCTGAGTAGGAGTCCAGGAAGGACAGGCGCTCGCAACCTGCTGTTGAGTCGATGATCTGGTCTATCCGCGGGAGCGGGAAGTGGTCCTTGGGGCAGCACTTGTTGACTGTGGTGAAGTCAACGCACATGCGTAGTTTCTTCGTCTTCTTTTTCTCTACTAGGACCGGGTTGGCGACCCAGTCCGAGTCCTTGATCTCTCGGATGAATTTGGCGTGCAGTAGTGTGTCGACTTCCATGGTGATCGCGTCTTGCTTGGGTCCTGAGAAGCGTCGCATGGATTGTTTGACTGGTCTAGCGTCCTTGTGGACTTTCAGAGAGTGCTCGGCGAGTTCCCTGGGTATCCCTGGCATGTCAGAAGGTTGCCATGCAAAGATCTTCCAGTTCTCACGTAGGAACTCGGCGAGCGCGCTTTCCTATGCGGGGGTCAGACTTGACGAGACCTTGACCGTCTTTCTGCTGCCAGTCGGATGGACTTGGTGGGTGACGGTGTCGTCGTTCATGTTGAATGTTGCGTCTTTGGCAGGCTTCTTGCGAGATGGGAAGACGGTCTTGTCGTTGTCGGCTGATATGGCCTTGAAGTGCTCTTCGACTCCGAAGAACTCAGAAATCTTGGCGAACTCGCGGTCGCAGCTGTTGGAGAGCCCGAAGTCGCCGCGTACGGTGATTACTCCTTTCGGCCCGGGCAGCTTTATCATCAGGTAGGCGTAGTGGGGTACTGCCATGAACATGGCAAAGGTCGGGCGCCCGAGGATGGCGTGGTATTGTGACTTCCAGTCGACGACCTCAAAGTCTATCGACTCCTTCCTGAAGTGCTCGGGTGTACCGAGGATGACGTCGAGTGTGATTGTTCCCATGGGCGTGATTGCTTGCCCTGGTACAATGCCGTGGAAGGTGGTTTCCGATTCCGGCAATTTCTCTGTCGACCTGTTCATTCTTCTCAGGGTGTCGGCGAATATGATGTTGATGCCGCTGCCTCCGTCCAGGAACACCTTCTTCAAGCTGTAGTCGCCGATCAAGGCCTCAATCACGAGTGCGGCGTGCCTGGGTCGGGTTACCTCTGACGGGTGATCTGCCCTGGAAAATGTGATTGGTGTCTCCGACCCGCGCAGGTAGTCTGGTACCACGCGCGGGCTGTTGATGGCTTGAAGTACTTTGCGTGTGATAATTTTATGGCGCCTGTTCGACGGGGGTCCCCTCTGGATCATGTTCAGCTGTCCCCGTGCGGCTGGGTACGTGTCGGTTGCTGCCGACTGACCTTGTTGCTGTTGCTATTGCTGCGGCTGGGGGAACGCTCCTGCCGCCTGCACCTGGTTGTTGTTTGAGGGCGCTGCCTGGATGGCTAGCTGCGGTGCCGCCTATATGGCCTGTACTGGGGCGATGATTTGCTGCATGGCCTGGTATATCTTTCTTGCTTTGCGACAATCATTCAACAGGTGGCTGGAACCCCATTTGCATGTCTCCGGGATTCGGAACGAGTGGTGCTTACAGGGTTGCATCAGCTCCGCTGCTGGGGTCAACGGGCGCTTCCACTCGCGTTTCTGACTTCCATCATTGTGGCCGATGCTGCTGCTGCCACGGTTATACTGACTCGAGCTGGGCTGCCGACCTTGGTCGTACTGTCGGCTGTTGTCGCGTTGGTCCTCACGGGGGGTTTCATAGCCCGCCGCTACTAATTCGATTGAATCGTGGGTGTAACGTGGCTTCTTCTTTTGGCGTGCCTCACGCCAGTTGCTTGTTTCGCCCTCTTTTTTGGGGGAAGTTTCGCGGACATAGTCCTCTCCTTCGGCCCATTGGTTGGCTGTCTTCATGAGCTCTATTGTGGTCTTCGGCTGGAGCCTACCGAATTCCTCACGGAGGTCGCGGCGAGCGACGCCGTGCATGAAGGCGTCCATCACTCGATCTTCTGATACGGGTTCCATGGTATTGCGGAGGAGTGTCCACCGCTGGATGTAGGAGCGGAGCGACTCATCCTTTCCTTGCTTGCAGGCCTGCAACTCGATGTAGGTCGTTGGCCTTGCGAATGTTCCCGAGAAACTCTTGATGAAGTTATCCTGGAATTCTTCCCATGTTCGGAAAGAGTATTTGGGTTGGCTTGTGAGCCACCCGCGTGCCGAGTCTGTCAGCATGAGCTGGATGTATTGCATTGCCGTAGTCGACGTTCCGCCTTGGCAGGTGCAAGCGATGAGGTAGTCTTCGAGCTTTTTCGAGTTGCTCAATGGTCCCTCTACGCAATTCTTCCGAATTTCGAATAGTACTCAAGATCCTCTGTTTTCGATTATCTAATAAATCCACAGTTTTGGGTCTTGCTTCCCGTCATACTTTGGTGTGCCAGCTGTCAACTTGAAGCCTTTAGGCATGCGGGTGTCGCGGATGTTGAAGCTGAAGCATGCCGCGCCACACGGCTCGAAGTCGCGGTCCGCATGGTCGTCCGCGTTTGCCACACCAGCCAAGCACTCCTTGCGGTTGCGGTCCACCGTCTTCTGTGTCAGGACGTCGCAAAGGTCCTTGACTGGCTGTCGCTGCGTCGCTGGGATGCCCGAGGTTGTTGGTTCGTGCGCTCGGTTGCTTGGCCCCTTGGCCGCCAGAGCTTCTTCGATTGCCCTTATGCAGGCAATTTGTTGCTTGTGGAGAAGGGAGCGTGTGTTTCCCTCCGGTGGCTGCGTGAGCCGGAGGTATGTCTCGACTGAGATCAGGGCGCCATTCGCCGTCTTTGGGACGGGTATCCCGTTCTCATCTTCGGTGATGAAGGACGAGTCGAGATTGCGGGTGGGCCTTGTTCGATCGGCTTCTGCCATGAGGGGAACGCGGGCTCTGTTTCGCCGTGCTCCTTGGTTAACCTCTGTAGAGGATGTGAAGGAGAGGGCGGCTCGCCTGGCACTCGATGCATCCGCGTCCCTTTTACGCCTGAGCAGGTCGGCTTTTTCGGCGCGGATTCATTCGCCTTCCTTGCGTAGCAAGTACTGGACCGCCAGGTGGTCGTCTCGAGGTGCGTTGGGTGGGGGGAACGTGCCCTCGTCCACATGCTTCATGGCTTGAATCGCCATGTCCCGCGTGATGACAAGTTTAGTCTGGTCCGGCATGTCCACCTCTAGCGGATATGCGGGTTCTTCGTCGTCATCATGCGGTGCTGTGCCGGCCATGAAGACTTGCATGGGGTAGACTTGAGTCGGAGAGTTGGTGCTGTCGCTGCTGCTTCTGTCGCCCGCTTCTTGCTCGGGGTCGAAAATTGCTGCAACGTGGCGCGCGGCGCAGTCGCTGTCGCGTCTTCTCGCGATCGTCCATGTGCTCACGCTCGCCGGGTCGAGTGCGATTGGCTTGGGGTAGACTTGGGATTTCCACGAAGATGAGGGCGCGCACGACATGGCTGTCGAGCGCGGGCTCCTGGCTGCCCGTGCGGGTGCGACAGTCGAGGTAGATCTTGACTTGGTCGACCGCACGACCGAGGTTGGGGTAGTAGACTCGACTCGCGCGGCCGTTGCCGAAATTGTCGATGTAGTCGATGTAGATGCCATCTTCGCGGGTGCAGCGGGCGTGGCCTCCGCGGGTGCGGCAGATGCGATCTTCGCGGGTTCGGCGTGCGCGGCCTCCGCGGGTGCGGCAGATGCAATCTTCGCGGTAGCGGCGGGCGTGGGTGTTGCCGATTCGGGTGACGCCGTTGCGCGTAGCGCGGTAGTCGTAGACCTGAGTATACCACGACTATCGATGCAGCAGAATATGGAGCCGAAGGTGATGTGTATACCTTTGTCCAGATCGGTGTACACCGAGCGGTGGGCTGGCGGGTGGAGGACGTACTCGAAGGAGCCGAATCGGATCGACTCCCTGGCGGCGGATACGCCGATCTTCATTGCGGATGGAGCCGGAGCGACCATGATCCTAGCACTTGTTTGACCTTCCCACAGACGGCGCCAATTGACGAGGTGTTAACTCGACAAGTCCCAGGGTTGTGCACCCTGGGTTGATTGATGGGGAGAGAGATGAGTGCAGGTGGTCACGACGGCTGACAAGCAAGGATTTACCCAGGTTCAGGCTCCCGGACGATAACACCCTACTCCTGCTTGTCTGGTTATTGATGCGAGTTGTGGTTACAATGACGAGATTGCGATCTCGCTAGGGTTTGTGGCGGTAGCTATGAGCCTGTCCTTTGGGACGAGCAACCCTCCTGGCTTTATAGGCAGCCAGGTCTCGGGTGGTTGGTGCCGATGGCAACTACAGATATGGCAGGTCATGCTTCCTAACCGACTTGGACTAGGTTACATGGTACCCCGCGTGGGCCTTCTGTGGGCCTTCACGTCCTTGGCGCGGCCCAGGTAGCCTTATCATGGGCTACCCGAAAGGCAGCCCCACGTCACCGCATAATAATGATTTTAGGTCGCCCACCAGACATAATGTGCACGCCGAAACATGCGCATTATGTGGGTGGAATTGTGATAACATTACAACAGTTCCGATACATCCACAAATACAACAGAAGATATATAATATACAACAACGACTCGAACGAGCCAAGATACAATTGATACAATACAAAGATTCAAATGACAGCGGAAGAAAAATAGTATCCGACAACGGATAAGATGCAAATTGGACTAAGAGTCCTGAAGATAAGCAATGGCGCCATATCCCTACCCAGCCAAGCCGGAGGGATTCCCAAGCTAACGTCGTCAGACTTCAAACCTGTTAACTGCATATAAAGCACAACCCAAAAGAGGGTCAGGGCACTCCCTGGCAAGCAAAGCTGACTTGCCTACTTTCTACACAATCTCCCAAAATATAGGGGTGGTGGACTTAGCGGCAGCAGCACTAGCAACCTAAAGAGACACGCTACAACTTCCTTCTAATCGGAGAGGGATAAGAGAGCGCATAAGATAACCATCTACAACTAACACCAAACATAACCCATTCTCGTATTAACCCCCTCAACCAAGTATGAGGAAGCAATTCGGGAAAACTCACACGTTATCAGTTTTAGTTACCATTTATTGTGAAAGTAATTCTATATTACTAGTAAAATTAATTAACAGTAATTAGGTGCAAGTTGTCTAGATCTTGTTAGCCATCATCATCACCAAGTCGTCCATAACCGTGGGCACGGCTCATCGATAAGATTATACCCTGCAGGGGTGCACTACTGGACCCGTACTCGTTCGATCCCAAAAATGCAAACCAGAAGGTAGGGCATCTCAACACGGCAAATCTCTTCTCTACAACCCATCCAGGGAACCGCATGATTGTGTGCACGGCTAATCAGGTCCAGTGCCCGCGGGATCGACCTTCATAGCACTCTAAGAACGTGTCACCCTATATGAGAATCGACTACTCCATCATCATGAGATCGTTAGGTAACCATATGCATGCATCAAATGGAAAGCCCGAACTACTTGCGACACCCTGGATAAGAGGCGGATTAGATCGAAGCCGCGGGGGGCTCCATAGGGCCTCCCACAAGCGGTTAGTGCGCTCAAAATTGGATCCGAGGACAAAATCTCAGTTCCTAGGTCGACACTTAGCAGAACAAAGCACCTCGCAAGGCCTTCCGCCGGTGCCTTATCTTTAAATTATAATACCCCAATATAAGACAACATTTTATTTAAGGTAGAATAATCTATCAGCTAAGCATATGAAATCAAAGACCAACAAACGACTCGCACAAACAACTCTACGCATGCGCTACGACTCGCAAGGCTAACAGATAAACATGCAACGGTAATAGGATGTGGGGATAAAACTGTATGGGCTGCAGGATAACATGTGATGGGATCGCAATTCGCGAATCATGAACTAGGATAACATAGATCAAAAGGCAAGAATGAAAGACAATGTATAGGTAAACGAGCAAACTTTGATTGCCTGGAATCCCGCATGGTAGCAGATCTTGGCGTTGCACACACATTTCAACGTCTTATCCGCGAAGAAGCAACAAACACTAGAAAGCGTGAAAGATGCATTTTACAACTATGGCAAAAGATTCAGCATGATCATACGAGAATGATGCATGGCATGGCAAGATGCAATACAATGCAGGTATCCAAATAAAGCGGGAAAGCAACCCCGGCAATTAATATTTAAGTGCAAGTTATTTATTTACCAGCAATATTAAATGTTGGTTAACATGGCAACACATGGCATGGGTGATCTAATTAAATTAATTGAAATAGGGCATTATATATTTATGTAACATCCCAACATTTTATAATGTTCAAACATCACTAAAATTTAAAACTTTTGTTTTCATTAAAATAAAACATTTAAATGCATAAGAAAACCAACTATGAAAGACTTCAGACATACTGAAAGAGTTAATAATTCAAATATCTCAAGTGAACATTATTTTCAAAGGTTGCTTCAAGTCAAACACTTTATTATCAATTGTATTTCTTAAGACCTCAATATCTAATTTGACCAATGTGTTACAAACTTTCAAACCATATTCATGAAATAAAAGGTTTCTTTATAAATATTTGAATTCAACCACTAAGAAATAGCAATTCAAAAAAATTAAAATAATAATTACAAGTGTTATTTTTAAAACTATTGAAAACATTGTCTAATTGGGAAAAGATTTTTATTCATTTACCTGAGTTCAAAACAATGTTTGGAGATTTCAAGTCTATAGGTTATAACTTTAAGAACTTCATAATTTCATAATTAATGAATTATCCAAATAAACATTTCATTAGTTTTAATGATTTTCAATTATCTTCAAAACATAAAATGATTTACATGAATATATGTTCTATATAAGAAATGAATTAAATCTAAAATCTTTTCCAAAGTTAATATGAAGTTTTCAAATTAATAAGCATAATATAAAACATAATGGTACACAAAATATTATGAATTAACAATTTAATTTATTATAATCCCTATCTCCTTAACATTATTTATATTCTGTTATTTTACTATTATTCCAAAATAAAGATGAATAGTTATTGAAAATGAGTTTAAGATAACTTAATACCAAACATATAAGATTGTGGAAATTTCATAAATTTTATTTAAACCCAAATGAAATTATTAAAACCCTAAACTTCAAAATTGACATTAGGTGTTCATTTTGTAAATAATCAATATTTCAAAAATATTATTTTTGAAAAGTCTTCAAAACATACCCATAAGTGTTTTAAATGATAGACATTGTTGTTACAAAATTAAAGAAACTAATTTGAATTGATTTGGTTTCTTAATTTAAAAGTTATGTAAAAATTCAAAAAACAGAAAAATAAAAAGAAAAGCTAACTGGGCCGAAGCCCAACATCTACCGTCCACGCGCGCAGCGGACAGCAGCGGCCCAGCGCAGCCCAGCCCGCGTCCCCTCTTTCTCTCACTGACGTGTGGGGCCCACACGTCAGGTCGTCTTCAAACTCGCGCCGAAGATCACGCGCTCGACAGTTTCGGGCGAGATTTTCTCGTCGTGATTCCGCACGATTAAGGGACTTAATGGGCACCCCGACCCTGCCCTATAAATCGACTAGCTCTCCTCTCGCTTTCCCCTCTCTTTTCCCCTTGAACCGTGCCCCCAGGCTGAGCAGTTTGCTCACCGGAGTTCGTCGGTCCGCCGCCGCGTTTCTCCGAAGTCCGGCAAGGTTAGTCGTTATCTGAGCGCTCAAATCCCTCCTCTCCCTTCCCCGCGTCCGTGTGCATCCTCTGAACCCCTTGTCTCGATTTATTTTGCAGCCGAACGGAGCACCTTGTGCTTGACCGAAGCACACCGGCGCGGATTCACTTCGCCCGAGCGTAGCCGCCAATCCAGGAAGAAAACGATGACGACGTTGGCCTCTTCGTCTTCAACACGACGCGCCGCACCCGAGGGGATCATCCGCGCGTCCGAGGAACCGCCGGAGCGCCATCCTCTTCCCCGCCGGAGGCCACGCCGCCGTCTTCTTCGTCGCCAGCAGCCACTCGCGCCGCCGCCCGGTGGTCAACGCACGGTGAGCGCCCGATCTGTTTTAAAAGGCCCAGATTAGAAGTTCTAAACGAACCGGTACGGACAGATCTGGACCGCCAGATCCAGATCTGACGGCCCAGATCTATTCACTTACCATGTCGGATCCGCGTCAGCAGCACAGTCAGCGCCCATTCAGCGCTGACATGGAAATTGTTTTCTTTTAATTGTGTAAATGGCAGTTTTGCAGAAAAGCCCCTACCACTTATATATGTCATAACTTTTAAACCACTTATCCAAATTTAACAAACTTTATATTTTTGGAAAGCCCTCGACATGTAGAATATTTTAGATCTGCCAAAATTCAAATTTGACTAAGTTTAAAATATTCAAATTTCAAATGGAAGATCTGAGTATATTTGTCATAACTTTAAATCTATAAATTGAAAAATTGCAAATAAAATTGTTTTAGAGACTTTAGAATATTTGTAACTTGATGCCTCTGTTATAAAATATTTTTGAGTATTATTTTCATGATTTGATAGTTATATATTTAATTTGAATAGTTTGACTATTTTTGACATAACTATTAATAGAAATATTATTTTTGATTTAATCAAATTGCTATAATCTAATTAAAAGCCCCTCTGTCCATTAATACTAATTACAAAATTTTGTTATAAAAATTTAATCACATAAAACTCTAATATTATATATAACCCTTTTATTATATTTTGCAAAATTAGAAACTAATTAAATTGCAATTATAACTTTATGCATACCTTATAAATATCACAAAAACTAGTATTATGTTTCTTGTGATTTAAAATTGCATTTCATGCATAGCATATTTTATTTTGTAGTTATATTTCGCATAAGAAAACTCCTCCCCCATTTTCTCTAAGTTAAGATTATTTTCAACTTAGTATTTTTGTAAAAGTGTTATACACTTAGACACTTAGGATTTTCAAGATGGAGCTAGAAGGCCATTGAAGGACTTAGCCAAAACAAGACTTCAGAAGTATCTTCAAGGAGTAGAAGCACTTAGAAGAAATTCAAGAAGAAGTTCATGAAGACTAACCGACAAATATTTTCTAAGTCTTGCTTCCTCTCTCTTTCTTTTCTCCCTTCTTCTCTGAGACTTCGTGAAGACTAAGTAAATCCAAGACCAGCCTAGGTGATACAAAAATCATCAAGTCTGAAGATTATTCAAGTCTACCAAGAATTCAATATAGACATCACCAAGGAGAATATTACAAGTCTGGAGATGAAGCCTGGAAGACCAACTACATCTTTATTCTATCTTTTCCCTCTTTCCTAATCTTGTCTTTCACTTAAGACTTAAAAAGATTTTCATGGCATGACATGCATCTCTAGTCCTTAGAAATAATTTGCATATCATACATAACATGTTTTCCTTAGAAGTTTTATGGAAACTTATTTGTTCACTATGTATGTGCATGTATGTTTGATGATTGTTGTTTGTTGATTGTTGTATTGTTGTTTACTTATATTGTTTAGATTGAACGGAGAGCAAACGTTCATTGTTGAAAAGAGTTTGTGAACAACGACAACATTCAATGGCAAGTGACACACCTCATAAACTTCCTACTATTTTCTATATGCATTACTTAGTGTATTTTTATATAAGCATGTGTAGGATAGTATTGCTATGCTAAGCCTGTGTAGAATTCCTTAATCCTGTGTCTAGGTTCCTATGCAATACTTAGTAGAATTATTGATGCTATGCAAATGATGTTTTGTGAAAATCTAAATTCTACTAAGTTAAGAATGAAACACCTGGGTGGTAAAAGGTTGTATGGTGGCGAAGTTGAGTGGCTACTCAGGCCCATGTCTATGGTTCCTGGAGTAAGTGCACTTGTGGATGGCCACCCAGGAACAGAGGAATCTGAAGAACTCCGAGTGACGATTGCTTCCAGTGCAGCCATTGCCATATGGGCTCTGGCTTGATCAATTATGTTGCGTGGACTCTCTCCGACTTGACAAGCAGATGTAGAGGGTGTTAGGTGGAACGGGTCAAGGAAGGTGGGAGGGAAAATGCTTCTGAAAGATCTCGTCTCATTCTTCTCCTTTCCTTATAACTATAAGTGTGTAAAGGATAATTTGGTTTGAATGGGTACAATGGTGAACGTGCACAACCTCTGCAGAGTGTAAAACTAAGTACTTAGCCGTGTCCCCGGTACGGACAATTTGAGCAGCTGATCACGGACGTCAACGGAGGATTCCACCATTCCAACTTCAGAATTAAAACTTGATGGGTGAACAAGGGAAGATGAGATTATGGTTTTCATGCCATACTTGTCTTGATTTGAAGAAAGTGTTCTCAAAAGAGTAGGAAAATTTGGCTTTATGCAAAATAGCCTTGAACTCCACCAGCCAAATATGCATATAGGCTATAGAGTTATTCCATTAAGTGTCCACCATAGTGTCACTTGTCAGACTCCATTTTTAATGGAATCTGACCCACGTTGTTGCAATATTTTTCTTATTGCAGATTGATTAGATGACGAGTGAGGTTTCGATTAAAGGTTTCGAGTCTACAACCAACATGTTTTCGCCTGTGGCAACATGAAGTTGATGGAGACTCACTGCTATTGTATTTCCGTTGTTTACTCTTTCAAAGCTAGCTTTATGCTATGCAACTTGTATTGAATATTTTGTAAGTCTGGATCATCGATGTAATAGATTGATACTTTGTTGTGATATTACATCGTAAACTGTGTGTGCAAACGAATCGATCCAGTGATTTGCACTATACACAGGTATCTGCCTTATCTAAAGTGCAGGTACGCTACACCTCAACGTTGGCACACGGCCGCCTTTACCCAACATGGGAAAGATGGCTTAATGAAACTTGCCGGATAGCTTCACAAGAAAACCTGATCCTTGGCGGCAAGTCAAACATATCTTTGACGGATGACGCCTGTTGGTTCACGACAGTTTGAAATCAAACGGAGCGAAAATCAAGCCATGATTGCAAATCGCGGGAAAAGAGGAGTCATGGTGATCGTGCGAGCATGCGTTGCTCTGCGGTAACGGATGTCCGACACGTGTCCGGCTAACTGAACCGTTGCACAGGGAGCAACGCCCGAGCTTATAAATAGGGAGCAAAATGGTTCATTCTTCTCCTTCACACTTTCACTCCTCCGTCCTTTGCTCTCCCGCGCACTCGTCCTCTTTAGGTTTCTTGTGACCACAGAGAGAACTCCGGCAAGCAACTCTTCCCCGGCGAGCTCCACACACGGCGATGGCCACCGGACCTCAAGTTACTACCTCGGCGGCGTCCAGCGAGCTCGCCACGGAGACAACCGCGCCCACGACGATGGGCGGTGCGGTGTCGCGCTCCGCGGTGACGCAGACGGGTATTCCCGCCGCCGCTCCATCGTCTACTCCGACCGCGCACGCCCGTGCGGCGACGGCCTAGGCGCTCTCATCTTTTACCGCGCTGGCGGCGACCGGCGGCGCGCCCATTGACGAGGAGGAGGAGCCAGCCGACCTCGGGTCGCGCTACTGGCTCCCCTCCATTGTGGATGAAGACGTGCTCAAAGACCTGGAGGCGGCCGACTACCTGCCGACTCAGGAGGACTGCAGCTGGCGGCCCGCCTTCGGGGATGTCTTCCCGGCTCCAAAAGCCAGTGAGCGGGTAATCCTCACCTCCCACCTAGTCAGAGGAATGGCCTTGCCGCCTTCCGCCTTCTTTAGCGAGGTGTTAGATCATTATGTGCTCCAGCCCCACAACATAGTCCCCAATAGCATACTAGTCTTAGCCGGCTTCACAACTTTATTTGAGGGCTATCTAGGTATTAGGCCTAGTTTAGATTTCTTCAGATATTGCTTCCGTTGCTGGCGTCAGACTGTGCCGGACGGCGGACTGGCAACCTGCGGCAGTATTACTTTCAACTGCCGCCAAAGACACCAATGGTGTCCCAAGATACCATACATCGAGTTCGTCAAGGGCTGGACGTCCACCTTCGTCTACTGCCAAGACATGACAGCGCCGGGGCGCCAATTTGGCGTCCCAAACTTTGTCAACGCGCCGCCTATACCCAGGCCATGCTGGGACGAGGCGGTCCCCAAGTTGACGGAGGAGCTCCGCCTTATTCAAAGGCGGATCAAGTTTCTCACTCGCACGATGGTTCCCCCCTTGCTCGATGGGGTGGACACCGTCATCTGCTGGCTTAGCCGGCAAATACTGCCTCTGCGGTATAGCCCGCATAAGATGTGTCAGTATTCGCCTACTGCCACAGCTTCTCTTCGCGTGAGCGAAGAGGGATTACCAGCTGCCGACTTGGCGGCCCGACTTCGCAGCCTTGTCAAATCAGGGCTGGTGAAGGCGGTGGAGGGCGTGCCCATGCACACCCACGACAACCCTCCCCTTGAGGTAGACATTTCTCTTTTTTGCCCTTCTTTGGCGGCTCTGCCGGCTTACTGGAGTCTTCTTAACACTTGCTCTTGATTGATTAACAGCTCTCAGCTCTGGGGGAGAACGACCTGGCTCCCAACTTTTATGAGTCGGAAGCCGGGAAAACCAAGAAGCGCAAGGCGTCCGGCGCTACTTCCTCTACGGCTAATGCCGAGAGGAAGAAACGGACCGCAACGGCTGCTGAGTCGGTGCTCGTCGACCTTGACTAGAACACGGGGATTAACATCCCCCGAAGGTACCCATTTCCGCCTTAATCAGTTGTCGGCCTTCTTTATTACTGGTATTCATCTGGCTGACTTTGCTTTGTCGCCAAGGAGCGGGTGGTAACTTCCAAGTTGCCGTCCAAGTCCCTTTTGTCCAGGGGAAAGCCGCCCCAGGGCAACTCACCGGCGACTGTGCCGCCAACTCCTCAGGCCCGGGCCGGCGGCTTCATGATCGATGCCCGCCGCCAGCCCCAGGTTCTGGCTTCTAGTCCGCCGCCAAGGACCTCCTCTGCTGGCCACGCAACCAGCACTTCCTTTCCATCGGCTGAGGCTACGGCCAATGAAGCCGTCTGATCCCGTGCCGCCAAGGAGGAGTTGCTGGTGGAGGTTGCCGGTGGGCCGCGAAGGGAAGCCCCAGCCATTGGAGGCGGCAGGGTTAGGGACCCCTGGGAATCCTTTAAGGAGGCCAAGGTCTCCACCCTGGCTTTCGCCGACTTCGCCGCCCAGACTTTCGCCGACTTGGAGGGCGACATTGATGTAAGTTGTCTTTTTGGTACTTGGTAGCATATACATAGTCTCCCCCCCCCCCCCCCCTGAGCCCTTAGATGGCAAATCAATGATTTTGGTTGCCGACTTAGTGGTTTCTTGACTATATGTTATATGCCTTTGTCTTTGTCCGCAGGGCGTCCTGTCCGCCAATGTGGAGCTTATCTCCTCCAGGTCGTAGATAAACAAGCGATATCATGATCTGAAAAAAGATTGTGATGCCAAGGATGCGCGGATTGCCGACTTGGAAGCGGCCCGCAAGAAGGATGAAGGTGAAATTATTAAGCTTTTTTCCTTCCGCCATGTTTTCTGTTTGCTGCCGATAATCATTTAGCTAGTGAATTCATATTGTAGAACTGCTAGATCACACCCAGGATATACTGAAGGCGTCTACTGATATGCAAGCTATTATAAATGAAGCCTCTGATTTGGCGGCTGCCAACTTGGCGATGAAAGAGGAGCATCGGAAGGAGATGGAGGCCCAGCAGATGAAGTTTGCGCAGGAGTCTAGCCAGCTTACTGGAGAGCGGGATAGCCTGCGCAAAAAATTGGCGAAGGCAGAGAAGGCGGATGTTGAGGAGATATCCAAGCAGTCTTCTCGCGTCCAGACTACGGAGGATGCGGTGGCAGCTCACATGATTGAGTTGTCCGCCTTCCATAACTCGGTCCTTGGTAAGTTGTTCCTCACTCTTCATATTTTATCGTCAGTTTGTTAGCCAGAGCCAAACTGACGCTTTTATTTTTTGATACAGTTGCTGCCGGCTTAAGCGATGACAAGGTTGTCAGCCCCCGCCTAGATCGCCTTGCGCGTCTGGGTGAGCTGATCACCAAGACTTTGGCGGCGTCCAAGCAGTTTGTCGCCAAGTTCTTCATCTGCTCCGGCAACCAGGAGCCAGCGGAGTTCAGCGATGTGCCCAGCATGATGGAGCAAGCCACGAAGCTACACAAGAGCTCGCTGAAGTCGGCGGCGCGGGGTGGTGCCAAGACTGCGCTAGGCTTATTCATGGCGCACTACCGCGAGGCGGAGATAGGAGTCGTCACAGAGGGCATGTCGTCTACTTATGAAAACGGCAGCGAGGTCCAGCCTGATGTTGTGCTCAACAGTGTTGCCGGCTATGCCACGCGGGTTGCCGACATGGTGGACACGACGGTCTTCTATCGGCGCCATCCTGTGCCGGCTGCTGGAGAAGCTGGAGCTGCCCATACGGCCGAGGCGGAGGGGGGCGATAGCTCTGGGGCTGAAGTTGTCAGCCCCCAAACCTAATATAGGCGGCCCCCGAGCCAAAGTCGTTGTTGCCGGCTCTTTTTGTTTTCTCTTGACGGCCAACCTCCTCCTGCCCCTGAAACAATTATATCTCAACTTGTAATATTTGTAAATACTTTTGGAAGATGTACTGCTAGGCGGGAAGCTAGCGAACTTATTTTATTTTGCTACTTAAGTAGGCTTTTGGCTTGCTTTATTTGGACCGCCTTAATTTTATTTTGACTTATATGCTTGACAGTTTGTATGTTGGCAAAACTCAGCCGGGAACTTTAGCTGAAACAACCAGAACTAGTACCATAAGTTTAGAATCAGGAACCAAAGCCAACATGTTGGCACCAAAGACATACTACTAGGCGAACCACATATAAGTAATCAAAGTAAAGGAATTAGGCGGTGCAAAAAGTTGATTTTTGCTTTGGTTTGGCTCGAAAGCTGCAAGTATCTATCAGTTTGAACCTTTGCACGGAGCTAGAAAATAAGTAACTTAGACACATATGGGATATATGATTGTAAGAAAAGACAAAAGATGGCATGCTTCTCAACACAGATGAGGAACCACAGACTTTTATTTCATAATCATATATAACTTATTACAATTATAAATTGCTAAGTGTAGAAAGGACGTAGCTGCTCAATGTTCCAAGGCCGTCTTGTTTGTTCAAACGGGTCGTCAATGCTCTTTTGCGCTTGGTTCCTCTTCTTCCTGCCGCCTTCTTGCGCCTTTTCCTTTATTCTTCGTCGCGGATGTCGGCTAGGTAGTAGGAACCATTGAGCAGCGCCTTTGTGACTATAAACGGTCCTTCCCATGGTGGGTATAGCTTATGCAAGCCTTTTCTGTCTGGAATTAGGCGGAGAACCAGGTCACCTGTTTTGAAGCCTCGCTTCCGCACTCTCCGGCTATGATAGCGGTGGAGTTGTTGCTGGTACAAGGCGGAGCGATGTAGAGTGACGTCTCTTTCTTCATCTAACAGGTCTAGGCTATCATGTCTTACACCTTCTACGTCTTGCTCGATGTAGGCTTGAACTCTTGGGGAATCGTATTTCATGTCGGTGGGTAGCACCGCCTCTGCGCCATATACTACGAAGAAAGGAGTGTAGCCGATAGATCTGTTTGGCGTTGTGCGCAAACTCCAGAGTACGGACTGTAGCTCTTCTGCCCAAGCGTCGACTGCCCTATGTAACGGAGCTTCGAAATGGGGCTTAATGAAGGGGATCGGGTGCAGAAAACAAAAAAATTCCTAGCAACGATATCCCTAAAACATGCCAAGATCTATTATATGCAGATATAGTAGTACGAACGGAGATCGTAATACATACCCTTATAGACCGAAAGCGGGGATTACGTTCCCGCACAAACGTTGTCGATGAAGACCGACGAAGTTGTAACGCCCCGGGATTTATTCCCTTTTTGTTTTGTGAGTTTTCTTTTTGCATCAACATGGCATCACATTGCATCTCATTAATTTAATTTGTTGCATTTGAATTAAATTTCCACAATTAAATTCAAATGCATTTCAAATTAAATAAAAATGTGATATTTAAAAATCTTTTGCAAATGTTAAAAATTAGTTTATTAAATTGTCTATTTAAAACTAAAACTATTTTGTATAGTTTTCGTATTTAAATTCCTTTTCTATTTTGTTTTTAAAATATAAAACAGAAACAATTAAAAAAGGGAGAGGAAGAAGGCCCAAAGCCCACCGAAGCAAACCCTAGGTTTTCCCCCTGAAAATTATTTCCCACCCACTGCAATTTTGGAACCACCCTACACCTTTTTCTGGTTTTTGCAAAGTTTTCCTTCCACCTCTTTTTTTTTTTCCTTTTTCCCCTTCCTTTTTCCTTTCTTTTCTTCCTTTCTTTCTTCTTTTCTTTCCTTTTTCTCTCCTTTTTTCCTCCTTTCCCCATCCCGCAGGGGAGAAACTGCTCCAGCCCGTGCTCCTCCCGCGGCTCCACCTCCGCCCGCGCCGCGCCCGAGCTGCCGCCGCCGCGCGCCGCGCCTCCCCCGGCCGTCGCCCCGAGCCACCGCCGCCGCCTCCCGCCGGACGCCGCCTCACGCCCCCAGCGCCGCGCGCCCCACTACCTCCTCAGCGCCGCCGGCCGCTCCTCGCCTCCCGCTCGCGTCCTCCACGCCGCGCCACGCCTGGCCGCCTCCGCGCCCTGCCGCTGCCGCCGGGCCACGCCGCCCCTGTGCCCCATGTTCCTCCCGCCGTGCCGCCGCGCCGCCGAGCTCCTCCGCCCGCGCAGCCGCCTCCGACCTGCTCCGACCCGAGCGCCGCCGCACGCATCCACCACCGCGCCGCCTCTCTCCGGCCGTCGCCCACGCGCCTCGCCCGCGCCGCGCCGCCTCCCCGCCGCGCGCCTCGCGTCCCTGCTCCACCGCACGCTCCCCGCCGCCCGTGTGCGCGTCGCCGCCGTGCGCGTGCGCGTGCTCGCAGCCCGCGTCGGCCTCCTTCCATTCGTCGGTTTTCTCTGTCCGGTGGCGTCCCCGCCGTCGCCGCCCGCAAGGTGTTCGACATAATGTCCGCAAGACCCCGGCGTCACATTTTGTCCGAGTTGTCCACCCTTCGTGGTGTTGCTACGTGCGCGTGCGCGTCCTCTTCCGGTGTCGCATTTCCGTGGTCGCCCGTGTTCGTGTCGCGGTGCCCGCCCGTGCGCGTTTCTTTCCGGTGTCCGATTGTCGTGCTCCTACGTGCCATGACTTCCCGCCCACTTCCACGACACCGACAAACGACGATGCCCCGGTTCCGCGACGACTACTTCCACGACGACTACTACTTCCCCTACGAACCGAAGACGTCGGTTCCGAAGCCTAGTTCACCCGATCCGACGTATGGACCCAAACCCTAACCCTATACCTATTTTATTAAATGTCATCTATCTTGTGCATATTGCATCATACTTGCATGTGTTGCATCTCTTGGGTTTGGGGTGTAGCAAATCACCTAAATAATAAATATGGAATGCGTGGGGCAAATCAATATATGTATTGCCCGATTCCATTTAAATTGACTAGATCATCCATGCCATGTCTTGCCATGTTAACCAACATTTAATATTGTTGAGTAGATAAATAACTTGAACATAAATATTAATTGTCGGAATCCCGGTTCCTCTTAATTTGGATTAAGTGCATCTCACAATGCATCTTGCCATGTCATGCATCATTCTCCCATGATCATGCTGGATCTTCGCCGTAGTTATAAGATGCATCTTTTACGCTTTCCAGTGTTTGTTGTTTCTTCGCGAATAAGACGTTGAGATGTGTGAGCAACGACAAGATCTGCTTCCATGCGGGATTCCAGGCAAGCAAAGTTTGCTTGTTTACCTATACATTGTCTTTCATTTCTGCCGTTGATCTCTGCTACCCTAGTATTCGATTCTTTATTGCGATCCCATCACATGTTTATCCTGCAGCCTATACAGCTTTATCCCCACATCCCATCACATGTTGAATGTTTATCTGTTAGCCTTGCGAGTCGTAGCGCATGCTTAGAGTTGGTTGTGCGAGTCTTCTGTTGGTCGTATATTTCATATGCTTAGTATGATGGATTATTCTAGTTTAATAAAATGTTGTTTTATATTGGGGTATTATAATTAAAAGATAAGGCACCAGGCGGAAGGCCTTGCGAGGTGCTTTGTTCTGCTAAGTGTCAACCTAGGAACTGAGATTTTGTCCTCGGATCCAATTTTGAGCGCACTAACAACTTGTGGGAGTGTCGTGGTGGTGTCACGGCAGATGCCATAGGATGGCTAATGTGTGGGGCCGATGGACGTTGGTGGATCCGGGGAGGGATAGCGAGCTGACTAGCCCACGCAAAGAGGATCCCGGTATAACCGAGATCTCCCACGAACAAGAAACAAGATCAAAGTACGAGGGGGAAGATCTAACAAACACGAACAAATGCACGAAGGCACACAACACACACACGATATACCCAGGTTCAGGGCCCTCGTGAGGAGGTAACACCCCTACTCTTGCCTTTCCTCTCTATATAGTTGTGGTACAAGAGTTACAATCTGCTCCACTCTCAAAGGGAGGAGTACAAAGAACTAGATGAACTCAAGGTGAGAAGGAGTGAATGCTCTAAGAGTAAATGTGACTATAGTTTTGGCTCCCAAGTTGGTCTCTCCCCCTCAGGAGCAGTTATGGCGCCTTTTATAGAGTTCCGGCCAGGAGGGCTGGAAACCCTAGATCGGCTTGGCCCCACCGGGCAGGTCTAACCGGCATGTCGTCACCGGCTAGCGTGAGCTAGTCGCCACGCTATCCGGCATAGCCCCTGCGTCATCATCTTGATGAGGACAGCAGGCGCCGTCCTGCACCATCATTGTCCCCCTGTCAGAGACAAGACATGTCTTTGCCCATCCCGGATAGCCTTTTCCGGATTGCCGGGCTAGCTATGCCAGGTCTTGTCGTACCACGATCGTACCGGCTGACGCGCTCCCGTGTCAGGCGGGAGGTGACCATGCTTCCGTATCAGGCGGGAGGTGACCATGCTTCCGTGTCAGGCGGAATGGTACTTCCCCCCGCGACAGACGGGAAAGCCTGCTATAGACCGTTGACGGCCTACCGGAAGCCCTCACGCCGGCTACCTCCGCGCTTGCCACTGTGAGCCTCTTCTGCATAAGATCAAGACCGAGACATATACTCCGGTTAGTACTTATCCGGACTACCTATCCGGTAAAGCCGAGTACATCTCCTTCCGGGAGTTTCCTCGGAGTCCGAGATCCGGGACCCTTTCTGGAGGCGTCCGAGCTCGTCTCAGGATGAGTATCTCTAGGCCTAGCCTCCCGAAGATGTCTTAGCCTATCAGCAAAGACATCTTCGAGAAGCTAGTTCTTAGAGGAACCACCCGCTTATGCTTGTGTTGCGATTGTGAAGGCCGGGGGTGTCTATTTATAGCTGTCAGAGCTGACCCTTGCGCCTGCCAGGAGGCACTTTGCCCTCTACCAGTGTTCAAGGGTCAAGTTGCCCTTTCTGCACACCAGGAGGTGTCCCTGGCTCTCGCCAAAGGTCAAGTACTGTTGGCACCTTACTGAATTATACCGGGATCTGCCCCTACCCGGGGGGCAGCCCCCCGACACTAGTCCCCGAAGCTGGTGCTGCACAGCGACCTCGGATGATGTGCGGGATCAGCTTTTTAAATAACAGCTATCTTCCGAGAACGTATGACACCATTCTCCGTTTTCTTGCCGAGATTGATTTCTCCTGAGACCTTCTTACCGAGACTGTGTTAACCGGGAGGCGAAGCCTGCAACCGGATAACACAGTCTCAGTGAATCTCGACCGTAGGCTTCATGCTGAATTCGAGATTGCGAGCTGGGCCCCACCCGACGTCCCGTCTGAGCAGAAATGCACTCGAGTGCTCCTGCCCGAGCAAGCTGTCGCTTGGGTTCCCGCGCCGGGAGCCGCAGCCGATCCGGAGCCCAACCGTTGGGGGCCGTGTGACCCTCGGTGTGGCTGGATCGGGCGCTCCGGGTAGCGCCACGTGGCTTACTGCGCAAAATAGATCCCACCCACGATCGTGGAGATCGTGGGCGGGAAAATTGGAAACCGCTCCGGAATCCCCCCATAAATAGGAGACCGGAACGGTTTCCTCTCCTCCTTCCTCTTCCTTGCTTCTCTTCCACCACTGTCTCGAGCACGTCGCCGCCGATGCACTCATCGCCCGAACGCCGCCGCCCTCGCCGTTCTTTGGAGCCCGAGCGCCGTCGTTCGTCTCGCACGCCACCGGCCTCCTCTTCTCCAGTGAGTGGCTCTCTCCGTCTCGATGATCTCCTTTAGTAGAATAGCCGCTCGCCTCCGGCCGTGCCCTAACACATGCACGGTTGAGTCGCAGCCGGTGAGAATGATTTGAGCGGCGCGCACGAGGCGCACGGCGGTGATGCACCGTTGCGGTAGGATGCAGATCTTTTGCTCGCACTTTGCTTCGTTTGAGTTTAGCCCGCACCTTTTTTCCTCCCTTTTGTTTTGATTTCCTAGCCCACGGTAGATCTTATTTCCCAGGAACCCGGTTGTGTTTAGCAGTTTGCGATCCGGCATCTTTAGCTCCCGGTAGACTAACTCCGACTAACCGCCGCTGCGCCTGCAGAGTAGCCCGGATACACCTGCAGACTTCTCCGACATGGGTGAAGAAAGTATCCGGGGATGCTGGGATGGATCCGAGACCAAACAATGGGATCTGGACTGGCTGTACCGGACTCACCGGATTCCGCCAGAAGTAGAGAGCCGTCTCCCGGAGGGCGAGGTTGAGCCGGAACCCCAGCCCGGGGAATACGTTGTATTCCTTACGCATTTCGAGCGTGGATTCGGGCTTCCGGCTAGCCCCTTCTTCCGCGACTTCCTCGACACCTACAGCCTCCAACCGCATCACCTCCCAGCCAACGCCATTATGATGCTCTCGGTCTTCACCACCTATGCGGAAGCATATCTCGGCGTGTGGCCCTTTCTGGATCTTTGGGCCAAGTATTTTATCCTTCGTCGCCAAGTCATCCCCAACCCGGATCAGAAAGTGAAAGACCTGGTCGATTGCGGAGCGGCCACCATCATCCCTCGCGCTGACTCCGGATTCCCTATAGTCAAGGGACTAGAATCCTGCCGGAAGTGGCAGCGCAACTTCTTCTACGTGAAGAACCGGGAAAGCTCGGGAGATGGTCCGGGATCGTCGAATCCGGATTTCATAAATTTGCCGGAGTTTGCCAATGGCCCTCCTCGCAAGTTCAATCTCTGGAAACGACTCCCCGATATCGAAGAGGTCAGTTGCATGCATGACGTGCTCTCGGCGCTGACCAAGAAAATGACCGGCGACGATATCCTGCGTTGCTTCATTATCCGCCGCGTCTGCCCTCTGCAAACCCAAGCGCACAAGATGTGCCATATGGATGGGAGCTATGACCCCACTAGGACCAGTATTTTCCCTCTTGACCGTCCCGCGGTCGTCCGACGTGTCCGAGCTATTGCTCGGACGAAGATGTCGGATGATTATGCTTGGGGTGTCATTGGGGGATCCCGGAAAAAACCGTTAAAACAGGTGCTCCTGTCTGTCTTTCGTGCATTTGCCTTCGTACATGCGTTCACCTGGAAATCATGTGATGACATGTTTGCGCAGTTATTCGAGCGGCAAGCCGAGGAGGACGCAGTCCACGCCAACGGGAATTTCTTGCCGAATATCCCGATGCCGGATAAGATGCCGAGAAAGGACCCCGACGGTGAGGACCATCTCGCCATTCCTCTGTTCAAAGCTGCTGCCCCGGGTAACCCTTCAACCTCAGAGGCAGTTTCCATTTCTTCGGATGATGAGGATGAGATTGACTGCCAAATCCTCGATGTTATTGACGCTCTCCCTCTCAACTGGGCCTCAGCAGTGGTTCCGAAGCCGACGGCCGGGACCAAACGCGCCGAGAGCCGGAAGCGCGCGGCTTCCGACACTGAGGCTGCCGACAATTCCGGCAACCCCCCCAAGAGGAGCAAGCCGAATAAACAAACGGCCCCGAAGCCTCGCCGGCAAAGGGGCCCTCCCACTGTGGACTCCGGGTACATTCTCCTTGCCTTATTCCACATGACTTTGCCTTCTCCATAAATTATTACTGAGATACTTTCTTTCAGGGACGCACTCGACCTCCCGTCACCTGCTATTCCTCCTCCTCCCGGAACTTGGACTCCCAGCCCGGCTCGGGCTTCGCCTTCTCCTCCTCGCCCCTCTACACGAGGAAGCGAAGCTGCCGCCTCCGGTGCCGTACCGGCATCCGTTGTGACTCCGGATGCTTGCCCGGTGATCGACGAGATCCCGGTGCAGGCCACGACGACCTCGGGAGAGATTCTTCTCCCGGAAAGTCCGCGCCGGGTGCCCGGGCTTGAGGCGGAGATCCTGAGCCCTCCCCGGCAGTCCGTTCCAAGCGGTCCCTCCCGGCAGGCTTCGGACAAGACTGCCCCGGAGAAACGGCCCGCGGTCTCTTCCCGGCCAGCTGATCCACCTGCCGGGAAGTCGCGCCCCAAGGTTGCTGGGCAGAAAACGACTTCTGCCAAGCCTGCAGCTGCCCCGACATCCTCGGCCCAGGACTTGGTGCCGCGCACGGGTACGTTTTCATCGTTACCACCGCCTCCCGCCGAGATCCCTACTGCTGCCTTGCGGATGTTGCGAGCAACCGTTAGCTCCTTTGTGCCTTCAGGGTCCCGGGATATTGCTGCTACCCGCGCGCCCGGCGGCTCCGGCATACAGGTTGTTGACGAATACAACCAGGCCTGGCTTGCCGCCGACGCCTCCGAGACCGCGGGAGACTTGCACGCTGCAGGCCCAAGCCGCAACGCCCAAGCTCTGCACGCTCTCCAGGTGGCCACGCTGGACGTTACTCGGGTGACCGAGGTAAGCTTGCTCTATTTCTTTCACCAAAAAACATTTGTTTCTTCCACTACCACCAGTCCCCGAGATTGGTGCTTAGTGCTCTAGATTCCACCGAATAGCAGATCACTAGGTTCCAATCTTAGAGAAAATTTCAGGACTCGGACACCGAGTCCCCGAGATCCTCCCAACCGGGTAGCTTGCTTCAAAATTTGCTTCATAACCACTAGTCCCCGAGATTGGTGCTTAGTGCTCTAGATTCCACCGAATAGCAGATCACTAGGTTCCAATCTTAGAGAAAATTTCAGGACTCGGACACCGAGTCCCCGAGATCCTCCCAACCGGGTAACTTGCTTCAAAATTTGCTTCATAACCACTAGTCCCCGAGATTGGTGCTTAGTGCTCTAGATTCCACCGAATAGCAGATCACTAGGCTCCAATCTTAGAGAAAATCTCAGGACTCGGACACCGAGTCCCCGAGATCCTCCCAACCGGGTAACTTGCTTCAAAATTTGCTTCATAACCACTAGTCCCCGAGATTGGTGCTTAGTGCTCTAGATTCCACCGAATAGCAGATCACTAGGCTCCAATCTTAGAGAAAATTTCAGGACTCGGACACCGAGTCCCCGAGATCCTCCCAACCGGGTAGCTTGTTATGTGTTAGAGATCCCGAATTCTCCCGATTTCCTTACATTTTTTCCCGGCTGATTCCTCCTTCTTTGTCTTGATTTCAGGAGTGCAGCAAGAAACGCTGCAGCATCTTCAACCGAGTTCTTGCTGACCTCGGTCAGTCCAAGAAGTGCGAGGGGCGCCTCCGGGAGGAGCGAGATGCCGCGCGCAAGGTCTCGGTAGACCAGAAGGCCGCACTCGCCACCGCGCAGGCCGAGATCGCGCGGCTCAACGGCGAGCTCGAAAAAGTCAAGGCTGCTGCGACCGAGATGAAGACGCGCTTCATCGAGGCGAGCAAGAAGCAAAAGGAAACCTTGGACCAGTCCGAGGAGCGTGCGCACCTTGCCGAGACCGAGCTGGCTCTCCTCCGGTCACGGTCCGATACTTGGCTTTCCGAGCTCACTGTATTGAACCGGGATCTTAACAGTAAGTGGACCGACATCCTTCTTCTCTTGTTGCTTCCTTTCTTTGTTGTTGCTTTTCTTATGACCTTAGCCGTTTGACAGTTCTTCTTTTTAAAGGGGAATTTGAGCATTCCCGGGAGGCTGCCGTTCTTGCCGTTGCTGCCGCCCGTGAGAAGCGCGCCGGGAAGGGGCCTGTCTCGGAGGCCTGGGACATCGAGGACCACCTCACCGCCCTGAAGGCCCGGATAGTGCCTCTTCGGTCTATCGGGACGGAGCTGCTCAGCGCTGCGGTCCACGTCCACGGCGCACTGTGGCCGAGTATCCGCGCGACGCTTTCGGTTACCGAGCTCGCGAGCGCACTCCGGTGTGCCGGGAGGCGCATTCACGCCTGGAAGCGTTACGGTGCGCGGGCTGGTGCCGACCAGGTCTTGACCCAAGTACTTAGCTGGTACGAAGGTCTTGATCTGGAAGCGATCCAGCGCCTGCGGACGATCTCGCCGTGGCTGAGTGATCCGGCTAAGGTCCAGCGGCGACAGGAGGTGGCGCACCGCATCGCCTCGTGGTCCAGCATCCGTGCCTTCACCGCCAGCGTCCTTTCTTCCGACTCGGAATCTGATTACGAGGATGACGAAGAAACCGTTGCAACCGGCGACGCGGATGACGAGGCCCCGGAAGAAGATGACGCTGCCTCCTGTGCCGCGCCCGAGAGCGTGGTTCCCCGGGATGTCTCCGAGACCGAGGTGCACCCCGACGCCCCGAGTACCGCTGCCGGAACTGAAGCCGAAGCTGCTCCTGCTGCGTCCCCCGAGAGAGCTGCTCCCGCTGCTACTACCGGGACTACCGCTTCTGCTGATGCCGCCGAGCCTGCTGCTCCTGCTGCCGCTACTCCCGAGGTCGCTGCTGCTGCTGACGCCCCCGTCGAGAAGCCGACTTCCCCTATCACTTGAAACACTTAAGAGTAGATTCGTCAAACCCCGGGATGCCGGGTACAATATGTAACATACACTTATATTATTTTCGTTCCGTACTGAATTATTTATCCGAGTAACTTATGTCAATTTATTCTGTTATGAGTTCCCGAGTTGTTTTTCATGTCTACCGTACTTAGGTAATTTCTGCTCTTGTCTACCATTTCGGCGTTCGACAGTCGAGTCACAAAACTCCACATACGGCATACATTACTTAAAACAATCCGAGTTCCGTCTAACCGAATTCCCGACATAAAAACTAACCGAGTTAATAAAAAACAGGTATGCCGGATAAGTTCCTGCTCCGAGTCCCCGAGAACATTTTCGTGTTTCCCACCTTCCCTCTCTTTGCTCTTGACTACCATTTCGGCGTGCGTCAGTCGAGTCACAAGATGATTTCACATGACATACATTACTTTGACTCTGAGAATCGAACTCGGAACTTTCCCGGCATACAAAATAAAATAGAGAACAGTTATCCGGCAGTCCCCGGGTTGCTTCCCGAGATGCCGGTACAAATCAACAAATGAACTTGATAAAAATGAGAACAAAATATGCACGTAACCAGGCAGTCCCCGGGTTCCTCCCGGGGTGCCTTACTTTCATTAATACTGAAAATTGAGATACAACATACATTGAGCCCTTTACGTGTAAAAGGGGCGAAGTAGTGCCACATTCCATGGACGCTTGGTTTCCTCACCGGATTTGTCCATGACACCTTTCCTAGCCTCCTGTGCATCTACAAGGTAATAAGAATCATTGTGCAATGCCCTGCTTATCACAAAAGGTCTCTCCCATGGAGGTGACAATTTATGCATTCCGGTCGTGCGTTGGATGAGCCTCAGCACCAGATCCCCTTCTCGGAACACCCTCGGGTGCACTTTCCGGCTATGATAGCGACGGAGATTCTGTTGATAAATTGCGGACCGAGATAGTGCCAATTCTCTTGCCTCTTCGAGTAAATCTACATCATCTTCTCGGGCCTCCTTTGCCTCCGTCTCCGTGAACATTGTCACTCTCGGGGAATCATACTGTATGTTGGTCGGGAGTACTGCCTCAGCACCGTATACCATGAAGAATGGCGTGTATCCGGTAGATCTATTCGGTGTAGTCCGGAGACCCCATAACACCGCCGGTAACTCCTCTATCCAGCATCCCGGAGTTCTCAACAATGGTTCGATCAAACGAGCTTTGATACTGGCTAAGACTAAGGCATTTGCTCTTTCGACTTGCCCATTTGCTTCCGGGTGTGCAACTGATGCTACATCCAGCCGGATTCCCTTCTCAGCACAAAATCGAGCGAATTCCCCCACAGCAAAGTTGGTGCCATTATCCGTGATAATGCTGTGCGGGTATCCGTATCTCAAGATGATGTCTTTCAGAAATTGCACAGCGGTGTGTCCATCACACTTCCGGATTGGCTTGACTTCTATCCATTTGGTGAAATTGTCCACCATAACCAGTATGTGTGTCATATTGCCTCTTGTCGGCTTGAACTGACCGACCATATCCAAACACCAAACTGCGAATGGCCAAGTGATGGGGATTGTTTTCAGTGCTGACGCCGGCATGTGTATCTGGTGAGCAAATCTCTGGCACTCTCTACACTTACGGACAATATCTCCTGCTTGCTGCAGCGCAGTGGGCCAGTAGAACCCATGCCGGAACACTTTTGCCACCAGGGCCCGGGATGATGCATAACGTCCACATTCCCCTTGATGTATTTCTAGGAGCATCTCTTGTCCTTCTGCCGGTTCTACACACCTCTAGAGTACCTCAGTAACACTCCTCTTGTATAGCTCTTGATTGATGACGGTGTATGCTTTTGACCTTCGCATTATCTGCCGGGGTTCCACTTCATTTTCCGGGAGGGTTCCTTCCAAGATATAAGCCATAATGGGTTGTGCCCATCCCGGGACAGGTCTAACCGGGAACATGGGAGCGTCTATGTACATTGGCTCTGCCGACATCACCTCTATCATCATCTTTCTTTGCCTCTCTGAGCACTGCGCTGCAGTCCCCGGGTTCGATGTTATGCTCCCGACATCTACTTCCATGGGTACGGCATCCGAACCAGGCTCCTTGGGGATGAAGATAGAATCCGACTCGGGTGATGGTTGAATAGATGGCTTCCTCAAATGCTCCAGGGCTATCCCGGGTGGGATGGCATCCCGAGACGATCCTAGCTTGGACAAGACATCCGCTGCTTCGTTTTCTCCTCTGGGTATATGCTTGAACTCGCATCCTTCGAAAAATCCGGATATTTTCTGCACATGAAACCTGTATAAGGCCATGTTTGCATCGAGGGCATCCCAGTTCCCCGACACATGTTGCACTACGAGGTCGGAGTCACCGAAACACTCTATCCGGCGGATGCCGATCTCCTTGGCGACGTTCAGTCCATGAACCAAGGCCTCATATTCTGCGACATTGTTGGATGCCCGAAAATGAATTTGCAGCACATACTTCAGTACATCTTGTTTTGGGGAAGTGAGGACCACTCCGGCACCCAATCCGATCTTAGCCTTTGAGCCATCGAAATGCATCCTCCAGAAATTGTAATCCGGCATCGGAGGTTCATACTGCATCTCGGCCCAGTCCACCAAAAAGTCCGGCAGCGCCTGCGACTTGATGGCACCTCGTCTCTCATACGCCGGAGCGTATGGAGACAACTGGATGGCCCATTTGGCTACCCGGCCGCTAGCGTCCTTGCAACCGATGATCTCGGCCAGAGGAGCTTCGCATACCACTGTGATCGGGTGTTCCTGAAAGTAGTGCTTGAGCTTGGTCACTGCCATGTACACCCCATACGCCATTTTCTGATAGTGCGGGTAGTTCTGCTTGGATTCCGAGATCACCTCACTGAGGTAATACACCGGCCTCTGTATCAGCTTGCCCCCTTCTTCCCTTTCTACTACCATTGCCACACTGACTACTCGGTTGGTTGCGGCAATATACAGCAGCATAGGTTCCTTGGGTAACGGGGATGCCAATACGGGTGCTGTTGAGAGCATTCTTTTCAAATCGTTGAACGCCGCGTCAGCCTGCGGGGTCCAAACAAATGTTTTGCTCTTCTTCATCAGTTGGTACAGAGGCAAGGCCTTCTCCCCAAGTCGGCTTACAAACCGACTTAGGGATGCAAGACACCCGGTAAATTTGTGCACATCCTTGAGACGCACGGGCAATTTCATGCTCTCGATAGCACGAATATTACCCTGGTTGACTTCAATTCCCCGGCTTGAGATGAGGAAACCAAGTAACTTCCCTGCCGGCACACCAAATGTGCATTTATCCGGGTTCAATTTCATCTGGAACCTTCTTAAGTTTTTGAATGTTTCCCTCAGATCATCTACTAGTGAGACTTTTTCTTTTGTTTTTATGACTATGTCATCGACATAGACCTCGGCATTTCGGCCTATCTGGTCATGCAAACATTTCTACATGCACCTCTGGTATGTAGCCCCAGCATTCCTCAAACCGAAAGTCATGACACGATAGCAATAAGCCCCATACGGGGTAATAAAAGCAGTTTTCAATTGATCATCCGGATTCAAAGGTATCTGGTGAAAACCAGAATAGGCATCTAAAAAATTCAAAAGCTCACTCCCAGCATAGGAATCTATCACTTGATCTATCCGGGGTAATGGAAAGGGGTCCTTCAGACAGGCTTTGTTGAGGTTGGTGAAGTCGATGCACATGCGCCACACCTTAAGCAGGAGGGGATCATCCTTCTTCTTCTCTACCAAGACCGGATTCGATATCCAATCCGAGTGCAGCACTTCCATTATGAATCCAGCGGCCAGCAGTATAGCCAGATGCTCCATGACCGCGGCTCTTCTTTCATCCGAGAGGCGCCTAGTTGGTTGCTTCACCGGCTTCGCATCCGGTCTAACAAACAGAGAGTGCTCAACCAACTCCCTCGGGACACCTTGCAGATCGTCACTCGACCACGCAAAAGCATCCCGATTCTCACGGAGGAAGTTGACGAGCTCGCCTTCCTATTTGCTGTCCAGGTTGCTGGCAATGATAACTTGGCGCTCCGGGTTGCTGGGGTCCACACCCACCTTCTTGGTCTCCTTGGGGGGCTGAAATGACGCTCCCTGCTCCGGGTTCACCATCCCGGGCATTCCGAGTTGTGAGGTATTGGCCATTGCCACCACCTGCTGGATCCTCTTCTTTTCTTCTGCGATCACCAGAGACTCAGCTAGGCACGACCCCGCCGAGGCACATTCCATGGAGCGCTTGTGGTCTCCCGAGATGGTGATCACGTCGTTAGGTCCCGGCATCTTCATCTTCAGGTAGCCCATGTGAGTTGAGATCATGAACTTGGCCAGTGCTGGCCTGCCGATCAGTGCGTGATATGGGCTTTCGAGGTCCACGACCTCGAACTCCAAGCTCTCGGTTCGACAGTTCTCCCGAGTTCCAAACAACACCTCAACCCAGATCTTTCCCATGGGTGAGCAAGAGACTCCGGGCACAATACCGTGGAAGGTTTTCTCGGTAGGCAGCAGGGTGTTCATGGACACTCCCAGCTTTAGCATCATGTCCTTGTACATGATGTTAATGGCACTGCCATTGTCGATCAGAACCCGGCAGAAGCGGACGTTGAGGTTGGGTCCGATAAAAGTTGGGTCCACCACCAAGGCATACGCTTCCGGCTTAGGCATAACCCGGGGATGATCCTTCCGGCTCCACGTGATCTCCATCTCGGACCAGTGCAAGAACTTGGGCACCGCCGGGATCACAGCATTCACCTCCAGGGCACGTTGCCGCACACTCTTTCGGTCAGTGGGTTCAGTCACGAAGACCACATAGCTCTGATGTGCCTCCCGGTAGTTACTCTGCTGCTGTCCGCCTTGGTTACCGTTGTCGTTCCGGGTGTGCACCACATTCACCGGGCGAGGTGGGGGTCCTCGCGGAGGAGGGGGAAGTTGGACAGCGTTGGCCCCCGATGTCGGAGGAGGGGGTCTCGGGATATTGGGTCGAGCTGCCGGAGCACTCTGCCGAATAGCTCCCGAGCTGCCTTCCTGCAACGTGCGCTGATGCTGAGTAGAGTGGTTTGCGGGCTTGTTGGCCTCCAGAGTATGGTAGCAGCATGGCTTGTTCAGCATTTCCTCATATGTCAGAGGCTTCTTTTGCTCCACCCAGGTCTTTTGCACCTCCTGACTCTGACCCCAAGTCGGGCCACTTGTCTTTTGACGCTGGCTGTTGCCGGCATCCTCTTGCTCCCGGGTTACTGCTGCGACGTGTTGTGCTGCATGGTGGTACTCGGGCTGATTCCTCTTGTGCCCGAACTCCTGGCGATCATGGCTCCTGCTCGGTCCTGAACGCTGAGGTCCCGCATTCCTCCTATTGGAGTCACCGACATCCACCAGGGGTTGCATGGGATCTCCAAGCGTGTAGGTATCGGCGATGCGCATGGTTTCTGCCAAGGTCATTGGCATCTTTCTCTGCAACTTCTGCCACAGCATTCAGCCATGCCGGCATCCTTGTGCAAACCAGGAGATGGCCTGTGCCTCTACCACTCCTTCGCAAGAAATGCGAATATTGCTCCACCGGGTAAGATATTCCCGGTCAGTCTCGTTGCTCCTTTGCCTACAGATGGCGAGCTGCTGAGGCTTGTTGGGCCTTTTGTACGTGCTGGTGAAGTTGCTGATGAATGCTTCCTCAAAGTCTAACCAGCAGTCTATGCTGCCAGCTCTCAGGTTGTTCAACCAGATTCGGGCAGGTCCTTCCAACATTTGCGGTACGTATCGTACTGCCCATTGTCTGTTTCCACCGGCTATGCTTACTGCGGTTACATAGTCGGTTAGCCAGTCCTCCGGCTTCTTGCTGCCGTCATAGGTCTTGGCACCCCTGTTGAGCTGAAAGTTCCGAACAGGAGGTTCCCGCATGATCCGAGGTCTGAAGCAGGCAGGTCCCGGAGGTCCTTGCTCTTCCACCAACTCGGATTGGTGAATCCGGTCAAGCCGGAATCTGGCGTCTGCCGGGTTCAGCTGCCTGGTTCCTATCCGTGATCCCAAAGGGTTCTCGTCTGGCTGATACCCGAGCTGCTGCAGCCTCGAGTTGCCATCGTTGAGCCTGTCTTGCGCAGGTATCACGGCCTGCGGGGGAACGGAGGCGACCTCCCTCTGTGGGTTTCCCTGAACATGAGGAGGGTTCCGGGGTGGATTACCACGGCCGACCGGGTTATTGTTTCCTACACCCAGGTTACCATCCTCACGGGTACTTCCCGCCTGCCCCGAGTTACGCTGTCCGGCTTGCCCGGCTTGCTGGATACCGGCGAAGGCCGGGTCATAGGTCTGTAGTTGCTTGTTCTTCCCGGAACCTCGACTCCGGCTCCGGCTCCGGCTCTTGCTCTTGCTTCTGCTCGGATGCGGGGAAGAGGCCTCCCCGTCCGATTTCTGGCTATTGGGTCTTGCCGAGTGCACTTGTGACCCTGCCCCGGGGTTCTTCTTCTTGAAGGCCTGATTCTGACGGTTGGCCTCAATCACCAACTCGTTTACCCGCTCCTGCTGCTTGCGCAGGGCCTCACCGGATAACCCCACTAACTCGGCCATAGCGGCTTCGGCGGCCCTAAGGGTTTTCGCCGGTGAGCTGTACACCGGCTTCCCCGCTGAAATCCGACTTCCCGTGTTGCTGGTTGTTGCTCCACCTGCCAGCTCCTCATTCACCATTCTTCCTTTCTTGCGCAGATCCGCGATGCGCTTGTCCCGGGAGTCTATCTTAAGGAATCCGTGAGCTGCATTGTACTCCCGGAGGCTAGCATTGAGCTCGCGACGGATCTCGGCGATCTCCTGCGCTTCGGCGAGTAGCAACCTCCGCTGCTCCTCCAACTCAGCCGAAGTGGCCTGGGTATCTGCCTCAGCGGCCACAGGTACAGTCAATTTGGCCACCAGGCCCGAGAGGGGATCCGGGCGACGTCGTGGCTGGGACGGTTGTGGATCACCATCCCGGGCTGCACCCCTTTCTTGAGGAGGTTTAGCCAAACGGATGTGACCACTCCCGGTATCGCCGTCTGCGTCCTGGTACTCCTCCTCGGTTGCCCCGACCATCATCACCGCGACGGAACTCGGGGGGCGACCGGCACGCAGACCGCGAGCAGCGCAGAGCATGGGCGGGTCCTCAGCTTCCAGGACCATGTCCGGGTAGCTACAGACAACCTCGGTGGCGACGTAGGTGGTGAAACCACCGAAGTCAATGAGACATCCGTTCACCGGAAAAGGTCTGTTCCGGAAGCACCCTGCGTTGTCACAGACGAAGTCCATCTCCCCTAGCCTTACGACCAGGCCAGAGAGAACCCGAACCTCGAAGTGAACAGGGGAGCCCGTCCGGATGTGTACACCAGCCAACGCCTCTGTCTGCCCCACGGTGGGCGCCAACTGTCGTGGTGGTGTCACGGCAGATGCCATAGGATGGCTAATGTGTGGGGCCGATGGACGTTGGTGGATTCGGGGAGGGATAGCGAGCTGACTAGCCCACGCAAAGAGGATCCCGGTATAACCGAGATCTCCCATGAACAAGAAACAAGATCAAAGTACGAGGGGGAAGATCTAACAAACACGAACAAATGCACGAAGGCACACAACACACACACGATATACCCAGGTTCAGGTCCCTCGTGAGGAGGTAACACCCCTACTCCTGCATTTCCACTCTATATAGTTGTGGTACAAGAGTTACAATCTGCTCCTAGATCTCTCAAAGGGAGGAGTACAAAGAACTAGATGAACTCAAGGTGAGAAGGAGTGAATGCTCTAAGAGTAAATGTGACTATAGTTTTGGCTCCCAAGTTGGTCTCTCCCCCTCAGGAGCAGTTATGGCGCCTTTTATAGAGTTCCGGCCAGGAGGGCTGGAAACCCTAGATCGGCTTGGCCCCACCGGGCAGGTCTAACCGGCATGTCGTCACCGGCTAGCGTGAGCTAGTTGCCGCGCTATCCGGCATAGCCCCTGCGTCATCATCTTGATGAGGACAGCAGGCGCCGTCCTGCACCATCATTGTCCCCCTGTCAGAGACAACACATGTCTTTGCCCATCCCGGATAGCCTTTTCCGGATTGCCGGGCTAGCTATGTCAGGTCTTGTCGTACCACGATCGTACCGGCTGACGCGCTCCCGTGTCAGGCGGGAGGTGACCATGCTTCCGTATCAGGCGGGAGGTGACCATGCTTCCGTGTCAGGCGGAATGGTACTTCCCCCCGCGACAGACGGGAAAGCCTGCTATAGACCGTTGACGGCCTACCGGAAGCCCTCACGCCGGCTACCTCCGCGCTTGCCACTGTGAGCCTCTTCTGCATAAGATCAAGACCGAGACATATACTCCGGTTAGTACTTATCCGGACTACCTATCCTGTAAAGCCGAGTACATCTCCTTCCGGGAGTTTCCTCGGAGTCCGAGATCCGGGACCCTTTCCGGAGGCGTCCGAGCTCGTCTCAGGATGAGTATCTCTAGGCCTAGCCTCCCGAAGATGTCTTAGCTTATCAGCAAAGACATCTTCGAGAAGCTAGTTCTTAGAGGAACCACCCTCTTATGCTTGTGTTGCGATTGTGAAGGCCGGGGGTGTCTATTTATAGCTGCCAGAGCTGACCCTTGCGCCTGCCAGGAGGCACTTTGCCCTCTACCAGTGTTCAAGGGTCAAGTTGCCCTTTCTGCACACCAGGAGGTGTCCCTGGATCTCGCCAAAGGTCAAGTACTGTTGGCACCTTACTGAATTATACCGGGATCTGCCCCTACCCGGGGGGCAGCCCCCCGACAGGGAGGCCCTATGGAGCCCCCCTCGACTTTGTACGGATCTACAGCTTGTCCATGTGTCGCAAGTAGTTCGGATTTTCCATTTGCTCATGTGCATGTGCATGATGATGATGATGAGAGGTTATGTGATACGGGGGGTCATATAGGTGCGGTACGACACGAAGCGGACAATTCCTACTGTGGTTTGAGCCGCATGGTGGCGTAGTCGCAAACTAATGAGTCCGCAATTGAGATTCGGCCGGACTCCTGACGCGGGTAACAACTCATATGGGTGGCACTTGGACTTGCTGTAGTGAAGGTATGAGTCGAGTTGAGAGGCCCTGGTGCTTGCTTGGGTTGATCATACGAGTATGGGTACAGTAGTGCACTCCTGCAGGGTATAATCTTATCGATGAGCCGTGTCCACGGTTATGGACGACTTTGGTGATGATGCTGGCTAACAAGATCTAGACAACTTGCACCTAATTAATGTTAATTAACTTGACTAGTAATATAGAATTACTTTCACAATAAATGGTAACTAAAATTGTTCAACGTGTGAGTTTCCCGAATTGCTTCCTCATACTTGGTTGAGGGGGGTAATCCGAGAATGGGTTATGATTGGTGTTAGTTGTAGATGTTTATCTTATGCGCTCTCGTATCCCTCTCTGATTAGACGGAAGTTGTAGCGTGTCTCTTTAGGTTGTTAGTGCTGCTGCCACTAAGTTCACCTCCCCTATATTTTGGGAGATGGTGTAAAAAGTAGGCAAGTCGGTTTTGCTTGCCAGTGAGTGCCCTGACCCTCTTTTGGGTTGTGCTTTATGTGCAGTTAACAGGTTTGAAGTGTCACAACGTTAGTTTGGGAATCCCTCCGGCTTGGCTGGGCAGGGATATGGCGCCATTGCTTATCTTCAGGACTCTTAGTCCAACTTGCATCTTATCCGTAGTCGGATACTATTTTGCTTCCGATGTCATTTGTATCTTTGTATTGTATCATTTGTATCTTGACTCGTCCGAGTCGTTGTTGTATTATATCTTCTGTTGTATTTGTGGATGTATCGGAACTGTTGTAATGTTATCACAATTCCACCCATATAATGTGCATGTTTTGGCGTGCACATTATGTCTGGTGGGCGACCTACAATTGTTATTATGCAGATTTCGGCGGGATCGCTTAAATCTACATAGTACCAATTTTAGGGCGTCACAGAAGCCGACCTCAAGGTCGTGTAGAGGAAGCAGACCTCCGAGTACCGCTAGCGCAGCACCTCGCAGGGCGTTACACACGTACGGTGGAAACGTTGGCCTCCGAAGCTCCAGTCCAGGACATGCAGCGGAAGACTTGGACCGGAACACCAGCAGCGCGGCAGCGGGCTATGGTGGAAGAGATCCCCCTCTCAACCCGGCGCAACTCCAACAAAGGGAATCACGAAATCAAGAGAGAATTGGGGAATTAATTGGTGAATTAAAAGGCCAGGGGTGCCCCTCTATATAAAGGCTCCTGGGGGGAGCCAACCTTGCAAGCCAGGCAATGTGGGACTATCCCCCATTTCCTGGTGCGGCTGCACATGGTGCGCCGGCCCCTGGTGGGCCCCTTTTGGCCCACCTGGGTCGGCCCCATGGCTCCCACCGAATTCCCCTAGGGAATTTTCCCCCTCTTGGGCCTTCTTTCGACCAGAAGCCCCATTTAGGAAAATCAGCCTAAATAAATTCGAAAATAAATATATAAGATCATATTTGCACATTAATTATACTAATTAATATCAAACATATTATATATACTTTATTCTAGCTCCGAAAACTCTTTCGTCGCTGCCCGATCTCCATCGGACCCCTCCCGGAACGTTCCCAGTGATCTCTCTCCTTTCCGGTTGTCTTGTCGAAACCCCTTAAGTGTGTTACCCTAGCGGTTCAATATAATAACATGTATGATCAAGACTCCTATATGATCAACGACTAACTCGTAGGCCTGGACCCCATGGATCAATCCCTGTGATATAACGAATGACTTTCATCTATCAAACCTGAACGCAAAGTCTTAAACCTATTGCCATCGCGATGCTTAGCGTGTCCGAGCGTCGTTCCATAAATATCTCCATACCTAGCTTGACCTCGTTACCGACAACGCTATCTTCTACTCGTCTATGATTTCATGTCTCAGTGACCTAGTCACATGCTTGCAAGCTTATTAGACATGATCTCACCGAGTGGGCCCTAAAGTATCTATCCTGCTATGCGGACTGGCAAATCCCGCTCTTGACCCCTCGTCTCAACTACTCCTTTCCAATACCCAAAAGTATCACCGTTATTGTCATACTATATAAGATACGACGTTTGGTGCGATCAAAGTATCTTCCAGGAATAACAATAAGAGTTGATCTCACGGTCAAAGGCGTAACGACTACGTCCTCCAAATCTGGGTATGTCCATCACATCGTTCTCCAACGATATGACTTCCATCGCCGACCGGTGCCATGCCCTATGATCGGGAAACCTCGATCATCAATCGCGCAACAAAACTAGTCTTAGTAGAGGCTACTAGGGACCTGGTTGTTTACGCATCACACCCGTATTAATGTTTCCGCTTAATAAGGCTATAGCATGACACAAAAACCTATTATGAACAAACGAGATATGATAAAGAATACACTTTATTAATTGCCTCTAGGGCATATCTCCTTTAGTCTCCCACTTGCACTAGAGTACAAGTTAATCTAGATTACAACTTGGTAAAAGCTTAACACCCATAGCTAACTGGTGTTTTTCATGCTTGTCAAACGGGAGAGGCTTCATCAGCGGATCTGCCACATTCAGATCCGTATGCACTTTGCAAATCTTCACATCGCATCCTTGTACGTACTGACGTATGACATGGAAGCGTCGGGGAATGAGCTTGCCGGTGGAGTGATACCTTGGCTCCTCGGCGTTAGCAATGGCACTTGTATTGTCACAGAAGAGGATCACGGGGTCTTGCACGCTCGGGAACACTCCAAGTTCGATGACAAACTTCCTCAGCCACACAGCTTCACTCGCGGCTTCGCAAGCAGCGTGTACTCCGACTCCATTGTAGATTGTGCGACAATGGGTTGCTTCCAACTTCTCTAGCACACGGCGCCCCCATTCACCTTGAACACATAACCTGTCTGTGACTTAGAGTCATCGGGGTCTGAGCAGAAACTTGCATCCACGTAACCTGTTACGCCAAGTTCTTCATCGCAGCCACCATAGACAAGGAACATTTCCTTTGTCTTATTGAGATACTTAAGAATGCTCTTGAGAGCGATCCAATGCGCCATTCTAGGATTACTCTGGAACCGGCTTGTCAAACTTAGATCTAATGCCACATCAGGTCTAGTACTTAACATTGCATACATAATCGATCCTATGGCTAAAGCATAAGGATGTTTAGTCATATCGGCCTTATCCAGTTCCGTTACCGGACACTGTGCCTTCCGCAATGTTTTATTCTTGATAACCGGCAGAGAACCCTTCTTTGCCTTCTCCATACCGAAAATTTACTGTTTAAATATTCCTTCATGCTATTCAGAAGTTCCACATCATTCCCAATCAGCAATATGTCATCTACATATAGTGCTAAGAACACAACCGAGCTCCCACTCATTTTCTTGTAAATGCAGGTCTCTTCCAAATTTTGGACAAATCCAAAACCTTTGATTACCTCATCAAAGCGAAGATTCCAGCTCCGAGATGCTTGCTTCAATCCATAGATGGATCCCTGAAACTTGCATACCTTGTTAGCATTTCCTGGATCGACAAAACCTTCCGGTTGTACCATGTACAGCTCATCCTCAATGTTTCCATTTAGGAAGGCTGTTTTGACGTCCATCTGCCAGATTTCATAATCATAATAGGCAGCAACTGCTAACAAAATCCGAATAGACTTAAGCATCGCTGCCGGTGAAAAAGTTTCATCGTAGTCAATCCCATGAACTTGTCGTAAACCTTTTACGACAAGCCGAGCTTTATAGACGGTCACATTACCGTCAGCAATAGTCTTCTTCTTAAAGATCCATTTATTCTCGACGGCCTTGCGCCCTTCGGGAATATCCATCAAAGTCCACACTTTGTTATCATACATGGATCCTATTTCGGATTTCATGGCTTCAAGCCATTTCTCGGACTCTAGACTCGCCATCTCCTCCTTGTAGTTCGTAGGTTCGTCTTGTTCAATTAACATGACGGTGCAAACCAGGTTGCCATACCATTCTGGTGCGATCCGAGATCTACCAGACCTACAAGGTAGAATACTTTTCTCGACAGTTTCTCCCACTCCATCCACGGAGGACGTTTCCGGAATTGCTTCTGTTGCGCCACTCGGAATCTTAGTTCAGGATCAACGATCTCATCGAGGTCTACCTTCCTCCCACTTACTCCTTTCACGAGAAACTCCTTCTCTAGAAAGGTACCGGTCTTCGCAACAAAAGTTTTGCCCTCAACTTGGTTGTAGAAGGTGTACCCAACGGTTTCCCACGGATATCCTACAAAGACGACTTTCTCCGACTTTGGTTTGAGTTTGTTGGGCTGTAGTTTCTTAACATACGCCTCACAACCCCAAACCTTCAGAAACGATAACTTAGGCTTCATGCCATACCATAATTCAAACGGTGTCGTTTCAACGGATTTGGTCGGAGCCCTATTTAAAATGAATGCGGTTGTTTCTAACGCATAACCCCAGAAGGACACGGGCAAATCGGTAAGAGATATCATAGATCGGACACTATCCAGTAGAGTACGATTACGTCGCTCCGTTACGCTGCGGTGTTCCGGCTGGCGTAACTTGAGGTACTATGCCACAACTCTTCAGATGTGTGCCAAACTCAAAACTCAAATACTCGCCACCACGATCGGATCGGAGGTGCTTGATTTTCTTGTTAAGCTGATTCTCAACTTCACTTTGAAATTCTTTGAACTTTTCATACTTGTGTTTCATCAAGTAGATATAACCGTATCTACTCAAGTCATCAGTGAAGGTGACGAAGTAACGATAACCATTGCATGTCGAAACGCTTATTGGTCCACACACATCTGTATGTATGATCCCCAATAAATCCGACGCCCGTTCAACGAAACCTTTGAACGGTGTCTTGGTCATTTTTTCCATAAGGCATGGTTCGCATGTATCGAGGGATCCGAAATCCAACGAGTCCAAAAGTCCAGGGATCCGAAATCCAACGAGTCCAAAAGTCCATCTGAGTGGAGTTTCTTCATGCGCTTTACACCAATATGACCAAGACGGCAATGTCACATATACATGGCGGTATCATCACTACACTTAATCCGTTTGGCTTCTATGTTATGGATGTGAGTACTACGATCGAGATTCAACAAGAATAAACCATTATCCTCGGGAGCATCAACATAAAAGATATCATTCATATAAATAGCAAAACTGCTTGATACTGATTTAAATAAATAACTGTATTGTAACAGGCAAGACCCACTTATAATGTTTACACTCAAGGATTTTACAAAATAACACTTATTTAAAACCAAAACTAATACCGATGGTAGATGTAGAGGGAGCGTGCCGACAGCCACCACGTCGACTCTCGATCCGTTGCCGACGCGCATCGTCACCTCATCCTTAGCCAGCCGCCGTCTATTCCGTAACTCCTCCTGAGAGTTACATATATGAGCAACGAACCAGTATCAAATACCCACGTGTTGCTCCGGGCGGATGTAAGGTACACATCTATAACATGTATATCAAATATACCTTGCTCTTTTTCGACTGTCTTGTCATATGTAACGTACCTGCACTTTAAATAAGGCAGATACCTGTGTATAGTGCAAATCTCTGGATCGATTCATTTGCACACATAGTTTACAATGTAATATCACAACAAAGCGTCAATTTTATTACATCGATGATCCAGAATTACAAAATATTCGATATTGGTTGCATAGCATAAAGCTAGCATTGAAAAGTACACAGTGGAAATACAATAGCAGTGAGTCTCTATAACTTTCATGCTGCCACAGGCGAAAACATGTTGGTTGTAGACTCGAAACCTTTAAACGAAACCTCACTCGTCATCTGATCAAATCTGCAATAAGAAAATTATTGCAACAACGTGGGTCAGATTCCATTAAAAATGGAGTCTGGCAAGTGACACTATGGTGGACACTTAATGGAATAACTCTAAAGCCTATATGCATATTTGGCTTGTGGAGTTCAAGGCTAATTTGCATAAAGCCAAAATTTTCCTATCCTTTTGGAAAACACTTTCTTCAATTCAAGACAAGTATGGCATGAAAACCATAAATCTCATCTTCCCTTGTTCACCCATCAAGTTTTATTTCTGAAGTTGGAATGGTGGAATCCTCCGTTGACGTCCATGATCAGCTGCTCAAATTGTCCGTACCGGGGACACGGCTAAGTACTTACTTTTACACTCTGCAGAGGTTGTGCACGTTCACCATTGTACCCATTCAACCCAATTTATCCTTTACACACCATTTGTGATAAGGAAAGGAGAAGAATGAGACGAGATCTTTCAGAAGAATTTTCCCTCCCACTCTGGCTTGACCCGTTCCACCTAACATCCCCCTACATCTGCTTGTCAAGCCGGAGAGATTCCACGCAGCATAATTGATCAAGCCAGAGCCCATATGGCAATGGCTGCACTAGAAGCAATCGTTACTCGGAGTTCTTCAGATTCCTCTGTTCCTGGGTGGCCATTCACAAGTGTACATACTCCAGGAACCATAGACATGGACCTGAGTAGCCACTCAACATAAACCATACAACCACTTACCACCCAGGTGTTTCATTCTTTACTTAGTAGAATTTAGATTTTCACAAAACAACATTTGCATAGCATCAATAATTCTACTAAGTATTGCATAGGAACCTAGACACAAGAATAAGGAATTCTACACAGGTTTAGCATAGCAATACTATCCTACACATGCATATAAAATACACTAAGTAATGCATATAGAAATAATAGGAAGTTTATGAGGTGTGCCACTTGCCTTTGAATGTTGTCGTTGTTCACAACTCTTTTCAACGATACTCGGGACTCTTCGTTCAATCTAACAGTATAGACAAGCAACAATACAACAATCAACCGCAAGCACAACTCCACAATGCATACAAACACATACTATATGAATAAATAAGTTTTATAAAAATTTCTAAGGAAAATATGTTTATGCATGATGTGCAAAATATTCCTAAGGGCTAGAAATGCTTTTTTCATGCCATGAAAATCTTTTAACTTAATGCAAGGCAAATATATCAGTTAACTTGACTAAGGACTAAGGTCAAGTTGGATAAAACTAACTTTGTTACTACTTTATCTTGAATAAGCACTTTAATGACTTAGTCATGATGTGCATAAAATACTTAGAGAAAATACTAAGTCTATAAGGTGATCAACCATTATTATCAACTCTTTGTAAATTGGATATTCACTAAAGTGAGAGAGACAGACACCCGGCCAGCCACTTAAATTGTGGAACAGGTCTCATGTACGTGGACATGTAAGGTTTGTTTCCAGGCCGCTTCATCTCACTATGCCGCTAGGATCCAACAACTTCAAGATGATAATATCATGATCAAAAATGGTTTAAGTCAAATGTGAAAGACAAGATTAGGAAAGAGGAAAAAGATAGAAAGAAAGATGTAGTTGTCCTCCAGACTTCATCTCCAGACTTGTAACTTTCTTCTGGATGATGTCTTGATTAAACTCTTGGTAGTCTTGATGAATCTTCATGACTTGATGATTCTTGTATCACCTAGGCTGGTCTTGGATTTAACGTAGTCTTCATGGAGTCTCAGAGTGTAACATCCCAATTTTCTCAAAAATTTAAAACTTTGCATTTATGCATCATGCATCATAAAAGTATGGCATTGAGAACACATAAGAAGTAAATTGAATTTTAATTATAAGGCTAAACAAAATTGTTTTCATTAAAGAGGTTTATTTGAGCTCCTCATACAAATCTGGATTTTATTATTTTATTTATTTAACAAAATGATGTCAAAAAGTTATAAATTAAATTAGCTTTTCAAAACATATTTTTATGAATTTTTCTGAAATGTTTTGATAAGTTTTAAAAATCAAATTTGAATTAAAGGTTTGAAATCAGAAAATGTTTTTGTTTAAAAAAAAGGGGGGGAGACGACCCAACTGGGCCGAAGCCCACTGCGTTCCCTCGCTATCCGCCGCACGCGCAGCGTCGAGGCCCACGCCGCAGCCCAGCTTCCTCCTCGCAGTCGCTGATGGCCCGGCCCCACCTGTCATCTCCTCCATCGTGAAGAACACAGAGACTACCGAACCCTAAATCGAATCGGATCAAAATTCGTTGATAAATCGCGGTTTAATCGGTCCCCTACGTCCCCATATAAACCCCCCCCCCCCCCCTCCGCCGCCGTCTCCCGCGTCCAAATCCCTAACCGAAACTCGCCACAATCGTGGAAAACGAGAGTTCATCGCCGGACATTGCCGCCGCCGTGTATTGCATCGTTCCGGTGAGTCCAGCACCCGAGCTCCACCCCCACACCCCCTCTGCGACACCCCGTCTCCGTACGCATCTAATGGACTTGCTCCGGCGTCCTCCTGTGCACCAGGGCGGCTGATCCTTCGACGACCGACGCCGCCGTCCGCCGCGCATCTCCGACGAGCTCGCAGGGAGGAGAAAGGCCATCTCGACCGCGCCTACCACGCCATCAAGTTCGCCACGACGATCCGCGTCCAGGGGTATGAGTTTCCCTCTCTCTTTAGCCGTAGATCGCCAGCGAGTGCTACGCCGGGCATGGCGCCGCCGCACCCAGAGGCACTCCGGCGGGCAGCGCCGCTCGATTTGGCCGGTTCAATCTGGACCCTTAGATTTAGATCGGACGGGTGCGATTTATTTTTCTTTACCGTTTCGTCCATCTAATCTGGAGCGTCCGATGTAACTTAGATCGGACGGTTTCCGTGCCGATCCGCAGCGAACCGGTATCGCCCAATCAGAGCACGCCGCGTGTCGTTTTTATTTTCTATTTCGGCAGAGAAATTGTTTTAAAAACAGAAAATAACACAAACTTACAAAAATCATAACTTTTGATCTGTTCATCCAAATTTGATGAATTTTATATCCACGTGAAGCTCTGCTCGTGTAGTTTAATATGGTTTCATTAGTTTATCCTTTTAGTGTATAATAAATTTCGGAATTTAATTGTTTAGATTTCGGATATTAAATCTATAACTTAATTAATAAAATCTCTTTTCAAATAAATCCAATTGTTCTGGAGATTTATTAATGCCCTCTGTCCAGAGAGTGTAACATGAGTTTTATTTGAAACTTCTTCTAATAGACTTAAAGAAATTGGTTTTAGAATTTAAAACTACTAATATGCTCATTATTTAAATGATTAATTAAAATATTAAAATATTGATCATTGCATTTTCATGCAGGAATAACAGAGAATTTAAAATAGTAATTAATTGGTCTTGTTAAGTTCATTGCATATTAAGCATGCATACATATTTTTGTATTGATATTTTAAGTGTTATGCTTGTGTGTTTATTTAGTGTATTGTTTGTCTCTAGATTGTGAAGAGGAGGAAGGTCCTTGTGATTGTTATTCTTGCTGTGCTTGTTCTTCTTGTTACCAAGGCAAGTGACATTCATAATCTATCCTATGTTTTCTATATGCATTATTAGTAGATTTTGAGTAGTATGCATGATAGGGAAATTTTGATACTATCTTATGATGTTAAGTTAGTTTACACTTTGAAAATATCCTAGTAGTGTGTAGCCATCCCTCCCCATGCAGCCACCAAAAGTTTTACTAGATGCTTAGCTATGCTATAAAGGAGTTTACTTATCATGTTATAGAATTATTGCTAAGTGTTAAAACTTTGAATGCACTTCTGGGTGGAATTGGTTGATTGGTTTATGTTGAGTGGATTTTGGGACCATGCTTGTGGTTGTCTTTGCCTAGGATGAATTTCTATTCTACTTAGGAGTATGGTGGTTGTCACCCAGAAGTACACTTGTGGACGGCCACCCAGGAACAAAGAGATTTCTAAGTCCCTCCAAGTTTAGAAGCTTCCCGTGCAGCCTTTTGACAATGGGCTCTGTCTAGAACTACTAAGTTGTGAGAGTGCAACCTGTCAGCTTGACAAGCAGATGTAGAGTTGATAGGTGGAACGGGTCTTGCTAGTATGGTTGCATTCTTCTTCTGAAAGTTCTTGTCTCAATTCTCTCCTTTCCATAATACACTCTGCGTGTATAGGATTTCTCGGACAAATTGAGTCTTAAGGTGAAAGTGCACAACCTCTGCAGAGTCGACAAACTGAGTACTCAGCCGTGTCCCCGGTGATGGACAACTTCGAGCAACTGGACAAGGATGGATGGAAGAATCTCAACATGGTTTTCGTAAAGTAAAATTTGACTAAGGAAAGAATTATTGGTGCACTTGGGCTTCATCCCTTGGTGCCAAGTCTTTGAGATACAAAAGTGTTTTACAAAAGATAGGAGAAAACTGGCTTTCTGCAAAATAGCCTACAAACTCCACCAAGCCAAATATGCATATAGAACTAGACTTGTCATAATTTATCCACCATAGTCACTTGCCAATACATCATTGTATTGACCTCCTACGGGGGCTGCATATTCAAATGTGCAGGTAATTCTGATGAGGAGTAAGTTTGGACTCGATTCTACACCCAACATGTCTGCTCGTGGCGTATGCTAGAAGAGAAGGCCCATTGCTTTTATTTTCGTTGTGAACTCTGAATATTTTAGCTAGTCTTCATGACTATGCACTTTGTAATAAAGCTATACTTGGCTATTTTTGGATCTCGATGTAGTATTTTGATACTTATGCAATGATACTATATATTTTGTACTGTGGTGCTAGAAGTGATCCAGGGACTAGCACATAACACAGGTGTTCCATCTTTATTTAAAGATGGGGCGCTACAAAATGGTATCAGAGCAAAAGTGTTGCCTGTAGGTTCGAGCCCTTAGGATTGGTTAAGCCTCCTTTTTGATCATAATATTACCATCTTTGAAGTATGTTGGATCCTAACGGCATAGTGGGATGAAGCGGCCCGGGACTAACCTTACATGTCCGCGTACATGAGACCTGTTCCACAATTATAAGTGGCTGGCCGGGTGTCTGTCTCTCTCACTATAGTGAATATCCGACTTACAAAAGAGTTGATAATAGTATTGATCACCTGTTAGAAAAGAACTTCTTTTTCTCTAAGTACTTAAGTACACCACTATTAGTATATCTTACCTTTGTCTTGTGTTAATAAACTCTACCTTTATCACTTAAGGATGTCGTTCTTCATGTATCAAACCGCGGAGGACTTCAAGGACATGCGCTTTGGAAGATATCTTCTAGAGTTGGTAGAACTGTTGGCACTTCCAACACCCATCATCAAGGCAAGCCAGCTGAAGCACTTCAACAAAGAAGACTTATGGGGAATTCACCTCTACCAACAAGGGCGCCAGACTGAACCCAAGACCGAAGATATCCAGTACAAGTCGATTAGTGACTCCTTGGAGAAAGGGCTGAATCTCGTCACGCAGGAGCTAATAGGACGTCTTTGCTTGCAATACCAAGAAGAGTTAAAAGACCACTACTTTGCTCACCTCGGCCAACGTGACGAACATGGGATTCCTTACTGTGTTAGCGAGGAAGACAAAAACAAACCAGAAGCTTTGTACCCATATCTCCAAGACTTAGAACTTCACCTCTGGCAACTAGAAGAAGATAGACGCAATGAGCTGTTGAAGAATGAGTAAATAATGGCACAAGTCAAGGAGACTCAAAAGAAGATTGAAGCCCAAGAAGAGGTGGCCAACGCTCAAGAGGAGAAGTTCCGAGCTCAAGAGAAGAAGTTCCAAAGTCAAGAAAAGAGAATTAGAGACAAGAACAAGGAGATCAGGACCTTGAAGGATGAAATCCTGAGCAACGACGTCGAGTTCGAAGCTGATCGAGATTTGATCGAGACTCTACGCCGTGAGAAGAGAATGCTACAAGAGAAAATTGAAGTCCTGGAGAAGGAAGCAATCGAGACTCTGCACCGTGAGACGACAATGTTACAGGAGAAGAATGAGGCCTTGGAGAAGGAGGTGAATGACTACAAGGAGATCCTTACGAAGGAAGGCATCACCATCGAGGAAGTGGAAGAAGATGAAGGAGACGTTATGGACGAAGTTTAGACTTAGTAGTTGGACCACCATGTTCTCCCTCGTTTAGTTCATCGTTCTTTTTAAAACATTGATCTCCAACTTGTGGTGTGACAATGATAGAATTGTTTGGTTTGCAGACTCTGTTGTTTTATTAAATCAATTTAGACTACTTGTTTTGTTTTGCTAAGTAGACTTTTCCTTTTAAGTTGTCTTATGAGTGTTGTTTGTGTTGACTTGGTTGCTTTGCGCATGGGTAGGATTTTTCTTCTCTTAGTTCTGTCTATCTTTCACTCATCTATGCTGAAAAACCCTACAGATGCCTCCTCGTCGTGATACCAGCAACGACGACGTCATGCAACAACTGATGGCCGCTCAAGCTCAATTGATGAATATGATGACTCAGTTCATTGCAGCAACCAACAACAATAACAACAACAACCACAACAACAACAACCCGCCACCTCCACCCCCACCCCCAGTGGACAGACTTGCTAGATTCCTAAGGCTTAGGCCTAATAAGTTCTCCTCTGCTACTGAACCAATAGTGGCGGATGATTGGCTCCGTTCAGTCAACAAGGACTTAGTAACTTGTGAATGTTCTGAGGCAGAAAAAGTGAGGTTCACTGCACACCTGTTGGAAGGACCCGCAGCATTGTGGTGGGAAAATTTTCAAGTGACTCATCCTTTGGATGGCATGACTTGGGATGCGTTCAAGGAAGGCTTTCGGAATGCTCACATCTCCTCAGGTATAATGAATCTGAAGAAAGATGAATTTCGCAGCTTGAGGCAAGGAGGTAGAACTCTGAAGGAGTACATGGATGACTTCTGTATGCTATCAAGGTATGCACCAGAGGACATCGATACTGATGCAAAGAGGAAGGAAAAGTTCCTCAATGGACTTAAGGGAGAACTGAAGATACCTTTGTTTGTGGCATATACTCCAAGCTATCAAGCTCTGCTGGATCAAGCTATCACCTTGGACAACAACATAAGAAAGGAAGAGAATAGGAAGAGGAAGTTCAGTGCAAGTAAGGTTCATTCTGAAGGGACATATAAGAAACACACCTCTGAAGTCAGTAGCCATAAACCCTGGAATCACTCCAACACTGGTAGTGGCCAAAAACATCATGGTCATAACCACAATGGAGGAAACAAAGGAAGCAATGGAGGATACAATGGAAATAATGGTGGATCCAGGGGAAACCATCGTCATGGCCATAATCATGGGAATGGTAATCACCGTCCTAACCATGAAGGGAAGAAAGACTTGTCTCATGTGACCTGCTACAAGTGCAAGAAGACAGGACATTATGCAACTGATTGCCCAGAGAAGAAAGCTGATGAAAATTCCAAGCCCAATCCTTTCCAGAAGGGACAAGTGAACCACATCAATGTGGAAGAAGTTCATGATGAACCTGATGCTGTGATTGGTACGTTCTTGCTCAACTCCTTCCCAGCATTAGTTTTATTTGATACTGGAGCATCTCATTCATTCATATCAAGAGCTTTTGTTAACAAACATGGGTTAGCTGAGGAAGTCTAGGAAAACCTATTAGGGTAAGTTCACCTAGAGGAGAGATGCTAGTAAATTCCGGGTGTAGGCAGTTAGACTTGCAAATTGGAAAACACACCTTCCCAACAGACTTAGTCATCCTAGAAACCCAAGGATTGGATGTTATCATTGGAATGGATTGGATGACTCGTTTTGAAGGAATCATAGATTGTGCAAATAGAGCAATCAATCTCACCACCCTAGAGAAAAGGAAGATTAAGTTCAGATCAACTTTCGAACTTAAGAAGGTTAGGCTGAATTCTCTTAAGGGGGTTAGCCTTGGTGATGTGCTTATCGTCAAGGAATACCCAGATGTTTTTCCGGAGGAACTACCGGGAATGCCACCCGATAGAGATGTAGAGTTTCTCATCGAACTTAAGCCGGGAACAGGGCCAATAGCAAAAAGACCTTATCATATGGCCGTCGATGAATTGAAAGAGCTCAAGAAGCAATTAGAGGAACATATCCAGAAGGGATTCATTCGTCCAAGTTCATCGCCATGGGGAGCACCAGTCTTATTTGTTAAAAAGAAGGATCAAACCCAGAGGCTAGTCACGGATTACAGAGATATAAACGAGCAAACTATCAAAAACAAGTACCCGTTACCCAAGATAAATGAACTATTTGATCAACTGGAAGGTGCTTGTGTGTTCTCAAAGATCGATCTTCGATCGGGATACCTCCAAATGAAAGTTAGAGAAATGGATATACCCAAAACTGCATTTGTTACGAGATATGGTTCTTATGAGTACACAGTAATGCCTTTTGGATTAACCAATGCACCAGCCTATTTCATGAATATGATGAATAAAGTGGTCATGGATTTTCTGGATAAGTTTGTGGTCGTGTTCATAGATGATATTCTAATCTATTCCAAGAGTCACCAAGAACATGAAGAGCACTTGCGTCAGGTATTGCAGAGACTACGTGAACATAAGTTGTATGCCAAGTACAGCAAGTGTGAGTTTTGGTTAGAACAAGTCGGATTTTTAGGCCATGTGGTGTCCAAGGAAGGTATAGCGGTGGATCCTGAAAAGGTTTCAGCTGTAACTAATTGGGAACCGCCGAAGAATGTTGGTGAATTACGAAGTTTTCTGGGCCTAGCAGGATACTACCGACGATTCATTGAAAACTTCTCCAAGATTGCCAAAGCCTTGACGGAATTATTAAAGAAGGAGAAGAAATTTGAGTGGACAGAGGCATGCGAAACCAGTTTTCAGGAGTTGAAGAAACGTCTGGTTTCAGCCCCAATTCTATGTTTACCTGATTTGGAGAAGGAATTCCAAGTATACTGTGATGCTTCACGCCAAGGCTTGGGAAGTGTGTTGATGCAGGAAGGCAGAGTGGCATCTTATGCCTCTAGACAGCTCAAGAAACATGAAGCAAATTATCCAACTCATGATCTCGAGTTAGCATCAGTAGTGCATGCTCTGAAAACTTGGAGACCCTATCTAATGGGAAAAAGGTGTGAGGTATTCACGGACCACAAAAGTTTGAAGTACATATTTACACAGAAGGAATTGAATATGAGACAAAGAAGATGGTTGGAACTTATTAAAGATTATGATCTAAGTCTTCAATACCATCCGGGAAAAGCTAATGTGGTAGCAGATGCTCTGAGCCGAAAAGTGTATGTGAATGGCCTTACAGCAGGGGAATTACCCGAGGATTTATGTAAGGCATTTAAGGACCTCAGGTTGGAAGTAGTACCTAAAGGGTTTGTAACCTCATTAGTGGTACAACCCACTTTGATGGACAAGATACGTGAAGCTCAGAAAGGAGACAAGGAAATAGAAGAGATCAAAGTCAATTTAAGAGCTGGAAAAGCTAAAGGATTTCATGAGGATGAGCAGGGAATTTTGTGGTTTGAAAAACGTGTATGTGTGGCCGATGACCCTGACCTTAGGAAGTTAATTCTGCAAGAAGCTCATGAAACACCTTATTCAATTCATCCGGGAAATACAAAGATGTATATGGATGTGAAAGAGAGATTTTGGTGGAATAATCTGAAGAGAGAAATAGCAGAATACATCGCTAAGTGTGATGTATGTAGTCGGGTAAAGGCAGTACATCAGAAACCAGCAGGACTCTTACAACCTTTGAAAGTACGGGATTGGAAGTGGGATTCCATTGGGATGGACTTCATCACTGGATTACCAAGGACCAGATCGGGTTATGATTCTATTTGGGTTATTGTTTGTCGTCTAACCAAAATAGCTCACTTCATACCCGTGAAGACCACTTATACTAGTGCAAAGCTAGCTGATATTTACATGAAGAGAATTGTGTGCCTTCACGGCGTTCCTAAGAGTATCGTGTCTGATAGGGAGACCCAGTTCACTTCTCATTTCTGGAAGCAGTTGCACGAATCTTTGGGAACCAGATTGGAATTCAGTACGGCTTTCCACCCGCAAACAGATGGTCAGACTGAAAGAGTGAATCAGATTTTAGAAGATATGTTAAGAGCTTGTGCGCTCGACTATGGATCAAGTTGGGATGATAATTTGCCATACGCTGAGTTCTCCTACAACAATAGTTACCAAGTGAGCATTGAGATGGCACCGTTTGAAGCCTTATATGGAAAGAAATGCACAACCCCACTATTGTGGAGTGGTGTAGGAGAACGGAGTTTCTTTGGGCCTGATATAATACAGGATGCTGAAGAGAAAGTCAGGCTGATTAAGGACAGATTGAAAATAGCACAGTCACGCCAGAAAAGCTACGCAGATTCCAAGCGTAGAGAAGTCACCTATGAAGTGGGTGATAGGACCTATTTAAGAGTGTCACCACTTCGGGGCGTGAAAAGGTTTGGAATCAAAGGGAAGTTAGCACCTCGATTCATAGGACCATTCAAAATTCTGTCTCGCAAAGGTGAAGTGGCATATGAGTTAGAACTACCTGAAGTACTGTCTGCTGTTCATAATGTGTTCCATGTCAGTCAGTTGAAGAAATGTCATCCCGAGATGATGGGAGTTCCTTTAAAGGATACAGTACCCCTCGAGGAGGTACAATTGGAGAGTGACCTGACATACGAAGAGAAGCCCATCAAGATATTACAGACAGCAGAAAGAGTCACCCGTACCAAAACCATCAAGTTTTGCAAGGTCCAGTGGAATCATCACACCGAAGACGAAGCCACCTGGGAACGAGAGGATGACCTCCGAGAAGACCACCCACACCTATTTGCTAACCTTTCCGAAGCTCGAGGGCGAGCTTCTTCTTAAGGGGGTTAGTCTGTAACATCCCAATTTTCTCAAAAATTTAAAACTTTGCATTTATGCATCATGCATCATAAAAGTATGGCATTGAGAACACATAAGAAGTAAATTGAATTTTAATTATAAGGCTAAACAAAATTGTTTTCATTAAAGAGGTTTATTTGAGCTCCTCATACAAATCTGGATTTTATTATTTTATTTATTTGAAAAAATGATGTCAAAAAGTTATAAATTAAATTAGCTTTTCAAAACATATTTTTATGAATTTTTCTGAAATGTTTTGATTAGTTTTAAAAATCAAATTTGAATTAAAGGTTTGAAATCAGAAAATGTTTTTGTTTAAAAAAAAAGGGGGGGAGACGACCCAACTGGGCCGAAGCCCACTGCGTTCCCTCGCTATCCGCCGCGCGCGCAGCGTCGAGGCCCACGCCGCAGCCCAGCTTCCTCCTCGCAGTCGCTGATGGCCCGGCCCCACCTGTCATCTCCTCCATCGTGAAGAACACGGAGACTACCGAACCCTAAATCGAATCGGATCAAAATCCGTTGATAAATCGCGGTTTAATCGGTCCCCTACGTCCCCATATAAACCCCCCCCCCCCTCCGCCGCCGTCTCCCGCGTCCAAATCCCTAACCGAAACTCGCCACAATCGTGGAAAACGAGAGTTCATCGCCGGACATTGCCGCCGCCGTGTATTGCATCGTTCCGGTGAGTCCAGCACCCGAGCTCCACCCCCACACCCCCTCTGCGACACCCCGTCTCCGTACGCATCTAATGGACTTGCTCCGGCGTCCTCCTGTGCACCAGGGCGGCTGATCCTTCGACGACCGACGCCGCCGTCCGCCGCGCATCTCCGACGAGCTCGCAGGGGAGGAGAAAGGCCATCTCGACCGCGCCTACCACGCCATCAAGTTCGCCACGACGATCCGCGTCCAGGGGTATGAGTTTCCCTCTCTCTTTAGCCGTAGATCGCCAGCGAGTGCTACGCCGGGCATGGCGCCGCCGCACCCAGAGGCACTCCGGCGGGCAGCGCCGCTCGATTTGGCCGGTTCAATCTGGACTCTTAGATTTAGATCGGACGGGTGCGATTTATTTTTCTTTACCGTTTCGTCCATCTAATCCGGAGCGTCCGATGTAACTTAGATCGGACGGTTTCCGTGCCGATCCGCGGCGAACCGGTATCGCCCAATCAGAGCACGCCGCGTGTCGTTTTTATTTTCTATTTCGGCAGAGAAATTGTTTTAAAAACAGAAAATAACACAAACTTACAAAAATCATAACTTTTGATCTGTTCATCCAAATTTGATGAATTTTATATCCATGTGAAGCTCTGCTCGTGTAGTTTAATATGGTTTCATTAGTTTATCCTTTTAGTGTATAATAAATTGCGGAATTTAATTGTTTAGCTTTCAGATATTAAATCTATAACTTAATTAATAAAATCTCTTTTCAAATAAATCCAATTGTTCTGGAGATTTATTAATGCCCTCTGTCCAGAGAGTGTAGCATGAGTTTTATTTGAAACTTCTTCTAATAGAATTAAAGAAATTGGTTTTAGAATTTAAAACTACTAATATGCTCATTATTTAAATGATTAATTAAAATATTAAAATATTGATCATTGCATTTTCATGCAGGAATAACAGAGAATTTAAAATAGTAATTAATTGGTCTTGTTAAGTTCATTGCATATTAAGCATGCATACATATTTTTGTATTGATATTTTAAGTGTTATGCTTGTGTGTTTATTTAGTGTATTGTTTGTCTCTAGATTGTGAAGAGGAGGAAGGTCCTTGTGATTGTTATTCTTGCTGTGCTTGTTCTTCTTGTTACCAAGGCAAGTGACATTCATAATCTATCCTATGTTTTCTATATGCATTATTAGTAGATTTTGAGTAGTATGCATGATAGGGAAATTTTGATACTATCTTATGATGTTAAGTTAGTTTACACTTTGAAAATATCCTAGTAGTGTGTAGCCATCCCTCCCCATGCAGCCACAAAAAGTTTTACTAGATGCTTAGCTATGCTATAAAGGAGTTTACTTATCATGTTATAGAATTATTGCTAAGTGTTAAAACTTTGAATGCACTTCTGGGTGGAATTGGTTGATTGGTTTATGTTGAGTGGCTTTTGGGACCATGCTTGTGGTTGTCTTTGCCTAGGATGAATTTCTATTCTACTTAGGAGTATGGTGGTTGTCACCCAGAAGTACACTTGTGGACGGCCACCCAGGAACAAAGAGATTTCTAAGTCCCTCCAAGCTTAGAAGCTTCCCGTGGAGCCTTTTGACAATGGGCTCTGTCTAGAACTACTAAGTTGTGAGAGTGCAACCTGTCAGCTTGACAAGAAGATGTAGAGTTGATAGGTGGAACGGGTCTTGCTAGTATGGTTGCATTCTTCTTCTGAAAGTTCTTGTCTCAATTATCTCCTTTCCATAATACACTCCGCGTGTATAGGATTTCTCGGACAAATTGAGTCTTAAGGTGAAAGTGCACAACCTCTGCAGAGTCGACAAACTGAGTACTCAGCCGTGTCCCCGGTGATGGACAACTTCGAGCAACTGGACAAGGATGGATGGAAGAATCTCAACATGGTTTTCGTAAAGTAAAATTTGACTAAGGAAAGAATTATTGGTGCACTTGGGCTTCATCCCTTGGTGCCAAGTCTTTGAGATACAAAAGTGTTTTACAAAAGATAGGAGAAAACTGGCTTTCTGCAAAATAGCCTACAAACTCCACCAAGCCAAATATGCATATAGAACTAGACTTGTCATAATTTATCCACCATAGTCACTTGCCAATACATCATTGTATTGACCTCCTACGGGGGCTGCATATTCAAATGTGCAAGTAATTCTGATGAGGAGTAAGTTTGGACTCGATTCTACACCCAACATGTCTGCTCGTGGCGTATGCTAGAAGAGAAGGCCCATTGCTTTTATTTTCGTTGTGAACTATGAATATTTTAGCTAGTCTTCATGACTATGCACTTTGTAATAAAGCTATACTTGGCTATTTTTGGATCTCGATGTAGTATTTTGATACTTATGCAATGATACTATATGTTTTGTACTGTGGTGCTAGCAGTGATCCAGGGACTAGCACATAACACAGGTGTTCCATCTTTATTTAAAGATGGGGCGCTACACAGAGGAGAAGAAAAGACAGAGAGAAAGACTTAGAGAATAAAAGGGGGTTGGCCTTCTTGAACTTCTTCTCACTTTTCTTCTAAGTGCTTGACATCTTTGGGATGCTTCTAGAGTCTGTTTTCTTCTAAGTTCTTCATGAACTTCTTCTTGATTTTCTTCTAAGTGCTTTTTCTCCTTGAAGATACTGCTGAAGTCTTGTTTTTGGCTAAGTCCTTCATTGGCCTTCTAGCTCCATGTTGAAAATCCTAAGTGTCTATGTGTATAACACTTTACCAATATGCTAAGTTGAAAATAATCTTAACTTAGAGAAAATGGGGGAGGAGTTTTCTTATGGAAAATATAACTACAAAAATAAAATATGCTATGCATGAAATGCAATTTTAAACCACAAGAAACATAATACTAATTTTTGTGATATTTATAAAGTATGCATTTGGCTATAAATGCAATCTAATTAATTTCTATTTTTGGAAAATATAATAAACAGAATAATTATAATATTAAAGTTTTCTATGATTAAATTTTTATAATATAATTTTATAAATACTGTTAACAGACAGGGGGCATTTTAATTAAATTTATAGCAATTTTCTTTAATCAAAATTAATATTTATATTAATAGTTATATTAAAAATACTCAAACTATTCAAATTAAATATATAACTATGATTTCATTCAAATATTATTCAAAATTATTTTATAGCAGTGGCATTAATTTACAAATATTCTAAATTTTCTAAAACAATTTTATTTGCAATTTTTGAATTTACAGATTTAAAGTTATGACAAAAATACTCAAATTCACCATTTGAAATTTGAATATTTTAAACTAAGTCAAATTTGAATTTTGGCTGATCTAAAATGTTCTACATGTCGAGGGCTTTCCAAAAATATAAAGTTTGTTAAATTTGGATAAGTGGTTAAAAAGTTGTGACAGATCTAAGTGGCAGGGGTGTTTCTGTAAAACTGCCCAATTAAATTTAAATAAGAAAATCTTTTCTCACGTGGCAGCTGACTGGGCAGTGACGTGGCTGATGACTAGGCGCTGAGCTGGATAAGTGATCAGATCTGATCCGCACGTTTTAGATCTAACGGATGAGAACACAACGTACCGGTTCGTTTTAACCAATCTAATCCTGGCCGCAAGATTCGTATCGGACGGTCCCGATTGCGTTGACCAACTAGGAGCGGCGCCACTCGCCGGAAAACTTGCCGGAGGCCTTTCCCGCGGCGGCGATGATCGGGGCAAGCGACGTGCGGCTATTCTACGGAGTCCTAGGACCAATGAAGCTCACCTTGGTGATCGGAAGGGCTCCGCGAACTCGATGGCGAAGTCGTGGGGGTCGCAGCTTCTCCTGCCTCCTCCGATGGCTCGCCGGAGTTGCTGCGGGCGGCGGGGAGCTTCGGGTGTGGATGAATAGCTCGTCCTAGTGCGGGAAAAACGCAACGAAGGTGTCACCGAGATGCGCAAGAAGAAAATAATGCGAAGAGAGGTGTAGGGGCGCTCCGGGTTGCAAGGGCTCACCGGAGACAGAGAAATTCGCCGGCGGCGGTGGCGGCGCGGCGGGGTGCAATGCGGGCAGCCTGGGGGCTCTCAGGCTAGGATTTTTGGGGGCTTTGAGAGAGGGTTCGGGGGGGTTTATATGGGGGAGGAGGGAGCAGATAAACGCGTTTAAACCAACGAATTTTGATCCGGATTGATCTAGGGTTCGGTGAGTTCTTGTTCCTCACGAATTGGGGAAGGTGATGACAGGTGGGGTCCGGGTGTCAGCGAGGGAGGAGAGACGAGGCGCGGGCTGGGCTGTTCCTGGGCCGATGTGAGCTGCGCGCGCGGAAAAAAAAAAGGAAATGGGCTTCGGCCCAATGGCTCGGGAGGCTGGCCAGTTTCTTTTTTTTTTGTTCTTTTCTTTTTCTGTTTTCTGTATTTTTAAATAACTTTTAAAATATAAATCCAATTCATCTCAAATTAGATTCTAAAAATTTGTAAAATTAATATCTTTGTGTTAAACCAGTTGTGGGCATGTTTTGAAAACTTTTTAAAATTAGTAAATTTGAAAAATTGGTTTAATACAAAATTGATACTTAATATCAATTTTGAATTTATAAATTAACTAAATTTTCTTTTTGCTAATTAAAATTTGTAAAATACCCACTTTCAAATATGTTTAAAATAGAGTTATTAAAACTCATTTTCTGTAATTATTCATCTTTATTTTGGCATCAGAGTAGAATAACATAATATAAATATTTTAAAGTAATAGAAATTATAATGGATTCAAATTTAATTCAATTTTATTTTGTGCACCATTAAGTTTTATATTATGATAAATCATTTGGAAACTTCATAAACAACTTTGGAAAAGATTTTAGATTTAATTCATTTCTTATATAGAATATATTAATCAGTTCATGCTTTGAAAATAAATGAAATTGATGTAAGCAAAAAAAATGTTTACTTGAGGTATTTGAAATATTAAACTCTTTCAATGTGTTTGAAGTCTTTCATAGTTGGTTTTCTTATGCATTTCATATTTTATTTTAATGAAAAGAAAAGTTTTAAATTTTAGTGATTTTTGAACATTATAAAATGTTGGGATGTTATACCAGACTTCCTATCCTCCAGGTACTTGGGGCAGATGCGCTCAGGTGATCCGATGGTCACCACCATCTTCTCCAGCTTGTTTTCTAATTCGGCCACCTCGAGCATGTTTAGGATTTCCGACAGGGGTTTTGACGTCCCTTTCATGCCGTAGTCCACGATGGCGTTCTTATAGCTAGGGGGCAGAGAAATCAGCACCCTATCTATTAACAGCTCTTCTAGGATCACACTTCCCAGATCATTCAGGAGCACCTAGCGCAACTGCCCCAAGTACCTGGAGGATAGGAAGTCTGGCAAAACAGTTGAAAAAGAGCAAGGTATATTTGATATACATGTTATAGATGTGTACCTTACATCCGCCGGAGCAACACGTGGGTATTTGATACTGGTTCTGTTGCTCATATTTTGTGCCATCCTTGAGTGTAAACATTATAAGTGGGTCCTGCCTGTTACAAGACGGTTATTCATTTAAATCAGTATCAAGCAGTTTTTCTATTTATATGAATGATATCATTTATGTTGATGCTCCCGAGAATAATGGTTTATTCTTGTTGAATCTCGATCGTAGTACTCACATCCATAACATAGAAGCCAAACGGATTAAGTGTAGTGATGATACCGCCATGATCTGGGAAGTGTGATCCCAGAAGAGCTGGTTATAGATAGGGTGTTGATTTCTCTGCCCCCTAGCTATAAGAACGCCATCATGGACTACGGCATGAAAGGGACGTCAAAACCCTTGTCGGAAATCGTAAAGATACTCGAGGTGGCTGAATTAGAAATCAAGCTGGAGAAGATGGTGGTGACCATCGGATCACCTAAGCGCAACTGCCCCAAGTACCTGGAGGATAGGAAGTCTGGCAAGACAGTCGACAAAGAGCAAGGTATATTTGATATACATGTTATATATGTGTACCTTACATCCGCCCGGAGCAACACGTGGGTATTTGATACTGGTTCTGTTGCTCATATATGTAACTCTCGGAGGAGTTACGGAATAAACGGCGGCTGGCTAAGGATGAGGTGACGATGCGCGTCGGCAACAGATCGAGAGTCGACGTGGTGGCTGTCGGCACGCTCCCTCTACATCTACCATCGGGATTAGTTTTGGTTTTAAATAAGTGTTATTTTGTACCATCCTTGAGTGTAAACATTATAAGTGGGTCCTGCCTGTTACAAGACGGTTATTCATTTAAATCAGTATCAAGCAGTTTTGCTATTTATATGAATGATATCATTTATGTTGATGCTGTTTTATTCTTGTTGAATCTCGATCATAGTACTCACATCCATAACATAGAAGCCAAACGGATTAAGTGTAGTGATGATACCGCCATGTATATGTGGCATTGCTGTCTTGGTCATATTGGTATAAAGCGCATGAAGAGACTCCACTCCGATGGACTTTTGGACTCGTTGGATTTCGGATCCCTCGATACATGCGAACCATGCCTTATGGGCAAAATGACCAAAACACCGTTCAAAGGTTTCGTTGAACGGGCGTCGGTTATCGTTTCGACCAATGAGCGTTTCGACACGCACTGGTTATCGTTACTTCGTCACCTTCACTGATGACTTGAGTAGATACGATTATATCTACTTGATGAAACACAAGTCTGAAAAGTTCAAAGAATTTCAAAGTGAAGTTGAGAATCAGCTTAACAAGATAATCAAGCACCTCCGATCCGATCGTGGTGGCGAGTATTTGAGTTTTGAGTTTGGCACACATCTGAAGAGTTGTGGCATAGTACCTCAACTTACGCCAGCCGGAACACCGTAGCGTAACGGCGTGTCTGAGCGGCGTAATCGTACTCTACTGGATAGTGTCCGATCTATGATGTCTCTTACCGATTTGCCTGTGTCCTTCTGGGGTTATGCGTTAGAAACAGCCGCATTCATTTTAAATAGGGCTTCGTCCAAATCCGTTGAAACGACACCATATGAATTATGGTATGGCATGAAGCCTAAGTTCTCGTTTATGAAGGTTTGATGTTGTGAGGCGTATGTTAAGAAACTACAGCCCAACAAACTCAAACCAAAGTCGGAGAAAGTCGTCTTTGTACGATATCCGCGGGAAACCGTTGGGTACACCTTCTACAACCAAGCTGAGGGCAAAACTTTTGTCGCGAAGACCGGTACCTTTCTAGAGAAGGAGTTTCTCGCGAAAGGAGTAAGTGGGAGGAAGGTAGACCTCGATGAGATCGTTGATCCTGAACTCGAGATTCCGAGTGGCGCAAAAGAAGCAATTCTGGAAACGTCCTCCATGGATGGAGTGGGAGAAACTGTCGAGGAAAGTATTCTACTTCATAGGTCTAGTAGATCTCGGATCGCACCAAAATTGTATGGCAATATGGTTTGCACCGTCATGTTAATTGAACAAGACGAACCTACGAACAACAAGGAGGCGATGGCGAGTCTAGAGTCCGAGAAATGGCTTGAAGCCATGAAATCCGAAATAGGATCCATGTATGATAACAAAGTGTGGACTTTGATGGATATTCCCGAAGGGCGCAAGGCCGTCGAGAATAAATGGATCTTTAAGAAGAAGACTGATGCTGACGGTAATGTGACCGTCTATAAAGCTCGGCTTGTCGCAAAAGGTTTCCGACAAGTTCATGGGATTGACTACGATGAAACTTTTTCACCGGTAGTGATGCTTAAGTCTATTCAGATTTTGTTAGCAGTTGCTGCCTATTACGATTATGAAATCTGGCAGATGGACGTCGAAACAGCCTTCCTAAATGGAAACATTGAGGATGAGTTGTACATGGTACAACCGGAAGGTTTTGTCGATCCAGGAAATGCTAACAAGGTATGCAAGCTTCAGCGATCCATCTACGGATTGAAGCAAGCATCTCGGAGCTGGAATCTTCGCTTTGTTGAGGTAATCAAAGGTTTTGGATTTGTCCAAAATTTGGAAGAGACCTGCATTTACAAGAAAATGAGTGGGAGCTCGGTTGTGTTCTTAGCACTGTATGTAGATGACATATTGCTGATTGGGAATGATGTAGAACTCTTGAATAGCGTGAAGGAATATTTAAATAGTAAATTTTCCATGAAGCACTTAGGAGAAGCTGCATACGTCTTAGGCATAAAAATCTATCGTGATAGTTCAAGGCGCCTATTAGCGTTGAGTCAGAGTACTTATCTTGATAAAATACTGAAGCGTTTCGATATGGAGAAGGCAAAGAAGGGTTCTCTGCCGGTTATCAAGAATAAAACATTGCGGAAGGCACATTGTCCGGTAACGGAACTTGATAAGGCCGATATGACTAAACATCCTTATGCTTCAGCCATAGGATCGATTATGTATGCAATGTTAAGTACTAGACCTGATGTGGCATAAGCTCTAAGTTTGACAAGCCGGTTCCAGAATAATCCTGGAATGGCGCATTGGATCGCTGTTAAGAGCATTCTTAAGTATCTCAATAAGACAAAGGGAATGTTCCTTGTCTATGGTGGATGCGATGAAGAACTTGGCGTAACAGGTTACGTGGATGCAAGTTTCTGCTCAGACCCCGATGACTTTAAGTCAAAGATAGGTTATGTGTTCAAGGTGAATGGGGGCGCCGTGTGCTGGAGAAGTGGGAAGCAACCCATTGTCGTAAAATCTACAATGGAGTCGAAGTACATTGCTTCTTGCGAAGCCGCGAATGAAGCTGTGTGGCTGAGAAAGTTCGTCATCGAACTTGGAGTGTTCCCGAGCGTGCAAGACCCCGTGATCCTCTTCTGTGAAAATACGGGTGCCATTGTTGACGCCAAGGAGTCAAGGTCTCACTCCACCGCCAAACACATTCTCCGACGCTTCCATGTGATACGTCAGTACGTACAAGTAGGTGATGTGAAGATTTGCAAAGTGCATACGGATCTGAATATGGCAGATCCGCTGACGAAGCCTCTCCCGTTTGACAAGCATGAAAAACACCAGTTAGCTATGGGTGTTAAGCTTTTACCAAGTTGTAATCTAGATTAATTTGTACTCTAGTGCAAGTGGGAGACTTAAGAAGATATGCCCTAGAGGCAATTAATAAAGTGTATTATTTATCATATCTCGTTTGTTCATAATAGGTTTTTGTGTCATGCTATAACCGTATTAACCGGAAACATTAATACGGGTGTGATGCGTAAACTACCAGCTAGTAGCCTCTACTAAGACTAGTTTCGTTGCGGGATTGATGATCAAGGTTTCCCGATCATAGGGCATGGCGCCGGTCGGCAATGGAAGTCATATCGTTGGAGAACGATGTGATGGACATACCCAGATTTGGAGGACGTAGTCGTTACGCCTTTGATCGTGAAATCAACTCTTATTGTTATTCCTGGAAGATACTTTGATCGCACCAAACGTCGTATCCTATTTAGTATGATAATAACGGTGATACTTTTGGGTATCGAAAAGGAGTAGTTGAGACGACGGGTCAAGAGCAGGATTTGCCAGTCCGCATAGCAGGATAGATACTCTAGGACCCACTCGGTGAGATCATGTCTAATGAGCTTGCAAGCATGTGACTAGGTCACGGAGACATGAAATCATAGATGAGTAGAAGATAGCGTTGTTGGTAACGAGGTCAAGCAAGGTATGGATATATCTATGGAACGACACTCGGACATGCTAAGTATCACTATGGCAAAAAGTTTAATACTTTGCGTTCAGGTTTGATAGATGAAAGTCATTCGTTATATCACAGGGATTAATTCATGGGGTCCAGGCCTACGAGTTAGTCGTTGATCATAGAGGAGTCTTGATCATACTTGTTATTATATCGAACCGCTAGGGTAACACACTTAAGGGGTTTCGACAAGACAACCGGAAAGGAAAGAGATCAGCGGGAACGTCCCGGGAGAGGTCCGATGGAGATCGGGCAGTGACGAAAGAGTTTTCGGAGCTAGAATAAATTATATATAATATGTTTGATATTAATTAGTGTAATTAATGTGCAAATATGATTTTATATGTTTATTTTCGAAAGAAGGCCCAAGAGGGGGAAAATTCCCTAGGGGAATTCGGTGGGAGCCATGGGGCCGACCCAGGTGGGCCTAAAGGGGCCCACCAGGGGCCGGCGCACCATGTGCAGCCGCACCAGGCAATGGGGGATAGTCCGATGCCGGGGACACGGGGCTTGTGTAGTTACTCAAATTGTCCGATGCCGGGGACACGGCTAAGATCTTAGGTTTTAACTCTCGAGAGTGTGTGCACTTTCACCATTAGACTCAATCAACCCAAACTATCCTCTACACTCATTTAGTGAGAAGGAAAAGGAGAAGATTAAGACGAGACTTTTCAGAAGTTGCTTTTCCATGATCATACTAAGAGATTACCAGCGTCCTATCAACTCTACCACCATCAATCTCTTGACCCAGGTCCACATCAACTTACTCCATCAAGACAGAGCCCATATTGACCAATGGTTGCACGATAAGCAACTAAACTCAGTGTAAATTTAAATCTCATAGCCCTGGGTGTCCTACCACAAGTGAGCAACTCAGGTTAACACCGCATATCATGGCCCCAAGTAAGTGGAAACTATCTTGGGCGAAGACAACCATGAAACTTGGCCCTGAGAAGCCACTCAACTTGAAACCTCCTCGATCGACCCAATCCACCCAGGCGTTAAATTAATTTAGTGGAAATTTTCATTTATCACATCAACCATAAAAACAATCATTTTTGCAGCAGGTACTTCCACTAAATTATAATAGGGGTCTAACTGGAATTTCTAAGGGGTAACCTAACAGGTTTGCATAGCATATTACAAATCTCTCAGAAACCTATCATGCATACTACTTTTGCAAATACTGCTTAAAACACTAGGTATGCAATAGAATAAAATAGTAGGTGTTTTATGAAGTCACTTGCCTTGGTAGCAGGAGGAGCAAGCACAACAAGAATAGCAATCACACGCAAGTCCTTCCTCTCCTTCACAATCTAGCAAGGGCGATACATAGAACTAAATACCCACACAATATCACAAAATACCAAACATAAAAATGTATGCATGCATGATATGCCATGAATATAACTACACACTCTTATCAATTATTTATATCTTCTGTTATTAAATGCATGAGATGCAATTCTAGGAGTTTATTATTTTACTTATCAATCAATTAATAGAAACAGTATAACAAAATTTGAATTCTATAACTATAACTTTTATTGTTTTATGAAAGTTTTCAAATAAGACTCATATTAATATTTCTGAACATAGGGCAATAACCTAACTCTAAAACAATTAAGTTTATTTGAGAAACATTTTTATTATTTAAGTTATGGATTTAATAGCCGAATTACTCCTCGGATAATTTCATGAATTACAATTTATCAAAAGGAAAAACAAATGATGTAGAAATAATCTACATTAGCAGGGCTATCCGTGGATATAAAATTTATCAAATTTGAACTTACAGATCAAAAGTTATGAATTTTCTAAGTTTTGCATGTTTTCTGTTTTATTTATAAAATTTCCTGCGAAAAAGAAATAAAATGGGGCTACGTGGCGCGATCCTATTGGACGAAAACGGTTCGCGCGGATCGCGGGCGCGCGCCGTCCGATCTAAATAAAATCGGACGCACGGAAACGTTCCGATCTAGATCCGTTGGATCTAGATCCAACGGCTTATAACGCACGGCCGAACCGAGCGGCGTGCGGGTCGCCGGAGCGCTCGCCGGCGATGGCACCCGCGGCGGCGGCGCGTCGGCTTCGGCGTTCCCGGCGTTATACGAAGCCCCGGGAGGAGCGGTTCTTACCAAAATGAAGCGGAGGAGGAGGCGAGGTCGATGGCGCGGCGGCGGCGCCGGTGTCCTTCTCCTTTCCTCGTCGGAGTCGTGGACGGCGGCGGCGGTCTCGGGTCGAGGATGGATACGGTGCTCGGCTGCGAAATAAAACACACGAGGGGGATCAACGTGTGCGCGAGGAGATGGGGAAGTGAGGGGAAGAAAGCGGGGGCGCTCGAGGTGCTCGATTTTACCGAAATCGTGCAAAATGCCCAGCGGCAATGGCGGCGGCGGCGGTCTCGATTCCGAGCAGCCCGGCGGTGGAGTGGTAGGGTTTGGGGGGGATTTCGGAGTCGTATTCGAGGTGAATAAATAGGAGGGAGCACGGGAGCTAATCGCGGCGGAAAACGGCTCGGAAACGGCTCGGTCGCGAACTCCATCTCCGGCGCGATCTCCGGATGGAGGTTGAAGAAGGCTGACAGGTGGGGCCCACCTGTCAGCGAGAGAGAAGAGAGAGGCGCGCGCCAGAGCGGGCTGATGGGCTGCTAGCTCACGCGCGCGCGGCAGATAGCGCCCGGGCCGGCCCGAAAACCATTTCTTTTAAAAATAGAAAAAAAACAAAACAGTTTTTCAAATCTGATTTACCAAATGATTTTTAAACCTATTCAAAACAATTCAGAAAAATTCATAAAAATGTATTTTGGAAAGTTTATTTAAATTAGCAATTTTTAATAATTAATTTGCCCATTAAATAATTTGGAAAAATTATATTTGTTAAGTAAGTCTAAATAAACACTTAATGGGATTAAACATTATTTAAACTCATAATTGAAACTTTATTTAGTACTTAAGTGATTAAATGTTAAGCCTATATGATGAATGATGTATGAATGCAAAGTTTTAAATTTTTGCAAAATTGGGATGTTACAAACCTAACCCCCTTAAGATGAATCTCGTCCTCGAGATTCGGTTTGGCCTGCAAAAAGATGTGGGTGTTCTTCTCGAAGATCATCCTCCCGTTCCCAAGTTGCTTCTTCTTCGGTATGGTGGTTCCACTGGACCTTACAGAATTTGATAGTCTTGGTTCGTGTGACCCTTTCTTCCATCTCCAAGATTTTGATTGGCTTCTCTTCATACGTCAGGTCACTTTCCAACTGAACTTCTTCTAGTGGCACTGTATCCCGTAGCGGGGTTTCTGTCATCATTGGGTGACACTTCTTCAATTGGCTCACATGGAAGACATTGTGAACTGCTGACAGAACTTCCGGCAATTCTAGCTCATACGCCACTTCTCCCTTGCGGGAAAGAATCTTAAAGGGGCCGATGAATCGAGGTGCAAGTTTACCCTTTATCCCGAACCTCTTCACACCACGCATTGGTGACACTCTTAAATAAGCTCCGTCACCTATCTCATATGTGATTTCTCTCCTTTTTGAATCTGCATAGCTTTTCAGTCTGGACTGCGCGATCTTCAATCTGTCCTTGATTATTCGAACCTTCTCTTCAGCTTCCTGGATTATATCAGGTCTGAATATACTTCGCTCTCCAACACCGCTCCAAAGTAGTGGTGTGGTGCATTTCCAACCATAAAGCGCCTCAAACGGCGACATCTCTATGCTCGCTTGGTAGCTGTTGTTATAGGAAAATTCCGCGTACGGCAAATTATCATCCCAACTAGACTTGTAGTCCAAGGCACATGCCCTCAGCATATCTTCTAGAATTTGGTTTACTCTTTCCGTCTGTCCATCCGTTTGGGGATGAAATGTTGTACTGAACTCTAATCTCGTACCCAACGATTCATGTAGTTGTTTCCAGAAATGCGAGGTAAACTGGGTACCTCTGTCAGACACAATCCTCTGGGGAATACCATGCAGACACACTATCCTCCTCATGTAAATCTCTGCCAACTTAGCACTTGAGTAGGTAGCCTTTACTGGCACAAAATGGGCCACCTTTGTCAATCGATCCACTATTACCCAAATCGAATCATATCCCGATCTGGTACCCGGTAACCCAGTAATGAAATCCATTCCTATCTGTTCCCATTTCCAATCCGGTATAGGTAAAGGTTGCAACAATCCTGCTGGCTTCTGATGTTCCGCCTTTACTCGGCTACATACATCGCACTTAGCTATATATTCTGAGATGTCTCTCTTCAGGTTATTCCACCAAAATCTTTCCTTTACATCCATGTACATCTTGGTGTTTCCCGGGTGTATGGAATAAGGCGAGTTATGCGCTTCTTGCAGAATCAATTTTCTAAGATCATCATCTTGCGGCACGCAGATGCGTTTCTCAAACCACAAGGTGCTTTGTTCATCTTCCCGAAAACCTTTGGCCTTTCCTTTGCTCAGGTTGACCTTGATTTCATCCATTACTTTGTCTCCCTTGTGAGCTTCCCGAATCTTATCCATCAACAAAGGTTGTACGTCCAGTGTTGCTAGGAATCCTTCGGGTACTACCTCTAATCTGAGGTCCTTAAATGCCTTACTTAAATCCTCGGACAATTCTCCCGCTGTCAGTCCATTTACATGGACCTTACGACTCAAAGCATCTCCCACCACATTAGCTTTTCCTGGGTTGTATTGTAAACTCATATCATAGTACTTAATAAGTTCCAGCCATCTTCTTTGCCTCATATTTAATTCCTTCTGTGTGAAAATATATTTCAGACTCTTATCATCTGTGAATACCTCAAAACGCTTTCCCAACAAGTATGGTCTCCACGTCTTTAGATCATGCACTACCGATGCTAGCTCCAGATCGTGGGTGGGATAGTTGACTTCATGTTTCTTAAGTTGTCTAGAAGCATAGGAGACCACTTTCCCTTCTTGCATCAGGACACTTCCCAGTCCATTATGCGAGGTATCACAATACACTTGAAATTCATTTTCTATATCTGGCAAACATAAAACAGGTGCTGACACCAGCCGTTTCTTTAGCTCTTGGAAACTTATTTCACATTCTTCAGTCCACTTAAATTTGACTTCCTTCTTCAGTAGTGAGGTCAGTGGTTTGGCAAGTTTGGAGAAGTTCTCAATAAACCTTCTATAATATCCTGCCAGTCCAAGGAAACTACGAATGTCTGCCACATTCTTGGGTACCTCCCACTTAGTTACTGCCGACACCTTTTCTGGGTCTACTGCTATTCCATTCTTTGATACAACGTGTCCTAGAAAACCCACTTCTTCTAGCCAGAATTCACACTTGCTGAATTTGGCATACAGTTTATTCTCTCTAAGTCTCTGTAATATCAGGTGTAAGTGTTCCTCATGTTCCTCTTGACTTTTGGAGTAAATCAGGATGTCATCAATGAACACCGCAACAAACTTATCCAGAAAGTCCATAAACACTTAGTTCATCATGTTCATGAAGTATGCCGGTGCATTGGTTAAACCAAACGGCATTACGGTGTACTCATATAATCCATATCTGGTAGTGAAGGCAGTCTTTGGGATATCTAGTTCTCTTACTTTCATTTGAAAGTATCCTGATCGCAAATCGATCTTAGAGAATACAGAAGCACCCTATAGCTAGTCGAAAAGCTCATTAATTTTTGGTAGCGGGTACTTGTTCTTGATTGTCACCTCGTTGATTGCTCGATAATCCGTGACTAGCATTTGAGTACTATCCTTTTTCTCTACAAACAGAATGGGTGCTCCCCAAGGTGAAGAACTTGGGCGGATGAATCCTTTCTGCAGTTGCTCCTCTAACTGCTTCTTCAGTTCTTTCAATTCAGCTACGGCCATTGGGTATGGTCTCTTGGCTATGGGTCCTGTTCCGGGAACCAAATCTATAAGAAATTCAACATCTCTATCGGTGGCATTCCCGGTAGTTCTTTGGGGAAAACATCAGGGTAATCTCTTACCACCCGAACGTCTCCCAGGCTAACCCCCTTAAGAGAATTTAGCTTAACCTTCTTAAGTTCAAATTTGGATTTGTATCTAATCTTCTTCTTCTCGGGAGTGGTGAGTGTAATGGATCTATTCGCACAATCCAATACTCCTTCAAACTTGGCCAACCAAGCATACCGAGTATAACATCCAGACCTTGGGTCTCTAATATTATCAGGTTTACCGGAAACGAGTGTTTACCAATTTCTAACCTCAAGTTTTGACAATCGCTTTGTGCAAGCATTTCCCCCCCTGGGGAACTCACCCTAACCGGATTTAGCAGGCTTGTAGTAGACCGTTTGTGTTTATTAACAAATGCCCTTGAGATGAATGAGTGAGATGCCCCCGTATCGAACAAGACTAATGCTGTGAAGGTATGTAGTAGGAACGTACCGATCACTGCATCTGGTTCATTCTGCACTTCTTCTACATCAAGAGGATTCACTTGTGCCTTCTGGAACGGATTTGGCTTCGAAGCTTCCGGTGCCTTCTTCTTCTCTGGACAGTATGTGGAGTAGTGTCCCTTGTTCCCGCACTTGTAGCAAGTCACTTGACTAATATCCCGTTTCGGTTCATTGTTGTGGCGGTGTTGCTCTTTTCCACTGTTGTTCCCATTGAATGGGTGATTGTGTCCATTACCACTCTACCCATTTCCTCTGTATCCAGAATTTCCTACTTTATGGATATGACCGTTATGGTTGTGGCCATTTCCACTCTTGTGACTGCTGTGGCTTCCGCTGTTTTCTGGGACGAAAGGTTTCTTCTGCATCAGATTAGTGTTGTACTTATTGGCGCTGAACTTCCTTTTTCCTATTCTCCTCCTTCTTGATGTTGCTGTCCAGAGTAATGGCCTGATCCAGAAGATCCTGGTAATTGGGAGCATAAGCCACAGACAATGGTATTTTCAGCTCACCATTGAGTCCATTCAGAAACGTATACTTCCTCTTTGCATCGGTGTCTACATCCTCTGGGGCATAGCGTGAGAGGGAATTGAAGTCCTCCATGTACTCCCTCAGCGCACGATTTCCCTATCTCAGGGTACGAAACTCATCCCTTTTCAGATTCATGATCCCAGTTGAGATGTGAGCATTACGGAAACCTTCTTTAAAGGCTTCCCAAGTAAGTCCTTCAAGTGGGTGAGTGATCTGATATGTTTCCCACCTCTATGCCGCTGGCCCCTCCAGTAGATGAGAAGTGAACCTTATTTTCTCCATTTCAGTACACTCGCAAGTAACTAGATCCTTGTACACAGAGCGTAGCCAATCATCGGCTACGATAGGTTCTGTAGCTGTGGAGAATTTGTTGGGTCTGAGCCTCAAGAATCTAGCAAGGCGATCAACTTGGGGTGGGGGTGGGGGTGGCGGCGGTGGTGGTGGTGGATTGTTCTGGTTCGCCATGAACTGAGCCATCATGGTCATCAACTGTGTCTGAGCTGCCATCATTTGTTGCATCATTTCGTTGGCATTGTTGTTGTCAGGATCACGACGTGGAGGCATCTGTATGGTGTGAGCATAGGTAAGTATAGATAGAAAGAGACTACAGAGGAAAATCTACCCATGCACAAACACACAACACAGAAACACAATCAAACATCAACCAATAGACACACTCGAAGTATTTTATAAATTCGAAATTTAGAGATTTGAATACCATGCTAGGACATGGTTTCAGGGTACTGCCTCACCACAAATTTGTAGGTCAATACACTTCGATGAGATGAGGAGAATTACTCGTAAGGTAAGGATAACTGGTGGTCTCTCTAATCAAAATTTGAAACTCCTTATGTAATTGTGGGTGTTCCCACACTTGCGCTTCTTGCCACCCGTGGCTTCCTTGGGAGTGTCCTTATCGGGATAGGTTATCACTAGGGACTCTGGGACGTCAGGGGGGTGGTTCTTCTTTGCCTGAAGTTCCATTTGGCTTAGTTGTTCACACAAATGAGCACACTGCGCCTGCAATGCCAAAATGTGGGCATCCTTCTACGCAATCCTATCGTCTTGCAGATCAATCTTGATTTCAAGCTCCTTGTTCTCCTTAGTTAGCAGCTGATTTTCTACACGAAGGATATCCTTCTCTTCCTCTAAGCTTTCTTTAACGTGACGGTGAACGCGCCTTAAATCTGCCCTGTAGAAAATCTCTTGTCCCAGAAGTATATCCAAGTTATGGCAATGAGCTCCAAGGTCTCCATGATGCTTCTCATTCATACCCCTAAGTGAGGGTTGAACGGGTTGTCCAATGCTATCCCTCCTGGCAAAGTGACGAAAGACGGAGTTGGGCTTGATCTCGTCATAGAACTGCTCAATGATGCGGGACAAAGTCTCCAGCATCGCCATCTCCACTCCATTCTTCCAGTTGGGGTATCTAGATCGGAAACGGATCGACTGAGATCCAGGGGGATCAAGACGAGGGAGAACTTCTGCCTCGATCTTCCAGCGACCTTCAGGATAATCTTCGGACATAATTTCTTTGCCCCTGAAGACTCGCGGCATCAATCTCAAGGTTTTGGAAATATTAAGGAGATGGTCACTAAAGTAGTACTGGTCTCCTTTCTGCGGGGTTATCTCTCGAGTGAAGTTCTTCATCTACAAAATTTTTGAAAGGGTAAGAATTAATGAGATGAAAAAAAAATTAAGAATGTAGAAGGTAAGGAAAATATTATAAGAAAAAGAAGTCTGAATAATTTTAGATTTCGAATTTTATTGATTTTAAAAATATTTACTTTAGGGTTTGTATCCAATCCTAGGGGTTTCGATCCTACAGGCAACATTCGGGCTCTGATACCATCTGTAGTGCCCTTGCTTAAGATAGCAATGGCACTTATGAATAATGCGGAAGACTTGGATCACATAAGTCTCGCAATTTCCAATAAGATGTAATATCACAGTACGATGTCATAATCTATTACAATACGAGACGAATGATCCAAAAACAAATAATCCTTACAATTTTGCATAGCTGAAAACGCTAGCTGAATAAATAGTTCACACTTTATTTCAGAGTTCAAACGCAAAACAAAAGATAGCATGGAGCTACAGCATCTCCATGAAGCCACTGGCAGATCATGTTGGTTGTAGCTCGAAGACGACCCCCTTACTCCTCATTCGGACATTCTGCAAGTTTTAGTTGCAGCCCAGCTATAAAGGGTCAGCACAATTGAATTGTGGTGGCAAGTGACTTTGATTTCTAATATTCTACTAAGCTATATCTATATGCTTATTTGGCTGGTGGAGCTCAAGGCTATTGCGTAAAGCAAGTTTTCTCCTACTTTTGATAAACAATTTTCTTAAATCAATATATTCTCTTTCAGAGACATCTCGAGACAAGTCCATGTCTCCTACCCATGTTTACCCAACAAAGTTTTATTAAGAAATTGGGATGAAGAGATTTTCAGAAGACAGCCTTGAGTAGTTACTCAAATTGTCCGATGCCGGGGACACGGCTAAGATCTTAGGTTTTAACTCTCGAGAGTGTGTGCACTTTCACCATTAGACTCAATCAACCCAAACTATCCTCTACACTCATTTAGTGAGAAGGAAAAGGAGAAGATTAAGACGAGACTTTTCAGAAGTTGCTTTCCCATGATCATACTAAGAGATTACCACCGTCCTATCAACTCTACCACCATCAATCTCTTGAACCAGGTCCACATCAACTTACTCCATCAAGACAGAGCCCATATTGACCAATGGTTACACGATAAGCAACTAAACTCTGTGTAAATTTAAATCTCATAGCCCTGGGTGGCCTACCACAAGTGAGCAACTCAGGTTAACACCGCATATCATGGCCCCAAGTAAGTGGAAACTATCTTGGGCGAAGACAACCATGAAACTTGGCCCTGAGAAGCCACTCAACTTGAAACCTCCTCGATCGACCCAATCCACCCAGGCGTTAAATTAATTTAGTGGAAATTTTCATTTATCACATCAACCATAAAAACAATCATTTTTGCAGCAGGTACTTCCACTAAATTATAATAGGGGTCTAACTGGAATTTCTAAGGGGTAACCTAACAGGTTTGCATAGCATACTACAAATCTCCCAGAAACCTATCATGCATATTACTTTTGCAAATACTGCTTAAAACACTAGGTATGCAATAGAATAAAATAGTAGGTGTTTTATGAAGTCACTTGTCTTGGTAGCAGGAGGAGCAAGCACAACAAGAATAGCAATCACACGCAAGTCCTTCCTCTCCTTCACAATCGAGCAAGGGCGATACACAAAAATAAATACCCACACAATATCACACAATACCAAACATAAAAATGTATGCATGCATGATATGCCATGAATATAACTAGACACTCTTATCAATTATTTATATCTTATGTTATTAAATGCATGAGATGCAATTCTAGGAATTTATTATTTTACTTATCAATCAATTAATAGAAACAGTATAACAAAACTTGAATTCTATAACTACAACTTTTATTGTTTTATGAAAGTTTTCAAATAAGACTCGTATTAATATTTCTGAACAGAGGGCAATAACCTAACTCTAAAACAATTAAGTTTATTTGAGAAACATTTTTATTATTTAAGTTATGGATTTAATAGCCGAATTACTCCTCGGATAATTTCATGAATTACAATTTATCAAAAGGAAAAACAAATGATGTAGAAATAATCTACATTAGCAGGACTATCCGTGGATATAAAATTTATCAAATTTGAACTTATAGATCAAAAGTTATGAATTTTCTAAGTTTTGCATGTTTTCTGTTTTATTTATAAAATTTCCTGCGAAAAAGAAATAAAATGGGGCTACGTGGCGCGATCCTATTGGACGAAAACGGTTCGCGCGGACCGCGGGCGCGCGCCGTCCGATCTAAATAAAATTGGACGCACGGAAACGTTCCGATCTAGATCCGTTGGATCTAGATCCAACGGCTTATAACGCACGGCCGAACCGAGCGGCGCGCGGGTCGCCGGAGCGCTCGCCGGTGCGTCGGCTTCGGCGTTCCTGGCGTTATACGAAGCCCTGGGAGGAGCGGTTCTTACCAAAATGAAGCGGAGGAGGAGGCGAGGTCGATGGCGCGGCGGCGGCGTCGGTGTCCTTCTCCTTTCCTCGTCGGAGTCGTAGACGGCGGCGGCGGTCTCGGGTCGAGGATGGATACGGCGCTCGGCTGCGAAATAAAACACGCGAGGGGGCTCAACGTGTGCGCAAGGAGATGGGGAAGTGAGGGGAAGAAAGCGGGGGCGCTCGAGGTGCTCGATTTTACCGAAATCGTGCAAAATGCCCGGCGGCAATGGCGGCGGCGGCGGTCTCGATTCCGAGCAGCCCGGCGGCGGAGTGGTAGGGTTTGGGGGGGATTTCGGAGGCGGCTTCGAGGTGAATAAATAGGAGGGAGCACGGGAGCTAATCGCGGCGGAAAACGGCTCGGAAACGGCTCGGTCGCGGACTCCATCTCCGGCGCGATCTCTGGATGGAGGTTGAAGAAGGCTGACAGGTGGGGCCCACCTGTCAGCGAGAGAGAAGAGAGAGGCGCGCGCCGGAGCGGGCTGATGGGCTGCTAGCTCACGCGCGCGCGGCAGATAGCGCCCGGGCCAGCCCGAAAACCATTTCTTTTTAAAATAGAAAAAAAACAAAACAGTTTTTCAAATCCGATTTACCAAATGATTTTTAAACCTATTCAAAACATTTCAGAAAAATTCATAAAAATTAATTTTGGAAAGGTTATTTAAATTAGCAATTTTTAATAATAAATTTGTCCATTAAATAATTTGGAAAAATTATATTTATTAAGTAAGTTTAAATAAACACGTAATGGGATTAAACATTATTTAAACTCATAATTGAAATTTTATTTAGTACTTAAGTGATTAAATGTTAAGCCTATATGATGAATGATGTATGAATGCAAAGTTTTAAATTTTTGCAAAATATGGATGTTACAATTAAATTGCTACAACGAGATCCAAAAATATTAGCCTATTACAAGTTGCATAGCCATGAAGGCTAGCTAAAATTCAGAGTTGACAACGAAAGCAAATAACAATGAGCCTCAACTTCAAGCATGCGCCACAGGAAGACATGTTGGGTGTAGACTCGAGTCCAAAACTTATTCCTCATCAGAATTACCTGCACATTTGAATATGCAGCCCCCGAAGGAGGTCAATACAATGATGTATTGGCAAGTGACTATGGTAGAAATAAAATGACAAGTCTAAAATCTATATGCATATTTGTCTTGGTGGGGTTGGAGGCTAGTTTGGAGAAAGCGAGTTTTCTCCTATCTTTTGTAAAACACTTTTATTTATCAAGACATGGCACCAAGGGATAAAGCCCAGGTGCACCAACAAATATTTTCTTAAGTCAATTTTTACTTTATGAAAACAATGTTGAGATTCTTCCGCCCATGCTTGTCCAGTTGCTCGAAGTAGTCCATTTCCGGGGACACGGCTAAGTACTCAGATTGTTGACTCTGCAGAGGTTGTGCACTTTCACCTTTAGACTCAGTTAACCCAAAATCCTATACAAGCAGAGTTGTAGCGTACCTGCACTTTCAATAAGGCAGATACCTGTGTATTGTGCAAATCCCTGGATCGATTCGTTTGCACACACAGTTTACGATGTAATATCACAACAAAGTATCAATTTTATTACATCGATGATCCAGACTTACAAAATATTCAATACAAGTTGCATAGCATAAAGCTAGCTTTGAAATAGTACACAGCGGAAATACATAGCAGTGAGTCTCCATCTCAGTCATGTTGCCACAGGCGAAAACATGTTGGTTGTAGACTCGAAACCTTTAAACGAAACCTCACTCGTCATCTGATTAATCTGCAATAAGAAATATATTGCAACAACGTGGGTCAGATTCCATTGAAAATGGAGTCTGGCAAGTGACACTATGGTGGACACTTAATGGAATAACTCTATAGCCTATATGCATATTTGGCTGGTGGAGTTCAAGGCTATTTTGCATAAAGCCAATTTTTTCTATCTCTTTGAAAAACACTTTCTTCAAATAAAGACAAGTATGGCATGAAAACCATAAATCTTATCTTCCCTTGTTCACCCATCAAGTTTTATTTCTGAAGTTGGAATGGTGGAATCCTCCGTTGACGTCCGTGATCAGCTGCTCAAATTGTCCGTACCGGGGACACGGCTAAGTACTTAGTTTTACACTCTGCAGAGGTTGTGCACTTTCACCTTTAGACTCAATTAGCCCGAGAATCCTATACACGCGGAGTGTATTAAGGAAAGGAGAGAATTGAGACAAGAACTTTCAGAAGAAGAATGCAACCATACTAGCAAGACCCGTTCCACCTATCATCCCCCTACATCTGCTTGTCAAGCTGACAGGTTGCACCCTCACAACTTAATTATTCTAGACAGAGCCCATTTTCAAAAGGCTGCACGGGAAACTTTTCATCAATTGCATAGCATCAATATATCAACCAAGTATGATATAGGAACCTAGACACAGGAGTAAGGGAATTCTACACAGGTTTAGCATATCAGTACTATCCTACACATGCATATAAAAATACACTAAGTAATGCATATAGAAATTAATAGGAAGTTTATGAGGTGTGCCACTTGCCTTTGAATGTTGTCGTTGTTCACAAACTCTATTCAAAATTGAACGTTTGCTCTCAGTTCAATCTAAACAATATAAGCAAACAAGAATACAACAATCAACAAACAACAATCATCAATCATACATGCACATACGAAGTTAACAAATAAGTTTCATAACACTTCTAAGGAAAACATGTTATGCATGATATGCAAATTATTTCTAAGGACTAGAGATGCATGTCATGCCATGAAATTCTTTTAAGTTAATGCAAGGCAATTAGGTTGGTCAAAATGACTAAGAACTAAAGTCATAGGTTGGACAAAATAATTTGTTATAAATCATCTTGAATAAGCACTCAATGACTTAGTCATGATGTGCATAACTACTTAGAGAAAATACTAACTCTATTCTTCAAGGTGATCAACAATTATTAACAACTCTTGTTAAATTGGATATTCACTATAGTGAGAGAGACAGACACCCGGCCAGCCACTTAAATTATGGAACAGGTCTCATGTACGTGGACATGTAAGGTTAGTTTCCAAGCCGCTTCACTCACTATGCCGCTAGGATCCAACAAACTTCAAGATGGTAATAACATGATCAAAAATCGTTTATGTCTAAAGTGAAAGATAAGATTAGGAAAGATGGAAAAGATAGAAAGAAAGATGTAGCTGTCCTCCAGGCTTCATCTCCAGACTTGTAACTTTCTTCTGGATGATGTCTTGATTGAACTCTTGGTAATCTTGATGAATCTTCAGACTTGATGATTTTTGTATCACCTAGGCTGGTCTTGGATTTACTTAGTCTTCATGAAGTCTTAGAGAAGGAGGGAGAAAGAAAGAAAGAGGGACAAGACTTAGAAAATATTTCTGGTTAGTCTTCATGAACTTCTTCTTGATCTTTCTTCTAAGTGCTTCTACTCCTTGGAGATACTTCTGAAGTCTTATTTTGGCTAAGTCCTTCATTGGTCTTCTAGCTCCATGTTGAAAATCCTAAGAGTAGTGTATCACTCTACCAAAATGCTAAGTTGAAAATATCTCTAACTTAGAGAAAATGGGGAAGGAGTTTTCTTATGGGAAAAATATATCTATATGTGAAAAAGTTATGCATGCAATGCACTTTTAAATCCTAAGAATTATCATACAAAATTTGTGATATTTATAAAGCATGCATTAGGCTATAAATACAATTTAATTAATTTATATTTTTGGAAAATATAATAAAAGGAAACATATACATTAAAGTTTTGTGTGAATTAATTTTTATAGCACAATTTTCTTATAAATGGTGTTAATAGATGGAAGGGTTTTAAATAAATTTATAGCAATTGGATTTAGTCAAAATAAAGTTTCTATTAATAGTTATGTCAAATTTACTAAATATCATATTTTAAATTTGAATAAATCTAAATTTCTCAAGGTTGGAAAATAACATAACTAGCACAATCTATAGGTCATGGGCTTTTCAAAGATATTTTATTTACAAATTTTGACCTTACAGAATTAAAACTATAATTAAAATAATGTTTTACATGTTTCTGTAAATATCAAGTTAGTGCACGACTAAAATACAAGTTTTTATTATACCATTATTTTCTACATGTTCATACGATTCCATAGACTACAAAAACATCAAAAACGGAGTTACGGTCGATTTAATAGGAATTTTGGAAGTTATGTCTAGTCAGAAAAACGAAAATGGAAAATAGCTAACACAACAGTCGCGCGGCGTGATGCTATTGTATCCCACAAGTCATCTAATCTACACCGCTGGATCAAGATCTAAGGGCTTACAGCGAGACGGTCTGGAGGTGGCGGCGCGGTTCACCGGAGTTGAGGGAGACGGCGGCGCCGGCGTCGCGATGGAGAGGATGGTGTCTTCGACGTTGAGCGGTGCGCCTCGGTGCGGCGCGGAGGAGCGGCCGTAGTGCGTCGGGCGTCGGCGAGCTTCGGCGTGCTTGCCCCGAGCGTTTTGGTCGTGGAGGAGAGGCGAGGATGGGTCGAGGGGGTGCGCACGGGCAAGGCGGACGGAATGGAGGTGGTCTCGGTGCTCGGAGGTCGCCTCACCTCGCCGGAATCAATGAAATCGCCCGTGGATGTGAAGAACTCCGGCGAGAAAATTCGTCGGCCTAGTGGCGTATTGGAGAGGGCTTTTGGGGGAGAATGGAGGAGGAGGTCGAGTGCTTTATATAGAATCCGACGGTGCTTGATTTGGTGCAGTAATTTGCCCGCAATCAATCGGACATTACTTTCGACCCGAAACGTCCATATTTAATGGCGGACGAAATTAGAGCAATTTAGGGCATTTAAGAGAGGGCTTTTATGGGGGAATGAAAGAGGAGATCAAGGGCTTTAATTAGAAACAAATGGTGCGTCATTTGGGTCTCTAAATCAACGGGAATCAATTCGGGAAGTTTGCACGGGAGCTGATTTCGGGTTTCCTGGTGCTGCAGCTTGAAGACGACGCTGACGTCATCATTTTCTTTTTTTGATTTTTCTTATTTCTTTCATAACTTTTGATTTAAGACTCCAAATCAAGTCAAATAAATTTTTAAAAATTTGTAAAAATAATATCTTTGTGTTAAACCAGTTGTGGGCATATTTTTAACACTTTTCAAAAATCAAAATTTTGCATTATTGATTAATTACAAATTTGCCACTTAATGTCAAATTTGAAAACATGGCTTAAATAATTTCGATTTTGGCTAAATAAAATTTATAAAAATACAACACTTATATATGTTTAAAATTAAGTTATTTAAACTCATTTTTCAACATTAAATTATTTTTGGCTTTAGTACAACGTTAAATAACATAACACCACTATTCACAATGAAAAGGGGAATATAATGAATGTATTTTTAATTGAAAATAATTTGTGCACCATTACATTTTATATTATGATAATTCATTTGAAAACCTTATAACAACTTTGGAAAAAAAAATATTTAATTCATTTCTTATATAGAAAGTATATTCATGAAAGTCATTTAATGTTTTGAAAATAAATGAAAATCATTTAAGCTAATGAAATGTTTATTTGGGTTGTTAAGTAGTTATAGAATCTATGAGGTTTTAAAGTTATATGATATAGACTTGTAATATCCAAACTATGTTTTGAACTCAGGTAAACGAATAATAATCTTTTGGCAAATAGACAATGTTTTCAATAGTTTAAAATAACACTTGTAATTATTATTTTAATTTATTTATAGCTAAGGCTAAGTGGTTGAAATCAGTTACTTATAAGTAAACTATTTACTTAAAATAAAATGGTTTGTACTTTATAAAACATTTGTCAAATTACATATGAAGGTTTTTGAAATACAATGGATAATGTAATGTTTAATTGGAAATAACTTTTGAAAATAATGACACATTGGGAATTTTGAAATAATAGACTTTTTCAAAATTGGTTGAAGTCTTTTATAGTTAGTTTTATTATGCATTTTAATATTTTATTTTAATCAAAACCAAAGTTTTAAATTTTAGTGATTTTTGAACATTCCAAAATATTGGGATGTTACAGACTACCACCCTTAAAAGGAATCTCGTCCCCGAGATTCGGAGAGGCTAGAAAGACAAAGCAAATGCTTGAATGATTCTGATAACTCGGGATGTTTTGAGAAATGAAATTTCTGACATGGAAACTGGAAACTAGCAGGGGATGAATTTTCTGATTGGGGAGGCTCGAAAGAAAGATGGTTTGGGATCTCTGGGTTTCAGGCAGCTGGGTTAGAATTATCTGGGTGGCTACCACCCTTAAAAGAAATTTTTGTGGTCAGTCTAGGAACTTTGTTTAATCTTGTTTATTTTTCTGATGTAGAGTGTACTACTATTTAAAATGTAATGGTATGTGGCGATACGGCAAGTTATAGTACTTTACGTTTTCCACTCGGTCCTTGGAGAGATTTATCCTTCTTCCACTCAGGGCACTTATCAGCGTAATGTCCCTTATCTTTGCACTTGTAGCAACTCATGTGGCTAAGAACTTTTTTGGATTTACCCTTTTGTCCTTGTTCCTCCGGGGTCTTCATGAGAGACGGTTGCATTCCTTGCTTGGTTTGCTGGATAACTTGTTGCACCAAGGGATAAAGTTGACACTGTATTGGGACATGATTTGTTCCTTCACACAGGAAGCAAGTAACCTGACTTGTGGGCATCCTTTAACTAGATGTCTGGTATGACCATGGGGCCACTCATCAGAACATTCTTTGGACGTATGTCCTATCTCTCCACAAGTTTTGCATACCTTTGGTTGGGTCATAAGGTCCTCCTCAAAAACACTATGGTTTTGATCAATCTTTGGCAGTTGATCATTGATCAAATTCCACAGCTGACTCTGGTTCTCAATTAGTAGTTGCATAGTTGTATGCAAAACATTGGTGTTGGTATTTGGGTGAGACATCTGGTTGGTTTAGAAAGCAATGAGTTGAATTTTACTATGGAGGAATCCTAGTTCAATAAAACAAAACAAGGCAACCCATCTATAACATAATCAATCAACATCTAACAAACATCAAGCAACAAGGTTCACAACAAACAAACAATCTAGTATTGTCATATAGCCGAGTTGATATGATCAATACACTAACACGATATCGTCATTCTATTTAGGTGGTGGTCACATCTACTTCCTTCGCAAGTGCTTCAAGTTTTTGTTCAACCTTTATGGATATCTTCAAAGTGTTGGTCGTATCCTGGTTCTTCAGTGGTCTTTCATGCATGTAGAACTTTATGTTACATCGTAGCTTTTCCATATGAAGCAGCAGAATCAGACTTAGACTATAAGAACATGGTCATCTAGAAAAAGATAAGAGGTTTTCAGAAGGTTGATAGTAGATGAGAGTATGAGGATGATAAAATGAAAAGTTTTGTTTCTAGAAAAGTGAAAAAAAATAGATTTTCAATCCTATGGTCAAATCCTATTTCTATCCAAACCTAGGGTTTCGAACCTACAGGCAACACAGTGCTCTGATACCATCTGTAGCGTACCTGCACTTTCAATAAGGCAGATACCTGTGTATAGTGCAAATCCCTGGATCGATTCGTTTGCACACACAGTTTACGATGTAATATCACAACAAAGTATCAATTTTATTACATCGATGATCCAGACTTATAAAATATTCAATACAAGTTGCATAGCATAAAGCTAGCTTTGAAATAGTACACAGCGGAAATACATATCAGTGAGTCTCCATCTCATTCATGTTGCCACAGGCGAAAACATGTTGGTTGTAGACTCGAAACCTTTAAACGAAACCTCACTCGTCATCTGATTAATCTGCAATAAGAAATATATTGCAACAACGTGGGTCAGATTCCATTGAAAATGGAGTCTGGCAAGTGACACTATGGTGGACACTTAATGGAATAACTCTATAGCCTATATGCATATTTGGCTGGTGGAGTTCAAGGCTATTTTGCATAAAGCCAATTTTTCCTATCTCTTTGGAAAACACTTTCTTCAAATCAAGACAAGTATGGCATGAAAACCATAAATCTTATCTTCCCTTGTTCACCCATCAAGTTTTATTTCTGAAGTTGGAATGGTGGAATCCTCCGTTGACGTCCGTGATCAGCTGCTCAAATTGTCCGTACCGGGGACACGGCTAAGTACTTAGTTTTACACTCTGCAGAGGTTGTGCACTTTCACCTTTAGACTCAATTAGCCCGAGAATCCTATACACGCGGAGTGTATTAAGGAAAGGAGAGAATTGAGACAAGACCTTTCAGAAGAAGAATGCAACCATACTAGCAAGACCCGTTCCACCTATCATCCCCCTACATCTGCTTGTCAAGCTGACAGGTTGCACCCTCACAACTTAATTATTCTAGATAGAGCCCATTGTCAAAAGGCTGCACGGGAAGCAATCGTCACTCGGAGTTCTTCAGATTCCTCTGTTCCCTGGGTGGCCATCCACAAGTGCACATACTCCACGAACCATAGACATGGACCCGAGTAGCCACTCAACTTCGCCACCATACAGCCAATCCACCCAGGAGGTTTATTAATTTAGTGGATGTGCACTCTCAGGTGAAAATCACCATGCTCACGGCTCTAAGTAGAATAGACATTCATCCTAGGCGACGACAACCATGAGCATAGCCCTGAGTAGTCACTTATCGTTTTGTAAAACTTTTCATCAATGGCATAGCATCAATATATCCACCAAGTATGATATAGGAACCTAGACACAGGAGTAAGTGAATTCTACACAGGTTTAGCATAGCAGTACTATCCTACACATGCATATAAAAATACTCTAAGTAATGCATATAGAAAATAATAGGAAGTTTATGAGGTGTGCCACTTGCCTTTGAATGTTGTCGTTGTTCACAAACTCTGTTCAACAACGAACGTTTGCTCTCCGTTCAATCTAAACAATATAAGCAAACAACAATACAACAATCAACAAACAACAATCATCAATCATACATGCACATATGTAGTTAACAAATAAGTTTCATAACACTTCTAAGGAAAACATGTTATGCATGATATGCAAATTATTTCTATGGACTAGAGATGCATGTCATGCCATGAAATTCTTTTAAGTTAATGCAAGGCAATTAGGTTGGTCAAAATGACTAAGAACTAAAGTCATAGGTTGGACAAAATAATTTGTTATAAATCATCTTGAATAAGCACTCAATGACTTAGTCATGATGTGCATAACTACTTAGAGAAAATACTAACTCTATTCTTCAAGGTGATCAACAATTATTAACAACTCTTGTTAAATTGGATATTCACTATAGTGAGAGAGACAAACACCCGGCCAGCCACTTAAATTATGGAACAGGTCTCATGTACGTGGACATGTAAGGTTAGTTTCCAGGCCGCTTCATCTCACTATGCCGCTAGGATCCAACAAACTTAAAGATGGTAATAACATGATCAAAAATCGTTTATGTCTAAAGTGAAAGATAAGATTAGGAAAGAGGGAAAAGATAGAAAGAAAGATGTAGTTGTCCTCCAGGCTTCATCTCCAGACTTGTAACTTTCTTCTGGATGATGTCTTGATTGAACTCTTGGTAGTCTTGATGAATCTTCCGACTTGGTGATTTTTGTATCACCTAGGCTGGTCTTGGATTTACTTAGTCTTCATGAAGTCTCAGAGAAGGAGGGAGAAAGAAAGAAAGAGGGACAAGACTTAGAAAATATTTCTGGTTGGTCTTCATGAACTTCTTCTTGATCTTTCTTCTAAGTGCTTCTACTCCTTGGAGATACTTCTGAAGTCTTGTTTTGGCTAAGTCCTTCATTGGTTTCTAGCTCCATGTTGAAAATCCTAAGAGTAGTGTATCACTCTACCAAAATGCTAAGTTGAAAATATTTCTAACTTAGAGAAAATGGGGAAGGAGTTTTCTTATGGGAAAAATATATCTATATGTGAAAAAGTTATGCATGCAATGCACTTTTAAATCCTAAGAATTATCATACAAAATTTGTGATATTTATAAAGCGTGCATTAGGCTATAAATGCAATTTAATTAATTTCTATTTTTGGAAAATATAATAAAAGGAAACACATACATTAAAGTTTTGTGTGAATTAATTTTTATAGCACAATTTTCTTATAAATCGTGTTAATAGATGGAAGGGTTTTTAATAAATTTATAGCAATTGGATTTAGTCAAAATAAAGTTTCTATTAATAGTTATGTCAAATTTACTAAATATCATATTTTAAATTTTAATAAATCTAAATTTCTCAAGGTTGGAAAATAACATAACTAGCACAATCTATAGGTCATGGGCTTTTCAAAGATATTTTATTTACAAATTTTGACCTTACAGAATTAAAACTATAATTAAAATAATGTTTTACATGTTTCTGTAAATATCAAGTTAGTGCACGACTAAAATAAAAGTTTTAATTATACCACTATTTTCTACATGTTCATACGATTCCATAGACTACAAAAACATCAAAAACGGAGTTACGGTCAATTTATTAGGAATTTTGGAAGTTATGTCTAGTCAGAAAAACGAAAATGGAAAATAGCTAACACAACAGTCGCGCGGCGCGATTCTATTGTATCCCACAAGTCATCTAATCTACACCGCTGGATCAAGATCTAAGTGCTTACAGCGAGATGGTCTGGAGGTGGCGGCGCGGTTCACCGGAGTTGAGGGAGACGGCGGCGCCGGCGTCGGGTGGAGGTCGGAGACGACGTTCCTGTGGTTCTCCGGACGTGTAGAGGGGTTTCCCGTATGCGGCACGTCGCGATGGAGAGGATGGTGTCTTCGACGTTGAGCGGCGCGCCTCGGTGTGGCGCGGAGGAGCGGCCGGAGTGCGTCGGGCGTCGGCGAGTTTCGGCGTGCTTGCCCCGAGCGTTTTGATCGTGGAGGAGAGGCGAGGATGGGTCGAGGGGGTGCGCACGGGCAAGGCGGACGGAATGGAGGTGGTCTCGGTGCTCGGAGGTTGCCTCACCTCGCCGGAATCAATGAAATCGCCCGTGGATTTGAAGAACTCCGGCGAGCAAATTCGTCGGCCTAGTGGCGTATTGGAGAGGGCTTTTGGGGGAGAATGGAGGAGGAGGTCGAGGGCTTTATATAGAATCCGACGGTGCTTGATTTGGTGCAGTAATTTGCCCGCAATCAATCGGACATTAATTTCGACCAGAAACGTCCATATTTAATGGCGGACGAAATTAGAGCAATTTAGGGCATTTAAGAGAGGGTTTTTATGGGGGAATGAAAGAGGAGATCAAGGGCTTTAATTAGAAACAAACGGTGCGTCATTTGGATCTCTAAATCAACGGGAATCAATTCGGAAAGTTTGCACGGGAGCTGATTTCGGGTTTCCTGGTGCTGCAGCTTGAAGACGACGCTGACGTCATCATTTTCTTTTTTTGATTTTTCTTATTTCTTTCATAACTTTTGATTTAAGACTCCAAATCAAGTCAAATAAATTTTTAAAAATTTGTAAAAATAATATCTTTGTGTTAAACCAGTTGTGGGCATATTTTTAACACTTTTCAAAAATCAAAATTTTGCATTATTGATTAATTACAAATTTGCCACTTAATGTCAAATTTGAAAACATGGCTTAAATAATTTCGATTTTGGCTAAATAAAATTTATAAAAATACAACACTTATATATGTTTAAAATTAAGTTATTTAAACTCATTTTTCAACATTAAATCATTTTTGGCTTTAGTACAACGTTAAATAACATAACACCACTATTCACAATGAAAAGGGGAATATAATGAATGTATTTTTAATTGAAAATAATTTGTGCACCATTATATTTTATATTATGATAATTCATTTGAAAACCTTATAACAACTTTGGAAAAGTTTTTTTATTTAATTCATTTCTTATATAGAAAGTATATTCATGAAAGTCATTTAATGTTTTGAAAATAAATGAAAATCATTTAAGCTAATGAAATGTTTATTTGGGTTGTTAAGTAGTTATAGAATCTATGAGGTTTTAAAGTTATATGATATAGACTTGTAATATCCAAACTATGTTTTGAACTCAGGTAAACGAATAATAATCTTTTGGCAAATAGACAATGTTTTCAATAGTTTAAAATAACACTTGTAATTATTATTTTAATTTATTTATAGCTAAGGCTAAGTGGTTGAAATCAGTTACTTATAAGTAAACTATTTACTTAAAATAAAATGGTTTGTACTTTATAAAACATTTGTCAAATTACATATGAAGGTTTTTGAAATACAATGGATAATGTAATGTTTAATTGGAAATAACTTTTGAAAATAATGACACATTGGGAATTTTGAAATAATAGACTTTTTCAAAATTGGTTGAAGTCTTTTATAGTTAGTTTTATTATGCATTTTAATATTTTATTTTAATCAAAACCAAAGTTTTAAATTTTAGTGATTTTTGAACATTCCAAAATATTGGGATGTTACAGACTACCACCCTTAAAAGGAATCTCGTCCCCGAGATTCGGAGAGGCTAGAAAGACAAAGCAAATGCTTGAATGATTCTGATAACTCGGGATGTTTTGAGAAATGAAATTTCTGACATGGAAACTGGAAACTAGCAGGGGATGAATTTTCTGATTGGGGAGGCTCGAAAGAAAGATGGTTTGGGATCTCTGGGTTTCAGGCAGCTGGGTTAGAATTATCTGGGTGGCTACCACCCTTAAAAGAAATTTTTGTGGTCAGTCTAGGAACTTTGTTTAATCTTGTTTATTTTTCTGATGTAGAGTGTACTACTATTTAAAATGTAATGGTATGTGGCGATACGGCAAGTTATAGTACTTTACGTTTTCCACTCGGTCCTTGGAGAGATTTATCCTTCTTCCACTCAGGGCACTTATCAGCGTAATGTCCCTTATCTTTGCACTTGTAGCAACTCATGTGGCTAAGAACTTTTTTGGATTTACCCTTTTGTCCTTGTTCCTCCGGGGTCTTCATGAGAGACGGTTGCATTCCTTGCTTGGTTTGCTGGATAACTTGTTGCACCAAGGGATAAAGTTGACACTGTATTGGGACATGATTTGTTCCTTCACACAGGAAGCAAGTAACCTGACTTGTGGGCATCCTTTAACTAGATGTCTGGTATGACCATGGGGCCACTCATCAGAACATTCTTTGGACGTATGTCCTATCTCTCCACAAGTTTTGCATACCTTTGGTTGGGTCATAAGGTCCTCCTCAAAAACACTATGGTTTTGATCAATCTTTGGCAGTTGATCATTGATCAAATTCCACAGCTGACTCTGGTTCTCAATTAGTAGTTGCATAGTTGTATGCAAAACATTGGTGTTGGTATTTGGGTGAGACATCTGGTTAGTTTAGAAAGCAATGAGTTGAATTTTACTATGGAGGAATCCTAGTTCAATAAAACAAAACAAGGCAACCCATCTATAACATAATCAATCAACATCTAACAAACATCAAGCAACAAGGTTCACAACAAACAAACAATCTAGTATCGTCATATAGCCGAGTTGATATGATCAATACACTAACACGATATCGTCATTCTATTTAGGTGGTGGTCACATCTACTTCCTTCGCAAGTGCTTCAAGTTTTTGTTCAACCTTTATGGATATCTTCGAAGTGGTGGTCGTATCCTGGTTCTTCAGTGGTCTTTCATGCATGTAGAACTTTATGTTACATCGTAGCTTTTCCATATGAAGCAGCAGAATCAGACTTAGACTATAAGAACATGGTCATCTAGAAAAAGATAAGAGGTTTTCAGAAGGTTGATAGTAGATGAGAGTATGAGGATGATAAAATGAAAAGTTTTGTTTCTAGAAAAGTGAAAAAAAAATAGATTTTCAATCCTATGGTCAAATCCTATTTCTATCCAAACCTAGGGTTTCGAACCTACAGGCAACACAGTGCTCTGATACCATCTGTAGCATACCTGCACTTTCAATCAGGCAGATACCTGTGTATAGTGCAAATCCCTGGATCGATTCGTTTGCACACACAGTTTACGATGTAATATCACAACAAAGTATCAATTTTATTACATCGATGATCCAGACTTATAAAATATTCAATACAAGTTGCATAGCATAAAGCTAGCTTTGAAATAGTACACAGCGGAAATACATATCAGTGAGTCTCCATCTCATTCATGTTGCCACAGGCGAAAACATGTTGGTTGTAGACTCGAAACCTTTAAACGAAACCTCACTCGTCATCTGATTAATCTGCAATAAGAAATATATTGCAACAACGTGGGTCAGATTCCATTGAAAATGGAGTCTGGCAAGTGACACTATGGTGGACACTTAATGGAATAACTCTATAGCCTATATGCATATTTGGCTGGTGGAGTTCAAGGCTATTTTGCATAAAGCCAATTTTTCCTATCTCTTTGGAAAACACTTTCTTCAAATCAAGACAAGTATGGCATGAAAACCATAAATCTTATCTTCCCTTGTTCACCCATCAAGTTTTATTTCTGAAGTTGGAATGGTGGAATCCTCCGTTGACGTCCGTGATCAGCTGCTCAAATTGTCCGTACCGGGGACACGGCTAAGTACTTAGTTTTACACTCTGCAGAGGTTGTGCACTTTCACCTTTAGACTCAATTAGCCCGAGAATCCTATACACGCGGAGTGTATTAAGGAAAGGAGAGAACTGAGACAAGACCTTTCAGAAGAAGAATGCAACCATACTAGCAAGACCCGTTCCACCTATCATCCCCCTACATCTGCTTGTCAAGCTGACAGGTTGCACCCTCACAACTTAATTATTCTAGATAGAGCCCATTGTCAAAAGGCTGCACGGGAAGCAATCGTCACTCGGAGTTCTTCAGATTCCTCTGTTCCCTGGGTGGCCATCCACAAGTGCACATACTCCAGCAACCATAGACATGGACCCGAGTAGCTACTCAACTTCGCCACCATACAGCCAATCCACCCAGGAGGTTTATTAATTTAGTGGATGTGCACTCTCAGGTGAAAATCACCATGCTCACGGCTCTAAGTAGAATAGACATTCATCCTAGGCGACGACAACCATGAGCATAGCCCTGAGTAGTCACTTATCGTTTTGTAAAACTTTTCATCAATTGCATAGCATCAATATATCCACCAAGTATGATATAGGAACCTAGACACAGGAGTAAGTGAATTCTACACAGGTTTAGCATAGCAGTACTATCCTACACATGCATATAAAAATACTCTAAGTAATGCATATAGAAAATAATAGGAAGTTTATGAGGTGTGCCACTTGCCTTTGAATGTTGTCGTTGTTCACAAACTCTATTCAACAACGAACGTTTGCTCTCCGTTCAATCTAAACAATATAAGCAAACAACAATACAACAATCATCAATCATACATGCACATATGTAGTTAACAAATAAGTTTCATAACACTTCTAAGGAAAACATGTTATGCATGATATGCAAATTATTTCTAAGGACTAGAGATGCATGTCATGCCATGAAATTCTTTTAAGTTAATGCAAGGCAATTAGGTTGGTCAAAATGACTAAGAACTAAAGTCATAGGTTGGACAAAATAATTTTCTTATAAATCATCTTGAATAAGCACTCAATGACTTAGTCATGATGTGCATAACTACTTAGAGAAAATACTAACTCTATTCTTCAAGGTGATCAACAATTATTAACAACTCTTGTTAAATTGGATATTCACTATAGTGAGAGAGACAGACACCCGGCCAGCCACTTAAATTATGGAACAGGTCTCATGTACGTGGACATGTAAGGTTAGTTTCCAGGCCGCTTCATCTCACTATGCCGCTAGGATCCAACAAACTTAAAGATGGTAATAACATGATCAAAAATCGTTTATGTCTAAAGTGAAAGATAAGATTAGGAAAGAGGGAAAAGATAGAAAGAAAGATGTAGTTGTCCTCCAGGCTTCATCTCCAGACTTGTAACTTTCTTCTGGATGATGTCTTGATTGAACTCTTGGTAGTCTTGATGAATCTTAAGACTTGGTGATTTTTGTATCACCTAGGCTGGTCTTGGATTTACTTAGTCTTCATGAAGTCTCAGAGAAGGAGGGAGAAAGAAAGAAAGAGGGACAAGACTTAGAAAATATTTCTGGTTGGTCTTCATGAACTTCTTCTTGATCTTTCTTCTAAGTGCTTCTACTCCTTGGAGATACTTCGAAGTCTTGTTTTGGCTAAGTCCTTCATTGGTCTTCTAGCTCCATGTTGAAAATCCTAAGAGTAGTGTATCACTCTACCAAAATGCTAAGTTGAAAATATTTCTAACTTAGAGAAAATGGGGAAGGAGTTTTCTTATGGGAAAAATATATCTATATGTGAAAAAGTTATGCGTGCAATGCACTTTTAAATCCTAAGAATTATCATACAAAATTTGTGATATTTATAAAGCATGCATTAGGCTATAAATACAATTTAATTAATTTATATTTTTGGAAAATATAATAAAAGGAAACATATACATTAAAGTTTTGTGTGAATTAATTTTTATAGCACAATTTTCTTATAAATGGTGTTAATAGATGGAAGGGTTTTAAATAAATTTATAGCAATTGGATTTAGTCAAAATAAAGTTTCTATTAATAGTTATGTCAAATTTACTAAATATCATATTTTAAATTTGAATAAATCTAAATTTCTCAAGGTTGGAAAATAACATAACTAGCACAATCTATAGGTGATGGGCTTTTCAAAGATATTTTATTTACAAATTTTGACCTTACAGAATTAAAACTATAATTAAAATAATGTTTTACATGTTTCTGTAAATATCAAGTTAGTGCACGACTAAAATACAAGTTTTTATTATACCACTATTTTCTACATGTTCATACGATTCCATAGACTACAAAAACATCAAAAACGGAGTTACGGTCAATTTATTAGGAATTTTGGAAGTTATGTCTAGTCAGAAAAACGAAAATGGAAAATAGCTAACACAACAGTCGCGCGGCGCGATGCTATTGAATCCCACAAGTCATCTAATCTACACCGCTGGATCAAGATCTAAGGGCTTACAGCGAGATGGTCTGGAGGTGGCGGCGCGGTTCACCGGAGTTGAGGGAGACGGCGGCGCCGGCGTCGGGTGGAGGTCGGAGACGACGTTCCTGTGGTTCTCCGGACGTGTAGAGGGGTTCCCCGTATGCGGCGCGTCGCGATGGAGAGGATGGTGTCTTCGACGTTGAGCGGTGCGCCTCGGTGCGGCGCGGAGGAGCGGCCGTAGTGCGTCGGGCGTCGGCGAGCTTCGGCGTGCTTGCCCCGAGCGTTTTGATCGTGGAGGAGAGGCGAGGATGGGTCGAGGGGGTGCGCACGGGCAAGGCGGACGGAATGGAGGTGGTCTTGGTGCTCGGAGGTCGCCTCACCTCGCCGGAATCAATGAAATCGCCCGTGGATGTGAAGAACTCCGGCGAGAAAATTCGTCGGCCTAGTGGCGTATTGGAGAGGGCTTTTGGGGGAGAATGGAGGAGGAGGTCGAGTGCTTTATATAGAATCCGACGGTGCTTGATTTTGTGCAGTAATTTGCCCGCAATCAATCGGACATTACTTTCGACCCGAAACGTCCATATTTAATGGCGGACGAAATTAGAGCAATTTAGGGCATTTAAGAGAGGGTTTTTATGGGGGAATGAAAGAGGAGATCAAGGGCTTTAATTAGAAACAAACGGTGCGTCATTTGGGCCTCTAAATCAACTGGAATCAATTCGGGAAGTTTGCACGGGAGCTGATTTCGCGTTTGCAGATTCATGACGTCAGCATTTTTTTCTTTTTCTTTTTCTGATTTTTCTTATTTCTTTCATAACTTTTGATTTAAGACACCAAATCAAGTCAAATAAATTTCTAAAAATTTGTAAAAATAATATCTTTGTGTTAAACCAGTTGTGGGAATATTTTGAACACTTTTCAAAAATCAAAATTTTGCATTATTGATTAATTACAAATTTGCCACTTAATGTCAAATTTGAAAACATGGCTTAAATAATTTCATTTTTGGCTAAATAAAATTTATAAAAATACAACACTTATATATGTTTAAAATTAAGTTATTTAAACTCATTTTCCAACATTAAATCATTTTTGGCTTTAGTACAACGTTAAATAACATAACACCACTATTCACAATGAAAAGGGGAATATAATGAATGTATTTTTAATTGAAAATAATTTGTGCACCATTATATTTTATATTATGATAATTCATTTGAAAACCTTATAACAACTTTGGAAAAGAATTTTGATTTAATTCATTTCTTATATAGAAAGTATATTCATGGATGTCATTTAATGTTTTGAAAATAAATGAAAATCATTTAAGCTAATGAAATGTTTATTTGGGTTGTTAAGTAGTTATAGAATCTATGAGGTTTTAAAGTTATATGCTATAGACTTGTAATATCCAAACTATGTTTTGAACTCAGGTTAACGAATAATAATCTTTTGGCAAATAGACAATGTTTTCAATAGTTTAAAATAACACTTGTAATTATTATTTTAATTTATTTATAGCTAAGGCTAAGTGGTTGAAATCAATTACTTATAAGTAAACTATTTACGTAAAATAAAATGGTTTGTACTTTATAAAACATTTGTCAAATTACATATGAAGGTTTTTGAAATACAATGGATAATGTAATGTTTAATTGGAAATAACTTTTGAAAATAATGACACATTGGGAATTTTGAAATAATAGACTTTTTCAAAATTGGTTGAAGTCTTTTATAGTTAGTTTTATTATGCATTTTAATATTTTATTTTAATAAAAACAAAAGTTTTAAATTTTAGTGATTTTTGAACATTCCAAAATATTGGGATGTTACAAGAGTGTATTAAGGAAAGGAGAGAATTGGGACAAGAACTTTCAGAAGAAGAATGCAACCATACTAGCAAGACCCGTTCCACATATCAACTCTACATCTGCTTGTCAAGCTGACAGGTTGCACCCTCATAACTTAATTATTCTAGACAGAGCCCACTGTCAAAAGGCTGCACGGGAAGCTTCTAAACTTGGAGGGACTTGGTAATCTATTCGTTCCTGGGTGGCCGTCCACAAGTGCACTTCTGGGTAACAACCACCATGCACATGGCCCTAAGTAGAATAGACATTCATCCTAGGCGGCGACAACCACAAGCATAGCCCCAAAAGCCACACAACATAAACCATAACAACCAATTCCACCCAGATGTGTATTTTAGATTTTAACACTTAGAAACATTTCTATAACATGGTAAACATTTTAATAGCATAGCTAAGCAACTAATAAAAACTTTTCATGGCTGCTTAGGAAAAGCGTGGCTACACACTACTAGGATATTTGTAAAATACATACTAACTCAGAATTATAAAATAAGTCAAAAATCCCTATCATGCACACTACTCAAAATATACTACATATGCATATAGAAAATATTGGGTATAATATGAGTGTCACTTGCCTTGGTAACAGGAGGAGCAAGCACAACAAGAATAACAATCACAAGCAAGTCCTTCCTCTTCTTCACAATCTAGCACAAGCAATAAATAAAATAAATACCAACACAAACATGTATGCATGACTGATATGCTATGATAATAGGACACCCTTATTAATAATTTTTATCTTCTATTATTAAATGAATGAAATATAATTTCTAGGTATTTCTTATTTTATTTATCAATTGAATAATTTAAAACAATATAGCAAAACTTGATTCTATAATTACAACTTTTATTGTTTTATGAAAATTTTCAAATAAGACATTTATTAATATTGCTGGACAGAGGGAATTAATACAACCCTAAAACAATAATATTTATTTCCAGATCTTTTTTATTATTTAAGTTATTATTTTAATAGCATTAATACTCCTCTCATAATTACACAAATTATAATTTGTCAAAAGGAAAAACAAATGATGTAGAAATAAACTACACTAGCAGGGTTATCCGTGGATATAAAATTTATCAAATTTGAGATTATAGATCAAAAGTTATGAATTTTCTAAGTTTTGCATATTTTCTGTTTTATTTATAAAAAATCCTGCGAAAAAGAAATAACAGGGGGCTACGTGGCGCGATCCCATTGGATGGTAACGGTTCGTCGCGGATCGCGACGCGAGCCGTCCGATCTAAATAAAATGGACGCGCGAGATCTGATCGATCTAGATCCATTGGATCTAGATCTAACGGCCCACGATTCGTTGACCAAAAACGGGCGGCGCAGTCGCCGGAGGTCGCCCGACCTCGGCGGCGCCACGGTCAGCGTTGCTCGTTCTCGCATCCTAGGGGGCTACGGGACGAATGGAGCTTACCGAGGCGTAGCGGACGTCGAGGCGGAGTCGATGGCGTGGTGGTGGTCGTCGGCGTTGTCCTCCCCTCCTCGTGCAGCTCGCCGGAGTTGCTTGCGGCGGCGCTTTCCCTCGGGCGTGGACGAATACGGCGGCTTGCTGTGAAACGAGGCACGAGATCGTGTCAAAAAGAAGCGCAAGGATGAGAGAAAGCGAGGGGAAGAGACGAGAGGGTCCGGGATGACCGGAGTGCACCGTACGGTGATCTCCTCGCCGGCGGAAATGGCGGCGGCGGAAGCACGATCCCGAGCGCTCTGGCGATGGAACGGCTAGGGTTTTGGGTGCAGAGGGATGCGGTGGAGGTGGGGGTTTAAGTAGGGGGCGCGGGGAGCAAACCTCGCGCTGATTCCGCTCGGGAATCACGGCCGGCTCTGATTCGAATCGGGCGCGATCTCCGGCGGGAGAAAGACAAAGCTGACAGGTGGGTCCCACCTGTCAGCGAGAGGGAGAGAGAGAGATGGGCCGCGCGGCTGGCTGGGCCGATTCGGACGCGCGCGCGGTGGATAGTTAAATGGGCCGGCCCGATCTCCTTTTCTTTTTAATAAAATTAATATTTGTTTTCTAATACTGATTTCAAAAATGATTTTTAAAACTATTCAAAACATTTCAGAAAAATTCATAAAAATATGTTTTGGGAAGGTTATTAAAAATGGAATCTTTTAACATTATACGTGTCCATAAATAAATTGATGAAAATAATATTTATTAAAGGAGTTTAAATAAACACTTTCTGGAATTATAAATTATTTAAACTTATAATTTGAAGTTTTATTTAGTAATTTTGTGATGCAATTTTATGCCTATTGATGAATGATGCATGGATGTAAGGTTTTAAATTTTTGCAAATTTTGGGATGTTACAGACTAACCCCCTTAAGAGGAAGCTCGCCCTCGAGCTTCGGAAAGGTCAGCAAATAGGTGGGGATGGTCTTCTTGGAGGTCATCCTCTCGTTCCCAGGTGGCTTCTTCCTCGGTGTGATGATTCCACTGGATTTTACAAAACTTGATGGTTTTGGTACGGGTGACTCTTTCTGCAGTCTGCAATATCTTGATGGGTTACTCTTCGTAAGTCAGGTCACTCTCCAATTGCACTTCTTCGAGATGTACAATATCCTTTAAGGGAACTCCCATCATCTCAGGGTGACATTTCTTTAACTGGCTGACATGGAATACATTATGAACCGCAGACAGTGCTTCTGGTAGTTCTAACTCATATGCCACTTCACCTTTGCGAGAACGAATTTTAAATGGTCCAATGGATCGAGGTGCTAACTTTCCTTTAATTCCAAACCTCTTTACACCTCGGAGTGGTGACACTCTAAGATAGGTTCTATCGCCCACCTCGTAAGTGACTTCTCTTCGTTTTGAATCTGCGTAGCTCTTCTGGCATGACTATGCTATCTTCAATCTATCTTTGATTAGCCTGACCTTATCTTCAGCCTCTTGGATTATATCAGGTCCAAAGAAACCTCGTTCTCCTACACCATTCCACAACAGAGGGGTTGTGCATTTCTTCCCATATAAGGCTTCAAAGGGTGCCATCTCAGTGCTGGCTTGGTAACTGTTATTGTAGGAGAACTCAGCATAAGGTAGATTATCGTCCCAACTGGATCCATAATCAAGCGCACAAGCTCTTAACATATCCTCTAAAATCTGATTTACTCTTTCAGTCTGGCCATCCGTTTGCGGATGAAAGGCCGTACTGAATTCCAATCTAGTTCCCAAGGATTCGTGCAATTGCTTCCAGAAATGAGAAGTGAACTGGGTTCCTCTATCATACACGATACTCTTGGGAACGCCGTGTAGGCACACAATTCTCTTCATGTAAATATCAGCTAACTTTGCGCTCGTATAGGTGGTCTTCACGGGTATAAAGTGAGCTATTTTGGTTAACCGACAAACAATAACCCAAATAGAATCATACCCTGATCGGGTCCTTGGTAACCCGGTGATGAAATCCATCCCAATAGAATCCCACTTCCACGCCGGCACCTTCAAAGGTTGCAAAAGTCCTGCTGGTTTCTGATGTTCTGCATTTACTCGACTGCATACATCGCACTTAGCGATATATTCTGCTATTTCTCTTTTCAGATTGTTCCACCAAAATCTCTCCTTCACATCCATATACATCTTGGTATTTCCTGGATGAATAGAATAAGGTGTCTCATGTGCTTCTTGCAGAATTAATTTTCTAATATCAGGATCAGTGGCCACACATATACGTTTCTCAAACCACAAAGTCCCCTGCTCATCCTCATGAAATCCTTTAGCTTTTCCTGCCTCCAGATTGACTTTGATTTCTTCTATTTCCTTATCTCCTTTCTGCGCTTCACGTATCTTGTCCATCAAGGTAGGTTGTACTACCAATGAGGCTACAAAACCTTCTGCTACTACTTCCAATCTGAGGTCCTTGAATGCCTTGCATAAATCTTCGGGTAATTCTTATGCTGTGAGGCCATTCACATAAGCTTTACGACTCAGGGCGTCTGCTACTACATTTGCTTTTCCCGGGTGATATTGGAGACTTAGATCATAATCCTTGATAAGTTCCAACCACCTTCTTTGTCTCATGTTCAATTCTTTCTGAGTAAATATGTACTTCAAACTTTTGTGGTCCGTGAATACCTCACATCTTTTCCCCATCAGGTAGGGTCTCCAAGTTTTTAGTGCATGTACTACTGATGCTAACTCGAGATCATGAGTTGGATAATTTGCTTCATGTTTCTTGAGTTGTCTAGAGGCGTAAGATGCCACCCTGCCTTCTTGCATCAACACACTTCCCAGACCTTGGCGTGAAGCATCACAGTACACTTGAAATTCTTTCTCCAAATCAGGTAAGCATAGAACTGGGGCTGAAACTAGACGTTTCTTCAATTCCTGAAAACTGGCTTCGCATGCCTCTGTCCATTCAAATTTCTTCTCCTTCTTTAATAATTCCGTCAATGCATTGGCGATTTTGGAAAAGTTTTCTATAAATCTTCGGTAGTATCCTGCTAGCCCAAGGAAACTCCGTAATTCTCCAACATTCTTTGGTGGCTCCCAATTGGTTACAGCTGAAACCTTTTCAGGATCCACAGCTATACCTTCTTTAGATACTATGTGACCTAGGAATGCGACGTGTTCCAACCAAAATTCACACTTACTGAATTTGGCATATAACGTATGTTCACGTAGTCTCTGCAATACTAGGCGTAGATGCTCTTCATGTTCCTTATGACTCTTGGAGTAGACTAGAATGTCATCTATGAACACTACCACAAACTTGTCCAGAAAGTCCATGAACACTTTATTCATCATATTCATGAAATAAGCTGGGGCATTTGTTAATCCAAATGGAATTACGGTGTACTCATATGAGCCATATCTTGTAACAAATGTTGTCTTTGGTATATCCATCTCTCTAACCTTCATTTGGAGGTAACCTGATCGAAGATCAATCTTGGAGAAGACACAAGCACCTTTTAGTTGATCAAATAGCTCATTTATCTTGGGTAACGAGTACTTGTTCTTGATGGTGTGTTCATTTATATCCCTATAGTCCGTGACTAGTCTCTGGGTTTGATCCTTCTTTTTAACAAATAAAAATGGCGCTCCCCAGGGCGAAGAACTTGGGCGGATAAATCCTATCAGAAGGTGTTCCTCCAGTTGCTTCGTGAGCTCTTTTATTTCATCGACGGCCATAGGGTAAGGTCTCTTAGCTATTGGTCCGGTACCTGATTTCAGTTCAATGAGAAACTCCACATCTCTGTCGGGTGGCATTCCCGGTAGTTCCTATGAAAAAACATCTGGGTACTCCTGGACAATCAGCACTTCTCCAAGGCTAACCCCCTTAAGAGAATTTGGCCTAACTTTCTTTAGTTCAAAAGTTGATCTGAATTTAATCTTCTGTTTCTCTGGGGTGGTGAGGGTGATTGCTCTGTTTGCACAGTCTATAATTCCTTCAAAACGGGTCATCCAATCCATTCCAATGATAACATCCAACCCTTGGGTTTCTAGGATGACTAAGTCTGTTGGAAAAAGATAATTTCCAATCTTTAACTCTAATTGCCTACATCCAGAATTTACTATCATCTCACCCCCAGGTGAACTCACTCTTATAGGTTTTCCTAAGCTTTCCTCGGCTAGCCCATGTTTGTTTACAAAAGCCCTTGATATGAATGAATGCGATGCTCCAGTATCAAATAATACTAATGCTGGAAAAGAATTTAGCAAGAACTTACCAATCACAGCATCAGGTTCATCATGAACTTCTTCCACATTGATGTGGTTTACTTGCCCCTTTTGGAAAGGGTTGGGCTTGGAATTTTCATCAGCCTTCCTCTCTGGGCAGTCAGTAGCATAATGTCCTGTCTTCTTGCACTTGAAGCAGGTCACATTAGACAAGTCCTTCTTCCCTTCAGAGTTAGGACGGGGATTACCATTCCCATGATTATGGCCATGGTGATGGTTTCCCTTGAACCCACCATTATTTCCTTTGTACCCTCCATTGTTTCCTCTGTATCCTCCACTGTAGTTATGACCATGATGCTTGTGGTCACTACCACTGTTGGAATAGTTCCAGGGTTTATGGCCACTGACTTCAGATGTGTGGGTTTTCTTGTGTGTCCCTTCAGAGTTACCCTTACTTGCACCGAACTTCCTCTTCCTATTCTCTTCCTTTCTTATGTTATTGTCCAGAGTGATTGCTTGATCCAGCAGAACTTGATAGTTAGGAGCATATGCCACAGACAAGGGTATCTTCAGTTCTCCCCTAAGTCCATTAAGGAATATGTCCTTCCTTTTAGCGTCAGTGTCGATATCCTCTGGTGCATACCTTGATAGCATATAGAAGTCATCCATATACTCCTTCAGAGTTCTACCTCCCTGCCTCAAGCTACAAAATTCCTCTTTCTTCAGGTTCATTATGCCAGAGGAAATGTTGGCATTGCGGAAACCTTCCTTGAACGCATCCCAAGTCATGCCATCCAGGGGATGAGTCACTTGATAGGTCTCCCACCACATGGCGGCGGGTCCTTCCAATAGGTGTGCAGTGAACCTCACCTTTTCTGCCTCAGAACACTCACAAGTTACTAAGTCCTTGTTGACTGAACGGAGCCAGTCATCCGCCACTATTGGTTCAGTAGCAGAGGAAAACTTATTAGTCCTAAGCCTTAGAAATCTTGCAAGTCTGTCCACTGGAGGTGGTGGTGGTGGTGGAGGTGGCGGGTTGTTGTTATTGTTGTTGTTGTTGTTGGTTGCTGCAATGAACTGAGTCATCATAGTCATCAGTTGGGCTTAGGCTGCCATCAGCTGTTGCATAGCCTCGTTGTTGTCGGAATCACGACGTGGAGGCATATGTGGGGTTTTAGCATGGATGAGTAAAGTATTGATAGAACTATAAAGAGAAATCCTACCCATGCACAAAACAATCAAGTCTAGCAATCAATCAACAAACAACTTATAAAACAACCAACACACGGATCAAAACCTTTGGTTTAGGGAAAATGATATAAAAAGTTTGGAAAATAAAATCGCGGGTTCCGAGGATACAAGGGAAAGTACTGCCTTACCGCAAGTTGGTACAAGACTAAGATAATGAGGTGTATGATAAATGGTAGTCTCACTAACTAACTACTCGACCATGTCCTCTTCTTCCTCTTCAATTTCCTGAATCTCGATTTCTTCATTGGTGAGTACATCCTTGAGTTCCTTCACTTCCTTCTCTAGGGCAGAGTTCTTTTCTTGCAGCTCCCTCTTCTCAGTACGAAGCCTTTTGATCAAATCACTATCGGCCTCGAACTTGACTTCATTGCTCTCGAGTTCCGCCTTTTGTTCTCTGATAGTCTTGTTCTTCTCTTGAACTCTTTTCTCCTGCCTCTTGTATCTCTCCTCTTGTGCAGCGAACCTTTCTTCTTGGGCCTTAGTCACTTCCTCTTGAGCCTTCATCTTCTCTTCATTCTCCTTAAGTAAGGCACATAGCTCATCGTTCTTCAGGAGCTCCGTGCGCCGATCTTCATACAGTTTCGTGACAAGGATTTCCAACTCCTGGAAATAAAGACTAAGGGGTTTTGCCTTGCCTCTTTCTCCGACATCATAAAGGTAAGGTTCTCCATCTTCGTTTCTCCTTCCAAAGAAAATGGAGTAGTGGCCCCTCAACTCTGTGTTGTAGCGTCCGCAGAGGCACCCAATCAGATCTTGCATTACTAGATTGAGTCCTTTATCTTTGGAGTCGCTAACCATTTTAATCTCCAGTGGGGGCTCTTCTCCACGTCCTGGCTGAGTTGCTTTTATTCCCCAACACCCCTCTTTGTTAAACTTCTTCAGGATGAAACCCTTGACTTGGGACAGTGGTAACCCTATCTTCTCGCCGATGTCGAGGAGGTAGCATCCAAAACGGGTGTTCTCGAAGTCCTCCGTGGTGGTGTAGTGGAAGCTCGTCATCCTTTTAGGTAGAAAGAAGGAAATTAAAACAGGAAATGCTTAAGGTGAGGAAGTACTAGTCATAGTGTGTTTTATTATTTTAGAAAATACTAAGTCAAATCTTTAAGGTGATCAACAAATATTAACAACTCTTGGTAAATTGGATTTTTCACTATAGTGAGAGAGAGAGACACCCGGCCAGCCACTTATATTGTGGAACAGGTCTCATGTACGTGGACATGTAAAGTTTGTCCCGGGCCGCTTCATCCCACTATGCCGCTAGGATCCAACATACTTCAAAGATGGTAACATAAAGATCAAAAAGGGGCTTAACCAATCCTAAGGGCTCGAACCTACAGGCAACACTTTGCTCTGATACCATTTTGTAGCGCCCCAACTCTTATTTAAGTTGGAACACATGTGTTATGTGCTAGTCCCTGGATCACTGCTAGCACCACAGTACAAAATATAAGGTACCATTGCATAAGTATTAAATTGCTACAACGAGATCCAAAAATATTAGCCAAGTATGGCTTTATTACAAGTTACATAGCCATGAAGGCTAGCTAAATTTCAGAGTGCACAACGAAAGCAAATAACAATGAGCCTCAACTTCAAGAATGCGCCACAGGCAGACATGTTGGGTGTAGACTCGAGTCCAAAACTTATTCCTCATCAGAATTACCTGCACATTTGAATATGCAGCCCCCGAAGGAGCTCAATACAATGATGTATTGGCAAGTGACTATGGTAGAAATAAAATGACAAGTCTAAAATCTATATGCATATTTGGCTTGGTGGGGTTGGAGGCTATTTTGCAGAAAGCAAGTTTTCTCCTATCTTCTGTAAAACATTTTTATTTATCAAGACATGGCACCAAGGGATAAAGCCCAGGTGCACCAACAAATCTTTTCTTAAGTCAATTTTTAATTTATGAAAACAATGTTGAGATTCTTCTGACCATCCTTATCCAGTTGCTCGAAGTAGTCCATTTCCGGGGACACGGCTAAGTACTCAGTGTTGACTCTGCAGAGTTTGTGCACTTTCACCTTTAGACTCAATTAACCCAAAAATCCTATACACGCAGAGTGTATTAAGGAAATGAGAGAATTGAGACAAGAACTTTTCGGAAGAAGAATGCAACCATACTATCAAGACCCGTTCCACCTATCAACTCTACATCTGCTTGTCAAGCTGACAGGTTGCACCCTCACAACTTAATTATTCTAGACAGAGCCCATTGTCAAAAGGCTGCACGGGAAGCTTCTAAACTTGGAGGGACTTGGTAATCTCTTCGTTCCTGGGTGGCCGTCCACAAGTGCACTTCTGGGTAACAACCACCATGCTCATGGCCCTAAGTAGAATAGACATTCATCCTAGGCGACGACAACCACAAGCATAGCCCCAAAAGCCACTCAACATAAACCATAACAACCAATTCCACCCAGATTTGTATTTTAGATTTTAACACTTAGAAACATTTCTATAACATGGTAAACATTTTAATAGCATAGCTAAGCAACTAATAAAAACTTTTCATGGCTGCTTAGGAAAAGGGTGGCTACACACTAGTAGGATATTTGTAAAATACATACTAACTTAGCATTATAAAATAAATCAAAAATCCCTATCATGCACACTACTCAAAATATACTACATATGCATATAGAAAATATTGGGTATACTATGAGTGTCACTTGCCTTGGTAACAGGAGGAGCAAGCACAATAAGAATAACAATCACAAGCAAGTCCTTCCTCTTCTTCACAATCTAGCACAAGCAATAAATAAAATAAATACCAACACAATATCATCACATCACGAAACATAAACATGTATGCATGACTGATATGCTATGATAATAGGACACCCTTATTAGTATTTTTTATCTTCTGTTATTAAATGAATGAAATATAATTTCTAGGTATTTCTTATTTTATTTATCAACTAAATAATTTAAAACAATATAGCAAAACTTGGTTTCTATAATTACAACTTTTATTCTTTTATGAAAATTTTCAAATTAGACATTTATTAATATTGCTGGACAGAGGGAATCAATACAACCCTAAAACAATTAAATTTATTTCCAAATCATTTTTATTATATAAGTTATTATTTTAATAGCCGAAATACTCCTCTGATAATTACACAAATTATAATTTGTCAAAAGGAAAACCAAATGATGTAGAAATAAACTACACTAGCAGGGCTATCCGTGGATATAAAATTTATCAAATTTGAACTTATAGATAAAAAGTTATGAATTTTCTAAGTTTTGCATATTTTCTGTTTTATTTATAAAAATTCCTGCGAAAAAGAAATAACACGGGGCTACGTGGCGCGATCCCATTGGATGGTAACGGTTCGTCGCGGATCGCGGCGCGAGCCATCCGATCTAAATAAAATGGACGCGCGAGATCTGATCGATCTAGATCCATTGGATCTAGATCTAACGGCCCACGATTCATTGACCAAAAACGGGCGGCGCAGTCGCCGGAGTTCGTCCGACCGCGGCGGCGCCACGGCCGGTGTTGCTCGTTCTCGTGTCCTAGGGGGCTACGGGACGAATGGAGCTTACCCAGGCGTAGCGGACGTCGAGGCGGAGTCGATGGCGTGGTGGTGGTCGTCGGCGTTGTCCTCCCCTCCTCGTGCAGCTCGTCGGAATTGCTTGTGGCGGCGGTTTCCCTAGGGCGTGGACGAATACGGCGGCTTGCTGCGAAACGAGGCACGAGATCGTGTCAAAAAGAAGCGCAAGGATGAGAGAAAGCGAGGGGAAGAGACGAGAGGGTCCGGGATGACCGTGGTGCACCGTACGGTGATCTCCTCGCCGGCGGAAATGGCGACGGCGGAAGCACGATCCCGAGCGCTCTGGCGATGGAATGGCTAGGGTTTTGGGTGCGGAGGGATGCGGCGGAGGTGGGGTTTTAAGTAGGGGGCGCGGGGAGCAAACCTCGCGCTGATTCCGCTCGGGAATCACGGCCGGCTCCGATTCGAATCGGGCGCGATCTCCGGCGGGAGGAAGACGAAGCTGACAGGTGGGTCCCACCTGTCAGCGAGAGGGAGAGAGAGATGGGCCGCTCGGCTGGCTGGGCCGATTCGGACGCGCGCGCGGTGGATAGCTAAATGGGCCGGCCCGATCTCCTTTTCTTTTTAATAAAACTAATATCTGTTTTCTAATACTTATTTCAAAAATGATTTTTAAAACTATTCAAAACATTTCAGAAAAATTCATAAAAATATGTTTTGGGAAGGTTATTAAAAATGGAATCTTTTAACATTATACTTGTCCATAAATAAATTGATAAAATAATATTTATTAAAGGAGTTTAAATAAAGACTTTCTGGAATTATAAATTATTTAAACTTATAATTTGAAGTTTTATTTAGTAATTTTGTGATGCAATTTTATGCCTATTGATGAATGATGCATGGATGCAAGGTTTTAAATTTTTGCAAATTTTGGGATGTTACACATACCTATCTTGACCTCGTTACCGACAACGCTATCTTCTACTCGTCTATGATTTTATGTCTCCGTGACCTAGTCACATGCTTGCAAGCTCATTAGACATGATCTCACCGAGTGGGCCCTAGAGTATCTATCCTGCTATGTGAACTGGCAAATCCCGCTCTTGACCCCTCGTCTCAACTACTCCTTTCCGATACCCAAAAGTATCATCGTTATTGTCATACTAAATAAGATACGACGTTTGGTGCGATCAAAGTATCTTCCAGGAATAACAATAAGAGTTGATCTCACGGTCAAAGGCGTAACGACTACGTCCTCCAAATCTAGGTATGTCCATCACATCGTTCTCCAACGATATGACTTCCATTGCTGACCGGCGCCGTGCCCTATGATCGGGAAACCTCGATCATCAATCGCGCAACGAAACTAGTCTTAGTAGAGACTACTAGGGACCTGGTTGTTTACGCATCAAACCCGTATTAATGCTTCCGCTTAATACGGTTATAGCATGACACAAAAACCTATTATGAACAAACAAGATATGATAAAGAATACACTTTATTAATTGCCTCTAGGGCATATCTCCTTCACTTAAGTCCTGAGAGGACTAAGCCGTTTGTACGCTCTACTTGTCCATTTGATTGAGGGTGTTGACACAGATGCCAAATCAAGCCGGATGCCTAGATCACTGCAGTATTCTTCTATGTCGCCTTGAGATAGGTTATTGCCATGATCAGTGATAATGTTGTGTGGAACTCCGAACTGAGAGATAATTCCCCAGAGGAAATTGGTGGTTGTTCGTGCGTCTAATTTGCTGATCGGCTTGGCCTCGACCCATTTAGTGAACTTGTCGACAGCGACCAACAGGTGAGTATACCCACCACGTGCCTTCTTGAAGGGACCAACCATGTCTAAGCCCCAGACCGTGAATGGCCAAGTGATTGGAATTGTCCTAAACTCTTGTGCTGGCATGTGAGGTTGGCTGGCGTACAACTGGCAGCCTTTGCATGTTTTCACGATGTGCTCGGCGTCTTCTTTGGCGGTTAGCCAATAGAAACCTTGGCGGAAAGCTTTGGACACAATGGACCTGGCAGAGGCGTGATGCCCGCAAGTGCCGATATGTATGTCCTTCAGAATTTCTCGTCCTTCGTCTGGCAGTATGCACCGCTGATAGATACCGCACGTGCTTCGCTTGTACAGCTCGCCTTTGATTATTGTGAATGCTTTGGATCGCCTTATGATCTACCTTTTCAACACCTCATCGTCCTCCGGCAACTTCTGGTCGATTAAGAAATCGAGGTATGGGACAGTCCAATCTGCTGTACCAAGTAGACGGCAAGACTTGCCACTTCTACTGGTTCTTCTGCATCGGGGTCCAACAAGTCAGCGCCCTTAATAGACGGTTTATGCAAATGTTCCAGAAAAATGTCCTTTGGCACTTTTTTGCGTTCTGACCCGAGTCTGGCGGGGGTATCTGCCGCCTCGTTCTCAGCTCTTGGAACATGCTGGACTTCGTACCCATGAAATTTTTGGCGAATTCGTCAACTTTGGCCCTGTAAGCCGCCATTGTTGTACTCTTCGCGTCCCATGTGCCGCTTACTTGTTGCGCGACTAAATCGGAGTCGCCATAACAGAGGATTCTCTTGACGCCAAGGTCGTTTTCCACGTGTAACCCGTGAAGCAAAGCTTCATACTCTGCGACGTTATTGGTTGCTGTGAAATGAATCTGCAATATGTAGCTGAGCTTGTCACCTTTGGGTGTGCGCAGAACAACTCCGGCCCCCAATCCTTTGAGCATGTTTGATCCGTCAAAGTGCATGACCCAATATTCTCACTCGGGGAGTACTGTTTCCTCCATGGCTTCTGTCTACAATTGCTTGAATCTTAATGGCGGTATGTGGTTTATAGACTATATCGAAGGCGGCAAGCTCGATGCCTCATTTGGCAACTCGGCATGTTGCCTCTGCGTTGTTGATTATGTCTCCCAACGGTGCTCTGCTGACTACTGTCACCGTGTGCTCCTGAAAGTAATGCCTAAGTTTTCTGGCGGCGAAGAATACACCATAAGCCAGCTTTTGGTAATGTGGATACCTCTGCTTGGAGGCGGAGAAGACTTCACTGATGAAGTAAACCAGACGTTGCTCAGACATCACGGCTTCGCTTTCCTTTCTTTCCACAGCCAAGACAACGCTGACAACTGCTCCAGTTGACGAGATGTAGAGCAGCATTGGTTCCTGCGATCGAGGTCCTGCCAATATTGGAGCGGATACGAGAGACTCCTTAAGTTGCTGCAAGGCGGCATCTGCTTCTGATGTCCACTCAAAGTTGTTGGATTTCTTCAAAATAGCCAGTAGAGGGGCATTGCCTTTTCCCCGAGGCGGCTTATGAAACGACTGACGGCTGCCGCCGATCCGGCTAAGCGTTGCACGTCCTTCAGACAAGTAGGTCTGGATATGTTTTGGATAGCCTTGATCTTCTCCGGATTAACTTTGATCCCTCGTTCTGAGACGATAAATCCGAGTAGTTTGCCGGATGGAACGCCGAAAACACACTTTGCGGGATTGAGTTTCATCTGGTATTTTCGGAGATTCTGAAAATTTTCTTCCAAATCCTCCAGGTGATCCGCCTTCTTTTTCGACATCACCGCAATGTCGTCTACGTAGACGTGAACATTGTGGCCGATCTGTTCGTGCAGGCAATTTTGCATACAGCGTTGGTATGTTGCCCCTGCATTCTTCAGGTCAAAAGGCATCGTGATGTAGCAGAAAGTCCCGTATGGAGTGGTGAAAGATGTTTTCAGTTGATCCGACTCCCTCATCTTGATTTGGTGGTACCCTGAGTAGGCGTACAAAAAATAAAGTAGCTCGGAGCCTGCTATGGAGTCTACGACATGGTCAATTCTAGGCAGCGCAAAGGGATCCTTTGGGCAACACTTGTTAACACCAGTATAGTCGATACACATCCTCAGCTCTTTATTCTTCTTTGGGACAAGTACAGGATTTGCCACCCAATCGGTGTGTACAACCTCTTTTATGAAATTGGCGGCCTTCAGCCTATTTATCTCCTTTCCTAAAGCCTTGCGTCTCTCATCACCAAAGCGTCTTGTTGCTTGCTTCACCGGCTTGGATCCCTTTATGATGTTGAGTGAGTGCTCGGCAAGTTCCCTCGGTACACCAGGCATGTCGGATGGCGACCATGCAAAGATGTCACGATTCTCACGGAGGAACTCGACGAGCGCGCCTTCCTATTTGCTGTAAAGGTTGGAGCCGATGACGACTTGCTTAGACTTGTCGCCTGGGATGAGGTCCGCCTTTTTGGTGTCTTCTGAAGCTTCAAAGGTCTTCTTGACATCAATCTTTGGCTTGGGCATGGAGTTGTCTGGGTCCGCCTTAAGTAGCGCGAGCTCTTCCTTGTGGATGACGGATTCTGCGAAGGCGGCCATGCCACGCTCGCACTCCTTAGCTTTCTTGAAGTTCCTGGAAACCGTGATGGTTCCATTTTCCCCCGGCATCTTAAGCTTGTTGTATATGTAGCACGGCCTTGCCATGAACTTGGAAAAAGCCGCTCGTCTGAATATTGCATGGTAGGCGCTTTTGAAGGGGACAACTTCCAACCGGAGGAACTCTGAGCGGTAGTTCTCCTTTGGTCCAAAAGTTACCTTCAGCCTAATGCTCCCCATTGACATTGCTTGTCTGTCGGGCACTATGACATGAAAAGTGAGGTTGCTATGATCAAGATGATCCTCGGACAAGTTCATGCGGCTTACTGTATCATAGTACAGGATGTTGAGGCTGCTGCCGCCATCCATGAGTACTTTTGTGAGCCTGAAGTTGTCGACAATGGGGTCGACGACAAGGGCGTATTTGCCTGGGTGAGGGACATGATCAGGGTGGCCGGACCGGTACAAGGTGATTGCCGCCTCAGACCAGTTCAAATACTGAGGGACATCCGGCATTGTCGCGTTGAGTTCACGCATCTCCGCCTTGTCTTCCTTGGCCGAAGGCGAGCAGACAAAGCACACGAGTAATTCTTTGACCTTCGGGTATGGCTTGTTTTTCTTGGCGGCAACATCGTCATCGCTTGAGATTGACATGTCGTCGTCATCCTTGTTGTCTTTCTTGTCGTACTTCTTTGACTTTTTTGACTTCCAGCCAATTGTGGGATCCTTTTTGAAGTCGTCCATGAAACGGCACTCGCTGAGCATATGGTTGACCTTGCCGAGTGAGGCGTGGATGGGGCATGGCAAAAGTTTTGCCTGCTCGTAAGTGATATGTGCCGCCTTTAGGGCCTGAGCCAGCGTCACGGTTATCATTCTTGTTCTTCCACTTCTTTTTGCCGGCATTCCCTTGGAACGCAACGGCTACCTCGTAAGAAGCTCCGGCTTTATCTTCCACTGCATGCTTGCGTTTGTTGTTTCTCCTTGGCATGGTGCTGACGTCTGTATCATCGTCGCGTGCGTCATCATCTGTTGTCGCGTATTGGGCGGCTAGGTTGAGCATCTCGTCAAGGTCCGTGACTTGCTCGCGGACGAGCCGGTGACGGAGCAGGGACTTTTTCTGTAGGCCCGTGTAGAAGGCATAGATAGCCTGTGCGTCCGAAACACCATGACAGTTGGCCTTTTCGGAGATCCAACGGCTGACAAAATCTGTCATGGTTTCGTCCGACTTCTGAATACAGCGTTGCAAATCCGTGTAGGTATTTGGACGCTTGTATGTTCCTTGGAAGTGCTGGGAGAAAACCTTTACCATGTCGTACTAGCTATGGATAGACTTTTCGGGAAGGTTGTCAATCCAAGCCCTTGCCGTGCCTTCTAACATGAGAGGTAGGTAGCGGACGGCAATGTGATTGCTTCCGCCGGCAATTACTATGGCCATGGCATAATCGGCTAGCCACGAATCCGGCTTAACGAGGCCGTTGTACCTAGGACAATTTTTAGACACTGATGTCATGTACTTGGGGAACGGCTCTCTTTGGATGGCGTCGCCAAAGCACTTTGGGCCAAAGTATAGCGGCTCCCTTCCTCTTGCTATGTCTTGTAGGCGATGGCGTGCGTCTTTTGGATCGAGTTGTTGTCCGCCTGTGTTGGCGTTTGGCTCGTCCTGCGCTGCCCGGCTTACGTTGTGCCTAGGCCCTTCTTCCGCTCCTTCCTTTTGTTGCCGGTGCTGTGCTGCGGAGACCGGCTTTGAACTCTCCTGGGAGGATCGTTGTCGGCATCTTTTTTAGGCGGCTGGTCGTTGTCCCGGCTACCGCCATTAATGCGCCTTGGCTGGGTTGGAGGTGGCAGGTCTCCTATGTTTCATGTCCGCGAGTTCTCGTCCCGCCTTGGTTTTGGTGGTGGCGTCTTCTTTGGAGGTGGCGTTGCTTTCCTTTTGTCGCCATGGCTACTGGAGCCGGACGGGCCTTCGGGGTCAGCGCCAGGTGCGGCTTTGCACTTTCCTGATTTGGATTCTAGATCTCCCCCGCGGGCATCTGCCATGTGGCCATAGGAGTCAGCGTGAGCTTGCTGTTCTAGGGCCTTGCTCATGAAGTGTCTTGCGTTGGCCACCTTTTCCTCCGCTGTGTAAGTCTTGTCGTCTAGGGTGTCTAGCGCAGCAACAGCGTTAAGGATGGGGGTGCAGAAGACAACATCCCCCCTTCTGTCGACACGTTGTGGTGTTGTGCGCCAGTCAAACCCAAGATCTTGAGCTGCTGTTGTCACACGTATTGGCGGCTCCTTATCACGGCGGTTTTTTGATGACCTTTTTCTTCGAAGAGCTGCCGGCTCGGTTTTGCCGACATCTTTTCTTGCTCCTTCTCAATCTTCTTTGCAAGGCTCTCAACATGCTCCTCTTTTCTGCGCAGGAAGTCAGAGTGCTTAAGCATATTAAGCCTAAGTTCTTCCACTTCATCAAGTGGGGTATCCTTATTCACCAGAGTGTTCATGATTTCGTCCACTTCTTTGATGACGGAGAGCAAATCCGTGGGTTTGCTGTTGCCGCCTTTTTTGAGACCAGTTTTCTTCTTTGCGCGCATCTTGTCAGAACCGTCAATGAGTTGACCGGTAACGGTGTTGCCGGCATCTTCTGTCGGTTTATCTTGCGTTTCAGAAGCGACTGGGGTTGACTCGTGACCGATGACAACCCTCATAGCCAGCTTATCAGGCATGTCTGTATCCGCTGTGTTCTCTGAAGGAACCGGATTATCACTGGAAAAGCGGCTTTTTATTTTCTCTTCGAAGAGACTAGCATCATCATCAGAATCAGAATCTACGTTGACTTGAACGGTAGATCTGGATCCGGCATCTGACATCGCATCCTCCTGGAGAGCAGGAAGGATTGACTCAGGATCGTTGTTTTACGGCTGGGAGTCGGATCCCATTCCGACAACTCCGACAAAGTAGAAGTCAGATCCGGCCGACTCCTGGGAGAAGGCGGATTCAGATCCATCTTGTCGGTTGACTGCTTGGTCGAAGGGTTGGTGGGTGGGGTCGTAAAAGCGCGGTAGGCCGTATGCCTCTGCCGTCTACCCGATAAAGACGTCAATCCCTCCGATCGGTACGATTGCCCACCCGATAAGGTAGTCGTCCGCCGGGAGCCAGGACTCATCTAAGTTGACGTAGTTGTGGCCGCCATACCTTGTGACGCGGCCGACGGCGATCTGCTTGCCCACGCTGCCAAGTGTTCCCGCCTGGAACGTGACGCCAGGAACCTTAAGCCCCATGGTGGGCGCCAACAGTGGTAGTATCGGCATAGTTGATAGGAGACGGGGGTCCTCTAGCCTACGTATGGATTGTGGGGAAGAAGATTGGAGTCGTCGAGGACGGGATTGGACACGGCGAGTTTACCCAGCTTCAGATCCCGCAGCGGTGGCGAGATCCTACGTGCTGCTATAATTCACTATGAGAAAAATAGCCGTGAACAGGTTACAATGGGTATGATGCCTATTGAAGCGTGCCCTAAAGGCTTCCTGGTGGCCGGCTTATATAGGCGGCCAGACCCCAGGATACAAGGCAAGTACTTGTCCGGCAAGTAAACAGAGTCCTAGACCTAGCCGACTTAGTTGCCGCCTTCCGTGTTGGGCTTGGTGGCTTGATGGGCTTCGGCCTTCCGCCTTACTTGGATCGTCCGCCTACTTCCTTGTACGTCAGCTATCTGGGCCGCCGGGCAGGCTTCAGCCTTACCACCCTTGGGCCACCCTGGACTAGCCGGATTGATCCATGTTGGAGATAACCCTAGTTGGTATATCTCCAACAATTAGTAGGAGCAAGAGAGACAGAAGCAAGTTGTTCCACTCTAAAATCTTCATTGGGCAATTCGGGTTCATAAGGAGTTTTTGCAAATTTCAAAAAATTGAATTCATATGAATCACCAACAAATTTAGTTAGGATTTTTCTCTTTCCTACAATCTATAACAGCTCCACAAGTATTTAGAAAAGGTCTACCGAAAATAATAGGACAAGTCTTACTAGCAGCAGAACCAAGTACAAGAAAATTAGCGGGATATTTAGTCTTACCACATAGAACCTCAACATCTCTAACAATACCAATGGGAGAGATAGTTTCTATGTTAGCAAGTTGAATAACCACATCAATATCTTCAAGTTGGCAAGGACCAATTTCATGAATAATCTGTTTGTAAAGCTCATAAGGAATAGCACTTGAACTTGCACCAATATCACATCAACCATAATAACAATGATCACCAATTTTAACAGATAACACAGGAACACTAGCCTTTCTTGGCTTTGCAGGATGAGAGACAACATTAGAAGCATCATCACAAAATATAATATACTCTTCTCCCACATTTTCAGAAACAAGTTCCTTAACTATAACCACAGAAGGTTCAACTTTAATTTGTTCATCAGGTTCTTTAGCTTTCTTATCACTTTTATTAACCACACTAGCCATAAAAGAATGGTCTTTTACTTTAACAGGAAAAGGAATTTTATCAATATAAGGCTCAGGAATGACATGATCAAATATATTAACTTCAATGCTTTTAGCTAAAGGAACAACAGATTTATCGTTATAAGGTTCATGATATTTTTCAAACCCCTTCTTGGGAAAACCAAAGTAATCAGCAAAGGATTTATAATAATTGCAACAACTTGAGAATCAAGACCATAAGCATTATTAATATTTTGAAATACATCAGTGTTCATAAAAGTCTTAATGCATTCAAAGTCATATTTTATACCTGACTCCCTACCTTTGTCGTTCTCCCATGCTTCAGTATTTTCTTCAATACGATCAAGAAGATCCCATTTAAACTCCTTCTTATTACGAGCGAATGATCCAGCACATGAGGTATCCAATAATGTTTTATCTTCAAACGAGAGTTTTGCATAGAAGTTATCAATAATAATATTACCAGGAAGCTCATGAATGGGACATTTGAGCATTAGTGACTTCAATCTACCCCACGGTTGGCCAATACTATCTCCATCATGAGGCCAGAAGTTATATATAGAATTCCAATCTTGATGAATTTCACTTGGAGGATAAAATTTAGAATAAAAGAGAGATACAATTTACTCCCATCCAAGAGAATCTCCGTTCTTCAGCAGTTTATACCAATGCGCAGCTCTCCCACCAAGTGATATGGAGAATAATTTCTTCCTGACTTCGTCCATCGTAATACCAGCACACTTGAACAACTCGCATAATTCATGTAAATACAGCAAATGATCACCGGGGTGGACAGTTCCATCCCCAACATAGCGGTTATTCATAACACGTTTAATAATTTTCATAGGTATTTTAAATGGCACAATATCATCAGGAGGCGCCTCATGCTCTACCTCAGCAGCGGTACAGGACTTCCCAAACAGGAAAGCAACTTTTCCTTTCTCCATTATAAAGCAAATATGGAAACAGAAATAAAAACAGCACTGACAGTTGAAGTTTTCCTTACCAATAGCGCTTCACTCCCCGGCAACGGCGCCAGAAAATAGTCTTGATGACCCACAAGTATAGGGGGTGTATCGCAGTACTTTCGATAAATAAGAGTGTCGAACCCAACGAGGAGCAGAAGGTGTTGACAAGTGGTTTTGATGAGGAATTCACTTTAAACACTAGCAGACAAGTTTTCAGTAGACTTTGATATAACAGAGAAATAAAGTGCGAGTAAATAGAGCGCGGCAATTATAATTGCAGCGAGTGGCCTAATCGTTTTGAGAGCAAAGGACAAGCCGGTTTGTTTACTTATGATGACCAAACGTTCTTGAGGACACACGGGATTTCTGTCTAGTGATTTCGCTTCATATTGATGAATAATCTTTAGTGTTTAGATAAGTGTCGTGTGGGTGAACCTATGCTAATGCACCGCCCTTTCTAGGACTAATACATACTTATGATTATACCCCTTGCAAGCATCCGCAAATACAAGAAAGTAATTAAGATAAATCTAACCATAGCCTTAAACTTTGAGATCCTGCGATCCCTCACGCATTGGAATACCAACGGGGGTTTAGGTTTCTGTCACTCCGGCAACCCCACAAATGATAACCGAGTACACGATGCATTCCCCTAGTCCCATAAAGGTGAAGTGTCATGTAGTCGACGTTCACATGACATCACTAGAAGAATGGCACCACAACTTAAATATCAAAACATCAAATATTAATCAACATAGTTCACTACTAACATCTAGACTTATCCCATGTCCTTAAGAACACAACGAACTACTCACAACACACCATAATGAACATGATCAGAGGTTATATAATGATGGATAACAATCTGAACATAAACCCTAGTTCAACGGTTTCGCTCAATAGCATCAATAACAACAGTAATCAACACCGGGAGAGTTTCCCCTATCAAATACACAGAGTTAAGCACTAGATGTTACAGCGAGAACGGAGTGGATGGATGGAGATGATGGTGTCGGCGGTGGAGATGGTGGTGTTGGCGATGTTGATGGAGTGCAGCTCGATGACGGTGACGATGGCGACAATTTCCCCCTCCGGGAGGGAATTTCCTCGGCGGCAATGCAGCCTAGCGGAGAGCTTTTCTCTCCCTGTCTTCTCCGCCTCGTGGTGGCGACGGAGATGGTTTCTGTCCAACGTAATAATTCTAGTTCTTTGGGGGGAACAAGTACGTGAAGGGGTGCGCCAAGTGGTGGGCCAGGGTGGCCTCACCACCTGCTTGCGCGGCCATATGGGTTGCCGCGCCATGAGGTGATGAGGGGGCTCCTCTTTTGGCCTCCTTCGTGAAATAATTGAGAAATAATTCCCAGTTAGTGTAACGCCCAGGGATTTATCCCCATTTTAGTTTTGTGTGTTTTCTTTTTCTTCAACACGGCATTGCATTTCATCTCATTAATTTAATTTGTTGCATTTAATTTCAATTCCCACAATTAAATTCAAATGCATTTCAAATTAATTAAAAATGTGATATTTCAAATCTTTTGCAAATGTTCAAAAAATAGTATATTAAATTGTCTATTTGAAACTAAAACTATTTTGTAAAGTTTTTGTATTCAAATTCCTTTTTTATTTTGTTTTAAAAATATATAACAGAAACAATTAAAAGGGAGAGAAATAAAAGTCCAAAGCCCACCTAAGCCAAACCCTAGGGTTTCCCCGTGGAAAATTATTTCCCACTCCTGCCTTTTTGTAGCCACCCTCCTCCTTTTTCTGTTTTTTGCAAAATAAGCCTCCCACCCCCTTCTTTTCTCCCCCCCCCCCCCCCCCCCCTTTCTTTCTTTTTCCTTTTTTTTCTTTTCTTCTTTTCCTTTTTTCCCCTTCCTTCTTTCTCTCCTTCCCGCACCGCCCGGGAGACCAGCCCGACCCACACCGAGCCAGCCCCGTCCTCCCGCAGCCTCCGGCCCGCGCCGACCGAGCCGCCGCGCCTCCGACGCCGCCCGCCGCCGCGCGCCCCCGGCCTGCCCTGCCTCTACTCCGCCTCACCAGTCGTCGCCCGCCTCCGGCGCCCTGCTCCCCTGCTCCTCCGGCCGCTCCCGCCTCCGCGCCCTGCCGCCTGCCGCCGCGCCGCCTCCGGCGGCCCGAGCCCACGCGCCCCACGTCGCGCCGCTCGCCGCCCGCTCTCTCCCGGCCACCGCGCGCCCACGCTCCCCCCACGCCGCCCCGCACGCCGCCGCCCGCTCTGCTCCGCCCCCGCGGACCCGTGCACCTCCACGCCGCCGTCGCGCCGTCCCCGTTGCCTCCTCTTCCGGCCGCGTGCATGCCGTCTCCGTCCGGTAACGTCCCCGCATCCGCCGCCCGCAAGGTGTTCGACAAAATACCCGCAAGACCTTCGGCGTCGCTTTTGTGTCTGAGTTGTCCACCCTTCGAGGTGTTGCTACATGCGCGTGCACGTGCCTCTTTCGGTGCCGCGTTGTCGTGACCGCCGTGTCCGTGTCGCGGTGCCCGCCCGTGCGCGCTTTCTTTCCGGTGTCCGTTTGCCGTGCTCCTACGTGCCACGACTACCCCGACCACTTCCACGACACCGGCAAACGACGATGCCCCGGTTCCGCCACGACTACTTCCCCGACGACAACTACTTCCTCTACGGACCGAAGACGTCGGTTTCGAACCCTAGTTCACCCGATCCGACGTACGAACCCAAACCCTAACCCTACCTATTTTATTAAATGTCATCTATCTTGTGCATATCGCATCATACTTGCATGTGTTGCATCTCTTGGGTTTGGGGGTGTAGCAAATCACCTAAATAATAAATATGGAATGAGTGGCAAATCATTATATGTATTGCCAAATTCCATTTAATTTGACTAGAACACCTTTGCCATGTCTCGCCATGTTAATAGAAATTTAATTTGATGTGTAGATAAATAACTTTAACATAAATATTAATTGTCGGAATCCGGTTCCGCTTCATTTGGATTAAGTGCATCTCGCATTGCATCTTGACATGTCATTCATCTGTCCCGTGATCATGCTGGATCTTTTGCCGTAGTTGTAAAATGCATATTTTACGCTTTCCAGTGTTTGTTGCTTCTTCGCGGATACGACGTGGAGATGTTTGAGCAACGACAAGATCTGCTTCCATGCGGGTTTCCAGGCAAGCAAAGTTTGCTTGTTTATCTATACATTGTCTTTCATCCTTGCCTTTTGATCTATGCTATCCTAGTTTACGATTCTTGAATTGCAATCCCATCATATGTTTATCCTGCAGCCCATACAGCTTCACCCCCACAACCCATAACCTGTTGTATGTTCATCTGTTAGCCTTGCGAGTCGTAGTGCATGCTTAGAGTTGGTTGTGCGAGTTTCATGTCGGTCTTTTATTTCATATGCTTAGAGTTAAATCTTGTCATATATTGGGGTATTATAATTAAAAGATAAGGCACCGGCGGAAGGCCTTGCGAGGTGCTTTGTTCTGCTAAGTGTCGACCTAGGAACAGAGATTTTGTCCTCGGATCCAATTTTGAGCGCACTAACCGCTTGTGTGAGGCCCTATGGAGCCCCCCGCGGCTTCGATCTAATCCGCTTCTTATCCAGGGCGCCGCAAGTAGTTCGGGCTTTCCATTTGATGCATGCATATGGTTACATAATGATCTCTTGATGATGGAGTAGTCGATTCTCATATAGGGTGGCACATTCTTATAGTGCTATGAAGGTCGATCCCGCGGGTACTTGACCTGATTAGCCGTGCACACAATCATGCGGTTCCCTGAATGGGTTGTAGAGAAGAGATTTGTCGTGTTGAGATGTTGTACCTTCTGGCTTTGCTTTTGGGGTTGATCGAACGAGTACGGGTCCAGTAGTGCACCCCTGCAGGGTATAATCTTATCGATGAGCCGTGTCCACGGTTATGGATGACTTGGTGATGATGCTAGCTAACAAGATCTAGACAATTTACACCTAATTAATGTTAATTAATTTGACTAGTAATATAGAATTACTTTCACAATAAATGGTAACTAAAATTGTTCAATGTGTGAGTTTCCCGAATTGCTTCCTCATACTTGGTTGAGGGGGTTAATCCGAGAATGGGTTATGATTGGTGTTAGTTGTAGCTGGTTATCTTATGCGCTCTCTTATCCCTCTCTGATTAGACGGAAGTTGTAGCATGTCTCTCTAGATTGCTAGTGCTGCTGCCGCTAAGTCCACCTCCCCTATATTTTGGGAGATGGTGTAGAAAGTACGCAAGTCGGTTTTGCTTGTCAAGGAGTGCCCTGACCCTCTTTTGGGTTGTGCTTTATGTGCAGTTAACAGTTTTGAGGTCTGACGACGTTAGCTTGGGAATCCCTCTGTCTTGGCTGGGCAGGGATATGGCGTCATTGCTTATCTTCAGGACTCTTAGTCCAACTTGCATCTTATCCGTAGTCGGATACTATTTTACTCCCGTTGTCATTTGAATCTTTGTATTGTATCATTTGTATCTTGACTCGTTCGAGTTGTTGTTGTATTATATCTTCTGTTGTATTTGTGGATGTATCGGAACTGTTGTAATGTTATCACAATTCCACCCACATAATGGGCATGTGTCGGCGTGCACATTATGTCTGGTGGGCGACCTAAAATCGTTATTATGCGGATTTCGGCGGGATCGCTTAAATCTACATAGTACCAATTTTCGGGCGTCACAGTTAGCCACTTTGTTCTTCTGGTCTTCGCAAATATTGTATCTTGACGGTGCTTTTTCCAGCAGAATTCAGGTTGCGGATTTCCATCCCCCAATGATCATCAATCATGCAAAATAGGTGAAATAACATAAGTCAGCTAAATTATGATATAAAATAGTGATGCAAAATGGACGTATCAGAGCCCTCCATTGAAGGGGATCGCAGGAAGAAAAACAAAAAAAATCCTAAGAACGATATCCTTAAACTAGCCAAGTTCTATACTATGCAGATATAGAAGTACAACGGAGATCGGAATACATACCGTCGTAGACCGAAAGCGGGATTACGTTCCCGCACAAACGTTGAATATGAAGACCGAAGAAGCCGACCTCAAGGTCGTGTAGTGGAAGTAGACCTCCCGGCACCGCTAGCGCAGCACCTCGCAGGACGTTACACACGTACGGTGGAGACGACGACCTCCAAAGCTCCAGTCCAGGACGAGAAGCGGAAGACTTCGACCGGAACACCAGCAGCGTGGCAGCGGGTTATGGTGGAGAGACCTCCTCTCTTCTTGGCGCAACTCCGACAAAGAGAATCACGAAATCGAGAGAGAAAGGAGAAATTAATTGGTGGATGAAAAAGGCCAGGGGTGTCCCTTCTTATATAGGCTTCCGGGGGGAGCCAACTTGCCAGCCAGGCAATGTGGGACAACTCCCACATGCCTGGTGCGGCATTGGCTGGTGCACCGGCCCTAGGTGGGCCCTATTTGGCCCACCTAGGCCGGCCATCCCTCCCCCACTGAATTCCCTAGGGGAATTTTCCCCCATGGGTCTTCTTTCCACCAGAAGGCCCATTTAGGGAAATCAGACTAAATAAATTCGAAAATAAATATAAAATCATATTTAATCATTAATTACACTAACTAATATCAAACATATTATATATAATTTATTTTAGCTCCGAAAACTATTTCGTCGCTGCCCGATCTCCATCGGACCATTCCCGGGACGTTCCCAGTGATCTCTTTCCTTTTCGGTTGTCTTGTCGAAACCCCTTAAGTGTGTTACCCTAGCGGTTCGATATAATAACAGACATGGTCGAGACCCCTCTCCGATCAATCATTAACTCGTACGCCTGTACCCCATGAATTAACCCTTGTGATATAATGAATGACTATCATCTATCAAACCTGGACGTCAAGTCTTAAACCTTTTTCCATAGCGATACTTAGTGTGTCCAAGACTCGCTCATGGATATCTCTATACCAAGCATGATATCGTTACCGATAACACTATCTTCTACTCGTCTATGATTTCATGTCTCCGTGACCTAGTCACATGCTTGCAAACTCATTAGACATAATCTCAGCGAGTGGGCCCTAGAGTATCTATCCTGCTATGCGGACTGGCAAATCCCGCTCTTGACCCCTCGTCTCAACTACCCCTTCCCGATACCCAAAAGTATCACCTTTATTGTCACACTATAAGATATGATGTTTGGTGCGACCAAAGTGAAGGAGATATGCCCTAGAGGCAATTAATAAAGTGTATTTCTTTATCATATCTCGATTGTTCTTAATACGTTTTGTGTCATGCTATAACTGTATTAAGAGAAAACATTAATACAGGTGTGATACGTAAACAACCAGATCCCTAGTAGCCTCTACTAAGACTAGTTTTGTTGCGCGATTGATGATCGAGGTTTTCCGATCATAGGGCATGGCGCTTGTCGGCAATGAAGTCATGTCGTTGGTAGAACGATGTGATGGACATACCCATATTTGTAGTACGTAGTCGTTACGCCTTCGACCGTGAGATCAACTCTTATTGTTATCCCTGGAAGATACTTTGATCGCACCAAACGTCATATCTTATATAGTATGACAATGATAGGTGATACTTTTGGGTATCGGAAGGGGGTAGTTGAGACGAGGGGTCAAGAGCGGGATGTGTCAGTCCGTATAGCCGGATAGATACTCTAGGGCCCACTCGGTGAGATTATGTCTAATGAGCATGCAAGCATGTGACTAGGTCACGGAGACATGAAATCATAGACGAGTAGAAGATAGCGATGTCGCTAACGATGTCAGCTAGGTATGGAGATATCTAAGAACGATGCTCGGACACGCTAAGTATCGCTATGACAAAAGGTTTAAGACTTAACGTTCAGGTTTGACAGATGAGAGTCATTCGTTTTATCACAGGGATCAATTCATGGGGTCCAGGCCTACGAGTTAGTCATTGATCAGAGAGGAGTCTCGATCATGCCTGTTATTATATCGAACCGCTAGGGTAACACACTCAAGGGGTTTCGACAAGACAACCGGAAAGGAAAGAGATCACCGGGAACGTCCCAGGAAGGGTCCGATGGAGATTGGGCAGCGACGAAATAGTTTTCGGAGCTATAATAAATTATATATAATATGTTTGATATTAATTAGTGTAATTAATGTTTAAATATGATTTTATATATTTATTTAGGCTGATTTTACTAAATGGGCCTTCTGGTGGAAAGAAGGCCCATGGGGGGAAAATCCCCAAGGGAATTCGGTGGGGGCATGATGGCCGGCCAAGATGGGCCAAAAGGGGCCCACCATGGGGATGGCGCACCAGCCTAGCAGCACCAGGCATGTGGGGGTTAGTCCCACATTGCCTGGCTGGCAAGTTGGCTCCCCCCTGGGAGCCAATATAAGAAGGGGCACCCCTGGCCTTTTAATTCACCAATTATTTCCCTAATTCTCTCTCGATTTCGTGATTCCCTTTGTCGGAGTCGCGCCGAGAAGAGAAGGGGTCTCTCCGCCATAGCCCGCTGTCGCGCTGCTGGTGTTCCGGTCCAAGTCTTCCGCTGCTCGTCCTGGACTGGAGCTTCGGAGGTCATCGTCTCCACCGTACGTGTGTAACGCCCTGCGAGGTGCTGCGCTAGCGGTGCTGGGAGGTCTTCTTCCACTACACGACCTTGAGGTCGGCTTCGTCGGTCTTCATCGTCAACGTTCGTGCGGGAACGTAATCCCCGCTTTCGATCTATAAGGGTATGTATTCCGATCTCCGTTGTACTTCTATATCTGCATATTATAGATCTTGGCTAGTTTAAGGATATCGTTGCTAGGGAAAAAATATGCACATGATCCCCTTCACAAAGTATCTTCCAGGAATAACAATAAGAGTTGATCTCACGGTCGAATGCTTAATGACTACGTCCTACAAATATGGGTATGTCCATCACATCGTTCTTCCAACGATATGACTTCATTGCCAACTGACGTCATGTCACATGATCGGAAAACCTCGATCATCAATCGCACAATGAACTAGTCTTAGTAGAGGCTACTAGGGACCTGGTTGTTTATGTATCACATCGTGTATTAATGTTTCCGCTTAATACAGTTATAGCATTACACAAAACATATTATGAACAAACGAGATATGATAAATAAATCACTTTATTAATTGCCTCTAGGGCTTTTTGTTGGGTACTCATCATCGCTATTTTTCCAACAAAATTGGTCTCACCTCATTTGGAGTTCATTTGCAAAAGTTATAGCAGTTTTTGTTTCGGTGTTTTGCTAATTCGGATTATTGGGGCCGGATATTCCACTCTACCGGAATATCCGGTTCCCCAACTCATCCAAGAAAACGGCTAAGGAAAGAAGAAACAGGATTCTGACTCCAGCCGGAAATTGTGCTCGAAATTTCCATATACCCGAATTTCCGAGGACACCCAGAAAGAACCCTCCAGAACGGCTAAGGAAAAGTTGGGATTTGGTTCTGACTCGAACCGGAAATTCAGCTCGGAAATTGTGGTGACCTAGCATACCACTGCATGGTGTAGTATGCTATAGTCGTTGACATAGCACCAATGGATCACCGTCCACCTGTATTACATCATCTGAGTGGTACAACAGAAACATCGCAGGTGCAAGGCATGACTATAGATTACAAAAAGAAGATCTGAAACAACAGATCTTTAGAACCTCCTCGAAATAATGAGGCAAGGCCCTACTAAAAGAACATCAAATGAAAAACCTCGGAGGAGCTAACCTATAATAAGCCTACTGCTAATACGGCCAGGCTTGCGGTTGCGTTGTAGCAACGCCTACAGAGATAGGTTCTATGACTAGGAATCTATCCTCTAACATAATATGCCTTCACTTGTCCTCCATCTTCTCTGGATTGCTTCAACTCGTTGTAGTTGCCTTCTTTGGTATCTTGAGTTTATCCGGTATCGGAGTCTTCATAGCCTAACGTGTTGCCTTGTTGTGGTTCTTCATGGCTAGCAAGGGTTTCGGAGGCAATGGTGAGTAACAGCGTTATCCAGCAAGTTCATTATGCAAGGTGGGAAGTCTGATGCATAAATACAGCCACGGACAATGGATTGTCGTAGGCTAATGCAAGTTTTCAAAAACATTTCTTCAAAAGGTTGCTTTTATTCTGAAGACTATGCTCGTCAGGAGTCACAGGGCTAGGGCTTTGAGGAGCCTCCTTTCCTGCTGTGTTCGTCGTTCCATCCTGGAACGTGGAGTAACATGTCACATTCTTACACTCTGTAGAGGTGCGCTGCTTTACCCATAAGAGATCAAAGCCTTGTTGCACAACCGGGCGAAATCTTTCCCGTCCACACTTCCTATGGTGTGGGGCCCAGTCAATTGATCCAAACCATTCATCGTGCTTCTCCACCACCCCGCATGCCCACCCTTTTGTAGGTCTGACCTCCCCTTTAACATAAGGTAGACCGATCCGGACCGAAGTCCTCCCCTTTACCAAATGATAGACCATTCCAGACAGAAACCCTCCCCTTTATCATATGGTAGATCGTTCCGGACCGAAGTCCTCCCCTTTTCCAACGATAGACCGATCTGGGCTGCTCCTACCATCCATTGGACACCCCAGTGTCGTGGAATTAAGGGATCCCCCCATGTGCATGTAGTCTCGCAAGATTTACAGCCTACGGCCGCTGGCAATTCGTTGACATGCGAACAGAAGAAGATCACATATGAATTTTCCCATCCCATTCCAAGCGCGTAATATACGGTGCAAGAATCACTAGCGACGTTTGTTGTTAAGTCCTAGATGATACTTTCCCGTGCAAATGGGACCTCCACCACATCATTCTTACTGTGGTCCCATCTGCCAACCATATGAGATTACCACCTCACTGGTGGATAACCATAGTCATATTATTATAAAATAAGTTTCTGCCCTTTTCGTGTGATATGCAATACTAACATTTTGAAAATAGTTTCTTAACAAATACTTCAAGAGGACATGAATAGAAGGGATGAACTTGCCTTTTTGACTGCAAGATTATGCAGACAAGGTCTTCGATATAATATAACTCCGGGAAGTCTGAAAACAACATCATTGATCCAATAAGGACTAATGTTTAAAGAAGCAACATGCTTAATGCATAAGTATGAGATGCATTTTGTAAAACCCTGAAGTAATTCCTGATGTTGTGTGTGAGTTAAGTTTGGGTGATTTCTTAGAGATTAGGATTATCTCCATGTTTAATTCACAATCAAGGGTATAATCTAAGGTGCTAAGAATAAGCTTGCAAACCATATTAGTAAATCATAGTAATAATAGATGTTTGATGTTGATTGGTTTCAGCTCTAATGAAAGTAATGTTTAAGACTTAAAATAAATAATATAAGGTTTTTTGTGTGAAGTGGCAAAAAGAAAGACTTTTGAGGAAAAGATGCGTATACTAAGTTAAGCAATCTCTAAAGGTTATAAGGATTAATTAAGATCATAATTTATTCTTTGGTTACATTAGTTTTGAATTGTTATAACTTCCAAGCTTAATTGTTGTTCAATTTTATTATGTTGTAAAGTATTATCATATTTAGATATGATACTTAGTAAAATTGCATATTTTAAGTATTTAACTTATTCACAATAAAATATTTAGAATTTTTAAAATGAGAGAGCACTTTATTGTATAAAGAATTTATTTTATTACTTAAAGTAATTTGGAATATTCCTTAAAGAAAAATCTTATCATAATAACTTTGATTTTAGGAGAATATTTTGAATATGTGTTTGAATTCTAAAACTATCATGGGAATATAGTTTTTAGTAATGAGTATTTCATTAGTAACTTAATGGATGTTTAAAACCTAATCCTTATTTTATTTTTATTTTAAGAACTTATTTGATTGTAAAATATTATTTCAATTGGAAAATCCAATTTCCTCAATTTGGAATAATAATCACTCTAATTTGTACCTAGAGGTAAAACCATCCAAAATATATCAAAATTCACTTTTAAAAATAAAAGAGAATATAGATACTTGATTCTTTTTTATTTGATTTGATTTTTATTTTATTTTGGATGAGATCTGAAGATTATTTTGAATTTGGGTAGATTTTTAGAAAGGGTTGGCACAATTACGAAAATGCCCATGTGTCAAGTGGGTTGAACCCAACCCAACCCGGTCCTGGACAGACCGACCCACTCTCACGTTCTCTCTCTCTCCAGCTCTCACCCCTGATCCCCTTCTCCTACCTCGTGGTAGCCACCGCCGCCTCACCCATCTGCTCCGGCCGCTGCTGGCTGGCTCCGACGCCGCCACGCCCAGGCGAACCCTAGCCGCCATGGCTTAGTCACCGACGCGATGCCACGCCGTTGCGCGTACGGCTGCGCCTCCCTAATGCGCTCCCCCTCGAGCCTCTGCTCGATTTCCTTGACCCCTGCGACTGTTGTCTACTTCGACCTCGACGCCGGCGGGACGGTGTCGATGATGCAACCCCGGTGCTGCCTCGACATCCAACACGACTACACCGACGGATACATGCTGGTATGCTCTTGATACCAGCCCTCGTGCTGATGAACGGTTGGTAAATGATGTGCGTGTAGTGCTCCAGTTAATCCTAAAGATGTGCTGGTGTGTGAATTGTGTTGTGCTTCTTACTGTTATATGGCTAGTGCTGTGGTGTTCTTAGAATAAGAACATGCCCCTGATAATCCGACTGAATTTATTTCAGTGATGTGATTCGGTTGCGATAAATAAATATGAGGCTACAGTGGTTGTTTGCTATCAGTTGATGTTCCTGCGGGTTATTCCTTTATGTGCTATTCTGAATTCTACGAGTTCAGAGATGAGCCCAATGCTTTAACTGGTTCATATGCTTTAATAATCTGAGAACATTGATGTATTATGCAATTTATTTGATTCTTGGAATTTTACATCCAGGAAGATGATACAATATTTAAATGGTGGATTCCTTGCTTCTGTAGCTATTATTAAATTCTGGTTTGTGTGTTGTGGTGCTATTTCCCTCAAGGAATTAGTGCCCAGCAAATCTGTATTTAATCAAGCTGCTAGTTGTTTGGGTTCCAATTATCTCCGAGGTGTTTTATAACATTTAGTTGATTGTCTACAGCCAATGATGTTGGACTGAGGCTATTGTTAAACATAATCAGATGCTTTCGGTTTGTGGTGCGAATTCCATTGGAAATTAGTGCCCAGGAAATCATATGCTGGATCTGGTTATTGACTTGCACCTGCTTTGCAATCTGTTGCTAACGGATTGAATAAACATTTGATTGTGCTGCCTCAGCCAGTGATGCTCAGGCTGAGGCTTTTATTACTTGGAAAATGTATTTGGGTGCTGGCTTAGGAATTAACTGTTGCCCCCCTTGCCTATGATGCATAGGCTGAGGCTACATCTTAAAAAGAATGCTTACTTGCTTTACTTTAATTACTTCCCTGTGATGAGCCATGCATAGCATTTCTATGCACGTCTGAGGGATTTATCAACTACAAGCTTTTCTATTGCTTGCATAATTAACTAGAAATTGGAATCAACCTTTAGTTGATGGTGGTGTGGCAATGGAGCTTGTGGTGATGTAGTGGTAGCAGAACTTGATCAATTGATCTCGTGGATTCTTGATCTACAACTCCTAGTTGGTTTCTGGTTGCTGCCCTTCTCCTCCTGGTTTGTACTCAGCCCTTCTCCTCCTAGGTGATGATGGCCTTCTTCTTGCTTTGCTTTTGGCAAAGGTGAGATAGGGACTGCTGGTGCTTAGGGGTTGAATTGGTGGAGATGATCTGGTGATTTGGGGATGAACAGATGAGATGGAGTGTTGTGTGTTATGTGAGCTGAGGTGACCAAAAGGACTTGCCCCACTGCTTGCTTCGGCAGCTGCTCTTATTTTCTCTTGTGATCATCCTTGTGTTGACAGCAAGGCCATGCATTGAGGTGCTGGTAAGCTGTCTGCATGCTTGCCTCCTCCAGATCTTTTGGGAGATGGATAGGCTACGGCTGGTTTTGGTATTATCATGTCACTATCTTTGTTTTGTTTGCCAAGTGTAATTAGTTGCCTAACCAATGATGTTGCTATGAGGTTATTTAAGATCCTAAGAACAATTCCTCAACCTTGATTAAGGTTTAAGTTCAATGATGTGATTAGCAGTGCATCACACTACTCAAGCTGAGAGTAATATTTAACTATCACTCCCCTCTTATTACTTGTTGTCATTTTGTCTTCTTTTATTTTTGTTTTGCTTTCTTTTGTTTTACAGGAAAGAAGAATATGAAGAACGAAGATATAAAGGATCAAGAAAATAGATAGAAAATAGTTTCGGTTTTCTTTTCATATTGTTGTAATTTCTTTTCACTTTGGATGATGATAGTGTAATATTATATAATACTTAATAAGGTGTATTATTCTTTCTTTTTGTAATTTGAATCCTGTAATATTTATATTTTATTTATAAATAAGATTTTAATTATTATTATTTCATGTAATTCATTTTTTGTTTATAATTCAAGTTTCTTTTAAATTCAAATATGCTATTTGAATATTCAAATTTGAAATGTTGTCGCCTCAAACGCAAAGTTACTATAAAGTTCATGTTGAAATCTGTCGCACTTGCCCTGACGTTTCCATTAGAACTCAATCCCCCTACGCCTCTTTTTGTTTTGCGTGAAAATTCTTCGGATTTTCTATGCATGAATGCAATGCAGACTCTTGTGTCCAATCTATTTCTAGACCCTAAGTTCTAGGATGTTATAGAAATTTCATGGACTGGGAATTTCCGGGTGACCGGAATTTCTGAGTTTTACTTATACCGAAATTTCCGAGTGTCGAAACAGTCAACGGCTATTTTTCCTGAAGGGTTATAAATACCCCTCCCCTTCTTCCTCAGCCCATCCAGGGCAGCACGACTTTCCCCTCTCTCTTAGTCCATTGTTGACCTTGGAAAGCTCACCTCCCTCTCAATCCCTCCATAAAATCTTGCATATTCTTTAGGGAAAGTCGAGAGGAGATCTAGATCTACAATCCTATCAATCCATCTCTCCTCTAAGTGAGGCGAACCTAGTGGATCTAGATCTTAGAGTTCCTTTGTGGTTCTTCTTTGTTCTTCCTCTCTTCTCCCCCCATAAGCATGAGTTGCTTTTGGTGGGATTTGGGAGTGAAGGATTTGACTCCTTTGTGGTTTTCTTTGTTCTTCCTCTCTTATTCCTCCATAAGCATTTGTTGCTTTGTTGGAATTTGAGAGTGAAGGACTTGAGCACTTCGTGTGCTCTTGCCATTGCATCTTGCATCGGTTTGTGCTCTCCACGAGATTCGTGGAAGTGAAAGATTGTGAGCTTGTTACTCTTTGGTCATTGACACTAGACGACTTTTGTGGCCGGCCTTTTGTGGACAAGACCTTTTGTGGTCAAGACCTTTTGTGGTCACTTGGGAGCCCCCAATCAAGTTGTGGGCGTGCCTCAAGACTTGGGAGCCCCCAATTAAGTTGTGGGTGTGTGCCTCAAGATTGTTGTACGGGATTCGATATCCGCCCCAAAGGGGATCAATAGTGGAAAGTGAACTCGCAACCTTTTGTGGTTGAGTTCATCAAGAGAAGAAGGTGAGCCTTTGTGACGTTGCGGCTAACCTGTTGTGGTTGCGCACCCTTTAGGTGAAACTCGGGAATACATCCTCGTCTCCGCGTGCCTCGGTTATTTCTATACCCGAGCTCTTTACTTATGCACTTTACATTATGATAGCCTTCGTGCTTCAAGTCATCTATCTTGCTATCATCTTGTTACTTGTATTTCTCAGCATAAGTTGTTGGTGCACATAGGTGAACCTACTATATCTAAGTTGTATGCTCGTTAAAGTAAACCTCTAAGTTTTATTCCGTATTTATAAAGCATATCGGAATTTCCGGCTCATTCTTCGACCGGATATTCCGTCCCCTCGAAAAAAGTTTTAAATCCTCCCCCCTTTAGACGACGTCTATTCATCAACCAGTCAACTGTACAAAACCAACTAGGGAAAACACATTAGCCATTCCTTACAAAGGAATAGTGCCCCGTAATTAAAAGTCATCTACAAATACAGATGATAAGTAACAAAACGTCAAACGCTTATCGTATACCCTGCGGACAAACTGATTGTACCCCCGCAGTCAACTCCATGGAAAAACACTAGATGTCATGAACCAAAAACTTAAACGCTTCTCGTATGCCCTTCATAAACAAGCATCGTACCTACTATATCTAAGTTGTATGCTCGTTAAAGTAAACCTCTAAGTTTTATTCCGTATTTATAAAGCATATCGGAATTTCCGGCTCATTCTTCGACCGGATATTCCGTCCCCTCGAAAAAAGTTTTAAATCCTCCCCCCTTTAGACGACGTCTATTCATCAACCAGTCAACTGTACAAAACCAACTAGGGAAAACACATTAGCCATTCCTTACAAAGGAATAGTGCCCCGTAATTAAAAGTCATCTACAAATACAGATGATAAGTAACAAAACGTCAAACGCTTATCGTATACCCTGCGGACAAACTGATTGTACCCCCGCAGTCAACTCCATGGAAAAACACTAGATGTCATGAACCAAAAACTTAAACGCTTCTCGTATGCCCTTCATAAACAAGCATCGTACCCCCCCCCCCCCCCCCCCCCCCCACACACTCATAGAACAAAAAAAGGTTGAGGCGATGTAACAAAACCTCAAACGGTTATCGTATGGCACGAATTGGTTTGAATTGTACTCGCCAGTCAACCCCAAAAAACAACAAGTGTGAGGTGCCCAAACCTCAAACGCTTCTAGTTGTGATGTTACGTATGAAAAGCCATAACAGTGAGCTAACGGTGTTCTCAATAGATTTTCCACCCGTTTGATCTTTCCATACTCCTACTACCAAAAACATGAGCATCTAAGGGCTACCAATGGGTGCATAGGTAGCCACCATGGTAGCTCATCATTTCCCTTTGCTTTATAAAATGTATAGATTTGACAAACATAATATGAATTTCACAAAAAGTATACCACCACAAATTTCTTTCAAATGTGAATCCAACAATATTATTTGTGTGGTATATTTATTGATAAATAATGATCAAAGTTAGACCTAATGTATGGAGTGGCCTTTATATAGGGACAATGTCACCATTTTTTTAATTATGGTTCCGAAAAATATATTAGTTCTTACGAGAAACTATATATAATTCCAACATAAGGTAGAACCAAATATTGATTATAAATTATTGCCAAACAATGAAGGATTGATTAACAAATCTACTCTAATCAAGCAGCTCATCTGTAAAACGAAGCAGAAGACAAATCTTGATCGGACGAGCAGAAGATGACAATGCAATGGCTTCATGGGACAATCAGGCTGACGACATAGAGCGAATTAACATATCACTTGCAGTAAGTTAAAAAAAAACATATCACTGCAGTAAATTGTACGCAAACGTTAATAATCTGATCATGTTGCGCACCAGATCAGTTATTATGACATCACCATAGTACAAGAATAAATGACAGTATGACACGGTAGGGGAATTCTTTTACATGAAATAATACTTAAATATATTGTGGTATTACGGTGAATGCTGTTTTCCATCAGAACTTATAGCATCACAAGAATTTAATCGTCGTAGCACAACTTTCAGCAGATCCACCAACTTCTGGGACTTCAACGTTCGTATGTCAAGACTCTCTCGATTGGCAGATGAAATGCATCCTGACAGTCATTCATCCGGCGTCTGCGGTCTGCCGTTCGCTTGCGGTCCCAAAAAACCTTGCGTCTCGGAGAAGAATATAGCGAGCGCCGAGCGACTCCATCGCCCATCTCGATCAGTTGCCGCCTCCGCCATCGTCTGCCAGTACTGCCATCACGGGAGATGGAGGCGAAGAAGGATGGAGCTCAAGGGGCGCTAGCGAAGGGGTAGCCGCCCGACCGCTGTCATCAGCCCACTGTGTCGCCTTCTAGGACCATGGCGTCTTCCCTTTGAGGTCGCAGATGGTGTCTCCCCTTCCAAGACCCTAGGAAAGTCTACGATGAAGTCCTGAGAGCGGCGCCGGCAGCCGGGGAGGAGAAGCAGCAAGGAAGAAGTCACGCTCCCACCTGGTGGCACTAGCGCCGCCGTCTTCGCCTAGAAGCTTCGCCTTCACAAACCGTCCACTCATATTCAACGCCGATGACCGTAGCCCTCACTGCAGCCCCCTGTTGGTGGCGAGAAGGTGAATCCCATCAGTGGCATCTCTCTCCCTCTCGATCCTTTCTCTGCTGCATTTTTTGGCAGAGATGCACCATATTGTTGCCCTCCCCTACAGGCTATAGCCTATAAGGCAACATTTCCAACTTATTTGTCCCCGCCAACATCAGGTAGCAGATTCATGTAGCACACATCCTTTTCAAATACCGTCCCAGCCAGAGTTTTGGCTTCATTGTTGTGATATAGCTATCTTTGATCAAGAACTGATATGGTGATATGGCCAGCTCGCTCCTCTCGCATCTCTTCTCCTCCGCTGCTCCTCTGAAGTCTCACCTCTGTGCTACGCCTCAACGGGTGAGTGCAGGTCGATGGTGAGCTCAGCAGGCGGGGAACGAGCCGCCTCTGTGCCTCCTCAGCGCCGCCTCCTCTCCCTGCTTGCTCCCTAATCGGCGCCTCTTCTTCCTCGCTGCGCTGCCGCGACGAACCAGCGGCGTTGGTAACCAGGGACGGCGGCGGCGCGAGGATCCCGGTGCAGCGGCCGTACATGCCGATGAGCAGCAGCAGCGCGTGCCTCGGCACATTCATGCGACCGGCACGAAGAGCTCAACGAGGGTGAGCGGATTCACGCCGACTGGAGGCTGCCCCAACGTTTTTCAGCGACGCTGAATTCATCCTCCGCGCGGCTGTAGGTAGAAGGACCCGTTACTCAGTTCTTCTCATTCGGGTACTGCTCATCGTGAGTTGCTGATGGTTGCGGCTACTGCTAGGTTTTGTTGATGTTGCATAGTTAGATGTGTGCGAATATATATTTCCTAAGACATGATGAGTCATCTCCGTGAGATATGTCTTCTGATGGTACGTGCTCTGTTCGGCCCAACTGAAGATTTGTTAATTTCCTGTCATCCCTATTTGTGCTAACCATTGGATTCTCGTTTTAATTTGTTCATGAATTGGTTGATGTTTGCAGGGTTCAGCTTGCAATTGTGTAGTTGATATCAGAATCAAAACATTGGCCTGATTAAGAAGGATTTCAGTTATTTTTTAATCATGTTGGCTTACCGTTTGTGAATCGAATATGCCAATACAGATTATCTACTTAAAATCAGAACATTGGCCTGATTATAAAGAACTTGCGTAAGTGTTTTTCATCATCATTGTTTACCTTGGGTGAATGTGATTTGAATTTCATTACGGGAGGTATTCCATTAGGTATCTTTGAAGCTCTCTCTGCACTCTACAAAATGGACATTTACATTTTTGTCAGCATATTTGGGATGGGCAGGTTTTCAGCAAGCAACAGTGGCACCATATCTTTTGCCTACCCGTTTTCAACTGAAACCGGGTTATATCTTTCAGCTTCCCCGCTGAGAGGAGAATGAGCTTAGTACCGTGAAGCAACAGTGGCACCATATCTTGGTCTTGGAAAACTGCAAGTATTAGTACCTCCAAGGTATGTATAAAGTTCACGCTCGACTATATCATCCGCATGAACATTTCATTCATTATGGAAATCATGTATTCAACTCGGACACAATGTTTTCCTGCATTTTACTCATGGGTAGGCTTAATACAAGGGACCTGCTGCAGCGTAGGATTTTCCATGGAAGATTATAGATGTGTACAACAAACTCAAAATTTAGACAGGAGATCATTTATGAAATGTTGGAAATATCATTGTTCAGATTTATCGGCCACAAAGTCGGTTCATAATAATATTCAAAATAAGTTGGCTGCCCCTTTCCATATGGAAAATGTTACATCAATGTTCTGGAGTACTGGGTGCTCCATTAGGCTATTCGTGTACTGTTTATTTTCAAAAATAGTTGTAGATCATATGGAAGCAATGGAGTATTGGGTGCTACATTAGGCTATTCGTGTATTGTTTATCTTCAAAAATAGTTGTAACTCATATGAACGCACAAATGAGGGAAGTTCAGGTTTTTATTTTATGTCGGAAGCCAAAATCTATAGCATGGTTGTATTTGTTCTTGAAAGTTTTATACTTACCGGGAAACTGTAAACCTAATCTGACAAAGGTATGCATCTACAAAGTTGAAGTAACATTTGCTTTGCTTCCCCACTTATTCCTGAACACACAACAGGTACATTGGAAAACAAAGTTAATCTAACATGGGGTGGCAAATTAGTATTCAGTTTGCTTTGCTTCCCTACTTATTTTTTTTAGGTTATGGTATTTCTGATCTGAAACAGTTTTTGGTTCGGCTAAAGTGATTGATCTTCCATAAATTCTACAAATTGTATTATTATTGGCATTGAAAAATAACCGAGTTATTTGTGTTGTCGGACGGTACATGAGTTTTTTTTGTGTTATTGGACACTAGATGTAAATAGATATACATGGTTTTAAAGGCGTCCTTAAGGCGACACCTTGCATGTTTAGATGGGTCAGGCATTAGACCATTGTAGAGATGTCTCACTTGCTTCAGGTTTCCTTTTTCTATATATTTTCTATTTTATGGCCACTTTGTGGTTAGTTCATTAGAAAATTAATTGATATGCAAGGTAATCCTATGGTTTACACTCTATCTTGGTCTGCTCCTTAGTCCTGTTCTATTGTTTACCTTTGATTCTTTAACAATTAGAATAGGTGTCAATTCAAATGAAATATAGAAGTAAATGTATATATATTGTAGCCTCTTCCATCAGAATGAAAATAGAAGTCAATGTGCATTTTTTAGTATGTTCTTTACATGCATAGTCGAGTTTCAGAATTTAAAAATATTGAAATTGCATTTTAACTACTGGAATAACTATCTTTCATTGATGGATGATCAAGTCTGTAGGTACATCTCTGAAAAACACAGTGGAATTTTTTTGTGGGAGTTTACGACTGCTTTGTTGATGCCCTGTATACATGGCATGCCCAGCTGTTTATTTGATTTGGTTGTATGAATAAGTTCCAAGTGAGCCATTGTGTTTATCCCGACTGCTCATTTGATTTGGTTGTGTAAATAGGTTCTAAGTCAGCCATTGTATTTATAGGATTGGATTTGAGCATACGCATTTCTGAATGTCTAAGTAGTAGGTAAAAACAGTAAACGACTGACTATGAGCTCTTTAACTAGATAGTGCAGATTGTAAAGAATTGCCAAAAAGTGGTAACGTCGATCTTAGGGTTGCATATTGGCATATTGCTTTATACAACATGCTACTATTTTGGTTGCTGTAATTAAATAAATCTCTATAATTTATTTTTCCTGCTATAATGTTAATGTCAAGGTTGTTAATAATGCTTCTATATACGCTGAAGATAATTCCTTTTATTTCCTCCTAAATACAATACTAAAACTAAAGCTCATAGCACACATGTTCTTCCTGGTGAGATGATGGTTAAGGTAGTAGATTCATCTTTTTTTTTTCTTTCCTTTGACAACACATAAGGTAGTGGCTCCCTGAAAATAGTTTGCTATTTCAGCAACCAATGCACAGATGCACCTTTGACAACACATGAGTCATTTGTTCAATTTTTCCTGATTCAACAATTCAGTGTATTATCCTACTTCTACAGTTCTCTTATATGTTTTCCTGTTGTCCTTTAATTGTCAGTCAACTGTTAGCCTATTCAGTTTCAAAATAATATGGTAAGCATGTCTATTGCTTATATGGAGTTCAGTTATTCTCCTTGGTCAAGTCGTATTGTGCATATTTAGCTGACCAAAGTTCTTTTTTAACTAGGTAGGACTGCTCTTACCATAATATTGTTTCAACAGTGAGAGTACTAGCTAGGTACAGGTAAGAATGTCCTCCCCACAATCAATCCACACTTCTTCAATACTTTTAATACTCCTTCATATCAATGATTGTTTGACCTGTATAGAGAAGATAAATTGTTAACTTTTTAAGTCTACTTAGATATCTAGACTTCCTGTCTTGCTCATTGGTTGTCAGTTCTTTGCAAATTATCTTTTCAACACACTCAAGGCTACTGCATTATATCCTGCCTGAAGGTGCCAATGGAAAAAAACCTCGAATTTCCTAAATAAAAAAGATAGTGTGCATGTATTTCTAATGTAAACCTACTAGAGGTAATGATATGTAGGTTATGTTACCATTTCGCCTTGGATGTGATAAGTAATGGTCGAATAACCTCCACATTGTATGTATTTGATATAAGTGTCGATGGATATTACCTATTGTTCTTTTGGTTTTACCAGCACTTGATGGTGTTTGCTCTATTGAGAGGTGCTCCACCGTAACAAACACATGTGGAGTCTGTGCTGGACCTGACAACACCAGTATGGCCATTCGGTTGGACGCATTTCACCCACTCGAGGATGAAGATATGGAACCTGATGGATCTTCATGTCGCCAAATAATTCATCTTTGGACCCAATGTGTACATGGTATGATTTACCTTTTTTTTACTTCCAATTTTGGCATTTCAATCAGTCAGAAGCATCCATGATATTGTGGATACAGGTTTGCTAACGTGTAGTCAGTTTGTCTTAACTATGGTCTGTGCTACCGACTACTGGTCGCACAATTATGTTTTTCCTTAGTTTCAGTGGATAATGAAGTGGATGGATTCATGAGAGAAAATAAGGCAAAGATTTTTGCCATACCGGTGAAGCAGTTCCAGAAAGCACTGAATCAGCAGAATTTGTTGAGTTATTATCTTCTTTTGTCCACATCATATGGCTATTGGTAAATTTGAGTATATTTTTTTGTGAATTGTCCCAGCATGGTAGAGAACTATAAAATACGGACTCAAAGATAGGAAACATCAGACCTTGAATCTTGAGACAATTTTCACAAGTTGTTATCCGTAATGAGACGATGATGATACTGTGATGTAGATGTGTTTGAAGAGTCTATGGATAAGACCAATGCTTTCATGAACAAATTGAAAGAGCATTTTCCCTCATGTGTGGTTTTGGTAATTGAATGACAATCTCTTTGGACTAATGTTTACTTTGAGATATCATTATAGATCATGTCCATGGAATTGTGGAGTTCATGTGTTGGACTCTTGAAGCTTATGTGTTGAGTGAAGCTTATTGCAAGCATGTCTTGAAGATTCAAGACATCATCTTAGTGAAGAAAAGATGAGTTGTGCAAGACCAAGTCCAAGAGAAGCTTCTTGAAGAGATCCTATGCTTGGTGCTTGCAATGGATACATAAAGATGAAGCTAAGCGAGACTCTCCCATTGTGAGCATGGGGGAGTATTTGGAGAAGTCTTCATCAAGCAAGTGATTGGACGCGCAATCAAGAAAGATGACCCACTTGAAGAGATCAAGATAGTCATCATCTAACTCAAGTGGAATGCTCAAGGCAAAGGTATGATCTTGGTAGGGCTATAGGATAGATAGGCGTACTATCAAGAGGGGCTCTCAAGTTAGTAACTTGATCGCATGCTTGTGGAGAGCTCAAACCTTTGCATACTTGGCATATCATATTTCTTGGTTCTTATTTGTCTTTTATGTTGGTGAGGAGTTAGAGCTTGGTTCATCTCCATGTCAAGCTCTTGTTCATCGAAATTGGTTTTACTTTGGACAACTTGTTGCGTTTTCGGTGGCGGAAATATTGCCGGTTCTACCTTGAGGAAAGTCCCACACCTTGCCATGTGTGGAGATTTTGTTGGGTACTCATCGTCGCTATCTTTCCAACAAAATTGGTCTCACCTCTTTTGGAGTTCATTTGTAAAAGTTATAGCAGTTTTCGTTTCGGTGTTCTGCTGATTCGGATTATTGGGGCCGGATATTCCGCCCTACCGGAATTTCCGGTTCCCCAGCTCATCCAAGAAAACGGCTAAGGAAAGGAGAAAAAGGGTTCTGACTCCAGTCGGAAATTGTGCTCGGAAATTTCCATATACCGGAATTTCCGAGTGCCCCCAGAAAAGTCCTCCAGAAATGGCTAAGGAAAAGTTCGGTTTTGCTTCTGACTCCAGCCGGAATTTCCGATCTCTCTTAGACCGAAATTTCCGGGTGACCGGAATTTCCAAGTCTCTCTAGACCGGAATTTCCGGATGAACGGAATTTCCGAGTCTCACTTATACCGGAATTTCCGAGTGTCGAAACAGCCAACGGCTATATTTCCTGGAGGGGTATAAATACCTCTCCCCTTTTTCTTCCCCAACAAATCCAAGGCAGCACGATTTTTCTCTCTCTCCTACTCCATTGTTGACCTTGGAAAGCTCACTTCCCTCTCAATCCCTCCACTGAATCTTCCATATTCTTTAGGGAAAGTTGAGAGGAGATCTAGATCTACAATCCTACCAATCCATCTCTCCTCTAAGTGAGGAGAACTTAGTGGATCTAGTTCTTGGAGTTCCTTTGTGGTTCTTCTTCTTTGTTCTTCCTCTCTTCTCCCCCCATAAGCATTAGTTTCTTTTGGTGGGATTTGGGAGTGAAGGATTTGACTCCTTTGTGGTTTCCTTTGTTCTTCCTCTCTTGTTCCCCCATAAACATTTGTTGTTGTGTTGGAATTTGAGAGTGAAGGACTTGAGCACTTCGTGTGCTCTTGCCATTGCATTTGCATCGGTTTGAGCCCTCCACGAGGATTCGTAGTGGTATTACTTGTGAGCTTGTTACTCTTGGGTCTTTGGACCCTAGACGCCTTTTGTGGCCAAGACCTTTTGTGGTCAAGACCTTTTGTGGTCACTTGAGAGCCCCCAATTAAGTTGTGGGTGTGTGCCTCAAGACTTGGGAGGCCCCAATTAAGTTGTGGGTGTGTGCCTCAAGAGTTGTACGGGATTCGATCTCCGCCCCAAAGGAGATCAATAGTGGAAGGTGAACTCGAACCTTTTGTGGTTGAGTTCATCAGGAGAAGAAGGTGAGCCTTTGTGGCGTTGCGGCTAACCTGTTGTGGTTGCGCACACCTCTCCAAACGAGACGTACACCTTTGGGTGGAACTCGGGAATACATACTCGTCTCCGCGTGCCTCGGTTATTTCTATACCCGAGCTCTTTACTTATGCACTTTACATTGTGATAGCCTTCGTGCTTGAAGTCATATATCTTGCTATCATCTTGTTACTAGTATTGCTTAGCTTAAGTTATTAGTGCACATAGGTGAGCCTAGTTTATATATATCTAGGTTGTATGCTTGTTAAAGTAAACCTCTAGTTTTATTCCGCCTTTATCAAGCATACTGGAATTTCCGGGTCATTCGTGTACCGGATATTCCGGCTTCTCGGAATTTCCGGTCACTCTTAGACCGGATATTCCGGCTCCTCGAAAAAGTTTTAAATCGCCTATTCACCCCCCCCCCCCCCCCCCCTCTAGGCGACGTCTATCCGTTCACAAATGAGTAGTATATTTATCAGATAAGATATATGTCCTTCTTTATAACGCCGTTATGAAACACCCCAATATCACGCGAAGGGCATGGCCTGACACCGCACCAAATTCACCTAGTATTAGAATAAAGCAGTGCGTCTTTATTTATCAAGTTGGGAAAAGTAAAGTTGCTCTCTGTACTTATTTTTAAGTACAGTTGAATACTCACCAACATATAATCAGTATTTGGCATGGCAAATTCAGAACCAGCATGTTTTAGGGGCTTTATCAAGCGAAATTACACCCATTTTTGCATAGTTGCATTACATTTTTTTAATGCTTACCACGACTAGCTTACAATGGAATTAATGGAATGATTATAACTGTTAAATGGTGTCAGTAATAAAATGCAAACACTAGCAGTTTTGGATTTACGGTGAAATTAACCATATAAACATAAGTATTTGTGCATCCTCCTCGATATCTGATCCATCCATTAGGTTAAGGAATGACAATTAGTTAAGAAAGTCTAGACCACATATTGCGTGGTGAGTCTCTGATATGCACTGATTTTTCTAGGCATTGTTTTAACATTTGAGTTGGGTTGGTGCTATAATTTCATAATAGTTTGCAAAGTGTATGTATCATACACTACTCTGGGATGTGGATATCATAGGAGAATGCTAAGAATTTTTTGAAGTCTGATTCGTATTAAAAGTAAACATCCACTGGATCAATCATATTTTTTAATATACAATCGGCATCTGGACCGTTGCTCTAAATGCTAATTGTTGATTTAAAATGTCTCTTAGAACAAAGTCCTTAGCAAGGGAAGCGGCGTCAGAGGATCTGGAGGAGCTCGATTGAGGAAAAAGGTGAATAAGAACCTTATCTCTTCTCGGGGTTTCTTTGTGATACTTGTGTTACTGTTTATCTTTACTATATTAAATGGGAGTTCAACATATGTCGGTACGATAAGTAACTCCCATCGTCTGCCATCGTATGCCTTCCGCACCCTGATCGGTACATGGGCCAGGCCTAATGAAAGCAGCTCTTCTTCCACACGACTCTCTCTGCACATGGATCCAATTTCCATGCATCTACGCCTCCACACCACTACACCAGCTGTTGATGCCTCCGCCCTTCTCGCCTCCATGCCCACCGCGTCTCTGCACCAGCTGCCCTCCGTGCGCGCCCCAAGCCTCCATCCTCCAGTCCCATCGACGACTGGATGCAGCTCAGGAGACCTCGACCCGGTGTCACCTGCTCATGCCCATCGCCGAGAAGGTCAATACGGGATGCGCATAGATGTCTCTCAAGCAGTCAAGCTGCACGAGAAGGAGAGCGGCCATCACATGAACTTCGTGTTGAAGAAGTCCGCGCTTGAGGTCGACGGGATCTGCATCGACGAGGACACCATAGTGATGCTCGCCCTCCTTGGAATGGACGAGCTCCCCGCCGTCAACCGCCACCCCGCTAAAAGGGTGTTTATATTGCATCCGGTGGTAGGCCTTGGGTTTGACATTCGAAGGAAAATATATGCAAGGGTATATACTGCATATGCAATGCTTACTGTCCCGATATGCATATTTGTACTATGACACCCAAATTAGTTGCATAAGTGTTACCATGTATCTTGGTATAGTCAGAAAATGATGGTTACTGAATCATATAAGTGGCGTCTAGGACTTATTTGAGTATACCTTTGCTTATGTATATACTAACATGATTTGTGAGATATACATAGAGATTTAACTAAACAGAAGTTTCTACAACAATTACTTTGCAATTTCCGTAGTTTAGTAGTTATTATATATATTTAAATCTTTTAGGTGTTCATTTTTGCTATTTTTTTGTATTCTCCTGTCGCTCCGTTGTCCATGTATTAATCTCTTACTGATGTTTTAAAAAGAAAGTAGGAGATTGATGCACCTCCTGATTGTTTATCCCTGATCTAACGTGAGTAGGGTACCAAAAACAACACAGAATTGTGGTACTGATTGTAGCTGCCCTAAGAAGTTGCTTACTCCGCATCTTTCATTTGGCAAAGAAAGTTCAAAATTATGTCTACCTATAGCTATTGTTTTTCTTTTGTGATGGATGTGGAACTGTCAGTGACATTTAATGTAAACATCGTTGTGAAATTCCTAGCAAGATATTTAATGTACATATTTTTTTCTTTGACCAATGTAGGAGTCACAAAAAGAACTAGGTGGGCAAAGATCCACTCTACTCATATTGGCGGTTACAGTTGACAGTGTGCTCACTCATATTGGCGGTATGTCACTGTTTCTAGAGGAGACTTTGGATGCGCACCAGGAGCTTGAGCAAGAGATGGACAATCTCACATACTTGTAGCATGGACTGAATGGAGCTGGAGTGGTATACCATGTATTACCATCAACACAGGGAAAGTTGCAGATGCTGCACCGAAGGGAGATGCTACATGGCAGTGATCTTACTACATTTTTCTTGCCATGGGATCCCGGTGAGTTGATTAATGTTGTGGAAGAATCTAAGGTAAGTACAGCGGAGACAAGTTATATAGCCAGGTGAAGCATCGAAGAACCAAACTGATATCGGGTTGCTCCCGTTCCTCTCTCCCGTCCTTACCTCTACGGTGGCCACTCTACAGAATTGGCAATCTCCTACGGAACCCACTCTCTCTGGCCATTAGGTGTGATAGAGATTTCCCTCACCTTGGATCTCCCAGAGTAGCCTTAAGATCAACATGCTCTTCATTTTTTTTAATACATGCTTGCAGCAAAATCACACATTGGTTACACAATTTTTTTGTGACAAACATAATACACATTTTTTTTGTTCATTCACTCATTATAAAATAAAAATATGGTTAATATTTCTCTATATTTTTCCATTTATTAGCCTGTAACAACGCACGGGCATTCAACTAGTAAACATTAAAAAGGCAGATTGATAGACACTGCTACTTACTAAATATTATACTCCCTCCGACCCGAATTAACGGGAGTGCGTTTTATTTTTATTTTACAAAAAAAACTGCCATTTTGAAGTCGTGACAAATCAGTCCCTCAGCTTCTTCCTCCGCGGGCGGATCGCTGCCCTCCACGGCTCGCCGGAGAGATCTTGTCCACGGCGGCTCCGCCCGCAGTTCGGAGGCTCCCTCGGAGGGCTATCGCCGCCGGACACTTCCCCTTCCCATCCCGGCTGATCCCCTTCAAATCCCTGCGCGACGCCTCCGCCGGACCAGACGCCGTCGCTGCACCTCGTCCTCCTCCGCAGCCGTCGCCGCAGTGCCACCAGAGGGAGCCGGCGCCGCGGTCCGCCGTCATCCCGCCGCGGTTCGCCGCCTACCCGTTGCGGCGCCTCCCCAGCTACAGCCCCAGATGGAGCCGGAGCCGCGTTCCGCCGCCATCCCGCCGCTGGCCACCGGGGAGCCGAGCTAGCAGGTGGCAGCCGCGGCGGAGCGCAGGCTGCAGCCATCGTTTTCCGGTCGTGCAGGTCCTGCAGCAGGTGGAGGAGGTCCAGGAACTGGTGAAGTAGGTCTGTGTTCTCCGTGTTCCCTGAAAATGCAGAGTTTCAGATCATTTGCTGAAGCCTGAACAACCAAGAACTACTAGACAATTTACTGTCAGGAGTATTGTTTACTGTCTAGGCTACTAGATCATTTTCAGATCATTTACTGTCAGGAGTATTGTTGAAGCATGAACAACCAAGAAAATTCAGCAGTGATAGACAATAGCTTGTACCAGTACCATTTGGGTTCAGTTCACTTGTTTCATCTGAAAACTACTAGACAATGATAGACAATAGCTTGTACCAGTACCATTTGATGTTTCAGTTCACTTGTTTCATCTGAAAACTACTAGACAATGATAGACAATAGCTTGTACCAGTACCATTTGATGTTTCAGTTCACTTGTTTCATCTGAAAACTACTAGTACTGGAGTAGACAGTGAAGAACTATATAGTCGATATGGCCAGTTTTTGATGTTTCAGTTTAAGATTCTACACAGTGAAGAACTATCTGGAGTAGTAATTCACATGTAATTCATATGCCCAGTTTCACTCGATGGAAACAGACTATATAGTCTAAAAAGTGAATACAGTACTCCAATTGCCCAGTAATTCATATGCCTAGAGTACCTAAATTGTCCATGTATACTGTTGGGACTTCTGGTGTTAAAGTTGAGCTACTCCCGTGGCATTTAGAGAAACTAAATACTCCAAGTATTGTTTAGGCCGAGGAATTGGAGTAAGAGTTCTGTACAAAAATGGAGAAGTCAACAAACAGAAGGAGATAAGGCATCATAATAATGCAGAGTATGAGTATGTGATCATAACAAACATTTATCATGCTAAATATCAGACAAAGATAAGGCATAATAATAATGCAGAGGAGTATTTCAAATGATACAACTAGACATGGGAAAGCCTACTTAGCTCTAACATGTTAGTACAACGTAAGCTAGAGATGCCTCAACCTGTGAAAAGAAAGCGTCGACTTATGTGCTAACTTATGTGCTAACAGTTCATCATCATGAGCTTTCAAAATAATGTTCACTTTCAGGAATACTTTGTGCATATTTTGTGATCCATGCATGGTATTTCAGGAATAACAGTTCATCATCAGTATTTCTTTGCACATAATGACTGAAACAGATCATACTACTCCAATATTGTGTTGTAGCATGAGTTGTATATTAACTTTGTACTAGATGCAACATTGTGGTTATGCTGCCTATATTGCATCAGGAGTACATTCTAAACCAAACAACACTGGATTTTTTTGTGATGCAGGACATTATAATTCTGAACCAAACAACACAAAAGCTTTGCATAATTTGGTCACTTGCATCCAGATCACAAAAACTCAAATAACTTCTACATCCAGATCATAACTTTGTGATGTCAATGTTAAGTGCAGTAAACAGATGCATCTGATTATGGAGTACATGCAACTGCGGTTGCAAACAGAGATAGTTTTAGCATGTTCACTTCTCTTCTCAACTCTCAAGCTCTCAACTCAAGCTCTCAACTCATGTTCTCTTCTCAAACAAATGCATCTGATTACAGAGTATTTATTTCAGCTAAAACTGACAAAGCAAACTAACTGTCAAAACTGACAGAATTCGTATATCTGACGAAATTGAAGAAATAGGCAATTGTTAACTGACATTCCTGAATTTAGGCATGTTCACTTCCAGAATTAAGGCATGTTCACTTCCAGGAGTAGAAAACTCAATTCTTTTCAAAGCAATGCGCTAATTCAACATTACTTCATGAAGATCAAGCTAGAAATCAGACAAAGGATACTAGAAAACAAGAGGTTGGGCAAAACTCACCATTGGATGCAGAGGTGCAGAGGACGACGGCTGGAGCAGAGGGGCAGAGGCGGGAGGAAGAAGCAGTGTCGAGGCTAGAGCGCCAGCGCCGCCGTGGTGTGGAGCGGCGAGTAGGCCGTGGCCCTGAACACCGTCGTCCCATCAGCCGCCTCCTCGCGCGTCGCCCCGTTGCTCAGGCTGCTCCCTGCGCCCATCCTGCCGCTGGTCAGTCTGCCGGGGCGGGGGGAGCCTCAAGGCCGGCGGTGTCAGGGACGGGAGGGGGAGAGAGAAAGAGTTTGTTTTTCTTCGGTGGAGGAGGTGTGCTCGTGCACCGCAGCACAGCAGAGCAGGCGACGAGGGAGAGGCGAAGCAGGCGTCGAGGGAGGGTCGGAGGCGCGAGCACAGTCAGCAGCAAGTAGGCGGCGAGGGAGGGTCGGAGGCAGCGACGAAGGGTCAAGCAGAGCAGAGTGGAAGACGAGCGGATAAGGCTGGTGGGAGGACTGTTTGCTTCAGGTGAAAAAGTGCAGGTTTTTTTTTGCAAAACAACCAGCGCGAACAGTAATTCAGGTCGGAGGGAGTACCACATGTGTTCCAAAATGTAAGCTTGTTTAGCAAGGTAAACTAACTAGCTAAAAAGGCTTACACTGTAAAACAAAGGGAACACATTTCTTCAACAGGATATGAAGCAATATTAGGTGTTACAACTACCAAAAATAAAATTTATCTTTCAAGCAAGAGTTAGGAATAACAGAGCCGAAGTCCGCTATCCGAGATCTTTTTTTAAATTCTGGTCCACAGGAACACCTTGCCAGAGGAACTTGCACAAGCAAGATGACCAACTTTATATGGGTGTGCAGAAAACTGGTATGGAGCCATATTCATGTATTCACTCCTAAGACTTGCGCTATTCAGAGTCGAGATGCCACTGTAATTGACATCAACTGAGATAATATCTATAGCCTTTCTCATGTTTGCAGCATATAGGTCGGTGTCGTTCCAGCCCCAGATTACCCTGCAACCAATTAATCTTGTTCAATCAATTACACGAACAAATATTCATTCAGCATCCGCAGAAATAGGTGAGACGAGCTGTCATACTTGAATGTAGAAATCCACGGTCCTGTCTGGTTGTTATGCTTGTGCGATTTTTCCAAGTCATCCATGCTAAATACTCGTACAGTACCATCAAGGCTGGAGCTGGAAACAACAAGAAAAACATTATTTGAAAGGAAATAATCCAGATAAAAATAGATTTATCATTATGCCAGTTAAAGCACAGAATACTTTAATCCTGAAGCTAGGCATCACTAATTCTAAGTGATGAAAATACTCGTGCGATGAAGCTAATGTTGCCAGAATATTGGATTAGAGTCACAAAATAATAGAAACTATTAAAACTGCAGTGAATTTCTGCTGATAAAAAAATCTAGCCATACATTGGCACAACTCACGAATAGTCTAACAGTAACTTATATTCATTTAGTCTAGCCGTGACATAATTGTTAATTGTGATATTCAAGTAACATATTTCTTAAATCAAAGAAGGAGAACCTTCTATCAAACATCTAGCTGAAGAAGGGTGGGAAATGATTAGAAAAAAGAGTACCTTGTTATTGCTAACATGCGACCACTAGGTGAGAAATAAGCTGACCGAGCAGGTCCATCAAGTTTGAAAACCTTCAAGCTATCTGGCTCCTTCGTTTTCATACTTCTCACATCCCATATACAGACTGTTCGATCTGTTGAACTAGTAGCAAGCATATGTGTGTTCTCCGGATGAAAATCTATTGAGTTGATGCTCTCGTCATGCGCATCCCATGTGGTTGACACCTTACCCACACGCTCATCGAAAAGTGTCAGATCGCCATTTCCATCACCAAAATATAGGCTTCTGACACGATTTTGTGCTTGACAAAGTGAATGAACAGGAGACTCCCACAAATGGACCATACTAATGTTCTCCTTCTCAAAGTCCATAAGACAAATTTCACCTTGATAGCTACAGCTGTAAACCTGGAAGCCAAGTATATGAAATACACCAGAATTACAATTGATACAGAACATTCAACAAAATATACAACATCTAAATAACAAATTCTGCACTAGAAATGGGATAAATCTAACCTAATTTAGCTACCTTGACAAAGGACACATGATTAACAGCAATCTAGGTTAAGTCAGACTGTGCCGCACAAACAACACTGCACAAGCAGCACGAGCAGTGAAGCGTCATTTTTCCCCCTCGATTGGGAACAAACCCAGAACAGCCACAGCACATGAGGTCCTGTCATGGACATCACCACGAGACTGATGCCGTGCTCGTGCAAAGCGAGCTGCCTGGTTATCCTTGTCGGTCTTCTTCGAAATGACTTCAAAAATCCCCACCTCAACACACCATCATGAAAAAATTTATAGATGATGCAAGCATTATGATAACTGAGCAGAGCAGCATCAAAGAGATAGAGCTAAAATAATTCAAATCCCCTCTACATCTAGGATACAAAGAGCCACATAAGAGAATTATACAAAAAAACCTTTAATGGTAAGGAATGAATATTTCTTAAGGCTGGTCTAGAAACCGCGCAACAATGAAGATTAATTAACCTAGAGATGATTGGCAGCTTAAGGCTGACAAAACCGATATAAGTGTTGAATAATTAGGCGATTTAGCATATAATTTAATTCCCAATAATAGTGAACAATTCATGACTAGAATAATATAGATTAAACTAATCATGTGATCTACGCAAACAGTAGATAAACAAATGCAATCTAGAGCATATACTATAAGTAAGAACTCTAGCAAAACTTCATATAGCAAGATCAAGAACACGTACGGTGCAGCGGCAGTCGCACCACTGGAGTTCCCCGTGTCGTCACCCATGTTGTCGATGAAGAGGTTGGTGATGTCGGGGAAGAAGTCGTCGTTGGGGAAGAACTCGAAGCCAGTAGTCGCGCGAGTGCGCTCCCCAAAAACCTGATCGCCCCTCTCCCGTACAGGATCACAAGAGGCGGGGTTCCGGAGGCCTACTGTCCCTTCAACCGGTGCACGCCGGAAGACGGGATGGAGAAGACTTGGTAGACGGCGGCGCAATACTCTGGAACGGTGTGAGACCATGTATCTCGTGGTAGCGGCTAGGGTTTGCCCCGGGCTGTATATGTAGTGCGAGTCGGGTAGAACGTGGGCTGTAAGCCACGATCGAGTCGGTAACGCCCCACGATCCCATAGGAATCGGAAACGGCAGGATAATTAACGCGTCCGTTAATTACTAATCAATGACTCATTAATTTTTCCCAGACTTAGAACATCCCACTATATAAAGTGGTGCAGCTCACTCTCCACAAGCAGTATGGGACTAAACATTAGTCACGTACATGCACAACCAGCCAACCAGAATAGGCCATGAGAATTTCGGATTTTAGTTGGGCCTTAGCCCAAGTACACTAAAATTCCAGCAATCCCCCACAAAGTCTCATTGGCACATTGTACCACTTTGTTCCAAAACATTGTTTTATATACCGGTGCTTAGTGGGGACTGTTAAGTTGAACTCCACTTAGAAACTTATGCTACGTTAGACCGCAACTTGAATAGTGGACTATGCCTTGAACTACAAGTTTGCTGCGACCTAGTTTCACACAAGCCCTTGACCGATACTAGGCTACCGCAAGGCTTCCCCGCGGTGTGGAGCTTATACGTCATACTCCAAGGCCTTTCATGAGTTTATTAAAGAGCACCCGACTCTCATAGACTGCGACGTTTAACAGTCAGACTCATATAGGTGTGTTCCTCAAGAGATGCTCTGCAGGATAACATCTCCGCTTATAAAAGTAAGCCGCTTGGAACACATTAAGATAAATATCAACCTGCCATGCAGATCAGGAGAGTATTGCATCTTTGCGGAGTGGGATAGTAAAATGTAGGAATACTCTCCTCCCAGCCGACCAACAGCTTGTCTCCCACTTCTAATTCACGGGATCTCCGATCACATAGAGTAGGTTACCACTGTGGACAACTCATACGGTGGGTCTCAAACCCATCTCCCTCGATGCATTATCTATCACGTTACGTGATAAACCCTTTGTGAAAGTATCTGCCAAGTTTTTAGACGTTTGGATATAATCCAACGCAATAACTCCGGAGTTCTTCAATTTTCTGACAGATTTCAATCTCCTTTTCACATGCCTTGATGACTTCAAATTATCCTTAGAACTTTTAATCTTAACTATCACAGTTTGATTATCACAGTTCATAAGGATAGCGGGTATGGGTTTTTCAACCACAGGTAAGTCCATCAAAAGCTCTCGAAGCCACTCTGCTTCAACAGTGGTTGTGTCTAATGCTGTGAGTTCTGCTTCCATAGTTGACCTCGTTAAGATGGTCTGCTTGCAAGACTTCCAGGAAACAGCTCCACCACCGAGTGTAAACACATAACCACTCGTGGTCTTAATCTCATCAGCATCAGATATCCAATTGGAATCACTATAACCTTCCAGTACTCTAGGATAACCAGAATAGTGAATTCCATAGCTCGCAGTGCTTTTTAAATAGCGCATAACTCTCTCAAGCGCATGCCAATGATCATCTCCCGGGTTGGAAACAAACCGGCTCAACTTGCTTACAGCAAAAGAGATGTCAGGCCTCGTGGCACAAGCCAAATACATAAGCGAGCCAATGATCTGAGAATATCTCAGTTGATCTCTAGCAATGCCCTGATTCTTTCGAATCAACACACTGGGATCATATGGTGTCGGAGAAGGCTTGCAGTCGTCATACCCGAAGCGACTCAAGATCTTTTCCACATAGTGGGATTGAAGCAGTGTAATCCCACCATCACCATCTCTCAGCAGCTTGATGTTTAAGATTACATCAGCTACTCCAAGATCCTTCATCTCAAAACAGTGAGATAAGAAATCCTTAACCTCCTTGATTAAATCAAGATTGGTTCCAAATATCAGTATGTCATCGACATACAGACATAGAATAACTCCCTCGCCCCCACCATGGCGATAGTATACACACTTATCAGATTCGTTAACAACGAAACCTGCAGCAGTTAAAGTTCTTTCAAACTTCTCATGCCACTGCTTCGGAGCTTGCTTAAGGCCATATAAAGACTTCAAAAGCTTGCACACCTTTGCTTCCTGACCCGGTACTACAAAACCATCAGGCTGATCCATATAAATTTCCTCGTCTAACTCTCCATTTAGGAAAGCTGTCTTAACGTCCATTTGATGAACAAGAAGACGATGCGAGGCAGCCAATGAAAGTAGCACCCGAATAGTGGTCAGTCTAGCCACAGGTGAGTAAGTATCAAAGAAGTATTCTCCTTCTTTCTGGGTATAACCCTTGGCCACAAGCCGCGCCTTGTACTTCTCAATAGTACCATCAGGCCTAAGCTTTTTCTTGAACACCCACTTACATCCTACAGGTTTGCACCCATAAGGACGATCAGTAACTTCCTAGGTTCCGTTAGCTAAGATGGAATCCATCTCACTACGGACAGCCTCCTTCCAGTAGTCAGCATCAAGAGATGCATAAGCTTCTGAAATGGTACTGGGGGTGTCATCCACAAGATACACAATGAAATCATCACCAAAGGACTTAGCAGTCCTCTGTCTCTTGCTCCTAATAGGAGCTTCATTGTCATCCTCCATGGGATTATCAGTGTGTTCTATCGGAATGGTAGGATCAGGAATCTCAACTAATTCCTGACTAGATGTATTAGGTATATCCTGATTTGATGAGCTAGACATACCCTTCATGGGAAAGATGTCCTCAAAGAAAGTCGCATCATTCGACTCCATAATCGTACCAACATGCATGTCGGGTACCTCAGATTTGATTATCAAAAATCTATAGCCAATGCTATGAAAAGCATAGCCCAGAAGAACACAGTCCACGGTTTTTGGTCCTACCTTGCGCTTCTTGGGAATTGGAATATTGACTTTCGCCAAACAACCCCAAGTACGTAAGTAAGAGAGTCTCAACTTTTTTCTTTCCCATTCCTCAAATGGAGAAACGGATTTGTTCTTTGTGGGAACTCGGTTTAGGACATGACAAGCTGTCAATAGCGCCTCCCCCCACCATGCCTTGGAGAGACCCGAAGTGTCTAACATGGCATTAACCAAATTAGTTAGAGTCCGGTTCTTTCTTTCGGCTACCCCATTTTACTGAGTTGAATAGGGAGGCGTCCTCTCATGGATTATACCATGTTCCGCACAAAAAGAATCAAACCCATTGGAAAAGTACTCTCCACCACGATCAGACCTTAGCCGTTTTATTTTTAGATCAAGTTGGTTCTCTGCTTCAGCTTTATAGTTTTTGAAGAAGTTTAAAACTTCATCTTTTGTTTTCAGGAGATACACATAACAATATCTAGTGGAGTCATCAATAAGCGTCATGAAATATTTCTTTCCGCCTTTTGTCAACACGCCATTCATCTCACAGAGATCTGAATGTATAAGTTCCAGTGGTGCCAAGTCTCTTGCCTCCGCAGCCTTATGGGACTTGCGGGGTTGTTTAGCTTGAACGCACACTTGACACTTGGAACCTTTGACATTAGTGAATTTCGGAATTAAATCCAAATTAGCTAGCCGCGTCATGCTACCAAAGTTAATATGACAAAGTCGAGAATGCCAAATATTAGATTCAACTTTATGGCAAATATGATTAATAACTTTGGTGCAAATATCCGACAAAGATAGGCGGAACAAGCCTCCACACTCATAGCCTTTTCCAACAAATTGTCCATACTTAGATATTACAACTTTATTGGACTCGAAAACCAACTTAAAACCATCTCGACACAGCAGCGATCCGCTGACGAGATTTTTATTGATGGCGGGCACATGATGAACGTTCTTCAGGCGCACGGTCTTCCCCGAAGTAAACTTCAGATCGACTGTACCGACTCCACGAACAAAAGCATGTGACCCATTACCCATCAGCACGGGGGAAGTCCCTGTGATCTGGTAAGAAGAGAACATCGAGGCATCAGTACAAACATGTACATTGGCACCAGTGTCAATCAACCATTCAGGTTAATGACAAACTGAAAGGATGGTGGGAAATATTCCGTACCCTGGATCCTTCATCTCAGTATCACCAATGACAACATTGGCACTCTTGCCATTGTTCTCAGGTTCGCGCAGCTCATGGCGGTTGGGACAACGGGGTGCCCAGTGATTTGGATCACCGCAAACATGGCATGAACCCTTCCTCGGTTTATTGTTCTTCTTCTTGAAGTTGGTAGGTTGTGATGGCTTGAACTTTCCATCAGGCTTGCCCTTACCCCCAGAGTTGTTCTTGTTAAACTTGGTCTTGTGGGGCGGCTGGTAATTCTTCTTTTGTACCACATGGGCACTAGAACCAGCCTCGGTAACTCGAGCACGTGTATCCTTCGCTCTCGCCTTCTCTTCCACATCAAGCGACCCAATGAGATCCGAAACGGAAAACTCTTGTCTCTTGTGTTTCAGAGAGGTACCAAAGTTGCTCCACGAAGGTGGAAGCTTGGCGATTATGCCACCGGCGACAAACTTGTCCGGTAAGATACACTTAAAGTGCTCAAGTTCCTTAGCGAGTGACTGTATCTCATGAGCCTGTTGAACAACAGGGCGCTCATCAGTCATCTTGTAGTCATAGAAAGTTTCCATGACATACAACTCGCTGCCAGCGTCCGAGACCCCAAACTTGGCCTCGAGCGCATCCCACATGTCCTTGCCGTTAGAAAACGACATATACGAGTCCACAATGGAATCGTCAAGAATACTCAAAAGGGCACTCTTAAACATGTTGTCGAGCCTCTCGAAAGACTCCTGCTGTGCAGGGTCAAGCTCGCCATCAGGCTTGCCTTTGGTGGCAGCATAGCAGTTCATGTTCTGAAACCATAACACTGCTCTCATGCGCCACCGCTTATACATAACCCCTTTAAAGGGAAACGGCCTCGTTGATGCGATAAAGCCAGCAGTTGCTAATTGCCTATAATCAGGTTTTTGGATTGTTGAATAATTAGGCGATTTAGCATATAATTTAATTCCCAATAATAGTGAATAATTCATGACTAGAATAATATAGATTAAACTAATCATGTGATCTACGCAAACAGTAGATAAACAGATGCAATCTAGAGCATATACTATAAGTAAGAACTCTAGCAAAACTTCATATAGGAAGATCAAGAACACGTACGGTGCAGCGGTAGTCACACCACTGGAGTTCCCCGTGTCGTCACCCATGTTGTCGATGAAGAGGCTGGTGATGTCGGGGAAGAAGTCGTCGTTGGGGAAGAACTCGAAGCCAGTAGTCGCGCGAGTGCGCTCCCCAAAAACCTGATCGCCCCTCTCCCGTACAGGATCACAAGAGGCGGGGTTCCGGAGGCCTACTGTCCCTTCAACCGGTGCACGCCGGAAGACGGGATGGAGAAGACTTGGTAGACGGCGGCGCAATACTCTGGAATGGTGTGAGACCATGTATCTCGTGGTAGCGGCTAGGGTTTGCCCCGGGTTGTATATGTAGTGCGAGTCGGGTAGAACGTGGGCTGTAAGCCACGATCGAGTCAGTAACGCCCCACGATCCCATAGGAATCGGAAACGGCAGGATAATTAACGCGTCCGTTAATTACTAATCAATGACTCATTAATTTTTCCCAGACTTAGAACATCCCACTATATAAAGTGGTGCAGCTCACTCTCCACAAGCAGTATGAGACTAAACATTAGTCACGTACATGCACAACCAGCCAACCAGAATAGGCCATGAGAATTTCGGATTTTAGTTGGGCCTTAGCCCAAGTACACTAAAATTCCAGCAATAAGCACAACACATTGCCCTGCCATCTTCCATCTTCACCCACTGCCCTATGTTGTCATGTGATCCTGTCACCATTGACAGACATGCTAGAGCTACCCAACCAACCCAAATGTCTGCCTATCCCTACACCTCATGTGTAGACATCACCACACCTCAGGCAATTAACTCTTAGTATCCAAGCCAAACCAGGGTAAGTACAAGATATCCTTGGTTTTTCGGTCAGAACAACGAGTTCCTTCGATTAGTTGAATTGACAAATACCATCATACATGACAAGTTATAATAATGATCTGCACAATTCTATGCATCGTCATCCCAACAGATGACTAACGATAACCCAAATGATTACTCTTTTGTCACAAATAAACAGCTTCGATTTGTGCCTCAACTAGCAATAGCAAGAATAGGTGTAGGGACTCGTGAGCCAATTCACGCTTAGCGAAGTTATGTATAATTATGTGTCAAATGCTTGTGCATTCAGTTAAACTACCAATCCACCGAATCGGGAGACACGCAATTACATCAAAGTATAGTTCAACAAAAAATGAAAAAGTCAGCACGGAGCGGAAGAACCTCACCTTCTGTGGTGCCGTCTTGTGCGCCACGATTGCCGCCACGCGGCTCCTGTGTGGCCGATACCGGAAGACCCCATCTGCACCGTCTCCATCCTCATCCTCCAAGGCACAGTCGACGTCCCAGAACCCGACATTCCCCACTTTGTCTCCCGCCGCCACCACGGTCCGGTCGACGAGCGGAAGGACCCGCATCGACTGTATACTGGAGTTGACCACCCTCCTAACGTGCGCGGGTTTCAGCACGAGCTCCTTCCCAGCATCGAAATCGTCCGCACGAGCCTTGGCCTCGGGTGGGAAAGACGAGGCAGATCTGAGGATGGAGGAAGCAAGCGACGATGAGAGGTCGGTGCTGAGGGGTTCCGGAGAGGTGCCTTGGGAGCGGAGTACGATGGAGCTGGTCGGCAAGGTCTTCTTACCCGGCTGATGCCTAGGGCGTTTCGGTTTAGCGGCCTGGATGGCGGCAGAGAGCTCGTCGGCCTTGCGGCGGACGGCTGCAAGCATAGCCTCGTTGCGGCGGATGTTGTCCTGGCGAAGGCGCTCGTAATCGGTGAGGCCGTCTTCCGGGGTCGACGCCATTCTTGAGGGGATCCTACGGTGGCTGAGACTGAGAGATGGGGAAGGGGAAGCGTGGGCAATGGGAGCGGGTGTGGGGAGTAGTTCTGTTCAAGCTGCCTGGGGCATTGAAAGGGGAAGGCGGGAAGTATCGGAGAGGCGGGAAAGCGCGGCAGGAGAGGATTGCGCTTGCGCCGCGCGAGAAGATCGAAGAGAGAATACTTGTTAGATTGATTTAGATCCCAACGGCTCCACGATCCACATAATTGCACCCTGATCGGGGTGCCCGTCTCTCCTAATAAACGGTGGACCCCAATGGCCAACGTTATAAAGAAAGGGTGGGGGCTGGCGCACACACGGTACGAGGTTAACCGTGTTGCCAGTCACCCCACCGATACGCCACTCCAATTAGTGTTACCACTAGTCTCACGGGAAGCACCACCGCGCCTGCACCAATCCGCCACCGACGCCGTCGACCACCATGGCCGACTCCTCGAGCTCCTGTGGACAGAGCCAAGGTATCCCTCTGATTCCCCTCTCCCTTCTCTCTGTTTTCTCTCACACACACGAGATGAACTCGTTGTATGCATAGACTACTGAAAGATCTACTCCTAGATGGTTTCTAGGATCTAACAATGGTATCAGAGCATGTCTAGATGCTAGATTTTAATTTTTTGTAGCAATTGAAAAGAAAAAGAAAAAGACACCGGATGCCCTCGGGCTAGCCGGCAAAGTGCGCCGCCGTTTTGGCCGCGCCGCTCCTCTCGATGCAGTCCGCACCGGCAAGCCGAGGGATGGACGAAGAACACCACCCCCTCGGGGGCAAAGAAAAGATCTCGCAAAAGAAACCCTAGCCAAACCCTAACATGTAAAAGAGGGGAAAGGGGAAGAAAAAAGCTCACCGGTATGGTCGTCGCCGGCAAAGGAACCACCTCTGAGCCGCTTCACGGCAGTGCGCACACCCACGGGTGTACGCAGCGCAGGCAAGAGGGCCAGGTAGGCACCGTCGTCTTCTCCGGGCGATTTGGCCCTTTGGGCGTTTTGGTTTTTCTGTGGAGAAGGATAGAAAAGGAAAGAAGAAAGAAAGGGCGAGAGAGGAGAACGAGCTCATCGTGGAGCTCGTGCGGTGTGGGGCGTTCCTCGCCGTTGCCGACGAGCCGCCGAAAGCGGATTCTCTTTTCCGCCGCCGCCATTTTTTTCGAGATACAAAGACGGGACGGGAAAGGAGAGAGTGAGGGCTAGGGTTAGGTTCTTACCGGTTCGATCGTTTTGACCGAGCGAAATCCGCGCGCGACCGTCCGATCGCTTTGAACGACCAGGATTGGAAACCTAGCACGCCGTGGGCCGTGGGCCGCGAGCGCGCAGTTAGCTGGTGAAGGGGTTCCGGTGCAGAAAACAATAATTTTTCTAGCTAATGAAACCCTAACTAGACAGGATCTATCTATCTAGTACATGTGATAACGGTGGCGGAACGGGTTACATTACCTTCATTTAGACCGATAGCGGGGATTACGCTCCCGCACAAGCGTTGACGATGAAGTCGTACGTAGCCGACCTCGAGGTCGCGGAGAACTTGCCGCGACGATGTAGACGATGACACCGGGGGTGTCGACGATGACCTGCGTCGACGGGCGTCGGGCAGTAGATGGCGAGGCGCCGAAGACGTGGGGGTGGCGCCGGCGGCAAGGCAGCGGCAGGGTTGCTGGGTGGGCGAGATGACGTCGCCGAGGCTCCTCAAATGTGGTGCCTCCGAGCACTCGCAAACATACGGAGCTTAACAACAACCCCTGGTCATTCAGATCCAGCTGAAATCGCAGGGGTAGAACTTTTCTGGAATCCCGCAGGGCAACGGCGTCCGACGGTATTGCTTTGGTGGAGAGGGAGGGCAAAACGGGCGGAGAAGCAACTCGGTCGGCCTGCTATACAATTAATTGTATTTTCTGTAATTAATCCAGTTAATATGCCTTTCTATATAAAGGGGGAGGGGGTGTGCAAACACCTTGTCTCCCCCATGTGGGACTAAAGGAGAGGGAGGGGGAGGCCGGCCGCACCAAGCATGGTGTGTGGTGGCCATGGGCCCCACCCCATGTTGGTTCGGCCCCCACATGGGCCCCTCTTGGCTCATTAAGTGGGATTCTCCCTTTTTCTCATTTTTAATTAATAATTAAATTAATATAAAATATAATTAATTCATAATTAATATATTTAAATACTATTTAATATCCCGTGACTCCGAAACATTTTTCGAACCACCCGAACATCTTTCGGACATTCCTGAAACCATTCCAGACCTTTCCGGAACTCCTTCCGGATCACCGGAACTCTTTCCGGGTCATTTCTCTCTCTCCAATAAAATTCTATATATTTTTTTTGACCATGTTACCGTAGGGGAATCCCCTACGGTGTATTTTTATAAAATTAAAAAGGGCAAAAGCCAAGCCTTACATGAGTAGTCTTTGGAGAGTCAATATAATTGACTCAGCCAGAATAAAAAAGAAAAATACAAAACTTTTCAGGGAAAAAGCAGAGCCACTAGAGAAAGAAAGTCTTGCACACTCGCAGCTTTAACTCTATACTGAAGCAAAAGAAGGTCCCTCCTTGTATGGTATTTCCAGCTGTCCAGTGAAGGTGGAATGAGCCTGAAGATTAGATCATTCCTCATCTTCCAAATATTCCACGCCACATAAGCAAAAATGTCAATGAAGTTGGCGTGCGGGAATGAGTCCAAAGCATCCATTAATCTGTCTCTGATCAGCAGAGAGCGATCCCAGTCCACTCCTACGAAATCCCAGCAAGAGCTAGCAAAGTCACAGTCAAAGAAAAGATGATTGTTGTCCTCCATAATAGCCTTGTTACATAGCACACAGTCTGAGCCACCCTCCAATTGCCAATGTTTCCTTAGCATCAAATCTTTTGTGTTCAAACGATCATTGATGAGTAACCAGCAGAAAACTTTTATTTTCGGAACGCTTTTCGACTTCCAGAAACGCTTTAGTACCTTGTCCTTGGGGGTCTCCTGGAACATGAACTTATAGAAGTCGGAAGATGCATATTTTACTTTTCCCTAGGTGAATGTTCTAGTATCAGGCTGTATGGACAGAGCTGCCCCCTCAGCACAGAGTTGCCTGAGCTCCTGTAGTTCGTCATAAGCCTGTGGAGATAGCGGCAAACAGAGGAAAGCACTTGGGTCTTGTAGTAAGTTTAGGTTGCGCACCGACATGTCTTCCTTTTCCACAAATGAGAAGAGCCGGGGAAATTTATCCAGAAGCGGGTCTTCTGTAAGCCAGAAGTCTTTCCAAAAAAGAATAGTGGAACCGTCTCCAACATGGCAATTAGAGATGCTCCGATAAACCTCAGCAAAACTGAACACATCCCTCCACCAAAAAGAGCCTCGCTTGGATTGACTTTGTGGTGGCTCATCCGAGTATAAAGACCATACCAATTTAACCCATGGTATGTCTTCCTTGCTGAAGAATTTATGTAATTGTTTCAGAAGAAGAGCCATGTTCTGCAGTTCCAGGTTGATCACACCAAGCCCCCCATGGTTCTTTGGCTTACACACCATGTTCCACGCTGCTAGTCCTGCAAAAGAGGTTGAGTCTTCGCGTTTGTCCCAAAGACAATGACGTCTAGCTCTATAAGCCGATTTGATGAATGTTTTGTGAAGCTTCAGTGTGCACATCAGGAAAGTCGAGAGGCCCGACATGACAGAGTTTACAATTTGCAGCCGGCCCCCGATTGGCAAAAAACGCATACAACCATTTAATCTCCTTTCGATCTGATCAGCGACAGGGGCCAGGTCTTTAACCATAGGTCTAGCAGTTCCTAAGGGCAGCCCCAGATATGTGAAAGGCAAGGACCCAATAGAACAATCAAAGACCGACGCCAACTGCATCATCTTGTCCTCAGAGACATTTATTGGCAGGATACATGATTTGTTGTAATTCACATGTAATCCAGTGGCCGCAGCAAAATCATGCAACAGACCCTTAAGAGCCACTAATTGGTTAGGACAAGCTTGCATCACAAGAAGCGTATCGTCGGCATATTGGATGATAGGAAAGTCTGAGCCAGGGATTGGTAAGGGTGCAATGAGAGTACCTTCATTGAACAGAAAGTTTACCATCGATTGCAGAAGATCAGAGCCAGCCACAAAAAGCGTGGGAGATAGAGGATCTCCTTGACGCACCCCTCTTTTGCAAGCAAATTTTTTCCCTGGTGTACCATTCAGGAGAATTGATGAGGAGCCACTCTTAAGGATACAATCCATCCACCCCAACCATCTATCATCAAAACCTTTATGCTTTAGGATTTTCAGAATTGCTGAATGTTCAATAGTGTCAAACGCCTTAGCGAAATCTAGTTTCAGGATGATACATTCCTTTTGCGTTTGTTTGCATTGATGAATATATTCATAAGCCCAAGATACACAATCTTGGATTGTTCGTGACTTTATAAAACCATACTGATTTACATGAACAATCTCCTTAATCTTGGATTGCAATCTGTTAGCAAGGACCTTAGTCACGAATTTAAGGCAACAGTTCAGCAAGGAAATTGGCCGGAAATCATTGGGTCCCTCCGGGGAAGTCACTTTTGGAATAAGAGTTATAAAAGAATCATTAATGCTTTGAAGATTGATTTGTCCCAACCAGAAATCTCGGCATAGGTCATAGAAATCCCATTTTACAATGTGCCAGCATTTCTCCAGGAAAAAACCTGTAAAGCCATCTGGACCTGGAGCTTTTGCATTGGGTAAACTATTAACTACCTCTTCAACTTCCTTCATGGTGAACGGAGAGGAAAGAGCAGAAAGATCCGGGTGCGGGGAAATGTAGCGAGCGAAGTTAAAGTTGGCATCAATGTTACACGAAATTCCCAACCTTTCCTTATAAGTTTGCCAAAGAACCCCAGCCTTTTCGTCGTGTGTGATAGCCAGAGAGCCATCATCTCTCACCAAAGAGCTGATTGCATTTTTACGAAAACTGACCGTGGCCATCGGATGAAAATAAGAGGTGTTCTCCTCTCCCAGTTTGGCCCATCTAGCCGTACATCTTTGCTTCCAATATGTTTGCTTGTATTTGAGAAGAAGATCAAGTTGCCTCTGAACAATGTTACGAAAATTCCTTTCCGAGAAATGCAGCGTCCTTTGATCCTCCAGCTCATCGATCATGAAAATAACCTCATTACAGTTATCAATAATTTTGTTAATCTTGGAGATGCTAGTGCTCCAAATTTTCAGCCCTTTGCGCAACAACTTGAACTTGGAAGATAGCCTTTTGGCACTGTCCCCAGGACAATGGATTTGCCAAATAGATTCCACAGTTTGAAAGAATCCTGGCATCGTGACCCAGTGGTTTTCAAACCTAAACACGCCAGCTTTGGGAATAGCAGTTCCAGTCGAAACAACACAAGGGATGTGATCTGAGGTAGGTCTTGCCAATGGTGTTACCAAAGTATTAGGGAATTTGAGTGTCCAAGCCGTGGAAGTGAAGAACCAGTCCAGCTGTACGAGAAGCGGATCTCTCTGCATGTTAGACCAAGTAAAGGAACGACCTTTAATGGGTAATTCTATCAGCCCGTGATAGCTAATGATCTCATTGAAGGTTTCAATGTCCTGTAGATTAGCTCCATCACGATTTCTGTTTTCCACAGATTGATAGAAGTTGAAATCTCCCACTAGAAGCCAAAGTGAGTCGGTATCAATACTGAGGTGAAATAACCAGGCGACAAAATCATCTCTGACAATGCCAGCACAAGGGCCATAAATATTAGTGAGTAGAAAGGAGTCAGTGGACTGTAGAGAAGTGAAGGAGATGACCAGGCCGCAAAAATCTTGCAAAACCACTTGCCCAGCGAAAGCTTTACTCGACCAAAGTGTCAGCAGCCCCCCTGATGCACCTTCAGACGGCACAAAGGCGAATTGATCAAATTTCTTGGGCGCAAAACCTTTGATAAAGGTATTATCAAAACTAGTCTTCTTGGTCTCTTGGAGGCATATAAAAGAAGCATCACTTTCTACAATTTTTGCACGAATATGTGGCCATTTAAGAGGATCATTGATTCCACGAATATTCCAACTAAGAACATTCCAGGATTTGTTTCTCAGATTGGAATGCATAACGACATAAACAGTTAAACAGGTACCAGATAAGACAGTCGCAGGTTTAAAAGGAACAACGTACAGTAGAGTAAAAAGGGAAATAAAACTCCTGAAGTCCGTAACCACATGATGTCACTGGACACCACCAAAAGCACCACCATGAACACCATGGCACTAACAGGCATTCGTGTTCTCCAGGAGCTTGTCATCAGTGAGCTCCTCAGGGCTGATGTTGCAACGCTCAATGCCGAGGCGCCTCATCTCCTCCAGACGAAGCACAGCTGGTTTCTTGGCTTTAGTAGCAGTGGTTCGACGAGGAAGCAGGTAGGGGATTGACTGATATTTGAAGCCTTCGTTGTTCTGCCTTGTTATACTAGAAGTACCTGAAGAAACAATCTTCCTGACCTTGCAAGTACGGCCAGTTACGCCGGAAGATTCAGCATCTGAAGAGATGGCTACCACATCTGAGCAGAAGCTCTCCATGTGAGGGTTACTGCCTCGGAGGCCCAGCCCGTCTCCAGACCCAACAGAGGAGGAAGCAGGTTCTTGGGCCACCCACGGCCCATCCTCTACAATAGGCCCAAAGCAATTTGAAATAGCAGTGAAAGAGTCTGTCGCCAGTAGCAACTCAACTGAACCCTCCACAGTCAGACTTAGGAACAAGTTTTGAGACATGTCAGAGGAAAAGAACGCAGAGCTAGCACCCTTGGTGGCTTCCTTCTCAGCAATATCCATGATACTGTTAAAGTAAAACAAACGATACATCACCTTGGCAAAGAGGAGCTGCGACAGCTTTTGCCAGAGAGCAAGTTCAGCTTCGAAGTCTTGTGCCAGCCTGACAGAAGAAGCAGCAGAGATACAGCAACGAAAAGTGTACACTCTCTTGGACAACAGATTAAAGAAGCAGGCAAACTCGTCCACAGTGAGATCAAACACTTCATCTGCCGACAGGAGGACGATAGCAGTTGGGCCACGGCTGGAACTAGCAACATCGCCGTTGTTGTTCTGGAGCAGCTGCGTCTCAGAGAAGTCAAGCTGCAGGACGGCGCCTCCGGCACGAACAAAATGAGCATTGCCTCCTTGTAAACCATGCAGAAGGTTATGGGCAGCTAGTTCCACTGCGGAAATCTCATCATCAGAGATACTGGCATACCAGGATTGGGGGTCATCAGACACATTACCATCCGGAACGATGCCATCCATCATCGACGGACCCTCATAACCAGTCAAAGCTCTGTAGCTGACACCTTGGTACGGCGGTGAAGCAGGCGGTGCAGCAGGCATATCCGCTGGCCATTCCCCCCAACCATTTTGGTTTTGCTGAATATTCTGGGCTACAGCTTGCTCCCAGGGATTGGAGGCATTTTGAACTAACCACTCCTGAACATCGAGATGGTATTGTTGAGCCACAGTCAGGTATGGCAGGCTTCTCGGATGAGGAGAAACGTTCAGCGGTGGTGCCGGTTCTTCAGTTGACTCAGGAGCCACGACAGAGGATCTGCCATTTAGGAAGAACACAGGAAATGACCAAGAGCGGGTGACCGAGCCCATGAGGTCAGCGCCTCTCGTCATCACAATACTGAAGGGCACCAAGCTTTCATCCTTGATTAGCACTTTGGCCAGAATTCTCGCTTGATTCACACCAGGGTTGTGCCAGACAAGCAAGGTACCAAAAAGGGAAATAACCTTGTTGATGTAGTACTGAGTTTGATAATCTAAGGGGTAGGCAACCATCATAATCCACACCTCATGCGAGAAAACGGGTAATCTCATATTAATACCTTCATCATGTGGAATAACAGAAAAATTCCCCCCTGTCTCTCTATCCAGAGCATGCGGACCTGATGTGACAATATGATCTCTAATAGCAGCCGAGGCAAAGCTGACCAAACCAACACCCAGAGCACAAACATCGCGGTAAATAACAGGAGCATTGAGATCTCGACCCAAGATTTCACAAACCTCAGCCAGCATGCCTTCTTTGTCGATGTCAAGGATATCATAGTCGACAATCACAATGCCGTATTCATCATGCTGCAGAGGCGGAGGACCCACCACGATATGGCAGCGCTGTAGGCGACTTGCCGGCCCTCCCTCGACCTCCAACGGCCCCGGCAAGAAGATGGAGGGATTGACCGGGTAATTTGCCATGGCAACCTGATGAAAACCCTGAGCACCTGCACGGGGGGAGGAAGGCAGGGGTGGAAGAGGAAATGGCACGGATGAACTTGGCGGTGGAGGCGGCGGAGGGGAGGAAGGCAAGGGTGGTAGTTGAAATGGCGCGGATGAACTAGGTGGAGGAGGCGGCGGAGGGGAGAGAGACGAGCTGCCAGGCAAGGAAGGTGGTGGAATGACGAGCGGAGTACCCGAGCTAATGGAGGAAAGGGGAACAGCTGTGATTTCCCCGGTAACCGAATCGCCAAACACTGTCACCGCGCCTAAAATGCGCTTAGGTACCCAAACAGTCTTGGTCAAACGTCCAGATAGAGAAGGTCCGGAATCAGGGCCGCACTTAGGCAGAAAGGCCTGCTTACTGGTATGCGAAGCGTTAATTGAGGAAAAATCCGGCTTTAAAGGCTTGGGCTTCCAAATTTGCTTGGTCAAACAGTCGGACCAAAAATGCCCAAGAATACCACAACGGTGACATGAAAGTAGATGGGCTTTGCCGCCACTTTTTCCCCCGAATTTGGCCCATCTTCCGACTGGAGACACTAGTGGATTTAAGAGGGCAGTTCTTTCTGATATGTCCCGATTGCTTACAGCGGAAGCAACGAACATTGCAGCATTTAGCACAGGGCCGGCCCAGGTTCCTATAGTCATAGCACAAAACACCCGGGCAGGCCGAAGCCAGATGTCCAATCAGCCTGCAACTTGCGCACTTATTCAAAATATCATAAACCACAGTCAAAGGCGGGACTCTCGGCAAATCAAGAGTATAACGTATGTCATCAACCGAATAATTAGCCAAATGAAGCTCCATAATTTCCAGCAGAACATCTTTTCCCAGAGATTTGAAAAAATTAAGATCTGCAACCGCATTTGCTGGAATAGCAACCTCTTGTTTTGCTGGGGCATCAGTCGTCCCAAACCGAATAGCAACATCTGACCTTGGAACCGCTGGCACTGGATCAAAGAGAGGTGTAGAGCTGGTTTTGAAACCAGTGGAAATGGGTAACTTATCATCCGAAGAGAAGGATCCAAATTTAATAAAAAGTGGCTGATTGCACGCAGAGGTTTTAGCACATGGCTGAAGAAACTTCAGTTTAGTACGGATCGCCAGATTACCACGTAAATCAACACGTTTGGAAAAGTACTCCTCAAACCAGAGCTTAGCAGCCGCATCCACACAGGAGATCGGGAAATTGGATTCCACTCCATGATGCAGCTTGAAGTGACAAGAGAAATCCGGCCAAATTCTGTCTCGTAAACCATAGATGAAATGACCCACTTAATTTGATGCCACCGAGAAACGAAACCGTTTAAGAGAAAGCCTGACCACTCGGAAATCCACCGCAATACCACCCAAACAACACTGAAGGGCTAGGGCAACATTTTCTTCAGAAAGAAAGAAGGAGGCAGACGAGAAAACCACCACCAGGAAGAACTCTTTTGCAAGCCAAGGGGGGGAGAAGGAGACAGGAGACTGGAAACGCCGACGCACCTGAGCCTCGACTGCTAAGCCGGGCGAGAAATCCCAATGCAGGAGACCTTCCATGGAGAACTAAGCTTGGAGAAATCCATGGCCGCCGAAGGGGGGGGGGGGAGGTGGGAGGTGGGGGGTTGGGAGAGAGCCATCCTCACCATAAAATTCTATATTATTCCCGAACCTTTCTCACGGTGTCGTTAAGACCTTAAGTTTGTTACGCTACGGTTCAAGAACACTCCAGACATGGTCGAGTCACTCCGCTCACCAATGACCGTCAGGGATACCTAGATGCATATGACGTCCCCTGTGCATTCTATGAATATCGTCGTTGAACCATAAACATGATATTTATTCCCTTTGTTTCTGCGATACTACCTTGTCCGAGATATGATCGTAGACATCCGATGTCCTTGTTGATCTCGTTACCGACAAAGGTTATTAACTCGTCAGTGATATTACATCTCCATGACCTAGTCATAAGCTGCGCAACTATATAGATGCAAACTCACCGAGTGGGCCCAGAGTATCTTTCCATTACAAGGATGAACAAATCCCGCTCTTGATCCTTACGTCTCAACATACTCTTTCGGGATACACAAGATGGACACCGTTATTTTCATGATGTATAAGACACAACGTTTGATGCTCTCAAAGTACCCCTATGAAGTAGCAATAAGTACGGTCTCACGGTCTAAGGAATAAGCTATCATATTACTCATCTATTGCAAATGACAAACAACATAATACGATCTTATTGCAAAACTTTGCGTATGTCCATCACCTTATTCAACTAATAATATGACCCCATTGTCAACCGACGTCATTTTCCTTGATCGGGAATCTCGATTAACTGTTGCCCAATGGACTAGTTTATATAGAGGCTCACTAGGGACTCTGGTTGTCTATGTATCACACGTGTATTAATAATTCCGATTAATACAATTATAGCATAATACATAAACCTATTATAAACTTGTAAGATAATGCAATAAATACTACTTATTTATTTGCCTCCAGGGCATATCTCCATCAGCTGGGTCGTGGGCCGTGTGAGCGCGACCACGCAACGCGACAAATAGTGGACGACTATGGGTCGGGCCCAATTTATTTATTTATTCCACAGTTTTTTGTTTATAGAAGCATTATTTAGCATAGTTTTGGCGATTTTGCTCAATTGTTTGTCAAGTTTCGCCCAGTTTTTTCTTTTTCAAATTATTCCAACGAAAATTTGTTTAGGAAATACAAAAGTATAAAAAAAGCTTCTGAAAAGTATAAATGTTTATGAATTATATTTAAATTTTCCGCTTCAAATAGCTAAAAGTATTGATTAAAAAAATAAAGTGATCTTTAGTTCTTAAAGATGTAATAAAGTGATATTAAAGATCATTATGATTCTGTTATTATATGACCAACGTTGTTAATAGCATTATCATGATTTGTTTATTATGTGTTAAATGATGCATTTATTTCTTTTATTGCCCAACGGTGATATAGTTTTAATTGCACAACAGTTGTATGTTTTAATTTATACCAACTACCAACGTTGGATTAAATGTATGCAATTGTTTTTTGTTATCTCAGATCCTTGTGGTTCAAGAAAGTTTCCACCTGATTAGTTGCCTGAAGCATGTTCCGACGCTCAGGGGTGAAAACTACGCTGAGTGGTGGAATAAAGTCAAACTGTCTTTTTTCTGCGTCGAAGTTGATTGGGTTCTGAATGCTGCCAACATAGCCAGTAAGAATATGGATTTAGCGACCGCTAAGTAGCATGCCCACGTGTCATTCGCACAGCAGCTACAGTACCACAGAAAAAACCTCTCGCGCACACCTCTCAGCAGATAGAGCCATTAAATCCACGCGCGCATTCACGCCTGCATCCGAAACTGATACCCTCCGACCCACCAAAAGGCACCCATTAATCTCCCCACCTTTTTGCTTTCCTATTAAAATCGACGAATTCCTTGCCGTCGAATTGAGATTCGCGACCAGCAAAGTCGCGTGCTTGTGATATACTAGTAATTAATTGCGTGTTCGGGGTTTTCCCCCTCTTCGCTTCGATCAAACTTATAGGAGCTGAGGTAAACAAGAACTGTATTACAAGGAGGTAATTGCAGCCCCGATTGGAGATTCCGTCCTGATGGCTCGATCGGCAATTTAGTCCCGATTTGTCAGCTTCTTAAGTTTTTTTACTTAGGGTTTCCGATTCCTCGCCTAAAGGAAAAGTTGCAAGAATCGTAATCTCCGTCTTTTTTTCCTCCCTCCGCTTTTCTTCAGAATTTTGGTGATTTTTTCGTGGATTCCGCCGAGGAAGGCGTGACCAGTCGCGATGCAGTATCGCAGCCGCTTGCCGCCGCCGCCGCCTCCACCGCTGTTTGGCCGCGGCGGTGGTTCCGTCTACCCACGCGGCCACAAGCAGCTGTACGCTCCTCCTCCTCCTCCGACTCGTCGGCCGCCGCTTCCTGCGCCTCCACCGCCGCCGCAGCGCAGGTACGAGGTGCTCATGGAGGCTGGCCGCCTCGCGGCCGAGTACTTGGTATCCACGGGCGTGCTCCCGCCGTCCTCCTTGCAGCGCCGAGGCGGCGACGCGTGGGCCGTTCCTCCTCCTCCTCCCCCGCCCCTGCCTCAACAGCAACACGAACCCCCCACGTTCTACGGCCGGAGGAGGTACGACGATGCATATTCCAACACCCCTGCCATCCGAACTAGGAGGAACAGTAACACTACTAGCAGTAGTAACAGAGATAGTTATGATTGCAACAATGGTGGTACCTACAATGGGAGGGGGAAGAGGAAGTACGGAGAGTACAGAAGGGGACATTTGGATTGGGGGAGGGAGAGGGAGCAGGAGAAAGGAAGGTCGAGTTTCAATGGTCGACGCCATGAGGAAGATAATGATGATGATGGTGCTCCCGGGTTTCAGAAGGATCGCCGGGGCGGCGGGGGAAATGATGAGGCCAGGAGTTGTGTGACGGAAGAGGTGAGGGAAGCGACACATTTGATGGCGAAGGCTGTAATGCAGATAGAAATGGAGGATGTCCTATCGAACGCAGTGAGATCCAATGGTGATGTTAGGAAGGATGCTGATGCTCAGCCAGAGGTGCAGTCTGAGAACGAGGACGGTGTTGTGGAAGAGAATAAGGTATCTAGTTTAGAATCAGAAGTGGCGGAACAAGGGATGGACACAGATGGTGATGTTAATACCGCTTCAGCTATTGTTGTAATGGAGGCAGATGTGAATCTTTTGCTAGATGATAAGCTTGTGGATGAGGAAGCTGAAGATAACGGCAAAGTTTTGTGTGATACTTCTTTAGACCATATTGCCTTCGATGATGACATGACGAATTTGGAAAATGGTTTCCATGTGAACAGGAGGAGTTTGCTTAAACAATGTGCCTTCGCTAAAGCCCCGACGAAGCCTAGGTCAGTTCGTGCAAATAAAAAAGCAACAATTGAAACAGTTGATCTAGTTTCTTCTGGAGAAGCAACCGAGATGGTTGTTGATGAACCGGCAAATGAGAGATCTTTGACTGACATCCCGTCAGACCACAGAGAAGATCAAATCTACCAAGAAAACACTAGCCCGAGCAGATCTTGCGACGAAATAATCGAACCTATGGTTCTTCAAGAAAAGAAAACAGCAGTACTGACTGAGAATATGAGTGAAGATAGGAAGGATGAACAACTCCTTGTTGTCCAGGAATCCAACGAAGGAACGGATGTATCACCTTTGATAACTTGGCGGAAGGATAGCTTGATGCAAGAAAACAACTTATCTCCATTAACAACTTCTCACAATGATGGCTTGACGCAAGAAAGCAACCTATCTACGTTAGCAGAAACTCACAATGACAGCGTGATCGAAGAAACCGAGCTATCTCCATTGGCAGATTCTCACAATGATAATTTGATCGAACAAGCCGACCTATCTTCTTTGGCTGATCCACACAATGATAGCTTGATTGAAGAATCTGACCTATCTCCATTGACAACTTATCACGAAGTTAGATTGATGCAAGAAACTGACTTACCTCAGGCAATGTCTTTGCATGAAGATAACTTAAATTTGCGGTTTAAGGAAGGATCTCAGATTTGTGATATAGAAATGCTCCCAGAAGATGTGGACTTGATTGACTTGTCTGATCAAAAGAACAACGTTGGTGTTGAACTGTTTTCTAATGCCAGGACTGAAACTATCGCCAATGCGGAAGAAGAAAAGCTGGATCAATCCAGCTCATTCATAATGCATAATAATCTTGGGTTTGGCCACTCTATACCAGGATCTTCTGTGGAGCCACACAAAATGCTGGAAGAAGACTTTGGAGCTAGCGCAGGGAAAAATGTCAGTGGTACAAATGATATATGCCAAGTTCCATTGGACAATAACTCCGTCCAATTATTTGATATAGAAGATGACACCCAAATTGAAGTTGCTGGCTTTGATTCTTCAAAAGCAAAGTGAGTTATATGCCCTGTAGTTATTTCCTTGTCTTAATTTTTTTCTCATCTGATACCATGTTATAATGATCTACAAATTACTTTGTAGTTTGTAGTCCGTGAAGAAGACGCATGTGTTGCTCTCGGTTTTGTTTCAACGAGATGGATACCCCGCGCGTTGCTGCGGGACATCTAACAGACTTTTAAATGCTAACTTGCTTGGTTTTAGTAATCATTAAAAATAATTCTTATACTAATGAAGCACTGATCTCATTTGGATTGTTTGCAAGAAATTTGCATGTTGAGTTGAACTAAATAGGACAGAGGCTTTGCAATTATTTTTGTAAAGATTAGTCATATTGCCATATAGCATTCAAGACGGGTTTGTATATACACATGACTGGTTAAACATGAATATTTGTTGGAGGCAGATGTTGAATAGGTGATTTGATTTTGCAAGCTGAAGATTGCTGTTACACATGAGTGGAGCTTTCATTAAAAATGTAGTGCAGAATTGCAGATACATCAAGGAAATGAAATTAGTTTTATGCAGTGGGCCAGATCCTTAATACTGCCTCAGAAAGTCTCATTGCAAGCGGCCACAACACACAAACCAAATGAAGATATTAATTCTAGCTTCAGAGTTTTGAGTTGGAGAAGAAAATTATATAATCATATTCGGTTCGTCTCGATGATATTTTAACACTACCGTTAAAATTTTCTCAGTACCAGCGAAAGCAAATTGTAGAGATTTACTTCAGTCTTTACATTATGAAAAAAAAGTCCAATCAATACCTTGGAGAAGATAAACAAAAAATCTCTAGGAAAATTCATAGATTTTGTCCATACCTTGTTAGATCCAGCTCTACTACAATTACTATTAAGCAAGCAGCTATGCTAGTTGGCACCACTTGGTTATATTCTTGAGGAAGTGGTAAAAGCCTAAAATTTGACTGAAAGGTAGAGAGACGACTACTACTACTGAGATTGGAGGTGAGAGAAATGAGAAATCACGAAAACTTTTTGGTGGTTTGGCAGCAGGAAGATACCTCATTTGCTCTTCGGTGATTCGAGATGAAAAGATGGGTGCGTAGGCCGCTTTTGCTAAAACCTTGATCAGCTTGTCTGCATTTACCAGTGGTATGAGAAGCAGGAGCAGCAGGATTGCGCTACTGATGGTTCCTACTAATGCATATGTATAAAAAACAGGTAGTTAAAAATCCATCAAAACAAAATGGCAAAAAAATCACCAACTTGCAATTCTTGAGTTAGACTGTGTATACACTATCAATGTACGGATTAAGTTAGATGCTGGTTGAACAATGCAAATATATCATCAGTAAGGAAAAGTAATCAGTATGGACAAAAGAGTAAGCACTTACAGACTCTATTTTTGTACCTTCTAGTTTCTCAAACGAAACAATAGCTTGTTGAAAGATTCGTCGGACATTGCCACTTACCCTCTCAGCCATATATATTCAGCTAGAGTCCATGTTATATCCGAGGGCACCGCCGCTCATTCTCAGCCAGAACAACACCTTGACACAATTATCTGTAACCTGATGCCACAACATTCACCTGAACTCCCGCACCTGTCGATGCCGTCCCTGACGCGTCTGGCTGAACTCTGAGGCTGAGTGAGGAGGACACGGACCGTCGCCCGTCACTGCTCCTGGAGGTTGCGCCACCGTGAGCCCAGCGCTTGTTCGGATGGCCGACTTGAACAACAGTTGGCTCAGAATCCACAGTCGTAGTGCGTCGGGAAGCACCAAGAGCAATCCTCCCACTGCCTCCTCGTAAACCACCCGCAGTATTCGAAGTGTATAATGGTGCGATCTGGAGACGCTGTGGCTGGGATTAAATAGTTGAATATTTCAAAGAAGTAAATAAAGGATGAGCGACTATGTCCCTTCGGATGCCGCCCGTCAGTTACAGAAACTGAGCCGCCATATTTTAAGATCGATAGTCATATGCGCATGCGGTACAGCTCTCGGGGGAAAAGCATTAGAGAATGACGTGGCTTAACCACAACGCAGGAAAATTATGTAGTTGGTCTTTCCTATTTAGATATAGAAGATATGTCAGGTGGCCTATCGAATACTTTGTGGGCCCACCTTGTTACATTAGCATATCAAACTCTGTTTATTAGTTGGCTGCTTTTGGGTTTCCATTTATATAATGATATAATATTCAAACAGGAATGAGATGATATGCTCTAGCGTGGATGGCATGATGCTCCCCGACATACATACTGATGATCTTCCTGCTATTCAAGATGGTTACAGTCTTGCACTTTCTGATTACCTCGTGGCTGATATACCATGTTACACATCAATGCAACCAGATCTTCAAGCTGGTATATGTACCAACGGTTCAGAGGTAAGACTTCCTGGCTCTTTTAGATAGTTGCCACGTGTAGGCCCTAATGTGAACCTCAAGTGAATAATTTATTATTTGTCTTTTACTGCACTATTTTAGAGGATATAACATTAATTACTTTTTGTCTCCCTTACAGGGCATCCATATCATGGATGATCCAATATATGGGTCTCTCACTGATATCCCAGGTATTGCGGACTATTCTGCTCCCCTAATTTGCTTTACCTCTCTGCTTTAGGTCTCCATGACCTTTTGTCTGGTTTTGATATCAGATGCTTCTGTTTGTTTGTGGCAAAATGTTGCTTCCGTTTGAGTTTTGTTATGGTCTGATGAAGTATTACAATTTTCTGGTTACTATTCTAGTAGAATTCAAGTAATGTTCTGGTATGGAAAGTTATAGAGAAATGTCATGTTATATTACTCTCTCTGATCTTAAAAGAGTGCCGTGAGTAGAGCTATTAATTTCTATCTAATTATCTCATTTCCTCCGACACTTATACTGGATCAGAGGGAGTACTATATTTGCACAAAGCCTATGCACAGGGTCTCAATTAGTCACAACAAATACAAATTTTGTTAGTATTTCGAACTCTGCTCTCCATGCGCTCATTGGGTCAAGATTTAAATCAGATTGTTGTGGCAGTCAATCACACCCTTTTTGCTTGACCTTTTCATATTACTTAAAAGTGGGGACACAATTTATGCCCAGTGTTCCGGTGAGTGAATGGGGGTAGTACATACTCAAGTTACCACAAGTTAGATACTAACTCAAATTCAGTATATGAAAAACTTATCAGGTTAGAGTGATACTAAATCCAAATTCCTTTTTTTTTATTGCTCAAAAGCATGTCTACACATTCTGACGCCATGGAGAACTTGCTCAATGTTAGAATTGCCATTTATGTCCACTTAGGAAAGGAAGCTGATATATACAGACTCATATATATTTGTGAATTGCCTCTGACTACTCTTTCCATGCTGGTCAAACTATAGGATTCCCAATTCACTTAGTAAACTTAATGGACGGACAGGTCAACCACTTGACCAAGTAGAGTAAGGTTCGTCACACTTCCATACACCGATTAATTGTACCCATGGGCCTCTGAATATCCTCTGGTTTCACCTTTGCGAGTTGATGAATTTCTGGGAAGATAGAGAGTAGCTCTCATGAGTGGACCAGCAGTAGCCCTTCTACGCTCCATTCCAGGGATTGGCTAATACCATTTTCCAAACTATAGGATATCCTGGTTTGTGCCACTTAAAGGGCAGGATTTTGGTCTATTTTCTTCGCGTTCTGTTACGCAAAAGGCGTACCAAATACTTGTTTGTAATAAATGTAGGTTAACTGTTTCATCTGACTGAGCAACTTCAAAGTACTTGTGCAATGATCTCTGTTCAATAATAAAGAGTTAAGATCTCTAATGGGTGCACCTTGCTCAGGGATGAAATTAGGACACCATCTACTTGGGTTCTAGGCACATTACCCCTTTCATCACTAAAAGCTAAACCTCCATTTTACTTTGAAGCCTAGACCACCAAGTCCTTTCTAGGCCTTCTGTAGACTGTAGAGAATGGCAGCTTGCCACGTGCATAATTATCTCTTATAATATTGACCTATTTACGAGCTAGGTTCCAAAGCAACCTATGGAGCATAACAGTATATAAGGCGAAAACCAAACTGGGTCCTCGGCTCCTCACGCTCATGCACCTCCACACTCCACCACCTTCAGCTCTGTTTGTTTAGGTTCACGAGCCATCTATATCCGTGCAGTAGTTAGTAAGCTTATTATAGCAAGTAGATGTACTTCTGCAGGTATACATCTAGAAGTTACTTATACCACACATGATATCATCACCTATGCAACTCAGTGGCATATGCTTGCACACTAAATTTTGTGTACTAAAAGTTCTCCATGCTCCTAACTATCCCCCACTTTATATAATCATTACTAAATTCTGGCGTAGAACATGCATCTGTTTCAAATAACCAGGTGTTTAAACAAATATCACCTCACGGCACAAGATTTATAGCTACAATAATTATCTGAATCTTGACAACCTGAAGGTTTGTGAGTTTTTTTTATTTCTAACTGTGGTGCAATGCAGTGATGCTGTTCAATCTGGTTCATTTTTTCTTCTGCTTTGTAAATGCATGCTCCACAAAGGAATTTATTCTGGTTTCTTGACGGGGATACATATGACGTAAAGTATGGAGTAGGTCTTACTTGATTTGGACACGTCAACGTCAATATAGAGTGTTATTTCATGTCAGTGGGACAACAACCTCCAATAAGACATGCCATTCTTAGGACCCGTTAGAAAAAAACCCTATTTTTATATGTCACACTGGTAGTTATGCCTCATCAATTGCTTTGGAATTTGAAAAGAGCTGCATGCTTGATTCATACAGTCATACTACACGCAGGTTAGACTTGGTGAACTTTTATGTCTGTCCCACTAAAAGCACAATAAAAAAAGACAAAACATTGGCTCATTCTTTCTTGCTCTATGAGTGTGGGCCGAAATGCCATATTTTTGGACTAGAGACGGTAACAGCCATGGTGTGAATATACTTTCCATATAATTGTCAACCTTGTGTACTTGTATCTGTTTGTTTGGTGACATTTCGGTCCAATTTGTTCTGGAGCTGAAGATTTTTTTTCCCATTCCGGTGCTTTCAGGTTTTATGGATGTTTGGGGCCAGCCAGCTGAGGACTTCGAGAAGTTCTTCTAAATCTGTTGCCGAGAGCCTAAATTGTTTAGAAACTTGACAAAAATAACATGTGTAGCATAGCGTAGGCAAGAATAAGAAGATTGTGTCTCCTCTCAAACATATGGCTTATCAATCGCTAAGTAGCAATAGAGAAATTCTAGATGTTAATACTGGTTTGATGGGGCAAGTCCCTGATTCAAGGTTGGTTTTCTGTGTAGCTTGATGTTGTAGGATAGATAGATCAGCTGATGTTTCATCCTTGATATACTAGTGTACTGTAAACCTGCCTTCACTGGATGATGATTGGATTGGTGTATCCTAGACTTTGTGCTGCAGGTTGGACTTTATTTGGGCCAACATGTATGATCCGTTTGTGGTAATTACGATGCAAGTGGGGCCTGATGTGCATTATCTGGAACATGGTCATGAAGCATGAGAAAAGGCAAACCTAGAGTTGCTGCCGTTCGATCTGGGGCCAACCATGGTCGTTGTGCCGGGTTGACCCACTTGATCTGCTCGCCGGGAACCGACTGGCGGTGTGGGGGCTGCGGGCTCGGAGCAACAATAAAGTTCGGCGAACCTAGTCCTAGGTTCCGATGTCCTATGGTTCTAAATCGCCGTCCTAGGTTCCGATGTCCTATGGTTCTAAATCGCCGTCCTAGGTGACGAAGATTTACTGGATGCTGATCTGTTGGAACGTCATGTTCTGGAAGGCACCACCGACGATCCATTGGGCTATTCATCCCTGGAGATTGGTATTCGGTCGGATGCACCCATGTTTTTATTTGACCATTTGATTTCAGAGGGAGTGTTTTGAATCTCTGCTGGCTGTTAATACTGTGGAGCACGCTTTCTCGTTCCATGGTGTTGACGGAGAATGTCATAAAAGACAGGATCTGGGAAATAGCAATGGCTGTTTGTGTTTCGTGACGATGATGAATTGACTGGGTGATTCGTGTCCTTGAGCAGTGCTTTGTCAGTGGGGCGACTGCACATGAGAAGTCCAAAGTCTGATGCCTCAGGGTGAAAATCCAAGGTCTAATCTTAATTGGTTGTGCCTGGCAATGAACTTGTTGGAGGGGGTTGTTTTGAGTGCGAGAATTTTTTTTAGGTTGAAAACCTATTGAGAAGTTGGTCTCTGGTGGTGTTAGTGCTGCTGTCTCCAGCGGGACTTTTATTTTTGTAATTCTTTTTTTTGGCAGTGTGCATTCGTCAGGGCACTACGTTGTTTTAGAAACTGGATGTATGTGGTACTTGATATCAATAAATTCCTCTTATTAAAAAAAGGTGCTGCTATTTATTCTTTCTATACATAGTAAATCTCGAACATGTGGAGAACTAGAAACAAATATAAAGCAGCTCTTCTAAGAAAAATAAACAGCATCGGGAAGCGGTCGTCTTTCCTATTTTACTTCCTTCGTAAAAAAAGTAAGCGTATTGGATTTGTGATTTGTATAATTATATATATATATATCTAGACATGAAATACATCTAGATAAATCCATATTGTAGACAAATTAAAAGGACGGAGGGAGTGTCCCTCAAACATCTAAGGGCATCTCCAGCCATTCGGTCCCACAGGACGTCTATCCGATCAAAACAGTGTCGGACGTATTTGTTGCTCTTGGGGCGCCGATTCCTAGCCGCAACAAAACTGTACAAATAGTTTATCATGTTTTGACACACAAATTACAACAAATCAAACTAAGAATTGCATTTGAGAGTCCACGGATGGGCCACCAGATCATCCTGAAGTTGGTTGTGAACATGTGGTCTTAAATCTTCTGAGGCATAGCATGAAACTTTGTCTATGTTACCGGCACCTAGTGATCAACATCTGTAAGCGGAACCTGTCTGTTGATTGGTTCAGTGTCGAGCATCGGCTCTCTTGCTCTCAATGATCATGTTGTGTAAGATAACACAATAGTTCATAACCTCCCATATGTGAGTCTTGATCAAGTCGGAGTGGGGTACCGAACAACAACAAATCGAGATTGAAGCGCACCAAATGCCTGCTCGACATCCTTCCCGCGAGCCTCTTAGCACTTGGCAAACCAAGCTTTGGCACTTCTAGGCAACGGGTTTGAGATAGTCTTCTCAAATGTTGACCATCTTGGATAGGTACCATCAGCCAAGTAGTGCCCATTGATCTCCTAGTCAACCGGGGGTGTGCATTCAACAAGGATGGCAAAGACGGAGGAGCACTGTAGAATGTTGATGTCATTCTGAGATTCTGGCATGCCAAAAACTAGTGCAAAATCCAGAGGTTATGTGTGGCAACTGTCAGAAATACCACATTGCAAGCTCCTTTGTGACCTTTATACATCTGCTGCCAGTCAAAAGAGCAGTTCTTCCATGACCAATGCATGCAGTCAATGCTTCCAACCATCCCAGGAAATCCTTTTGTTGCATTGGTGGCTAGGATCCAGGCGGTGTCTTCTACAGTTGGTATTCGCAGGTACTTCCCTCCAAACACCTCCACCACTGTTCTACATAACTTTTTCAGAGTTTCAATGGTTGTGGACTCGACATGCGTAGATAATCATCTTGGAAATTATCAGGAGCACCATATGCAAGCATCCTCCTCGCCACTCTGCACTTCTGAAAAGAGGTGAATCCAACTGTGCCGGTGCAATCCCTCTTGCACTTTAAGTAGGAGTCAAACTCCCGAATGGCATGAATAATGTCGAGGAAGATTGTCTGTTTTATCCTGAAATGATGCTGAAACGTCTCCTCACCATGGCTTGGATCGTCGGCAAAGTAGTCAGTGTAGAGGATGAAGTAGGCCTCCATCCTCTGGCTCGGCCTTGCCTTCCAACGACCTGGCTTCGAGCCACCTCAGCGCGGCTACGCCAGCTGGACAATGAGGTCGCCAGCGGCGACGATCATCCGATGTTCTTTGTCTTGATATGTTCAAAACGTATCTACTATCCCGAACACTTTTGTTGTTGTTTTTCCTCTAATTTGTGTGTTTGGAATGCAACTAATGCGGACTAACACTATTTTCAGCACAATTGCCCTGGTGCCTTACTTTTGTGCAGAAAGTCAAATTTCGGGAAAATCCCCAGAAAATAGCGCAAAGTCCCTATTTTACTTTACAAGAAGAGTCATAGAGCGAGAAGACGAGACGAAGGCGGGCCACGAGGTGGCCACACCACGTGGTGGCGCCGTGGGGTCCTGGGCCGCGCTACCGCATGGTGAGGCCGTCCCATTTTCGCCTACTTAAAGGACTTGACATGAAAACGTCGAAAAAATCACCACTTTTTCCAAAAACACTCAGAGCTCTGCCGCCACCGAAAACCCTATTTCCGAGACCAGAAACTCCGTTCTAGCACTCCGTCGGGACGGGGAATTGGAGGATATTGTCGTCATCATCATCACTGATGCCTCTCCATCAACCATCCATGATTTCCCCATCCATGATTTCCCCATCCATGTGTGAGTAAATTCCCGTTGTAGGCTGAAGGGGATGATAGGGATTGGATGAGATCATTCATGTAATAGATATAATATCATTAGGGCATGGTGCCTACACTAGTGAAAAAATGGCTATCTGTGGCGCACCAAGAAAAATGGGGGGTGCGCCACAGTTATCTCTCCACTAAAATATATTTCTGTGGCGCACCCACCCGGTGCGCCACTAAAATATTTCTGTGGCGCACCCCACCACCATGCGCCACAGAAACATATCTGTGGCGCACCTCCAGTTAGGTGCGCCACTAAATTTTATTTTTGAATTTAAAAAAAATGGCGGCCAGATCCAAATCTAGATCTAGTGGCGCCCATTTTTCGCCAGAATTTCGTCGGAGCACGTGGTCATCGGAGGAGGAGGTCGTCGTAAGTGGGTGTAGAAAGTGGTCGCCGGAGGTGGGTGGAGGAGAAGGAGCTTGCCGGAGGATGTCACCGGAGGAGGAAGAGGAGGCCACCGGAGGAGGAGGTCGGCGGCGGAGGAGGAGGTCACCGGAGGAGGAGGTGGTGGTGGTCGCCAGAGGAGGAGGTCGCCGTCGAAGTCGCCGGAGGTGGTCGCCGGAGTAGGAGAGGAGGAGTTTGAAGTCGTCTCTCTTTGCCGGAGTTGGTGGAGTGGAGGAGAAGGGGAGAGGAGAAGGGAAGTGGAGGAGAGGAGAAGTGGAGAGGAGAAGAGAGGAGAAAGGAAGCGAGGGAGAGGAGAAGGGGAGAGGAGAAGTGGATAGAAAAGAAGTGGAGGAGAGGAGAAGGAAATGAGAGAAGGGGAGAGGATAAGGGAGTTGACTGCTCCGGTTCAAAAAAAATTCCCGCCCAACAATTCTGTGGCACATCCTAGCCCCATGCGCCACATATTTTTTTTTCTATTTTTTGATTTTGCTGAGAAAAACAATCATTTTAAAATAACTTTTTTCCTTTTGGAATTTGAGGAATCTGAAAACGGCTAACCAGGCAAGCCCCGGTGTGGGCAATTTTCTTTTTTTCTCTAGTTTTTTTTAAGGTATGAAACGCATTTTTTCGATGTTGTATGCAAAAGTTATGGCCGTTTCGACTTTCTTTACAGTGATTTTGCATAAAAGGTCAAAACTCATATTTCAAATACGCTACACGAAGTAGACACTAATACCTAACCATATTTCGAAGGATGGAATTTTTGAACATTTTTTTCATTTTCTTCTTTTTGCCGCAAGATTGAAAAGGCGATCCACGGGGTGGGGGGGGGGGGGGGTGGGGGGGTGGGAGCTGTGTGGGAACTGTGTGTAGAAATTCTGTGGCGCATGGGACCCATGCGCCGAAAAAAGTGCATACATTTTGTGGCGCATCCAACCAGATGCGCCACAAAATGTCCAACTTCTGTGACGCACCCATATGATGCGCCACAGAATATCGACTTTCTGTGGCGCACCCGAGCCCATGCGCCACAGAAATATGAATTTTTGTAGCGCATGGGCTCGGGTGCGCCACAAAAAGGCTTAGCGCATGCAATTTGGTGTGCCACAAAAAGGCTTACACCTATAAGCCTTTTTCTACTAGTGCTAGTATCCGTTGTTAGTATTTTATGTCATTGTTGCAACTTGTTATGTTTAATGCTTGTCACTTGGGCCCGAGTGCCATGATTTCAGATCTGAACATGATATTGTATCACGAGGATAATTATTGTTTTAGATCATATCTGCAAGTTATATACACATATAATTTTCCGGAACCCGAGGCCCCATGATATTTCTCCAACGTATCTATAATTTATTATGTTCCATGCTTATATTATACCAATTGCTACATGTTTTATATGCATTTTATATAGTTTTATGCATTTTCTAGGAAAAACCTATTAACAAGATGCCATAGTGCCAGTTCCCTGTTTTCTGCTGTTTTTGGTTTCAGAAAACCCCTTAAGGAAATATTCTCGGAATTGGACGAAACGAAAGCCAAAGTCCCTATTTTCCTCGGAACCATCCAGAACACCGAAGACGAGACAGAGAGGGGCCACGAGGGGCCCAGATGTTGTGTTGGCGCCTCCCGCCGCGCCAGCACCTCATCACGGAACCTCGGGCCTCCGCCGCCTTCGCCCTTTCGCCTATATAAAATCCCCAAAAATACAAGACCTAGCCCCCGAACACTTTTCCTCTACGAGTTCCAGAGCCGCCGCGGTCATCAACCCTAGTTCGGGAGGGATCAGAAGCTCTCACCGGCACCCTGCCGAAGAGGGGAATCATCACCAGAGGGCTCTACGTCACCATGCCCGCCTCCGGAATGATGCGTGAGTAGTTCATCCTTGGACTTCAGGTCCATAGCAGTAGCTGGATGGTTGTCTTCTCCTCTTGTGCTACCATGTTTAGATCTTGTGAGCTGCTGATACGTCTCTAACGTATCCATAATTTCTTATGTTCCATGCTATGTTATATCATGTTATTACATGTTTTATATGCATTTTATATAGTTTTATGCATTTTGTGAGACTAACCTATTAACAAGATGCCACAGTGCCAGTTCCCTGTTTTCTGCTGTTTTTGGTTTCTGAAAAGTACTTAAGGAAATATTGTCGGAATTGGAAATAAAAGATCCTGAAATTATTTTTGGAATATTTGCGTCACGAGGAACCGAAGACGAGACGGAGAAGAGCCGTGAGGCGCCCACACCACCTCGTGGCGCAGGCCCCATGCTGACCGCGCCAGGAGGTGATGTGGGGCCCTCGGGCGCCCACCGACCTTACCCTTTCGCCCATAATACCTCTTGAACTAAAAAATAATCACACGGTGTTCATATTTTCCTTCATGGGTCCCAAGCCGCCGCCATCGTCAACACCACTTCGGGAGAGATCAGAACTGCTCCCCGGCACCCTGCTGGGAGGGGGAATCGTCCCCGGAGGCCTCTACGTCGCCATGACTGCCTCCAGACTGATGCGTGAGTAGTCTACCCTTGTACTACGGGTCCATCGCAGTAGCTAGATGGTTGTCTTCTCCTCTTGTGCTATCATGTTTAGATATTGTGAGCTGCCTATCATGATCAAGATCATCTTTATGTAATTCTCCATGTTGTGTTTGCTGGGATCCAATTAATATTGAGTACTAAAGTTATTGCTTCATAATATATCATGTGTGTGCTATTTAATGATCTTGCATGCTCTCCGTTACTTGTGTGTGCTTTGGCCAAGTAGATGCTCGTAACTCCAAGAGGGGGTATTTATGCTCGATAATGGGTTCATGTCTCTATTAAATCTGGGGCAGTGATAGAAAGCTCTAAGGTTGTAGATGTACTGTTGCTACTAGGGATACAACAATAGTACTTTGTCTAAGGATGATGTTACTTACTTACTTTATACACAGTGCTTAAGGCGATAATCTGTTGCATGCAACTTAATACTGAAAGGGGTGCGGATGCTAGCCGGAAGGTGGATTATTAGTCATAGATGCGATTGGAACGATCTATGTATATTGTGGTAATGCCCGAATGAATCTCACACTAGACATCATAACGTTAGTATATGCATTGGGTTGCTCATCATTATTCTGTCAATTGCCTATCTGTAATTTGTTTACCACGCATGGCTGAATGTAATTATTTATGGAGAGACACCACTAGTGAACTGTGGACCCCGATCCTTCTCATTAATCTGATAAAACCACAACTGCAAACCTGTTACTTTTTGCAAACATACATCTTTCTTCCACACATACGTTTAATACTTTGTTACAGCAAGCCGGTGAGATTGATAACCTCACTGTTAAGTTGGGGCAAACTATCTTGATTCTTTGTGTGCAGGCTCCACGTCAACTTAGCACCAGCTCTTTTCTGGCGTCGTTGATACCTCGAGGGAATTCTTCATCTCCTACTGGTTCGATAACCTTAGTTTCATAACTGAGCGAATTTTGCTGCTGCACTACTTCATACCTTCCTCTTGGGGTCTCCCAACAACACACCCACCATGTGCATCAGCTGCCTATCATGATCAAGATCATCGTTATGTAATACTACATGTTGTGTTTCCTGTGATCCGATGAATATTGAGTACTATGTCATTTGCTTCATAATATATTATGTGTGTGTTATTTATGATCTTGCATGATGTGTGTTACTAGTAGATGCTCTGGCCAAAGATGCTTCTGACTCCAAGAGGGAGTATTCATGCTCGATAGTGGGTCCATGTCTCTATTTAATCTGGGGTAGTGACAGCAAGCTCTGAGATTGTAGATATACTGTTGCTACTAGGGATAAAACAGTAGTACTTTGTCTAAGGATAATCTTATTACTTACTTTACACACCATTTAATGCAATAATTTGTTGCTTGCAACTTAATACTGAAAGGGGTGCAGACGCTAACCGGAAGGTGGATTATTAGTTATAGATGCGGTTGGAACGGTCTATGTATATTGTTGTAATGCCCAAATAAATCTCATACTAGACATCATGACATTAGTATATGCATCATTATCCACTTCTTTATTCTGTCAATTGCACATCTGTAATTTGTTTACCTACATGTATGCTATTATTATTATTTATGTAGATACATCACTAGTGAACTGTGGACCCCGGTTCTTTTCTTTAAACTGATAATACAACCTACTTCAATCATGTTACTTTCATTCTCTGCAAACAAATATATTATTCTCCACACATACGTTTAATCCTTTGTTACAGCAAGCCAGTGAGATTGACAACCTCACTATTAAGTTGGGGCAAAGTATCTTGATTGTGTTGTGTACAGGTCCCTCGTCAACAGCTCTTTTCTGGCGCCGTTGACACCTCCAGGAGAATTCTCATTTCCTACTGATTCGATAACCTTGGTTTCATAACTGAGAGGAACTCGCTGCTGCACACATCATACCTTCCTCTTGGGGTTTCCCAACAACACACCACCGTGTGCATCAAGCTATTTTCTGGCGCCGTTGCCGGGGAAACAAGAGTTCTTCCACGAGGGGAGTCTCACACTTCCAATCTTTTTATTTTGTTATTATCTTGCTAAGTTTATTTTTATTATTGTCTTGTTTGCTTAATATAAAAAATATAAAAATATAGTTACTTGCATTACTATTTTTATTTCGGTTTTGTTATATTTTTCTGTTTATTTATTTTGGTTTTAGCTTTACTTCTGCTCTAATGTTGCTTCCTAAGTACACCCTTGAAGATCTATCTATAGGTAGTGGTTCTATAATTGGAAAAGAATATATTGAATAATTCTTTAATCATGTTAGTAAGAATAAAAATCTTGAGGAGAAACCCATAGCAAAACTTGCGCCAAATGATGAAACTGCTGCAACTTCTTTAGTTTACATGCTAGAAGCTAGGTTTGTTAACCTTCATCCCATAATACAACAAATGTTTTTTAATCTTCATGATGTTAAGAATGCTGAAAAGAAAGAGTTTATTATGGAGACCTTGCTTACAGAATTTGGTGATGTTGCTATAGAAGCTAGGAAAGTTTTTGATTGTTTTAATATGCTAGGCTCATGTGTAGATGTTATCAATGCACTTGAAAAATTGGTGAAAATCGAACCTACCAAGGGGGAGGAAATGAAAGTACCAATACTTGTTAAACTTGTAGCTATGCATGAAGCTTTGGAAGAGAATTTTGATTGGATTATCCCTCAAAACCCATTTGATAAATGTAGTAAATCTAAAAGAAATGAAAGAGGAACCTCCGAACCTTATATAGATTAAATACAATGCATAGTTGAGAGGGTTTTTGTTCTTGATTTGGATAACACTTGAGTTTTGAGGTTCCTCTTTCAACTATGCAGATCAAGTAGCAATTGGTATAATATAAGCATGGAACATAAGAAATTATAGATATGTTGGAGACGTATCAATGCTTTGCTCCGGTGCTCTATTAAAAGGAGTACCTTAATTACCATTAGTATCCCTTGAGGCCCCGCTGCAAACCGGATCGTAGGCCAAAAGATCTTGTGTAAGTTTCTCATTGCGAGCACATACAACTATATATGGAACACATGCCTATTATATGAATTATCTGGATGGTTTATCATATTTACTTGCAAATGTCTTTGTCTTGATTATTAGATGAATTATCTTATCCATGCAGCGTCCGTTCATCCGTCTGTATGCCTATAGTATTTTAATCATGTTGTCTACTATAATCAACTGATGTCTCCATTTTACTGCTGCTATTATTTCACTACTGCTACCGCTATAAAATTGTTGCTACTAAGAATCTGTGTCGAGCAAGTCTATTTTCCAGGTGCAGCTGAACTGACAATTTATCTATTAAGGCTTATAAATATTTTTGGCTCCCCTTATGTAGAATCAATAAATTTTTGGTTTACTTCCCTCAAAGACTGTTGCGATCCCCTATAGTGTGGGTCATCAAGACTATTTTCTGACGGCGTTTCCAGGATGCATAGTTATATATATAAACTCACCTCAGAGTGATGAGGATGAGCGTTCAAATGGAACTTGACTACTAATGGTGTCTTTATGTTAGATCAATGTACTCAAATATGATGTTGGTTCATACTCCTTTTTTACATAAGTACTTATCGAAATTGAAAGTTCCCCATAAAATAAAAATCTTTATGTGTTTTTAAGACAAAAGGTTATATTTACTAAAATACCTAATTAAAAGGAACTGGACTAGGTGTAAGAAATGTGCTTTTTGCCCAGTGGAGGAGTCCGTGGAGCACCTTTTTATCTCATGTCCATTTGTTACGAGCATTTGGAGTTTATTTCACTTCACCTTTAATCTTTCCCCGTCGTCTAGTGTTGCAAATTTGTTTGGACACTGGCTTCATGGAGTTGATAAATTGACTAAAGCACGTATTCACATTAGTGTTTGTTCTTTTTTATGGCCTGTTTGGAATTGCCGTAATGATGTGGTGTTTAACAAGATAAAATATGCTATTTTTGCATGATTCATCGCGCTATCTACTTGTAGCACCCTTGCTTAGGAAAGCAATGGTGCGTATGAATCATGCAAAAGACTTGGATCACATAAGTCTCGCATTTTCCAATAAGATGAAATATCACAGTACAATGTCAAAATTTATTACAACCGAGAACGAATGATCCAAAAACAATATTCCTTACAACTTTGCATAGCTGAAGCGCTAGCTAAATAAATAAATAGTTTCAAAAATTATTTCAGAGTTCATACGCAATTCTATGGATAACATGGAGCTACATCATCTCCATGAAGCCACTGGCAATCATGTTGGTTGTAGCTCGAAGACGACCCCCTTACTCCTCATTTGAACAATCTGCAAGGTTTAACTGCATCCCAGCTATAAAGGGTCAGCACAATTGAATTGTTGTGGCAAGGACTTTATTTACTAATATTCTACTAAGCTATATCTATATGCTTATTTGGCTGGTGGAGCTCAAGGCTAGTGCGTAAATCAAGTTTTCTCCTACATTTTATAAACACTTTTTGAAACAACATCTTCTCTTTATAAGACATCTCGGGACAAATCCATGTCCCCTACCCATGTTCACCCATCAAAGTTTTATTAAGAAATTGGGATGAAGAGATTTTCAGAAGACAACCTTGTGTAGTCACTCAATTTGTCCGATGCCGGGGACACGGCTAAGATCTTAGGTTTTAACTCTCGAGAGTGTGTGCACTTTCACCATTAGACTCAATCAACCCAAACTATCCTCTACACACATTTAGTGAGAAGGAAAATGAGAAGATCAAGACGAGACTTTTCAGAAGTTGCTTTCCCAAGACCATACTAAGAGATTACCACCATCCTATCACCCCTACCACCATCAATCTCTTGACCCAGATCCACATCAACCTACTTCATCAAGACAGAGCCCATATTGACCAATGGTTGCACGATAAGCAACTAAACTCAGTTTAAACTTAAATCTCCTAGCCCTGGGTGGCCTTCCACAAGTGAGCAAACTCAGGCCGCCGCAGAACTGGCCCCTGAGTAGCCACTCAACTTGAAACCTCCTCGATCGAACCAATCCACCCAGGCGGTAAATTAATTTAGTGGAAATTTTCACATATCACATCAACCATAAAACAATCATTTTTGCAGCATGTATTTCCACTAAATTATAAAAGGTGTCTAACTGGAATTTCTAAAGGGGTAACCTAAAAGGTTTGCATAGCATACTACTATTCTCACAAAAACCTATCATGCATACTATTTGCAAATACTGCTTAAAATACTAGTAATGCAATAGAATAAAAATAGTAGGTATTTGTCGTTTCTCACACACTTTTGTCCAAGTCAAAAGTTGCTCCCCGTTTCAAACTATATAGTAAAAGGGCATCCAATAAACAAGTAATTCAACAAACACAAAACATATTGAAACATACAAGCGTAACAAGTCTTCTCGGGAGGGTTTGGTCAAAGGTGTCACATAATTCAGTATACAAAAAGAAATGATGTGTTTGGGTTTAGGGTTTCGCTAAGGAATGGTCTTCAAAAGTTTACACAAGGGGATATCAAGAAGGCTTATTCACATTTTAAAAGCAAGGTTTAACACTTTAATACAACTATAATATGTAATTTCATTTACCCAAGATTATGTTTAAAATTAAATTTAACCAAATTCAATTTTAAGAATTTCTTAATTTTCTCATATCTAAACATTTTTAATTCCCAACTTAAAAGTTTATAGTATTAATAATATCTTAGCTATTTAAAATGATATAATGTTTTAAATCACATTTTTAGTAACACCTAATTTAACCAATAACATTTATAAACACTTGTAAATGACCTAAAATCATTTAAAAGGTTTAAATAAAACTTACTTATCAATGTTATGAAATATATTAATAAACAGGAATTTGAGCTTTCTCTGGACAAGGACAATTATTTATGTCTTTGGTGCAAAGTAATAAATTTTAAATTAATAAACCTTATAATGTGCTAAAATAAATCAAATTAAGTCTCTGATCTTTAAATTCATTTTAAATCGTTCAAGCATTATTTATAACAAAATTTTATAAATGGGGTTAATAGACAGAGGGCTTTAATTAAATGTATAACAATTGGATTTAATCGAAAATAATGTTTGTATTAAAAGTTATGTCAAAAATAGTCAAACTATTCAAATTAAACATACAACTATTAAATCATCAAAATAATTCTCAAAATTATTTTATAATATATGCATCAGGTTAGACATTTTATAAAGTTTCTAAAACAATTTTATTTGCAATTTTTGGATTTATAGATTTAAAGTTATGATAAAAATTACTAAAATTCACCATTTGAAATTTGAAAAATTTAAACTAAGTCAAATTTGAATTTTGGCAGATCTAAAATATTCTACATGTCAAGGGCTTTCGAAATATATAAATTTTATCTAATTTGGATAAGTGGTTAAGAAGTTATAACCGATCTAAGTGGTAGGGGCTTTTCTGCAAAACTGCCATTTAAACTAATTAAAAGAAATTCTTTTCCACGTCAGCGCTGACTGGACGCTGACGAGGCAACGGCGTGGCGCTGACGTGGGCGCTGACTGGATAAGTGATTCTATCTGGATCGTTAGATCCAGATCTGACGGCCAGAAACGAACCGTATCGATTCGATTTAAAGGATCTAATCCTAGCCGTAGATCGCAGATCGGAGGGCTCAACTCGCTTTGGTGAGTAGCTGGCGGCGCCGGGTCACCGTAGTTGGAGAAGATCGGTGGCGCTGCGCTCGGCGTGGACGACGACGACGATGTAGTGCTCCTCTGGCCCCTAGAAGATGTCGACGACGTTCGGCGCAGTACGGCGGAGGCGATGGAGGCCTTGGAGTCGTGCAACGTGTCTCGGTGCAGTGAGGAGACGAGGTCGAAGGCGCGGTTACGGCGGCGAGCTTCGGCTTTGCACGAGGCGCTCGATTTTCCTGAGAATGAGGGGCGGGGATTGCGTCAACAGATTCGGAACGGCGAGTGGAGAAGAAAGGATTTGGTCTCGGGTACGGGTAGTAGCTCACCTCACCGGGGAAAGAGGAAAAACGGCGGCGGACCGGCGGAGCTCCGGCGAGCTTTTTGAGCGGCCTTGCGGCACGATTTTGATGGGGATGAGAGGGGGAAAACGGAGGAGAGGCATGGGATTATATAGGGCAGGAGGAGAGAACAAATCCTGCAAACAACGCCGCGAATTTGAGCTCGGACCGGAGGAGGATTCGGGGGCGTAAATCTCGGACGGAGGAGGAAGACGCAGTGACGTCATCGCTGATGTCACAAGTGAATTTCTTTTTCTGTTTTTTCCATTTTATTCATATCTTTTGATTTAAATGTCGAAATGAAGTCAAACAAATTTCTAAAAATTTGTAAAATTATTATCTTTGTGTTAAATCAGTTGTGTGCATGTTTTGAACATTATTGAAAATTAATATTTTGAAATATTCATTAAATACTTATTTGATATTTAATATCAATTTTGAAATTATAAATTAATTAAATTTTCTTTTGGCTAAATAAAATTTGTAAAATACCCATATTCAATATGTTTGAAATTAAATTATTTAAACTCATATTCCAATATTAAATAAATTTTAGCTTTAATAGATTATTAAATAACACATTACAACTATTTGTAATGAAAGGAGAAAATGTAATGTAATCATTTTTAATTCTAATTATTTTGTGCACCTTGAAGTTTCATAATATGATAGATCATTTGAAAAATTTATAACATATGTTTAGAATAGATTTTAGATTTAATTCTTTTCTTATATAGAATATATATTCATGAAAATCATTTTATGTTTTGAAAATAAATGAAGATCATTTTAAGCTAATGAAATGTTTATTTGGATGATCCATTTATTATAAAATATATGAAGTTAATAAAGTTATAAACTATAGGTTCTAATTTCAACACTATGTTTTTGAACTTAGTTGAAATAATGAAAAACCATTTCGCAAATAGATCATGTTTTAATTTGTTTAAAATAACACTTGTAAATATTATTTTAATTTATGAATAGCTATGGCTAAGTGGTTGAAATCAAATACTTATAAGGACACTATTTTATTACAATAAAATGGTTTGAAGTTTGTAAAACTTTTGTCAATTTATATGTTGAGGTTTTAAGAAAAAAATACAATGGAACTATGCATAGGACTACAAAGGTGAAAAGACAGGAAAATGGTTAACGTGAACAACTTTTAAAAAATAATGATGCATTGAGATATTTAAAATATTAAACCCCTTTCAATAAGTTTGAATTAGTTGGTTTTCTTATTCATCTTAATATTTTATTTTAATCAAACAAAAGTTTTAAATTTTTGTGATTTTTGAATATTATAAAGTGTTGGGATGTTACAGACTACCACCCTTAAAAGGAATCTCGTCCCCGAGATTCGGAGAAGGTAGAAAGACAAAGCAAATGCTTGAATGGTTCTGATAACTCGAGAGGTTTTGAGAAATGAAATGTTTTGATATGGAACTTGAAAACTTGGCAGGGAATGAATTTTCTGATTGGGGAGGCTCGAAAGAAGGATAGTTTAGGATCTCCGGGTTTATGCAACGGAGTTTAATTTAACTGGGTGTCTACCATCTTTAAAATAATTTCAAGTCAAACAAGCAACACATCAAGCAATCAAACATATTCACAGCTCAAGGTTCAAAACCACTCAATTTTAATAATCCTGACACTCAAAGTTTTTATTCTCAATTCTGAAAACGATTTAGGTTCCAAAATAAACACGCTGGTACTGCCATATCACATTTTGATAGGTCAATACACTAAATTGATACGATATGCTAAATAAGATAAATGGTGGTCCCTCTAACGTTGCTTTAGTTGCTTCACCTATTCTTCTTTGGTCTCCCGCTTGCGCTTCATAGCGCGGTTATTCACCACATGTGTGACTTCTTCCTCACTTGACTCTTCAAAAAGCACCTCTTCGGGATCCTCTTCCTTCTGTTGTTCCTCCTTTACAGTTGCGGGTACAACCTCATCTCCAATGCCCTTGTCACCTGCTTCTTCAGCTACCGGTGGTGGTGGAGGTGGATTGAGTTGTGCCTGGAGTGCGGCGTTCTGCTCATCTTTGTCAAGGTTCTGCAACTGTAGGTCATGGATGTGTTCCTCCATATGGCCAATAAGGGTTTCAGAAGTCTGGAGTTCTTGGGTCTTTGCGTGTATGACGGCCCGGGTATGATCCGTGATGTCATAAGCTTGTTGAACCTTCCTGGTCAGGCAGTTGACGAGAAAATCTAAGTCTTCAAACATTTTGTTGATGATGGGCAGGTCCAAGCGATTTCCCGTGTGAGCCAACGAGTGGCCATGTGCATCTCTCTTCCCAAAGGCACGGAAGGGCGATTCCGGTGCTAGATTGTTGCGATACTTGTAACACAAACGGGCCATTAAGTCCACCATAGCTATGTTCACTCCTTCAATCCACTCTGGGTAGTAGGTGACATAGTCCACGGGCTCGAAGTCTGGCATCATGGAATCTGGGGTCATGATTGTGCGGATTTCCCAACGCGTCACATCAGGTATGCCAGTCTCCTCTTTCCTTCCTCGGAAATAGGGAGGTGGTAACTTCAATTGGCTTGTCAACTTGGACAGCTGCCTCCCAAAGATGAACTCCGACAAAACACCAGCAAACGCGGTCTTTGTGTACTCACATCTAAAATTTTGAAAGGGTAAGAATATTAGAACTAAAGTGAAAAGGTAAAAGATACAGGGCAAGAAAAATATAGTAAAATAGAAAAGAAACTTGTAAAAAATTCTCAAATTCGAAATCTAATATATTTAAAATGTTTGACTTTTGGGTTTCTGTCCAATCCTAGGGGTTTCGAGCCTACAGGCAATATTCTTGCTCTGATACCATCTGTAGCACCCTTGCTTAGGAAAGCAATGGTGCGTATGAATCATGCAGAAGACTTGGATCACATAAGTATCGCATTTTCCAATAAGATGAAATATCACAGTACAATGTCAAAATTTATTACAACCGAGAACGAATGATCCAAAAACAATATTCCTTACAACTTTGCATAGCTGAAGCGCTAGCTAAATAAATAAATAGTTTCACAAATTATTTCAGAGTTCATACGCAATTCTATGGATAACATGGAGCTACATCATCTGCATGAAGCCACTGGCAATCATGTTGGTTGTAGCTCGAAGACGACCCCCTTACTCCTCATTTGAACAATCTGCAAGGTTTAGTTGCAGCCCAGCTATAAAGGGTCAGCACAATTGAATTGTGGTGGCAAGTGACTTTATTTACTAATATTCTACTAAGTTATATCTATATGCTTATTTGGCCGGTGGAGCTCAAGGCTAGTGCGCAAATCAAGTTTTCTCCTACTTTTTATAAACACTTTTTGAAACAACATCTTCTCTTTATAAGACATCTCGGGACAAATCCATGTCCCCTACCCATGTTCACCCATCAAAGTTTTATTAAGAAATTGGGATGAATAGATTTTCAGAAGACAGCCTTGTGTAGTCACTCAATTTGTCCGATGCCGGGGACACGACTAAGATCTTAGGTTTTAACTCTCGAGAGTGTGTGCACTTTCACCATTAGACTCAATCAACCCAAACTATCCTCTACACTCATTTAGTGAGAAGGAAAAGAAGAAGATCAAGACGAGACTTTTCAGAAGTTGCTTTCCCATGATCATACTAAGAGATTACCACCATCCTATCACCCCTACCACCATCAATCTCTTGACCCAGATCCACATCAACCTACTTCATCAAGACAGAGCCCATATTGACCAATGGTTGCACGATAAGCAACTAAACTCAGTGTAAACTTAAATCTCCTAGCCCTGGGTGGCCTTCCACAAGTGAGCAAACTCAGGCCACCGCAGAACTGGCCCCTGAGTAGCCACTCAACTTGAAACCTCCTCGATCGAACCAATCCACCCAGGCGGTAAATTAATTTAGTGGAAATTTTCACTTATCACATCAACCATAAAACAATCATTTTTGCAGCATGTATTTCCACTAAATTATACTAGGTGTCTAACTGGAATTTCTAAAGGGGTAACCTAACAGGTTTGCATAGCATACTACTATTCTCACAGAAACCTATCATGCATACTATTTGCAAATACTGCTTAAAATACTAGTAATGCAATAGAATAAAGATAGTAGGTATTTTATGAAGTCACTTGCCTTTGGAAATTTGTCGTTTCTCACACACTCTTGTCCAAGTCAAAAGTTGCTCCTCTTTCAAACTATATAGTAAAAGGGCATCCAATAAACAAGCAATTCGACAAACACAAAACATATTGAAACATACAAGCGTAACGAGTCTTCTCGGGAGGGTTTGTCAAAGGTGTCACATAATTCAATATACGAAAATAAATAATGTATTTGGGTTTAGGGTTTCGCCAAGGAATGGTTTTCAAAAGTTTACACAAAGGGATATCAAGAAGGCTTAATCACAATTTAAAAGCAAGGTTTAACACTTTAATACAACTATAAATATTTAATTTCATTTACACAAGATTATGTTTAAAATTATATTTAACCAAATTCTATTTCAAGAATTTCTTAATTTTCTCATATCTAAACATTTTTAATTCCCAACTTAAAAGTTTATAGTATTAATAATAACTTCGCTATTTAAAATGATATAATGTTTTAAATCACATTTTTAGTAACACCTAATTTAACCAATAACATTTATAAACACTTGAAAATGAACTAAAATCATTTAAAAGGTTTAAACAAAACTTACTTATTAATGTTATGAAATATATTAATAAACAGGAATTTGAGCTTTCTCTGGACAAGGACAATTATTTATGTCTTTGGTGCAAAGTAATAAATTTTAAATTAATAAACCTTATAATGTGCTAAAATAAATCAAATTAAGTCTCTGATCTTTAAATTCATTTTAAATCGTTCAAGCATTATTTATAACAAAATTTTATAATGGGGTTAATAGACAGAGGGCGTTTAATTAAATGTATAGCAATTGGATTTAATCAAAAATAATGTTTGTATTAAAATTTATGTAAAATAGTCAAACTATTCAAATTAAACATACAACTATTAAATCATCAAAAGAATTCTCAACATTATTTTATAATAGATACATCATATTACACATTTTATAAAGTGTCTAAAACAATTTTATTTGCAATTTTTGGATTTATAGATTTAAAGTTATGATAAAAATTACTCAAATTCACCATTTGAAATATGAATATTTTAAACTTAGTCAAATTTGAATTTTGGCAGATCTAAAATATTCTACATGTCAAGGGCTTTCCAAATATATAAATTTTATCTAATTTGGATAAGTGGTTAAAAAGTTATAACCGATCTAAGTGGTAGGGGCTTTTCTGCAAAGCTGCCATTTAAATTAGTTAAAAAAATTCTTTTCCACATCAGCGCTGACTGGACGCTGACGAGGCAATGACGTGGCGCTGACGTGGGCGCTGACTGGATAAGTGATTCGATCTGGATCGTTAGATCCAGATCTGACGGCCAGAAAAGAATCATACCGATTCGATTTAAAGGATCTAATCCTAGCCGTAGATCGCAGATCGGAGCGCTCACCTCGCTTTGGTCAGCAGCTGGTGGCGCCGGGTCGCCGGACTTGGAGAAGATCGGTGGCGCTGCGCTCGACGTGGACGACGGCGACGATGCAGTGCTCCTCTGGCCCGTAGAAGATGTCGACGACGTTCGCCGCAGTACGGCGGAGGCGATGGAGGCCTTGGAGTCGTGCAACGTGTCTCGGTGCGGTGAGGAGACGAGGTCGAAGGCGCGGTTACGGCGACGAGCTTCGGCTTTGCACGAGGCGCTCGATTTTCCTGAGAATGAGGGGCGGGGATTGCGTCAACGGATTCGGAACGGCGAGTGGAGAAGAAAGGATTTGGTCTCGGGTACGGGTAGTAGCTCACCTCACCGGGGAAGGAGGAAAAACGGCGGCGGACCGGCGGAGCTCCGACGAGCTTTTTGAGCGGCCTGGCGGCACGATTTCGATGGGGATGAGAGGGGAAAAACGGAGGAGAGGCAGGGGATTATATAGGGCAGGAGGAGAGAACAAATCCCGCAAACAACGCTGCGAAGTTGAGCTTGGATCGGAGGAGGATTCAGGGGCGTAAATCTCGGACGGAGGAGGAAGACGCAGTGACGTCATCGCTGACGTCACAAGTGAATTTCTTTTTCTGATTTTTCCATTTTATTCATATCTTTTGATTTAAATGTCCGAATGAAGTCAAACAAATTTCTAAAAATTTGTAAAATTATTATCTTTGTGTTAAACCAGTTGTGGGTATGTTTTGAACATTTTTGAAAATTAATATTTTGAAATATTCATTAAATACCAATTTGATACTTAATATCAATTTTGAAATTATAACTTAATTAAATTTTCTTTTGGCTAAATAAAATTTGTAAAATACCCATATTTAATATGTTTGAAATTAATTTATTTAAATTTATATTCCAATATTATATAAATTTAGCTTTAATAGATTATTAAATAACACATTACAACTATTTGTAATGAAAGGAGAAAATGTAATGTAATCATTTTTAATTCAAATTATTTTGTGCACCTTTTAGTTCCATAACATGATAAATCATTTGAAAACTTTATAACATATCTTTAGAATATATTTTAGATTTAATTATTTTCTTATATAGAATATATATTCATGAAAATCATTTAATGTTTTGAAAATAAATGAAGATCATTTTAAGCTAATGAAATATTTATTTGGATAATCCATTTATTATAAAATATATGAAGTTAATAAAGTTATAAACTATAGGTTGTAATTTCAACACTATGTTTTTTAACTTAGTTGAAATAATGAAAAACCATTTGGCAAATAGATCATGTTTTAATTTGTTTAGAATAACACTTGTAAATATTATTTTAATTTATGAATAGCTATGGCTAAGTGGTTAAAATCAATACTTATAAGAAAACTATTTTATTATAATAAAATGGTTTGAAGTTTGTAAAACTTTTGTCAATTTATATGTTGAGGTTTTAAGAAAATACAATGGAATAAAATGTTTAACCTGAACAACTTTTGAAAAATAATGATGCATTGAGATATTTAAAATATTAAACCTCTTTCAATAAGTTTGAAGTCCTTTATAGTTGGTTTTCTTATGCATCTTAATATTTTATTTTAATCAAACAAAAGTTTTAAATTTTTGTGATTTTTAAATATTATAAAATGTTGGGATGTTACACTACTGGATTTGTCTATGGTATTTTCTACTCCCGTTGGACCAACGAGATGCTATGGATATGGATGTATCCGCATCTTGGCTGTCATCGTCCGAGCTATTTGTTGCCAACATTATGGATGGCGACATACTAGAAGAATTCAATGATTAGTCTTTTCTTGTTAGCTTTGTTTCAATTTATGTGGCCGGTTGGCTGATCCGTGAATTGTATTAACTGATTCATACTCGTTTCTTAGTTTTATTAATATAAAATGACTGTGTGTAACATCATGATGTAGAGGCTGGTACCCATTTCCTTTAAAAAAAACTGCAAGCTAGCTAGTAGCCACCGTCTGTAGCCTGGTTATCCTCGTTGAAGCCCGTGCATTTGCTTGTGAGTGCGTCCAAATATTGAACCGTTCTTTTAGATTGGTTCTAGATTTTCTTACTACCAAGCCATCATCAAGAGAACCCGCAGAGTCGTTGGCGGTGGCTCCTTCCCGAGCGCGTCTCCCTGAATGGGAAGGACTCCTCCACATATGCCACCTTAGTCTTCTGCTTCACCTTCTCCCTCTGCGTACTAGTCGCCTCCACGTGAACACTCTTCCCCTCATGCGCAAACAAGATAAGCTGCAAAGAAAACATAAGGCAGAGAAGAATACCCGAGGAGTGAGGTGATCGATTCAAGCGGCTTACCCGGTGACATGGCTGTGGAGAAAAGGGGAAGGGGGAGAGCGCCCGGTGAGGTTGGAGAAGGGTGCAAAGGGAAGAGGGGCCGCAGAGGCGACCCCTACCATGGTTGGGTCCATAGGAGGAGCGCGGCGATTCTTTCCATCGAGGGAGGGGCGCCGGACGCGCGAGACGACGAAATGGCGACGACATGACGCCCATGGAAAGGCCGCGACTACGGGTGGCACATTGGCATGTGTCGCCGTCACCGGGGATGGGGTTGTTGTGTGTAATTAGTGTGTGAGGAGGGGGAGTCAGGATGGAGGGGTATGTTTGACATAGGTTGTTAGGTTTTTTATGGACTTTTATTTTGAGAAACACAGTACAGATGCAGACGCTCACAAACACGCACATACAGACACCGCTATGACCGCACACACACAAACCCTACCCTATGAGCACCTTCGAGAGACTGGTCCGGCATATCTTAAGATTGAAGAAATCACCATAGACGGCTCGCTGTTGACGGGCACGTCCCCTACCACTGAAAGCAAAGCGCCGGTTAAATTCTTGAAAATCCAGTAAAATACGAGCACCCATGCCAAGTCTGAAACTTGAACCTGTGTTGCTAGTTCCAAACCAGTTGAGGCTCACTTCACGGATTTCTACGGAATTTGTTGCCCAAGCTTCCCTTTCTTTTCAATTCGCTTCCTTCTGTTTTCGATCGATCGGTGTTGTTATGAACCGCATTGTGCACTTAGAGCATCTCTAACATCTGCCCAATCTTATATGGTGTTTTAGCACATACAGGGCACCTGTTTTAGCACATATACACTAGTAGAAAACAGGCTAAAGGACCAAACTCCAAAACCCCATTTGTCCCGGTCGTACTGCAAACCGGGACAGATGGGGCATAAAACGCGCCGAGCAGTTCATGCGACACCCATTTGTCCCGGTTCCAGTCACGAACCGGGACAAATGTCATGGTTTCAGTTACGCGCCCGAGCCACCACCGCGTTTTTTCGACGCGCACGGAAGACGAGCGGAAATACGGCGCCGCCGGCGATTCCTCTGCCCTCCGGCGATTCCTCTGCCCTCCGCCGGCGATTCATCTTCCTCTCCGGCGCTATAAAATGCACTGCACAGTACGACTCCTCCACACACCATTTCTCCGGCCATCTCTCCTCTCTTTTCTCCGTCCCTATGGAGCCACTCGTGCCTCGGTCCGATGAGTTCTACGACTACGAGAAGGAAGGCATGCGGTTCAAGGTGTGGGTCACCCTTCGTGCATGGCGCGTGGAGAAGTGGATCGGCGACGTGAAGAACAACTTCCTCGACGCCGCTCCGATCAAAGCCGTTGGACTCGATTGCGAGTTCACCGACCCTCGACGGAAGGATACTCCGCAGTGCGCCGCCGTCCTTCAACTCTCGGTGGCGACCGAGACTCTTGTCTTCCAAATTTGCAAAGCTGATCGGGTGCCACAGGTCCTCGTGGATTTCTTAGGTGACGAGACAATCAAATTCTACGGCGTGGCAATCCATAATGACATGAAGATACTAGCCTACTACGGAATTATTATTCGGTCCGCGGTCGACCTGCAGAGGGATCGCCGAAACCCTACCGGCAATTTTACTCCTAGTCTATATGCTCTCTCTAATGCGGTCATTGGGACAAATCTTGAGAAGAAGAAGAAATACAAGAAGAGGAAGTACACGGACGACGACAAGGAAGACACGTTACAAAAAGACCTAATTTTCGGATGGGGCAACGTTCCATTGAGCTACAATCAAGTCGTATATGCTGCTTTAGACGCTCGCCTTGGCTTCGAGATTGCACGGAAGTGGGATAGTCTACGCGGCTATAATACGGACAATGATCATCTTAATGTCGTTGATGAGTAGACTATCTATGTATTCCGTTACGCAAATATTCCGTGTGCGCGTGTTCTCTTGTATTGACCGAAATATATCTAAAGTTTACAAAAGTGTTTTCAAATTCCAAAGTTTGCAAAAGTTATTTAAAACAGAGAAACATTTTTCGCGTGTTCTCTTAGAACAGAAAATGGTTTTGTATTAGTTAGTCAAATTCAAACATTTTTCATATTCATAGTTTTTCCAAAATCCAAAGTTTGCAAAAGTTATTTAAAACAGAAAACAGAAAAAGAAAATAAAAAAAATGAAAAAACCTCCATCTGTCCCGGTTTCAGTCACAAACCGGGACAAATGGCCTCCTTGTTGTCCCGGTTTGTGACTGAAACCGGGACAAATGGGGGGGGGGGTGCTTATATATACTGATCAGCAGCCCCCTCCCAAAACCATTGGAGACATTTTTTTTTTGAAATGGAAGGAGGGGGTGTGTGCTAGTCTGTTTTTTTGTATGCATGCAAGGTGTTTGATGAAATGCCCGAGAGAGTTCACGAATTGATTTGATGTACACTTAAAGAAGTTTATTCTTCTTTTCGATCAAGGTTAATTTTTCTCTCATTTCATTTGTAATTAATTGATACCGTCCATGTTCAGTGTTTATTTGTCGATGTTCTGTAATGGTTATTGATGTAGTTCATTATATAATGCAGATGGACCGACAATGGATGTATGGTGACCGACGCACTGCCGAGTACATGACAGGTTTGAGGAAATTTCTAGAGAAAGCCCAGGCCCACAGTACCAATGGTTTCATATGTTGTCCATGTGTCAACTGTCAGAATAAGACAGATCACCCAAACGTGAGAACCCTTCAAAGTCATCTTATTCGGCATGGTTTCATGCCCAGCTATAATTGTTGGACGAAGCACGGAGAAAAAGGTGTTATGATGGAAGACAATGAAGAAGAGGAAGATGATGACAACTATCCTATGTTCCCGGAGTACGGAGATTCTGCAACGGGGGAAGCTGAAGCTGAAGAGGCACCAGATGAGCCCACTGACGATCTTGGTAGGGCCATTGCTGATGCAAAGAGAGAGTGCGGAACTGAAAAGGAGAGGTTGAAGTTCGACCAGATGTTAGAGGATCACAAGAAATTATTGTATCCAAGTTGCGAAGATGGTCAGAAAAAGCTGGGTACCACACTGGAATTACTGCAGTGGAAGGCAGAGTGTGGTGTGACTGACAAGGGATTTGGAAAGTTGCTGCAGATAATTAGGAAGATGCTTCCAAAGGTCAACGAGTTGCCCGACAGCACGTACGAAGCAAAGAAGGTTGTGTGCCCTCTAGGATTGGACGTGCATAAGATACATGCATGCCCTAATGACTGCATCCTCTACCGCGGTGAGTATGAGAATTTGGATGCATGTCCAGTATGCACTGCATTGCGGTATAAGATCAGACGAGATGACCCCGGTGAAGTTGAGGGTGAGCGTCCCCGGAAGAGGGTTCCTGCCAAGGTGATGTGGTATGCTCCTATAATACCACGGTTGAAACGCCTGTTCGCGAATAAAGAGCATGTCAAGTTGTTGCGATGGCACAAAGAGGAACGTAAGAAAGACGCGATGTGTAGACACCCCGCTGATGGGTCGCAGTGGAGAAAAATTGAGAGAGAGTTCCCGGAATTTGAAGATGACGCAAGGAACTTAAGGTTTGGTCTAAGTACAGACGGTTTCAATCCGTTTGGGGAGCAGAGCAGCAGTCATAGCACATGGCCTGTGACTCTATGTATTTATAACCTTCCTCCTTGGTTGTGCATGAAGCGAAAGTTCATTATGATGCCATTGCTCATCCAAGGCCCGAAGCAACCCAGCGACGACCTTGATGTGTACCTCAGGCCATTATTTGAAGAACTTTTACAGTTGTGGCGGGAAGAAGGTGTACGGGTGTGGGATGAGCACAAACATGAGGAATTTGACCTACGAGCTCTGCTTTTTGTAACAATTAACGATTGGCCTGCTCTTGCTAACCTCTCAGGGCAGTCGACCAAGGGGTACAATGCATGCACACACTGTTTGGGTGAGACTGAATGTTTATATTTGGATAAATGTAAGAAGTGTGTGTATCTGGGGCATCGTCGATTTCTTCCGATCAGGCATACCGCAAGGAAGAAAGGCAAGCATTTTAAAGGTGAGGCTGATCACAGTAGGAGGCCTGTCAACCGTACTGGTGAAGAAATATTTTATATGGTCAAGGATCTAAAAGTAATCTTTGGAAAGGGTCCTGGAGGACAACAGGTTCCGAAAGACGCTAACGGGCACGCACCCATGTGTAAGAAAAAATCTATATTTTGGGAGCTACCATATTGGAAGGTCCTAGAGGTTAGATCTGCTATCGACGTGATGCACGTGACGAAGAATGTTTGCGTGAACCTGCTAGGCTACTTGGGCGTGTACGGGAAGAAAAAAGATACAGAGGAAGCACGGGAGGACCAGAAACGTGTGAAAGAACGAGACGGCCTAAGTCCCGAACACTACGAAGGTCCTGCCAGCTACGCTCTTACCAAACAAGAGAAAGTAATATTCTTTGAATGCATGAGCAGTATCAAGGTCACGGCTGGGTTCTCGTCGAATATAAAGAGGATAGTAAATGTGAGACTCCAAAAATTTCAGAACCTAAAGTCTCATGATTGCCACGTGATTATGACGCAATTGCTTCCGATTGCACTGAGGGGGCTACTACCGGAAAATGTTCGAGTACCCATTGTGAAGCTTTGTGCATTCCTCAATGCAATATCTCAAAAGGTAATCGATCCGGCGATTCTACCAGGGTTGCAAAATGATGTGGTCCAGTGTCTTGTCAGTTTTGAGTTGGTGTTCCCTCCATCCTTCTTCGATGTTATGACGCATCTCCTGGTTCACCTAGTCGAAGAGATTCAAGTTCTCGGTCCTGTATTTCTGCACAATATGTTCCCATTTGAGAGGTTCATGGCAGTCTTAAAGAAATATGTGCATAACCGTGCTAGGCCAGAAGGAAGCATCTCCAACGGCTACGGTAACGAGGAGGTCATTGAGTTCTGTGTTGACTTTATTCATGACCTTAAGCCGATAGGTGTTCCACAATCACGACATGAGGGTAGACTTAGTGGAAAAGGCACACTAGGAAAGAAAACAAAAATTTGTATGGATGGACATTCTTTCACTGAAGCACACTATACAGTTCTACAAAGTTCTACCTTGGTGGCCCCGTATATCGATGAACACAAGAATTTTGTACGCTCACGCGGGGAAGTCTGACAACTGGATTGTACGTACACACATGTCCACGTTCGGCGGTTGGTTGCGAGCACATCTTGAAAATAAAGACAAGGTTGATGAAGAGTTACACTTGTTGGCCAGGGCACCATCTACAACTATATGTACTTTCCAAGGGTACGAGATAAATGGAAATACATTTTACACGAGTGTCCAAGATAAAAAGAGCACGAACCAAAACAGTGGTGTTTGCATTGATGCAACAAACAACAATGGGAAGAAGAACACATATTATGGTTGCATAGAGGAGATATGGGAACTTGACTATGGACCTTCTTTTAAGATCCCTTTGTTTCGGTGCAAATGGGTCAATCTGAAAGGCGGGGTTGAGGTAGACAAGATGTACGGAATGACAACAGTGGATCTAAACAATCTTGCGTACAGAGACGAACCATTCGTGCTAGCCAATGATGTGGCTCAGGTTTTCTATGTGAAAGACATGTCTAGCAGACCCAAAAAAAGAAACATCCTGGGAGTGGAGGAGCCTAGGCGTCACATAGTTCTTTCAGGAAAAAGAAACATCGTGGGAGTGGAGGACAAGACAGACATGTCAGATGATTATAATAATTTTGATGAAATTCCGCCTTTCGTAGTGAACATTGACCCAATCATCAAGTTGATTGAAGAAGATGCTCCATGGTTCCGACGCAGAAGAACTGGCGGTGTTGTGTGATGGAGATGTTGGTGCGATATGTAATAATTAATATATTAAACTTTTGATATGAAGAAGATGCTCCATTTTTACCTGCATATCAAATGGATTCGTCGGCGTTGATAGAACAAAACACACGATTTCACCTGCATACAGCCCCACGGTGGCTCTTGATGAGTGCTTGCATATCAAATGCACCGTGGGGCGTATGCAGGGAATCCGAATAATTTGTATATATTCCTTAGTAGATGAATTGAACTATTCTTTTGATAGAACAAAACACACGATTTCACCTGCATACAGCCCCACAGTGGCTCCTGAGTGCCTGCATATCAAATGCACCGTGGGGCGTATGCAGGGAATCCGAGTGATTTGTATACCACACACCACCCGGCTAGGCACTAGAAGGAGGAAACACTGAGTGCTCGCCTCGTCCGATAGGGGGCTATATATAGGGTCACGGGCTCAACCAGTGGTACTGATAGTGTTGATCCAACAGCTCTCAAGTGCTCAAAAGAAGCACACCCCTGATCCAACGGCTAACAAGTGTTTCAAAGAAACACACGATCTGTGTGCTTCTTTAGTCCCGGTTTGAAACTGAAAGCGTTAATCGAACAACTCAGAAGCAATCAAAAGAAACACACACCTGATCAAACGGCTTACAAGTGCTTGAAAGAAACACACGATCCGTGTGCTTCTTTAGTCCCGGTTTGGAAGTTAAAGTTTGCAAAAGTTATACAAATTCACATTCAAAATAGTTTTAAACTAATTTAAATAATGGTTATAGAAAAGAGAAAATGTTTTTGTATTAGTTAGTCAAATTCAAACACTTTTCATATTGAAAGTTTTTTCAAATTCCAAAGTTTGCAAAAGTTATACAAATTCACATTCAAAATAGTTTTAAACTAATTAAAATAATGGTTATAGAAAAGAGAAAATGTTTTTGTATTAGTTAGTAAAATTCAAACACTTTTCATATTGAAAGTTTTTTCAAATTCCAAAGTTTGCAAAAGTTATACAAATTCACATTCAAAATAGTTTTAAACTAATTAAAACAATGGTTATAGAAAAGAGAAAATGTTTTTGTATTAGTTAGTAAAATTCAAACACTTTTCATATTGAAAGTTTTTTTCAAATTCCAAAGTTTGCAAAAGTTATACAAATTCACATTCAAAATAGTTTTAAACTAATTAAAATAATGGTTATAGAAAAGAGAAAATGTTTTTGTATTAGTTAGTCAAATTCAAACACTTTTCATATTGAAAGTTTTTTCAAATTCCAAAGTTATTTAAAACAGAAAACAGAAAACAGAAAACAGAAAAAGAAAAGAAAAAGAAACAGGAAAAACCCCATCTATCTCGGGTGGTGGCACAGCCCGGGACAGTTGGGGTGCTATCTGTCCCGGGCTGAGCCACCACCCGGGATAGATGACCCCTATTTGTCCCGGGCCGAGCCACCACCCGGGATAGATAGGGTGTTGCTATATAAGCAACACTTAGCGCTCCGGGCCGAGCAACCACCCGGAGCAATTCCCCATTTCTAACGAAGTGCTGGCCAAATTTTTCGTCGACCCTAGCCGCCGCCGCCGTCGTCCACGCCGCGCCTTCGTCCACGCCTCCGTCCGCTCCGCCACTATCGCCCGCCCCTCTGTCCGCGCCGTCGCTGTTGCCCGCGCCGCCATCCGCGCCGCCGCCGCGCCTCCGTCCGCGCCGCCGCTGTTGCCCGCGCCTTTGAAGGTTAGCGTCGTTACCGCGCAGCCTCCGTTGCCGCGCCGCCCGCTGATGCCCGCGCGCCAGCACGCCTCCGTTGCCGCGCCGTCTCTGCAATTGCTGATGTCAGCGCGGCGGATGCGTGACGTCAGCCCCGTGTCTCCGTTTTTTTATTCAAGTTTTTTAGAATATGTGTTAGTTAAATTTTGCGTTTAGTTAGTTAATTTTGTGAGTTGAAATATTAATATAGTTAACTCCGTGTGCTAGCAGTTTGTGAGTTGAATATGTGTTAGTCATTTTTTTAATTAGTTTTTTTAGTATTTGTAGCATGCGAATTAGTATGTGTAGTATGCAAAAAAAACTTATACATGATGGTTATTATTTTATTTTTATTTTTAATATTTGTAGCATGCGAATTTGTATGCAAATGAAAACCTGTGTATACAAATTAGGGTTTCCGGCGGAGTTTGGCCATTGTTAGGGTTTCCGCCGGAGTTCGTCGCCGGTGACCGCCGGAGTTCGTCGCAGTGAATCAATAGATTGATCTCGCACAGGAGAGGAATTGCATCCGTGATGTCATGCTTACGTCATTGAAAATTTGATAATTCATAACTAATTGATATTAAATCAGACAAATGCAAACTTTATATCAAAATGTTCAGAAAAATATAATCTATAATGTTGTATCATAAAAATATTCATATTAATTCATATCAACTGGATTCATATCTATTTTTTCTTACTTGGATTTTGCGTGCAGGTACTCGGATTTGTCACCGCGTCGTAGCCACCGCCCTCTCGGAGCCCTAGTAAAGTTCGAGAGACTTCAAAAGAGAAATGTAAATAGAAATGAGATACTCGATATGATTGAAATGTGTTTGTAAAATTGAAATGTCTTAATGTATTTGTACTATTCAAATAACTTTGCTTCAGGTTGAAATTGAAATGTGTTTGTACAAATAAATGATAAAAGATGTTGAGTTAGATTTAGTTGTATGACATATCGGTAAAGTTATTTAGATGTTGAGTTATTAAAATTATTTAAATGGATTGAAATCTCTTGCAGAAACTATGGACACCCGTAGAAATCTTCAACAAGAAGACGACATGTTCGGCATCATTCGCGAAGGTGATGAATTGGACCCCGGCAGAAACCATGAACAAGAAGAGGAACACGTAGACGATTTCACCGGGCAATTTCTGAACGAGTCCGGTGATGGACTGGAGGGGCATTCAGACGGAATAGACGTCACCGACAGTTCACCGACTCTACTGTTGGAAAGTCGGCCGCCGAGGTAGATATATGCCCTCAGGTTTTTGTCTCCGTTGAAAAGATTTGTGTGTATACATATATTAACTATCACTTTTTCTTGTTTTTAGCCGTCGGCGGGCCATGAACCGGGACCAAGCAAAAAAGCAGCGGTGAAACGAGGCGGGCCACGGACCGGGACCAAAAAGCTCCAAGGGAAACAGAAGTACCACATCGAGGAGATCAATGAAAAAGGAAAACCGATTGCTCCCGCTAACCACGCAAGGAAATTTGTAGCTCAGTGCGGAGTTATCGTTCGGGACAGACTGTCCATCAGGGCTCAAGAATGGTATAAGCCAAAGGTGCCAAAAGAGGGGGTTATTTATGTCTCAAATGCAGACAAACAGCTCCTTTGGGACGAGCTCATGCAGAATTTCACTTTACCGGAAGAGGAGGATGTAGAGGAGCCGGTTATAGAGAATCGATGCAAGGCCTGAACTTATATTGAGATGGGTGAATTGTTCCGCAGCTGGAAGAAAAGGCTTAACAAGTTCATAAAAGAAGGTAAAACTCCAGAATTTGTCGGAGTCTATGAAAAGATAAAAGATGAGTGGCCCGAATTTAAGGCGTACAAGCAATCGGAAGCCGCTAAGGCCATGTCACAGAGAAATAAGAAAAATGCAGACAAAAAGATATATCACCATAACATGGGGTCAGGTGGCTACCTGACGGCCCTGCCTAAGTTTCTGAAAATGGAGGAAGAGTTTTTGGCTAAAGGTATACAGATCGAGACATTTGACTGGCCAGACCGGCTTAAGGCTTGGTTCTATGGGCATGGTGGAAAGTTAGACCCTGAAACAGGTGACTGTCTTTTTACCAAGGAGCACGGACCTGACCCTATTAAAGCTCTCAGAGAGGTATGGAAGGAGGTCACGGAAGGCAGGTTCCACCCTAACAGAGAGAAGGACGAGCTATCGCGAGCCCTTAAGAATCCTGAACACAGTGGACGAACAAGAGGAACCGTCGGCTCTGTACTGTGGATACTTGGGTTTCCCAAAGATGTTGGCACTTATAGAAGCCGATCGAGAAAGAAGAAAGAGATTGCCGACCGGGCCCAGTGGATGGAAAATAAATTACTACAGCATGAGAAGGAGATAGCAGAGCTGAAGGCAGCGCAGACTCGACGGATGCCCTGCGAATCTGAGACGCCCGAAGATCCTTCTCCTGATCCAAAATCAATGCGGAGAAGCAGCGTGGCTTCGACGGAGCTCGATCGCCACAATGATATGCCGGGTCCTCGTCACCCCGTGGATAATATCGTGCAGCGGGAACTTTGCGACCTACATGTGCCATGCTTGAACATAACAGTGAAGGTGGCGCACGGCTTTGCCCTACCGCCTAGCCCAAATGGAACTTACCATTGTCGCCCTATTCCAGATGGCTATGCTGTTGTCGGGGTTGATGAGGTTATCAATACATATGAGGGAATTAAGCTGGACTTCCCTACGGGTGAAGACGAGGTTGAGTTGAGATTTGCCCTCAAGAGTACCTGCTTATGGAAAAAAGAATACACCGTGTTCCCACATATGCAGCAAAATCGCCCTCCCAGTCCACAAGCCAGTCCACATAACTACAACAACGACAACCAATGCGCTAGTCCAGACACCCCCCACAACGACAACCAAGGCGCAAGTCCATCTCCGCCGTCGCGTGAGCGTACTCCGCCGCGTCAACGCACTCCATCGCCTCCGCAAAAGAAGCGGAAGTGCACCGCTGCGTCGACTAGTACTCAGAAAAGCGAAACGGGGAAGTCTCGCTTTGTGAACTCTCGCAAAGATGTCGATACATGGGTCGAGGAGATCCAGACTTCCCAGAGAAAGAAGGCAAAAAAGATGTCTTTGCCTGTTCCGGTTTATTCTTCGGAAGCGATACGGTGGGCCATAGAATTTCTTACGCATCCGTCGCAATATGAACTAAATATGGACGATGACTACACACGCGTTCTGGTGCGTACATCTAAGAGAGTGCGGGAAGAACAAAAATCTGCTGCCACCCAGAAGAGAGATGTTCCACATCTCGGAATGCAGACGGGACAATCGGCCCCTCCACTCATATTGGCGCCTAACAACCGGAACCCAGTCGATGATGTACTTTCGCAGCAAGCTAGAGATATGGGTATAACTCTGGAAGAGCTTAAGGCATTGCAACCTGGCGAGAGTGTCACCATACATGAGGTGGTGCGGACAAATGTGAGAGGAGAAGATCTTGTCGACCCTGCAATGGTGCGCACTCTACCAGCTAGGTTGCACCAACTAAATGCATGGTACTTGCGTACCACGAAAAGTCAAGACGGAGACTGGCTCTATAGGAAAATTCCAAAGGATTTTTTTGGCCCAGGTGATGATGAGGTTCAAATCGAGTATTGCGAATTATGACAGTTATTCAATTTTGACGCGCTCGACAAATCTATCATCAGTGCCTTTTGCATGTAAGTAATTAAATTATGTATATATGTCAGTAATTCTCTAGCTCTACTTATTTTTATTGCTTGTAATTATCCTTATCACTATATTACTTTTGTACTCTATTATGCAGGCTGAAAATTATACAATCTCGAAAGCTGGGACTCAATCACAAGATTGGATTCATTGACCCTAATCGAGTTCATCATCATGGTTTGTTACATTACCCAGATCAAACGGAGGAGCTTTTGCTTACTTATTTGATGGCGCAACATTACAAAAGCACCATAATTTTCCCGTTCAACTTCGAGTGAGTTGTTTACTTTCTTATACATACTCGATGTTAATTAAGTATATGTAATTGATGATTTAGTTATTAACAAATATAAACATATGGCAGATTTCACTGGGTATTATTTGAGATTGATGTTGAAAAGGCAATCGTTGATGTCTTGGACCCATTATCGAAACCTGAAGAAAAGTTCGACGACACGAAACAAATGCTCCAGAGGTAATTTCATTCATTATCACAATCGACCTCGTCTTTTCTAATAATATATAGTAATTAGTTAAGTTCTTTACTAATTTTTCATACCGTAAACTTCAGGGTTTGGGACAAGTTCACCGGTTTCCACAAGGATGTCGGTATAGTTAAGAACCTCACTTTTAAATGGCGAGAGGTAAGACGTACTAGCTAGGTTCCACATACGCATATTCTTAATTTCAATCTCACAATACCATTTTTTCAATATTTTTGATTATTTTTTATTAATTTCTTATCTTATTCTATCATAAAGTGCGCGAAGCAGCAACAAGGCACCAATTTGTGTGGATTCTATGTCTGCGAGTTCATCCGAATTCACTTCAATGAGGGTGTAGACTGGAATAGGGTACGTTAACAATTCATTCAAACTTGTTCACTTTTCAAATTGAATTATTTTCATAATGGTTGATATGTTGGTGTTGATCTCTCCTTTTTAGTTTGAGACGATCCGGAACAGGCTTGATGCAAAAGACCGCCTACTACCAATCGCGGAGGAAATTGCGGGCTTTCTGGTTGACTATGTCATAAAGCCAGGCGCAGAATGCAGTATAATCCGGCCGCCAAAAAAGACCATCCCGAGGAAAAAATAGGGTCTAATGCTTCTCTGTCATGTAATGATCTCTGTTTGTAAATATTTAGACATGATCTTCCGATTGTAAATATTTGTTTGGGAGAACTCGTGTACTAGTAGTATTCATGACTATATCCCGAGGAAAAAATCGTGTATTCATGATATATATTACATAGTAACGTATAATATGCAACTAGATCTTGTTTGAAATGAAACATAAATGAAAAAACACAAACACAAAAGAATCGGTAACATAAATAGAAAACAGAAACAAAAATAGAAAACAGGAAACAAAACAAAAGAAACAAAAAAAGAAAACAAAAAATCATATATACTGTCCCGGTTCGTATTACGAACCGGGACAAATGAGTGGGAGCCAGAGGCTGTCTGGTTTGGCCACGTGACCCCCCTACTGGTCCCGGGCCGTGGCGTGCCCGGGACAAATAGGGGAGGCTATTTGTCCCGAACACGCTGTCCCGGGCGCGTGACCGGGACAAAAAGCCCTCCCGGCCCGAGACCAGTGGCCTGTTTTGCTCTAGTGTAGGGCACGAATCAGTTTTCCACTTTTCCAGCTGCCCTATTTTAGGACACTACCTCTCCAACAGCTGAGCTATTTTAGGTGCCCTATCCTATACCAAATAACATGTAAATTTGACATTTGAGAGACAAAAATAGACATATGCACACAAATATGATATTTAAACATGAAAGAAATAACACACATGAATTTTATTCAATCCATAACATAACCTAGCATAATTCATGGCATAGTTTCACAAAATGAGACATAGTTCATCACATAGTTCGAAGCAAAATGAGACATAGTTCACAACATGAATCAAGACACAACATGAAACATCGGTGTTATGTGCATCACCACCCATGTCCTCGACGGTTTCTTCACTACTTGGATTCACCGGAGGAGGTCTCGTGCCACCTCTCTTCGTTCATCTCTTTGCGAGACCTCATGATCGCATCAAACAATGCCTTTATGTTCGCATCACCGTTGTACTTTTTGTACTTGGTATACTTTCTTCCATCGGGCCTCCCGGATTTTGGGATGGAGTGGGGGGTTGGGCTTCTCTTTCCTTCGTCACTTGATTCTTCATCATCACCAACAAGGATGGTGGCATCCATCCTCTTCATTGGCTCATTTCCCTTCTTCTTGTTGGGTACTTGGAGCACATCACGTGTCTTCTAATTCTCATGATTCTCAAGTTGTGTATATGTGTGATGCAAGGTGAATGATTTCCCCTTCTTATCCTTGGTTGTCCCTTTTGGCCCCTTCTTGACCCTCTCCTTGAACATGTTGTGTGCCATGTTGTTCTACAATGTTGACAATAGATGCAATGAGCAAAAAAAGACATACAACAAAAAATGACAAGTAATAAATGACAATCAAGAAAATAACTCACTTGGTCGTTTGCATTGGTGCCAATTGGGTTCAACCGATCAACATTGGCCAAGCATACCGCCCACTTTTGGCAATCGACGTTGATCACATTCCACCGGTGACGAATGGAACCCATGTTCCTATCTATGCCACTCTTGTTTCGGGCAACGAAATACTCCCACATACGCAACCAATATGCCTCTTTGGGTTGCTCCACTCCCACTCCGTCATCCATACCCACTTTCTTGAATGCATCATAAATCAAGATGTCTTCGAGGGTGGTGTAGTTTGCCGCTCTCCCTTTAGGCACAAAACCCTCGTCCTCGTTGTCAAGCCCCTCCTCTTCGGCGTTGATGAGGGATGCCCCCATCAATACCCATGGTTACTAGCCTAGGGTAAGAGTTATGAGGTAGAGAACGCGTAGTGTTGGTAGATTCGTCGGCTGACAAGCGGGATTTACCCAGGTTCAGGCCCTTGAGTGAGGTAACACCCTTACGTCCTGCTTGTCTGTTATTGACTGTGAATATGCGGCGAGTACAGAGGTCTAGCAACATGACAATCTTGATAGGGTTTTGTGATTCTGGTTGGGTGTGTCCTTGATCGGCCACCCTCATGTCCTTTATATAGTGGTACATGTCTCGGGTAGTAACCGACTAGGACTACAAATATGGAAAGTAATACCGACTATGCTATTTCTGGTAGAAGTCTTTGACTTGGTCTTCCCTTGTTGGGCTTCTTCAGTTTATTGACAATTGGACTTTAGTCATCACATGCACAGAGTACCCACACGAAGGGGTACCCGTTTGGTATAACCTCGTCATTAGCCCCCGAGTGCTTGGATAATTCGGAGAGTCAGTCATGGACTCACTTCATAGTGCACGTCTCATGTTTATGCTTTTGCTAAGATATGTTCATGTCTTGTCGTTCGACTGTGATTTATGCCAAAGGATCTCGACTGAGTAGGCCTGGAATTATTCGATAAGTAGAAACTAGTTAACTGCACTTGGGCAAAACCATACTCGTCTTCAATCAGGTTTCGAGTCCTCGGGCTCCATCCTGGAACATACTGGGCAGACTCGCCTCAGGCCAGTTGATGGACTTACTGATATCGTTCTGCAGTTTTAATTTGCTACCCAGCGCGTCCGCCTGAATTTCCATCGCATCTGTTGATACGGAAATATCTAGGATTAAGCACTACTGGAGTGATCCTCGGCCCGTTCGACTAATCGATGGGTCACCTTTGCATTTCCCGCATGCAGCATCCGAGATATCATAGACTGATTTTCACTCGGGAATCTTTATGTTTTTATGCTTTTGATTCTATCGGGTGCACGACAGTGCTCCCGATGGGAGTAGCCCCAGAGATTGTGCTTTATTGCTTGTAATAGAGGATAATATCAATTTTTTGTTTTATTTCGGTCGAAGATTTTCACTCTCTCCCGATGGGAGTTTTCACTCGACCATCTTTATGCATATGATTTGTTATTTCTTTCTAGTCGCAAGGATATTTTCTTTTGTCAGTCGTGGCTGACGCTCCTTTGTTTTATGCGTTTTGTTTGTCTATCAGGCGAATGATGTCATACATGACATCTTGGCGTACGAATAGCACTTTGATGGGATGTAACATAGTGGGTCCCTCCCTTTGACCGTTGTAGACGCCGGTTCAGTTTTGATTTGACCTGACGTGGCGAGATTTTCGCAGGCGTGATGATGATCTCGTTTTGCGCGCGTAGTGGGCGGCGTGGTATGCGACGATTGCCCTCCAATTGCGCCACGTGTCGCGGTAGGTTTGCTTGGACATCTGTGATGAGCTACTGGTTTACTGTAAATACGGGTTTCTCCGTTTAACCCTGCCATTTGCCTCATGTTTCCTATGTTTCATCTTCTTCCTTGGGCCCGCCGTTGCTCTGCTTTCGTGCTTCCGTCCTATCTCCTTTTCGCGCGCGCTCCTCCTTCTTTGATTTTGCATTCCACCTTTCACCATGGCACCCAATAAGAATTCAACGTCCTCTGCCACTGCTGTAGCTGCCACCACAAGCAAGAAGAGGAAGGATGCTTTCGCTGCCACCGTGCCCGCCGCTCTTAAGAAAGAGTCTGGCGGTTGGACTTCGTCAATCGTGACGGAGAAACGGCTGGTGGCCCTTCGCAAGGAAGGGTTACTTCCTCCCGCTAAGGAGCTCGCCATTCGCGCTCCTGGCAGGGAAAACCTCCCCGCGCCACATCTAAGAGAGCGAGTATGTTTCGCTGAATTCCTCCCTCGTGGATTCGGTTTCCCGCTGCATGACTTTGTGCGCGGTCTTCTTTACACCTATGGGATACAGATCCATGATCTGGTCCCCAATGGCGTCATGCACATTGCCTGTTTTATGGTAATGTGCGAGTGCTTTTTGGGGGTATCCCCCAGCTGGGCACTATGGAATTCCATCTTCCTGGTGCGCCCCATGGCCCGCAATGGCCGTGTGAATCCTGTTGGAGGCGTCGGCTTCCAGGTCAAGAGCGGTTGCATGTATTTCACTTTGAAGGCAGTCGACTCTACGCAGGGGTGGAGGACCAAGTGGTTCTGCGTCCCTGTGAATCAGGTGGTTAGCCCAGCCTTTTCGAGTGGAGACACCCCTAGGAAGACAAAGGCCTATGCGCATGCTCTCTCGCCAGCCAAAGAGCAGGAGGCTGCCCCTTTTCTGAAAAAGGTTGAAAGGTTGGTGAGCACCGTTCCAGGTGTACAACTGATCTACACCTTCCTGAAGTGTCGTGTGTGTACCCTTCAGCAACGTGCTCACACGATGTGGGAGTATGAGGGCGCACATGACACCACCAGGGTGAGTGTCGTGGAGCTGTCGGCTAACGAGCTCGACGCACTTGTGAAGTCGGTAACCAGCTTCAAAGCTGAGGATACTATCGACTATGCATTCCCCACAGCTCCCTTCAGTTTAGAGCACCCCCTTCCTGAAGTAAGTACTTTACTTGTTTATGCACCTTTGTCTTTGTCGAGTGAGTCTTGTTATCCTTTGCTTATGTGTTCTTCTTTTTGCTTTGTCTGTTGTAGGGGCACTCGACTGTGTCTTCACTCCCTCCCCTTCCTGAAGCTGGGCCTGTCGAGAAGAATACTGTGCTAAAGGAGAGCGAGAAGTCTACGGACTCATTGCCCGAGGCCGAATCCTACTCTTCGGAGAAATCTTAAATGGATGGAAAAGGTGTAGAGCAATCCGAGGCTGAGACTGTTGTTGAACCTGTCCTCAAACGTCATCGTCCGCTACACGCGGGCGAGGACGAGGGGACGGCGGATTCTGGCGCTTCCTAGCATGTGAGGGATGTGCCACCTCTGGCCCAGCGGTCGCCGCCACCTTCCACTCGCCAGTCTGGTTTTGGCGGCCCTCGCTTCGATGATGACTTGTCCTCGGATGAGGACACGCAGAGGTAATTCCCGTCATATGTATATGTATATATGTTTTGTCTGTTGTTCTGTTTATAGTATCCTTTCTCTCGTGTCCTTAATCTAGCGATGACCGGGTGGCCAGTCCCCCAGTTGTTCCAACAACGACTGCCACCTCCTCTCCTGCTGCGGATGTTGAAGTCGCCCCTCCTCTGCCATCTGCTCCTGAGCCAGAGGTCGCGGCGCCAATTGCGTCTGCTTCGACTACCGCGCCCTCATCTTCTTCCATGCCTTCCTGGCTGGAGCACGTTAGTCTCCTTCGTTGTGTTATAATATGATTTTACTTTGACCTTTATGTGTAACGTGTGTGTTGTATCTGCAGCCGGTCGTAAGTGGACTTGCTACTTTTGGCCAAGCCTTTACGCAGTCAGAGGAGGAGCGAGGTGCCCTCCGCTCTCGACTGAGCCAACTAAGCCGTAAGTATCTATTTTCCTTGTATGTGTTTTTTCCTGCTTTTGTTCTTTTCTGCAACTGGAGTTTTGAAGGGAATATGCCCTAGAGGCACTTAATAAAGATAGGATATTCCCAATTTTTCATTATATGTTTTATACCATGCTATAAATGTATTAAGCGGAAACATTAATACACGTGTGGTAGATAAACAACCAGGTCCCTAGTAGACTCTACTAAGACTAGTTCATTGTGCGATGGATGATCGAGGTTTCCCGATCATGTGACATGGCGTCAGTTGGCAATGGAGTCATATCGTTAGGTGGAATGATGTGATGGACTTACCCATAATTTGTACGACGTAGTCATTACGTCTTCGACCGTGAGATCAACTCTTATTGTTATTCCTGGAAGATACTTTGATTGCATCAAACGTCATATTTTATATAGTGTGACAATAAAGGTGACACTTTCAGGTATCGGAAGGGAGTAGTTGAGATGAGGGGTCAAGAGCGGGATTTGTCTGTCCGTATAGCCGGATAGATATTTTAGGGCCCACTCGGTGAGATTATGTCAAATGAGTTTGCAAACATGTGACTGGGTCACCTGCTGACATAATATCATAGACGAGTAGAAGATAGTGTTATCGGTAACGAGATCATGCTAGGTATGGAGATATCTATGAACGATGCTCGGACACGCTAAGTATCGCTATGACAAAAGGTTTAAGATTTAACGTTCAGGTTTGATAGATGAAAGTCATTCGTTATATCACAGGGATTAATTCACGGGGTCCAGGCCTACGAGTTAATCATTGATCGACGAGGGGTATCGATTATGTCTGTTATTATATCGAACCGCTAGGGTAACACACTTAAGGGGTTTCGACAAGACAACCGGAAAGGAAAGAGAACACCGGGAACGTCCCGGGAATGGTCCGATGGAGATCGGGCCGCGACGAAATAGTTTTTGGAGCAAAAATAAATTATATAATATATGTTTGATATTAATTTGTGCAATTAATGATTAAATATGATTTTATATATTTATTTCCGAATTTTTAAAAGCTGATTTCCCTAAATGGGCCTTCTGGTGGAAAGAAGGCCCATGAGAGGGGGAAAGTCCCCCCAGGGCTTCGGATTGGGGGAGGGCCGGCCTAGGTGGGCCAAATGGGGCCCACCTAGGGCCGACGCATCTATTCTAGCCGCAACAGGCATGTGGGATAGTCCCACATTGCCTGGCTGGCAAGGTTGGCTCCCCCCGGGAGCCTTTCTATAGAGGTGCACCCTAGCCTTTTAATTAACCAATTAAATTCTGAATTTCTCCTCGATTACGTGATTCTCTTTGTTGGAGTTGCGCCAAGGAGAGTTCTCTCTCCACCATACACACGCTGCCGTGCTGCTGGTGTTCCGGTCCAAGTCTCCCGCTGCTCGTCCTGGACTTGAGCTTCAAAGGCTGTCGTCTCCACCGTATGTGTGTAACGCCTTGCAAGGTGCTGCGCTAGCGGTGCTCGGAGGCCTACTTCCTCCACCCGACCTCGAGGTCATATCTGTCGGCTTCGTCGCGCCAAGTTCTTCGCGACCTAGAGGTCGGCTACGTCGTCTTCATCGTCAACACTTGTGCGGGAGCGTAATCCCCTCTTTCGGTCTACAAGGGTATGTATTCCGATCTCCGCCATATTACTATATCTGCATAGTATAGATTCTGGCTAGTTTAAGGATATCTTTGCTAGAAAAATTATTGTTTCTGCATGCGATCCCCATCAGTGTTATCAGAGCCGATCTATGCGTAGATATAGTTGTACGCTTATAGAACCCGTGATTCTTCACGGAGGCATCGTTCTATTATTTGCTACCCTCTAGCGTGCACTTGTGATTTCGGCAGTATTGAGTTGATGAAGCGGCCCAGACCGGCTTTACGCGTACGCTTACGCGAGACCGGTTCCACTACTGACATATGGCTTGTACCGTATCTGTGGCTGTCGGGTGTCTGTCTCTCTCTCTTTGGCTGGCTTTGCTTTCAATGGAGGGCCCGAAAGGGATGCTTAAACATGCAATTATTGGATCGTTGTTGTGGTCATAAGTTCATAGGTAAGAAGCGGTTCTTTTTACGACAGCCCCAAGCCACGTAAAATATGCAAAAGATAAAGTAGAACGCGTCTAACTTTATTTTGCAGTGGCAATGTGATATGGTCAAGTTAGGTTTATAAAATTGTTTATAAAATTGTGGGCGCCAAGAAGACCATGGCGCATGGACCATATCACGTCGCATTACATTTGATGTTTTTGTGTGCATCTTATATTGTGTGATTATATATATTAGTATATGTTAGTTACATGAAGGTAGTAATATAAGATGATCCCTCAAAAATACCACTAGTGTTCTACCTTCGACGTGCACCACCAAGAAAGTTCTACGTTATGAGGCAGGCCATGACGATCGGGTGTCAGACATATCGCCGTTCGCATACAGTGGGTGTAAGCCATGTTGCATGCACGTTCGTTGAAGGTTATTGTGGCGAGCCTAGCATATGCAGATATGGCCTCGGAACACGGAGGCCGAAAGGTCAAGCAGGAGTCATAGAGTTGTTGTGATCGACATTTCGATGTCCACCTTTTAAGTAGTGCTGCCGCCTCTGATGATGAGGGGCTGCGCAATGGATGGGGGTCATGTAATCGCTGAAACGATTTGGAGGGATGTTCATTTGAGTGGGAGTTCTTGGAGTTATTTTCTAAAATACTAGAACTCAAAATATAATGAACTAAGTCTTCATGTTTTGCAAAACCTTTGTAGATATTAAACCAATGTAATAGCCTTATTTAAAATTAGGCGCAATCCTGCGATTGAGAAAATTAAAAGGTTGGGTCCAAACTTCATAGTTTTATACTTTAGCTTGAGGATACTCCTTGCTTAAACCGTTACCTCTTTGTGATGCAATACCCGCTAGGAGATAAACCCAGAGATTCCGCTAACAAAAGGATAATTTGGATTATCAAGTTTTTGTGTGGATAATATCATCATAATCTAGTGTATGTTATTATCTCTGCCATAGAGAACTAAAGGTGGGTACGAGTTGTTAGATCGCGAACATATGAGATGATCGCTAAAATCGAGATACACCTAAAGTTGGGTTGATGAAGCTTATCAGTACGTTGACTGTTCTTCTTCTCAACCAAGATGGAAGAGAATACACACATTGAAAGAGCACGTGGCAGTCATACTTGATGACATTGACATTGGTCATACTTGATGACATATGGTCATATTTGATGACATTGAGACGCCTCGCTCAGCTCGATCACTGGATGACATATGATGTTGCAGGTGCAAATGCTTTGTCATGGACTATGTCATGCAAGGGGAATCGTTCACCTTCATGGTTCTTAATTACGTTGAAAGAATTAAGAAGATGAAACAGATCGCCGGGAAGTCATCATTGATGATGGTGTATATATGATATACACGTTATGAATGTTTTACCTTAGCAAGTGCTCGTAGTAGTGACTAAGTTTTTGATACTAGTCATGTTTTATGAAAACCAGATTTACTACTTGAGTAGCTTGGAAGGATAAGGCGATATGGTGTGTTGATAATGGCAGACAAATTGTTGTGATGGCCATAGACACTCTCCCTCTAGATCTACAATTTGAACAAATTCTTTTACGATCGCCTGTTAGTATGATCGTTATAAGTGTGTCTCGTCTAGAGAGACAATTGTTCATATATGCTAGTGACAAATTCGTTGTCCTATATTTATGAAGTAATGATCATAAGCCGATTTGAATTTAGATGGTAGAAACTCCCACATTCATAATATTACTGCCAAAGGATACAAACTTAATAATGACACCACATTCGTGTGGCACTACCGTTTAATTCATGTCAATGTTATAGTCAATGAATTAGTTCCATACGGATGGATCTACAAGTCCTTAGATTTGATCTTTTGACACTTGCAAGATAACTAAGACACCGTTTTCGGAAAACGGTCATATAATAATCATGCATATATATGTATGTGGATCAATGAAGTAATTGACGCGTAGTGGAGACCTTTATTTCGTAAACTTCACTAAACATTTTCAGTATAACTTGTTGAGAATCGTGCATATGGGTGTATGTGAATCAATGAAGTACTTTAACGTAAAGTGGAAGTATTTATGTCATAGACTTCATGAATGTTTGGAGTAGATATATGGATATCCACTTAGGAAATATTAGTCTGGAAATTTTGATTCAATCAAACAAGTTCAGAATGAAGTAGGAAATAAATTTAACAAGAAAATCAAATTCCTGCGATACAGATCGAGGAAATAAATATTTGAGTTATAATGATGGCATATCATTGGAAGACTTGTGAGAAGAGTTCCACAAATTATGTCGCATGGAACACCATAGTGTTATGGTATGTTAGGATGTCGTAATCGCACCCTATCGGATAGTGTGTGGTAAATAAATCTCTTATCGAATTATTGTGATCCTTGGAGTCATATGGTAGAAACATAAACATTCACGTTAGATAATAGGGAAACCATTTAGGTACATGGAGACAATACCGTATGAGTGATGGCATGGCTTTTAGCCTGGATTGTCGTTTCAGCAATTTAGTGTTTCGATGTGATCAAACCTAAAATGGATAAATCTTTGTAGTATACCGTACCTAAAGAATTAGTTGGGTACATGTCTCACGACATAGGCAAAATGTTGTCAGAATATACCTTGCAAACGAAATAATTTGTATCCAAGGATATAAGTGGGAAAAAAGTAGAGCAAGACGAAGTTAATGAACTTTCTCCAGACATCAGAGTGGCGCGGCGAAAAGTGTTTCCGGTGTCATGCTCCACAACTGGAAAGAAGCTGCTGATAACAGATCATGATGCTCTGAGCTCATACTAAGAACGTAGGCGTACGAGGTTGTGTCGCACACTGTGTGTTACGACAATCTTGTTATGAAGGTCATGTTAATGGAATATGACATACCTACGAACTACGAAGAAGAGATGGTAGACCTAAGTGCGAGAAATGTCTATGAGTCATATATGATCCGAAATAAAATCTATGTACGATTACCAGATAATGACTTGGGAGATCTTCTTGATGGCATCTAGGATGTTAACAAAATATGGAATTTTATGAGAGAGTAGATACTGATAAGGATCGATTTGTCGTAAAACAGTTCCGACAGATTCAAAACTTGACCACAACGAGATTTTGTCTCAAGTGTCGAAGACTAAATCTATTCTGGGTCGTTTAGCAATTACTATAATTTCAAATTGAGAAATTGATAGATTGATAAGGAAACCATGTTTCTTGATGGTATCATTAAGAAAGAGTTGTAATTAGTACAATAATGGTTTGGTGATCCTGAGGATGCTAAACATGTATGCAAACTTCAGTTGTCCATTCATGGAATGAAGCAAGCATATCGGAGCTAGAATCTTCACTTTGATGATGTGATGAAACGATTTTGGCGTTGTCCAAAATAGTTGAAGAAACTTGCATTTGCAAAGAAGTGAGTGGGAGTTAAGTAGCTTTTCTTGATCGTATATGCGGAAGGCATATTTGAGTGGGAGCTAGGTGCCATTCATGATTTTATATGTAACGCCATATTGAGAATTATACAGATCCTCTATAAACTATAAAGGATTATTTAAGTGATTAAATTTTCTATGAATGAAGTTAGGAGTATTAGGCATCCGATTTGTAATTGTATAGATCAAAAGGGGCTTAATAACATCAGGTCGAAATATTTTCATATATCAAGATTCTGAAGTGTTTCAGAATGGAACAGGCGAAGAAAGAGGTTCTTGCTTGTATGACTAGGTGAAATATTAAGTTTATCTTGGCATTTTCAGTGATAGCAAATGATGTTCGACATTCTCTATGTATCAGACATAGATTCTGTCAGACTGAAAGCTCGACTTGGTGTGACCCAAGTTCTTGATTGAAGAACGGGTTCTAGAGTGATCCTTGTGTGGATCAATGAACAAACGTTAAGTATATTCTTCAGAGACTGTGAGAACTAAAGATATGTTTTCTGGTAAAGGGTGAGAGTGAAAAGACAACTTGCCGTAAAACGGTTACGATGATGCAAGTTGTGACACTGACCCATACGACTAGAAATCTCATATAGGAGATGTCCTTTGTTTTGAAGAAAGACATGGTTAGCTTGCGAAGTCGCATATGAATGCAGTGTCGCATAATCTACGTAGGTATAGAAATATATGGCAACTTCAGAAGTAGCTAGTATGATTGGACTGAGTCTCACTCCATCGACTAAGATATATTTCAGCGTTATCGTAAGATACGGGATGATGTCAAACAAGGTGACATAGAAATGTTGCAAAGCACATATAGGTCTCAATGTGTGATATCTATTTACTGTATTCCTCTTCCACGAGACGAGTATGCACCAAGATGCTATGGGTGTTGAGCTTTTACCTCGTTATAAAACTAGATTAAGCGTTACTCTAGTGCAAGTGAGAGACTGAAGGGAATATGCCCTAGAGGCACTTAATAAAGATAGGATATTCCCAATTGTTCATTATATGTTTTATACCATGCTATAACTGTATTAAGCAGAAACATTAATACAGGTCTGGTAGATAAACAACCAGGTCCCTAGTAGACTCTACTAAGACTAGTTCACTGTGCTATTGATGATCGAGGTTTCTCGATCATGTGACATGGCGTCAGTTGGCAATGGAGTCATATCGTTAGGTGGAACGATGTGATGGACTTACCCATAATTTGTAGGACATAGTCATTACGCCTTCGACCGTGGGATAAACTCTTATTGTTATTCCTAGAAGATATTTTGATTGCATCAAACGTCATATCTTATATAGTGTGACAATAAAGGTGACACTTTCAGGTATCGGAAGGGAGTAGTAGAGACGAGGGGTCAAGAGCGGGATTTATCAGTCCGTATAGCCGGATAGATTCTCTAGGGCCCACTCGGTGAGATTATGTCAAATGAGTTTGCAAACATGTGACTGGGTCACCAGCTGACATAATATCATAGACGAGTAGAAGATAGTGTTGTCGGTAACGAGATCATGCTAGGTATGGAGATATCTATGAACGATGCTCGGACACGCTAAGTATCGCTATGACAAAAGGTTTAAGACTTAACATTCAGGTTTGATAGATGAAAGTCATTCGTTATATCAGATGGTTAATTCACGGGGTCCAGGCCTACAAGTTAATCATTGATCGACGAGGGGTATCATTCATGTCTGTTATTATATCGGACCGCTAGGGTAACACACTTAAGGGGTTTCGACAAGACAACCGGAAAGGAAAGAGAACACCGGGAACGTCCCGGGAATGGTCGGATGGAGATCGGGCGGCGACGCAATAGTTTTCGGAGCAATAATAAATTATATAATATATGTTTGATATTAGTTAGTGTAATTAATGATTAGATATGATTTTATATATTTATTTTCGAATTTTGAAACGCTGATTTCCCTATATGGGCCTTCTAGTGGAAAGAAGGCCCATGAGGGGGGAAAGTCCCTCCAGGGCTTCTATTGGGGGAGGGCCGGCCTAGGTGGGCCAAAGGGGGCCAACCAAGGGCTGGCGCATCTATTCTAGCCGCACCAGGCATGTGCGATAGTCCCACATTGCCTGGCTGGCAAGGTTGGCTCCCCCCCGGAGCCTTTATATAGAGGTGCACCCCTGGTGTTTTAATTCACCAATTAAATTCTGAATTTCTAATCGATTACGTGACCCCCTTTGTTGGAGCTACGCCGATGAGACTTCTCTCTCCACCATGCACACGCCGCCGTGCTGCTGGTGTTCCGGTCCAAGTCTTCCGCTGCTTGTCCTGGACTGGAGCTCCGGAGGCTGTCATCTCCACCGTATGTGTGTAACGCCCTGCGAGGTGCTGCGCTAGCGGTGCTTGGAGGCCTACTTCCTCCACCCGATCTCGAGGTCATCTCCGTCGACTTCTTCATGCCAAGTTCTTCACAACCTAGAGGTCAGCTACGTCGTCTTCGTCGTCAACGCTTCTGCGGGAGCGTAATCCCCGCTTTTGGTCCACAAGGGTATGTATTCCGATCTCCGCCGTATTACCATATCTGCATAGTATAGATTATGGCTAGTTTAAAGATATCGTTGCTAGAAAAATTATTGTTTTCTGCCTGCGATCCCCATCAAGTTTTTCCATTTTTCTCAGGGGAGAAGGATATTCTTGAGTCCCAGCTGGTTGATGTGGAAAAGGCCCTCTCCCAGCAATCGACTACCAAGGAGGAGCTTGATGTCGTTCGCGCTTTTGAGGGAGAGCGTGCCAAGCGACTGTGGCTTTGTGCATTCTCTTGAAGGTAAGGAAAATATGCTTCTCGTGTGAGAATTTGCCTTTTTCTTTTTCGGCTGTTAATATGGACGCTTGTTTTTGCTTAGCAGGTCCCTCTTCCACCCAGACTCTTGGAGCTGTGTTCCAGGAAGTGATGCATTCAGTCGAGGTTCCTTCGACCATCGCGCGGTATGTTGCGTAGCTGGGCCCGATGTCGAAGACCTTGAAGGCTTATGCGCAAGAGTTGATGGTACGCGGCTCGGACTCCACCCTCAAGGTCCTTCTAGGTCACGGCGTGGCTGCCGACTACAAATTTGTCATGTCTGACTTCCCCAAGAAGTCAGACGGGAAGCCTTCGAATTTGAAGAAGTTTGGGTCGCGCGTATCTGACCTTGCCAATGCTAGCATTGCGACTATGGAGCGTCGTTCGGCAGTCATTGTTGCTTCTCGTAGGGATAGGTACGAGTCTGTTGCTCAGTCATAGACAACTTTTGCTTTAGATTTCTGTTTTTTCCTTGTAATATGTGATGTATATTTTGCCGCTATGATTGTCCCTTGGAAATAGATCTTTTGTTGATCCTTGTTGTGTGTTTGTGTTCCTTTTTTCTTCTACTTATCTCTCGTCTGAGATATTGTGATTGTGTCTCAGTCGAGCGTCTCCACTATTCAGAAGGATGTTCCTTTCGGAGAGGACTCTCGCTCGGCTGCGCAGTTGAAGAATGATGCCAGGGTTCTGGATTATGCCAAGAAGAAGGTTGCTCAACTGGAGCAGGAGCTAAAAGCAGCCCAAGCTGACCTAAAAATTCTCCAAGGGAGGCCTTCCCTTTCTACCTAGAGAGAAGAGTATGTTCTCTATGAGATGGATGACTCGAACAGGCAGCCTGAAGGTATTAAATATGTCGACTTGTTTTTTGCGTATGTGTGAGTTGCACTTAATATCTGGTCACTTTGCTATATCTGCAGTTTTTTTAGATGATTCCAAAGCTGAGGCTGCTCGCATGGCATAGCGTCTGGAAGGTGCGACTCAGGAGGCTGTCACCGGTCCGCAACACTTCTGGCTTGATACGTACCATGCCACCATTCGTGCCACTTTGAAGGATCGCGTGTTTCGTGGTGCTATTCTTCTAGAGCGTCATTATCTGTTCCCTGAAGGTCCTCAACCGCAAAGGATTCACGCCCTAGTCGAGTTGTTTCGTGCTTCTGAGCCGATTCGAGAGGCTGTGACCCGACGAGTTATACTTGGAGCCAACGCTGTAGATGACCCACAAGTATAGGGGGTGTATGCAGTACTTACGATAAATAAGAGTGTCGAACCCAACGAGGAGCAGAAGGTGTTGACAAGTGGTTTTGATGAGGAATTCACTGTAAACACTAGCATACAAGTTTTCAGTAGACTTTGAGATAACAGATAAATAAAGTGCGAGTAAATAAAGCGCGAGTAAATAAAGCGCGGCAAATATAATTGCAGCGAGTGGCCCAATCCTTTTGAGAGCAAAGGACAATCTGGTTGTTTACTTATGATGACCAAACGTTCTTGAGGACACACAGGATTTCTGTCTAGTGTTTTCGCTTCATATTGATGAATATTTTTTAGTGTTTAGATAAGTGTCGTGTGGGTGAACCTATGCTAATACACCGCCCTTCCTAGTAATAATACATACTTATGATTATACCCCTTGCAAGCATCCGCAAATACAAGAAAGTAATTAAGATAAATCTAACCATAGCCTTAAACTCTAAGATCCTACGATCCCTCGCGCATCGGAATACCAACGTGGGTTTAGGTTTTTATCACTCCGGCAACCCCACAAATGATAACCGAATACACGATGCATTCCCCTAGGCCCATAAAGGTGAAGTGTCATGTAGTCGACGTTCGCATGATAGCACTAGAAGAATGGCACCACAACTTAAATATCAAAGCATCAAATGTTAATTAACATAGTTTACTACTAACATCTAGACTTCTCCCATGTCCTCGAGAACACAACGAACTACTCACAACACACCATAATGAACATGATCAGAGGTTGTATAAAGGATGGATAACAATCTGAACATAAACCCTAGTTCAACGGTTTCACTCAATAGCATCAATAACAAGAGTAATCAACAACGGGAGAGTTTCCCCTATCAAATACACAGAGTTTAGCCCTAGATGTTACATCGGGAAAGGAGTGGATTTATGGAGATGACGGCGTCGACGGTGGAGATGGTGGTGTTGGCGATGGTGATGGAGTGCAGCTCGATGACGGTGACGATGGCGACGATTTCCCCCCTCCGGGAGGGAATTTCCCCGGCGGTAACGCAGCCTGCCAGAGAGCTTTTCTCTCTCCGTATTCTCCGCCTCGTGGTGGCGGCGGAGATGGTTTCTGTCCTTCTGATAAATCTTAGGTTTTCGGGAGGAAGATGTACGCGCAGGGGTACGCCGAGTGGTGGGCCAGGACGCCCACATCGCCTGCTCACGCGGCGGCCTAGGGAGCCGCGCCGGGAGGTGGTGTGGGCCCCCTGGGCCCCACCCCAGGCTCCCCTTTTGGCTCCCTCGATGAAATAATTCATGAATAATTCCCAGTTGGCCACTTTGTTCTTTTGGTCTTCGCAAATATTTTATCTTGCGGTGCTTTTTCGAGTAGAATTCAGCCTCCGTGATTCCATCCTCCAATGATCATCAATCATGCAAAATAGATGAAATAACATAAGTATCATCTCCAAATACGATATATATCAATGAATAGCAGTAAATTATGATATTAAATAGTGATGCAAAATGGACGTATCAACTTTCCCCAAGCTTAGACCTCACTTGTCCCCAAGCGAAAATTGAACTCGGTAAACATGACCACAGGTTTATGGAGTGAATTGTCGATATAAAATATACGGACAAGAAGCATCACATGCATAAATGCACAAGTCATCTTAGATATTAACTCCTTTCATACATAAATCAACTTGTAAGAAGTAGAGGTAAACCACAGTAAAGTACATAAAGAAAACCATAGTTGGTGTTGGCAAACTTAGTCCTTGGTCAGAGAACAATGAGCAATTGAGCTTAGTTTATAAAACAGCCCCCTTTATAGGTTGATAGCTCCAAAAATCAAATTCATTAGATACCAACACTGTTCTAAACAAGAAAGAATGAAAGACATGATTAACAATACTAATGTATGAATGGTTGAATCACAATCAACTCAAATGCTTGCTTAAGATAGAAGGAGATAGGTTTAGTGACTCAACATAAAGTAAACTAGTTGTAATCGGCGCGGCGACACGCCGCGCCCTTAGTGACAAATTTGATGTAAGTTTCTTCTGTTTTTTTTTGTTTTAGAATGAAACTATATGTTATGAAAAATTGTTGGAGAGTTTGAACTCAACAACACGTTTATTCTTGGCATTAGCTAATAAGTAGATGTACATAAACACATGAGCAGATACATAGATTATTAGGATCTACATTTGTTGGGGTGCATCCGTTTTCTGAAAAACGAAGATGCTTTGCTGGTGTCATCACATATCTGTAAGTACTACTTTTACAAAATGGTGCAAAATGAAAATATGTTGCTAATTTAATTAACATGGTTGATCAGCGGTCGTTGTGAAGACAGCGGCTTCATCAAGATGGGTTTCCTCCTCCAACTTCTCTTGAAGCTTCCGTTCTTGCTCACATTTCTTTCTTGGTCCTCTGTCATGTCTATATCCTCAAATAGCAATAATTAATATAATGAAAAATTGTCACATTGGTTTTGTCGAATTTATAAACTTCATATCATATGCAATGTATAATGAAATTATAAGGAGGCCTACTTGTTGATCAAATCCAGCAAGCAAAACTGCGTGTACATCACTATGGAGAATGAGGTCAACTGGTTCCTTTCCTTGACTGGTGGCTTTATCAAGCACTAATGAAAAATACAGATATCGAGTTATAACATATCATCTGCTAACTTAGCATCATAGTAACTCCAAAGAAAGCCAAGTATAATACCATGGAGGTGTGTCTGGTATGGAACAAAGATCCATACCTAGATGCCAATTCTGCTAATCAATTCCAAAAACTACTATGTTTTTTTAAACCTACTCTGTTATCATAAGAACAGCTGAAACATGCACAACAACACTTAATCTGATATTAGAACAAAATCATCTTCGTAGAAAGGAATTAACCAAAATGGTAATGCATGGATGTATTCGAAAAACTTAGGAGATACAACAACACAGACCAAAATAGTAAATGAAATTGGAATAACATAATAGTGAGGGAAAGCCATTTAGTTCACTCATAAGCATGGTGTAATAAACAGAAAATATGGAGAATAAACTTCACTCATGTTTGATGTTCAAAAACACGTCAGATTCAGCCACATATTAACAAAAAGCATATGATTTATATCACAGAATAGGGACATAAATAATTTGAAAAGTAAATGCACATTTTTACTATATCTTGATTTCATTCTCATAGCAAAGACACAAAACTTAGCTGTACAAGGAGAAATTAGTTCTAAGAATCCTCACATAATGAAGATCTTGCTTTGCAAAATTCGTTAGTGAATCTCCTAGCAGATAAAATAATTTGAATTGAGCTAATTAGGATTGTACAAACATGGACAAAAATATAGGGCATTGGACTTGGACAAACGTATCGATGAATATAGCTAACTCTTACTTCTCCAGTTCTGTCAGAGCTGCAACACCTGCCATAACTTCAATAAGATTTGCAAATCACCCTTGAGAAAGTAAAAGATGATCCCAATGCAAGGTTATGCAAGCATATCTGAAGCCATGTGTTTTATCGTGTATACTTTACGTCTAGAAATCTCACAGGCCACAAAACCTGCCATATCCCCGTATCGCTCCCCATGCTAAATATGATGTAGTGAGGCCTGCCGTCTCAAAGCACCTGCTGCATCCAACATTACTCCACATCTGAAGCACACAACACATATGCAAGCATCAGAACATAAGCACCGGTATTCTAGCTGAAATTAACTAGCAAGACTCTGAAGTCATCAGAAGATGAATTGATCAGATAAATAAATTACTCAAGCACAAACGAACAAAATGATTAATCTGAAAAAACACTGATTTGTTTTTATAGGATAACAACGAACACTTGTTAGGCAGACACAAAGTTAGTAGAATCTGACTAATAAATCGAATTCAGTCAGCTATAGCAACAAAAAAAATCCATGACCAGAAGAACGTGAGTATCTTCTCTGTTAGGTCGTTTCTTCTAGACCAAACAGGTTGTTTGTCCTCAACGCTTGAATAAACAGTAAACATAACCAAAGGAACACGATGGACGTAGTGGCATGCAGATAAGAGTAGAAAGTTGCAGAATCAAAGTGTTTCTTCTAGACCAAACAGGATGTTTAATGTTTTGAAGTCACATATATTGCATATGATTCTAAAGGAAGCGCATCAGAGTACATGAAAGAAGCTAGATGATTTTCAAATATACTCACCAATACACTCAGATAGATCCAAACTTATTTAAAGATACCATTGTAAAGCTAACTACCCTATTACCAAATGTTTATAACAACTAACCAGCACAAATTCAATCTCGAATATCTAATTGGCAAATGCAACATGTACTGATGCATAGTACGCACATGAATCATTAGCTTGAAGTTCCAATCAATTCAAGCAGTACCATAATGCTATTCCTGTATAACCCGCAATATCCCAAGCTACTTCCTATGTTTATAAATATAGTATGTTTTGACAGCATAAAGTAGTGTCTTCCATATCTCCTAATCGATCACTGGAAAGAGGAGAAGATCAGTTGTGGGAAGAAAGCAAACCCAGGAAGAACGCGAGGGGATTACCTTGGAAAGCAACCCACGTATGCGAGCTTGTAGTTGTTGTCATCGTGGTATAACCCTATGTCGACTTAAATTTCACGATGGCATCTCTTGTTTCAGCTATCAGAGACAAACATCATTGAGCCTTAAGCTATGTCAGCCCTGGAAATTATGAACTATGTATTTAACAGTAAGTTTTTCTGCATAAGAATAGCGAAGCTGTTCTCTAGATGGGCAAAAAATGAAGAGTGTCTTATAACTGCTATCAATGTTAGTGCTAACCAAGCAGCATGGCTTGCTTCTGTTGGCAACGTCGTGGATGTGCTAGATGTTTTTTCAAGATAAGCTAGAGAATCAAACGCACGTTCAGTTTGTAGATACCCAGTTCAACTCCTTTTTTTTCTAAAGATGCAGACGGAGTCACAATCAATCAATACCTATAAAAATGTGTACATAAAAAAACAGTAACCTGATGTCTTAGCTGTATGACTTCTACCCCCTCAATACTCTTAATATAATTCACTATTAAGGTAATAGAATATTAGACCATGTTGCAAAGAATGAGACTATTTTTTCCTCTGATAACGATTACCAAATTTGAGCAGCTAAGAAAAAATGAGACTGGAAAACAATAAATACAATATGCTACAAAGAATTTGGTAAGCAGCTAGCATTTTAAAGGACAGTTTTTTACGGTAAGGAAGTAAATCACCTGGTGATGGAAGGTGTGTTGCCTCTTAGAGAACACGGCATGTTAACTACACACTCAGGTATCTCAGAGAACAACAGTTAATATTAAAACGAAATTACCTCATCAGGTTCCTTGGCATAAGAGACAGCAAGCTTTTACAACAGTAGTCTTCAATATTATGCTCTTATAAAGTTATCTAGTAATATATATCTGCTATCCATGCATGTCTGCCTGTATATAAAATTCAACTGAAATCACACAAATTCCTCCACTTCTAAATGCATATAAAATAAAAGTAGCTTCTAGATATCAGTCTTCGTTTGAAGTTTTAACACGGAAAATATAAAGTTGAACTATCAACAAATTTATGTCCACCACAATATAAAGAAGAAACACGAACAACAGGGCTAAGAACGTATCGTAATCCCAATTTAGCTCAACTAATATTTTCTTCAGTAGCTTGATTACTGACACAATTTTACGTTGAAGGCTTGAAGCTGAGCACTTATTTCGATCTCGAGATCAACTGAATTGGTTCAAATTTGTTTGTGTACATAACTCAGATCTGAAAGCGCGCAAATTCCTCCACTTCTAAAATGCAAAAGACAATAAATACTTCTGATAAGATTGCGCAGCAAATATTATGAATAAAAACTGATATGTGGATTAAACGAAGAAAATTGAGATGAGCAAAGGACGCATGAGAGGAGGCTCACCTAGGCGCTGTCCTCTGGTACGCTTTTGCGGAGCCTCGTGCCCACCGAGTGCAATGATGGCGGCGACTCAAACTGTTGGGCATCGTCGCTCATCTCGCGAGGTAGAGGAGAGATGGAGGAGGCCGGAGGCGGTGCCCGTGCCCGCGTTCTGGCACCCGCTGCTAGAGGGAAGGTTGAGGAGGCCGGTGACGGGTTGACGACGCCCGCGCCCGCTCCTGGCTGCTGCTGTTGGATGGGCGGTCGATGACTTCCGCGCCCGTGGCCGCCTCCTGCTGCCGGAGGAGAGATGGCTGTAGGAGGCCAGCGAGGACGCGGCGCTGCGGCATCGGGAGGTTAAGATCCATGCGTTGAGGCGACGATGACTCCGGTGGCACAACGGTGGAGGAGAAGGATGGTCGCTCGGCGGCGGCGACGATGACTCCGCCGACGCTGATCCTCTCCTCATGCTGGTCATCCCGTGCGCGCCTCCCACATCATCCGCGGCACCGGCGGCGTGCGGAAGCGGCGGAGGACAGCGGGCGCGACGACGGCGACTACGGCACGCACGCGGCGTCCTGGCGGCTGATCTGAGGCGATAAGTGAGAGGGAGTGGCGGTGGAGCTAGCCACGTGCTTAGATCTGAGCGAAGAGATGCGTGGCGGTGGCGTCGCTAGCGACTTCCGGCGTCGCGGGAGAGGGAGGGGGGCGGCGCGGCCACAGCTGGCGAGGAAGGCCGCGACGGCGGCGGGTGGAGGCAGACGCGTGGAGGAGGATTCGGGTGGGGAGACGGCAGGGCAGCGGCGTGGAGGCGCTAGGGTTAGCGCACTGAATGAGGCGAGAGGAGAAGGGAGGCCTGTGGTGGGGGATGTGTGGGTGGTGCAAAAACATCCTCGACTTTGTTTGGAATTATATCTGGGTCCTTGGCGGGGGGGAATTGAAAAGCGCCCGGTACTGTTCACAATGAACAGTACCCCGATCGCTCCCAGGGCGCCATTCTCTCCTCCCTTAATATATAGTACAATGATAGTCCCTTCGCAGAGGGAAGTAGAGATACAAGCATGTGCTAGAGCTTTTGGTTTTTATAGCTTTTTTAAATTAAATAGAGAGCATAAAAGTAAGTTTTTGAGCGGTGTTTGTTGTTGTCAACGATTCGTAACAGAGTTCTTGTCATCTTCCATACTAAGCAAGTTAAGGGTGGTTCCGATTTTTTAAAAAAACAAGACTTCATCATATTCATCTTCTTTTTCTCTTTTGTTTCACATCCATGACACTCCTCCCCACCTTTCTAACATAACCATGGCTAGCCGAATTCACGGGTGCCCACCAATCAATCTCAAACCAAAGAGGAGTGCCTATATTTTTGAAAAACTCAACCCTTGATATTATAGTGGTCTGACCACCCCTTTGCAATATTAATGACGAGCAGATGTAGCATGCAAGTCATGGGTTACTTAATTAGTACGGAAGATGACAAACCCAACTATTATTTCCTCATGAGCTACTGAACATTGACACAAATAAGGGATAGTAATTTTGAATAAAGATAGCACAAGAAGTATTTACTTGGAGTGGCGCAAAATATCACAAAGTAGGTAGGTATGGTGGACACATATGGCAGGGGGTTTGGTTCAAGGTTTGGATGTATGAGAAGCATTCCCTCTCGATACAGGTCTTTCGCTAGCAAGGTTGGGTAGCAACCATAAGAGTTGAAGGATACAAACAAACATACATGTAGTAAAATACAATCATGCAATTCTTAGTTGAAAGCACACACAATTATAAGTTGTGAATACTAAGCTTTTCATAGACAAGTGAGAAAGATCAATGAATGCTATATTCTACATGTGATTCTTTCTCTTAAGTCTCAAAGTATTGCAGCTACGGACCAATGCTAAGTTTGCCAAAGCCAAAAGATTTACTATATGTTCCCAAAGTGATCACCAATACTAAATGAAAAGATCAATCATACATGATAAAAGTTGCAACCTAAAATAAAGTGTGCAGAAAATAAATGATAACACTTCTCATTAATATTCCATAACGGCAACTCACACCAAGGGATGCATAGATAACCAACTAAAAGAGAGATACTTCCACACTGTAAACCATAATATAAGAAACCTTCCCTACTCATGATATGTCACTACTAAAAAGTAAAAGATGAAAGATAATGGTGATACCGCGGCACTCCCCCCAAGCTTGGAACAAGCTAAGGGAGATGCCAATACCGATGATGAATTACTCCTTCGGTGATGATGGAGACGAGTCCTCTTGATCCAGCTTCCAAGGTAATGGTTCTCCATCAACAAACGATGCTTGGGTCTCGATGATCCTGAAACTCGCAGTAGCACTGATGCGTTTAAACCTGGTTTCATACTCACAATTCTGATTCTGAACATCACTGAGTTGCGCCTGAAGAGCGTTCGTGGTCTTGTGGAGCAAGAGGATGTCCTCCCAGAGCTTTGAAGTCTCCTCTTTTTGCTTGGCCATAAGTTCAGAGACGATCCGGTGAACAATGTCCACCTCACGCTCTGCCATCTTCTTGTACTTGAAAACTTCTTGTTCCAGGCTCTTCATCATGTCCTCCATGCTGCCTTCTCCTCGCGGGCGTAGGACATCTTCAACTGGTAGCTTCCCTTCCTTGAGAGACAACTCTTTGGGATGCATCTTCAACTCGTTCATGTACGGGTTGACGACATTCGCAAAGAAACTATCCTTGGAGGGCTCGGATGAAGACATGATGGCTCTAGATCCACAACTAAAATTCTGGCAGAAACAACTCGAAACAAAAACACGTCGAAAACACGATATACGGACCTCAGGGACCTCAGGTGATTATATAGCAAAAAATTACGAAATAAAAGGAAGGCAACATCACGAAACCGAGTAGGAGAGGAACTCCGAGGGCTCCACATCGCCTGTTTACGCGGCCAGCAAGGGCGTCGCGCCACGAGGTGGTGTGGTTGCCTCGGACTTCGTGTCCTATTCATTTTCGTCTCATATTTTTCATATTTTCCCAAAATAAATCACAGTTAACCAAAAATTAAATTTGCGGAATTTTTCTTACCGAAACTGTACCTTTTCAAAATCAGGTTCTGCGAACTCATTTCTTTAATGTAATTCTCCAGAGAAATTGCTTGAATAACATCAACATCTTCATTATAAGAATCCCTAGAAATGTAATGCTTGATTCTTTGTCCATTTACCACTTGTGTAGAATCATCCTTGAGAGAAGAAATTTTTATCGCACCCGAACAAAACACTTCCACAATAACATATGGTCCTTCCCACTTGGAGAGTAATTTTCCTGCAAAGAATCTAAGACGAGAACTATACAATAGAACTTTCTCACAAACATGAAATTCTTTCTTGAGGATTCTCTTATCATTCCATATTTTAACTTTTTATTTAAAGAGTTTAGCATTTTCATAAGCTTCACTTCTCCATGCATCTAAAGAACTCAAATTAAGCAATCTTTTCACACCAGCGAGTTTAAAATCTCTATTTAGTTCTCTCACTGCCCAATAAGCTTTGTGTTCTAATTCTAAGGGCAAGTGACATGCTTTTCCATAAACCATTTTCTAAGGAGACATACCCATGGGATTTTTATAAGCAGTTCTATAAGCCCACAATGCATCATTTAATTTACTAGCCCAATTCTTCCTCGTTCTATTAACAGTCTTTTGCAAGACAGATTAAATTTCTCTATTTGATAGCTCTACTTGCCCACTAGTTTGAGGATGATAAGCTGAAGCAATTCTATGATTAACACCATATTTAGTAAGAACCTTTCTAAAACCACCATGAATAAAATGAGAACCTCCATCAGTCATAAGATATCTAGGAACACCAAACCTAGGGAAAATAATTTCTTGAAGCATTTTTAATGATGTTTCACAATCAACACTTTTAGTAGGAATAGCTTCTACCCATTTAGTAACATAATCAACAGCAACAAGTATAAGTGTATTACCTTCTGAAGAAGGGAAAGGACCCATAAAGACAAATCCCCAACAATCAAACGGTTCAATAATAAGAGAATAATTCATATGCATTTCATTACTTCTAGAGATATTACCAACTCTTTGACATTCATCATAAGATAAAATAAACTTCTTGCATCTTTAAAGAGAGTAGGCCAATAAAAACCTGATTGTAAAACCTTTTGTGTGGTTCTATCTCCAGCGTGATGTCCTCCATATGCGCTACTATGACACTTTCTCAATATCTCTTTTTGTTCATACTCCGGAAGACATCTTCGCATAATACCATCAATTCCTTCTTTATATAAGTGTGGGTCATCCCAGAAATAATGCCTCAAGTCATTAAAGAATTTTCATCTTTGTTGAGTTGAAAAGGTTGGAGGCAAATACTTCGAAACAATAAAGTTAGCATAATCTGCATACCAAGGACTATCTCGTGAACTCGCCCTTATTGCAGCTAATTGTTCATTTGGAAAACTATCATTAACAGGTATAGGATCATAAGCAATGTTTTCTAATCTATACAAATTATCAGCAACAAGATTATCATCACCTTTTCTATCTACAATGTGCAAATCGAATTCTTGCAAAAGTAATACCCATCTAATAATCCTAGGCTTTGCATCTTTCTTTTCCGTAAGGTATCTAATTTCAGCATTATCAGTATGAATTATAACTTTAGAGTCAAGAATGTATTGTCTAAATTTATCACAAGCAAATACAACAGCTAGAAATTCTTTTGAGTCGTAGCATAATTCTTTTGAGCAGAATCAAGAGTCTTACTAGCATAATGAATAACATTTAACTTCTTATCTATTCTTCGTCCAAGAACAGCACCTACAACAAAATCACTAGCATCACACATAATTTCAAATGGTAAATTCCATTTAGGTGGTTGAACAATAGGAGCAGTTATTAAGCCTTTCCTAAGGGTTTCAAAAGCTTCCTTACAATCATCATAAAAAACAAATGGTATATCTTTTTGCAAGAGATTAGTAAGAGGCTTTGATACCTTGGCAAAGTCTTTGATAAACCTTCTATAGAAACCAGCATGACCAAGAATACTAGGAATACCTTTAACATCACGGGGGCAAGGCATTTTCTCAATTGCCTCCACTTTAGCTCTATCAACTTCAATACCTCTTTCAGAAATTTTATGTCCAAGAACAATCCCTTCATTAACCATAAAGTGGCATTTCTCCCAATTAAGAACAAGATTAGTTTTTTCACATCTCTGCAAAACCTTATCAAGATTGTGCAAGCAGTTATCAAAAGAAGTGCCATAGACGGAGAAATCGTCCATGAACACCTCCACAATTTCCTCACAAAAACCATGAAAGATAGCAGACATACATCTTTGAAAAGTAGCAGGAGCATTACTTAAACCAAAAGGCATACGCCTATAAGCATAAGTACCACAGGGACAAGTAAATGTGGTTTTATCTTGATCTTGAGTTTTAACAACAATTTGAGAGAAACCAGAATAACCATCAAGAAAGCAAAAATGAGTTTTATTGGCTATCTTTCCAACATTTGATCAATAAAGGGTAATGGATAATGATCTTTCTTAGTAACTTATTAACCTTTCTAAAATCAATGCACATTCTATAGCCAACAACTACTCTTTGAGGAATAAGTTCATCATGATCATTAGGTACGACAGTAATTCCACCCTTCTTAGGGACACAATGCACATGACTAACCCATCTACTATCAGCAATAGGATAAATGATACCAGCATCAAGAAGTTTAATACCTCATTTCTTACCACTTCCTTCATCTTAGGTATTAAACGGTGTTGATGTTCTACAACTGGCTTCGCATCGGACTCCATATTAATATAATGTTGACATATAGTAGGAGAAATCCCCTTCAAATCATCCAAAGTATTACCCAAAGCTCCACGGTGTTTCTTCAATATTTCCAATAATTGTTCCTCTTCTTTACCTGAAAGGTTAGGACTAATAATAACATGATATATTTTCTTATCATCAAGATGAGTATACTTAAGATTATCAGGCAAAGGTTTTAAATCAAAGACATGATCCTCTTTAGGTGGAAGTGTTTTACCCAAGTCTTCCACTTTTAAATTATGTTTAAGAATAGGTTGACGAAGGAATATGTCCTCAAGTTCAGTTCTTTCTTCCATAAAAGTTTCATCTTCATGATCTTCCATAAATTGCTGAATATAATTGGTAGGAGCAAGAGAGACAGAAGCAAGTTGTTCTACTCTAAAATCTTCATTAGGCAATTCGGGTTCATAAGGTGTTTTAGCATATTTCGACAAATTGAATTCATATGAATCACCAGCAGATTTAGTAAAGATTTTCTCTTTCCTGCAATCTATAACAGCACCACAAGTATTCAGAAAAGGTCTACCAAAAATAATAGGACAAGTTTTACTAGCAGCTGAACCAAGTACAAGAAAATCAGCGGGATATTTAGTCTTACCACATAGAACTTCAACATCTCTAACAATACCAATGGGAGAGATAGTTTCTCTATTAGCAAGTTGAATAACCACATCAATATCTTCAAGTTGGCTGGGGCCAATTTCATGCATAATCTCTTTGTAAAGCTCATAAGGAATAGCACTTGAACTTGCACCAATATCACATAAACCATAATAACAATGATCACCAATTTTAACAGATAACACAGGAACACTAGACTTTCTTGGCTTTGCAGGATGAGAGACAACATTAGAAGCATCATCACAAAATATAATATACTCTTCTCCCACATTTTCAGAAACAATTTCTTTAACTATAGGCACAGAAGGTTCAACTTTAATTTGTTCATCAGGTTCTTCAGCTTTCTTATCACTTTTACTAACCACACTAGCCATAAGAGAACGTTCTTTCACTTTAACAAGAGAAGGAATGTATGCTTATGATAGAAATCCATCCTCCCTTTTGTTGGACGCTTGCTATGTGCTCCATAATTGAGACGCAACCCCTGAGTGTATTGAGTGGTCGTTTTGTTGTTCTTGACGTGTATGAGTTTTTAGTCTTTGCAGTTTCCATAGCGTTCGAGCTATTTGCTTGTACTTTGGGTAATGCGTAGCCCCCAAGTGTATCGAGTGGGATTTTTGTGTCTCGTTGTAACAATGAATTATGTAAGAAAGTATGGGTTAAACTCTCTCTTTATAAATGTTGACCAGCAAGCCGCCTCATTAAAAACCTTCCAGTCCCCTTAGGTACCCTGGTAAGGAAAAGAGCGCGTCTGAAATCTGCTGGTCTTTTTGATACATGAGTTTTTGCTACATCGACTGGATGTGTTTGCTAAATACTGGTGACCCTTGTTGGTCACACTCTTCGAGATGTATGCTCCTTCTTGGTGATGCAACATCTTTGCCTTGTACCTGCATGCCGAGGGTCTTTTTGGCTGTTGTAGTCGAAGTATCAGGGACTCCCCTTGGAATGAGTCTATTCGTGATCGTATGATATGTCTTGCGACAAGAGCTTTGAGTGGTGGTGAAGGCTTTGTGTCCTGCTCCTCCGGCTTGTGCTTGCTGCTCGAGCTGCTTATGATGATGTTGTTTGGTATTCCTTGACTGAAGATAGTAGTGATGTACTTTGCGCTTGTCGTCTTGCTTTTGCTTGACGTTGCCCTGTTAGTCGTGGTTGTAACTGTTTTGAGCGGAAGGTCATCTTTGTCTGGTTTTTTGCTGAGGACCGTTATTGCTCGAGTGGCCTGTGGGTGCCATCTTCTGATTGATCTATGGTTCGCTCGCCTGAAGAAAACCCCTAGCGGTACCTGCGCCTTTGCTGCTCCGATGTTAGCCAACCTGTTCCCTTGTTTGTTGCGAGTGCGTGCTACATGTTGTAGTTCGCAACTGCGGAATCTTCTTTGCAATGTGTCGGAGTAGTCCTGATATCTGGCCAGTTTGTCCACATTCATCCTACTTGCCCCTGCCGTGTTTTGCATGAGCTTCCCCGAATGATGATGTCTTGTGCTCCGGATGATTTTGCCAGTTGCATGAATTGGAACATGCCTTCATAATCGACTTCGACTTTTGATGGAGATGGAAGTCTATCTTTAGCACATAGTTTACTCGTTCCTTGTTGGGTGTTATGAGTATCATACATGCGCATGCACCTCTACCACCTTTTGACCCATCAAAGTGTATTGTCCAGGGTTTGGCGCATGTGTTTTCTTCTTCTGCAGGTTCGGCTGTCCATATGGCATTTACTTCATGTGCCATGGCTACGGCTGGCCGTCTCTTTCGCTCTGGCATTGTTATGGTTTCTCCCTCGACCTGTGATTCGTGTGAGAGTTGTTCTGTTCTGAATGCTTTTGAGATTTTGCAAAAGTCTCTACACAGTCATCTGATTTCTGAAAGTTTCCATTGACTGTGATTACTCCGTTTGGCCCTTGCATTTTGAGTTTGAGGTATGCATAATGTGGTACGGCCATGAATCTTCCGAATGCCGGTCGTCCAAGTATGGCGTGGTAATGCGACTTCCAGTTGACGACTTCAAAGTTGATCTACTCGCTTTTGAAGGGTGTTGCATCGCCGAACGTGACGTCGAGTTGGATTGTTCCTTCTGGTCTTATGGCTTTACCTAGCACAATACCGTGGAAAGTATTTGTAGATTGTGATAAGTTTTCGACTGACCTGTTCATCCTACGGAGTGTGTCGGTGAATATTATATTGACGCCGCTGCCTCCATCCATGAATATTTTTTTCATGGCGTACCCGCCCATTTGAACTTTGAGGACTAAAGCTGCGTGTCCTGGCCGATAGATGGATGGAGGATGATCCTCTTGGTTGAAGGCGATTGTTGTTTCTGACCCCTGTAGGAACTCACGTACAGCGGGGGGCGCTAGAACTGTCATATTGACGCAGCGAGTGTGTCGTTTTTGCTATCTATTCGAAGGACGTCCTTTTTGGATCATGTACATATGTCCCTTGGGTTGCAGGTACTGGTTGTCTATGTTGTGTGCTATGTGATGTATGGCGCCAGCCATTTGATTATTTGTGTCATGTGGTGGTGGTGGTGGTAGGGCCGCGGCTGGCTGTGATTGTGCTACGTATGCTATGCTGATGGAGCGTTTGTTGGTTGGTCCCTCATGAGCCGTTTCATGTAATATGTTGCCATTTGCTCGAATTCCCGGCATTGTCCCATTGTGTGGTGTGATGTCAGTCGACCAGTTGCTGGGTCTTTGAATATATGGAGTCTGCACTCGTCTTCCATCTTTTCTTGAAATGATTTCTCGATCCTAGGGTCTGAGCGTCTTTGCCAGTTTTGCCTTCTGTAGCTTCCACGCTGGTCGCGGCTTCTATTGTCACGTCCGTCGACTGGTCTGTCGTGTCGGTAGTTGCTACTTCGTGTGTCTCGCCGATCATCTTGTCAACTATTGCGCCTATCATCTTGTTTTCTTTAGTCCTGATTGTGATCATCATGCGAGAATCCTGCTGCTACGAATTTGACCTTGTCTTTGCTTCCGCGTCTTCTTCGTTTGTCTTCTCTGTCTCGACGATCTCGGTTGTCTTGATGGTCGCGACTGTCTCGTCGGTCACGATGTCGTTATGGTGAATGTGGAGTTTTGTTTTGGAATGTGTCCTCACCATCGGCCCACTCGGTTGCCAGTTTCATGAGCTCTGCCATGTTTTTTGGCTTTTGTCGTCCGAGTGCTTCTCTGAAATCTTCTCTATAGACTCTATTTGTGAAGGCGTACATAGCTATGTCCACTGATATTGCACCGACTGAGTTTGGAATGGAGGTCCATCTTCTGATATATGCCCTGAGCGCTTCGTCTGACTTTTGTCTACATGCTCTTAGCTCCTAGAATGTCTTTGACCTATCGCAGAGAGGGTCGAAATATTTTATGAAGTCTTCCATAAAGTGGTCCCAGGAGTCGTAGGTTCCTTCGGGTAGTGATTTGAGCCAGTCGCGGGTTGTGCCTTCACGTATTAGTTGTAGATATTGTAGTGTTGTTGTTGTTCCTCGTTGGCATATGACTGCCAGCTTGTAGTCCTCGAGGCAGCCTGAGGGCTCTTGTTTTGAATTGAATTTTGGCATAGCTGGCAGGCCAAACTTCTTTGGTAGCTTTGCTTCTTGGATCCGTGGAGTGAAACATTTTTCTCCGCATGGACATATGACGTGATTGTCCGGTGAGCTGCGACTACCCGATCTCCTGGATCTGCTCCTCGAACGACTTCTTGATCTGCGGCGGCAGGAACTCCTCCTGGCACTATTGTGCGGAGGTCTACGACTGTGGTGCCCTCGCGAGTGACTTCTGCTACGTCCTCGCTTTCCTCCATCTACTAGTTGTTTCGCCGCGATTTCTAGAGCCTTCATCTGTTGGAGGTACATTGCTTCCGCTGGGTCGCCCGCTGGTGGTTTTCCTGCTTGGAGGTATGCCCCTATGGATATGAGGGCGTCTTCTGATGTTTTGGGTAAGAGTATGTCGTTTGAGTCGATTGTCATGAACGAGTGGTCCAGGTTTCGAGTGACTCTTGCTCTTTCCTCCTCAGGGATTCTTTTGAATCTGGATCTGCATCTTTCTTCTATTGCTCTTGTAGAACTGATGGATAGTTGTTGCCTGCGCACACTTGATATGCTCGCCTGCCTTCTTCTCTCCTCAAGTGTTGCCCTGTATTTTTTTAGACATTTATGACAGTAGGGAAAGACCCTACTGCCTCTATATTAGCAAATTAGTTAATATTTACAAGGTTACTCGTCATGCCCTTGAAGGCAGAGAATTACATGGCTAAATCAAAGGCTATCTAGGAAGGAGAAGATGAAGGGGTGGAGCTCAATCTTAGTCCTATGAACAAGTAGTCTAAAGTCTTGGACAAAGCGAATCTTCCAGGATGCCAGTGTAGGATGTTTTTTATTGAATAGAAGATCATTTCTTTCCTCCCAAATGCTCCAGGCTGCTGTTGTGAAAACTTCTAAGAACATGGGCTTAAACCAGGAAACCTTTCCATGTGTAATCAGGTCTAGCCTGTTTCCATCTTGAGGCCGAGAGATATTTAACATCGACCAGCAGTGAGCGCTAAAAGGACAATGAAAGAACAAGGGTTCGAGGGTTTTTTCCTCATTTTGATGGCAGAGTAAGCAGTTGAACCCTGATTGGATATTATAGTGTCGTCGCTTTAGCATATTCCTTGTGATGAGTCTGTCCGAGAATAGCAGCCAAGAAAAGAATTTCAATTTTACAGTACATTTGGACTTCCAGATCCATTTGAATGCCTTGTAAGAGATAATATTCTTGAAGCAGTGTTGATAGTATTTCTTGGTTTCAAATTTCTTTGCACCCCAATCATAGTGCCACACATCATTGTCTAGTGTCGTAAGCTGAACACTTTGTGCCTCAATCTGCATTTGTCTAACTTCTTCCAAAGCTTGGGGGGATAGTGGCAGGTGGAAGTTATCAGCAAGTATAGGGGATGTTAGGAACTTATGCGTTGATGTATCTTCATGCAAAGCGTATGAAAAAGCCCTTGGGAATTTTAGCTCGGCTACTTCATCCATCCATTTATCTTTGCAGAACAAGATTGTAGCAATTTGACATGTGGATATACCTCGGTAAATGGGGGTAAGTTTCCATATTTCTTTCCACCAAAAGGAGTCGGGTGGATCAGAAGCATGGGGTATATCATACCCTATATATGAAAGTTGGTCATATTTGCGTCCGTATATGCCATCCATGTCACCCAAAAGCCGATGGTCGTCCGATTGACACAACGGACGACTCAGATTGCAAGTTTCTGCTGAGCAAAACGCGATTTACTGCAGCACCAGCCTCTCCACCAATTGCAGCACGCCACGTCGACCGGTTACCGCCCGGTGGACTCCGGTTCCACTGGTCACCATGGCTTGTTTGCACAAAAGCGCCTCACAAATCGCCGTAGAGCCCCGCTGTCCACAGATCACCGTTGCGAAGGACCTATTTGCCATTCACCCGAACATCATATATGTTTCTTCAAAACCACTCCGCGGAATCCCCCTTCCCTTCTTCTCCCTCTCGCGACCCTGAGGACGCCGCCGCCGACCCAGACAAATCGAGGTCGCCGCCGCTCCGGCACTGTCTCCGGCGGACCCGGACGAATCGGAGGTCGCCGCCGCTCTTCCTTCTCCATCCCTGCTGACGAGCGCGTGCCGGGGCGTCGGAATCGAGCGGATCGATCGCGTCTTCCCAGCCTTCGACCGCCGCCTTTCGAGCTCGCTCCGGTCGCTCCCGACCTCCTCCGGCTTCCCCAAGCGTTCCAGATTCTTCATCGCGAGCAGGCGAGCCTCTCTACCTATTTTACCTCTCTGTTCCTCACTGACTCGCCGCCTCAGCATTACCTGCAGGCCGCCGCTGCAATTCGTTGCCGCTCGCCTCCGACAACCTTTAGGCAGCGGCGCTACCCGCCAGCCCAGCCACACGAACAGCCGTCGCGCACCTAGCCACTGTCCGTCCACCCGCCCTACCACTTCTATGCTGCTGGCCAGCTCGCTGCCATCCGGCTGCCCGCCCCATGACCTCCAGGCCGCTACCGCCTCGACGCAGCCTATGCTGGCAACTCACACTCTGAACCTCTATGGTAACAGCAGCTTCTGCAGGCATAATTGCATAGCAATCACTGTTTCCTACATGTTGTTCCTAGCCCATGTTTTAACTAAATGCCTAGCTTCTGTTTTAGAGTTGTGAGGCTCATCGCATGATGCTTGCTTTGTATGAAGCATTGATTGATTCGGCAGCATGCTAGCATTTATATACAAAATTACAAATGAGCTCGGAGCAGACCAATCAAGGGAAATTGATTGAGAAATCACTCAGCTGTAGAAGCTTAAATGCTGAGACACCAATTGAGTACTAATCTCGGGGAGTGAAGTTTGTTGAAATTTTCATTCCTTGCACATGGTACCATAATTGTTAATTCATATTTCCTATTTCAAGTCGCCCGAGCTATTCTAATATGTGCAACTACTCAATTTGGATGAATAAACACTCAGTATTGTCTATTTGGAAATAAGAATTTCTCGATTGACTTAGAAATAGAGGCTACCTTTGTTAATTTTCATATGGAGTTGTATTGGAATGATGGTGCGCAAAAGAAAGGGAATAAAAGCTGCAGTGGAGTCTTTTGCATTTGACTGCACTGCAAAGGGATTAAAAGATTTTGTAAATGCCAAGAACAAAAGCACACATCAAGTTTCTGATAGATGATCACTGCGTGGAAGTGTAGCATGCGCTGAGTGTTTTTCTGATCCTTTTTACATGCTTCTTGTTATCAGGGTGCTGGACAATCTGAAGGATTATGCTGTCAGGGCCCTGGTAAACGTGGTCGACCACCATGGCACGTTGCCTACAAGTTGACAGATCTGTATGAAAGGTCGACCTCACCTGCCTGCTGCCGCTCTCCATCGACGACACACATCATGCTTTGATATATCTCCTTTTTCTCAGAAATTCTTGTGATTATTTGTCAAATTAGGAGACATGGACAAGGGGAGAAGTAATAGTAGACGACCATGGAAAGGGGACCATGGAAAGGGGGAAGCGTAAGGCCTGAGGTTCACACTTGGCAATTACACAAGGTTGGCTCCTAAACAAGTTTTTTGATATATAATGATTTGATCAACTTAGCAATTGATCTATTATGTCATTGTATTTTATTGATGCATCTGTTGTTCTATAATAAGAGGAGCATGCTTGCAAGGAAGCACTTTTAGTATTTTGGAACTGTTCTGTCATCATATTTGCTTGCACTGTCTATATATTTTGCTTGAGTATGAGCTCTTATTACATGCACCATATGAAGAGTGGATTTTTTAAATTTATCTGTAGTCAATAAGAGAGTGGTACTTGATGTGTTACAGCGTTTTGCTTGTGGAGCTGCCCTCTTTCTTCTGTGGGAAGCTGAAGGTTTCTGTTTACATTGACACAAGATATAAGTTCAGTGCTAACATACTTTCCATGAATTCATTTGGTTGGGGATGTGCATGTTGTGTTGTGCATGGCTATATATAAATGAGTTCTTATTTACAAGAGGATTACACGCAGATATTATTACTCCAGCATAAGAAATCGGCTTGATTTTTTCTTTCCTATTATGGATTACATCTATTGTCTGTGTTTCAGGAATTACAACTATTGTTCTAACTTCTAAGTGTTACATATATATTTAGTAAGGAATATGTAATCTTCTGCTAGGAAGTCTGGAGTCAGCTTAGAAAATTCAGAATAACCTCAAGTGGCTCTTACAAATATTTGTCTGTTGTTGGTTGTGTTCTTATAGTCACACGCGTGTGTAGTGGCTAAAATAATACCAGCTCAGAATCGATCATGTCTAACACATTTTCTATTATTTGGTTACAAGGTTAAACTTCTATTCCATCTTTTCGTTCAAGATTGAGCAGACTAGACTTTTTTAGTAAAGGTTCAGAACATATTGGTCTAAAGCTCATGTTCTGATACTTTTGGGTCTGTGTATGGAGTATGGACCACTTGCTAGAACCATATCTAGGAATTATGTTGGTTTACCTAAGCAGTGGAACAAAACTTCAAATAATCCTAATTCAGAAAATCTACCTCCGGCGGCAACAGCCGGACATCTTGCTCTTCCTTCGTCAGATTCTGCTCAGCATAGCACTGTATGATGCGTAATCTGTTGTCCAGAGAAGTTAGATTGTGTAACTGAACCATGTCGGCTTTGCCATTTGTGTATATTTGATTGACTTTTATTTTCTGCATGTATTATTTTTATAATTTGTTGTTTGGTTCTTGCCCTTGCAGGTATCTGATGTTGACGCAGAGTAAAGAAAGAATTGAGCAACTGTCTTGACCACACAATATAATTTTTTTTCCTATGCCTACTATGTTCTGCCTATTTAAGGTCATGCTATCGTACTCTGTATTTTGACTTCTTTCATCTATTATCTACTTATTTAGGATTGCAAACTGTCATTTTCCCCTTTACACAAACTTTGGGATAACTTCTACACTACATTTTTCGATGAACATATTTTTTGAATTAATGGTTCCTGAAATGAATGGTCCACAACTTGGCTTGGTATATGTGTAACTAATAGTTGTAGTGAGTATTTTTATATTTACATAGGCACTCTTTCTCGCCGTGTTTGGCACCTCTCTAGATATAAGAGAGCTTATATGGCTGAATGATGCTTGGATGAGAGTGAATGGCAGGCTCATATATCGCATGGAGTATCTTGGTGTTCAACTAATTGCTATTTTTGTTTGCCTTTTGTAGAGACATGGCAGAAATCTACCCCTTTGCTGTTTCATGATTTACTCCTGAATTTATTTTTCATAAAGAATTACCTTTGAATTAGGTTCTACTAAGCGGTAAGCATGATTAATTTTACACGACTCTGATTCAGCTGCCAAATCATGTGGCTATATAATTCTTATCGACTATGCTACTTGATCATTGGTTTATTTGACTACACCTTTTAGTGATGTGTTGAGCTTCAGTTAGACATGTATTGTTACCATCATAACAAAGTTTTCTATGTGTTGCTTAAATATAAGAGCATACTGGTTGGATTTTAATTCAAAACAAATGATTGATTGTGTAATAGTACTCTTCAGGATGTTAGTTTGTTTTTCTCTCCTAAACTCATTTGACTTTATATGGGGACAATGGTGCATCTGTTTAAAAAAAATCTTCCAAACAGTTAGTTAGCTTTTTTCCATGCTGTTTGATATTGATTGGAACAAACGCAGTTCTGAATCCCTCTCGGGGCCTGAGAGTATTTCAGTTTATGGTCATGCAAATTTGCTCAATATTCAGTTACAATTTCGGCTATTTAGTTCAAACAATTCGTTGTTGTGGCTGTACAATATTCAATTCAATTAACTGGTTAATAGGAAGGGTGCGGCGTGTCGCCGCGCCAAGTTGCCTAGTTTTGATAATAGGTGGACCAAATTAATTGAACCCAGGAAGTGTCTTCCTTGTTATAGAATTTGTGAAGGAATTTGAGAAGTAATGCTTCATTCTGGACTTTCAGGTTTATAACTCCTAGACCCCCTTTGTTATTTGGTTGACAAACTTTATCCCACGCAATAAGCGAGTTGCATTTCTCACCTTCTTCAGTTTTTTTGTTCCACAGACAGTGCCTTCTTATTTTTTAATATGCTCCAGGATTTCAGGTGGAATATGCAGATTGCACATGTGAAACATGGCTATCGAAGTGAGCAAAGTGTTTATCACCGTGGTTCTTCCACTGTAGGACATCATCATGAAGGAAGCAGTAAGTTTTCTTTCAATTCTATGGACAAGTGGCATGAGTTCTGCAACAGTAGGTTTTGTGGTACCCAACGGAAGACCTAGGTAAGTAAATGGCATTTGTCCAACTGTGCAACCCAAAATATCTGCCAAGTCAGCTGCCAACATAGTATTCAAGTTGATCGGAATAATCATGGATTTACCATAGTTAATGTGTAACCCAACTGAATCTGCATATTTGGTGAGAATCTCCTTCATCGTTCTGATTTGTTCTGGACATGCTGGCATGATAATTAGGGTATCGTCCGCATATTGAATCACAGGGTAATCCAGTGATGGGTTCCCAGGGAAAGGTACCTGAATAATGTGTTGATGATATGCTTTGTTGATCGCAGCCTGGAGCAAGTCCGCAGCCAAAACAAAAATTAGAGGGGAGAGGGGATCCCCTTGGCGCACTCCTCTTTTGCACCAAAATTGCCTTCCCGGAACGCCATTAAGCAGCACTGCCGATTTTCCCAAACAAAATATACTATTCATCCAGCTTATCCATCTGGAATCAAAACCCATCTGCTGCATGATCTTAATCATAGCCTTGTGGTCAATAGTGTCAAAAGATTTGGCGAAATCCAAATTTAGCAGAATAATTTCCTTTTTGGATGACTCACATTGGTACAGAAATTCAAATTCCCAGGCTAAACAATCTTGAATTGTGCGTCCTTTCAAGAAACCATATTGGTTCCTATGAACAAGTTTCAGGACCACCTTCTGCAATCTATTTGCCAATATATTTGTAATGAGCTTTAGACAACAGTTCAGCAAAGTTATCGGTCTAAATTCATTCACTGTGGATGGAGCATTTACTTTTGGTATCAGAGTGATGTAACCCATATTAAGGCTTTCAATGTTAAGGTCACCATTATAAAAGTCATCACAAAGCTTATAGATATCAGTCTTAATAATCTGCCATGTTGCTTTCAGGAATTGTCCATTAAAGCCATCTGGTCCAGGAGCTTTATCATTGGGCATATGTGCGACTACTTCATCAATTTCTCTATGAGTGAACGGCGAGGATATCATCTTGAGTTCCTCAAGAGGAGTGATAAGAGAGGCAAGATCAAACAACATATCAGGGTGTTGAGAAGTTCCTAGTTTTTCTTTCAAGGCATCAAATATGAGTTGTTCCTTGCCATGATGGTCTTTCACCTGTTCACCATTGGCATTGGATAGAGAGGATATGAAACTTTTCCTATGTCTTTCAGTAGCAATAGCTTGGAAGAATTTTGTATTTTCATCTCCTAGTTTTGTCCATCGAATAGTGCATCTTTTTTCCAATATTGTTGTTGATAATCCAATAATGTGAGAAGGTGTTTCTTGATAATATCTCTGAAGTTGTTTTCAGGTATGGTCAGAAGCCTTTGATCCTCTATTTTGTCCAATTCCAAAAGAACTCTATTACAGTTCTCAATGCACACTTTGAGCTTTGATATGGACTTACTCCAAAACTTTATATCATATCTCAGCCTTTTAAATTTGGCATTAATATTGGATGCACTATTGGCTTTATGCGTGGGCTTGTTCCAGCTATTAGCAACCATCTCTAAAAAGCCAGGATGGGCTACCCAATAATTGTCGAATCTGAAAATTTTGCTGCCAGGGATATTTGTTTGAACAGTGATTAAGCATGGCGAGTGATCAGATGTTGGCTTTCCTTGTGGTTCAACAAGTGTTCCTGGATAAGATAGCGTCCAATGTATGGACGTAAAAAACTAGTCTAATTGTTCAAGAAGAGGATTATCCTGCATATTACTCCATGTGTAACACCGACCTTTTAATGATAACTCTGTAAGATGTTGCGTTCTTATGAAATCATTGAAGAGCAACATATCGTTATAATTTCCTCCAGGTTTATTTTTGTTCTCATGACCCCTAATAAAATTAAAATCACCCAAAAGTAGCCAATCCTCCTCATCCGGGATATTCAAGTTAAATAGCCAATTAACAAAGGCGTCTCTCATTTGACCCATGCACGACTCATAGATATTAACCAGAGTGAATGCTTGGGCTGATTGTGTGGAGGTGAAATGAATAGATAAGGCATACGGTTCACAATGCATGACCAGCCCATTAAATAGAGAGCTATTCCAGGCAATAAGAAGCCCACCAGAAGCCCCCAAGGACGGCACATAAATAAATTCATCAAATCGTCGAGGTAAACATGATTTAATAAAAGTGATATCCATAAACTCCATCTTGGTTTCTTGCAAACAAACGATAGAACAACCACAAGATTCCACAACATTAAACAAAGACAGTTGCTTGTTTCTAGCATTTAACCCCCTAATATTCCAACACAAAATAAACCACTTTTTAAGAAAATTTATTAGGTCTTCACGCCTTGGTCTTGTCCTTAGCCTTCTCCTTCCTGGCATTAAGCTTCTGGAGAGAGATATCGTCTTCTGGGACACCACAAAGCTGCAAGTCTATGGACTGTAGCATAGCAACAGGAGGCACTGCGATTCCTGCCAATTGAAATAGTTGTATGATGTTAACTCGTCTAGAGTTGCGTCTGCTGGCATCATTATGCCATCTTCGATGACCTTTGTTACTTTTTCAGCCATCTCCGCTGTGATATCCAGAGTGGTTGTACCATATGGTAAGGTAACTGTGCGAGGATACTCGACTGGCCTCCGATTGGCTGCTGTTGCTGATGTTTCTGCGGTGGTTGCAATGCAAACTTGCCGAGGTATGTGAGAAGGATATGTGTAGTCTGTGTGGTCATCAGGTGTTTCTTCAGTGTCGCTTTCCCGATATGTGCCTGCGTTTTTATTTTGCTACTTTTGCCATCCCCTGTTTGTTGTATATGTTCATCGTAGTCGACGAAAGCGTGAAGTGGAGATTGGATTTCTGGACCGGCGAAGTCGGTCAGACGTATGATGTCTTCTATAGGCTCATCATACTCAGAGAGGTGGAAGCTCTCTTCTGGAGCGTCGATCTGCATATGATCTTCGAGTTGGTTGGTCTGGAGAGTCGACTATACCTCTTCCTCTATCTGGTTTTGCGTCATGAATTCGTTGAATTCTCGTGTGGACATGGATCTGCCATGGATGAGACCGGGTCGATCTGTGATGCTGCAACTCTTGTGCTTTCAACTGAAGCCATTAATATGACCATATCTTCGACATAGATAGCCGTATGTCCTTCGACTTCACGAAACTCATCTGCCATGAATTTGTTAAATTCTGCAGATGACATCGAATCTGTGGGGGATTTTGGTGGCGAGATCAGATCGAGTTGTGATGGGGTATCCTCCTTGTCTGTTGAAGATGTGATCGCAGTCGATCTCTCCTGGAGTGGCTCAGTTGCGATCTGTTCGGCTAGATCCTGCACACCAAGCTAATCAACAAAAAAGTTATGTTTCCCGGTGGTTAAATCAAAACATGAACTGAGATTGTAATAGGTCTCCTGAGCTTCGGGTGAGTATGGCCTGATCCTGGCCGGTGAAGCCGATTTTGACGAGTGGTCGCCTATGAGCTGGATGTGATCTGAAGTTGTTGATGTGCATCCCTTTGAAGAAGTCGGCGAGCTGCCGTTTGCGATCTGGCCCGAAAAAACCGTAGATCCAACACTACCTGTTCACACATACGACGCCAATTGACGAGGGATTCCCCCATCAATACCCATGGTTACTAGCCTAGGTTAAGAGTTATGAGGTAGAGAACGCATAGTGTTGGTAGATTCGTCGGCTGACAAGCGGGATTTACCCAGGTTCGGGGCCCTCGAGTGAGGTAACATCCTTACGTCCTGCTTGTCTGTTATTGATTGTGAATATGCGGCGAGTACAAGGGTCTAAGATGACAATCTTGCTAGGGTTTGGTGATTCTGGTTGGGCAGGTCCTTGATCGGCCACCCTCCTTTCCTTTATATAGTGGTACAGGTCTCGGGTAGTAACCGACTAGGACTACAAATATGGAAAGTAATACCGACTATGCTCTTTATGGTAGAAGTCTTCGACTTGGCCTTCCCTTGTTGGGCTTCTTCAGTTTATTGACAATTGGACTTTAGTCATCACGTGCATGGGGTACGCACACGAAGGGGTACCCGTTTGGTATAACCACGTCAGGCATACTCTTGAGATGCCGCCTCGTGGGAGGCGGCAAACGAGTGAGCCCCAACACCAATGGTGTTCATATACTCGTCATCCTCGATCCTACATTAATTTGTAACCGAATTGTAAAAGAAACAATTAACACACAATATAATTCGCCAAAGAACGGTGAAAATTACCTCACTGTATTTCATCGAGCACGTGGGAGGCGGCCGGCGTGGGGGTTGGAGACGGCTCGAAATTGAGCTCTTTCGGTGCCAGTGGTGGAAGCTCGTCGTCCGCGGTAGCCTCAACTTCGGTCGATTTGGGCTTCTGGCCACGCGTGGCGGCCACCTTCTTGTTCTTCCTCGCCGCGGGGAGATCCACGGCGCCCGTCGGCGATGGATTCACCGGGGCGCGGCGAACACCTGCCGGCGAAGAGGCGGAACCCTAGGGTTCGCCGCAGCCGCGGTGGCGCTCACGACGGCTCCGACGGGCGCGGAAGGGGCAGAGAGAGTCGCGTCGGCGTGAGGTGCTCGGGGAAGGCTGCGACATCCCCTTCCATGTCGCAAATCGGCGGCGGCGGTGGAGATTCGGGCGGCAAATGAGATGAGTCGGGGGTTTCAGATTGGCAGTTGCTCGCGCGCGCTGATTTGGAAAGGATAGGACAGCTCCCGCCGGGGTCCGCTCTGCCCCAAATATGCAACAGAGAGGACCAAAATTTGGTGCTACCCCAAAATAGAAGACGTGATAGGGTAGCTGTTGGAGACTATTTTTACTTTACACGGCTAGTAAAGCAGAGAGCATACTTGTCACCCGTTTAAATGCCATGTCATAATATGTCTAATTTGTTCTGTCACCGCTAAGAGCGCCCTATTTTAGGGTATCACGAGGAAAAGGCCGACCTTCGCAAAGTTCTCTTTTCAGCCCGAATGCACGACGCGCTCCCGCCACGTTGCAGTATGGCAGTGTACAGTCCCCAGATCCAGATCTGAATCTATTTAGTTCTGTACATAACACAATCTTAGTTAGTACAATAATGCACTAAACGGGCGCGAAGTTGACGAGGAAGATGGATGCGGTGTTGTTTCGTTATGTCCCCGACTATGGCGCCAGAAATTCTTTGATGCTTGCAGGCGTGTGGTTGGTGAATCCCCAAGAGGAGGGTGTGAAGTAGCAGAGCAGCAAGATTTCCCTCAGTTATGAAACCAAGGTTACCGAACCAATAGGAGATGAATGTTCCCTCGAGGTGTCAACGACGCCAGAGTTGGTGTGGCGTAGGAGACATGGAATCTGCACACAACACAATCAAAATATTTTGCCCCAACTCAACGGTGAGGGTGTCAACCCCACCGGCTTGCTGTAACAAAAGATTAAACGTATGTGTGGAAAAAAGAGTGATGTTTGCAGAAAGTAACATGTTTGCAGTTGTGGTTTTATCAGATTAATGAGAAGTACCGGGGTCCACAGTTCACTAGTGGTGTCTCTCCATAAATAATAATAACATTCATCCATGCGTGGTAAACTAATTACAGCTAGGCAAATGACAGAATAATGATGAGCAACCCAATGCATATACTAATGATATGGTGTCTAGTGTGAGATTCAATCGGGCATTACAACAGTATACATAGACCGTTCCAACCGCATCTATGACTAATAATCCACCTTCCGGTTAGCGTCCGCACCCCTTTCAGTATTAAGTTGCATGCAACAGATTATCGCCTTAAGCACTGTGTGTAAAGTAAGTAAGTAACATCATCCTTAGACAAAGTACTAATGTTTTATCCCTAGTAGTAACAGCACATCTACAACCTTAGATCTTTCTGTCACTGCCCCAGATTAAATAGAGACATGAACCTACTATCGAGCATAAATACCCCCTCTTGGAGTTACAAGCATCTACTTGGCTAGAGCATACACAAGTAACGGAGAGCATGCAAGATCATTAAATAGCACGCACATGATATATTATGAAGCAATAACTTTAGTACTCAATATTCATCGGATCCCAGCAAACACAACATGGAGAATAACATAAAGATGATGTTGATCACGATAGGCAGCTCACAAGATCTAAACTACTGCTATGGACCCGTACTCCAAGATAGACTATTCACGCATCAGTCCGTAGGCGGTCATGGCGACGTAGAAGCCTCCGGGGACGATTCCCCCTCCCGGCAGGGTGCCGGGGAGCAGTTCTGATCTCTCCTGAAGTGGTGACGGCGACGGCAGTGGCTCGGGACCCGTGGAGGAAAAAGTGAGTAACCGTTCTCTGTTTTTAGGTCATGGGGGTATTTATGGGCGAAAGACCTAGGTCGGTGGGTGCCCGAGGGCACCACACCACCTCCCGGCGCGGCAGGCAAGGGAGTCGCGCCAGTAGGCGATGTGGGCCCCTCGGGGCCCGTCTTCGTCTCGTCTTCAGTTCTTCGTGATGCAAATATTCCAAAAATAATTTCTGGTTGACTCGTTTCCTATTTGGCGGATATTTCCTTAAGAGCTTTTCTGAAACCAAAAACAGCAGAACACAGGGAACTGACGTATCAACAACAGAAGAATAATTTCTGAAGTGACATGCTTAAACACAATCTTGATCATGTTATAATGTAAGGCATGTAAACTGAGGTCAAATGAATAAGGGTTGTAGTTTATATTGATATCAAATGAGTAATGAGCAAACAAGTAGGTGAAGCAAGCAAAGATTGCAATGATATAGTACTAGATAGCAATCAACTGTGTAAACTAGATATTAGAGATGATTTAAGCTTCAAGCACAACAATATAATCACCTAATGCTTTCAACAAACATGATAACTTTATGAAAGGATCAAATCAAGTAATAGCAATATGCACGTAGAAGATCAATATATTATTTGTTCAAAAGAAACAAGCAATCGTTCAACGTTGGTTCCTGGTACCAGGATGTTAGGGCTAAGAGAATGTTAATGGAGGTTTGGAAGGCCAACGGAAGAAAGGCTCACAAAGCTATAGATGATCATTAGACAAGAGAAAGTCATACAATCGAAGCTATGTAAGGAGTAGTGATTGCCATACAACGGATGCACAATGAGCTATAAGTATGTGAAAGCTCCCCAATGGAACTAGTGGGGGTGCATCCAACTTGCTTGCTCACGAAGACCTAGAGCACTTTTGAGGAGGCTCATCACTGGAATATACAAGCCAAGTTCTATAGTGTAAAGTTCCCCACATATTTATGCAACTAAGACATGAAAACTCTCTCATATGGAGTAAAGGTGCTAAACATGAGCACAAATGATGATCACAAATGATATGGTGCTATAACAGGAGCACAAGTGATGACTATAGATGATATGGTGCTTTAACATAAGCACAAGTGTGTGATAAAGAATAGTAATGTTGCCCCTTTTTTTCTTTCTTTCTTTATTTCTTCTTTTTTTTCTTTTTCAGTTTCTCTTTTCGATGACCTCCATGACTCTTTTCACTTTTAGGGGCAAGCATCCTAATATGATACATGATGTATGACAACACACTATTGATGATAAAACAACATACTGATGATACAAGTAACTAATATGAATATGCCATAAGAATACATATGACAACGGTGCCCATGCCAGTGTAGCAGGTTATGCAGTGATCTAGCGTAACATGGGTAAAACCACACATCAGCTTTATAGAAACACGCAAAACAATAAATAATTAATGAATGACAACAAGTCATGTAATGTAAGATGAATGTTGCATGTCAATATATCTCGGAACAGCTATGGAAATGTTGTAGTAGGTAGGTATGGTAGATGTTTTGAGAAAGATGTTTGTCTTATGTGTAGGAGAACAAGATGAAGATCTCCCACGAGTTTGGATGTACCCATGAAAAATGCACCAACTCTCAATGTGAGAAAGGGCAAAGCAAAGTACCGAAGAGGCTAGCAATATGCTGGTGGAAGTGACATGAGAACCGCAGTTTTAGAACTCACAAGTAAAAAGATTCTAAATAAAAAATATGATCATGCAAGACATAATGAAAATTACTCCTAGGGGTGATGTGGAAAATGAATAAGTCACTGTTGGGGACCCGACCGTAGCGCATAACATAAAGCCATTACGGTTGCCTTAGGCAAAAAGAAGTCACATACCATTATGCAATAAACTGGAAATTTAAGTGTGGTACAGTTTTCAAGTTTCTCTAGACCAACCATTTAATCAATCCACTTTACTAGATCATCATGTTTACCATTAAGCAAATTAATATCTCAAAACAACATCAATGATTCAAGTGACACAATTTAATGATCTACAAGATTAATGTATCATTTAATTATACCATCTAACACATTTAGCATTTTCTGTTCTCAACCAAACACCAATCAACTTATTTAAAAGATAAACTCTACAAGTAATTTAAAAAATGAAATATGAGATTATAATATAACAAAGCTAACATCTCTAACAAGATATGCATGAAAAACAAGAGCTAGAGAGCAAACGATAACAAAAGACGAATACTCAATGAATGTAAGTGAAAAATACGAGTATTCATATGAAAAAAACGGAGCGTGTCTCTCTACCACACAAAAGAATGGTAGGATCCATATTTATTCAGAGAATGAAAAAAAAAACGCTTCAAGATAAGCACATTAGATGTGACGGAATTAAAATATAGTTTCACTAGAAAAGACCTGGTAGTTTGTCGATGAAGAAAGGGGTGTCTTGGGCATCCCCAAGCTTTGACGCTTGAGTCTTCTTAAATTATATTGGGATGAACCACCGGGGCATCCACAAGCTTTGTCTTTACTATCCTCTTGATCACATATATCATCCTCTTCTTTTGATCCTTGAAAACTTCCTCCACACCAAACTTAGAGTAACTTCATTAGAGGGTTAGTGCACAAATAATTATGATATTATGTAGGAAAACAATTTCTACCATTGCTACTGGACATTAGCTACAGTCACTGATACTTAAAACGATAAAAAGATCCAATCAAAATAGCAAAAGAGGCATTTCAAAATAAAATGGCAGAATCTGTCAAAAACAGAACAATACGTAAAGACGATTTTTTTCGAGACACTTAACTTGCTCAGATCAGAAAACTCTAAAGTACTGAAAGTTACGTATACATCTGAGGATTATGCACAAAAAAGGGCAGATGTTTTACTGACGTTCAAGTGAATTGATATGAATTTAACGGTGGATAACAAAAATCTGTTTCAGCACAGGAATTGAATTTTAACATCAACTTTCGACTAGAGGCTTAACTTGACACAACATTGCAATAAAATTAATATACAAAGAGATTGCTACAGATGTAGGAATGTTCCTTGACACAAGCAAAACAAAATAATATGATAGAAAATAAAAGTGGGTTGTCTCCCATAAGCGCTTTTGTTTAACGCCTTTGAGCTAGGCACAAAGTAAAACTCAAGTATTATCAAGAGATGAAGCATCAACATCATAATTTGAACGAACAATAGAATAAAAAGGTAGCTTCATTCATTTCCTAGGGAAGTGTTCCATACCTTTCTTGAGTGGGAATTGTGAAAGGATCGGTATGACACCTAGAGGGGGGTGAATAGGTGCTAATTCAATTTTTAGTTCTTTTTCAAATTAGGCTTGACACAAAAGGTAAATTCACTAGATATGCAACTAAGGTGAATTACCTATATGACAAGCTTGCAACTAAGAAAGATATAATAAGGCAATAAATAAGGATAGAAGTAACCGAAGTGAAAGCACGAGACGACAAGGATGTATTCCCGAGTTCCTCCCTTAAATGGGAGTACGTCTCGTTGGAGAGGTGTGAACCAACACAATGGTTCAACGGCCACAAAGGCCTCACCCAAATCTCCGGTGAACCGCACCACAAAGGTTTGGTTCACTTTCCACTATCGAAATCCTTCGAGGCGGAATCCGGAGCCTTTACAACAACGATTCGGGGCACGACCCACAAAGGGCTTGGGGGCTCCCGAACAGCTACAATCTGTCACAAAGACAATAGGTAAGTACAACAATGGGATAGGTTTCCTAGTGGAAGCCCTAGCAAGTGTTCCCTCAAATGAATGAGGGGGAAATGAAGAACGGCTCGGTGAAGATGTAGATCGGGGCTTTCTCCTTCAATCCTCCAAAGGTCAACGAGTTTGGGTGGGAGGATTGGGAGAGCTTGGAGCTCTTAGCTTTACATCAATGGAGGTGAGAGAGTGTAGAAGCTCGAGTCTTCAAAGGTAGGTGAAGGGGTCCTTTTATAGCTCTTCAAAATCTGGCCGTTTGGAGCTGAAACTTACGCAACGGTACTACCGCTGGAGAGGCCGGTAGTACCGCTGGACCTTTGAATCCAGACGTTGCCCGCTTCACGCGCTTCTCTGTAAGTCCAAACTTCACGCAGCGGTACTACCGCTGGAGAGGCCGGTAGTACCGCTGGAAGGCGGTAGTACCGCTCCGGTACCGCTGGAGGTACCGCTAAGAGAAACAGAGGGGAAAAAACGGCGGTACCTCTGGCGGTACCGCCAGCGGTACCTTGACATCGAGCTGGCCTTTGATCCTGCAGAAATTAACACAGCGGTACCGCTGTGAGGACCGGTAGTACCGCTGGACAGCGGTAGTACCGCTGGGTACCGCTGGGGTACCGCAACGCGCAACAGAGAGCCGAAAACGGCGGTAGCTCGGGCGGTACCGCCAGCGGCAGCCAGGGCTCCGAGCAAGGCTCAGTCCAGTGCAGCGGTACTACCGCCGATGCCAGCGGTACTACCGCTGCCTGGAGCAAGGCTTGCTGAAGAGCTTTTGCAGCGCCCGTTTCGATCGTTTCCTTTTTGCTAGGATCTTAGATACATCCTGCAAACTTTAATAGCCATGTTAGAACACATATTGTGTTGTCATTAGCACCAAAACAAGGGTCAATTAGAAGATGCTCTTTCAATCTCCCCCTTTTTGGTGTTTGATGACAACACAACATATAAAGCGAGGGTTCATAAAATTTCTACGGAGCTCCCCCTAGATGTGTGCATATTCTTAGAGTGCTTTGAATACACAAATACACAACATCTAGAATCAACACTCCCCCTAAATTTTACAAGCCGAGCCACAATGAGCAATCACAAATGCAATACTAGCCAAAAGACAAATAAGCAACACATAGAAAGAAAAACGAGTTTCACATGTCTTACACCATGCATACATAAAGGAGTTCCACAAGTAACAATAAATTTAGGTGATCACAAGCTAAAAGAGGTCGAAATAAGTGAAAATGAGCTCGTGACACCCACCCATGCAAATTCCCGAGAGCAACCTAATAGTTATCTCTCCCCCTTTGGCACCAAAGCACCAAAAAGGGAAAAGATCGGAACTACATGCCCCAAGGGTCCCAATCCGGGTGAGAGGAATAAGCACCATCATGTTCCGGGATCGACCACGTGATGATCTCGCCCTCGTCATCCTTGGCTTGCCATTCATCCCACGTGGGGATGTGTTGCTCGGACCCGGAAGGCACATCTTCCCCCTCGGCACGGCGGCGAGCAACCTCAACTTGGCGAGCCTTCATCTTCTCCTCATGGACATCATATTGATGCCTCTCAACTTTCTTGGACACCTGGAAGATCTTCTTCATAGCACGAGCCATCCAAGCAAAAGAACCACCTTTGGAGGCATTGGAGGGCCCGGCTTCATCCACCACTTCCTTCCTAGGTTTGAGCTTGTGGGGCTTGATAAGGAGCCTCTTGCCCTTGTGAGGGGTCCACTTCTCGGTGTCACCAAGATCATCAATGTCATTGTGCTCAAGCCACTTCCACACCACGATCCTCATGATCAAAGGAGCAAAGGAAATGTTCTTCTTCTTGCTAATCACATGCCATAGCTCATGCCAAATGAAGTCCATCACATCAAGCTTCTTGCCTTGTCCCTTCATTTGCATGGTGAGGACCATCAAGTTCTTCAAGTAGCCATGAATTTCATCAACGTTGCCCACTTTTGGATTGATTGTCTCACGGTAGATGTGGTGCATGATGTCCCAAGTGGGGTATAGGCCTTTGGAATCTCCATACTTCCACTTATCCGCACTATCCGGGTTGTAGAGGGGAGCAAGCTTCTCAACACCAAAGGCACTTCCACCTTGGAAGTGAACACGGAAGTGAGTCTCATCAAACTCTTCCGGAGGAAAAGGGCCGAACTCTTGATAGTTGAGGGACTCGGCAATATCTACCCAAGTGGCTTCAAACACCTTCTCTTTGGTCATCCACTTGATTCTTCTTTTGGTCTCATTTCCCATGTGCACGGTGGCTAAGAACTGAGCCACAATATCCTCATCATAGTCTTGCTCTAGCTCCATGATGTGAAAGAGGTCAAATTCCTCACAGATTTCCAAAGCTTCACCAAAGTAGTTGGGCTTGGACCTCATGAACTCGACGTTGATGTGGTGTTGGATCACGGTGTTGTCCTTTGGTTTCTTTAAGAGGATTTCCCGGTAGCACTCTTCCTGGAAGGAGTTGTGGAAAAATGGATTGTTGCCACGAACGGAGGGTATTTGATCCATACGATCAATCACATAGTAATCCACAGCTCGCTTTGCCACAAACTCGGGCTCACTGAGTTGACTAGCTGTCTTCGGGCCCTTGGGAATGGACTTTGATGAAGCCGGGAACCTCCGGCGCTGCAATCCATCAAGTGCATCTTGGACTTCATCAGGGGGATCGGTCTTTTGCTTCTTCCTACTCGCAACGGACTTGGTATGACCCCTACCTGTGAATAGCATGAGGTGGAAAGCATATAGATGAGAATGCACATATTTCATGAATTATGAACGAAGAACACGAGTGTACAAAATTCTAGGAAGAGTAAATCTAGAGGTAAAGTACCACATTTGGGTTTGAAGGTGCAACAATGAGTAGATGTAAAGCTTAAGGCAAGCATTAGACCTATCTAGGGTTGCTCCAACAAATCTAAGAGGGGAACTTTAAATCTAGCCTATAACTTTCCATGAAATTTCTACACAAGGTTCTTAATCCATAAAGAAGCATCTCTACCAACTCATTCACCACAAATCCGAAGTGAAAAGCGCTAATATCATCTCTATCCATCAACTAGATGAGAGAGAGGGATTTGGCTTACCGGAGCTCATGGTGAAGGATCGAGGAGGAGGAGAGAAGCTAGAGTCCTCCCGGAGCAAGGAGCACGAGTTCTTAGGCCGAGGAAGGGCTCTTCCCGGCGGTGGAGTGGCCGGCGGCGGCGGGGACGTGGAGGAGAAGGAGATGGGGTTGGGGGAAAGTGAGGGAATGCCCTCTCAAACCGCCCAGCCCCGTGCCCTTATCGTCCAGATTTCCCGCGGCGGTAGTACCGCTCGGTCCAGCGGTAGTACCGCCCCGGTTCTGTCGGGCGCCCGAGCGAAGCTGCCGCTGCGCACGGTAGTACCGCTGGGGACAGCGGTAGTACCGCTAGGGTGACCGGTAGTACCGGCGCCTGGGGAAAAAAGAGTTGTGGCTCAAAATGATGCCCACAATGCGTTTTTCACGCCGGTTCCGACCATCCACTCAACCAAGATCATGAAACAAAGCATTTAGAGGGAGAAAGGCTTTAGGGAAGTGAGTTAGGGCTTAGGATAGAAACTCAAACCGAGAGTGGTACTTCACACGCACTTTGCAAAACGCATGAAACTCAAGAAGACCAAAATGAGTGTGTTTCCCACAAAACCAAGACGAAGCAAAAGAAATCCACGAAAATGTCATGAAATCCAACTCTTCTTACAAGGAGAAGAGGGCGGTGGCCGAGGCCACCATGTTGGAGCGTATGGCATGTCACCGCGAAGATATATCTTGGGTACATAACCAATACTCTTCACTTTAGCTCATTTAGGCATAAGAATGAATATAGAGATAAAAGAACACTTGCTATCGGCATAATGGGGGAGGGATAGTCCAATGGATTAGGACCGCACTCCCCCTATGTCCATGCCTACACCTAGACCAAATGGAGAGTTGAGATAGAGGTGTGTATGCAAGGTAGTCAACCAATGCTCCTAGAATCCACGATATTTAGCTCATGCCTCAAAAAAGTGAACCTTGCTTCGTCAAGTGGCTTTGTGAACATATCGGCAAGTTGAATCTTCGTTGGGATATAACCAAGCTCAATGTCACCCCGGTTGATGTGATCTCGAATAAAATGATAGCGAATCTCAATATGCTTCGTTCTTGAGTGCTCCACCGGGTTGTGACCAATCTTGATAGCACTTTCATTGTCACACAAAAGAGGCACTTTGTCACAAAGGACACCGTATTCCTTTAAAGTTTGCCTCATCCAAAGTAATTGAGTGCAAGCACTAGCGGCCGCCACATACTCGGCTTCGGTGGTAGATAAGGATATGCAATTTTGCTTCTTGGAGGACCAACTCACCAAGGATTTCCCAAGGAATTGACATGCATCGGAAGTAGACTTCCTATCATCCTTGCAACCGGCCCAATCCGAATCCGTGTAACCGGCAAGAGAGAAGTTGGACCCCCTAGGATACCACAAACCAAACCTTGGGGTATAAACCAAATATCGGAAGATTCGATTCACCGCTATCAAGTGACTTTCTTTAGGAGCCGCTTGATACCTTGCACACACTCCTACACTCAACACAATATCGGGTCTAGATGCACAAAGATAAAGCAAAGAACCAATCATAGAACGATAGAGTTTTTTATCGACATCTTTACCCTTTGGACTAAGTTCAAGATGGCATTTGGTGTCCATAGGAAACCTCTTCTCTTTTGCATCTTGCATCTTGAACCTCTTGAGCATATCTTGGATGTATTTGGCTTGAGAGATGAAAGTCCCTCCACTTAATTGCTTGATTTCAAAACCAAGAAAGAATTTCAACTCTCCCATCATGGACATCTCGAACCTATCTGTCATAAGCTTTGCAAATTCATCATTGAAAGCTTTGTTAGATGAGCCAAAGATAATATCATCAACATAAAGTTGACATATGAAAAGCTCCCCTTTTACCCTCTTTGTGAAGAGAGTGGGATCGATTTGCCCCACTTCAAAGCCACGGTCTAGCAATAGCTCTCTTAGGTGCTCATACCAAGCACGAGGTGCTTGTTTGAGACCAAAGAGGGCCTTATCAAGCTTGTAGACATGGTTTGGGAAGTGTGGATCCTCAAATCCCGGTGGTTGCTTTACATATACCAACTCCTTCAAGGGACCATTAAGAAATGCACTCTTCACATCCATTTGTTGCAACTTAAAATTATGATGTGATGCATAGGCAAGTAGGATACGGATGGACTCAAGACGAGCCACGTGAGCATAGGTCTCTCCAAAATCAATGCCTTCAAATTGAGAGTACCCTTGAGCTACCAATCTCGCCTTGTTCCTTACAACCATTCCATGCTCATCTTGTTTGTTCTTGAATATCCACTTGGTGCCAATAACATTGCGGCAATCTTTTGGCTTCTCTACTAGATTCCATACTTTGTTGCGCTTGAAGTTGTTGAGTTCTTCATGCATGGCTTCCAACCAATCCGGATCTTCAAGAGCTTCAAAGACTTTCTTTGGTTCCACCATGGAGATATGAGCTTGATGTTCACTAAAGCTTGCCAATTGACCTCTTGTGGAAACCTTGCGAGATACATCACCAATGATGGCTTCAAGCTTGTGACACTTGATTTCCAAATTTCTCTTGACTCTTGCTTGACGGCGGGTTTCGATATCCCCATTGTTGCGTGGGATTTCGGCTTGATCACCTAGATCATTTGAGTCCCCGTCTTGACCGTCTTGATGAGCATTGCCATCTTGTTGCACCTTTTCAATGATGGGAGAAGATGGATGTTCTTGATCTTGATCTTGACTAGGGTTGAGAATAGGAGTTCTTGAATCTTGTGAGACCTCTTGGTCAACTTGAGGAGGAGCTTGTTCTTGTTCTTGGATAGGTGTCTCATTTGCTTCCATAGAGGGTTCCACTTCAACTTGTGATGATGGAATCTCCACTTGAGTGGAGCTTGTACTTCCTTGAGGAGGCTCATAATGAATCTCGATGGGGCGATGAAATCCAACACCCATTCTTTGTATTGCATCTTGAGATTCCTCGTTATCTACATCACAAACATGAAATTGCGCCACTTGGGAGCCGTCATTCTCATCAAACCTCACACTACAAGATTCTACAACTCTCCCTAAGGATTTGTCATAGACTCTATAAGTGTGAGAGTTCGCACCATACCCAACAAGAACACCTTCTAAGGCTTTAACTTCAAACTTAGAAAGATGTACACCTTTGATTTTGTAGAAACACTTACAACCAAAGACTCGATAGTAGGAGATGTTGGGCTTGTTGCCGGTAAGCATTTCATATGGAGTTTCCTTCTTCCCTTTGCGAAAGAATAACCGGTTGGAGGAGTGACACGCCGTGGAGATAGCTTCGGCCCACAAGAAGAGTGGATACTTAAACTCCGCCAACATGGACCCAGCCATATCCATAAGAGTCCGGTTCTTCCTCTCGGCTACACCGTTTTTTTGAGGGGTATATGCGGCGAAGTATTGATGTCGAATTCCCTCGTCGCTAAGAAACTCATTTAGGGTGTAGTTCTTGAACTCGGAGCCATTGTCACTTCTAATGGCCAATATGGGAATATTGTGTTGACGTTGAACTTCATTGGAGAAATCGATGATGGTTTGTTGAGTTTCATCCTTCGTCTTGAAGAAGAAAACCCAAGTGAATCTTGAATAGTCATCGACAATCACCAAACAATATTTCTTCCCACCAAGACTAGGTTGAGGTACGGCACCAAAAAGATCAACATGAAGAAGTTCCAATACCCTTGATGATGATATGATGGTCTTGCTTGGATGGGGAGAATCATGCATCTTTCCTTCAACACAAGCCCTACAAAGACGATCTCTAGAAAAAGAAACATTCTCATTTAGTCCAAGAATGTGGCCACCCTTGTGGAGACTTTGCAAAGTTCTCATATTAACATGGGACAAGCGGCGATGCCACAACCACCCCACGTCGGCCTTTCCGAATAGGCATATTGCTTGAGTGTTGGTTGACCCCGAAAAGTCTACCACAAACAACTCATTTTCAACATACCCAACGAACATGACCTTTAGAGTCTTGCTCCTCAAGAGTACCACCATATCAAGAGTAAAGTGGACATCAAAGTTCATCTTATTAAGAGCACGAACGGACATAAGATTGTAACCTAGAGACTCAACAAGCATGACATTTACAAGGGTGATATCCCTTGCAACTACCACCTTGCCAAGACTCTTTACCTCGGCTTTGGACTTGTCACCATAAGAGACGGTTGAATGATTTAAATTTGGTCTCAACTCCGTCATGATCTCCTTGCTTCCGGTCTTATAACTAGTGCATCCACTATCAACCACCCATTTAGATCCACCGGAAGCATAGTCCTACAAGAAATCATTTCTTGCATTTAGGTACCCATTTCTCAATGGGTCCCTTTCGGTTAGCAACAAGGGTCTTAGGAACCCAAATAGAATAATCAATGTAACCATCATAAGGACCAACATATTTTGCATAAGCATCACCATAATAATCAACATAAAGAATGTAGTTGGGATTGTTATGCCCCGCAAAGTCACTACGAGTGGTCTTGCCCCTAGTGGCATTACCACTCGCAATGTTAGTCTTAGCTTATGCGGGCTTGGTCTTGTTCTCCTTGGTGTTGCTCACCTTCTTCTTTGCCTCGGCCACATACCCAAGAACTTCCTTTCCTTTGTGTGGTTTTAACTCAAACAAATAAGCAAAACCCTTATCGTTACCTTTGGGAATAGAGGTCTTAGCATGATCCACCTTCAACCTAGCATTTTCTTCAATGACATTTTCATGAACACGAGGAAGAATGGTTATGCTAGTTGAGCAAGTTTTAGAGAGTTGAGTTTGGAGTTGCTCATGTGACTTAACAAGGATGGAGTGGGTCGTTTCCAAGACCTTGTGAGCTTTATCAAGCTTCTCCATATCCTCAAAAAGTATAGTATTCGCAACCCCAAGTTCAACTTTCTCCTTTTTAATCACTTTATATTTGGCAAAAACATGATCTCTATCCTTAATGATTTTACTAATGATTTCATCATTTTTAGCATCAAGAGACTCAAGTCTTTCCTCTAGAGTGGTTCTATATTCACTTTCTTCATCAAGAGAGCCATTTAGAGAAACTATGGAAGCATTCAAGGAAGCAATGGTGAGAGAATCCTCTCTCTCAATTTTACTATTTTCTTGAAAAAGTTCTTCGGCCGCACATAGTTGTCTCACGAGAGACTCAACGTGTTCTTTGGCTTCACCTTGCAAGTTAGCCACCAAAGTATCGAAAGAAACTAGCTCTTTCTTAATCTCAAGACTAGATTGATCATGAGTAGTCTTAGGTGAGGGAGATGATACCTCGGTGACATGAGCCATGAGGCACCGTACGTTGTTGGTGGAGACATTGTCATTGGGGGATTCAAAGAGTGACGGTGATGATGGTGGAGTAGATACAATAGCTAATGCGGCAACCTCTTTATTAGGTGTATCTTCATCGTCGGAGTCACTTGTGGCATATTCTTCTTGTGCCACCAACACAATTTTTGGTGCCTTCTTGAAGAAAGGCTTCTTTGGTCTTGCGAACTTCTTTTGAATCAACTTTGAGTGGTCCTTCAGGACAAGCTTCCCACCATTTTGTTCACGGTTCTCATAAGGACACTCTCTTATGTAGTGATTCTTGTCATGACAATTGTATCACGTCTTTGTCCTTGAGGCAAGCTCTTTCTTGCCACTTGAGTTGATATCTCGATCAACGCGAGCTTTAGCACTAGCCGGGTCATTCGAAAACACTCTTGTGGAAAGTGCAATGTGACCATTGAGGACTTGCTCAAGATCATGTGGAGCAATGTTGCTAGGACAAGCTTCAACTTCATCATTGGCATCTATGCAAGTCACCTTGGCCTTCAAGGCAAGTGAGGGACCTTGTCTCATTCCCACGGCCCTAGCACGGTTATCTTCGGCATTCTTGGTGGCAACCTTGGAGGCTTGGACTTCTTGCATAACTTCATGGGAAGACAATTGAAGGTAGTTGTATCTTCCTTGAATAGACTTCAACTCCATTGGCTCGGAAGGCAAGAGAGCATACTCATACTTCCTCTTGACCCAAGCATCATCAACATAAGTTGCTCCCACATCATAAAAGGCTTTGGCAAGAGTCTTGAGTCTACCATACATCTCTTCATGGGTCTCGTTGTCAAGCATGTAGAAGCCTTCGGCAGCATTGCTCAAAGATTCATGTCTATTTCTCTTCATGCTTTCATTTCCAAGGAAGGCGCGCTCAAGACAATCCCAAGCTTCTTTGGCGATGGTGGCATGTAGAACATGATGCTTGTCGTTGTCGCTCAAGGAGAGTTCAATCATGTGGAGAGCGGAAGCGTTTAGTTGCTTTTCGACGAATTCTCTCTTGGTCATGTTGCTTGGATCCTCCACTATGTATCCTTCTTCAATAATCCTCCAAAGCTCGATGGAGGCACTTTTGACATGAGATTTCATTGAGCGTTGCCAACTAGCAAAAGCTAATGCATTAAGCTTAGGTGGGGGACCTAAAGGGTTTATGCGGGTAGTGATAATTGGATCGGGAGAGTACCATCCCCGAACGGCATGATACCCTTCCTTTTCCTCATGCGAGTTGGGAGATGACTTAGGCTTATCATTGGCTTTCACCTCCTTCTCTTTTTGCTCTTTATTCTCCTTGGAACCACCCTCATCGGAATTAGAAGATTTTTCAAGCAGGATGATATCCGAGGGCTTGTTGTTAATGAGTTTATTGAGCAAGTCACGAAACTCGTTAAACCTAGCATCCATGGAAGATGTCAAAGTTGTTTCCAAAGCTTTGATATCGGCCATGGATGCCGCAGTGGCTTGGTCCTTTTTAAGGGACTCATTAGCCTCGGCAAGCCTTGCGGTCTCATCCTCACTTTGTGTCATACTTCTCTTAGGCGGTTAAACCCAACAAGAGAGCCTTGGCTCTCATACCAATTGAAAGGATCGGTATGACACCTAGAGGGGGGGTGAATAGGTGCTAATTCAAATTTTAGTTCTTTTTCAAATTAGGCTTGACACAAAAGGTAAATTCACTAGATATGCAACTAAGGTGAATTAACTATATGACAAGCTAGCAACTAAGCAAGATATTATAAGGCAATAAATAAGGATAGAAGTAACCGAAGTGAAAGAACGAGACGACAAGGATGTATTCCCGAGTTCCTCCCTTAAATGGGAGTACGTCTCGTTGGAGAGGTGTGAACCAACACAATGGTTCAACGGCCACAAAGGCCTCACCCAAATCTCCGGTGAACCGCACCACAAAGGTTTGGTTCACTTTCCACTATCGGAATCCTTCGAGGCGGAATCCGGAGCCTTTACAACAACGATTCGGGGCACGACCCACAAAGGGCTTGGGGGCTCCCGAACAGCTACAAACTGTCACAAAGACAATAGGTAAGTACAACAATGGGCTAGGTTTCCTAGTGGAAGCCCTAGCAAGTGTTCCCTCAAATGAATGAGGGGGAAATGAAGAACGGCTCGGTGAAGATGTAGATCGGGGCTTTCTCCTTCAATCCTCCAAAGGTCAACGAGTTTGGGTGGGAGGATTGGGAGAGCTTGGAGCTCTTAGCTTTGCATCAATGGAGGTGAGAGAGTGTAGAGGCTCGAGTCTTCAAAGGTAGGTGAAGGGGTCCTTTTATAGCTCTTCAAAATCTGGCCGTTTGGAGCTGAAACTTACGCAGCGGTACTACCGCTGGAGAGGCCGGTAGTACCGCTGGACCTTTGAATCCAGACGTTGCCCGCTTCACGCGCTTCTCTGTAAGTCCAAACTTCACGCAGCGGTACTACCGCTGAAGAGGCCGGTAGTACCGCTCCGGTACCGCTGGAGGTACCGCTAAGAGAAACAGAGGGGAAAAAACGGCGGTACCTCCGGCGGTACCGCCAGCGGTACCTCGACATCGAGCTGGCCTTTGATCCTGCAGAAATTAACACAGCGGTACTACCGCTGTGAGGACCGGTAGTACCGCTGGACAGCGGTAGTACCGCTGGGGGTACCGCAACGCGCAACAGAGAGCCGAAAACGGTGGTAGCTCGGGCGGTACCGCCAGCGGCAGCCAGGGCTCCGAGCAAGGCTCAGTCCAGTGCAGCGGTGCTACCGCTGATGCCAGCGGTACTACCGCTGCCTGGAGCAAGGCTTGCTGAAGAGCTTTTGCAGCGCCCGTTTCGATCGTTTCCTTTTTGATAGGATCTTAGATACATCCTGCAAACTTTAATAGCCATGTTAGAACACATATTGTGTTGTCATTAGCACCAAAACAAGGGTCAATTAGAAGATGCTCTTTCAAATTGGTACTTGATGGTTCCTTCTTTCATATCAATAATTGCATCCACAGTTTTCAGAAAGGGTCTTCCCAACACAGTTGGACAAGATGAATTGCATTTAATGTCCAAGACAATAAAATCAACGGGGACAAGGTTATTATTAACCATAATAGGAATATCATTGATCCTCCCCAAAGGTTTCTTCTAAGAATTATCAGCAAGAAAAACATCCAAATAGCAATGTTTTCCAGTGGTGGCAAGTCAAACATATCATAGAGCTTTTTAGGCATAACAGAAATACTTCTACCAAGGTCACACAAAGCATTGCAATCAAATTTATCTACTTTCATTTTAATGATGGGCTCCCAACCATCTTCTAACTTCCTAGGGATGGAAGGTTCAAGTTTTAATCTATCTTCCTTAACTTTAATGACAACATTTGTAATATGAGCAGTAAAAGCCAAATTAAGAGAGCAAGCATTAGGACTTGTGGCCAATTTTTGCAAGAAATTAATAACTTCAGACATATTACAATTATCAAAATCAAAATTATTATCATCAAAGCAAACCGAACCACATTCTCTCACGTTCTTAAAAATTTCAGCACTTTTATCAACTCTAGTTTCAACAGTTTTAGGCAATTTTAAATTTTTGGTTGAAGTAGAGGAGACATTTCCAACACCAACTATGTTACCATGGATAGTAGGAGGCTTACTAACATGTGAAATACCATTATTTTCAGAGGTAGTAATAGTAAAAACTTTAACAATATTAGCCTCTTTCTCTAGTTCTCTCTCTTTCCCATCTAGCGCGTAATTGAGTCATATATCTAACATTTTCATCAATTTAAACTTGGATGGCATTAATTTTAGCAAATATATTATTCTCTTTAGTTTCAGTAGGCATGATTTTAGATTTTCAAAGATCAACATCAAGTACAAGACTATCAACTTTAGACGCAAGAATATCAATTTTCCCAAGCTTTTCCTCAACAGTTTTATTAAACAAAGTTTGCGTAGTGATAAAATCTTTTAGCATGGTTTCAAGTTCAGAGGTGGTAGTCCTATTGTTGTTGTAAGAATTACCATAAGAGTTACCATACGAGTTGTCATTATTAGGAGGATAAGGCTTATAGTTGTTATTACCATAGTTGTTCCTATAGGCATTGTTGTTAAAATTGTTGCCTTTAATAAAATTTACATCAACATGCTCTTCCTGTGCAACTAAAGAAGCTAAAGGAACATTGGGATCAATATGAGATTTACAACTAGCAAGCATAGACATAATAATATCAATCTTTTCACTCAAAGAGGAGGTTTCTTCAAAGAATTTACCTTCTTACCTTGAGGTGTCCTCTCCGTAAGCCATTCAGAATAATTCACCATCATATCATCCAAGATTTTTGTTGCAGCCCCCAAAGTGATGGACATAAAGGTACCTCCAGCAGCTGAATCCAATAAGTTTCTTAAAGAAAAATTCAGTCCTGCATAAAAGGTTTGGATGATCATCCAAGCAGTCAGTCCATGGGTTGGGCAATTCTTTATCATAGATTTCATTCTTTTCCAAGCTTGAGCAACATGTTCATTATCAAGTTGTTTAAAATTCATGATGCTACTTCTTAGAGAAATAATATTAGCAGGAGGATAGTATTTTCCTATAAAAGCATCTTTGCATTTTATCCAAGAATCAATACAATTCATAGGCAGTGAAAGCAATCATTCTTTAGCTCTTTCTCTCAAAGAGAAAGGAAATAATTTCAGTTTTATAATGTCACCATCTATATCTTTATATTTTTGTATTTCACATAATTCAACAAAGTTATTTAGATGGGCAGCAGCGTCATCAGAACTAACACCAGAGAATTGCTCTCTCATAACAAGATTCAATAAAACAGGTTTAATTTCAAAAAACTCAGGTTTAGATGCAGGTGGAGCAATAGGTGTGCATATAAAATCATTATTGTTGGTTCTTATAAAGTCACACAACTTAGTATTTTCATCGGAACTCATTTCAGCAATTTAATTGACAAACCGAAATAACAAAATAGGAAAAAAAGTACTAAACCAAAATAACAAAAGCAACAAAACCGAAAGTAATAGGTTTGCTGTTGTGGTTTTATCAAATTAATGAATAGGACTGGGGTCCACAGTTCACTAGCGGTGTCTCTCCATAAATAATAACATTTATCCATGCATGGTAAACAAATTACAGATAGACAATTGACAGAATAATGATAAGCAACCCAATGCATACACTAATGATATGGTATCTAGTGTGAGATTCATTCGGTCATTACAACAATATACATAGACCGTTCCAGCCACATCTATGACTAATAATCCACCTTCCGGTTAGCGTCGCACCCCTTTCAGTATTAAGTTGCATGCAACAGATTATCGCCTTAAGCACTTTGTGTAAATTAAGTAAGTAACATCATACTTAGATAAAGTACTACTATTTTATCTCTAGTAGCAACAACACATCTACAAGCTTAGAGCTTTCTGTCACTGCCCCAGATTAAATAGAGACATGAACCTACTATCGAGCATAAATACCCCCTCTTGGAGTTACAAGCATATACTTGGCCAGAGCATACACAAGTAACGGAGAGCATGCAAGATCATTAAATAGCACACACATGATATATTATGAAGCAATAACTTTAGTACTCAATATTCATCGGATCCCAACAAACACAACATGGAGAATTACATAAATATGATCTTGATCACGATAGGCAGCTCACAAGATCTAAACATGATAGCACAAGAGGAGAAGACAACCATCTAGCTACTGCTATAGACCCGTAGTCCAAGGTAGACTACTCACGCATCAGTCCGGAGGCGGTCATAGCGACGTAGAAGCCTCCGGGGACGATTCCCCCTCCCGGCAGGGTGTCGGGGAGCAGTTCTGATCTCTCCCGAAGTGGTGACGGTGACGGTGGCGGCTCGGGACCCGTGGAGAAAAAAATGATTAACCGTGCTCTGTTTTTAGGTCAAGGGGGTATTTATAGGCGAAAGACCTAGGTCGATGGGCTCCTGAGGGCACCACACCACCTCCCGACGCGGTAGGCAAGGGAGTCGCGCCAGCAGGCGATGTGGGCCTTCGGGGCCCGTCTTCGTCTCGTCTTCGGTTCTTCGCGATGCAAATATTTCAAAAATAATTCCTGTTTGACTCGTTTCCTATTTGGCGGATATTTTCTTAAGAGCTTTTCTAAAACCGAAAATAGCAGAAAACAGAGAACTGACACTATATCATCTTGTTAATAGGTTAGTCACAGAAAATGCATAAAACTATATAAAATTCATATAAAACATGTAATAACATTATATAACATAGTTTGGAACAAAAGAAATTATGAATAGACGTTTCGTACAACAACACAGACGAGGTTGTACAACAACACAGTCAGAGTTGTACATCAACACAGACCGGGTTATACTTCAACACAGACCGGGTTGTACAGCAACACAAAAATCAGGTTACACAACAACACATACCGATTGCAAAGCAACACAAACCGGGTTGTACAACAACTACATTCAGGTTGTACGTACAAGTACACCTAGCAGGTTGTACGTATAACTACAAAATGCAGGTTGTACGTACAACTACAATTAGGTTGAACACAATCCAAAGTACAAAAAAAAAGTTTGTCGAAACCTATCAATATGGCATCTAGTTTTAAAGATCTCGACGCGACGAGTTTAAAAATGAAAACGGTTCGTAAATTTCAAAGGTTCTCAAGCTATTTCATTTTAAAAAAAATGAATCTTAAAATAAATGCATGTACAGCCTTGTGCTCATCACCAGGGAGCCGCCACTTATTACCGCATGAATAAAAAGTGGGAGTAAAAACGAACGAAATTACGACATTTATCAGCACCGTCTAGCTTCCGTGTTCTAAATCTTACTAGTGGATGTTCGCGCGGCCACGCCCCACCCTGAAGTAAATGAATTTAATTTTTTTGTAATGTGCATATTTAATAATTATTCAGGTGTCAATGTCATAAAGGAGATTAAGCGGGGATTCAATGATTAGAGATGAAGTGGATTAGCAAGTGTTTGGACTACATAGTGACACTATTAGTAGGACTGCAACATGAAAATGGATTCAAAGTTTTAGAAAATGTTACACAAAAAACGTAATTTAGATGACTGATTATAGATAACTTAAATTGATTGTTCTACGAATTAATTTTTTAAAAACTACAGATTAATCATTGTATATACATGCTACTAATACTATGATTTAGAGTACCTACACGACTGCTATTTTGAATGAAACTTTGTCCATGGGAGAAAGAGTTAGTAAGAAGCACACCATTTCTCCCATGAATGGGAGTCCCAAAAACAGGAAAACAAAATGCAAGTGCAAGCAAGAAGGAAATTCATGAACCAAGAGGGAAAAGCAAGCAGTTGGACAAATCCAGAGAACAATTAGCCAATACATCTTCTAGAATGTAAGTAAATTATTAGTTCAACAATGAATTTGATGCATATTCCAGAGTGAAATAAATTGTTATACAAAATACAATATGCAAATTGCAGTAACCTCACCAAGTGAGTGACTATCAGGTGTCATCATCATTCTATTTGAAAAGAGTTGTTGTCTATAGTTAATCTAAAGCAATAATCCAGCAGTGCTAACAATATGTAGTGTGCAAAATGGGCAGTACTAAAATTCAGAATAAAGAATAGATGCCGAGAGTAAAATCATTAAGGCTGCTCCAGTGCTCCTTCATTTCCAAAGGTACATCAAGTTACAGCAGAACCTAATGTTTAAGTATAATAGTGTTGTGAGTGTGAAAGAACTATGGATAAAATAAGTTGGGTTATGACAGTATATGATAATGATAAGTGATGAAACTGTGCCTTCCAAACAAATCCACATTTAAGTTAACAGCCGTGTCTGCATTTATTTTATTAAATTACTTTCAGTAGGTACTCTAAAATCCAAACTTGAGCCTTCATAAGAGTTATAGCTTCAAAATTTCTCTTGAAATGTGCATGCACCCTTGAATCATAAAACTGATTGGAGCCTTTCTCAAAACGGCAGCTTCAGTCTCTACATCAGGGCGAGAGTAAGTGCCTGATCAACTTCAAAGCGGAGTGACTAAAGTTTTGGCAGCACACACAAAGTTTTGTACTTTTGGGGTGTGTTCGTTTTTGGAACCGGGTGGAATGGAATGGAACCGTTCCATTCTGTGAGTCCGTTCATGTGTTCTTTTTGGGAATAGAGTGGAATGGAGTGGAATGGGGTGGTTCCAGAAAAGGGAATATTCCCTCAATATGCGGAACCGACCGGTCTGGCCGATTCGGCCGGACGAGGTGGAACGGAACAGTAATCCTGGGCGATTAACTCTAATTTAATCAAATTTAGCAATAATTAAGCAAGATTAGAGATAATTAATCAAATTTAGCAATAATTAATTAAGTTTAGTAATAATTAATCTAGATTAGGAAATAATTGATCGAGTTTTATGTCGTTCTCATTCCATTCCACCCCATCCTAGAAAAGAACACAAGAATGGAACGGTTCCATGACAATTTTTTGTGCAAAAAGAACACAAGAATGGAATGGTTCCATGACGGTGGAATGGAATGGTTCCATTCCATTCCACTTGGTTCTGAAAACGAACATACCCTTGATTCACTTGCCTGAGATTTGCGTTGGTATGGTCAAGCCAACAAAAGGAAAGATAATCAAATTATCTGAATATGAACAATTTAATATCTTACTATCAAATTGATGGGTGTTACTCAAGGGTAAAGCAAGTTGTGATATATTATCATTATTGACCGACCGGTAGAATTTTTTTGACCACATGGCAAATCGTTAATTTGGTCAGCTTCCATTATTGTAAAAAAGCTGTAACACTGAATATTCTTGTGAGCTTCAGAATATGTCAAGTTCAAATAAACCAAATGTCACTTTTGGTCTGCAGATAGAGTATACATTATTTGCTTGCTACGTATCTAACTTTGCATGATCAAACCTGAATGTTAAGACAGAGAATTACCTAAAAATCCTTTGGAGAACGATGATCCTTCTGTGGACGCACACCACGAGTAGGCACAGAACTGCGTGGCATACTTCAGCTTAGTGGCTGAACCCCAAATAGAACTGCTTACATGAAAAGTATTTTCACCCATGGAGATCAAAAAATTAAGACCACTCTACTCTTTCAGGTTTTCAACATAGGATGCTAGCAGGAAGATCAAACTCGAGGTGACAGCTTGTCAAACCTCTAGCAAGACGCCTTTTATGTTGCTCTTGCAATTGTGGAGCTTATTCTGTAACCGACTCAAATTAGATCTTCCTTGTGTTATGTTCTCTGAAAAATCGTACAGTACATTACTGCACTTATTCAAACTAACCGCAAGATCAAGCATCCATCCATGATACTAAATTGCAAACAAACTTATTAGAATCGTAAAACTATGTCTTTTATGCATCAGTAACTTGAAGGGATCTTCCTACTACTAATTCTCTATTTGCTCTTTCTATTTACACGTTCACCATGACACAGTAGTGCACAGACACGAAACAATCACCTCTGAAATAGTAAGACAATACTAAGAATTAAAATTGGGCCTTCATACATCCGTTTGCTTCAATGTCACAAAATTGTAAAAAACTGGAAACCATATTGTCATCTAAACTGAAAACATCGGGAAATTTGGGCCTTCATACATCTATTTGCTTCAATGTCACAAAATTGTAAAAAACTGAAAAACATATTGTCATCTAAACTGAAAACATCGGGGCCTCCTCCTTTTACTGTGTACAAACACACACGCACATAGCAGTGAACAATGATCACTGTCGCGAAAAACGGAACCATGATCACTGTCCATACATATGGCAACAAAAATTTAGCACAAAATACACATGGACCGATGGGCGGACCAAAACAGGAGAATATACCTTCGGGCTGCAATATAGAAATTCAAACTCGGTAGTTCCTAATTTTCCTGGAAGCATGTGCACAGAAAAACTGGAGGTCAGTTAAACTGCATCGGTGGAGGAAGAGAAGAACATGGCCTGTTTCCCTACCGCCATGGGCTGCACAAGACGCCGCGCCACGCTCTTTCCCCGACCTCTCCTCTGCCCTAAACTGCAGCACCGGCTGCCGACCTTCCCTCTGTCTCTCATTCCCTGTACACAGCAGCACCACGGGCCTCAACTCTCCCTGGCGTCGATCCTCAGCGCTCCATCGGCAGCTCTCTACGTCACGGCGGCGGGCATAAAGGGAGGCGGCGTGAGATATGAGATCGGAGGGAAGAGAGATGCGAGAGATGGAAGGAGGCGGACAACAAAGGGAGAGCTTGAAGCGACGGTCGTGGGAGGCGGGGCACGGATGGAGCGGAGGAGGGGCGAGAGGATAAGGACGAAGGTCGGCACGGGGGCGCGTGGCGGTGGCGACCTCAAGGTCGCGCGCGAGAGGAAGGGGGAGGGGGGATATGGGGGACATTTTTGTAGAAAAGCCTGTGAGGTTTGACGAATTTATATAACAGCCCTTCGGTACGCTTAAAAATGGATTGCAGAGTGGTAAGTTGATGTTCTGATGTCTTTTCTGCAAAACAGGCGCGGTGACCGACGAAACCGGGGACGACCGGACAGTGACCGGGCGACGTGTCGGCGTCCTATTGGTTAAAAATAGGAAATGAACAGTTTCCGAGCGGGAGGGGCAGGCGTGGCCAGATCTAGACTGTTGATTGCGCTGATCGAACGGGCAGAGGATGGGGGCGACGTGGAAGCAGGATTGGGGCTAAATCTTGGCCCCTATTATATATTAGGTGTATATATATATGTGGGTCGGGGTTGGGCTGGATATGGCAATCTGTAGGCAGCCCATGAATGTTCCTTAGCTGCACCCTTTTTTTTTTTGAGGAATTCCTTCGCTGCACCTTGGCTGGCCTTTCCATTCCCGACGAGCGACGAAGTAGTATCAAAGGTTATTTTTATATAAAAAAAAAACAGTTCCCCAACTAACCGTGGTGGCGCCGGCGAGTCAACAAACTTCGAGATGGCGGCGGCGGCGGCGGCTCCGGCGGCGGGGAAGAGGAAGCGGGATCTCTCAGAGGATGACGTGTACCTCATCCTCCACAAGTCCGTCCCTCTCCTCACACTCCCCATGCACCAGCTGCTCCCCCAACTTCGCCTAGGGTTTTAACGCGCCGCTCAACCTTTCCGCAGGTACACGCCCGCTACGATCCTGACGGCCCTTCAGGAGGTGGCGCAGCACCCGGAGAGGAGGAGGATCGACTGGAGGGCGTTGGTGGCCAAGTCGGCCACGGGGATAACTTCCGCCCGCGAGTACCAGATGCTCTGGCGCTACTTAGCCTACGGGCACGACTTCGTCGAGAACATCGACGACAGCTCCCAGCCTCTGGTTTGTACCCTCGGATTTTTTTTGCCAATTTCAACTAGCTTCAGTTATGTCTTTTAGCAAGGATCGTCGTGCTTAGGGACAGTTAAATCTTAAGAGCTAGTAGCATTTTACATGAATTCGTTTAGTTCGACTGTTGCCTTATCTTTTCTGACGGCATTCTGACGGCATTCTGGTACTTATGTCGCGTTGATTGATGATGGTAGGGCGGTGAGAGCGACTTGGAATGTGAGATCGAACCCTTTCCTACCCCGAGCAGCGAGGCTGTAGCTGAGGCCTCAGGGTTCGCCAAGGTATCACATTTTGTTTTCGTCAGAAACATATATTTCTGTCCGGACCGTATTGATTTGTTATCACTGTATCAGATGCTCTTTTTTGGATAGAATGCTAAATGCCTAATTTTCTGTTTCACCCCTTTGTCATATTTATATGTATTCTTTAGCTCCCCGATTATATTAGCTTAGAAACCATCATGGTATTTAGTGTTTGCTTTTTTCTATTTAGTTCTGTGATCAAACATATTCAGAATCAAGTGCCAGATGGGCACATCATTTGGTTTGGCATCTGCGTACGGTCATTGTGTCCTATTGCGCCACAAACCAGTATCTAGTATCATGCTATGTATGTTATTGGCTTGTCTATGCAGACCCTTTATTATAATCTTATCCACAAGGATGTAAGGTGTGACCTACTTGGATTACTTACTAGTAATGCCGTGAGTGTAACTTATATAGATGCGACAGGTCCGGTTCGGCCCGATGGCCCTCCGCACCAAACCTGTTTTTTTTGTTACCAATAGGTTACAGGTTTGGCCCATGAAAATTCAGGGTCCAACAGGGTCAAACCCTTATGACCCTAGGGTCGAACCACTACACCTCGAAGCCGCCGGACGCATCGTCTCCAAGTCCAAGGTTTGCGCCATCACAGCTGTTGTCGACTGCATGGACGGTGTTAGCAGCTGCAATGGCGGCGACATCAACGTTTACATCCAGCGAGCAGCGGTCTGTAGTCGAAGCACGCGTACATCGGCCAGCAGAGCGTGTGCCATGCCGAACTCAGCGGCCACTGTTGAGCGACAAGGGCGCGTGCGTGCCACACTGAACTTGACGACCTCTATTGGCACCGCCGCGGTGGCCGGCGCGGCTGTACAGCGACTCGGGCGCGTGCCACGCTGAACTCGGCGACCTCCGTCACCGCACGGTGGCCGGTGCGGCTGTACAGAGACGAGGGCGCGTGCCACGCCGAGCTCGGCGACCTCCGTCGGCAACCCCACGGGGGCGCGGTTGTACAACAACGAGGGCGTGTGCCACGGCGAGCTTGGCGGCCTCTGTAAGCACGGCACGCTTGGTAGCCATAGACCGAAAATAAGTTTTCATCTGATAGCACTTGCCGAGATGATACTCCAACTATCAAGTTAACTCTGACTTGGCAAGCTTTTATTGTTAGCAGATCAGGTGCACAAAAATTGCTTAAGAGAATACGGCAGAGCGCAGACAAAAGATATATGGGCTCAATGGAAGGCTCAACAACAGCAATGCTCAACTGTTAAATACAAGAGCTAAGATTACAGTATAGAGTAATGCATCCCAGGAATCATTTAGCATACTAATATAAAATGCCCGTGCATTGCAAGGGGCGACGAATGTGAAGTAAGAATCATCTTAGAAAAATTGATTCAACAAAATTAAAGAGGAAAAGACATGATAAAAAAAAGGAGGCGATGGGCATTACATGAGAATTGTGAACAACAATCTTATCTTATACACAATAAAATCTTACACAATGACATCGACAGATTCTTCCCAAAAAAAACTATGCAGGCCTAGTCCCTAATTTGTTCTGAGTGATCACGGAGTTCATTGCCGCTAAGTGGTGTTTGACTCAAGTTATATCTTCCAGGTTCTGAATCCAGTATGAGTGATATTTCATTTTTCTAGACACTGATGTAGCTTGCTTACCCTAATACCACGTGAACCACCCCTAAACATAAATCAGAGCAGGAGGTTATATATGACCACAAGCTTAGAACGGGCATCGATAGCACGCTCCATGCTCTCCTCTTTCATCTTCTCTAGGTCTAAATTATCTAGCCCATGTTCAAATTCCCAACAGTCTCTGTACCTCCGGCAGCCCGTGCACGCAGCCGCGCATCTGAAGCAGGTATTCCTAGAAAGCCTTCACTCCAAGCAACACCTGGTTCAGGCCCACGCCCACCCAATCCGTCAGCTTTATGTCGACAACGAACACCGCGAAACACCACTTCTCCTCTTGTTCCTCTTCATCAAACTGCTAGCTAGTGTCCTTCAGGCAGTTCAGTGAACCAACCATATTGTTACTTGAGCTAACTCCAAAAGCGACAAAAACTCACAGAGACAAGGCTAGCTCGTACTAAGTTCAAATCAACATACTGGTGAGCAGCAATAGCCAGCAAAGATAAGCGACAAAGAAAACAATTTTGAAAAATTAGGGAAGCAAACAATAACCACCACAGTGAACCAACCATATTGTTGTCATTGCCAAAACTTCAGATGACCTTATTATTAGTAGAGCAAAAAGCCTGTGCGTTGCAACGGGAGAAAAACACTTGACTTTACGGTTCCATATACTATTTGTCTATTTGCCGAGATGGTGATACTTAATTAGTAAACCAAGAATCTAATGTTATGGACTTAGAAAAACACTCCTTTGGAAATATTCAGTATATCGCTACACAAGAAATATGAAAATTGAATTATGTATTCAACACAAGACAACATTTGCCAGGCCCCAGGTGTTTTGATGCACCTTTTCATCCATATTGAACCAAAAGGATCAATTCAAATCAATTGGCCAAGGTACAAAGTCTTATAACGAACTAAAAACTACACTTTACATGTTATGGTTGCTAGGGTTTGAGGGGGAAAGGGAGAGAGAGCTGAGGGCGCGCTGGATCGCCGGCCGCGGGGATCCTGTCCCACGGCCGGGCAAGAGGGAGGGTTTTCCTCTGAATTCTTGCTTGATTAGATTGATACATCTCCCCTCCTTATATAGAGGGGTTTCCTTGACTCCCAAGCAAGGCTTACTTGACCCCTAAGTAAACCCTTAAGACTAATGGGCCCAGGCCCATTACTTACTCTAACACTACACCCCACCTGGACACGCAGCTCGTCCTCGAGCTGCAACCTAACAAGACTCCGACTCTTATATCGACCTAAGCCTTTTACATCTCGGGTTAGTGGATGGACCTGAAATAAGCTAACCCGAATGAGACTCCGACTCTTTATTTTTGACTCCGAACGATGTGGCAAGAATCCTCTGCGCGCCGAAATTGTGCGTGTGCAGCCCCCTGGATCCCAAGGACGCCATCGGGACCAAGGGAGCCCTCGCGGCGGCCGGCGGCGGAATGCCGTGGCACTACGCGGTTTGCTTTCGTCTGGGACACCATGTCTTCTCCCCGCTGGCTGACTGTCGATGTCATAGACGTGGAGGTCGCTGCCCGCGGAGAAAACAGCGTGCCCGCCGCCCGTGGGGAAAATCGAGTGCCCAAGATCTCCCACACAGCGGACGAGAACGAGGTCCCGTGTGCCGTGAAGCACAACTTGGAGGCGCTGCAGCTGGAAATCACGCATCTCCCGCACATGCCGACGCGCTAGGAGGCCGCGCGCAGCAGCCTGCAGTTTCACCGCCGCTGACACGTGGTGGGCAGCAGTCGAGGACGGCGGCGCCGTGGTGACCGACGCCCTGGAGATGAGAATTGAGATAATAGGTGATGCAGTTTTCCTGAAAATAACCTGGGCGCCGAGATCAAGATGGTGCTACTGCTACCTTGAGGTAGGCCTCCGCGGAAATCAAGATAGTCGCGCGTAGTCCTCCGTCGAGCTACGAGTTGCCGGCGGTGTCCTCCAGCCATCGCCACCATCGACGAGCAGCGACGCTCCAGCCCCGATGCGAGGCGGAGTTCGATGGCGCTGGCGTGCATGACGAGAACGATGCCGAACCTTCGAGGATCTTGTGGACGTCGGTTTATTAGCGGCGTCCCCGTTAGTCGCCGCCGCTCAAAGGTGAAAGGGGATCGGGTGGAGCTGAGTGGAGAGGGATGAGAGACTGCGGGTTGATTTCCCTTTTATCTGCTGCCTCCATCGCTGGCCATCTCCTAGGCCTCCCCGCTGGCTGTTGCCGCCTGCCGCCATCGCCGGCCATCCTCCTAGGCATCCCCGGTGGCTCCTGCTCCTTTTCCCCATTGAAGCTTCGCTGCTCACGCGGGGTGGGTTGCTGATGTGGATAGATGGAGGCAGTGGGCCGGGAGAGGTGGGTTTGCTAGCTGGAGGATTTAGGCAGGTGGTTGGGGGGCAGGGACGGGCTCCGGTGCTGGAGGTCGCCGGCGCGCACATGTGCACCGAGAAACTCGAGGAGGGAGCCGGTGGGCGGGTCTGTAGGTGAGGCCGGCGAAGGGAGGCGAGTCCGAAGGTGAGGACGGGGAAGGGAGGCGAAGATCTGTGGCCTTGATGGGGTTGGAACGGGGCACCGGTGCTGGAGGTCGCCGCCGCACAGGAGCACCGATGAACTCGAGGAGGGAGGTCGGGGTCTGTTGTGGAAGCGGTATCAGGGGCTCAAATGCAAACCTTGTAACTTAATATTCGACTGCAGGTTGATTCCCTGATTTTCCAGAGACTAAATAGCAAAACAGCCGCGACGTACCATGGACACGGTAAGCCATATTATATAGTAGAGACAAGAGCGCAATCACAGCCAGTCAGCCAGTGTCGTGCTCGTGTGCCCAGGAAAGCTGCAGTCAGCATCGTGTACCGAGGCGAACCCGCCGCCACTGTCACAAGAAAAGCTGGAGCCATACATGGAGGCTAGCTAGCTGACCGGCCGGTGCATACAATGGCAGCACCGTGCTGCTATTACTATTGCTGTACTGCCGCTGTTGTAGAAAGGTCCAGCAACGTGTACGCAGGAGGGCCGAACCTGGGATTACCCGTGAACCTGGAACGTCAGGTGCGGTGCAAACCTAAACCTCCAATTTGTTTGATGGGTTCCAGGGTCCAATATCAGGTCCAAACCGGACCGGACCTAACGCATCATGAGTAACTTACTTATCCAACGGAGTAAAGTGCACCTGCCATAGGAAAAGCATTGAGGTTGTCTCAAGTTAGTCCCAAACCTATGGAAGTACACGTATCAGTCCCTCATAGTACCTTAAGTGAATCAACGTGGGTATTGAGCAGCCCAACTCAGCACTGACTGGTACGCTTGGCGCTTTGGCCACAGCCACATGGCCAGATTGCTGCCATGTCATGAGTTTTGCTCCCAAGGGAGCTTCTCACTACGTGGCTGCAGTAAAAGTGCCACGTGCGCAGGTTAGCGCTGAGCTGAGCCTCTCAGGACCTACGTTTACTCACTTATCGTGTGTTTGGTTGCACGAATCTTTTGAAAATTGGTGGGAAATCATGGGGTAATCTGGTATGACTCCCGCATTTGGCATAATCACTTGCAGTGTTAGTTAGAAGTTCTAGATTACCCTGATAAGCTCTCAGTTGTTTGGGCCTTGTGGCATTAGGATTCCATTTTAAACAGGTGGCTATCTTGGATCGTCCACTCTTGAATCCATTGACACCTCATTTTTCTTCCTTAAAAATGGCAGACCTTCAATATTGTTTCGATTCAGACATAGTGATCAAATGATATAATCTTGTAAAAGGGTTTCATGTCCATCCAATTTAGGTCCTTGCCCATATAGTACTTCTAGGCCTAGTGCACTAATTAAAATTTATTAGCTAAGTGCCCGCGTGTTGCTGCTGATCTCATCTTCAACACTTTTTTCATTGTAGGGTGTTACGTTACAGTGCACGATTCATTGAATATTAATTAGGCATATATACATAAGCACTAAAATGGTGTTACTTCTGGCTTTCTTCCATATCGCATTGCTTCTCTTCGGATCAATACTATGTTAAGTAACCAAGCTGTTAAGCAACCAAGCTCTCCATAAAATGTTCCAATGGTGCCCTATTCTCCTGTTTTTTCCTTCCCTTGCCAGCGGCGCATACACAAGACCGCGGATCCAAGGCCCCACATGTATTCTCGGTGCTTCATTTACGCTCACACCTTGACTTGCATGTGCCTGCAGCGGTGCAGCCAACATCAGTGTACGCATTGGCCCATCAACTGTGGTGGCAATTGTTTGGGCTCTGATACCATGTTATGGATGCAACTTCTCTGTATTGATAGCCCAATGGACAAATATTTAGTACACATGACTTGGGATACAAGAAAGTAAATCTAGTCTAATACGGACTTCTAGACTAATACTAATACTCTTTAACAGCAATGAGCAACTTGATGCCTCTTGATGGTGCTAAAGGAAGGACCAAAGGACTGGTACATGCTCTGCTAGTTGGGAATTCGCTTAGCCATGGCGTGCGCCGTGCAGCTCGCTGCTAACACGGTGGCGACAGACTGGCGCGACGACCAGTTCTACCTCACAGTGGCAATGGCCAGAACACCACATAGCTGCTACCATAGTACCATCCTGGGCTCCTGACTTCTGCGAGACCGTGCCTGGCACTTACGAGGCATAAGCTGTGCGGTACATGCAGCTGGAGCAGCCAGCGCTCCACCGCACCAGGCTAGGCACCAATGTTGGCCGTGTCGCAAATGACTGTACATACGCTGGAGATCGAGGAGATATTTTTAGGAATAATTGCGTCCGCAAAGAAAGATAATTAATGCTCATAGATGAAGATTAACGGATAAAACTCTGGGCTGCTTTGCCACCCTCCCCTCTCTTCGCTAAGCGTTTTGCTCCTTTTGCTGCCTCTTAGGTTAGCTGCTGGTAGTCTTCGGTTGTTAGCTTGCTTTCTTTCAGTTCTGGTCATATGGGACGTAAAGACTTTGTATTTTCGTTATCTCATGGTAATGAAAATCGACCCGTTGGGGGCCCTTGTAAAAAGATGAAGATTAAAAGGTGGGATGAAGGGTGCGAGAGGCATGCGAAGCATGCATCATGCCAGCTAATAAAAGACTGCATCCCTAACAGAATAGCATGTCGGTAGCCCCACAAAAATCGCACCTCCAGTTTTTTTAGTAGAACTAATTAATTAGACCAAACTAATCGGAGAGGATGCGGTTGGAGGTTAAGCCATGAAGAATACAAAGAGCGGTGGCATTTGTTATAATTGAGGGTGAAGTATCACATCACCAGTCACCTATGCAGCTTTAATACAGTACAGATTCAATCAAGGGTGGTTAGACAATTCAAGATCGATAGTAGCCCTAGTGCCCTTCTTTGGGCTTTATTTTTTGTAAGTTCGTAAGGCACGGATTAGTCTAATAACATATCTCCTTAACAGATAAGATTTTTTTTCTTAGCAGATCTGTATATCTAGGTAGCACAATACTTGGATACGATACCCGATATGGGGAATTGAGAATATCACGACACGTCGGTTTTCAAATATACAGATATGAGATTGTATATATATGCATATTTTAATTATTTTAAAAAGCTGAAAGTAATGATTCTTCATAGTATTGATACCAGTTCACAAACAAAAGTAACTAACTAGGGAACTAATCACTTGATAAGGTGATAAATGCTAAGGAGTATTAGTTTTGGTCCAGGAGTCTGTATTTCCTTCCTTGTGCCCCAAGTCATGTGTATTATATATTTGCCCATTGGCAATAAAGAGAAGTAGCATCCCTAACATGGTATCCCTAGCTGCCTTATCCGCGCTTCCTATCACCCCAACAACTCAATATTATAATCCCTGGAGAACTTTCATGGTAATGTCATATTCCTGATTAGTACTGTAGGGACTAAAATATGGACTTCAATAGAATTAGGACTAATAACTTGGCAGCCCTATAAAACTTTTAGGACTGCTGCTGCAGTTCACTCTTCACTCTTCAGTATGAGCCTATTGAAGATGATCGGCGCACAATGTTGGCTCCACTGAAAAGCTTGATTGATGCATTGTCATCAGATGGGAGCTTGTGGTGTTTCACTAGAAATCATAGGATAGTGAAAATGGTTTCAGCTGTATGAAAAGTATATGAATTCGTTAATGAAGATTTGAGTTCTTACAAGAGCTAGTTTCTTGTTGTATCAAGTAATAGGAACTTAGTCTGTCTCTATCTTTATATGCAGAAAGATAAATAATGTCATAATGTTTGCCCTCTATGGTTACAAAAGAGTGGTTATCATGTTCGGCCCCTCCAGTTACGGAAGTGTGTATCTATGGGATATGTGCAGTCAAACTTTGTAATATTTGACAGTCAATGTATTTTTGACTATCTAAATCAGGAAAATGTCTTAGATGTCTCAAAAACTTCTTTGACCTATAAATGTAAATATATTGTATCAAGTAATAGGAACTTGTCTGTCTCTATCTTTATATGCAGAAAGATAAATAATTTCATAATGTTTGCCCTCTATGGTTACAAAAGAGTGGTTATCATGTTCGGCCCCTCCAGTTACGGAAGAGTGTATCTATGGGATATGTGCAGTGAAACTTTGTAATATTGGACAGTCAATGTATTTTTGATTATCTAAATCAGGAAAATGAAAATATAATCTTAGATGTCTCCAAAACTTCTTTGACCTATAAATGTAAATATATTTCGTATATACTGTTATTGCAATTATTACTCACGGTAGTATTTAAAAACTTATCACTGGGCAGAGTATTCCATAAAAAAGGTGTAAGGATTTGTTAACATAAAACAGTTCTCATGACAGTCTTCCGTATCATTTAGTTTATGGAAAAGACAAACCTCTTGTTTCTTTAGCAATTTCGTATATTACTTACAATGTCAAGTGTCATGCAATTGTGCCATGTACTATTTGCTGTATCCCATATTTACGCTATAATTTTCTTGATATCTTAGACATGCACAATGGCATTTTATCCTGTTATATAAATTGCAGATCTTAATATATGGATCTTCACGTGAACAAGCTTCTACTCATCGTGTTAACTCGGAAATTCCTGCGCTTAACACTCCAAATGAAAAGATACCACGTGTTCCATCTGACAAACAGTTTGGTCAGAATCACCGTCTAACAAATGGTGCAGGTCCAGTTTCCAACTCAAAACAGGCATCCCATACAGGGTTATCTCCTGATCCTTTTGATGGAAATGGACCTCACAAAAAGAAAAAGAAGCCTAAACCATGGTCTAAAGAGGAGGATGCGGACTTAACGACTGGTGTACACAAGTGTGGTGAAGGAAATTGGCTGGACATGATGCAGAAATATAACTTTGATATTTCAAGAACTGCTGTTCAGTTGTCTCAGGTAATTTTGCTTACCTTGTAAATTGAACACTACCATCTATTATGATGATGCAGTTCATCCATGTTTCGATCAGTGTAATTTTCACTAGTCCAGGCTTATGGTAAATTGGAAATGCTTGGCAAATATGTTAAGATAAGTACGCAAATACATGCATCTGTCAAAGTATTTATGCAAAGCTCCAAGCACATGTGCTTCTTGTTGCAGTTACGTTGCTGTGCTTGTAATCTATTGGTTAATACAGGTTCCGTCCCAATTTTGCTGGGAATGTTTGATTAGTTCTTATTTGCATGTAATTGCTGTATACTCCATCCATTCCATCCCTCCGTTCCAAATTAGATAACTTCCATTTGTCAAAAAAGCATGTATCTAATTTGGAACGGAGGGAGTAGATGACTTTCATTTGTCCAAAAGTGGATGTATCTAGACTTGTAACGTGTCTAAATATATTCACTTTTGTATAAATAGAAGTCATCTAATTTGGGACGGAGGGAGTAATAATATAGTATAACGATTAGCATAATGTGGCATCCTTATCCCCATGCACAATATTTCTCTGTAAAATAGTAATGTATATTGCTCTTTTCAGAGATGGGCACTAATTTCCAAGCGTCAAGGAACAACCAAGCCTGCTAACGCTAAACCAGTCAGTACGAATTATGATATCAAAGCTACTCAAAAGGCATTTTCTATGGCTCTTGATATGCCTATGGGGAGGCCTGGGTTATCTGTAAGATCAGGTATTTACAAAATTCTTGTACATTGTCAGTAAATCTCGTTTGCTGAACTATTGACAACTCAAACCTCCTATAGCTTTGTTGCATATCTCACTATGTCAGATGTGAATCTTTTCTGGCAATCTATATCTTCTTCTACCCTGTTAGTGCTCATTTAAGCCTTATCATGCAGGAATTTCACAAAAAAGCACTCAACATCATTTTCCAGTATTTGGTACTGCAATACCTGAGTTAAAGTCTACAACATCCTCTTCGTCGTTCCCGGTACCACTTCCAGTTGCAGTCCCTGTGCCTGCGCCAGTACAAGTGCAGATGCCACTTCCTCAGGTGCAACAAGCTCCTGCCCAAGCTGCACCCTTAAGAGTGTCAAATACTTCAAATAAGTCGAGAAATAACTCTAAGAAGCAAGCTGCACAAGCAAATGTTACAAATGCTCCTTCCTCGATACAAGCCGCAGCTATTGCTGCTGGTGGACGAATCGCCACACCCAGCGTGGCTACAGACTTGCTGAAAGCTGCACAATCTACGAAAGCTGTGCATATAAGATCTCGAGGAGCAGGATCCTCAAAAACTTCTACAAGCTCTAAATCATCAACTATGGCCAGCGAGTCTGGTACACAGCTTGGTAGTGCTCAACACCCAGAACTTCCAAATTGTAGTGCCCCGACACCATCTCCTACGGTTTCAACTACACAGTCAACCGAGCAAGTTAATGTTGTGCCAGAAATTGCAGGAGTTAATCCTGTGGAACAATCTGCTAATGCAAATTTGTTGGAAACTGAAAGAACATTGAGCACCACACCAGTGTCTGGCCCGTGCGACAGTATGGAGATGGACGATGACTCCACATTTTGTGTAGTCACGATGGAGGACTTGTTTCCTGAAGATGTGAAGCAACCAGATATTGTAGAGACCAAGGCTGAGATGATAGATCCCAAGGCCGAGGACATGATAGACCCCAAGGATGCTGACATGCTGGAGTTTGATCGCTTTGTTGCCCAAGGATGCTTGAAGATGGATAATTTGGATAAGAGCAAAAGTGTCAAAATTGTTCCTGGAGGTCAAGGTGCTATTGCCAGCCAGAAGAAACAACCCAAACAGCTACCAACCGTTGGGAAAAGCATCCCTGTCTTTGCTAGAGCACCAGCAAGCGTGAAGAGAACCAAAACTCTAGGTTCACATGGAGCAACCTTTCCACAGACAATCACCTCTAGTGGCCTTGTTGGCACAGGCAATGCTGGTGTGCTGAGTAAAGCACTTGGGGGGCAGCCAACCGGTCCATGCACCACAGCCAAGCAAAATAGGTGCCAAGAAATTATGGCCCAGAAGCAGCATGCTGCAAACTTAAGAAGTAATGGAATGGTCAAGAATGCGGCTCCTGGCACAGGAACACGAGCCAGGAATGCAGCTCCCGGCGCTGGAACACCACCAGCCAGGAATATGGCTCCCGGCACTGGAACACCACCAACCAGGAATACGGCTCCCGGTGCTGGAACACCACCAGTCAGGAATACGGCTCCCGCCGCTGGAGCACCAGTCAGGAATGCGGCTCCAGGCACTGGAACACTAGCCAAGAATACACCTCCCGGTGCGGGAGCTCCAGCCAGGAATGCGGCTCCAGGCCCTGGAACACTAGCTAAGAATACGCCTCCCGGTACCGGAGCTCCAGCCAGGAATGCGTCTCCAGGCACTGGAACACTAGGTAATACGCTTCCTGTTGGCAGAGCTCCAGTCAGGAATGCGACTCCAGGTGCTGGAGCACTAGCTAAGAATACGGCTCCTGTGACAGGACCACCAGCTAAGAGTGTGGCTCCCGGCACAGGACCACCAGCCAGCCGCCAATATAACCTAGTGGTGAAAAATGTGTTTAGCAAGGGGAATCCAGCATCTAGGAAGTAGCCACTCTTAACATGGCAATGCTCCTAGGAACTGTGCACATCCGATAAATGTGAATAGGGGTCTTGCACTCATAGGGATTCTTCATTTGTTTTCCTCCCCCGTTTTCATTTGCTCCCTTCCTTTGTGAACCAAGTACCGGAGGAACGCATTAGATTGGATTGCTCTTATCTTTGCAACCGCCTATTATAATCTGGGGATTTACGATGGCACGTTGAGATGTTCCATGTGCGGCTCTGGAAGTGGGGAGTTGTTGATGCTGTTGTTGTTTTGATGTAAAGATCTCTGTCCAGTGCATGGATTGACTACTTGTAGACTTGGTGTTGGACTTGGAGAAGATACTGGTGTATGTGTTGTATGGCAAGTGTTGAACCATGCGGTCGAATCGTAGGTCTGTTTAGAGCAGCTGTCGCTTATATATGGTGGTTGCAGCCTGGACCATCAGGTGCAGTGCCGTACCATGTTGACAATTTGGTCACGTACACATTACACTTGGTCTGCTCATGGCCGGACTGTTGTTTTCACGCTTGCCATCGTGTCGCTTTGAGCGAGGCACTGTTGTCGTCTGTCGCCGTGTGCGACCCTCGGATCAGGCAATTCGAAATAGATGCACAACACATGTTGTTAGATTTGAAATTTGAAATGAAGCCTTATAGGTAGACGGGGTGGGATTTGAAATGTTCCCTTTCTATGGATTTGAGAAGAAAATTGAACAGAAAAAGGCATGCAAGGAGAAGAGAGGGGTCGTTTCATCTTGCTGGAGCGAGTTTGGTGCTGAATCGTTGGTCAAGATGAGGGTACGTAGTAGAATGGCGGGGGATGGATGAAAGCGCCGCCACATCAAAGTAGGTAGCCTGATACCGTGAAATTTCACAAAAATAACCCTTTAGGTAAAATTCAGCAAAAAATAACCCCTTTACAAAACTATTTTGAAATCTAACCCTTTTTGATAGCGCCCAACGATGCGGCGTTACCCTCTGTGTGGTAGCGCCACCGCCTCCGTCGCTACCCTCGTGCCAACGTGGCAACGCGGGCCCCACGAGGTGGATGTGCAACGCCACGCCCTTCGGCGCTACCCTTCGGAGGGTAGCTCCATGCCCCTCGGCGCTACCCTCCGTGACTTAAGCGAGGCGCAGGCGCTGCTCGAGCGGCTCCCTCCACTCGAATCGGGCCGAGTGGGAGGAGATAGAACATGTGGAGACCGAATCACACGAGGAGCCACCCCCCAGACCGCAGAAGCTTATTCCAAGGAGAGGCGAAATATGAAGAGTGCCTCAAACGTGCCATTTGACGATGACATCGAGCCGGAGAGGATGTGGCCTAGAATGAAGAATGCCTCGAACGCGCCGATCCCCAACTTGGCTTGAAGGAGGTTGAGGAACGATGGAGATGAGGATCCTCCCGTGCTAGGTCCTAGGAGGAGGAGGGGAAGGAAGTACATTTATGTGTTGTTTGCCCAACCTTGTTGCACTTCTTGATCTAGATGCTATGTTTGTGATGCACTTGTGGATTTATGTGTTATATTGCGTGCTAGACTTCTCGATATATGTATGTAGACCTGTTGTTCCTATGTTTTATTATGTTTTGATTTGCTATCTGGTATGATGCTTGTTGGTGAAGGCTGTTGTTTTCAGCAAAACTTTCTTGGTTTTAGGACGGCAACGCCACAGACGAAGGTGCTACCCTCTGAAGGGTAGCTCCAGGCGCCTCGGCGCTACCCTCAATTGGGTAGCTCCACGCCCCATGGCTCTACCCTACCAGTCTAAGCCGTTCTCGACGTGCTCGCGATGGCATGGAAAGAGGGTTCTGTAACTTTTTATAAGGCTCGGGTTTCCTCTGGAGATAGACACTCGGGTGGGCCTACGCCTCGCTTAAGTCACGGAGTGTAGCGCCGAGGTGCATGAAGCTACCCTCCGAAGGGTAGCGCCGAAGGGCCTGGCGTTGCACATCCACCTCGCGGGGCCCGCGTTGCCACGCTGGCATGAGAGTAGCGACAGAGGTGGTGGCGCTACCACACAAAGGGTAGCGCCGCATCGTTGGGCGCTATCAAAAAGGGTTAGATTTTAAAATAGTTCTAGAAAGGGGTTATTTTTTTGCTAAACTTTATCTAAATGTTTTTTTTTTGAAATTTCACCCTGATACCAACATGCTACGCCGTCCTCACTACTCACTTCAGACGTTGCCGCGCCACGTGCTGTTTCGCAGACTGATATTTTATCCCCTTTGCCAACGAACTGAGACAACGTGAGGCCTCATGTTTCACACGATTTGCATCTAACACAACGAACCTCGTCGTTTGGGAATTTTGGCCACCGGCCGATGTAAATTTTCTTTTCTTTGTAATAAGGATTTCAAATTTTAGTCTACCAGCTGTCCATTTGCTGCTGCAACCGTGTTTCTTTTTTGCCAAATCTGACCCCTTGTTAAAACTAATTTTGAGTCTAGCCCGTTCACGAGACTATTTTGTAATGTGGCATTTGATCACGGCGTCATCGAGGACAGCTTCGATGTTGTGTAGGTAGGCGCCAAATAAAATTTACAATAGATTCTTCCAATAGTTCGACGCGAATGACATTGACGCCACCTCACTTCAGCGTCGGCTAGCCTAGCATCTATAACTTCGATGCCATAGTCGGTGCGTCGAGTTTAGGGGCGAGATTTTCAAATAGTTTCGTCGTCATGAGACCAGATTTAGAATCAGTTTCTGTTGGGGGCCAAATTGGGCAAAAAATAATTGAACAAAAAACTTATCTACCTAAGGACTAAGTTACAGAAAGTTATGAAGTGGAAGGTTCATAGAGTCAATGATCTATAGTGGCATTGAAATATTTTGGTCCTTTCAAGATCTTGGAAAGGGTGGGCGAAGTCGCTTATAAATTGGATTTGCCCTCTGATTCCAATGTACATCATGTGTTTCACATTTCTCAACTCAAACCATTTGTGCCCAAGTATCCGCCAATGTTTTTAGACTTTCCTGCTGCTCTTGATTTCAACAAGGCGCCTTCTGTTCGTGAGAAAGTTTTGGAACGTCGCATGGTCAAGAAGGATAACGCCGCGACGACTCAGATCTTGGTGAAATGGTCAAATATACCCGTGGAACTAGCATCTTGGGAAGACTACTATCAGGTCCGCGCTCGCTTTCCGGAAGCTGCTTGTTGGAATGGGGTTTCAAGCTCATGAGGGGCAAATGTCACTAGTAGAAAAAGGATTATAGCCACCAGAATAGCACCGCCGAACAAATAAAATTGTGCGCCAGCAATTATAGCGCTGGCGAACACATATCCGTCACAGCCAGCGGTAAAACTGCTACCGCTGTCGGATAGAATAAATTGTTCACCGGTGGTAGCTTTAGGCTGGGCGGGGCTGTGACCGAAGCACACCACTGGCGAACACCTTTTTCGTTCGCCAACGGTAGTAATCGTAGCGTTGGCGAACTACCCAAAACGTGCGCCAACAACGCGGCGGCTGTAACACCCCTGTCGCGCTTCATCCACGTGATGCGCACCGCACACCACATTTTCTCTCTCTTCCCCACACAGCCTCACATTTCTCTTTCCCGATCCCCTTCCTCTTTCGTCCCATCACTCGACCCCCTTTCATCTCTATCATGCCGCCGCCATGGATTCCTCCACCTCCTCCTCAACGCCCTCCCTCGCCGACCAGCTCGAGACGCTCCTCTCCCTCACCGCCACCCCCTACCCGCTCTACTACGACCTCCTCATCCACCGCCCCGCCAAAACCCCCAAATCGACCCCGTCGCCGCAGCTCCCCGCCCGCGTCCGCCGCCCTCCGTGGCGTCGAGGACGACAAAGAAGGTGCGAAACCCCCCGCTCTAGACCGCGCGTAACGGCGATTGGTGCCAGCGGTAGCCTCCGGAACCTGCTTCGCATCTGCGGTCGCTCCGCCAAGCCGCCGGGGGGAGGGGGGAGCCGCCTCCGAGCATCTCCCGCCACGACTCCCCGCCGCCGCCTTCTCGAGCCATCCTCTCCGCGAAACCCTAGTGTCCCCGGCCATCCTCTCCGGTGAGATGCCGGCGGGCCCCGCCGCCGTTTGATGGAGAGGAGGGACGATTTCCTCCGCCCCCTGTCGCCGAGGACACCGGTAGGAGCATCACGTACCCCTCCACCGGAGACACCACCAACCTGACCGCCTCCTCGGGCTCCTCCTCCTCCACCTCCTCCCTCACGCTCGACCCCCCGGACTTTCTCAGCCAGATCCGTGCGGCCTACAAGCGCTAGAGGCCTCCCGGTGAGTTCTGCCCTCCTTCACTCTTGGCATTGCTTATGTTTAGTTTAGTCTTCTAGATTAGGTTCGATTATTTTTCATGTAACAATTTATTATCCCAGGAAAATTAACCAATATTCCATGATACAGATAGCTTGGTTAGAATAAAGCTTTTATAATACTTTCTGCATGACATTAGTACAGGTCAATTTTCATGTGATGTCTACTATCATTGTATCCGCCCTCTAGTATTTGAGTAGCAAATAATAATTTTTTTCCTGCTTTACCATGTTTACGAGTTTTTATACTATATAATTGGTTAAAATGTACTTCATTTCTTGAATGCCGATGATTAAAATGTTGTCGCACACTATGTGATACAAGGGTGGCGTCAGTGAAACCTGTGATGTGCATGAATATATTCACATTTTCTGCATCCCACTGGATTTCACTAACGCCATCCCTGAATTTGTGTGTCCAGTCTATGTATGAGGCATTCTTTTCCATGTTATTGTATTAAATCTGTTAGAGTTGCACTATTCTTTTCCACTGGATTTTACTGTTTCACTATTTGGCTGATGATTAGAACAGATGATTGCACGTTGCATCTTCAGGGAGGAGTGAGTGAACCATATGGTCTGAACGCATATGCAGTGTTCATTCCACGTTGTTCGCTCACTCCATATCTGAAGCAATTCTATATGAGGCCTTCTTTATTGTTTTTCTTGAGTGCCTTCTTTTGATATGTCAATGATTAAACCGTTGTGACACCGTGTGATTCAGAGGTGGCGTCTCTGAAACCTGTGATGTGCACAATACACATTTTCTGCATCTCACTGAATTTCGGAAACGCCATCTCTAAGTTTGTGTCCAATATATGAGGCATGCGCTTGTATTGATAGTATTTTATATTCCATAGAATGCCGATGATTAAAATGATGTCGCACACTATATGATATCCTGATAGTTTGTTGAACCTTGTATGATGCACACATATAAGTTGTGTGCCTCCGACTTGGTTCAACGAGGTTATCAGGATCCATTATGTGTTTTAATAATTGATTATATATGAGGCATTCTTTTCCATGTTGTTGTATTAAATTCTGTCAGAGTTGCACTTTTCTTTTCCACTGGATTTTACTGTTTCACTATTCGGCCGATGATTAAAACATATGATTTGCACGTTGCATCTTCAGGGAGGAGTGAGCGAACCATGTGGTCTAAACGCATATGTAGTGTTCATTCCATGTTGTTCGCTTACTCCGTCTCTGGAGCAATTCCATATGAGGCCTTGTTTATGGTTTTCATTCAGTGCCTTCTTTTAATATGCCTATGATTAAACCATTGTGACACCGTGTGATTCAGAGGTGGCGTCTCCGAAACCTGTGATGTGCACAATACACATTTTCTGCATCTCACTGAATTTTGGATACACCATCTCTAAATTTGTGTCCAATATATGAGGCATGCGCTTGTGTTGATAGTATTTTGTATTCTACGGAATGCCGATGATTAAAATGATGTCGCACACTATATGACATCTTGATAGTTTGTTGAACCTTGTATGATGCACACATATAAGTTGTGTGCCTCCGACTTGGTTCAACGAGGTTATCAGGATCGATTGTGTGTTTTAATAACTGATTAAGTATGAGGCATTTCTTTTAAATCTTGTGTGTTCTAATATATGAGGTATGCTTTACCTTGATATGCTATTTACCATCTTTTGATATGCCGATGATTAAATTGTTGTGACACAGGTTTCAGGGGTGGGGCTAGTGAGCCTTGTGATATGCATGAGTGTATAGATCTCGTGCATCCTACCTGGCTTGATGACTCCATCCCTGAAGCAAGTCCATATGAGGCATTGGACTTATTTTCTGAAGTTCTCGTGTGTGTTCAATTTCGTGCTTTTGAACTTGCATTTCACCATATTTTTGCCATCTTGAGGCCTTGTTGAGTGCTTTTTAATTAACTTGCATTTTAACTTCTTTTGATATGCCAATGATTAAATTGTTGTGACACCGTGTGATTCAGAGGTGGGGTCTCAGAAACCTGCGATGTGCACAAATACAAATATTTCTGCATCTCACTGGATTTCTGAAACGCCATCTCTAAATTTGTGTCCAATAAATGAGGCATTGGACTTATTTTTTGAAGTTCTCGGGTGTGTTCAATTTCAGTGCTTTTACCATCTTTTTTATATGCCGATAATTAAAATAATGATGTCGCACACTATATGACATTCTGATAGTTTGTTGAACCTTGTAATATGCACATATAAGTTGTGTGTCGTCCTACTTGGTTCAACAAAGCTATCAGGATTGTTTGTGTGTTTCACTATATGAGGCATGTTTTTCCTTGACAACACTAATTTTGTTTATTTCTCACTTTGTAAGTCATGTTGTATAGTAGGATGAAAGAGTGGAGCAACCGAAGGAGGAGCCGGAAGCTAGAAGCTTGCATGGAGAAGCCGGAAGCTAGAAGCTTGGGCATTGTCAAATTGTGCATATGTGTGAACATTATATTTGGGTATTGTGCATATGTTTGTAATGCATATGTGTGAACTTTGTAATGTCATGAACATGTTTGTAATGCATATGTGTGAATCTATATTTGAGCATTATCAAATTGTTTGTAATCCATATCTGGAATTCTAGGTAACTGACTGCAATTCTGATATATATATATATATATATATATATATATATATATATATATATATATATATATATATATATATATATATATATAGGAAAATGGTTCGACACTCCTAGATGTACATACTCCTCTCCCATATCACGGAATAAAAAAACCAGATTAGTTAGTGATTAGAATATATCGGTGCGATTTGAAATCTTGTTAAACCGTATCCTATTTTTTAGTCGGTACCGTGATTTATCTAGTCTAGAGAAACACGCGGAATACTATTGGGACTCATTTGCCATCGTGGATCTCATCTACTAAAATAAGCGGCCGCCGTTTTCCGACTGATCTAGCGCTACCGCGGCCTGGGACTAGGACGACTACGGCGGCCGGTGACGCTGCCGGGGACGGCGACTCCTATCCGTCCGCATGGGTGACAGCTGACAAGTCCACGCTCAATTCCAGCAGACCGGTGGCAGGCATGCATCCATCAACTACCGTCGGCGAGTCTGACATCGACCTTGCGACGATCACCTCCGGCTACTCCGGTTACCTTGGTACGTTTCACTCACGCTAGCTTCTTTTGCAGAGGATGGGTATGAAGCTAAACTCGTTCACGATCGTATAAGCAGAAAACCGGCAGCCGTCCGGCCGGCCACTCCCGTCGGCGTCTAGGCGAGAACCACATGCGCCAGCGATCGTCACCGCCTACTCCACCCTGGTAAATGTTCCACTCACGTGGTATGAAGCTAGTTTTTTCTTCTTCTGATGCAACCAAGGCCATGTGGTATTAATCTACAGGGTATATATGAAGCTAGCTTTTTGTTGTTGGTGATTATCAAATCCACGTGGTGGTATATAATGAAAGTACTTCTTTCAGGTACATAGTGTGGTGGTATTTCCCAGCCGGACCGAGGTGGATGATGTAGTCTACATGCAGCAGACGATGGAGACGAGATGCATGTGGCAAGCTGCGGCTTGACTCGACAATGGAAACGCCGTACGGCCGACGCCGGGGCGACGCCATGCAACAAGCGCGGCGGCTTGGTGACGATGACGAGATACGGCAAGCGACCGAGACAACAATATCTGGCAGTGGTGGCTCGATGAAGGACTCCACATGTCGCCACCGATCGACGACAATGGATACAACATGCGACCACGAAGGAGACGACATGGAGCTAGCCGCGATTCAACGTCGGAGACGAGCGTTACTACGTTACACAAGCATATACTTCTTTTTTGTGAGCAGTATATACCTTTTTGAGTGTATATAACTTTTTTAGAGTATATACTTTTTTTGATGCAACATGTACTACGTACAAAAACTTGTACTCTTTTTTAAGTGTATATACCTCTTAAAAAGCAGTATGATCCTTCGAAATGTGCTACATACCACTTAAAAATGAGGTATATACCTTTTAAAAAGCAGTATGATCCTTCAAAATGTGCTACATACCCCTTCAAAATGAGGTATATACCTCTTAAAAAGCTGTATGATCCTTCAAAATGTGCTACATACCCCATTAAAATGATGCATATACCTCTTAAAAAGCAGTATATACTCCTAAACTATTATATACTGACTTCAGAAAAAATCAGTATATGATCCCTAAAAATCTAACATATACTCCTTCAGGAAAAACAATATATACTCTTTCAAAAACAAGTACCTACTCATTGGAAAATGTTCAGTGTATACAACTTAATAGGAATTAGTGTACCCTCATGAAAGAAATAGTGGTATATGGTATATAACTAGTTCCTTGCTTTCCCTGCAAAAAACAAAAACTAGATCCACACCGGTACTACGTATCATTTAGAAAATTTTGACGTACATATACACCATTTTCAAGAAGAAATGGGGGGCGTAGACACCACTATTTAAAAATAGTCAACCCTAGGTGTATCCGTCATAATTTTAGGATCAAGTTGGTTACTAGCGGGCCGCATGCACAGGGCATGTTATTTTTTCACCGATTAATTTAATAGGTATATCCAATCAAAATGTATGGGAGTATATACACTTGGCAGTATATTATATGAGTCCTATATATATATATATAGGTAAAATAGTTTCTATATATATATATGACATATTCATACTACACCCGGGTGTAGCTACACTCATGTGTGTTTCACACATGTATGGAGTATCTATCATACCGAGAGGTATGTAACATGAAGTATGGAGTATATAATGCTATTTTAATACTATAGATACTTCTTTTTAGGTAGTATGTATAAAAATAGTACACACTTCTCTTTTATATGCATATATGACTGTATTTTGTGTATATAGTGTGAAATATTACCACAGTTGTAAATTTTTCATGAAACTTGTTTTGGTGTATCTTAGATATAGTATATGAACATACTTAAACGGATAAAATAGTTACACCCGGGTACCACCTTACGAAAGTATTTGTCATACTTTATCCGTTTGAGTATGTTCATATACTATATCTAAGATACACCAAAACAAGTTTCATGAAAAAATTACAACTGTGCTAATATTTTACACTATATACACAAAATACCGTCATATATGCATATAAAAGAGAAGTATGTACAAATTTTTTACATACTACCTAAAAAGAAGTATCTATAGTATTAAAATAGCATTATATACTCCATACTACATGTTACATACCTCCCGGTATGATAGATACTCCATACATGTGTGAAACACACATGGTACCTTGAAAATGCATACCCAAAGTCATATATACCTTATACATACCCAAAACATTTGTAAGGTGTACATAACCAGTGGCGGCGCCAGTAGGGGGTCGAGGGGGTGCGGTCGACCCGGCTGAGTTTAGGCGTTTTTTTCTGCTATCGATCAGCGCGCGTCGCCCTCGACCTAATCCCCTCGCAGCCTCGCTCGCGCGAGTCGCGCCGCCACCCTCTGCTTCTCCTGCCCCAGCCGCCCAGGCCGTCGCGCCGCCGCCCTCTGCCTGCCCCAGCCCGCGCCGGCGCCGTGCTGCCACCCCACCCCCTGCCTTGCTCGGCTGACCCAGCCGCCCGGCCCTGGTCTTGCTCGGTTGCTCCTGCCCTGCTCGGCTCCTCGAAGTGCTCCTGCGGTCCTGCCCCAGCCTCCCCTGATGGACGCCGATGAGGAGCTCGAATGGATCCTGGCCGAGGAGGAGGAAGAAGCCGCAACAACTCGAGAAGAAGAGGAGGCCCCAATCCGGAGAAATCTCAAACGGGCACGCCATGGGCAGCAGGTTGATTTCCCCTTTTATTTTAGATTTCTACTTGATAGTGTGTAGCAGATTGGTCAAAAGATTGATTCCAGTTCATATTTTGTAGGACACTCAAGAAGCAAATGTTGCTGAAATCTTTGATCTAGCCAATGTTGTTGCCGATCCCGGACTTCGGAGACCAATTGATGAATATGGTACCTCTGAAATCAGAGATCAAATGAGATGGGCATATTTATCGAGAGGCCGTAATCATTTAGTTGGTCATACTTTTCCCAAAACAAAGTTTGGTCCGGATCAACGGTCATTTCTAGATGCATGGTATACCAAATATGATTGGTTAGAGTATAGTGTGGAGAAGGATGCTGCATTTTGTTTCTATTGTTTTCTTTTCAAATCTTCACACAATAGTTCGCATTTTGGGCATGATGTTTTTACAAAGACGGGGTTTAAAAATTGGAAGAAAGCATCGGAAAATTTCAAGTCTCATGTAGGTGGACCAAGTAGCATTCACAACAATGCAAGAAATAGTTGTGAAGATTTCAGAAATAAAAAGCAAAGTGTGGCATATGCTATTGTCTGTCATGAAGAACAATTGCATATTGATTATGAAATTCGTTTGAGGGCTGTTGTGGGGGTTGTCAGATTTCTACTTGAACAAGGTCTTGCTTTTCGTGGGCATGACGAGTCTAGCACTTCCTTGAACAAGGGCACTTTTCGTCAGATGTTGGATTGGTATGGGGCAAGATGCAAGGATATAGCTAATGTGATTAATGAGAATGCTCCCGGCAATTGTCAATTGACATCTCGTGAAATCCAACTAGATATAGTAAAAGCATGTGCAGAAGAGACTACACAAGTCATAATGAGTGAGCTTGGAGATGCATCTTTTTCTCTACTTGTCGATGAGTCTCATGATGTATCAGTTAAAGAGCAAATGGCTGTGATCTTGAGGTTATTTCTTCAAATCTTATATTTTATTGACTAGTTTCTCTCTACCAATTTTTGTAGTCTTATATGTTATTATCTTATTACTTGTAGGTTTGTGAACCAAAAAGGAGAGATAATGGAAAGATTTCTCGGTGTTGAGCATGTTCTTGATACTACTTCGGCTTCTTTGAAAAGATATTTAGATGCAATGTTTGTTTCACACAATCTGTCCATATCTAGATTAAGAGGACAAGGATATGATGATGCATCTAATATGCGTGGGGAGCTAAATGGTTTAAAAACATTGGTATTGGCCGACAACCCCCATGCTTTTTATGTGCATTGCTTTGCCCACCAACTTCAATTGGTTGTTGTGGCGGTTGTGAAAGGACTTCTACCAATTGGTCACTTCTTTGGTCACTTGAGCAAGATTGTCAATATGGTTCGTTTTCCTTGTAAAAAATTGCAAATAGTTGTCAGTATTTATCTATATATCAATTCTAATTTCTACATGCACATTTCTTGTAGACCAGTGCCTCATGTAAGAAGAAAGATGCATTTCTGCAATTGCATCATGACCGTTTGGTAGCACAGCTAGAGAGTGGTGAGATCTCATCGGGAAGAGGCCAAAATCAAGAGACAAGTTTAGCAAGACCAGGTGATACTCGTTGGGGGTCACACCATAAAACTCTAATTCGGATGCAGCAAATGTGGGATTCAATTGTTGAAGTGCTATGCAGTGTTTCTCATGATGGGACAGATGCTGAGGAGAGAGGTTTGGCTTCAGGTTATATGATAACCATGGAAAGTTTTGAGTTTGTTATTATCTTGCATTTGATGCTTCGAGTGCTTGGTTTAACAAATGGTTTGTCACAAGCATTGCAATCCAAGGATCAGAACATAGTGAGTGCTATGAATATGATTGTCTCAGTTAAAAGTCTGTTGCAGAAATTGAGAGATGATGGATGGGAGCCTCTACTGCTTGTTGCTACTAACTTTTGTTGTGGAAGAAATATTATTGTACCGAATATGGATGACAATATTCCAGCTAGAGGTTATCCAAGAAGCTCACGCAAGACGGTTACTTGCTACCATCATTACAAGGTACAACTCTTTAATGAGGTGCTTGATAGAAATATAGTTGAGATGAATCACAGATTTTCTGAAACTTCTACACGCCTATTATTGTGCGTTGCATGCCTTGATTCTAGAGACTCATTTAGCAGCTTTGATAATGAGAAACTAGTTGAGCTTGCAAATATGTACTCTGTTGATTTCTCTTCACATGATTGTTGTCTCTTGGTTGACGAACTGGACATATATGTTGATGTGATGAAGAGAAGTCCCGAGTTCATAGCTTGTGATAGTCTGAGTGATCTTGCTCTCAAGTTGGTTCAGAAGAGACAACATTTGACTTTTCCATTGGTCTATCGCCTTATTACACTTGCATTGACATTGCCTGTGGCAACATCATCAGTTGAGAGAGTTTTCTCGGCAATGCATATTATAAATTCAGATCTTCGAAACAGGATTGGGGATGATTGGCTCAATAATTTGATGATTTGTTATGTTGAGAAAGAGATATTTGCAAAAATTGATGATACGAAGATTATGTTACGTTTCCATGGCTACAATGATCGTAGAGGTCACCTTCCTCGACATTTTCGTCTTGCCAATATGGATTCAACTTAATGGCAATATGGTATGATACTATCATTTCCCAATGTAGCACTATTTATATGTAATTTCCTGTTTTTGTTGTCAGTTTGTAATTGTACTTGCTTAAATATGAAACTGAATCTGTTTGGGTCTTTATATTATTAAATGCACTTGCTTTTCCGTGTAAAAGAAATTAGACATTATTTGTTCGACCCGGCTCAGTTCAATTCCTGTCTCCGCCACTGTACATAACTAAAACTTACCGTATTCCATCCACGAGCATGGGCACCTAGGAGCACCCGTTAATTTACCTATATATATATATAATCCTATTCTGCACCCAGGTGCAGGATAAGTTATTTTGCACCCAAGGTTTTTTTACATTAATTTTATAAAATAAAATATGTTTATCAGCCAAATAATTGCATTTATTTTGTCTCATAATTAAAAATCTGCATAAGAAATGTAATATATAAGTCATAACATTGTAAAAATAGGTAAACATGCGTATTTTACGTAATATTTTTTGTATGACACATAAATAAAATTTTACGTCATATTAATATTTTCTTACGTTCCTATTAACTTACGAAGTATGGCAAAATTTACGTCACGTAATTTTTTTTTACAGTTTAAGAGATACGAGGTGGATGTAGAATAACTATTCTACATTCAGGAAGTCAAATATCGCTACCATATGTATGCCCTGTTAGATACCCTGGGTGCAGAATAGTAGTTTTGCACCTGGGTCTAACGTCCGAGCCAGTCTGACCATGTTGCCGTGCGGCTCACGCAGTCTCATCCCGACGTAATTTTTTTAGGATTACTATTTCGCAAGCTCGTTCAATCGTGGGGATCGGGAATTCGGGATCGTGGCTTCCACACTCGTTTGCGGTGGGCGGTTCGGAATCCCCAGGCGACCGGCGAGCGAGTACAGCTTGACATTCCGGCGGGCAACGAGCGACTGCAGCTGGGTACGGCGGCGGGCCGGGCGACCGTAGTCGGGGATGGCGGCGGCGGGCGGCCTCTGGGTGGCTATGTGAGCGGCGGGTGGCCTCGTCCTCGGCGGCGTCGGGGGCAACCGATGGAATCGGCGGGCAGGGTGGCGGGTGCCTGAGGTCCGGTGCCGCTGTGCCTTCCGCCGCACCAGACCTTTATTCGATGGCTCTTTCTCCGGCATGGCACCAGCCCGCTCTGCTCGCCTCGTTATCAAAGGTCCATCTCTCATCCTCCTTCTGTCCGATCTGTAGTGCTTCCCGTGTCTATCAGCTTGTGTTTTGATCGGAGCAGATCTTTAATCTGTTTTTGTTATGACCTGGATTGGAAGGGAAAGGTGGTCAACTGAAATTGGGCCGGTGTCCTGCAGCAGCTGCCTCAGCGCTCAGCATATATATTTTTTGGTTCAGATTCCTGTGTACTCTTAAGAACTGGACATCTAGCCCTTGCAATTGTGTGCATCTTTATCGTTTATGGCAGGGGCAATAATAGATCGGTACTGTCTGGTTCATTCTATGCCCGTAGACATCTTTAGTACCGTCATCTCTACCAATTATAAGTGACGATTTCCTATATAATTGTGGAATGCTGCTCCCTACAATATTCTGCTAGCTTATAATATCCGTGCCATGAAAAATCACCCAATTATCTATTATATCCACTCTTTCCTGTAAATGTATTAAAGTGACATCTAATTAAAAGGGATCAGTTTTTGTTTTGTCTATAGGTGCGTCAGTAAACATTATCTTTTAGTTTGTTTTGTTTTGTCCTAAATTAGTAGGCTTAATGCTCCTTTCATTCAAGTCTGAGTTCACCTGTAGTGGATGATCTGTAATCTCTTGCGTTTTTAGAGTATGATTTCTTCGAGGAAATTTCATTGGTGACAGTACAACTGGTCCATTATTCCAAGTTAGTCTCTGAGTACAAATTGTAGAATAAGTTTCAAAGTTTCTTCAGAGTACTCATTCACGCATTTTATATCACTGTGGTTTGTTGCAGGTTTATTTTTGTGTTTGGTCATTTGGTGATCTAGTATTGATTGTGTATCACTGTGGACCTAAGTCGTTTGATTTACAAGCCCCATATCATATTTCAGCCATCATCGGGAAATCCCGCCAGTAGTGAATGTTGGCCTTTTTAGGTGATTTTATTGAAGGTAAATGCGCAATCTTTGATTCTTGTAATCGCAATTATGTATTATAAAATGTCTTATCTTGAGTGTATGAACATTTACGACGATTAGCATATTAGTTGAGACATCTTTGTTCTTGAATGCATGATATTGGATCGGCCTAGTGAGAAGCATGCGTCTACCACTTGCTTTCAAAGAGCTAGTAGCTTCAGTTATCAATGTATTCACTTGATATATACATCTTCCGTTTAGGCATATGCTACTTTTTTGTATGTGCTTCATTTGGTTAAATGTAGTTTTATGATATAATTATCCCCTCATGCCGTTTTGCATTACTAACTTTTTTTGGATGCTTATGTATTATAATTATCTGCCATTTCAGGCACCAAAAGAAAATTACTCACCATTGAGATGACTAATGACTTGGCAATTGGGAACAAGCCAGCATGATGTTTACACCCATATCACTTAAGAGACCTAGTGCCAAATGGAGAAAACTAGATGTGCTGGATGTATTAATGTTATTGCAGGGAAACCATCTCTTAGTTGCCATTATGGCAGATAGCCATAAAAATTATACTCCAGGTTAACAAGAAGACACTAATATGTTTTTTCTGTTCCACAAAAGGTTTGTGTCATTCTTAGAAGCTTATTCCACTATATGTTGGTTTTTATCATGAAATCCTTGACATGCGCACTTCAACAGTCACGTAAGCTGGCAGTGGCAGCTATGGTTGCTACCGTTTGTTCTTACTCTGTCTAAGTAAAATTCTCCTCTGAATATAATGATTTTTTTGTATGACCGGAAGATGTGTCTTTTCCAATGACTAAGGTAAAGAAGATAACAAATTTTAATTAAAATTTCAACTTGTAAGATACATTTAGGTATGTGATGTGTTTTCATTTCCTTGTGTAACACTCATTGGAAAGCATAACGCTGTCCGGATCATCCGTTATCGGATATCTGGTTCCCTTGTTGTCATGGATGAAACATGGATATATTTGTTAGGAATATGCAACTTGTATTACTAGGGGGCAAAGGCCACAATATATAGTACATCTGACTTGGGGAACACGAAAGTAAATCTAGTCTAATACGGACTCCTAGACCAATACTAATACTCCTTAACACCCCCCCTCAAATGCAAAGCGTATGCAATAGCATTGCATTTGAAGAAGTGTAAACTAGAAAACAAAAGATAATCCAAAATCCACGTCTTGAGAGTATCGTCATCGCATGAAGAGTCTTCAATAACCCAAGCCAAAGTGGATAGCGTCGATCGAAGAAGAAGACCGACAGAGACCAAAAGTCGATCAAGAGAAGAGCATGTCACAAACGATCATAGCACAAGCAAACGATGGCGAAAGAAGCTCGCGACAAAAGAATGTGCGTAGATCAATGACAATGCGAAACGAGGCCACAAAAATCCTATAAAAATGACCAGGACCGAGGAGTGGAGGCCACAAACAGGACCGAAAAGAGGAGGTCACAAAAAGGACCGAAAAGATGAGGCCACAAAAATCCAATAGTAGGATCAGGACCAAGAGGAAGATGAGGCCACAAAAATCCTATAGAAGGACCAGGACCAAGAGGAAGGAGGTTGACATAAAAAGATATAGCGGACTTTCATGACACGAAACATGAAAAGAAACGATTTTGGTGAACGCAGCGGAAAAACATAAGAGAAGACAGTCTGAGCTCTACATGGTTCAGATTAAATGGCACCTCATACGATTGCAGGGAGGCGCATAATGACCAAGGTCTTCAACAGAATATAAGTTTTGCTTTAGGCGTGCAGATCTAGCCAAGAGAAGAGGAGGATCATGTGGTGCTGCCATAAGCATGCCCTGAAACGAGAAGAAAACGTTGGAACCGGGAGCTCGGTAACCATCGCCATGACTAATCAATGCACAGGGTTGTGTCCAGAGTATGAACAGCCCAACCAAAAGAGTCCAATCCGAAAGGTAGACGAACAATGTCAGGTAGGAAACCCTAAATTGCACAAAAACGAGAAAGACGAAAGTCAACCAAACAAATTACAAAGATTAATCCCCAAATCGAACAACAACTGGATCCAAACCAAGACAGAGGAAGGGGAAAAACAACCAACCCGCGAACGAATCGAACAACAATAGGATCCAAACCAAGACTGAGGAAGGGGAAAGACAGTCAACCCGCAAAGCGCAGTCAGTGACGCTCAGTGGACGCCGGGAACAAGATCAGGAACACCAACGCGAACCACCTAGATCCAATGAACTCAACTCCTCAAAACGAACTCACATCACCGCCTGCCGCCGCTGCAGGGCGACGACCGGATACTACTTGCCGTTGGGAGAGGAGATGGATGGTAGGAGGTGAAAGAGGAGCAGGCCCATGGCCGTGGCAGTGCGGGGTGAGGAGGCAAGACGAAGGAATCAAGATGTACTAAACCTACGAACTGATTTATTAAAATTCGAAGAAAAACTAGCTACGAGATGCGACACCCCCGGCGATCATGGAGGCGATCATGGAGATCGATTTCGCCGGGGACGGCGTGGCGGAAGTGGTGGTGGCTAAACCCTAGGTTGCGGAACGAACTGCTCTGATACCATGTTAGGAATATGCAACTTGTATTACCAGGGGGCCAAAGGCCACAGTATATAGTATATCTGACTTGGGGAACACGAAAGTAAATCTAGTCTAATACGGACTCCTAGAGCAATACTAATACTCCTTAACAATATTTACGATTGTATTTGACCCACTGCTTGATGCATATCTTTATCACATAATGAAGGGCTATGAACTCGGCACGACGACATTATACAGTTTCTTTTCTCAGGGTTTGTCATGCTTCATGCATGAGCTATAATTGCCTTTATTTTGAATGGTATATACCACTAGAGACTAGACTTCACATGTAATTATTGTATGTATACAAATATTATGTGCATTTTATTTTTTATTAAATCTCTCGTACTTTTGAAGTTGCTCGATTCTAAATGCATAATATGTTCGTGATTTTACTGTGCAGTACGCCATGCCATGATTTTGCTGGCACATAAGCCTTCTTACTATCGTAAGTGTGTAATCAGGCCGGCAAATTTCTAGAAGCACATAACTTTTGTCATATCAGAACACACGCCATAGTTCTTAGGTAGGTTAGCTGAAAAAACAAGTTCGTAAGTTATTCTTAGGTAGAAGCAAGAACATCAACACATAAATTAAAAATGTGACACGCCACATACATCATAATATTTCTGTTTTATTTCCTGCAATACAAATGAGTTACATTTCTATCAATTTGAATTCGGCTTTTCGAGGACGAAGATAAAAGATCTCAATAATTTCTGCAATGACGATTTTTTCTGATAGTTCCCTCTATATGTAGACTATCAGACAATGACGAAGAAAATCATCTCCCAACTTAGTTCAAAGACGTGTCTTGACTAGTTTCATAGCCGAAAAAGCTCGCTCTGCTGTTGCAGTTGACACAGGAAGAGTTATCACTAAACATAAAAACCTTTCAACCATTGGATAATCAGATGACTTTCTAGTCTTAATTATTCCTTTTGTCAAATCAGTAAGTGATTTGCAGTTTTTGATCTCCGGATGGCACACTCCAGCCTATCTCTTTCTTGACGAGAAAAATCAGCAAGATAAAACATCTCCACTAGAGTGCATATCTTTGACTTGTCAAAATTATCATGTCTTGGATCAAGGGATGAACATAGATCTAGAAGCTCGGTTACCTGAGAACTGAATCGATTATTCAGCTCTATCACTTCTTGATCTATTGCAGCAATAAATACATCGACTTTTTCGTGATGGAGTACCGTGGTGTTGTCATGTTTATTTCGAAATTTCTTCGCATCCACATACCTAAAATTATAACACATATCAAACAAACATAAATCAGTTACCATCTCAAACAAAGTATAATTAAAATATTAAGGACATAGAAAAAGATACATAATTTTGATTCATATCCGGGATGTCAATCTCATGCTTCAAACAAAATGTTTCAACCTCTTTTTGTTGGGGATATATCAACTAGGGGTATCTCCAACATGGATCAATCCGGCTAGTCCAGGGTGACACAAGAGTGGTAAGGCTGAAGCCTGCCGGGCGGTCCAGATAGCTGACATACAAGGAAGTAGGCGGACGGTCCAAGGAAGGCGGAAGGCCAAAGCCCATCAAGCCCACCAAGTCCAAGACGGAAGGCGGCAACTAAGCCGGCTAGGTCTAGGACTCTGATTACTTGCCGGACAAGTACTTGCCTTGTATCCTAGGTTCTGACCGCCTATATAAGCCGGCCACCGGGAGGCCTTTAGGGCCAAGCTCATCAAAGCATCATACACATTGTAACCTGTTCACGGCTATTGCCTCATAGTGAATTATAGCAGCACGTAGGATCTCGCCGCCGCTGCGGGATCTGAAGCGGGGTAAACTCGCCGTGTTAAATCCCGTCCTCGACGACACCAACCTTCTTCCCCACAATCCATACGTAGGATAGAGGACTCCCGTCTCCTCTCAATTATGCCGATACCACGACAGTTGGCGCCCACCGTGGGTTATAAGGTTCCTGGCGTCACGTTCCAAGCGGGAACACTTGGTGGCGTGGGCAAGCAGATCACCGTCGGCCGCGTCACAAGGTATGGCAGCCACAACTACGTCAACTCGGATGAGTCCTGGCTCCCGGCGGACGACTACCTTATCAGATGTGCAATCATACCGATCGGAGGGATCGACGTCTTCATCGGGTACACGCCAGAGGCGTACGGCCTACCGCGTTTCTACAACCCCACCCACCAACCCTTCGACCAAGCAGTCGACCGACAAGATGGATCTGAACCCGCCTTCTCCCAGGAGTCGGCCGAATCTGATTTTCACTTCGTCGGAGTTGTCGGACTGGGATCCGACTCCGAGCCGGAAAACAACGATCCTGAATCAATCCTTCCTGCTCTCCAGGAGGATGCGATGTCAGATGCCGGATCCAGATCTACCGTTCAAGTCAACGTAGACTCTGGCTCTGATGATGACGCTAGTCTCTTCGAAGAGAAGATCAAAAGCCGCTTTTCCAGTGATAATCCGGCTCCTTCAGAGGGCACAACGGATACTGATATGCCTGACAAGCTGGCTATGATGGTTGTCGTTGGTCACGAGTCAACCCCAGTTGCTTCTGAAACACAAAACAAGCCGGTGGAAGATGCCAGCGACACCAGTACCGGTCAACTCATTGAAGGTTCCGACAAGGTGTGCGCAAAGAAGAAAACTGGCTTCGAGAAAGGCGGCAGCAGCAAACCCACGGATTTGCTCTCCGTCATCAAGGAAGTAGAAGAGATTATGCACACTCCGGTGAACAAGGACACCCCACTCGACGAAGTGGAAGAGCTTAGGATTAACATGCTTAAGCACTCTGACTTCCTGCGCAAAAGAGAGGAGCATGTTGAGAGCCTTGCAAAGAAGATCGAGAAAGAACAGGAAAAGATGTCGGCTAAAACAAGCCGGCAGCTCTTCGAGGAAAAAAGGCCATAAAAAAACCGCCGTGATAAGGAGCCGCCAACACGAGCAACAACAGCGGCTCAGGATCTTGGGTTCGACGGGCGCACGGCACCATAGCGCGTAGACAGAAGGGGGGATGTCGTCTTCTGCACCCCCATCCTTAACGCCGCCGCCGCGCTAGATACCCTAGACGACAAAACTTACACAGCGGAGGAAAAGCTGGCCAACGCAAGACACTTCGTGAGCAAGGCCCTCGAACAACAAGCTCGCGCTGACTCCTATGGCCACATGGCGGATGCCCGCGGGGGAGACCTAGAATCTAGGTCAGGAAAGTGCAAAGCCGCACCTGGCACTGACCCCGAAGGCCCGTCCGGCTCCAGTAGCCATGGCGACAAAAGGAATGCAACGCCACCTCCAAAGAAGACGCCACCGCCAAAACCAAGGCGGGACGAGAATTCAAGGACATGAAGCAGAGGAGACCTGCCACCTCCAGCCCAGCCAAGACGCGACAATGGCGGTAGCCGGGGCAATGGACAACCGCCTAGAAAAGATGCCGGTAACGACCCTCCCAGGAGAGGTCGAAGCCGGTCTCCGCAGCGTAGCACCGGCAGCAAGAGGAAGGAGGCGGCAGAAGGGCCCAGGCGTAGCGTAAGCCGGGCAGCGCAGGACGAGCCAAACGCAAACAGAAGCGCACAGCAGCTCGATCCAAAATACGCGCGACACCGCCTACAAGACATAGCAAGAGGAAAGGAGCTGCTATATTCTGGACCAAAGTGCTTTGGCGACGCCATCCGCAGAGAGCCGTTCCCTAAGGACATGACATCAGTGTCTAAAAATTGTTCTAGGTACAACGGCCTCGTTAAGCCGGATTCATGGCTAGCCGACTATGCCATGGCCATAGAAATTGCCGGCGGAAGCAGTCATATTGCCGTCCGCTACCTACCTCTCATGTTGGAAGGCACGGCAAGGGCTTGGATCGACAACCTTCCAGAAAAGTCTATCCATAGCTGGTACAACATGGAAAAGGTTTTCTCCCAGCACTTCCAAGGAACATACAAGCGTCCAAATACCTACACGAATTTACAACGCTGTATTCCAAAGCCGGGCCTTCCAACGAGGTAGCCGTCGCGTTCCAAGGGAATGCCGGCAAAAAGAAGTGGAAGAATAAGAAAGACAATCGCGACGCCGACTCAGGACCTAAGGCGGCGCGTATCACTTATGAGCAGGCAAAACTTTTGCCATGCCCTATCCACGCCTCACTTGGCAAGGTCAACCATATGCTTAGAGAGTGTCGTTTCATGGACGACTTCAAAAAGGACCCCACAGTTGGCTGGAAGTCAAAGAAGTCAAAGAAGTACGACAAGAAAGACAACAAGGACGACGAGGATGACGATGACATGTCTATCTCAAGCGAGGATGACGCGGCCGCCAAGAAAAAGAAACCATATCCGAAGGTCAAAGAATCTCTCGTGTGTTTTGTCGGCACGCCTTCGGCTAAGGTGGAAAAGGCGGAGATGCGTGAACTTAACGCGACAATGTCGGACGTCCCTCAGTATTTAAACTGGTCTGAGGCGGCGATCACCTGGGATCGGTCCGATCACCCTACCCTGATCACGTTCCTCACCCAGGCAAGTACGCCCTTGTCGTCGATCCTATTGTCGACAACTTCAGACTCACAAAGGTACTCATGGATGACGGCAGCAGCCTCAATATCCTGTACTATGACACACTAAGCCGCATGAACCTGTCAGGGCATCAGCTTGATCGCAGCAACCTCACTTTTAATGGCATAGTGCCCGACAGGCAAGCAAAGTCAATGGGGAACATTAGACTGAAGGTAACTTTTGGTCCCCTTCAAAAGCGCCTATCATGCAATCTTCGGACGACCGGCTTTCGCCAAATTTATGGCAAGGCCGTGCTACATATACAGCAAGCTCAAAATGCGGGGGAAAACGGAACCATCACGATTTCCGGCAACTTCAAGAAAGCCAAGGAGTGTGAGCGTGGCATGGCTGCCTTCACAGAAGCCGTCATCCACAAGGAAGAACTCGCACTACTTGAGGCGGACCCAGACAACTCCATGCCCAAGCCAAAGATTGATGTCAAGAAGACCTTTGAAGTTTCAGAAGACACCAAAAAGGCGGACCTCATCCCAGGCGATAAGTCTAATCAAGTCGTCATCGACTCCAACCTTGACAGCAAATAGGAAGGCGCACTCGTCGAGTTCCTCCGTGAGAATCGTGACATCTTTGCATGGTCGCCTTCCGACATGCCGGGTGTACCGAGGGAACTTGCCGAGCACTCACTCAACGTCATAAAAGGATCCAAGCCGGTGAAGCAAGCAACAAGACGCTTTGGAGACGAGAGACGCAAGGCTATAGGAAAGGAGATAAACAGGCTGAAGGCCGCAATTTCATAAAAGAAGTTGTACACACCGATTGGGTGGAAAATCCTGTACTTGTTCCAAAGAAGAATAAAGAGTTGAGGATGTGTATCGACTATACCGGTGTTAACAAGTGTTGCCCAAAGGATCCCTTTGCGCTGCCTAGAATTGACAAAGTCGTAGACTCCACAGCAGGCTCTGAGCTACTTTGTTTTTTGGACGCCTACTCAGGATACCATCAAATCAAGATGAGGGAGTCAGATCAGCTGAAAACATCTTTCTCCACTCCATACGGGACTTTCTGCTACATCACGATGCCTTTTGGCCTGAAGAATGCTGGGGCAACATACCAGCGTTGTATGCAAAATTGCCTGCACGAACAGATCGGCCGCAATGTTCACGTCTACGTAGACGACATTGCGGTGATGTCGAAAAAGAAGGCAGATCTCCTAGAGGATCTGGAAGAAACTTTTCAGAATCTCCGGAGGTACCAGATTAAACTCAATCCCGCCAAGTGTGTTTTCGGCGTTCCAGCCGGCAAGCTACTCAGATTTATCGTCTCAGAACGAGGGATCGAGGTTAATCCGGAGAAGATCAAGGCCATCCAAAACATATCCAGACCTACTTGTCTGAAGGACGTGCAGCGCCTAGCCGGATCGGCAGCGGCAGTCAGTCGCTTCATAAGCCGCCTAGGGGAAAAGGCAATGCCTCTCTACCGGAAATTGAAGAAATCCGACAACTTTGAGTGGACAGCAGAGGTAGATGCCGCCTTACAGCAACTTAAGGAGGCCCTCATATCCGCTCCGATATTGGTAGCACCTCGATCGCAGAAACCAATGCTGCTCTACATCGCGGCAACCGGAGCAGTTGTCAGCGTTGTCTTGATGGTGGAAAGAAAGGAAAGCGAAGCCGCGACGTCTGAGCAACGACCGGTTCACTTCATCAGTGAAGTCTTCTCCGCCTCCAAGCAGAGGAATCCACATTACCAAAAGTTGGCTTATGGTGTATTCTTCGCCGCCAGAAAGCTTAGGCATTATTTCCAGGAGCACATAGTGACAGTAGTCAGCAAGACACCGTTGGGAGACATAATTAACAATGCATAGGCAACAGGTCGAGTCGCCAAGTGGGGCATCGAACTCGCCGCCTTTGATATAGTCTACAAACCACGGACCGCCATTAAGTCTCAAGCATTAGCGGACTTTGTCGCCGACTGGACACGTACCATGGAGGAAACTATACTCCCCGAGTCAGAATATTGGGTCATGCAATTTGACGGATCAAATATGCTCAAAGGCTCGGGGGCTGGAGTTGTTCTACGCACACCCAAAGGCGACAAGCTCAGCTACGTGTTGCAGATTCATTTCACAACAACCAATAACGTCACAGAATATGAAGCTTTACTTCACGGGTTACACGTGGCAAACGACCTCGGCGTCAAGAGAATCCTATGCTATGGTGAATCAGATTTGGTCGCGCAGCAAGTAAGCGGAACATGGGATGCGAAAAGCACAACAATGGCGGCATATAGGGCCAAGGTTGACGAATTCGCCAAAAAATTGACGGGCTACGAGGTCCGGCATGTTCCAAGAGCTGAGAACGAGGCGGCGGACACACTTGCCAGACTAGGGTAAGAACGCAAAAAGGTACCAAAAGATATTTTCCTGGAACATTTGCGCAAGCCGTCCATTAAGGGCGCCGACTTGTTGGACCCCGATGCAGAAGAACCGGTAGAAGCGGCAAGTCTCGCTGTCTACTCAATACAACCGGATTGGACTGTCCCATACCTCGATTTTCTAATCGACAGCAAGTTGCCGGAGGACGATGAGGTGCTAAAAAGGCAGATCATAAGGCGAGCCAAGGCATTCACAGTAATAAAAGGCGAGCTATATAAGCGAATCACGTGTGGTATCTATCAATGGTGCATACAGCCAGAAGAAGGCCAGAAAATTCTGAAAGACATACATGTTGGTACCTGCGGGCATCACGCTTCCGCCAGATCCATCGTGTCCAAAGCTTTCCGCCAAGGCTTCTACTGGCTTACCGCCAAAGAAGATGCCGAGCACATCGTGAAAACATGCAAAGGCTGCCAATTGTACGCCCGCCAACCTCACATGCCGGCACAAGAGCTCAGGACAATTCCAATCACCTGGCCGTTTGCGGTCTGGGGCTTAGACATGGTTGGTCCCTTCAAGAAGGCACGTGGTGGGTATACCCACCTATTGGTCGCTGTCGACAGGTTCACCAAATGGGTCGAGGCCAAGCCGATCAACAAACTTGACGCACGAACAGCGACCAATTTCCTCTGGGGAATTATCTCTCGGTTTGGAGTTCCACATAGCATTATCACTGATAATGGCAGCAACCTATCTCAAGGCGACATAGAAGAATACTGCAGTGATCTGGGTATCCGGCTTGATTTGGCATCCGTGTCACACCCTCAATCCAATGGACAAGTAGAGCGTACAAAAGGCTTAGTACTCTCGGGACTTAAGCCTCGTCTCGAAGCTCCGTTACATAGGGCAGCCGGCACTTGGGCAGAAGAGTTACAGTCCGTACTTTGGAGTTTGCGCACAACGCCAAACAGATCTACCGGCTACACTCCTTTCTTCTTAGTATATGGCGCGGAGGCGGTGCTACCTACCGACATGAAATACGATTCCCCAAGAGTTCAAGCCTACATCGAGCAAGACGTAGAAGGTGCAAGACAGGATAGCCTAGACCTGCTAGACGAAGAAAGAGACGTTGATCTACATCGCTCCGCCTTGTACCAGCAACAACTCCGTCGCTATCATAGCCGGAGAGTGCGGAAGCGAAGCTTCCGAACAGGTGACCTGGTGCTCCGCCTAATTCAAGACAGAAAAGGCTTGCACAAGTTATCCCCGCCATGGGAAGGACCGTTTATAGTCACAAAGGCGTTGCTCAATGGTTCCTACTACCTAGCCGACATCCGCGACGAAGAGGAAAAGAAAAAGCGCAAGAAGGCGGCAGGAAGGAGGGGAACCAAGCGCAAAAGAGGCATTGACGATCCGTTGGAACAAACAAGACGGCCTTGGAATATTGAGAAGCTACGTCCTTTCTACACTTAGCAATTCATAATTGTAATAAGTTATATATGATTATGAAATAAAAGTCTATGGTTCCTCATCTGTGTTGAGAAGCAGGCCATCTTTTGTCTTTTCTTACAGTCATATATCCCCTATGTATCTAAGTTACCTATTTTCTAGCTCCGTGGAAATGTTCAAACTGGTAGATACTTGCAGCTTTCGAGCCAACCCAAAGCAAAAATCAACTTTTTGCGCCGCCTAATTCCTTTGCTTCTGATTACTTATATGTGGTTTGCCTAGTAGTATGTCTTTGGCACCAACATGTTGGTTTTGGTTTCTGATTCTAAACACATGGTTTAGCCCTGGTTGTTTCAGCTAAAGTTCCCGGCTGAGGTTCGCCAACATACAAACAGTCAAGCATATAAGTCAGGGTAAATTTAAGGCGGGCCATATAAAATAAGGCAAAATAAAACTTGTCAACTAGCTTCCCGCCTAGCAGAGCAACTCCAAAAGTATATACAAATATTACAAATTGAGTTCATACTGTTTCAGGGGCAGGAAAGGGCTGGCCGTCAAGTCGGAAAGAAGACATGCAAAGGAAACTACAGCTCGAGGGGCGCCTATATTAGGCTTGGGGGCTGACAACTTCAGCCCTAGAACTATCACTCCCCTCCGCCTCGGCCGTACCAGCAGCTCCAACTTCTCCATCAGGCACATGATGGCGCCGGTAGAAGATCGAAGTATCAACCATGTCGGCAACACGCGTGGCGTAGCCGACAACACTGTCCAACACAGCGGCCGGCTCGACCTCGCTGCCGTCTTCATAAGTAGACGGCATGCCTTCGGTGACAGCTTCTATCTCCGCCTCGGGGTAGTGCGCCATGAATAGTCCAAGCGCAGTCTTGGCACCACCCCGCGCCGCCGATTTCAGTGAGCTCTTATGTAGCTTGGTAGCTTGCTCCAGCACTGTGGCCACATCGCTGAACTCGGACGGCTCCTGGTTGCCGGAGGAGATGAAGAACTTGGCGGCAAACCGCTTGGACGCCGCCAATGTCTCGGTGATCAGCTCACCCAGACGCGCAAGGCGATCTTGTAACATCCCGATTTTGTTAAAATTTAAAACTTTGCATTCATACATCATTCATCATATAGGCTTAACTTTTAATCACATAAATACTAAATAAAAATTCAATTATGAGTTTAAATAATGTTTAATCCCATTGAATGTTTATTTAAACTTATTTAATAAATATATTTTTCCAAATTATATAATGGGTAAGTTTATTTTTGAAAATTGCTAATTTTAATAACTTTTCCAAAATATATTTTTATGATTTTTTCTGAAATGTTTCGAATAGGTTTAAAAATCATTTAGTAAATCATTTATGAGAAAACAGTTTTTATTAATTTTATTTAAAGGAATATGTTACCGGGCCGGCCCAGACGTTATCCACCGCGCGCGCGATCGATAACGGCCCATCGGCCCGCTCCAGCGCGCGCGCGCCGCTCCCCTCTCGCTGACAGGTGGGCCCCACCTGTCAGCCGTCTTCCACCTCCGTCCGGAGATCGCGCCGGAGACGACGTCCACGACCGAGCCGTTTCCGGGCCGATTTCCGCGGTGATTAGCTCCCGCGCCCCCTCCTACTTATACCCCTCGAGGCCGCCTCCGAACCCCCCCCCCCAAAACCCTACCTCCCCGCCGCCGGGCTGCTCGGAATCGAGCTCGCCGTCGCCGCCATTGCCGCCGGACTTTTGCACAAGTGCGGTAAGCACCAAGCTCCTCGAGCACCACCGAGGCACCCCCTCGCTTCCCCATCCTTTTGCGCATCCGTTGAGCCCCCTCGCTTGTTCTTTTGCGCAGCCGAACGCCGAAAACGACCTCGACCGAAGTGCTCCGCCGCCGGCCACCATCTCCGACGAGGAAAGGAGAGGAGTCTCGACGCCGCCGCCGCGCCATCGACCTCGCCTCCTCCTCCGCGTCATTTTTGTAAGAACCGTTCGTCCTGGGGCTGTGTTTTCATGCGGGAAACGTCGAGGCCGATGCGCCGCCTCCGCGGGCGCCACCGCCGGCGAGCCTTCCGGCGACCCGCGCGCCGCTCGGTTCGGCCGGGCGTCCCACGCCGTTGGATCTAGATCCAACAGATCTAGATCAAAACGATCCCGTGCGTCCGATCTCATTTAAATCGGACGGCTCTCGTCCACGATCCGCGCGAACCGTTTTCGTCCAATAGGATCGCGCCACGTAGCCCCTCTTATTTTCTTTTTCGCAGGAATTTTATAAATAAAACAGAAAATATGCAAAACTTAGAAAATTCATAACTTATGTTCTGTAAGTCCAAATTCAATGATTTTTATATCCACGGATAGCCCTGCTAGAGTAGTTTAATTCTACATCATTTGTTTTTGCTTTTGATAAATAATACTTCATAAGATCATCCGAGGAGTAATTCGGCTATTAAATCCATAACTTAAATAATAAAAATGATTTACAAATAAACTCAATTGTTTTAGGTTTATGTTATCAACCTCTGCCCAGGAATATTAATATGTGACTTATTTGAGAACTTCCCTAGAACAATAAAAGTTGTAATGGTATAATCTAAGTTTTTACTATATTGTTTTCAATTATTAAATTGTTAAGTGAAATGAGAAATTCCTAGAATTTGCATCTCATGCATTTAATAACAGAGAATATAAATTATTGATAAGTGTGTCTAATTTTACACATGGCATATCATGCATACATACATCTTTTATTTTGTGTTGTGAGATATTGTGTGGATATTTATTTGTATGTATTGCTTGTGCTAGATTGTGAAGGAGAGGAAGGACCTGCGTGTGATTGTTATACTTGTTGTGCCTGTTCCTCCTGCTGCCAAGGCAAGTGACTTCATAAAACACCTACTATTTTATTCTATTGCATATCTAGTGTTTTCAAACAGTATTTGCAAAAGTAGTATGCATGATAGGTTTTTGGGAGATTGTAGTATGCTATGCAAACCTTTTAGGTTTCCCCTTAGAAATTCCAGATTAGACCCCTATTATAATTTAGTGGAAGCAACTGCTGCAAAAATGATTGTTTTATGGTTGATGTGATAAATGAAAATTTCCACTAAATTAATTTAACGCCTGAATGGATTGGGTCGATCGAGGAGGTTTCAAGTTGAGTGGCTTCTCAGGGCCAAGTGTCATGGTTGTCTTCGCCCAGGGTAGTTTCTACTTACTTGGGGCCATGATATGCGGTGTTAACCTGAGTTGCTCACTTGTGGTAGGCCACCCAGGGCTATGAGATTTAAAGTTTACACTGAGTCTAGTTGCTTATCGTGCAACCATTGGTCAATATGGGCTCTGTCTTGATGGAGTAAGTTGTTGTGGAACTGGGTCAAGAGATTGATGGTGGTAGAGTTGATAGGATGGTGGTAATCTCTTAGTATGATCATGGGAAAGCAACTTCTGAAAAGTCTCGTCTTGATCTTCTCCTTTTCCTTCTCACTAAAGGAGTGTAGAGGATAGTTTGGGTTGATTGAGTCTAATGGTGAAAGTGCACACCCTCTCGAGAGTTAAAACCTAAGATCTTAGCCGTGTCCCCGACATCGGACAATTTGAGTAACTACACAAGGTTGTGTTCTGAAAATCTCCTCATCTCAAATTTCTTAATAAAACTTTGTTGGGTGAACATGGGTAGGAGACATGGACTTGTCTCGAGATTTGTCTCTGAAGGAAAAGATATAGATTTAAGAAAATTGTTTATCAAAAGTAGGAGAAAATTTGCTTTGCGCAATAGCCTGGAGCTCCACCAGCCAAAATAAGCATATAGTTATAGTTTAATAGAACATTAGGAATTAAAGTCACTTGCCACCACAATTCAATTGTGCTGACCCTTTATAGCTGGGCTGCAACTAAACCTTGCAGAATTTCCGAATGAGGAGTAAGGGGGTCGTCTTCGAGCTACAACCAACATGATTTGCCAGTGGCTTCATGGAGAAGATGTAGCTCCATGCTACCTTTAGTATTGCGTTTGAACTCTGAAATAAAGTGTGAACTATTTATTCAGCTAGCATTTCCGCTATGCTAAGTTGTAAGGATATTTGTTTTTGGATCATTCGTCTCGTTCTGTAATAAATTATGACATTGTACTGTGATATTACATCTTATTGGAGAATGTGAGACTTATGTGATCCAAGTCTTTGCATTATTCATATGTGCCATTGCTTTCGTAAGCAAGGGCACTACAGATCTAGGCGGGTGCTGACAGCCTTGTAGTCGCTTAAACCGACATCAACTGTATCAAAAATAAAAACGTCAGTTCGGCTCAGGCTAAATTTGATGACGGAAAATTAAGAGTGAGAAATTACCAAGGACCGAGTTATGGAAGGCGGACAGCTCAATCATATGAGCTGCCACCGCGTCCTCAGCAGTTTGGGCGCGAGAACTCTGCTTGGATATCTCCTCGGCAGCCGCCTTCTCCGCCTCACCCAATTTCTTGCGCAGGCTATCCAGCTCCCCAGTAATCTGGCTAGATTCCTGCGCAAATTTCAGCTGCTGGGCCTCCAGCTCTTTCCGATGCTCCTCCTTCATCAACAAATTGGCGGTCGCCAGATCAGAAGCTTCATTCATAATAGCTTGCATATTAGTGGACGCTTTCAATATATCATGTGCGTGATCTAGCAGTTCTACAATATGGATTCGCTAGCTAAACGATTGGCGGCAACGAAAATTGAAAAATGATAGAAGGCAAAAAGGAATAATTCTACCTTCGTCTTTTTTGTGGGACGACTCCAATTCGGCAATCCGCAGGTCCTTGGCTTCGCAGTCCTTCTTCAGATCGCAGCACCACTGGTTTATCTCAAATCGAGAAGAGATAAGCTCAACGTTGGCGGACAGGAGGCCCTGCAGGCAAGGACAAAGGCATATAGCATGTCGTCAAAAAACCACTTAGCCGGCAGTCAATGCTCTCGACTTGCCATCTAAGTGCTCGGGGGGGGGGGGGGGGGGGGGAGATTATGTATATGCCACAAAGTTAGAAAAACTTACATACATGTCGCCCTCCAAGTCGGCAAAGGCCTGGGAGGCGAAGTTGGCGAAAGGCAGGGTGGACTCCTTGGCCTCCTTAAAAGTGGACCAAGGGTCCCTAACTCTACCGCCTCCTGTAGTCGGGGCTGCCCTCTGAGTCCCGCCGGCAACCACCTCCAGTAGCTCCTCCCTGGCGGCGCACGATTGAACGACTTCATTGGCCGTAGCCTCAACCGAGGGAAGGGGAATGCTGGGTGCGCGGCCAGCGGAGGAGGTCCTTGCCGGCGGACCGGAAGCCGAAGCCTGGGGCTGGCGGCGAGCATCGCTCATAAAGCCGCCGGCCCGGGGCTGGGGAGTTGGCGGCATGGTAGCGGGCGAGCTACCTTGAGGCCGCCTTCCCCTGGAAAGGAGCCTGGTCGGCAACCTGGAAGTTGCCACCCGTTCCCTGTCAATAAAGCAAGCACAGTCAGATGAATGCCAATAATAGAGGAATTCGATGGCTATTTAAGGCGGAAATGAGTACCTTCGGGGGATGTCAATCCTCACGTTCTCGTCGAGATCGACGAGCACCGGCTCTGTAGCCGATGCGGTCCATTTCTTCCTCTCGGCATTGACCGTAGAGGAAGCAGCGCCGGACGCCTTGCGCTTCTTGGTTTTCCCGGCTTCCGACTCATAGAAGTCGGGAGCCAGGTCATCCTCCCTCACGGCAGAGAGCTGAGAAAAAAGGCAAGTGTTAATAGGACTCTAGTTAGCCGGCCAAAGCTGTCAAAGAAGGGTAATACGCAGGATATCTACCTCAAGGGGAGGATTGTCGTGGGTGTGCATGGGCACGCCTTCCGCCGCCTTCACCAACCCTGCTTTGACAAGGCTGCGAAGTCGGAACGCCAGGTCGGCGGCTGGAAACCCCTCTTCGCTTACGTGAAGAGAGGTTGTGGCAGTAGGCGAATACTGACACATCTTGTGTTGCAACGTACCTGCACTTAAAATATGACAGGTACCTGTGTATAGTGCAAACCCCTGGATCGATTCGTTTGCACACACAGTTTACGATGTAATATCACAACAAAGTATCAAATTTATTACATCGATGATCCAGACTTAAAAATATTCATTACAATTTGCATAGCATAAAGCTAGCATTGGAAAGAATACACAGCGGAAATACAATAGCTATAAGTCTCCATCTTCATGTTGCCACAGGCGAAAAACATGTTGGTTGCAGACTCGAAATCACTTGACGAAAACCTCACTCGTCATCTGAAAAACCTGTAAGAAATAAAATTTTCCAACAAAGTGGGTCAGATTCCATTAAAAATGGAGTCTGGCAAGTGACACTATGGTGGACACTTAATGGAATCACTCTATAGCCTATATGCATATTTGGCTGGTGGAGTTCAAGGCTAATTTGCATAAAGCCATTTTTTCCTACTCTTTTGAAAACACTTTTCTTGAAATCAAGACGGATATGGCATGAAAACCATAATCTCATCTTCCCTTGTTCATCCATCACATTTTAACTTAGAAATTGGAATGATAGGATCCTCCGTTGACGTCCTTGATCAACTCCTCAAAATTGTCCGTAACCGAGGACACGGCTAAGTACTTAGTTTTACACTCTGCAGAGGTTGTGCACTTTCACCATTAGACCCAACAAACCCAAACTATCCTCAAGCACACCATTTGTGCTAAGGAAAAAGAGAGAGTTGAGACGAGACTTTTCAGAAGCATTTTCCCACCCCATAACGGCCTGACGCGCTCCACCTGCAAAACCTCTACCACCACCTGTCAGGCCGGGGCGAGTCCACGCAACTTAATCCATCTAGCCAGAGCCCATTGACTAATGGTTGCACTAGAAGCAATCTTCACTTCGAGTTCTTCAGATCCTTTTGTTCCCTGGGTGGCCGTCCACAAGTGACCATCCCTTAGAGGTCACCCCTAAGAGACAACACTCAACAAAAACCACATACAACCAATTCCACCCAGGAGTTTCATTCTTAACTTAGTAGAAATTAACTTATCATAAAACAACTTTTGCATAGCATCAATATTTCTACCAAGTTACCAATAGGATTCTAGACACAACTAGTGTAAGGGATATTGTAGTTTTAGCATAGCAATACTATCCAACACATGCATATAAGAAATACACTAAGTAATGCATAGAAAAATACTTAAGAAGTTTATGAGGGTGTGCCACTTGCCTTGGCAACAGGGAGAGCAGGAGTAACAGTTGCAAAAGCCTTCATTTCTCTCCGAATTTTCTAACAAGCCCCAAATAAACATACAAGCATAAATGCAACACTTAGAAAAATATGACATGCATGATCTGATAAATATTCTTAAGGACTAGAGATGCATGTCATGCCATGAAATTATTCTAAGTTAATGCGGGGCAAGTGTGTTAGTCAAAATTACTAAGTACCAAGGTCATAGGTTGGACATAATAACTTTGCTATAAATCAACTTGAATAAGTTGTAATGCTGCTGCAAGTCTTCACATGCTTGGTCTTGAAATCTTCAACTCCCTTGTAATTTTCTTCATCTTCAACTAGCATTCTGACTTGGTCATAATCACTATGGACTTGGTCATAATCACTAAGGACTTGGTTTATGCCCAAAGTTAAAGAAGAATAGGATGGCGGAAAAAGATATAGAAAAGATGTAGTTTTTCTTCTAGGCTTCATCTCCAGACTTGTAACTTTCTCCGATGTCTTCATTGAATCATGTAGACTTGATGGTTCTTCAGACTTGATGATTTGTATATCACCCGGGCTGGTCTTGAATATACCTTAGCCACCACGAGGTCTAAGAGAGAAGAAAAAGAAAAGAGAGAAAGACTTAGAGAAATAAAGGGGGATGGTCTTCTTGCAGTTCCTCTTGATTTTCTTCTAAGTGTTTTTTGCTTCTTGGAGATGCCTTCGGAGTTTTGTTTTTCTTGGCTAAGTCTTCATTGGCCTTCTAGTCTTCATGTTAAGAATCTCAAGTGTCTAAGTGCATAGCACTTTACCAAAACACTATGTTGAAAAATAGTAACTTAGAGAAAAACAATAACTATACAATAAATATGCCATGCATGCAATGCAATTTATTTCAAAGGACAACACTTAACAAAATAAAACAACTAAGTTTTCTAGATGCTAAAATTTTCTAAGGAAAAGATTTAGCATCTTTAAGATGTTGAAATTTTTCTAAGGAAGAGTGTTGTCGAAAAAAATAGTTATCAAATATTTACTAAGGAAGAATTTATTTTGTTTAAAGAGGCAAAATATTTCTAAGTACATTTTAATACCAAAGTGGTCATAATATGACTAAGTACTTTATAATTCGAATAGATGATGAAAATAATTTTTAATCAATTTTTAATCATTAAAACTACACTTAAAAGTATTTAATCAATATTAATTATAAATCATAGAAAATTATTCTACAAAAATTAGTAGAAAATACTAATGCCAAAAATTAGACATTCAAATTTATAGCAAAAGAGTTTGACAAGTTTTAAATTTCAAATTTGAAGTTATGTTCAATTTACCATTAATGCCACTTTTGAATTTCAACAAATTTTAATTTGACAAAACATAAAAATAATGATGCCAAAAGTTTCTATGTGGCATAAGCTTTCCAAAAATATTTTATTTGTAAAATTACCAAACCAATAAAAAGTAGTGATAGATTTAAAATTTAGGATTTTTCTGCAAAACTACCGGTCTTCGGTTGACTGTTGACTTTGACCGCTGACGTGAGAATTGACTCGCTGACGTGGCAGGCTGACTGGGATTTGAATACGAATTTGACCAAAAATAAAGTTGCTCGGATGGAAAAATACTCTTAACGAAAGTTGTAGAGAATTACGTGCTCTTTCTAATTATCACAATTATAACATAAGTGGATGAATAGATTGGTCACAAATCTCAAAATACCTTTCTGGTCTGAAATTTGAAACGTGAATATCTCTCAGCTCGCTGAACCAAAAGAGGTGAGGCTTGGGGCAAAAGAAAGGTTTTGATCAGGGGAACAACTTTCGTATTGTCGTCCCAAACTTTTGAGATGTTTTGGTTACTCGAACAACATCAAACACGATCTGTATTATACAGAAAATTACGTACTTTAAAATAAAAAGTAGTCAACGTGAAAGTTGTAAATATAGAGTAGATGTACCTTTTCACCAGAGGAATTTCGATTTTACACAACGACCACGAAGAGATCTGAGAAATACGACTTCAGATCTGATAGATGACGATTCGAAATTCTTACTCCACGCTTGATAAAAAGAGTTGAGGCTTATTGGAATGGAAAGGTATCGACGAGATCTACAACAATGATTAAGGCCCCGTCGCGATTGAAGATGGTTTTGTTCGTCGAACGAACGAAATACTATTTCGCTGATCAGGGTTTCGGTGGAACGAAAAGAGTAAAAGAGATACCAGAGGCTACAGGGGTTTATATAGGAGGAGGGATGGTTGAATAGATAGGGCTCGGAGTTGTGAACGCGTAGGATCAAGCGGATCCGGATTTGGAGTTATATTTCTCGAGATAAACGTGTTTGAATGAAATGTGGTTGGAAAAACGAATTTTCAGAGTTTGACTTGGATAGGAACACTCGGTTCCGTTCGGCCCAGTTTGGGCATAACTTTTGTTTTAGAACTCCGAATTAAGTGAAATTAATTTCTAAAAATTTCTAAAAATCATATCTTTATTTTAAAACATTTATGGAGATGTTTTGACCACTTTCTAAAAATATTAATTTTGAATATTTGATTTAATGCAAATTTGACACTTTTGTCAAATTTGGAAATAGAAATTTAATTAATTTATTTATGGCTAAATAAAATTTGGTACCACAATTGTGAACATAAGAAAATAATTATTTCTAATAATTACAATCAAAATATTAAAGTAAAATAAGATAAATAGCATAATCATTATTTTGTTTTTAATATTTTCTCAGATAGATTTTCAATTGGAAATAGTATTTCAACCATTGTAATTTCAAATCTAAACAATGCAAGAAAATGATGAATGCATGCATGAATTTTGTTTTCAAATCGACATACAAATAGTTTTCAATTTTTTTTAATTTTTCTGGTTTTTCAGAATTTGAAAAATCCTAGGATGTTACAGACTACCACCCTTAAAAGGAATCTCGTCCTCGAGATTCGAGAAGGCTAGCAAAAGGTTGTGACTGGATAGCTGGGTGGGCTACCACCCTTAAAAGGAATCTTTGGTGGTAGTGAAAACTTGGATATGAAAACTTGATTCAAAATGAACCATTCACTTCTTCCACAGTGATATGGTTCACATATCCTTTATCAAAAGGATTTGACTTGGCAGCTTCTTCGGCCTTCTTCTTTGCTCGGCACTCGTTGGCGTAATGGTCATTGCTCTTGCACTTGTAGCAAATGATCTCGTTTAAGCTCCGCTTCTTCTTTGGTGCTTCCAAGGCTAAAAATTATTCTAAATCTTGTTCATCATATTTTATCCCAATGGACGAAGTCCTGTCTCGCTTGATGGGGCAATTTCGAGCTAAGTGATGTCCCTCACATTTATAGCAGCACTTGGAGTTACGTTTGGATGTCTTCGGAAGTGACCTTACTCTTATTTCATTTTTCACCTTAGTTTGATCCACAATCTCATTTTGATAATGATTTTGTTCAGTATCCTGACCAATCTTCTTCTGTTTGCAGCCCCATGAATAATGTTCTCGTACTCTACGAGTAACATATGTTATACGACTAGTATGTCTTTTACGTTCCTCCTTGTGTTCTTGTACTTCCACATATTTCCTGAGTTTCTGTTGCATTCCCTCTTTGACTTGCTGACTGACTTCTTGCACCATGGGATAGAGTTGACATTTAGTCGGGACGTGATTTGTTGCTTCACACAAAAAGCAAGTAACCATGGTTGTGGGGCATCCGTCGGTTGGATGGTTGGAGACACCATGGGGCCACTCATCATGACATTCCTTGGATGTGTGTCCTATTTCTCCACACGTTTTACAGGCTTGAGATTTTGTCAAACTACTTCCTTTGACATCCTTGTTACCAATGTCCATCTGGGGTGGGTTGATATTACTTTTGGTCATGTTGTGACGCATCATCTGCACAATGTGGGTCTGGTTATCCAACAGTTGTTGCATTCCCTGAGGTAACTCTCTGTTGTGATTGTGGACTTGATTCTGTACCATGAGTTGCATCAACTGACTCTGAGCTTCTAATAGTTGAATTGCAACTGTCATCTCATCGTTGGTGCTTGGGGGAGACATCTGTTTGGGTTTAGCATAGATGAGTAAAAGATAGAAGGATACTAGGAAAAATTTCTACCCCAAACTCAACAAACCGAGGTAAATCATCTTACAAACAATATCTAACAAACATCGAGCAACACGTTTCAACACAAACAAGCAATCTAGTATTATCATACCACACTGAGTTGGCATGATCAATACAATATCACGGTGTCGTTGTTCTAATTAAATGGTGGTCTCTTGTCTATCTCCTTGTTGAGTGCTTCAAGTTCTTCTTTCTTCAAAAATCTTCTAAGTGTTTGAGCTATGAATCTGGATTCTTCAGTGTTCTTCCATGTAGGTAGTTCTTCATGTTGACTTGTGGAATTGCATATGAAGTATCGAACTCAGACATTACGAACATGGTCAACTACTAAAAGATAAGATATTTTTAGAAGTTTGATATTAGACGAGAGTATAAGAGAGGATAAAATGAAAAGTTTTGTTTTTAGATAACTGAATAAAAATAGATTTTCAATCCTATGGCCAAATCCTATTTCTATCCAGACTTAGGGGTTTCGAACCTACAGGCAACACAGTGATCTGATACCATCTGCAACGTATCTGCACTTTAAATATGACAGGTACCTGTGTATAGTGCAAACCCCTGGATCGATTCGTTTGCACACACAGTTTACGATGTAATATCACAACAAAGTATCAAATTTATTACATCGATGATCCAGACTTAAAAATATTCATTACAATTTGCATAGCATAAGGCTAGCATTGGAAAGAATACACAGCGGAAATACAATAGCAGTAAGTCTCCATCTTCATGTTGCCACAGGCGAAAAACATGTTGGTTGCAGACTCGAAATCACTTAACGAAAACCTCACTCGTCATCTGAAAAACCTGTAAGAAATAAAATTATGCAACAGAGTGGGTCAGATTCCATTAAAAATGGAGTCTGGCAAGTGACACTATGGTGGACACTTAATGGAATCACTCTATAGCCTATATGCATATTTGGCTGGTGGAGTTCAAGGCTAATTTGCATAAAGCCGATTTCTCCTACTCTTTTGAAAACACTCTTCTTGAAATCAAGACGGGTATGGCATGAAAACCATAATCTCATCTTCCCTTGTTCACCCATCACATTTTAACTTAGAAATTGGAATGATAGGATCCTCCGTTGACCTCCTTGATCAGCTGCTCAAAATTGTCCGTAACCGAGGACACGGCTAAGTACTTAGTTTTACACTCTGCAGAGGTTGTGCACTTTCACCATTAGACCCAACAAACCCAAACTATCCTCAAGCACACCATTTGTGCTAAGGAAAAAGAGAGAGTTGAGACGAGACTTTTCAGAAGCATTTTCCCACCCCATAACGGCCTGACGCGCTCCACCTACAAAACCTCTACCACCACCTGTCAGGCCGGGGCGAGTCCACGCAACTTAATCCATCTAGCCAGAGCCCATTGACTAATGGTTGCACTAGAAGCAATCTTCACTTTGAGTTCTTCAGATCCTTTTGTTCCCTGGGTGGCCGTCCACAAGTGACCATCCCTTAGAGGTCACCCCTAAGAGACAACACTCAACAAAAACCACATACAACCAATTCCACCCAGGAGTTTCATTCTTAACTTAGTAGAAATTAACTTATCATAAAACAACTTTTGCATAGCATCAATATTTCTACCAAGTTACCAATAGGATTCTAGACACAACTAGTGTAAGGGATATTCTAGTTTTAGCATAGCAATACTATCCAACACACGCATATAAGAAATACACTAAGTAATGCATAGAAAAATACTTAAGAAGTTTATGAGGGTGTGCCACTTGCCTTGGCAACAGGGAGAGCAGGAGTAACAGTTGCAAAAGCCTTCGTTTCTCTCCGAATTTTCTAACAAGTCAAACAAGCCCCAAATAAACATACAAGCATAAATGCAACACTTAGAAAAATATGACATGCATGATCTGATAAATATTCTTAAGGACTAGAGATGCATGTCATGCCATGAAATTATTCTAAGTTAATGCGGGGCAAGTGTGTTAGTCAAAATTACTAAGTACCAAGGTCATAGGTTGGACAGAATAACTTTGCTATAAATCAACTTGAATAAGTTGTAATGCTGCTGCAAGTCTTCACATGCTTGGTCTTGAAATCTTCAACTCCCTTGTAATTTTATTCATCTTCAACTAGCATTCTGACTTGGTCATAATCACTATGGACTTGGTCATAATCACTAAGGACTTGGTTTATGCCCAAAGTTAAAGAAGAATAGGATGGCGGAAAAAGATATAGAAAAGATGTAGTTTTTCTTCTAGGCTTCATCTCCAGACTTGTAACTTTCTCCGATGTCTTCATTGAATCATGTAGACTTGATGGTTCTTCAGACTTGATGATTTGTATATCACCCGGGCTGGTCTTGAATATACCTTAGCCACCACGAGGTCTAAGAGAGAAGAAAAAGAAAAGAGAGAAAGACTTAGAGAAATAAAGGGGGATGGTCTTCTTGAAGTTCCTCTTGATTTTCTTCTAAGTGTTTTTTGCTTCTTGGAGATGCCTTCGGAGTTTTGTTTTTCTTGGCTAAGTCTTCATTGGCCTTCTAGTCTTCATGTTAAGAATCTCAAGTGTCTAAGTGCATAGCACTTTACCAAAACACTATGTTGAAAAATAGTAACTTAGAGAAAAACAATAACTATACAATAAATATGCCATGCATGCAATGCAATTTATTTCTAAGGACAACACTTAACAAAATAAAACAACTAAGTTTTCTAGATGCTAAAATTTTCTAAGGAAAAGATTTAGCATCTTTAAGATGTTGAAATTTTTCTAATGAAGAGTGTTGTCGAAAAAAATAGATATCAAATATTTACTAAGGAAGAATTTATTTTGTTTAAAGAGGCAAAATATTTCTAAGTACATTTTAATACCAAAGTGGTCATAATATGACTAAGTACTTTATAATTCGTATAGATGATGAAAATAATTTTTAATCAATTTTTAATCATTAAAACAACACTTAAAAGTATTTAATCAATATTAATTATAAAATCATAGAAAATTATTCTACAAAAATTAGTAGAAAAATACTATTGCCAAAAATTAGACATTCAAATTTATAGAAAAAGAGTTTGACAAGTTTTAAATTTCAAATTTGAAGTTATATTCAATTTACCATTAATGCCACTTTTGAATTTCAACAAATTGTAATTTGATAAAACATAAAAGTAATGATGCCAAAAGTTTCTATGTGGCATAAGCTTTCCAAAAATATTTTATTTGTAAAATTTCACCAAACCAATATATAGTAGTGATAGATTTAAAATTTAGGATTTTTCTGCAAAACTGCCGGTCTTCGGTTGACTGTTGACTTTGACCGCTGACGTGAGAATTGACTCGCTGACGTGGCAGGCTGACTAAGATTTGACTATGAATTTGACTAAAAATAAAGTTGTTCGGATGGAAAAATACTCTTAACGAAAGTTGTAGAGAATTACGTGCTCTTTCTAATTATCACAGTTATAACATAAGTGGATGAATAAATTGGTCACAAATCTCAAAATACCTTTCTGGTCTGAAATTTGAAACGTGAATATCTCTCAGCTCGCAGAACCAAAAGAGGTGAGGCTTGGGGCAAAAGAAAGGTATTGATCAGGGGAACAACTTTCGAATTGTTGTCCCAAACTTTTGTGATGGTTTGGTTACTCGAACAACATCAAACACGATCTGTATTATACAGAAAATTACGTTCTTTAAAATAAAAAGTTGTCAAAAGGAAAGTTGTAGATATAGAGTAGATCTACCTTTTCACCAGAGGAATTTCGATTTTACACAACGAGCGCGAAGAGATCTGAGAAATACGACATCAGATCTGATGGATGACGATTCGAAATTCTTCCTCCACGCTTGATGAAAAGAGTTGAGGCTTATTGGGATGGAAAGATATCGACGAGATATATAACAATGATTAAGGCCCCGTCGCGATTGAAGATGTTTTGTTCGTCGAACAAACGAAATACTATTTCGCTGATTACGGTTTCGGTGGAACGAAAAGAGTAAAAGAGATGTCCGCGGCTACAGGGGTTTATATAGGCGGAGGGATGGTGGAATAGATAGGGCTCGGAGTTGTGAACGTTTAGGATCAAACGGATCCGGATTTGGAGTTATATTTCTCGAGATAAACGTGTTTCAATGAAAGGTGGTTGGAAAAACGAATTTTCAGAGTTTGAGATTTCCAGTTGAAAATCTATCTGAGAAAAAATATTAAAAACAAAATAATGATTATGCTATTTATCTTATTTTATTTTAATATTTTGATTGTAATTATTAGAAATGATTATTTTCTTATGTTCACAATTGTGGTACCAAATTTTATTTAGCCATAAATAAATTAATTAAATTTCTATTTCCAAATTTGACAAAAGTGTCAAATTTGCATTAAATCAAATATTCAAAATTAATATTTATAAAAAGTGGTCAAAACATGTCCATAAATGTTTTAAAATAAAGATATGATTTTTAGAAATTTTTAGAAATTAATTTCACTTAATTCGGAATTCTAAAACAAAAGTTATGAAGGAAATAAGAAAAAAAAACGAATCGGGCCCAGCCGGCCGGCCCTGTTCGTATCGCAGGGGTAGTATCTGCCGGCTAAGCCAGCAGATGACGGTGTCCACCCCATCCAGCAAGGGGGGAGACATCGTGCGGGTGAGGAATTCGATCCGCCTTTGAATAAGGCGGAGCTCCTCCGTCAACTTGGGCACCGCCTCGTCCCAGCATGGTCCGGGCATAGGCGGCGCATTGACAAAGTCCGGGACGCCAAATTGGCGCCCCGGTGCTGCCATGTATTGGCAGTAGAAGAAGGTGGACGTCCAGCCCTTGACGGACTCGATGTATGGTACTTGGGATACCATTGGCGTCCTTGGCGGCAGTTGAAAGTGACGCTGCCGCAGGTCGCCATCCGCCGTCCGGCACAGTCTGGCGCCGGCAACAGAAGCAATATCTGAAGAAGTCTAAACTAGGCCTAATACCTAGGTAGCCCTCAAACAGATCTGTGAAGCCGACTAAGACTAGAATTCTATTAGGCGCTATATTATGGGGCTGGAGCCCATAGTGATCTAACACCTCGCTAAAGAAGGCGGAAGGCGGAAGGCGGTAGTGCCATTCCCCTAACTAAATGGGAGGTGAGGATTACCCGCTCCCCGGCTTTCGGAGCCGGGATGACGTCCCCGAAGGCGGATCTCCATTGGCAGTCCTCCCGAGTTGGGAGGTAGCCAACGGCCTCCAAGTCTTGGAGTGCCTCTTCGTCGACTATGGAGGGAAGCCAATAGCGTGACCCGAGGTCAGCTGCTTCCTCCTCCTCGTCGGCGGGTGCGCCTCTCGCCGCCGTCGCCGCGGCGGAAGATGAAGGAGCAGAGGAGACCGCCGCCGGCGCGCACGCGGTGGGAGTTTGAGAGGCGACGGTGGCGACATTTCCTATCGCCACCGTCGCGAGGCGCGATGCTGCGCCGCCCATCGCCGCCGCGGAGGGGATTTCGGTCGCCGGGCCGCCGGATGCCACGGAAGGGGTATTCTTGCCGGTGGACATCGCCGTATGCGAAGGAGGTCGGAGAAGAATGCTCGCCGGAGTTCGCTCGGAGAAAAGAGCGAGAGAGTGGGAGAGCAAGGGGCCGAGGAGAGCAGGAGCAGGGGTGAAGAAATGAACCGCTCGGCTCCTTATTTATAGGTCCAGGCGTTGCTTCCCGTGAAACGACGTTGTTAGTCGGACACGTGTCCAACATCCGCTGCAACGCATGATCGCACGATCTACACGCATCCTCTTTTCCCGCGATTTGCGATCATGACAAGATTTTTGCTTCGGCCGGTTTCAAACTGTCGTGAGCCGCCTGGCGATGTCCGTCAAGAAATATGCTCGGCGAAGTTCCGATTAGTCGTCTTTTCCCATGTTGGATAAAGGCGGCCGTGTGCCAACATCAGGATACACGTGCCCCCATTGTTTTTCAGAATGGTTCAAGTCCTGCAGCCGCCAACATTGACGGATGAAGTATCAAGAAGAAGCTGGCGCCTGGAGAATTTCAACCTTTTTGGGGGCTAATGTTGGGTATATATCAACTAGGGGTATCTCCAACATGGATCAATCCGGCTAGTCCAGGGTGTCCCAAGGGTAGTAAGGCTGAAGCCTGCCGGGCGGCCCAGATAGCTGACGTACAAGGAAGTAGGCGGACGGTCCAAGGAAGGCGGAAGGCCAAAGCCCATCAAGCCCACCAAGTCCAAGACGGAAGGCGGCAACTAAGCCGGCTAGGTCTAGAACTCTGATTACTTGCCGGACAAGTACTTTCCTTGTATCCTGGGGTCTGGCCGCCTATATAAGCCGGCCACTGGGAGGCCTTTAGGGCCAAGCTCATCAACGCATCATACACATTGTAACCTGTTCACGGCTATTGCCTCATAGTGAATTATAGCAGCACGTAGGATCTCGCCGCCGCTGCGGGATCTGAAGCTGGGTAAACTCGCCGTGTTCAATCCCGTCCTCGACGACACCAACCTTCTTCCCCACAATCCATACGTAGGCTAGAGGACCCCCGTCTCCTATCAATTATGCCGATACCACGACACTTTTATAAGACTTTCCCATCCATCTTCTCTAAGTTCAGCAAGCAATACTTAATCCAATGCATTTGCAATATCCAAACTTTTATTTTGGAGTTTGTGACACAATATATCCGTGATCTTCATAATTTTTTCCATTAGGTGCAGAACAAAGACAAAATCAAATTTAACTAGGAAATTAAGGGCGCCCTCAGCATCTCCTCTTGTATTCCATGGAACAGAACGGTCAGTTGCTACATTTCGTAGTACCGAAACTGATGCACCAAACAATTTTAACAAGCTTTTTACCGAATTGTAGTGGGAACTCCATCTTGTGTCTCCTGCCCTTTGTAAAGATCCTATTTGATTTAACCCTCTTCCTGTGTCGAGCTCTTCGAGCTCAATCTCTCTTGCAATTTCAGCGGCCTGATTTTGTAGGAGCTCATCATTGCGTTTGGGAGAGGCACTGACAGTATTTACAATAAAATTTGCATGCTGGAAGAAGTTATGCACCTTATGTACCTCCCTTGAAGCGGCAACCAGAGCCAGGGACGGAGCCAGGAATTGGAAATGGGGGGGGGGGGGGGGGGGGGCGAGAAGCAAGAACATCAACACAAATGTGACACGACACAGTACATATAAGGTTGAGATAATCATAATATTTCTGTTTTGTTTCCTGCAATACAAATGAGTTACATTTCTATCAATTTGAATTCGGCTTTTCGAGGACGAAGATCAAAGATCTCAATAATTTCTGCAATGGTGATCTTTTCTGCTAGTTCCCTCTCTATGTAGACTATCAGACAATGACGAAGGAAATCATCTCCCAACTTAGTTCGAAGACGTGTCTTGACTAGTTTCATAGCCGAAAAAGCTCGCTCTGCTGTTGCAGTTGACACGGGAAGAGTTATCACTAAACGTAACAACCTTTCAACCATTGGATAATCAGATGACTTTCTAGTCTTAATTATTCCTTTTGTCAAATCAGTAAGTGATTTGCAGTTTTTGATCTCCGGATGGTTGAACGTGTCAAGTTGGAAATGTGGTAACTCACACTCCAGCCTATCTCTTTCTTGACTAGAAAAATCAGCAGGATAAAACTTCTCCACTAGAGTGCATATCTTTGACTTGTCAAAATTATCATGTCTAGGATCAAGGGATGAACAGAGATCTAGAAGCTCGGTTACCTGAGAACTGAATCGATTATTCAGCTCTACTTGTTGATCTATTGCAGCAATAAATACATCGACTTTGAAGTGATGGAGTATCGTGGTGTTGTTATGTTTATTTCGAGATTTCTTCACATCCACATACCTAAAAATTATAACACATATCAAACAAACATAAATCAGTTACCATCTCAAACAAAGTATAATTAAAATTTAAGGACATAGAAAAAGATACATCTTTTGATTCATATCCGGGATGTCAATCTCATGCTTCAAACAAAAGGTTTCAACCTCTTTTATAAGACTTTCCCATCCATCTTCTCTAAGTTCAGCAAGCAATACTTTTGTGTTGGAAACACAATCCAATGCATTTGCAATATCCAAACTTTTATTTTGGAGTTTGTGACACAAGATATCCGTGATCTTCATAATTTTTTCCATTAGGTGCAGAACAAAGACAAAATCAAATTTAACTAGGAAATTAAGGGCGCCCTCAGCATCTCCTCTTGTATTCCATGGAACAGAACGGTCAGTTGCTACATTTCGTAGTACCGAAACTGATGCACCAAACAATTTTAACAAGCGTTTTACTGAATTGTAGTGGGAACTCCATCTTGTGTCTCCTGCCCTTTGTAAAGATCCTATTTGATTTAACCCTCTTCCTGTGTCGAGCTCTCCGAGCTCAATCTCTCTTGCAATTTCAGCTGCCTGATTTTGTAGGAGCTCATCATTGCGTTTGGGAGAGGCACTGACAGTATTTACAATAAAATTTGCATGCTGGAAGAAGTTATGCACCTTATGTACCTCCCTTGAAGCGGCAACCAGAGCCAGGGACGGAGCTAGGAATTGGAAATGGGGGGGGGGGGGGGGGCGAGAAGCAAGAACATCAACACATAAATAAAAAATGTGACACGACACAGTACATATAAGGTGTAGATAATCTGAATATTTCTGTTTTGTTTCCTGCAATACAAATGAGTTACATTTCTATCAATTTGAATTCGGCTTTTCGAGGACGAAGATCAAAGATCTCAATAATTTCTGCAATGGTGATCTTTTCTGCTAGTTCCCTCTCTATGTAGACTATCAGACAATGACGAAGAAAATCATCTCCCAACCTAGTTCGAAGACGTGTCTTGACTAGTTTCATAGCCGAAAAAGCTCGCTCTACTTTTGCAGTTGACACGGGAAGAGTTATCACTAAACGTAACAACCTTTCAACCATTGGATAATCAGATGACTTTCTAGTCTTAATTATTTCTTTTGTCAAATCAGTAAGTGATTTGCAGTTTTTGATCTCCGGATGGTTGAACGTGTCAAGTTGGAAATGTGGTAACTCACACTCCAGCCTATCTCTTTCTTGACTAGAAAAATCAGCAGGATAAAACTTCTCCACTAGAGTGCATATCTTTGACTTGTCAAAATTATCATGTCTTGGATCAAGGGATGAACAGAGATCTAGAAGCTCGGTTACCTGAGAACTGAATCGATTATTCAGCTCTATCACTTGTTGATCTATTGCAGCAATAAATACATCGACTTTGTAGTGATGGAGTACCGTGGTGTTGTCATGTTTATTTCGAGATTTCTTCACATCCACATACCTAAAAATTATAACACATATCAAACAAACATAAACCAGTTACCATCTCAAACAAAGTATAATTAAAATATTAAGGACATAGAAAAAGATACATACTTTTGATTCATATCCGGGATGTCAATCTCATGCTTCAAACAAAAGGTTTCAACCTCTTTTATAAGACTTTCCCATCCATCTTCTCTAAGTTCAGCAAGCAATACTTTTGTGTTGGAAACACAATCCAATGCATTTGCAATATCCAAAGTTTTATTTTGGAGTTTGTGGCACAAGATATCCGTGATCTTCATAATTTTTTCCATTAGGTGCAGAACAAAGACAAAATAATATTTAACTAGGAAATTATGGGCGCCCTCAGAATCTCCTCTTGTATTCCATGGAACAGAACGGTCAGTTGCTACATTTCGTAGTACCGAAACTGATGCACCAAACAATTTTAACAAGCTTTTTACTGAATTGTAGTGGGAACTCCATCTTGTGTCTCATGCCCTTTGTAAAGATCCTATTTGATTTAACCCTCTTCCTGTGTCGAGCTCTCCGAGCTCAATCTCTCTTGCAATTTCAGCGGCCTGATTTTGTAGGAGCTCATCATTGCGTTTGGGAGAGGCACTGACAGTATTTACAATAAAATTTGCATGTTGGTGTCGTGGTATCGGCATAATTGATAGGAGACGGGGGTCCTCTAGCCTACGTAGGGATTGTGGGGAAGAAGGTTGGTGTCGTCGAGGACGGGATTGAACATGGCGAGTTTACCCAGCTTCATATCCCGCAGCGGTGGCGAGATCCTACGTGCTGCTATAATTCACTATGAGGCAAATAGCCGTGAACAGGTTACAATGTGTATGGTGCGTATTGAAGCGTGCCCTAAAGGCTCCCTGGTGGCCGGCTTATATAGGCGGCCAGACCCCAGGGTACAAGGCAAGTACTTGTCCGGCAAGTAAACAGAGTCCTAGACCTAGCCGGCTTAGTTGCCGCCTTCCGTCTTGGGCTTGGTGGCTTGATGGGCTTCGGCCTTCCGCCTTCCTTGGACCGTCCGCCTACTTCCTTGTACGTCAGCTATCTGGGCCGCCCGGCAGGCTTCAGCCTTACCACCCTTGGGCCACCCTGGACTAACCGGATTGATCCATGTTGGTGATACCCCTAGTTGATATATCCCCAACATTAGCCCCCAGAAAGGTTGAAGTTCTCCAGGCGCCGGCTTCTTCTTGATTCTTCATCTGCCAATGTTGGCGGCCGCAGGACTTGAACCATTCTGAAAATCAACGAGGCATGCGCGTCTTGATATTGACACGCGGCCGCCTTTACCCAACATGGGAAGAGACGGCTACTCTGCAATTTCATCGAGCATTCTTCTTGACGGATTCCACTTAGCCGGCTCACGACAGTTTGAAAACGGCCTAGGCGGGAATCTCGCCATGATCACAAATCGCGGGAAAAGAGGAGGCCTGGAGATCGTGTGATCATGCGCCGCAGCGGATGCTGGACACGTGTCCGACTAAAAGCGCCGTTGTACAGCGAGCAACACCTGGACCTATAAATAGGGAACCGAACGGTTCATTTTCGCCGCCCTGCCTTTGCTCTCCTCGACCTTCTACTCTTCCACTTTCCCGCTTCTCGCTCCGAGCGAACTCCGGAGAGCACTCTGAAGGGGTTACGGTGCAGAAAACAATAATTTTCTAGCGAGCGAAACCCTAACTAGCCAGGATCTATCTATCTAGTACATGCGATAACGGTGGCGGAATGGGTTACATTACCTCCATGTAGACCGATAGCGGGGATTACGCTCCCGCACAAGCGTTGACGGTGAAGTCGTACGTAGCCGACCTCGAGGTCGCGGAGAACTTGCCGCGATGTCGGAGTCGATGACGCCGGGGTGTCGACGATGATCTGCGTTGACGGGCGTCGGGCGGAAGAAGGCAGAGCGCCAGCACCGGGGCTGGTGCGCCGGCAGCAGAGGGGGGGGGGGTGGCGCGGCGGCTGTAGGGGGCGAGACGACGTCGCCCAAGCTCCTCAAAAGAGTAGCCTCCGAGCACTCGCAAACATATGGAGCCTAGCGACAACTCCCGGTCATTCAGATCCAGCTGAAATCCCAGGAGTAGATCTTATCTGGAATCCCACAGAGCAACGGCGCTCTGCGGTATGGCTTAGGTGGAGAGAGACCCCCTTCCACAGCTCGGCGCGGCTCCAACTTGGGAACCACGAGATCGAGAGAGAAATTGGGAATTAATTAAATTTCCTGTGTATTAAAATCAATTAATATGCCTTGCTACATAAAGGGGGAAGGGGGTGTGCCAACCCCCTTGGCTCCCCCATGTGGGACTAAAGGAGGAGAGGGGAGGGGGGGTTCGGCCGAACCCCCCTTGGGCTTGTCCCACTCCTAGTCCAACTAGGACTAGGAGGCCCAAGCCTTCCCCCTTTCCTTGTAGGATGCGGTTTCCCCCTCTTGGGCCCTCTTAGGGCCCATTTAGGTGGGAGCCCCCTTTTTCCTTTATTTAATTAATATTAAATTAATATAAAAATCCCATTAATTCATAATTAATATATTTATATATAATTCAATATCCCATGACTCCGAAACTATTTCGGAACCACCCGAACAACTTTCGGACATTTCCGGAACCATTCCATACCTGCCCGGAACTCCTTCCGGACCACCGGAACTTTTTCCGGATCATTTCTCTCTCTCCAACAAAACCTATAAAATTCCAGAACCTATCTCCTAGCGTCGCTAAGACCTTAAGTTTGTTACGCTACGGTTCGGGAATACTCCAGACATGGTTGAGACACTCCGCTCACCAATGATTGTCAGGGATACCTGGAAATATATGACGACCCCTGTGCATTCCACGAATATCGTCGTTGAACCATAAATATGATATTCATTCCCTTTGTCTCTGCGATACTACCTTGTCCGAGATATGATCGTAGACACATCGATGCCTTTGTTGTATCTCGTTACCGACGAAGGTTATTAACTCGTCTGTGATATTACCATCTCCATGACCTAGTCACAAGCTGCGCAGCTATATAGATGCAATATCACCGAGTGGGCCCAGAGTATCTTTTCATTACAAGAATGAACAAATCCCGCTCTTGATCCTTACGTCTCGATGCTCTTTCGGAATACCCAAGATGGACACCGTTATTGTCATGCTATATAAGACACAACGTTTGATGCTCTCAAAGCACTCCTACGAAGCAACAATAAGTACGGTCTCACGGTCTAAGGAATAAGCTATCATACTCTTATCTATTGCAAATGACAAACATCGTAATACGATCTTATTGCAATACTTTGCGTATGTCCATCACCTTATTCTACTAACAAGATGACCCCATTGTCAACCGACGTCATTGTCCTTGATCGGGAATCTCGATCAACTGTTGCCCAATGGACTAGCTCATATAGAGGCTTGCTAGGGACTTGGTTGTCTATGTATCACACGTGTATTAATAATTCCGATTAATACAGTTATAGCATAATACAGAAACCTACTATAAACTCATGAGATAACACAATAAATACTACTTATTTATTTGCCTCTAGGGCATATCTCCTTCAGTCTCCCACTTGCACTAGAGTACAAATAAACTAGCCGCATTTTACTTTATCAGAATCCCTTATTAAATAAGAATCATTTGATAATGCTTGCCCGTGGAAAAGTGTTACTGCACAATCCATGATTGCACATGCTTCTGCGATTCACGGATATCAACTTGCTTGATATCACCATGTTGTCCAACAACATATATGCAAACACCGCAACTAAGTGAGACTACCGCTTCCCAGCGCTTACTCTGATTATACTAACCAGATAACTGCCCTGAAAAACACACTCAGTCATGCAGAGCCCCTTGTAACAATTACAAACTCGTGATGTCTACATACCCTCGCACCAATGTAGAAAACTTGACATTCAAATGTCAATCCCTTAACTAACGCACATCTACTTTCAGTAAATTCCAAAATAACTGTTCTTAATCCAAGAACATCGGTTATATATCATCGAGCAGATAATATGGTTTCTGTATGACGTCTAATATTACATAATAGACCCACATGTCATACAACCATTACTTTCATGCATCATTACTCTTAATGATTAATTGGATTCCAAAGGACCATCCTTTTGATTCTATTCTGACCCCTCAGATATAATCCAAAGCAACTCGACTAACTATTTAATTTCCCGTTCTATTTCAAAATAGACACTGACTTTTAACTAGTTTCACAACTTCATCCTATTCGATTGGTACAGTTTCACAATGTGTTAACTACACAAAATGAAATTGACTCCCACTCAAACTATGTCTCCACATATTTGACAACACACGCTCCCACTCAAAAACGTGTTACCCACATATTTGAGTTCCTGAGCTCCCACTTAATTCGACATTTAGGTCAAACCAAAATCATTGATCTATCATCAATTCGAATTTAATACAAACCATAGCATTACATTAATACAAATCCCTCAGACTTCGAGCATGTCTACATAAATGTAGTCAACAAATTTGATCTTGTGCAAGACACATTTCTTGACAAGACATGCCCCCGCGTCTTTCTTATAGTCACATTTTCATATAACACTTTATATGACGATTAAACAATCTTATTCCTCTAATAAGAATTGCAGCAACAATTACTCTCTTAATCCTTTTAAACGTAACTTGGATTTCCAGGCTGAAGAGCCTTTGTTCGTATTCCGATACTTTCTCAACTTTCTTTGTATTCATAAAGTGCACCTTGATCTGTCAACAAGATCTGAAATACTTAATCCAGTGCTGTGACCTGACAGCAATATTAAATATAACAGCACCTTATTCAGAAGTTCTTTCATGAAAATATTATGATCTTTATGAAGAGGATTGCAAGCAGAAAACAATTTTCTAGTCTCCCTCACTCTTAATCACCAAATTTTCATTAGCAGACATATACTCTTTGGAACACCTTCCAACATAGGCCTGACACTTTATTCCAAACTTCTAATTCCAATCCATAAACCATAATTCGAAAAGTCATCTTTTCTCGGAATTACATAGACAACAAACTGAACTTTGTTTCTATTTGGTTTTGGAACACACTCTCATCTAATGCGAGCAATCTACAAAGAACCACTCATGTATATTCCGAATTATCGCATAATCATACACATGTCGACACTACTGTCGATCCTACGAATTCTCGTTGAGAAAAATATCTATTTTCTAAAGTGGACATCGACTATAATGTTTCGAACGTATTAGGAGATTCTAAGACTGATTCTGACAGGCCACACTTTATTTAAAATAGAGCATGATTATAATTCCCCACATATCACTATATATGACATTATAATTTTGCGAAGCAAATTTCCACAAGTCTCTTGTGTTGAAAACATAATTCAAAAATACTGTCCTTTGATCGAATTCTGTGAATACAATGTTCACTAATCTTTCTTCTGAAAAAACCCCATTTGATCTATTATCAAATTAATCTCAGACTCCATAATTTATCGGGCAAATACTCCTATTTGCCAAACTCATGGAGGGATTCGGATCAAACAATAAACACCATTAATTAATCATTTAAAAATGACACTCAATTAATTTCCGCTAGTATTGCAACTTCAATACTTGATTTCAAGCTTAATCAACTCAGCACTTGAAATACTTAAATGGACCAAAACATCCATTACTTCTTTCATTGCTTTTATGACTAAACTCGACGGTGTTTGTTCTAGCAGTAGAACCTTTGTTCATGGGACAAGCTATTTTATCATATCTACAATTATGATTACTTATCATACAATCAATGTAACTGAGATGTGGAAACTTTATTCATAAGATAAAACAACTGACTTGTTCCATAACATAAAACAACTGATCTTGTCTTATTACATGAATAACTTTGTCTTGCAACAATCAAGACACACACACTCGCTCACTATTACAAAAGATCGTATCAAAAACTATTGATGATAACTATAATATCTTGAGGACGTGAACACCAAAAAGGCCATCAACTCCTTGACTACCAGCTTCAGCGCCAGGTCATATCAAACTGCGCCGCATATATGTGATAATCAGGACTTGTTTCACAAACAGAGCAATTATCAAACATTTCATCATATACCATGGGCGAATTCATAATTCTGCATATATCAAATATATACCTGTAGCATCGAAGATCTCTCCTTCGATGGAATCAACTTTCAGAGACTGGAACTCTCGTACGAACGTGTAGAAGTTCATATCGTCGGCTTTCAAAATGTACTTGCGCACATGCTTCTCATAGGTAGGAGGTAGAGATATCAGGACAGTCCGAATGGCACAAGAATCTGCCATCCAGTAATCGAAGACCATCGTCAGCTGGAAGTAGATGTCATACAATCTCTTCAAATGTGTCTTCAGACAGGTATGCTCCTCCATGTGAACGGTCTGGAACATTCTAAGCTGCCTGAATTGCTCACGCTTTAATTCATCCCCGAAGTGCGTCTTTATCGCATCCATCATGACGCTTGGCTCCTTGCGTCGAAACATCTCTTTCAACTCGGGTGCCAGGCATACGGTCATGGTGATCTCCACTTCAATGAATATGTCTCGATGCCTACGGAAATCATCTTCCTCCTCCTCGCTAGCAGAATCTCCTGGTGCTCCTCCTAACGGTTCATCGAGAACATATAGAATGTTGTTGTGTTCGAGAATGTTTCTAAAACCCCTGTACCAACTGATGAAGTTGGACCCGTCGGCTTCTAATGTAGCATCCGGGCTCTTGAGGAAGTAACCGAAGTATAGTTGCGTAGTCTACAGATGTGATCGCAAAAGAGGTAAGGTTAAGTTTATAATATGTAGGTGAGTTTTAGTTCTATAATCTCATTATCAAAAACACACCACACCAAGATTATTATCCCTAAAATAATAATGGCGATGACACGACCCTCATCCACCATACTACCCCCGATCATCACGGCCGGCAGCACAGCTTCAAAGGTGGACATAAATGTCGATCATAACAACTCTATGACTCGTGCTCGATCTTTCGATCTTCCCGTGTTCCGAGGCCATACCTCTGAGTATGCTAGGCTCGCCAATCTAACCTCGAAGACCTGCGCGTGCAACATGGCTTACACCCACTGTATGCGAACGACGAGATGTGTGACACCCGATCAACACGGCCTGCCTCATAACGTAGAACTTTCTTGGTGGTGCGCAACGAGGGAGAACACAATTTTGGTATTTTGTTAGGGATCATCCTATTTATGATGCTACCGTTGTATATCTAGCATATAAGCAATCAATAGGATGCACACACAACATCACACAATAATGATGCAATGAAGTGCGATGTGACATGGTCGATGCGCCTGGACCTTCATGGCGCCATGTGCCTGGCCCCCGGCGCCCCGGCATGACTCCGAGTCTACAGAGCCCTCCATTGCCTCCGACAGTACGAGTAATATCAAAAACTTACCGTAACTATGTCACATGAAATAACGCCTCTGCAAAACAAAGTTAGACGCCTCTAGCTTTATTTAGTTTTGCAAGTTTTACTTGGCAAATAGGCTTATTCGTGAGAGAATCGCTTCCCTACCTACGAACTTTGTACCACAACGCCGATCGTATAATTGCATGTTTAAGCATCCCTTTCGGGCCCTCCATTGAAAATGCTTTGCCGACTAGAGAGAGAGAAACAGACACCCGCCAGCCACAGATACGGTGCAAGCCGTATGTCAGTAGTGGAATCAGTCTCGCGTAAGCGTACGCGTAAAGTCGGTCCGGGCCGCTTCATCAACTCAATACCGAAGGCATCGCAAGTGCACGCTAGAGGGTAGCAAATATAAGAAAGACGCCCTCATTCAACATGAGTTCTAACCGTACCAGCAGTACTACGCATAGATCGGCTCTGATACCACTGAAGGGGTTACGGTGCAGAAAACAATAATTTTCTAGCGAGCGAAACCCTAACTAGCCAGGATCTATCTATCTAGTACATGTGATAACGGTGGCGGAACGGGTTACATTACCTCCATGTAGACCGATAGCGGGGATTACGCTCCCGCACAAGCGTTGACGGTGAAGTCGTACGTAGCCGACCTCGAGGTCGCAGAGAACTTGCCGCGATGTCGGAGTCGATGACGCCGGGGTGTCGACGATGATCTGCGTCGACGGGCGTCGGGCGGAAGAAGGCAGAGCGCTAGCACCGGGGCTGGTGCGCCGGCAGCAGAGGGGGGTGGCGCGGCGGCTGTAGGGGGCGAGACGACGTCGCCCAAGCTCCTCAAAAGAGTAGCCTCCGAGCACTCGCAAACATACGGAGCCTAGTGACAACTCCCGGTCATTCAGATCCAGCTGAAATCCCAGGAGTAGATCTTATCTGGAATCCCGCAGAGCAACGGCGCTCTGCGGTATGGCTTAGGTGGAGAGAGACCCCCTTCCTCAGCTCGGCGCGGCTCCAACTTGGGAACCACGAGATCGAGAGAGAAATTGGGAATTAATTGAATTTCCTGTGTATTTAAATCAATTAATATGCCTTGCTATATAAAGGGGGAAGGGGGTGTGCCAACCCCCTTGGCTCCCCCATGTGGGACTAAAGGAGGAGAGGGGAGGGGGGGTTCGGCCGAACCCCCCTTGGGCTTGTCCCACTCCTAGTCCAACTAGGACTAGGAGGCCCAAGCCTTCCCCCTTTCCTTGTAGGATGCGGTTTCCCCCTCTTGGGCCCTCTTAGGGCCCATTTAGGTGGGAGCCCCCTTTTTCCTTTATTTAATTAATATTAAATTAATATAAAAATCCCATTAATTCATAATTAATATATTTATATATAATTCAATATCCCATGACTCCGAAACTATTTCGGAACCACCCGAACAACTTTCGGACATTTCCGGAACCATTCCATACCTGCCCGGAACTCCTTCCGGACCACCGGAACTTTTTCCGGATCATTTCTCTCTCTCCAACAAAACCTATAAAATTCCAGAACCTATCTCCTAGCGTCGCTAAGACCTTAAGTTTGTTACGCTACGGTTCGGGAATACTCCAGACATGGTTGAGACACTCCGCTCACCAATGATTGTCAGGGATACCTGGAAATATATGACGACCCCTGTGCATTCCACGAATATCGTCGTTGAACCATAAATATGATATTCATTCCCTTTGTCTCTGTGATACTACCTTGTCCGAGATATGATCGTAGACACATCGATGCCTTTGCTGTATCTCGTTACCGACGAAGGTTATTAACTCGTCTGTGATATTACCATCTCCATGACCTAGTCACAAGCTGCGCAGCTATATAGATGCAATATCACCGAGTGGGCCCAGAGTATCTTTCCATTACAAGAATGAACAAATCCCGCTCTTGATCCTTACGTCTCGATGCTCTTTCGGAATACCCAAGATGGACACCGTTATTGTCATGCTATATAAGACACAACGTTTGATGCTCTCAAAGCACTCCCACGAAGCAACAATAAGTACGGTCTCACGATCTAAGGAATAAGCTATCATACTCTTATCTATTGCAAATGACAAACATCGTAATACGATCTTATTGGAATACTTTGCGTATGTCCATCACCTTATTCTACAGACAAGATGACCCCATTGTCAACCGACGTCATTGTCCTTGATCGGGAATCTCGATCAACTGTTGCCCAGTGGACTAGCTCATATAGAGGCTTGCTAGGGACCTGGTTGTCTATGTATCACACGTGTATTAATAATTCCTCTTAATACAGTTATAGCATAATACACAAACCTACTATAAACTCATGAGATAACACAATAAATACTACTTATTAATTTGCCTCTAGGGCATATCTCCTTCACACTCTCCTCCGACGACCTCCGCGCACGGCGATGTCCACCGGCCAAGACCTTCCTTCCACGGCATCCGAAGCCGCGCCCGCGGCAGTGATGGGCGGCGCGATATCTCGCCCCACGACGGCGGCGACGGGCAATGTCGCCACCGTCGCCTCTCGGATTCCTACCGCGCGCGTGTCGGCGGCGGTCTCCTCGGCTCCACCACCTTCCATCGTGGCGACGGCGGCGAGAAGCGCTCCCGTCGATGAGGAAGAGGAAGCGGCGGACCTCGGGTCCCGCTACTGGCTTCCCTCCATAGTCGACGAAGCTGCCCTCCAAGACTTGGAGGCCATCGGCTACCTCCCCACTCGAGAAGACTGCCAATGGAGATCCGCCTTTGAGACGTCATCCCGGCTCCAAAAGCCGGGGAACGGGTAATCCTCACCTCCCATCTGGTTAGGGGAATGGCTCTGCCGCCTTCCGCCTTTTTTAGCGAGGTCTTAGATCACTATGGGCTCCAGCCCCACAACATAGCGCTCAATAGCATCTTAGTCTTAGCCGGCTTCACAGCTCTGTTCGAAGGCTACCTAGGTATTAGGCCTAGTTTAGACTTCTTCAGATACTGTTTCCGTTGCCGGCGTCAGACCGTGCCGGACGGCGGGCTAGCAACCTACGGTAGTGTCACTTTCAACTGCCGCCAGGGCCGCCAATGGTATCCTAAGATACCATATCTTGAATCCGTCAAGGGCTGGACCTCCACATTCTTTTACTGCCAAGATATGGCAGCTCCGGGCCGCCAATTTGGCATTCCGGAATTCGTCAACGCGCCGCCTATGCCCAGGCCATGCTGGGACGAGGCGGTGCCCAAGCTGACGGAGGAACTCCTCCTTTTTCTAAGGCGGATTGAATTCCTCACACGGACGATGGCTCCCCCTCTGCTGGATGGGGTCGACACCGTCATCTACTGGCTCGGCCGGCAGATTCTCCCCCTGCGGTTCGCACAAAATGTGTCAGTATTCGCCTACTGCCACGGCCTCTCTTCGCGTAAGCGAAGAGAGGTTGCCGGTTGCCGACCTTGCGTTCCGGCTCCGCAGCCTCGTCAAGGCGGGGCTGGTCAATGCGGTGGAGGGCGTGCCCATGCACACCCACGACAACCCTCCCCTCGAGGTAGATATCTTGCTCCTTGCCCCTTTTTGACAGCTTCGCCGGCTAATCTTGAGTTCCATTAACACTTGTCTTCTTTTTCAGCTCTCCGACTTGGGGGAGGATGACCTGGCTCCCGACTTTTACGAGTCGGAAGCCGGGAAGCCTAAGAAGCGCAAAGCATCCAGCGCCGCTTCCTCCACGGTGATCGCCGAGAGGAAGAAACGGATCGCAACGGCTGCCGAGCCGACTCTCGTCAACATTGACGAGAACGCGGGGATTAACATCCCCCGAAGGTACTCAATTTTGCTTTAACTGTTGACGACGAGCTTCTTTAATACTGGCACCCAATTGACTGTGCTTGCTGTTTTATTGACAGGGAAAGGGTCGCAACTTCCCGGTTGACGACCAGGCTCCTTTCCAAGGGTAAGCGGCCTCAAGGCAGCTCGCCCGCTACCGTGCCGCCAACTCCCCAGCCCCGGGCCGGCAACTTTATGGGCGATGCCCGTCGCCAGCCCCCGGCTCTTGGCGCGCCGCCAAGCGTTTCCTCCACTGACCGCACACCCACGAATCCCCTCCTTTTGGCTGAGGCTACGGCCGATGAAGCCGCTCAATCGCGCGCCGCCAAGGAAGGGTTGCTGGAGGCGGCTGCCGGCGGGTCCCAGAGGGCAGCCCCGACTGCAGGAGGCGGCAAGGTTAGGGACCCTTGGTCCACCTTCACGAAGGCCAAGGAGTCAGCCTTAGCCTTTGCCAACTTCACCTCCCAGGCCTTCGCCGACTTGGAGGGCGACCTGTCTGTAAGTTTTTACAACTCCGGCATATACATAGTCTTTCCCCCGAGCACTTAGATGGCAGGTCAGAAAATTTTGACTGCCGGCTTAGTGGTTATTCGACAATATGTTTTATGCCTTTGCTTTTTCCTGCAGGGCCTTGTGTCCGCCAACGTTGAGCTTGTCTCCTCCCGAGTCGAGATAAACCAGCGGTGCCGCGACCTGAAGAAGGATTGCGAGGCCAAGGACCTGCGGATTGCCGAGTTGGAGGCGGCCCGCCAAAAAGATGAAGGTAGGGTTGATCCTTTTTGCCTTCAGCTATATTTTCGACTTATGTTGCCGTCAATCATTTAGTTAGCGACTCCATATTTGTAGAACTGCTAGACCATGCCCAGGATATACTGAAGGCGTCCACTGATATGCAAGCTCTTATGAATGAAGCTTCCGATTTGGCAGCCGCCAACTTGGCGATGAAGGAGGATCACCGGAAGGAGATGGAGGTCCAGCGGCTCAAATTTGCGCAGGAATCTAGCCAGCTCACTGGTGAGCTGGAAAGCCTGCGCAAGAAGTTGGCGGAGGCGGAGAAGACGGCTGCCGAGGAAATCTCCAAGCAGACTTCTCGCGCCCAAATTGCTGAGGGTGCGTTGGCGGCTCATATGGTGGAGCTGTCTGCTTTCCATAACTCGGTCCTTGGTAATTTTTCACTCCTCACTTTGATTTTGCCATTTTGCTTAGCCTGAGCCAAACTGATGGTCTTATTTTTGATGTAGTTCCTGCCGGTTTGGGCGACGACAAGGTGGTGCCAAGACTGCACTTGGGCTATTCATGGCGCACTACCCCGAGGCGGAGATAGAAGCCGTCACCGAAGGCATGCCGTCTACATATGAAGACGGCAGCGAGGTCGAGCCGACCGCTGTTCTGGACAGCGTTGCCGGCTACGCCACGCGTGTTGCCGATATGGTCGATACTTCAATCTTCTACCGGCGCCATCCTGTGCCTGCCAGAGGGGAAGCTGGAGCTGCCGACACGGTCGAGGCGGAGGGGAGTGACAGTTCCGGGGCTGAAGTTGCCAGCCCGCAAGCCTGATGTAGACGCTCCCCCGAGCCATAGCTTTCTTTCCTTGCCTCCTTCTAGCATGATTTGTCAGCCTTTGAAACAATGCAACTTTGACTTGTAATATTTGTATATACTTTTGTTGCTGCTTTGCTAGGCGGAAACTAGCTGACAAGTTTTATTTTGCCTTATTTATATGGCCCGCCTTAATTTTACCCTGACTTATATGTTTGACTTTTTGTATGTTGACGAACCTCAGCCGGTAACTTTAGCTGAAACAACCAGGGTTAAACCATGCGTTTAGGATCAGAGACCAAAGCCAGCATGTTGGTGTCAAAGACATACTACTAGGCGAACCACATATAAGTGATCAGAGGTAAAGGAATTAGGCGGCGCAAAAAGTTTATTTTTGCTTTAGGTTGGCTCGAAAGCTGCAAGTATCTACCAGTTTGAACCTTTGCACGGAGCTAGAAAAATAGGTAACTTAGATACATAGGGGAGATATGATTGCAAGAAAAGACAAAAGATGGCATGCTTCTCAACACAGATGAGGAACCATAGACTTTTATTTCATAATCATATTTAACTTATTACAATTATAAATTGCTAAGTGTAGAAAGGACGTAGCTGCTCAATATTCCAAGGCCGTCTTGTTTGTTCGAACGGGTCGTCAATGCCTCTTTTGCGCTTGGTTTCCCCTTTTTCCTGCCGCCTTCTTGCGCCTCTTCTTTTCGTCTTCGTCGCGGATGTCGGCCAGGTAGTAGGAACCATTGAGCAGCGCCTTTGTGACTATAAACGGTCCTTCCCATGGCGGGGATAACTTGTGCAAGCCTTTTCTTTCTTGAATTAGGCGGAGAACCAGGTCACCTGTTCTGAAGCTTCGCTTCCGCACTCTCCGGCTATGATAGCGGCGAAGTTGTTGCTGGTACAAGGCGGAGCGATGTAGAGCGATGTCTCTTTCTTCATCTAGCAGGTCTAGGCTATCCTGTCTTGCACCTTCTACGTCTTGCTCGATGTAGGCTTTAACCCTTGGGGAATCGTATTTCATGTCGGTAGGTAGCACCGCCTCAGCGCCATATACTAAGAAGAAATGAGTGCAGCCGGTAGACCTGTTTGGCGTTGTGCGCAACTCCATAGTACCGACTGTAACTCATCTGCCCAAGCGCCGGCTGCCCTGTGTAATGGAGCTTCGAGACGAGGCTTAAGTCCTGATAAGACTAGGCCGTTTGTACGCTCTACTTGTCTGTTGGATTGAGGGTGTCACACGGATGCCAAATCCAGCCGGATACCCAGATCGCTGCAGTATTCTTCTATGTCGCCTTGAGATAGGTTGCTGCCATTATCAGTGATAATGCTGTGTGGAACTCCAAACCGAGAGATAATTCCCCAGAGAAAATTGGTGGTTGTTCGTGCGTCAAGTTTGCTGATCGGTTTAGCCTCGACCCATTTGGTGAACTTGTCGACATCGACCAATGGTTGGGTATACCCACCACGCGCCTTCTTGAATGGACCCACCATGTCTAAGCCCTAGACCGCGAACGGCCAGGTGATTGGAATCGTCCTTAGTTCTTGTGACGGCAAGTGAGGTTGACGAGCATACAACTAGCAGCCTTTGCATGTCTTTACGATGTTCTCGGCGTCTTCTTTGGCGGTAAGCCAGTAAAAACCTTGGCGGAAAGCTTTGGATACAATGGACCTGGCGGAAGCATGATGCCCGCAGGTGCCAATATGTATGTCCTTCAGAATTTCCCGGCCTTCTTCTGGCTGTATGCACCGCTGATAGATGCCGCACGTGCTTCGCTTATATAGCTCGCCTTTTATTATCGTGAATGCCTTGGCTCGCCTTATGATCTGCCTTTTTAGCACCTCATCGTCCTCCAGCAACTTTCTGTCGATTAGGAAATCGAGATATGGGACTGTCCAGTCCGGCTGTGTCAAGTAGACAGCAAGACTTGCCGCTTCTACCGGTTCTTCTGCATCGGGGTCCATCAAATCGGCGCCTTTAATGGATGGCTTGTGCAAATGTTCCAGGAAAATATCTTTTGGTACCTTTTTGCGTTCTGACCCAACTCTTGCAAGTGTGTCCGCCGCCTCGTTCTCAGCTCTTGGGACATGCCGGACCTCGTAGCCCACGAAGTTTTTTGCGAATTCGTCAACTTTTGCTCTGTACGCCGCCATTGTTGCGCTTTTCGCATCCCATGTTCCGCTTACTTGCTACGTGACTAAGTCTGAGTCGCCATAACAGAGGATTCATTTGACGCCTAGGTCGTTTGCCACGTGTAACCCATGAAGCAAAGCTTCATACTTGGCAACGTTGTTGGTTGCTGTGCAGTGGATTTGCAACACATAGCTAAGCTTGTCGCCTTTAGGCGTGCGTAGAACGACTCCAGCCCCCGAGCCTTTGAGCATCTTTGATCCGTCAAAGTGCATGACCCAATATTCTGATTCGGGGAGTGTCGTTTCCTCCATGGCTTCTGTCCAGTCGGCGACAAAATCTGCAAGCGCTTGAGACTTAATGGCGGTCCGTGGCTTATAGAATATATCAAAGGCGGCAAGTTCGATGCCCCATTTGGCAACCCGACCTGTTGCTTCTGCATTGTTGATTATGTCTCCCAACGGTGCCTTGCTGACTACTGTCACTGTGTGCTCCTGGAAATAATGCCTAAGCTTTCTGGCGGCGAAGAATACACCATAAGCCAGCTTTTGGTAATGTGGATACCTCTGGTTGGAGGCGGAGAATACCTCACTGATGAAGTAGACCGGTCGTTGCTCACACGTCGCGACTTCGTTCTCCTTTCTTTCCACAGCCAAGACCACGCTGACAACAGCTCCTGTTGCCGTGATGTATAGCAGCATTGGTTCCTGTGATCGAGGTGCTGCCAATATCGGAGCGGATATGAGGGCTTCCTTAAGTTGTTGTATGGCGGCATCTGCCTCTGCTGTCCACTCAAAGTTGTCGGATTTCTTCAATAGCCGGTAGAGAGGCATTCCCTTTTTCCCTAGGCGGCTTATGAAACGACTGACGGCCGCCGCCGATCCGGCTAGGCGTTGCACGTCCTTCAGACAAGTAGGTCTGGATATGTTTTGGATGGCCTTGATCTTCTCCGGATTAACCTCGATCCCTCGCTCTGAGACGATGAACCCGAGCAGCTTGCCGGCTGGAACGCCGAAAACACACTTGGCGGGATTGAGTTTCATCTGATATCTCCGGAGATTCCGAAAAGTTTTTTCCAAATCCTCTAGGAGATCTGCCTTCTTTTTTGACATCACCGCGATGTCGTCTACGTAGACGTGAACATTGCGGCCGATCTGTTCGTGCAGGCAATTTTGCATACAGCGCTGGTATGTTGCCCCTGCATTCTTCAGGCCAAAAGGCATCATGATGTAGCAGAAAGTCCCGTATGGAGTGGTGAAAGATGTTTTCAGTTGATCCGACTCTCTCATCTTGATTTGATGGTATCCTGAGTAAGCGTCTAAGAAACAAAGCAGCTCGGAGCCTGCTGTGGAGTCTACGACTTGGTCAATTCTAGGCAGCGCAAAGGGATCCTTCGGGCAGCACTTGTTAACACCGGTATAGTCAATACACATCCTCGGCTCTTTATTCTTCTTTGGAACAAGTACAGGATTTGCCACCCAATCAGTGTGTACAACTTCTTTTATGAAATTGGCGGCCTTCAGCCTATTTATCTCCTTTCCTATAGCCTTGCGTCTCTCATGTCCAAAGCATCTTGTTGCTTGCTTCACCGGCTTGGATCCTTTTATGACGTTGAGTGAGTGCTCGGCAAGTTCCCTCGGTACACCAGGCATGTCGAAAGGCGACCATGCAAAGATGTCACGATTCTCATGGAGGAACTCGACGAGCGCGCCTTCCTATTTGCTGTCAAGGTTGGAGCCGATGACGACTTGCTTGGACTTGTCGCCTGGGATGAGGTCCGCCTTTTTGGTGTCATCTGAAGCTTCAAAGGTCTTCTTGTCATCAGTTTTTGGCTTAGGCATGGAGTTGTCTGAATCCGCCCCGAGCAGTGCGAGTTCTTCCTTGTGGATGACGGCTTCTGCGAAGGCGGCCATGCCACGCTCACACTCCTTGTCTTTCTTGAAGTTGCCGGAAATCGTGATGGTTCCGTTTTCCCCCGGCATTTTAAGCTTGCTGTATATGTAGCACGGTCTTGCCATAAATTTGGCGAAAGCCGGTCGTCCGAAGATGGCATGATAGGCACTTTTGAAGGGGACAACTTTGAATCGGAGAAACTCTGAGCGGTAGTTCTCTTTTGGTCCGAAAGTTACCTTCAGCCTAATGCTCCCCGTGGACTTTGCTTGCCTGCCGGGCACTATGCCGTGAAAAGTGAGGTTGTTGTGGACCAGCTGATCCTCTGACAAGTTCATGCGGCTTAGTGTGTCGTAGTACAGGATGTTGAGGCTGCTGCCGCCATCCATGAGTACCTTTGTGAGTCTGAAGTTGTCGACAATGGGATCGACGACGAGGGCGTTCTTGCCTGGGTGAGGAACATGATCAGGGTGGTAGGACCGGTCCCAAGTGATTGTTGCTTCCGACCAGTTCAAATACTGAGGGACGTCCGGCATCGTCGCATTGAGCTCGCGCATCTCCGCCTTATCCGCCTTAGCCGAAGGTGTGCCGACAAAGCACACAAGAGATTCTTTGACCTTTGGATATGGCTTCTTTTTCTTGGCGGCCGCGTCATCCTCGCTTGAGACAGACATGTCGTCGTCATCCTCATCCTCCTTGTTGTCTTTCTTGTCGTTCTTCTTTGACTTCTTTGACTTCTTTGACTTCCAGCCGACTGTGGGGTCCTTTTTGAAATTGTCCATGAAACGACATTCGCCAAGCATATGGTTGACCTTGCCAAGTGAGGCGTGGATGGGGCACGACAAAAGTTTTGCCTGCTCATAAGTGATTCGCGCCGCCTTAGGTCCTGAGCCGAAGTCGCGACTATCTTTCTTATTCTTCCACTTCTTTTTGACGGCTACCTTGTTGGAAGGTCTGGCTTTGTCATCCGCCGCCTGCTTGCGCTTGTTGTTCCGTTTCGGTATGATGTTGACGTCTGGGGCATCGTCCCGGGCGTCGTCATCCGCCGCCGCGTATTGAGCGGCTAAGTTGAGCATCTCACCAAGGTCCGTGATTTTCTCGCGGACGAGCCGATGACGGAGCAAAGACTTCTTCTGCAGGCCCGTGTAGAAGGCGCGGATAGCCTGCGCGTCCGAAACACCATGACAGTTGGCTTTTTCGGATATCCAACGACTGACAAAGTCTGTCATGGTTTCGTCCGGCTTTTGGATACAGCGTTGCAAATCCGTGTAGGTATTTGGACGCTTGTATGTTCCTTGGAAGTGCTGGGAGAAAACCTTTTCCATGTCGTACCAGCTATGGATAGACTTTTCAGGAAGGTTGTCGATCCAAGCTCTTGCCGTGCCTTCCAACATGAGAGGTAGGTAGCGGACGACAATATAGCTGCTCCCGCCGGCAATTTCTATGGCCATGGCATAGTCGGATAGCCATGAATCCGGCTTAACGAGGCCGTTGTACCTAGAACAGTTTTTTGACACTGATGTCATGTCCTTAGGGAACGACTCTCTGCGGATGGCGTCACCGAAGCACTTTGGTCCAGAATATAGCGGCTCATTTCCTCTTGCTATGTCTTGTAGGCGGTGTCGTGCGTCTTTTGGATCGAGCTGCCGTGCGTCTCTGTTTGCGTCTGGCTCGTCCTGCGCTGCCTGGCTTATGCTGCGCCTGGGCCCTTCTGCCTCCTCCTTCCTCTTACTGCCGGTGCTACGCTGCGGAGACCGGCTTCGACCTCTCCTGGGGGGGTCGTTACCGGCATATTTCCTAGGCGGCAGCCTATTGTTCCAGTTATCGCCATTGTCGCGTCTTGGCTGGGATGGAGGTGGCAGGTCTCCTCTGCTTCCTGTCCTTGAATTCTCGTCCCGCCTTGGCTTTGGCGGTGGCGTCTTCTTTGGAGGTGGCGTTGCCTTCCTTTTGTCGCTATGGCTACTGGAGCTAGACGGGCCTTCGGGGTCGCCGCCAGGTGCAGCTTTGCACTTTCCTGACTTAGACTCTAGGTCTCCCCCGCGAGCATCCGCCATGTGGCCGTAGGAATCAGCGTGAGCTTGTTGTTCTAGGGCCTTGCTCACGAAGTGTCTTGCGTTGGCCAGCTTTTCTTCCGCCGTGTAAGTGTTGTCGTCCAGGGTATCTAGCGCGGCAGCCGCGTTGAGGACGGGGGTGCAGAAAACAACATCTCTCCTTCTGTCCACGCGCTGCGGTGCCGTACGCCAGTCGAACCCGAGATCTTGAGCCGCTGTCGTTGCGCGTGTTGGCGGCTCCTTGCCACGGCGGTTTTTTGATGACCTTTTTTCCTCAAAGAGTTGCCGGCTTGTTTTGGCCGACATCTTCTCATGTTCTTTCTCGATCTTCTTCGCAAGGCTCTCAACGTGCTCCTCTCTTTTTCGCAGGAAGTCAGAGTGCTTAAGCATGTTAAGCCTAAGCTCTTCCACTTCGTCGAGTGGGGTGTCTTTATTCACCGGAGTATTCATGATCTCGTCTACTTCTTTGATGACGGAGAGCAAATATGTGGGTTTGCTGCTACCGCCTTTCTCGAGGCCAGTTTTCTTCTTTGCGCGCACCTTGCCGGAACTTTCAATGAGTTGACCGGCAGTGGTGTCGCCGGCGTCTTCCGCCGGCTTGTTTTGCGCTTCTGAAGCAACTGGGGTTGTCTCGTGACCGACGACAACCGTCATAGCCAGCTTGTCAGGCATGTCAGTATCCGCTGTGCCCTCTGAAGGAGCCGGATTACCACTGGAAAAGCGGGTTTTGATCTTCTCTTCGAAGAGACTAGCATCATCATCATCATCAGAGTCTATGTTGACTTGAACAGTAGATCTGGATCCGGCATCTGACATCGCATCCTCCTGGAGAGCAGGGAGGATTGACTCAGGATCGTTGTTTTCTGGCTGGGAGTCTTATCCCAGTCCGACAACTCCGACGAAGTGGAAATCAGATTCGGCCGACTCCTGGGAGAAGGCGGATTCAGATCCATCTTGTCGGTCGACTGCTTGGTCGAGGGGTTGGTGGGTGGGGTTGTAGAAGCGCGGTAGGCCGTACGCCTCTGGCGTATACCCGATGAAGACGTCGATCCCTCCGATCGTTACGATTGCGCATCCGATAAGGTAGTCGTCCGCCGGGAGCCAGTGTTCATCCGAGTTGACGTAGCTGTGGCCGCCATACCTTGTGACGCGACCGACGGCGATCTGCTTGCCCACGCCGCCAAGTGTTCCCGCCTGGAACGTGACGCCAGGAACCTTATGCCCCACGGTGGGCGCCAACTGTCGTGGTATCGGCATAATTGATAGGAGACGGGGGTCCTCTAGCCTACGTAGGGATTGTGGGGAAGAAGGTTGGTGTCGTCGAGGACGGGATTGAACACGGCGAGTTTACCCAGCTTCAGATCCCGCAGCGGTGGCGAGATCCTACATGCTGCTATAATTCACTATGAGGCAATAGTCGTGAACAGGTTACAATGTGTATGATGCGTATTGAAGCGTGCCCTAAAGGCTCCCTGGTGGCCGGCTTATATAGGCGGCCAGACCCCAGGGTACAAGGCAAGTAATTGTCCGACAAGTAAACAGAGTCCTAGACCTAGCCGGCTTAGTTGCCGCCTTCCGTCTTGGGCTTGGTGGCTTGATCGGCTTCGACCTTACGCCTTCCTTGGACCGTCCGCCTAATTCCTTGTACGTCAGCTATCTGGGCCCCCGGCAGGCTTCAGCCTTACCACCCTTGGGCCACCCTAGACTAGCCGGATTGATCCATGTTGGTGATACCCCTAGTTGATATATCCCCAACAGCTGGAAGAAGTTATGCACCTTATGTACCTCCCTTGAAGCGGCAACAAGAGCCAGGGACGGAGGCAGGAATTGGAAATGGGGGGGGGGGGGGGGGGCGAGAAGCAAGAACATCAACACATAAATAAAAAATGTGACACGACACAATACATATAAGGTTTAGATAATCATAATATTTCTATTTTGTTTCCTGCAATACAAATGAGTTACATTTCTATCAATTTGAATTCGGCTTTTCGAGGACGAAGATCAAAGATCTCAATAATTTCTGCAATGGTGATCTTTTCTGCTAGTCACCTCTCTATGTAGACTATCAGACAATGACGAAGAAAATCATCTCCCAACTTAGTTCGAAGACGTTTCTTGACAAGTTTCATAGCCGAAAAAGCTCGCTCTGCTGTTGCAGTTGACACGGGAAGAATTATCACTAAACGTAACAACCTTTCAACCATTGGATAATCAGATGACTTTCTACTCTTAATTATTCCTTTTGTCAAATCAGTAAGTGATTTGCAGTTTTTGATCACCGGATGGTTGAACGTGTCAAGTTGGAAATGTGGTAACTCACACTCCAGCCTATCTCTTTCTTGACTAGAAAAATCAGCAGGATAAAACTTCTCCACTAGAGTGCATATCTTTGACTTGTCAAAATTATCATGTCTTGGATCAAGGGATGAACAAAGATCTAGAAGCTCGGTTACCTGAGAACTGAATCGATTATTCAGCTCTATCACTTGTTTATCTATTGCAGCAATAAATACATCGACTTTGTAGTGATGGAGTACCGTGGTGTTGTCATGTCTATTTCGAGATTTCTTCACATCCACATACCTAAATATTATAACACATATCAAACAAACATAAATCAGTTACCATCTCAAACAAAGTATAATTAAAATATTAAGAACATAGAAAAGATACATACTTTTGATTCATATCCGGGATGTCAATCTCATGCTTCAAACAAAAGGTTTCAACCTCCTTTATAAGACTTTCCCATCCATCTTCTCTAAGTTCAGCAAGCAATAATTTTGTGTTGGAAACACAATCCAATGCATTTGCAATATCCAAACTTTTATTTTGGAGTTAGTGACACAAAATATCCGTGATCTTCATAATTTTTTCCATTAGGTGCAGAACAAAGACAAAATAATATTTAACTAGGAAATTAAGGGCGCCCTCAGCATCTCCTCTTGTATTCCATGGAACAGATCGGTCAGTTGCTACATTTCGTAGTACCAAAACTGATGCACCAAACAATTTTAGCAAGCTTTTTACTGAATTGTAGTGGGAACTCCATCTTGTGTCTCCTACCCTTTGTAAAGATCCTATTTGATTTAACCCTCTTCCTGTGTCGAGCTCTCCGAGCTCAATGTCTCGTGCAATTTCAGCGGCCTGATTTTGTAGGAGCTCATCATTGCGTTTGGGAGAGGCACTGACAGTATATACAATAAAATTTGCATGCTGGAAGAAGTTATGCACCTTATGTACCTCCCTTGAAGCGGCAACCAGAGACAGGGACGGAGCCAGGAATTGGAAATGGGGGGGGGGGGGGGCGAGAAGCAAGAACATCAACACATAAATAAAAAATGTGACACGACACAATACATATAAGGTTTAGATAATCATAATATTTCTGTTTTGTTTCCTGCAATACAAATGAGTTACATTTCTATCAATTTGAATTCGGCTTTTTGAGGACGAAGATCAAAGATCTCAATAATTTCTGCAATGGTGATCTTTTCTGCTAGATCCCTCTCTATGTAGACTATCAGGCAATGACGAAGAAAATCATCTCCCAACTTAGTTCGAAGACGTGTCTTGACTAGTTTCATAGCCGAAAAAGCTCGCTCTCTTGTTGCAGTTGACACGGGAAGAGTTATCACTAAACGTAACAACCTTTCAACCATTGGATAATCAGATGACTTTCTAGTCTTAATTATTCCTTTTGTCAAATCAGTAAGTGATTTGCAGTTTTTGATCTCCGGATGGTTGAACGTGTCAAGTTGGAAATGTGGTAACTCACACTCCAGCCTATCTCTTTATTGACTAGAAAAATCAGCAGGATAAAACTTCTCCACTAGAGTGCATATCTTTGACTGGTCAAAATTATCATGTCTTGGATCAAGGGATGAACAGAGATTTAGAAGCTCGGTTACGTGAGAACTGAATCGATTATTCAGCTCTATCACTTGTTGATCTATTGCAGCAATAAATACATCGACTTTGTAGTGATGAAGTACCGTGGTGTTGTCATGTTTATTTCGAGATTTCTTCACATCCACATACCTAAAAATTATAACACATATCAAACAAACATAAATCAGTTACCATCTTAAACAAAGTATAATTAAAATATTAAGGACATAGAAAAAGATACATACTTTTGATTCATATCCGGGATGTCAATCTCATGCTTCAAACAAAAGGTTTCAACCTCTTTTATAAGACTTTCCCATCCATCTTCTCTAAGTTCAGCAAGCAATACTTTTGTGTTGGAAACACAATCCAATGCATTTGCAATATCCAAACTTTTATTTTGGAGTTCGTGACACAAGATATCCGCGATCTTCATAATTTTTTCCATTAGGTGCAGAACAAAGACAAAATCAAATTTAACTAGGAAATTAAGGGCGCCCTCGGCATCTCCTCTTGTATTCCATGGAACAGAACGGTCAGTTGCTACATTTCGTAGTACCGAAACTGATGCACCAAACAATTTTAGCAAGCTTTTTACTGAATTGTAGTGGGAACTCCATCTTGTGTCTCCTGCCCTTTGTAAAGATCCTATTTGATTTAACCCTCTTCCTGTGTCGAGCTCTCCGAGCTCAATCTCTCGTGCAATTTCAGCGGCCTGATTTTGTAGCAGCTCATCATTGCGTTTGGGAGAGGCACTGACATTATTTACAATAAAATTTGCATGCTGGAAGAAGTTATGCACCTTATGTACCTCCCTTGAAGCGGCAACCAGAGACAGGGACGGAGCCAGGAATTGGAAATGGGGGAGGGGGGGGGCGAGAAGCAAGAACATCAACACACAAATAAAAAATGTGACACGACACAATACATATAAGGTTTAGATAATCATAATATTTCTGTTTTGTTTCCTGCAATACAAATGAGTTACATTTCTATCAATTTGAATTCGGCTTTTTGAGGACGAAGATCAAAGATCTCAATATTTTCTGCAATGGTGATCTTTTCTGCTAGTTCACTCTCTATGTAGACTATCAGACAATGACGAAGGAAATCATCTCCCAACTTAGTTCGAAGACGTGTCTTGACTAGTTTCATAGCCGAAAAAGCTCGCTCTGCTGTTGCAGTTGACACGGGAAGAGTTATCACTAAACGTAACAACCTTTCAACCATTGGATAATCAGATGACTTTCTAGTCTTAATTATTCCTTTTGTCAAATCAGTAAGTGATTTGCAGTTTTTGATCTCCGGATGGTTGAACGTGTCAAGTTGGAAATGTGGTAACTCACACTCCAGCCTATCTCTTTCTTGACTAGAAAAATCAGCAGGATAAAACTTCTCCACTAGAGTGCATATCTTTGACTTGTCAAAATTATCATGTCTAGGATCAAGGGATGTACAGAGATCTAGAAGCTCGGTTACCTGAGAACTGAATCGATTATTCAGCTCTACTTGTTGATCTATTGCAGCAATAAATACATCGACTTTGAAGTGATGGAGTATCGTGGTGTTGTTATGTTTATTTCGAGATTTCTTCACATCCACATACCTAAAAATTATAACACATATCAAACAAACATAAATCAGTTACCATCTCAAACAAAGTATAATTAAAATTTAAGGACATAGAAAAAGATACATCTTTTGATTCATATCCGGGATGTCAATCTCATGCTTCAAACAAAAGGTTTCAACCTCTTTTATAAGACTTTCCCATCCATCTTCTCTAAGTTCAGCAAGCAATACTTTTGTGTTGGAAACACAATCCAATGCATTTGCAATATCCAAACTTTTATTTTGGAGTTTGTGACACAAGATATCCGTGATCTTCATAATTTTTTCCATTAGGTGCAGAACAAAGACAAAATCAAATTTAACTAGGAAATTAAGGGCGCCCTCAGCATCTCCTCTTGTATTCCATGGAACAGAACGGTCAGTTGCTACATTTCGTAGTACCGAAACTGATGCACCAAACAATTTTAACAAGCGTTTTACTGAATTGTAGTGGGAACTCCATCTTGTGTCTCCTGCCCTTTGTAAAGATCCTATTTGATTTAACCCTCTTCCTGTGTCGAGCTCTCCGAGCTCAATCTCTCTTGCAATTTCAGCTGCCTGATTTTGTAGGAGCTCATCATTGCGTTTGGGAGAGGCACTGACAGTATTTACAATAAAATTTGCATGCTGGAAGAAGTTATGCACCTTATGTACCTCCCTTGAAGCGGCAACCAGAGCCAGGGACGGAGCTAGGAATTGGAAATGGGGGGGGGGGGGGGGGCGAGAAGCAAGAACATCAACACATAAATAAAAAATGTGACACGACACAGTACATATAAGGTGTAGATAATCTGAATATTTCTGTTTTGTTTCCTGCAATACAAATGAGTTACATTTCTATCAATTTGAATTCGGCTTTTCGAGGACGAAGATCAAAGATCTCAATAATTTCTGCAATGGTGATCTTTTCTGCTAGTTCCCTCTCTATGTAGACTATCAGACAATGACGAAGAAAATCATCTCCCAACCTAGTTCGAAGACGTGTCTTGACTAGTTTCATAGCCGAAAAAGCTCGCTCTACTTTTGCAGTTGACACGGGAAGAGTTATCACTAAACGTAACAACCTTTCAACCATTGGATAATCAGATGACTTTCTAGTCTTAATTATTTCTTTTGTCAAATCAGTAAGTGATTTGCAGTTTTTGATCTCCGGATGGTTGAACGTGTCAAGTTGGAAATGTGGTAACTCACACTCCAGCCTATCTCTTTCTTGACTAGAAAAATCAGCAGGATAAAACTTCTCCACTAGAGTGCATATCTTTGACTTGTCAAAATTATCATGTCTTGGATCAAGGGATGAACAGAGATCTAGAAGCTCGGTTACCTGAGAACTGAATCGATTATTCAGCTCTATCACTTGTTGATCTATTGCAGCAATAAATACATCGACTTTGTAGTGATGGAGTACCGTGGTGTTGTCATGTTTATTTCGAGATTTCTTCACATCCACATACCTAAAAATTATAACACATATCAAACAAACATAAACCAGTTACCATCTCAAACAAAGTATAATTAAAATATTAAGGACATAGAAAAAGATACATACTTTTGATTCATATCCGGGATGTCAATCTCATGCTTCAAACAAAAGGTTTCAACCTCTTTTATAAGACTTTCCCATCCATCTTCTCTAAGTTCAGCAAGCAATACTTTTGTGTTGGAAACACAATCCAATGCATTTGCAATATCCAAAGTTTTATTTTGGAGTTTGTGGCACAAGATATCCGTGATCTTCATAATTTTTTCCATTAGGTGCAGAACAAAGACAAAATAATATTTAACTAGGAAATTATGGGCGCCCTCAGAATCTCCTCTTGTATTCCATGGAACAGAACGGTCAGTTGCTACATTTCGTAGTACCGAAACTGATGCACCAAACAATTTTAACAAGCTTTTTACTGAATTGTAGTGGGAACTCCATCTTGTGTCTCATGCCCTTTGTAAAGATCCTATTTGATTTAACCCTCTTCCTGTGTCGAGCTCTCCGAGCTCAATCTCTTGTGCAATTTCAGCGGCCTGATTTTGTAGGAGCTCATCATTGCGTTTGGGAGAGGCACTGACAGTATTTACAATAAAATTTGCATGTTGGTGTCGTGGTATCGGCATAATTGATAGGAGACGGGGGTCCTCTAGCCTACGTAGGGATTGTGGGGAAGAAGGTTGGTGTCGTCGAGGACGGGATTGAACATGGCGAGTTTACCCAGCTTCATATCCCGCAGCGGTGGCGAGATCCTACGTGCTGCTATAATTCACTATGAGGCAAATAGCCGTGAACAGGTTACAATGTGTATGGTGCGTATTGAAGCGTGCCCTAAAGGCTCCCTGGTGGCCGGCTTATATAGGCGGCCAGACCCCAGGGTACAAGGCAAGTACTTGTCCGGCAAGTAAACAGAGTCCTAGACCTAGCCGGCTTAGTTGCCGCCTTCCGTCTTGGGCTTGGTGGCTTGATGGGCTTCGGCCTTCCGCCTTCCTTGGACCGTCCGCCTACTTCCTTGTACGTCAGCTATCTGGGCCGCCCGGCAGGCTTCAGCCTTACCACCCTTGGGCCACCCTGGACTAACCGGATTGATCCATGTTGGTGATACCCCTAGTTGATATATCCCCAACATTAGCCCCCAGAAAGGTTGAAGTTCTCCAGGCGCCGGCTTCTTCTTGATTCTTCATCTGCCAATGTTGGCGGCCGCAGGACTTGAACCATTCTGAAAATCAACGAGGCATGCGCGTCTTGATATTGACACGCGGCCGCCTTTACCCAACATGGGAAGAGACGGCTACTCTGCAATTTCATCGAGCATTCTTCTTGACGGATTCCACTTAGCCGGCTCACGACAGTTTGAAAACGGCCTAGGCGGGAATCTCGCCATGATCACAAATCGCGGGAAAAGAGGAGGCCTGGAGATCGTGTGATCATGCGCCGCAGCGGATGCTGGACACGTGTCCGACTAAAAGCGCCGTTGTACAGCGAGCAACACCTGGACCTATAAATAGGGAACCGAACGGTTCATTTTCGCCGCCCTGCCTTTGCTCTCCTCGACCTTCTACTCTTCCACTTTCCCGCTTCTCGCTCCGAGCGAACTCCGGAGAGCACTCTGAAGGGGTTACGGTGCAGAAAACAATAATTTTCTAGCGAGCGAAACCCTAACTAGCCAGGATCTATCTATCTAGTACATGCGATAACGGTGGCGGAATGGGTTACATTACCTCCATGTAGACCGATAGCGGGGATTACGCTCCCGCACAAGCGTTGACGGTGAAGTCGTACGTAGCCGACCTCGAGGTCGCGGAGAACTTGCCGCGATGTCGGAGTCGATGACGCCGGGGTGTCGACGATGATCTGCGTTGACGGGCGTCGGGCGGAAGAAGGCAGAGCGCCAGCACCGGGGCTGGTGCGCCGGCAGCAGAGGGGGGGGGGGTGGCGCGGCGGCTGTAGGGGGCGAGACGACGTCGCCCAAGCTCCTCAAAAGAGTAGCCTCCGAGCACTCGCAAACATATGGAGCCTAGCGACAACTCCCGGTCATTCAGATCCAGCTGAAATCCCAGGAGTAGATCTTATCTGGAATCCCACAGAGCAACGGCGCTCTGCGGTATGGCTTAGGTGGAGAGAGACCCCCTTCCACAGCTCGGCGCGGCTCCAACTTGGGAACCACGAGATCGAGAGAGAAATTGGGAATTAATTAAATTTCCTGTGTATTAAAATCAATTAATATGCCTTGCTACATAAAGGGGGAAGGGGGTGTGCCAACCCCCTTGGCTCCCCCATGTGGGACTAAAGGAGGAGAGGGGAGGGGGGGTTCGGCCGAACCCCCCTTGGGCTTGTCCCACTCCTAGTCCAACTAGGACTAGGAGGCCCAAGCCTTCCCCCTTTCCTTGTAGGATGCGGTTTCCCCCTCTTGGGCCCTCTTAGGGCCCATTTAGGTGGGAGCCCCCTTTTTCCTTTATTTAATTAATATTAAATTAATATAAAAATCCCATTAATTCATAATTAATATATTTATATATAATTCAATATCCCATGACTCCGAAACTATTTCGGAACCACCCGAACAACTTTCGGACATTTCCGGAACCATTCCATACCTGCCCGGAACTCCTTCCGGACCACCGGAACTTTTTCCGGATCATTTCTCTCTCTCCAACAAAACCTATAAAATTCCAGAACCTATCTCCTAGCGTCGCTAAGACCTTAAGTTTGTTACGCTACGGTTCGGGAATACTCCAGACATGGTTGAGACACTCCGCTCACCAATGATTGTCAGGGATACCTGGAAATATATGACGACCCCTGTGCATTCCACGAATATCGTCGTTGAACCATAAATATGATATTCATTCCCTTTGTCTCTGCGATACTACCTTGTCCGAGATATGATCGTAGACACATCGATGCCTTTGTTGTATCTCGTTACCGACGAAGGTTATTAACTCGTCTGTGATATTACCATCTCCATGACCTAGTCACAAGCTGCGCAGCTATATAGATGCAATATCACCGAGTGGGCCCAGAGTATCTTTTCATTACAAGAATGAACAAATCCCGCTCTTGATCCTTACGTCTCGATGCTCTTTCGGAATACCCAAGATGGACACCGTTATTGTCATGCTATATAAGACACAACGTTTGATGCTCTCAAAGCACTCCTACGAAGCAACAATAAGTACGGTCTCACGGTCTAAGGAATAAGCTATCATACTCTTATCTATTGCAAATGACAAACATCGTAATACGATCTTATTGCAATACTTTGCGTATGTCCATCACCTTATTCTACTAACAAGATGACCCCATTGTCAACCGACGTCATTGTCCTTGATCGGGAATCTCGATCAACTGTTGCCCAATGGACTAGCTCATATAGAGGCTTGCTAGGGACTTGGTTGTCTATGTATCACACGTGTATTAATAATTCCGATTAATACAGTTATAGCATAATACAGAAACCTACTATAAACTCATGAGATAACACAATAAATACTACTTATTTATTTGCCTCTAGGGCATATCTCCTTCAGTCTCCCACTTGCACTAGAGTACAAATAAACTAGCCGCATTTTACTTTATCAGAATCCCTTATTAAATAAGAATCATTTGATAATGCTTGCCCGTGGAAAAGTGTTACTGCACAATCCATGATTGCACATGCTTCTGCGATTCACGGATATCAACTTGCTTGATATCACCATGTTGTCCAACAACATATATGCAAACACCGCAACTAAGTGAGACTACCGCTTCCCAGCGCTTACTCTGATTATACTAACCAGATAACTGCCCTGAAAAACACACTCAGTCATGCAGAGCCCCTTGTAACAATTACAAACTCGTGATGTCTACATACCCTCGCACCAATGTAGAAAACTTGACATTCAAATGTCAATCCCTTAACTAACGCACATCTACTTTCAGTAAATTCCAAAATAACTGTTCTTAATCCAAGAACATCGGTTATATATCATCGAGCAGATAATATGGTTTCTGTATGACGTCTAATATTACATAATAGACCCACATGTCATACAACCATTACTTTCATGCATCATTACTCTTAATGATTAATTGGATTCCAAAGGACCATCCTTTTGATTCTATTCTGACCCCTCAGATATAATCCAAAGCAACTCGACTAACTATTTAATTTCCCGTTCTATTTCAAAATAGACACTGACTTTTAACTAGTTTCACAACTTCATCCTATTCGATTGGTACAGTTTCACAATGTGTTAACTACACAAAATGAAATTGACTCCCACTCAAACTATGTCTCCACATATTTGACAACACACGCTCCCACTCAAAAACGTGTTACCCACATATTTGAGTTCCTGAGCTCCCACTTAATTCGACATTTAGGTCAAACCAAAATCATTGATCTATCATCAATTCGAATTTAATACAAACCATAGCATTACATTAATACAAATCCCTCAGACTTCGAGCATGTCTACATAAATGTAGTCAACAAATTTGATCTTGTGCAAGACACATTTCTTGACAAGACATGCCCCCGCGTCTTTCTTATAGTCACATTTTCATATAACACTTTATATGACGATTAAACAATCTTATTCCTCTAATAAGAATTGCAGCAACAATTACTCTCTTAATCCTTTTAAACGTAACTTGGATTTCCAGGCTGAAGAGCCTTTGTTCGTATTCCGATACTTTCTCAACTTTCTTTGTATTCATAAAGTGCACCTTGATCTGTCAACAAGATCTGAAATACTTAATCCAGTGCTGTGACCTGACAGCAATATTAAATATAACAGCACCTTATTCAGAAGTTCTTTCATGAAAATATTATGATCTTTATGAAGAGGATTGCAAGCAGAAAACAATTTTCTAGTCTCCCTCACTCTTAATCACCAAATTTTCATTAGCAGACATATACTCTTTGGAACACCTTCCAACATAGGCCTGACACTTTATTCCAAACTTCTAATTCCAATCCATAAACCATAATTCGAAAAGTCATCTTTTCTCGGAATTACATAGACAACAAACTGAACTTTGTTTCTATTTGGTTTTGGAACACACTCTCATCTAATGCGAGCAATCTACAAAGAACCACTCATGTATATTCCGAATTATCGCATAATCATACACATGTCGACACTACTGTCGATCCTACGAATTCTCGTTGAGAAAAATATCTATTTTCTAAAGTGGACATCGACTATAATGTTTCGAACGTATTAGGAGATTCTAAGACTGATTCTGACAGGCCACACTTTATTTAAAATAGAGCATGATTATAATTCCCCACATATCACTATATATGACATTATAATTTTGCGAAGCAAATTTCCACAAGTCTCTTGTGTTGAAAACATAATTCAAAAATACTGTCCTTTGATCGAATTCTGTGAATACAATGTTCACTAATCTTTCTTCTGAAAAAACCCCATTTGATCTATTATCAAATTAATCTCAGACTCCATAATTTATCGGGCAAATACTCCTATTTGCCAAACTCATGGAGGGATTCGGATCAAACAATAAACACCATTAATTAATCATTTAAAAATGACACTCAATTAATTTCCGCTAGTATTGCAACTTCAATACTTGATTTCAAGCTTAATCAACTCAGCACTTGAAATACTTAAATGGACCAAAACATCCATTACTTCTTTCATTGCTTTTATGACTAAACTCGACGGTGTTTGTTCTAGCAGTAGAACCTTTGTTCATGGGACAAGCTATTTTATCATATCTACAATTATGATTACTTATCATACAATCAATGTAACTGAGATGTGGAAACTTTATTCATAAGATAAAACAACTGACTTGTTCCATAACATAAAACAACTGATCTTGTCTTATTACATGAATAACTTTGTCTTGCAACAATCAAGACACACACACTCGCTCACTATTACAAAAGATCGTATCAAAAACTATTGATGATAACTATAATATCTTGAGGACGTGAACACCAAAAAGGCCATCAACTCCTTGACTACCAGCTTCAGCGCCAGGTCATATCAAACTGCGCCGCATATATGTGATAATCAGGACTTGTTTCACAAACAGAGCAATTATCAAACATTTCATCATATACCATGGGCGAATTCATAATTCTGCATATATCAAATATATACCTGTAGCATCGAAGATCTCTCCTTCGATGGAATCAACTTTCAGAGACTGGAACTCTCGTACGAACGTGTAGAAGTTCATATCGTCGGCTTTCAAAATGTACTTGCGCACATGCTTCTCATAGGTAGGAGGTAGAGATATCAGGACAGTCCGAATGGCACAAGAATCTGCCATCCAGTAATCGAAGACCATCGTCAGCTGGAAGTAGATGTCATACAATCTCTTCAAATGTGTCTTCAGACAGGTATGCTCCTCCATGTGAACGGTCTGGAACATTCTAAGCTGCCTGAATTGCTCACGCTTTAATTCATCCCCGAAGTGCGTCTTTATCGCATCCATCATGACGCTTGGCTCCTTGCGTCGAAACATCTCTTTCAACTCGGGTGCCAGGCATACGGTCATGGTGATCTCCACTTCAATGAATATGTCTCGATGCCTACGGAAATCATCTTCCTCCTCCTCGCTAGCAGAATCTCCTGGTGCTCCTCCTAACGGTTCATCGAGAACATATAGAATGTTGTTGTGTTCGAGAATGTTTCTAAAACCCCTGTACCAACTGATGAAGTTGGACCCGTCGGCTTCTAATGTAGCATCCGGGCTCTTGAGGAAGTAACCGAAGTATAGTTGCGTAGTCTACAGATGTGATCGCAAAAGAGGTAAGGTTAAGTTTATAATATGTAGGTGAGTTTTAGTTCTATAATCTCATTATCAAAAACACACCACACCAAGATTATTATCCCTAAAATAATAATGGCGATGACACGACCCTCATCCACCATACTACCCCCGATCATCACGGCCGGCAGCACAGCTTCAAAGGTGGACATAAATGTCGATCATAACAACTCTATGACTCGTGCTCGATCTTTCGATCTTCCCGTGTTCCGAGGCCATACCTCTGAGTATGCTAGGCTCGCCAATCTAACCTCGAAGACCTGCGCGTGCAACATGGCTTACACCCACTGTATGCGAACGACGAGATGTGTGACACCCGATCAACACGGCCTGCCTCATAACGTAGAACTTTCTTGGTGGTGCGCAACGAGGGAGAACACAATTTTGGTATTTTGTTAGGGATCATCCTATTTATGATGCTACCGTTGTATATCTAGCATATAAGCAATCAATAGGATGCACACACAACATCACACAATAATGATGCAATGAAGTGCGATGTGACATGGTCGATGCGCCTGGACCTTCATGGCGCCATGTGCCTGGCCCCCGGCGCCCCGGCATGACTCCGAGTCTACAGAGCCCTCCATTGCCTCCGACAGTACGAGTAATATCAAAAACTTACCGTAACTATGTCACATGAAATAACGCCTCTGCAAAACAAAGTTAGACGCCTCTAGCTTTATTTAGTTTTGCAAGTTTTACTTGGCAAATAGGCTTATTCGTGAGAGAATCGCTTCCCTACCTACGAACTTTGTACCACAACGCCGATCGTATAATTGCATGTTTAAGCATCCCTTTCGGGCCCTCCATTGAAAATGCTTTGCCGACTAGAGAGAGAGAAACAGACACCCGCCAGCCACAGATACGGTGCAAGCCGTATGTCAGTAGTGGAATCAGTCTCGCGTAAGCGTACGCGTAAAGTCGGTCCGGGCCGCTTCATCAACTCAATACCGAAGGCATCGCAAGTGCACGCTAGAGGGTAGCAAATATAAGAAAGACGCCCTCATTCAACATGAGTTCTAACCGTACCAGCAGTACTACGCATAGATCGGCTCTGATACCACTGAAGGGGTTACGGTGCAGAAAACAATAATTTTCTAGCGAGCGAAACCCTAACTAGCCAGGATCTATCTATCTAGTACATGTGATAACGGTGGCGGAACGGGTTACATTACCTCCATGTAGACCGATAGCGGGGATTACGCTCCCGCACAAGCGTTGACGGTGAAGTCGTACGTAGCCGACCTCGAGGTCGCAGAGAACTTGCCGCGATGTCGGAGTCGATGACGCCGGGGTGTCGACGATGATCTGCGTCGACGGGCGTCGGGCGGAAGAAGGCAGAGCGCTAGCACCGGGGCTGGTGCGCCGGCAGCAGAGGGGGGTGGCGCGGCGGCTGTAGGGGGCGAGACGACGTCGCCCAAGCTCCTCAAAAGAGTAGCCTCCGAGCACTCGCAAACATACGGAGCCTAGTGACAACTCCCGGTCATTCAGATCCAGCTGAAATCCCAGGAGTAGATCTTATCTGGAATCCCGCAGAGCAACGGCGCTCTGCGGTATGGCTTAGGTGGAGAGAGACCCCCTTCCTCAGCTCGGCGCGGCTCCAACTTGGGAACCACGAGATCGAGAGAGAAATTGGGAATTAATTGAATTTCCTGTGTATTTAAATCAATTAATATGCCTTGCTATATAAAGGGGGAAGGGGGTGTGCCAACCCCCTTGGCTCCCCCATGTGGGACTAAAGGAGGAGAGGGGAGGGGGGGTTCGGCCGAACCCCCCTTGGGCTTGTCCCACTCCTAGTCCAACTAGGACTAGGAGGCCCAAGCCTTCCCCCTTTCCTTGTAGGATGCGGTTTCCCCCTCTTGGGCCCTCTTAGGGCCCATTTAGGTGGGAGCCCCCTTTTTCCTTTATTTAATTAATATTAAATTAATATAAAAATCCCATTAATTCATAATTAATATATTTATATATAATTCAATATCCCATGACTCCGAAACTATTTCGGAACCACCCGAACAACTTTCGGACATTTCCGGAACCATTCCATACCTGCCCGGAACTCCTTCCGGACCACCGGAACTTTTTCCGGATCATTTCTCTCTCTCCAACAAAACCTATAAAATTCCAGAACCTATCTCCTAGCGTCGCTAAGACCTTAAGTTTGTTACGCTACGGTTCGGGAATACTCCAGACATGGTTGAGACACTCCGCTCACCAATGATTGTCAGGGATACCTGGAAATATATGACGACCCCTGTGCATTCCACGAATATCGTCGTTGAACCATAAATATGATATTCATTCCCTTTGTCTCTGTGATACTACCTTGTCCGAGATATGATCGTAGACACATCGATGCCTTTGCTGTATCTCGTTACCGACGAAGGTTATTAACTCGTCTGTGATATTACCATCTCCATGACCTAGTCACAAGCTGCGCAGCTATATAGATGCAATATCACCGAGTGGGCCCAGAGTATCTTTCCATTACAAGAATGAACAAATCCCGCTCTTGATCCTTACGTCTCGATGCTCTTTCGGAATACCCAAGATGGACACCGTTATTGTCATGCTATATAAGACACAACGTTTGATGCTCTCAAAGCACTCCCACGAAGCAACAATAAGTACGGTCTCACGATCTAAGGAATAAGCTATCATACTCTTATCTATTGCAAATGACAAACATCGTAATACGATCTTATTGGAATACTTTGCGTATGTCCATCACCTTATTCTACAGACAAGATGACCCCATTGTCAACCGACGTCATTGTCCTTGATCGGGAATCTCGATCAACTGTTGCCCAGTGGACTAGCTCATATAGAGGCTTGCTAGGGACCTGGTTGTCTATGTATCACACGTGTATTAATAATTCCTCTTAATACAGTTATAGCATAATACACAAACCTACTATAAACTCATGAGATAACACAATAAATACTACTTATTAATTTGCCTCTAGGGCATATCTCCTTCACACTCTCCTCCGACGACCTCCGCGCACGGCGATGTCCACCGGCCAAGACCTTCCTTCCACGGCATCCGAAGCCGCGCCCGCGGCAGTGATGGGCGGCGCGATATCTCGCCCCACGACGGCGGCGACGGGCAATGTCGCCACCGTCGCCTCTCGGATTCCTACCGCGCGCGTGTCGGCGGCGGTCTCCTCGGCTCCACCACCTTCCATCGTGGCGACGGCGGCGAGAAGCGCTCCCGTCGATGAGGAAGAGGAAGCGGCGGACCTCGGGTCCCGCTACTGGCTTCCCTCCATAGTCGACGAAGCTGCCCTCCAAGACTTGGAGGCCATCGGCTACCTCCCCACTCGAGAAGACTGCCAATGGAGATCCGCCTTTGAGACGTCATCCCGGCTCCAAAAGCCGGGGAACGGGTAATCCTCACCTCCCATCTGGTTAGGGGAATGGCTCTGCCGCCTTCCGCCTTTTTTAGCGAGGTCTTAGATCACTATGGGCTCCAGCCCCACAACATAGCGCTCAATAGCATCTTAGTCTTAGCCGGCTTCACAGCTCTGTTCGAAGGCTACCTAGGTATTAGGCCTAGTTTAGACTTCTTCAGATACTGTTTCCGTTGCCGGCGTCAGACCGTGCCGGACGGCGGGCTAGCAACCTACGGTAGTGTCACTTTCAACTGCCGCCAGGGCCGCCAATGGTATCCTAAGATACCATATCTTGAATCCGTCAAGGGCTGGACCTCCACATTCTTTTACTGCCAAGATATGGCAGCTCCGGGCCGCCAATTTGGCATTCCGGAATTCGTCAACGCGCCGCCTATGCCCAGGCCATGCTGGGACGAGGCGGTGCCCAAGCTGACGGAGGAACTCCTCCTTTTTCTAAGGCGGATTGAATTCCTCACACGGACGATGGCTCCCCCTCTGCTGGATGGGGTCGACACCGTCATCTACTGGCTCGGCCGGCAGATTCTCCCCCTGCGGTTCGCACAAAATGTGTCAGTATTCGCCTACTGCCACGGCCTCTCTTCGCGTAAGCGAAGAGAGGTTGCCGGTTGCCGACCTTGCGTTCCGGCTCCGCAGCCTCGTCAAGGCGGGGCTGGTCAATGCGGTGGAGGGCGTGCCCATGCACACCCACGACAACCCTCCCCTCGAGGTAGATATCTTGCTCCTTGCCCCTTTTTGACAGCTTCGCCGGCTAATCTTGAGTTCCATTAACACTTGTCTTCTTTTTCAGCTCTCCGACTTGGGGGAGGATGACCTGGCTCCCGACTTTTACGAGTCGGAAGCCGGGAAGCCTAAGAAGCGCAAAGCATCCAGCGCCGCTTCCTCCACGGTGATCGCCGAGAGGAAGAAACGGATCGCAACGGCTGCCGAGCCGACTCTCGTCAACATTGACGAGAACGCGGGGATTAACATCCCCCGAAGGTACTCAATTTTGCTTTAACTGTTGACGACGAGCTTCTTTAATACTGGCACCCAATTGACTGTGCTTGCTGTTTTATTGACAGGGAAAGGGTCGCAACTTCCCGGTTGACGACCAGGCTCCTTTCCAAGGGTAAGCGGCCTCAAGGCAGCTCGCCCGCTACCGTGCCGCCAACTCCCCAGCCCCGGGCCGGCAACTTTATGGGCGATGCCCGTCGCCAGCCCCCGGCTCTTGGCGCGCCGCCAAGCGTTTCCTCCACTGACCGCACACCCACGAATCCCCTCCTTTTGGCTGAGGCTACGGCCGATGAAGCCGCTCAATCGCGCGCCGCCAAGGAAGGGTTGCTGGAGGCGGCTGCCGGCGGGTCCCAGAGGGCAGCCCCGACTGCAGGAGGCGGCAAGGTTAGGGACCCTTGGTCCACCTTCACGAAGGCCAAGGAGTCAGCCTTAGCCTTTGCCAACTTCACCTCCCAGGCCTTCGCCGACTTGGAGGGCGACCTGTCTGTAAGTTTTTACAACTCCGGCATATACATAGTCTTTCCCCCGAGCACTTAGATGGCAGGTCAGAAAATTTTGACTGCCGGCTTAGTGGTTATTCGACAATATGTTTTATGCCTTTGCTTTTTCCTGCAGGGCCTTGTGTCCGCCAACGTTGAGCTTGTCTCCTCCCGAGTCGAGATAAACCAGCGGTGCCGCGACCTGAAGAAGGATTGCGAGGCCAAGGACCTGCGGATTGCCGAGTTGGAGGCGGCCCGCCAAAAAGATGAAGGTAGGGTTGATCCTTTTTGCCTTCAGCTATATTTTCGACTTATGTTGCCGTCAATCATTTAGTTAGCGACTCCATATTTGTAGAACTGCTAGACCATGCCCAGGATATACTGAAGGCGTCCACTGATATGCAAGCTCTTATGAATGAAGCTTCCGATTTGGCAGCCGCCAACTTGGCGATGAAGGAGGATCACCGGAAGGAGATGGAGGTCCAGCGGCTCAAATTTGCGCAGGAATCTAGCCAGCTCACTGGTGAGCTGGAAAGCCTGCGCAAGAAGTTGGCGGAGGCGGAGAAGACGGCTGCCGAGGAAATCTCCAAGCAGACTTCTCGCGCCCAAATTGCTGAGGGTGCGTTGGCGGCTCATATGGTGGAGCTGTCTGCTTTCCATAACTCGGTCCTTGGTAATTTTTCACTCCTCACTTTGATTTTGCCATTTTGCTTAGCCTGAGCCAAACTGATGGTCTTATTTTTGATGTAGTTCCTGCCGGTTTGGGCGACGACAAGGTGGTGCCAAGACTGCACTTGGGCTATTCATGGCGCACTACCCCGAGGCGGAGATAGAAGCCGTCACCGAAGGCATGCCGTCTACATATGAAGACGGCAGCGAGGTCGAGCCGACCGCTGTTCTGGACAGCGTTGCCGGCTACGCCACGCGTGTTGCCGATATGGTCGATACTTCAATCTTCTACCGGCGCCATCCTGTGCCTGCCAGAGGGGAAGCTGGAGCTGCCGACACGGTCGAGGCGGAGGGGAGTGACAGTTCCGGGGCTGAAGTTGCCAGCCCGCAAGCCTGATGTAGACGCTCCCCCGAGCCATAGCTTTCTTTCCTTGCCTCCTTCTAGCATGATTTGTCAGCCTTTGAAACAATGCAACTTTGACTTGTAATATTTGTATATACTTTTGTTGCTGCTTTGCTAGGCGGAAACTAGCTGACAAGTTTTATTTTGCCTTATTTATATGGCCCGCCTTAATTTTACCCTGACTTATATGTTTGACTTTTTGTATGTTGACGAACCTCAGCCGGTAACTTTAGCTGAAACAACCAGGGTTAAACCATGCGTTTAGGATCAGAGACCAAAGCCAGCATGTTGGTGTCAAAGACATACTACTAGGCGAACCACATATAAGTGATCAGAGGTAAAGGAATTAGGCGGCGCAAAAAGTTTATTTTTGCTTTAGGTTGGCTCGAAAGCTGCAAGTATCTACCAGTTTGAACCTTTGCACGGAGCTAGAAAAATAGGTAACTTAGATACATAGGGGAGATATGATTGCAAGAAAAGACAAAAGATGGCATGCTTCTCAACACAGATGAGGAACCATAGACTTTTATTTCATAATCATATTTAACTTATTACAATTATAAATTGCTAAGTGTAGAAAGGACGTAGCTGCTCAATATTCCAAGGCCGTCTTGTTTGTTCGAACGGGTCGTCAATGCCTCTTTTGCGCTTGGTTTCCCCTTTTTCCTGCCGCCTTCTTGCGCCTCTTCTTTTCGTCTTCGTCGCGGATGTCGGCCAGGTAGTAGGAACCATTGAGCAGCGCCTTTGTGACTATAAACGGTCCTTCCCATGGCGGGGATAACTTGTGCAAGCCTTTTCTTTCTTGAATTAGGCGGAGAACCAGGTCACCTGTTCTGAAGCTTCGCTTCCGCACTCTCCGGCTATGATAGCGGCGAAGTTGTTGCTGGTACAAGGCGGAGCGATGTAGAGCGATGTCTCTTTCTTCATCTAGCAGGTCTAGGCTATCCTGTCTTGCACCTTCTACGTCTTGCTCGATGTAGGCTTTAACCCTTGGGGAATCGTATTTCATGTCGGTAGGTAGCACCGCCTCAGCGCCATATACTAAGAAGAAATGAGTGCAGCCGGTAGACCTGTTTGGCGTTGTGCGCAACTCCATAGTACCGACTGTAACTCATCTGCCCAAGCGCCGGCTGCCCTGTGTAATGGAGCTTCGAGACGAGGCTTAAGTCCTGATAAGACTAGGCCGTTTGTACGCTCTACTTGTCTGTTGGATTGAGGGTGTCACACGGATGCCAAATCCAGCCGGATACCCAGATCGCTGCAGTATTCTTCTATGTCGCCTTGAGATAGGTTGCTGCCATTATCAGTGATAATGCTGTGTGGAACTCCAAACCGAGAGATAATTCCCCAGAGAAAATTGGTGGTTGTTCGTGCGTCAAGTTTGCTGATCGGTTTAGCCTCGACCCATTTGGTGAACTTGTCGACATCGACCAATGGTTGGGTATACCCACCACGCGCCTTCTTGAATGGACCCACCATGTCTAAGCCCTAGACCGCGAACGGCCAGGTGATTGGAATCGTCCTTAGTTCTTGTGACGGCAAGTGAGGTTGACGAGCATACAACTAGCAGCCTTTGCATGTCTTTACGATGTTCTCGGCGTCTTCTTTGGCGGTAAGCCAGTAAAAACCTTGGCGGAAAGCTTTGGATACAATGGACCTGGCGGAAGCATGATGCCCGCAGGTGCCAATATGTATGTCCTTCAGAATTTCCCGGCCTTCTTCTGGCTGTATGCACCGCTGATAGATGCCGCACGTGCTTCGCTTATATAGCTCGCCTTTTATTATCGTGAATGCCTTGGCTCGCCTTATGATCTGCCTTTTTAGCACCTCATCGTCCTCCAGCAACTTTCTGTCGATTAGGAAATCGAGATATGGGACTGTCCAGTCCGGCTGTGTCAAGTAGACAGCAAGACTTGCCGCTTCTACCGGTTCTTCTGCATCGGGGTCCATCAAATCGGCGCCTTTAATGGATGGCTTGTGCAAATGTTCCAGGAAAATATCTTTTGGTACCTTTTTGCGTTCTGACCCAACTCTTGCAAGTGTGTCCGCCGCCTCGTTCTCAGCTCTTGGGACATGCCGGACCTCGTAGCCCACGAAGTTTTTTGCGAATTCGTCAACTTTTGCTCTGTACGCCGCCATTGTTGCGCTTTTCGCATCCCATGTTCCGCTTACTTGCTACGTGACTAAGTCTGAGTCGCCATAACAGAGGATTCATTTGACGCCTAGGTCGTTTGCCACGTGTAACCCATGAAGCAAAGCTTCATACTTGGCAACGTTGTTGGTTGCTGTGCAGTGGATTTGCAACACATAGCTAAGCTTGTCGCCTTTAGGCGTGCGTAGAACGACTCCAGCCCCCGAGCCTTTGAGCATCTTTGATCCGTCAAAGTGCATGACCCAATATTCTGATTCGGGGAGTGTCGTTTCCTCCATGGCTTCTGTCCAGTCGGCGACAAAATCTGCAAGCGCTTGAGACTTAATGGCGGTCCGTGGCTTATAGAATATATCAAAGGCGGCAAGTTCGATGCCCCATTTGGCAACCCGACCTGTTGCTTCTGCATTGTTGATTATGTCTCCCAACGGTGCCTTGCTGACTACTGTCACTGTGTGCTCCTGGAAATAATGCCTAAGCTTTCTGGCGGCGAAGAATACACCATAAGCCAGCTTTTGGTAATGTGGATACCTCTGGTTGGAGGCGGAGAATACCTCACTGATGAAGTAGACCGGTCGTTGCTCACACGTCGCGACTTCGTTCTCCTTTCTTTCCACAGCCAAGACCACGCTGACAACAGCTCCTGTTGCCGTGATGTATAGCAGCATTGGTTCCTGTGATCGAGGTGCTGCCAATATCGGAGCGGATATGAGGGCTTCCTTAAGTTGTTGTATGGCGGCATCTGCCTCTGCTGTCCACTCAAAGTTGTCGGATTTCTTCAATAGCCGGTAGAGAGGCATTCCCTTTTTCCCTAGGCGGCTTATGAAACGACTGACGGCCGCCGCCGATCCGGCTAGGCGTTGCACGTCCTTCAGACAAGTAGGTCTGGATATGTTTTGGATGGCCTTGATCTTCTCCGGATTAACCTCGATCCCTCGCTCTGAGACGATGAACCCGAGCAGCTTGCCGGCTGGAACGCCGAAAACACACTTGGCGGGATTGAGTTTCATCTGATATCTCCGGAGATTCCGAAAAGTTTTTTCCAAATCCTCTAGGAGATCTGCCTTCTTTTTTGACATCACCGCGATGTCGTCTACGTAGACGTGAACATTGCGGCCGATCTGTTCGTGCAGGCAATTTTGCATACAGCGCTGGTATGTTGCCCCTGCATTCTTCAGGCCAAAAGGCATCATGATGTAGCAGAAAGTCCCGTATGGAGTGGTGAAAGATGTTTTCAGTTGATCCGACTCTCTCATCTTGATTTGATGGTATCCTGAGTAAGCGTCTAAGAAACAAAGCAGCTCGGAGCCTGCTGTGGAGTCTACGACTTGGTCAATTCTAGGCAGCGCAAAGGGATCCTTCGGGCAGCACTTGTTAACACCGGTATAGTCAATACACATCCTCGGCTCTTTATTCTTCTTTGGAACAAGTACAGGATTTGCCACCCAATCAGTGTGTACAACTTCTTTTATGAAATTGGCGGCCTTCAGCCTATTTATCTCCTTTCCTATAGCCTTGCGTCTCTCATGTCCAAAGCATCTTGTTGCTTGCTTCACCGGCTTGGATCCTTTTATGACGTTGAGTGAGTGCTCGGCAAGTTCCCTCGGTACACCAGGCATGTCGAAAGGCGACCATGCAAAGATGTCACGATTCTCATGGAGGAACTCGACGAGCGCGCCTTCCTATTTGCTGTCAAGGTTGGAGCCGATGACGACTTGCTTGGACTTGTCGCCTGGGATGAGGTCCGCCTTTTTGGTGTCATCTGAAGCTTCAAAGGTCTTCTTGTCATCAGTTTTTGGCTTAGGCATGGAGTTGTCTGAATCCGCCCCGAGCAGTGCGAGTTCTTCCTTGTGGATGACGGCTTCTGCGAAGGCGGCCATGCCACGCTCACACTCCTTGTCTTTCTTGAAGTTGCCGGAAATCGTGATGGTTCCGTTTTCCCCCGGCATTTTAAGCTTGCTGTATATGTAGCACGGTCTTGCCATAAATTTGGCGAAAGCCGGTCGTCCGAAGATGGCATGATAGGCACTTTTGAAGGGGACAACTTTGAATCGGAGAAACTCTGAGCGGTAGTTCTCTTTTGGTCCGAAAGTTACCTTCAGCCTAATGCTCCCCGTGGACTTTGCTTGCCTGCCGGGCACTATGCCGTGAAAAGTGAGGTTGTTGTGGACCAGCTGATCCTCTGACAAGTTCATGCGGCTTAGTGTGTCGTAGTACAGGATGTTGAGGCTGCTGCCGCCATCCATGAGTACCTTTGTGAGTCTGAAGTTGTCGACAATGGGATCGACGACGAGGGCGTTCTTGCCTGGGTGAGGAACATGATCAGGGTGGTAGGACCGGTCCCAAGTGATTGTTGCTTCCGACCAGTTCAAATACTGAGGGACGTCCGGCATCGTCGCATTGAGCTCGCGCATCTCCGCCTTATCCGCCTTAGCCGAAGGTGTGCCGACAAAGCACACAAGAGATTCTTTGACCTTTGGATATGGCTTCTTTTTCTTGGCGGCCGCGTCATCCTCGCTTGAGACAGACATGTCGTCGTCATCCTCATCCTCCTTGTTGTCTTTCTTGTCGTTCTTCTTTGACTTCTTTGACTTCTTTGACTTCCAGCCGACTGTGGGGTCCTTTTTGAAATTGTCCATGAAACGACATTCGCCAAGCATATGGTTGACCTTGCCAAGTGAGGCGTGGATGGGGCACGACAAAAGTTTTGCCTGCTCATAAGTGATTCGCGCCGCCTTAGGTCCTGAGCCGAAGTCGCGACTATCTTTCTTATTCTTCCACTTCTTTTTGACGGCTACCTTGTTGGAAGGTCTGGCTTTGTCATCCGCCGCCTGCTTGCGCTTGTTGTTCCGTTTCGGTATGATGTTGACGTCTGGGGCATCGTCCCGGGCGTCGTCATCCGCCGCCGCGTATTGAGCGGCTAAGTTGAGCATCTCACCAAGGTCCGTGATTTTCTCGCGGACGAGCCGATGACGGAGCAAAGACTTCTTCTGCAGGCCCGTGTAGAAGGCGCGGATAGCCTGCGCGTCCGAAACACCATGACAGTTGGCTTTTTCGGATATCCAACGACTGACAAAGTCTGTCATGGTTTCGTCCGGCTTTTGGATACAGCGTTGCAAATCCGTGTAGGTATTTGGACGCTTGTATGTTCCTTGGAAGTGCTGGGAGAAAACCTTTTCCATGTCGTACCAGCTATGGATAGACTTTTCAGGAAGGTTGTCGATCCAAGCTCTTGCCGTGCCTTCCAACATGAGAGGTAGGTAGCGGACGACAATATAGCTGCTCCCGCCGGCAATTTCTATGGCCATGGCATAGTCGGATAGCCATGAATCCGGCTTAACGAGGCCGTTGTACCTAGAACAGTTTTTTGACACTGATGTCATGTCCTTAGGGAACGACTCTCTGCGGATGGCGTCACCGAAGCACTTTGGTCCAGAATATAGCGGCTCATTTCCTCTTGCTATGTCTTGTAGGCGGTGTCGTGCGTCTTTTGGATCGAGCTGCCGTGCGTCTCTGTTTGCGTCTGGCTCGTCCTGCGCTGCCTGGCTTATGCTGCGCCTGGGCCCTTCTGCCTCCTCCTTCCTCTTACTGCCGGTGCTACGCTGCGGAGACCGGCTTCGACCTCTCCTGGGGGGGTCGTTACCGGCATATTTCCTAGGCGGCAGCCTATTGTTCCAGTTATCGCCATTGTCGCGTCTTGGCTGGGATGGAGGTGGCAGGTCTCCTCTGCTTCCTGTCCTTGAATTCTCGTCCCGCCTTGGCTTTGGCGGTGGCGTCTTCTTTGGAGGTGGCGTTGCCTTCCTTTTGTCGCTATGGCTACTGGAGCTAGACGGGCCTTCGGGGTCGCCGCCAGGTGCAGCTTTGCACTTTCCTGACTTAGACTCTAGGTCTCCCCCGCGAGCATCCGCCATGTGGCCGTAGGAATCAGCGTGAGCTTGTTGTTCTAGGGCCTTGCTCACGAAGTGTCTTGCGTTGGCCAGCTTTTCTTCCGCCGTGTAAGTGTTGTCGTCCAGGGTATCTAGCGCGGCAGCCGCGTTGAGGACGGGGGTGCAGAAAACAACATCTCTCCTTCTGTCCACGCGCTGCGGTGCCGTACGCCAGTCGAACCCGAGATCTTGAGCCGCTGTCGTTGCGCGTGTTGGCGGCTCCTTGCCACGGCGGTTTTTTGATGACCTTTTTTCCTCAAAGAGTTGCCGGCTTGTTTTGGCCGACATCTTCTCATGTTCTTTCTCGATCTTCTTCGCAAGGCTCTCAACGTGCTCCTCTCTTTTTCGCAGGAAGTCAGAGTGCTTAAGCATGTTAAGCCTAAGCTCTTCCACTTCGTCGAGTGGGGTGTCTTTATTCACCGGAGTATTCATGATCTCGTCTACTTCTTTGATGACGGAGAGCAAATATGTGGGTTTGCTGCTACCGCCTTTCTCGAGGCCAGTTTTCTTCTTTGCGCGCACCTTGCCGGAACTTTCAATGAGTTGACCGGCAGTGGTGTCGCCGGCGTCTTCCGCCGGCTTGTTTTGCGCTTCTGAAGCAACTGGGGTTGTCTCGTGACCGACGACAACCGTCATAGCCAGCTTGTCAGGCATGTCAGTATCCGCTGTGCCCTCTGAAGGAGCCGGATTACCACTGGAAAAGCGGGTTTTGATCTTCTCTTCGAAGAGACTAGCATCATCATCATCATCAGAGTCTATGTTGACTTGAACAGTAGATCTGGATCCGGCATCTGACATCGCATCCTCCTGGAGAGCAGGGAGGATTGACTCAGGATCGTTGTTTTCTGGCTGGGAGTCTTATCCCAGTCCGACAACTCCGACGAAGTGGAAATCAGATTCGGCCGACTCCTGGGAGAAGGCGGATTCAGATCCATCTTGTCGGTCGACTGCTTGGTCGAGGGGTTGGTGGGTGGGGTTGTAGAAGCGCGGTAGGCCGTACGCCTCTGGCGTATACCCGATGAAGACGTCGATCCCTCCGATCGTTACGATTGCGCATCCGATAAGGTAGTCGTCCGCCGGGAGCCAGTGTTCATCCGAGTTGACGTAGCTGTGGCCGCCATACCTTGTGACGCGACCGACGGCGATCTGCTTGCCCACGCCGCCAAGTGTTCCCGCCTGGAACGTGACGCCAGGAACCTTATGCCCCACGGTGGGCGCCAACTGTCGTGGTATCGGCATAATTGATAGGAGACGGGGGTCCTCTAGCCTACGTAGGGATTGTGGGGAAGAAGGTTGGTGTCGTCGAGGACGGGATTGAACACGGCGAGTTTACCCAGCTTCAGATCCCGCAGCGGTGGCGAGATCCTACATGCTGCTATAATTCACTATGAGGCAATAGTCGTGAACAGGTTACAATGTGTATGATGCGTATTGAAGCGTGCCCTAAAGGCTCCCTGGTGGCCGGCTTATATAGGCGGCCAGACCCCAGGGTACAAGGCAAGTAATTGTCCGACAAGTAAACAGAGTCCTAGACCTAGCCGGCTTAGTTGCCGCCTTCCGTCTTGGGCTTGGTGGCTTGATCGGCTTCGACCTTACGCCTTCCTTGGACCGTCCGCCTAATTCCTTGTACGTCAGCTATCTGGGCCCCCGGCAGGCTTCAGCCTTACCACCCTTGGGCCACCCTAGACTAGCCGGATTGATCCATGTTGGTGATACCCCTAGTTGATATATCCCCAACAGCTGGAAGAAGTTATGCACCTTATGTACCTCCCTTGAAGCGGCAACAAGAGCCAGGGACGGAGGCAGGAATTGGAAATGGGGGGGGGGGGGGGGGGGCGAGAAGCAAGAACATCAACACATAAATAAAAAATGTGACACGACACAATACATATAAGGTTTAGATAATCATAATATTTCTATTTTGTTTCCTGCAATACAAATGAGTTACATTTCTATCAATTTGAATTCGGCTTTTCGAGGACGAAGATCAAAGATCTCAATAATTTCTGCAATGGTGATCTTTTCTGCTAGTCACCTCTCTATGTAGACTATCAGACAATGACGAAGAAAATCATCTCCCAACTTAGTTCGAAGACGTTTCTTGACAAGTTTCATAGCCGAAAAAGCTCGCTCTGCTGTTGCAGTTGACACGGGAAGAATTATCACTAAACGTAACAACCTTTCAACCATTGGATAATCAGATGACTTTCTACTCTTAATTATTCCTTTTGTCAAATCAGTAAGTGATTTGCAGTTTTTGATCACCGGATGGTTGAACGTGTCAAGTTGGAAATGTGGTAACTCACACTCCAGCCTATCTCTTTCTTGACTAGAAAAATCAGCAGGATAAAACTTCTCCACTAGAGTGCATATCTTTGACTTGTCAAAATTATCATGTCTTGGATCAAGGGATGAACAAAGATCTAGAAGCTCGGTTACCTGAGAACTGAATCGATTATTCAGCTCTATCACTTGTTTATCTATTGCAGCAATAAATACATCGACTTTGTAGTGATGGAGTACCGTGGTGTTGTCATGTCTATTTCGAGATTTCTTCACATCCACATACCTAAATATTATAACACATATCAAACAAACATAAATCAGTTACCATCTCAAACAAAGTATAATTAAAATATTAAGAACATAGAAAAGATACATACTTTTGATTCATATCCGGGATGTCAATCTCATGCTTCAAACAAAAGGTTTCAACCTCCTTTATAAGACTTTCCCATCCATCTTCTCTAAGTTCAGCAAGCAATAATTTTGTGTTGGAAACACAATCCAATGCATTTGCAATATCCAAACTTTTATTTTGGAGTTAGTGACACAAAATATCCGTGATCTTCATAATTTTTTCCATTAGGTGCAGAACAAAGACAAAATAATATTTAACTAGGAAATTAAGGGCGCCCTCAGCATCTCCTCTTGTATTCCATGGAACAGATCGGTCAGTTGCTACATTTCGTAGTACCAAAACTGATGCACCAAACAATTTTAGCAAGCTTTTTACTGAATTGTAGTGGGAACTCCATCTTGTGTCTCCTACCCTTTGTAAAGATCCTATTTGATTTAACCCTCTTCCTGTGTCGAGCTCTCCGAGCTCAATGTCTCGTGCAATTTCAGCGGCCTGATTTTGTAGGAGCTCATCATTGCGTTTGGGAGAGGCACTGACAGTATATACAATAAAATTTGCATGCTGGAAGAAGTTATGCACCTTATGTACCTCCCTTGAAGCGGCAACCAGAGACAGGGACGGAGCCAGGAATTGGAAATGGGGGGGGGGGGGGGCGAGAAGCAAGAACATCAACACATAAATAAAAAATGTGACACGACACAATACATATAAGGTTTAGATAATCATAATATTTCTGTTTTGTTTCCTGCAATACAAATGAGTTACATTTCTATCAATTTGAATTCGGCTTTTTGAGGACGAAGATCAAAGATCTCAATAATTTCTGCAATGGTGATCTTTTCTGCTAGATCCCTCTCTATGTAGACTATCAGGCAATGACGAAGAAAATCATCTCCCAACTTAGTTCGAAGACGTGTCTTGACTAGTTTCATAGCCGAAAAAGCTCGCTCTCTTGTTGCAGTTGACACGGGAAGAGTTATCACTAAACGTAACAACCTTTCAACCATTGGATAATCAGATGACTTTCTAGTCTTAATTATTCCTTTTGTCAAATCAGTAAGTGATTTGCAGTTTTTGATCTCCGGATGGTTGAACGTGTCAAGTTGGAAATGTGGTAACTCACACTCCAGCCTATCTCTTTATTGACTAGAAAAATCAGCAGGATAAAACTTCTCCACTAGAGTGCATATCTTTGACTGGTCAAAATTATCATGTCTTGGATCAAGGGATGAACAGAGATTTAGAAGCTCGGTTACGTGAGAACTGAATCGATTATTCAGCTCTATCACTTGTTGATCTATTGCAGCAATAAATACATCGACTTTGTAGTGATGAAGTACCGTGGTGTTGTCATGTTTATTTCGAGATTTCTTCACATCCACATACCTAAAAATTATAACACATATCAAACAAACATAAATCAGTTACCATCTTAAACAAAGTATAATTAAAATATTAAGGACATAGAAAAAGATACATACTTTTGATTCATATCCGGGATGTCAATCTCATGCTTCAAACAAAAGGTTTCAACCTCTTTTATAAGACTTTCCCATCCATCTTCTCTAAGTTCAGCAAGCAATACTTTTGTGTTGGAAACACAATCCAATGCATTTGCAATATCCAAACTTTTATTTTGGAGTTCGTGACACAAGATATCCGCGATCTTCATAATTTTTTCCATTAGGTGCAGAACAAAGACAAAATAATATTTAACTAGGAAATTAAGGGCACCCTCGGCATCTCCTCTTGTATTCCATGGAACAGAACGGTCAGTTGCTACATTTCGTAGTACCGAAACTGATGCACCAAACAATTTTAGCAAGCTTTTTACTGAATTGTAGTGGGAACTCCATCTTGTGTCTCCTGCCCTTTGTAAAGATCCTATTTGATTTAACCCTCTTCCTGTGTCGAGCTCTCCGAGCTCAATCTCTCGTGCAATTTCAGCGGCCTGATTTTGTAGCAGCTCATCATTGCGTTTGGGAGAGGCACTGACATTATTTACAATAAAATTTGCATGCTGGAAGAAGTTATGCACCTTATGTACCTCCCTTGAAGCGGCAACCAGAGACAGGGACGGAGCCAGGAATTGGAAATGGGGGAGGGGGGGGGCGAGAAGCAAGAACATCAACACACAAATAAAAAATGTGACACGACACAATACATATAAGGTTTAGATAATCATAATATTTCTGTTTTGTTTCCTGCAATACAAATGAGTTACATTTCTATCAATTTGAATTCGGCTTTTTGAGGACGAAGATCAAAGATCTCAATATTTTCTGCAATGGTGATCTTTTCTGCTAGTTCACTCTCTATGTAGACTATCAGACAATGACGAAGAAAATCATCTCCCAACTTAGTTCGAAGACGTGTCTTGACTAGTTTCATAGCCAAAAAAGCTCGCTCTGCTGTTGCAGTTGACACAGGAAGAGTTATCACTAAACGTAACAACCTTTCAACCATTGGATAATCAGATGACTTTCTAGTCTTAATTATTCCTTTTGTCAAATCAGTAAGTGATTTGCAGTTTTTGATCTCCGGATGGTTGAATGTGTCAAGTTGGAAATGTGGTAACTCACACTCTAACCTATCTCTTTCTTGACTAGAAAAATCAGCAGGATAAAACTTCTCCACTAGAGTGCATATCTTTGACTTGTCAAAATTATCATGTCTTGGATCAAGGGATGTACAGAGATCTAGAAGCTCGGTTACCTGCGAACTGAATCGATTATTCAGCTCTATCACTTGTTGATCTATTGCAGCAATAAATACATCGACTTTGTAGTGATGAAGTACCGTGGTGTTGTCATGTTTATTTCGAGATTTCTTCACATCCACATACATAAAAATTATAACACATATCAAACAAACATAAATCAGTTACCATCTCAAACAAAGTATAATTAAAATATTAAGGACATAGAAAAAGATACATACTTTTGATTCATATCCGGGATGTCAATCTCATGCTTCAAACAAAAGGTTTCAACCTCTTTTATAAGACTTTCCCATCTATCTTCTCTAAGTTCAGCAAGCAATACTTTTGTGTTGGAAACACAATCCAATGCATTTGCAATATCCAAACTTTTATTTTGGAGTTTCTGACACAAGATATCCGTGATCTTCATAATATTTTCCATTAGGTGCAGAACAAAGACAAAATCAAATTTAACTAGGAAATTAAGGGCGCCCTCAGCATCTCCTCTTGTATTCCATGGAACAGAACGGTCAGTTGCTACATTTCGTAGTACCGAAACTGATGCACCAAACAATTTTAGCAAGCTTTTTACTGAATTGTAGTGGGAACTCCATCTTGTGTCTCCTGCCCTTTGTAAAGATCCTATTTGATTTAACCCTCTTCCTGTGTCGAGCTCTCCGAGCTCAATCTCTTGTGCAATTTCAGCGGCCTGATTTTGTAGGAGCTCATCATTGCGTTTGGGAGAGGCACTGACAGTATATACAATAAAATTTGCATGCTGGAAGAAGTTATGCACCTTATGTACCTCCCTTGAAGCGGCAACCAGAGACAGGGACGGAGCCAGGAATTGGAAATGGGGGGGGGGGGGGCGAGAAGCAAGAACATCAACACATAAATAAAAAATGTGACACGACACAGTACATATAAGGTTTAGACAATCTCAATATTTCTGTTTAGTTTCCTGCAATACAAATGAGTTACATTTCTATCAATTTCAATTCGGCTTTTCGAGGACGAAGATCAAAGATCTCAATATTTTCTGCAATGGTGATCTTTTCTGCTAGTTCCCTCTCTATGTAGACTATCAGACAATGACGAAGAAAATCATCTCCCAACTTAGTTCGAAGACGTGTCTTGACTAGTTTCATAGCCAAAAAAGCTCGCTCTGCTGTTGCAGTTGACACAGGAAGAGTTATCACTAAACGTAACAACCTTTCAACCATTGGATAATCAGATGACTTTCTAGTCTTAATTATTCCTTTTGTCAAATCAGTAAGTGATTTGCAGTTTTTGATCTCCGGATGGTTGAATGTGTCAAGTTGGAAATGTGGTAACTCACACTCTAACCTATCTCTTTCTTGACTAGAAAAATCAGCAGGATAAAACTTCTCCACTAGAGTGCATATCTTTGACTTGTCAAAATTATCATGTCTTGGATCAAGGGATGTACAGAGATCTAGAAGCTCGGTTACCTGCGAACTGAATCGATTATTCAGCTCTATCACTTGTTGATCTATTGCAGCAATAAATACATCGACTTTGTAGTGATGAAGTACCGTGGTGTTGTCATGTTTATTTCGAGATTTCTTCACATCCACATACATAAAAATTATAACACATATCAAACAAACATAAATCAGTTACCATCTCAAACAAAGTATAATTAAAATATTAAGGACATAGAAAAAGATACATACTTTTGATTCATATCCGGGATGTCAATCTCATGCTTCAAACAAAAGGTTTCAACCTCTTTTATAAGACTTTCCCATCTATCTTCTCTAAGTTCAGCAAGCAATACTTTTGTGTTGGAAACACAATCCAATGCATTTGCAATATCCAAACTTTTATTTTGGAGTTTCTGACACAAGATATCCGTGATCTTCATAATATTTTCCATTAGGTGCAGAACAAAGACAAAATCAAATTTAACTAGGAAATTAAGGGCGCCCTCAGCATCTCCTCTTGTATTCCATGGAACAGAACGGTCAGTTGCTATATTTCGTAGTACCGAAACTGATGCACCAAACAATTTTAGCAAGCTTTTTACTGAATTGTAGTGGGAACTCCATCTTGTGTCTCCTGCCCTTTGTAAAGATCCTATTTGATTTAACCCTCTTCCTGTGTCGAGCTCTCCGAGCTCAATCTCTTGTGCAATTTCAGCGGCCTGATTTTGTAGGAGCTCATCATTGCGTTTGGGAGAGGCACTGACAGTATATACAATAAAATTTGCATGCTGGAAGAAGTTATGCACCTTATGTACCTCCCTTGAAGCGGCAACCAGAGACAGGGACGGAGCCAGGAATTGGAAATGGGGGGGGGGGGGGGGGGCGAGAAGCAAGAACATCAACACATAAATAAAAAATGTGACACGACACAGTACATATAAGGTTTAGACAATCAGAATATTTCTGTTTAGTTTCCTGCAATACAAATGAGTTACATTTCTATCAATTTCAATTCGGCTTTTCGAGGACGAAGATCAAAGATCTCAATAATTTCTGCAATGGTGATCTTTTCTGCTAGTTCCCTCTCTATGTAGACTATCAGACAATGACGAAGAAAATCATCTCCCAACTTAGTTCGAAGACGTGTCTTGACTAGTTTCATAGCCAAAAAAGCTCGCTCTGCTGTTGCAGTTGACACGGGAAGAGTTATCACCAAACGTAACAACCTTTCAACCATTGGATAATTAGATGACTTTCTAGTCTTAATTATTCCTTTTGTCAAATCAGTAAGTGTTAGCACCCGTTTTTGGCAGCCAACCAGTTTTAGGATCACAAGACTGGAACAAGGCGGAAGACAGATTTGGGTGTGCGAAGTTGCTTGAAGGCCCATGGAGGCAGGTCAATTCTAGCCTAGGGAAAAGCAAGGTATGAACAAGGTGGTAGAAAAGAAGTCAACTTTGTCTAAACAAGGTGGACGAAGTCAACTTTGTCTAAACAAGGTGGACGAAAAGAAGCCAGCTTTGTCAAAACAAGGCGGTAGAGGAGAAGTCAACATTGTCAAAACAAGGCGGCAGAAAGACAACTTTGTCAAGACAAGGCAGCAGAAAGGAAGCCAATGTTGTCAAAATGAGCCGACAGAAGATTAGCCAACATTGTCAAAACAAGCCGGCAAAAGAAGACAACTTTCCCTGATCAAGGCGGAAGGCAAAATGCAGCTTCCTGCAATCATGGCGGAAGACAAAAGGCAACTTTCCCCGATCAAGGTGAAAGGCTAAAGAAGGCAACTTTCACCGATCAAGGCGGAAGACAAAAGGCAACTTTCCCCGATCAAGGTGAAAGGCTAAAGAAGGCAACTTTCACCGATCAAGGCGGAAGACAAAAGGCAACTTTCGCTGATCAAGGTGGAAGACCAATTTTCTTCCCCGTATCAAGGCGGAAGGCTAAAGGTGGCAAAGAGAAGGCAACTTTGAGATCAGGCTGGAAGAAGGAGGCAACTTTTCAAAGAAACCAGACGGATCGAGTCCGGGTCTAGCACGAAGCCAATCAAGGATCCACCAAGTTAGGATAGAATCCGACTTAAACCATGAATTGTAATTCGCGTAGGAGTCCGAAACTTGTACGGGAAGTCCAGCCGCCTCATATATATATGAGAGGTGATGGCCGATTGAAATTAAGCAAACAATCGACAACCTATCAATACAACCCTACTTTTATCTCCTTCGACCCTTGTTCCTGCTTCCGTTGTTCGGCGATTTCGCAGATCTTGCCGGGTATCGAAAATCGAGCTGAGAGCGGCCAAGTCCGGCTTAGCTCAGCCAATCGTTGCCGGCTTTCCTCAGACGGGGCTTCCCGAGGGGCTGGGACGTCTGGTCTCAAAAGCGCCGGCTTACTGTCTTGCGTATCGCGCTGTAAGCCAGCCTCCCGCGGGGCGAGTTGCGGAGTATCTCCCCCGGCACCGCGGGTACACGAGGACGTGTTCGTGTGATGCGTTTTTAGCGCAACACACTTTTTGGCGACTCCGCTGGGGACTTTCGATCTAAAATTGGACAACAATGACCAATTCCAAGACCGACGTTACCAACATCAATGTTGACAACATCATCAAGCCAACTTTGGAGAAGTTGTCAGAAGAACAACGCCAAGGCCTGGAGGCGTGGAAGAAGAAGAGAGACGAGGAGTTTGGAGCCTTGCGTGCCAAGCGGGATCAGGAAGATCAAGATGTGTACCTGTCCAGCTTCAAGGTTGATCGGCAGGGAGTGATTTCGCCGATCAAGGAGCCGGAATTCATACCGCTGAACGTTGACATCGACCAACACGCTGTAAGCAAAAGTCTTTTCTCCTCTGAACAGATAGCCGAAATTCAATATCATGTTTCGCAAGGTACTGCCAATGTTTATGATCTTATGTTGGAACATGAAAAGGCTAAGAAAAACACGCTCCAGGTTCAACCCTCGGACAAACAACCGATTGGTCAAGTCAGGGAAAACCAACTTGTGTCTAGTATACCCTGATCAACTCCTATCCAGAGTCTGCCTAACCCGGTAAGCCAACCGGGACAAGCGGTACGACTTTTTGGACAAGAGTCATTGCCAAACCGAAGTTCGGCTTGTTTGACACAAGCCAACCCTGCAGCCAATTCTTCGCTTGTGCCGGCTCAATCGGCCAATATGGACGATTTGATGGCGGAATTCAAGAGAAAATTGGATCAGATAGCTTATGACAAACTCGGGGTTATGCCAAAACATTGGACTTACATTAAGCCTTACCCCGATTACTTTGATCTACAGCCTTATCCACCTGGTTATAGAGTTCCTGAATTTGCCAAATTTAATGGGGTGGATAATAAGTCAACATGGGAAGATATTAGTCAGTACTTGGCTCAATTAGGCGAAGCTAATCATGACCATATCAGAGTTCGCTTGTTCTCATTGTCTTTGACCGGCATTGCGTTTTCTTGGTTTTCAGCTTTAGCTCCCAATTCTATACATACTTGGTTTCATTTAGAGCAAAAGTTCCATGAACACTTCTTTGCCGGAGAAGTAGAACAAAAGTTGTCCCACCTTACATCGGTTAGGCAAAAACATGACGAATCGGTATCCGATTATGTCAAGAGGTTTAGAAACACTAGAAATCGATGTTACAGCCTGGTGATAACTGAAAGAGACATGGCTGACCTGGTTTTTAATGGGTTAAGGACTTACTTAAAAGAGAAGTTGGAAGGGCATGAATTCTTGTCTGTTAGTCAAGTTCAAGAGAGAGCTCTGGCTCAAGAAAGCCGGGTTAATGAGTCAAAAGACCCACATCGGATGAACAGGAGTCGGCTTAATGTGCTCAGCAATGATGCTGACTCCGACGATGAGGCCGATATCTATTCTGCCGAGTTTGTTTGGCCCAGCAAGGCCAAACCCTATGTGTGTGATGACTTAAAGCCGATTCGCAAAAATCGGGATGATGAGATAAAATGCAGTTTTGATGTAGGCAAATGTGATAGAATATTTGATGCCTTGTTAAAAGATAAAGTGATAAGAGTTAATCATGTTATATCGTCTCCTGATGAATTAAGGCGGCGAGCTTATTGCAAGTATCACAATTCTTTCTCTCATGCTATTAATGATTGTAATGTCTTTCGTCGACAGATCCAATCGGCCCTCAATGACGGACGATTGAGCTTTGCTGGCATGGCAATTGACACACAGCCGTTCCGAATGAACGCGCTAGACTTGGAGGGAAAGAAGGTTTTGCTTCGGCCAGAGGCGGCCGAAGGGGCTAATAAGTCTAATATTTTTGTTGGTGTGCCCAGGGAAAATACTGACAACAAGGCGGCCGGAAGGCAAGTTACTGTAAGCCAACAACCCGGTGGCCACGAAGTCATCAAGATCACGATCAAGAATCCTGCGCTCGGGGGGCAAAAGCCACGCTCGGATGGTTTGCCGCCAAGATTTATAAAGCCCAAGAACCCAGAAGTTGGCAGATGGAAGACAAATCAGGCTGAATATAGGCCAAGGAAGATGAAGCCAACTTTTGACATGTTGCTGAACAAGTATGTGCGCCAAGCTGGATCAAGACCGAACCAATATCAGTATAGGAAGCGGCCGAGGTCACCATCTGCCGAAGAAGGAAGTCGGTATGAGAAGCCGGCTGACGAGTTCAAACACAAGGCAACTCGACAATCTGTGCAAAGTCGGCTTGTATATCCCAGAGACTCGTCATATTGGCGGGTCAAGGCGCAAGGCGCTAAGAAGGCTACAGAAGGCGGATCAGAACCTGGCAACGTACTGATCATTGGAAGTCATGTGTTCAAGATGAAGGACCCGGTTATAGAGCCGGCAAACAACAAGCCGACACCCGCTGTCGTGCCAAAGGCAGCAACCCATGATCATGAAGCCAGCTCTAGTCAATCTGTGGTTCCTCCCCCTCGGGATCCAAAATATACTCAGCCAAAGTGGTGTCCGCCGGGTATAACAAAGACACAAAGGCGGAAACTGCAAAGGGCAAGGAACCGAGAGAAGGCAGAAGAAGGAGCTGAGCAAGCCAGGGATGTCCAATTCAATGTGGAACGACCAATGGTGCCATCTCAAGTATGGGTTCCTAGGCAAGTTCGTATGACGGCATCGACAGCAGTCACGCCAAGTATAGCTGCAGTCAATGACACAATGTTGGCCGATGCATCGGCTGTTACTTATTCATCATGGGCCGATGAAGTAGAAGCAGCAGATTTGGCACGCGAGAACGCGGCAACTGAAAAGTTGCCAGCTGAAGAGCTTGTAACTGGAGACATCACGATGGAAGAGCCGACAAGTACAACAGAAAAGTTGGCGGAAGAAAATCCGGCAACATCAGAATCAGCAATGGACGAATCGGGCAACATGACTGATGACGAAGAGCTGCTGGATTATGAGACGACACCAAGCCGGACGAACATGGATATCAACATGGTATATTATCTTCCTGCCGAGTTCCGAGCTATGGAAGAAGAAGGTGAAATTGCGCAAATCAACTTTGGACCCAAAAATGCCATCTTTGAGAAACCTGATGGACCGGTTAAACACCTAAAGCCTTTGTACGTCAGAGGGCATATTGATGGAAAGCCGGTTACCAGAATGTTGGTGGATGGCGGAGCTGTGGTAAATCTGATGCCATATTCTGTCTTCAAGAAGCTACAACTAGATGATAGTGACTTGATGAAGACAAACATGGTGTTGAATGGGTTCGAAGGAGGAGAAGGAATAGAAGCCAAAGGAGTTATAAGTTTGGAGCTCACAGTTGGCAGCAAAACTTTGGCTACTGCCTTCTTTGTTGCTGAGGTGCAGGGAAACTACAATGTACTGTTGGGGAGAGATTGGCTTCATGCCAACCAATGTGTTCCATCAACTATGCACCAGCAACTCGTTCAATGGGTTGACGACGAGATTGAAGTCATCCATGCTGACGAATCGGCATGTATTGCATTAGCCGAGTCAGTTGTTGATTGGCAACATTCCAATGTCACATGCCTATCTGGGCGTGATTTATCCGGGTTCGATTTCCTGAGTGCTACCAGGGACGGATTCGTGCCAGTATCTCTAAAGCCGATTGGTGGAAATCGGTTGCAGCTAAAGTAGATGGATAAAAACGACGAGTGGTTGCAGAAACGTCTGGAGAAGTATCGGTCCGAGAGGAACGATATGTGTGAAGCAATTGAAGAACCAGACGATATGGACAAGTTGGGACAAGGCTTTGCGTCAGCTGACTTACTTGAAGAAGTTGACATTGGGGATGGCATTATTCCTAGGCCAACATTTGTGAAGCAGAAGTTGGCAGCCGATTATAAGTCTAAGTTAATCGCGCTAGTCAGGGAATATGTAGATTGCTTTGCGTGGGAATACCACGAGATGCCTGGGTTGAGCCGAGAGTTGGTCGAACATCGGTTGCATATCAAAGCCGGCTTCAGACCACACAAGCAGCCGGCTCGCAAGTTCAACCCAACAATCTATGACCGGATCAAGGCAGAAATAGGCCGACTTTTGGAGGCCAACTTTATTCGGCCTTGTAAGTATGCTGAGTGGATATCCAACATTGTTCCGGTTGAGAAGAAGGGATCTGGCAAGATTAGGGCATGTATTGACTTCAGAGATGTAAATCGTGCCACGCCTAAGGACGAATATCCTATGCCAATAGCCGACATGCTCATCAACGAAGCCTCAGGTCACAAAGTTATCAGCTTTCTGGATGGCAACGCAGGATACAACCAGATATTTATGGCCGAAGAAGATTCGTCTAAGACGGCGTTTCGCTGCCCAGGCTTTGTTGGCTTGTTCGAGTGGACAGTGATGACCTTTGGCTTGAAGAATGCCGGAGCCACATAACAGAGAGCAATGAACTTGATTTTTCATGATCTTCTGGGAGTAGTACTGGAGGTATATATTGACGACATGGTGGTTAAGTTGGACGGCGAGTCAAGTCATTTGGCCGACTTACAACTTGCGTTTGAAAGAATGAGGAAGTACGGGCTCAAGATGAATCCTTTGAAGTGTGCCTTTGGCGTGTCGGCTGGAAAGTTCTTAGGCTTTATCATACATGAAGATGGCATAGAGATTGATCCGGCCAAGATTGAAGCCATCCAAAAGATGACAGCACCAAGTTGTAAAAAGGAGATGCAAAAGTTTTTGGGCAAGGTAAATTATTTAAGGAGATTTATTACTAACTTGTCCGGAAAAGTTGATGCATTTACAGAAATCCTTCGGCTCAAGAATGATGATAAGTTCACCTGGGGAGCAAAGCAACAAGAGGCATTTGACAAGATCAAAATTTGTCTATCTACTCCGCCAGTTCCGAGGAAGCCTACTCGAGGGCAGCCTTTCCGGCTTTACATTGCCGCTGAAGAAAAGGTGATTGGAGCTGCCTTAACTCAGGAAGCCGAAGGGAAAGAGTATGTCGTCACGTATCTGAGCCGGCGTTTGCTGGATGCTGAATCAAGGTACAACTTTGTGGAGAGACTGTGCCTGTCTCTTTATTTCGCCTGCACCAAATTGCGACATTATTTGTTGTCCAACGAATGCCAAGTCCTTAGTCAAACCGATGTTCTCAAACACATGATTCAAAAGCCGATTCTCAGCGGGCGAATCGGCAAGTGGGCATATGGATTGATCGAATATGAGTTGGCTTATGAGCCCCTCAAATCTATGAAAGGCCAGATTGTAGCTGACTTCATTGTTGAACATCGGGTTGACCTGGGACAGGAAGCCGACTTAAATCTCGTGTCGGCTGTACCGTGGAGGCTTTATTTTGACGGCTCAGTCTGCGATGATGGGCAGGGAGTCGGTGTTGTATACATATCACCACACGGTAATATTTTTGAGGCCTCTTGTCGTCTTGATTATTTATGCACTAACAATGAAGCCGAATATGAAGCACTGTTATTCGGGCTAGAACTTCTAGTTGATGCAGGGGTGACCCATATCGAGGCATATGGTGACTCGTTACTTGTTGTCCAGCAAGTATCCAAGATTTGTCAATGTCATAGTGGGACACTCAACGTGTATCTTGACAGTTGCCTGGAGGTTATCTCAAAGTTGGATTATTTCAACATATCACATGTTCCCAAGCAGGATAATTGGCTTGCCAATGAATTGGCACAACAGGCATCAGGCTATCATATCAGTCGAGGTATGTTCTTCGTTAGGCAGCTGCCGGTGACCCATGTTGCCAACTTGGAGGAAGCCAAACAGGAAGCCAGCTTGTTGGAGTCGGCTAAGGAAAAGCCAAAGTTTGAACCGTCAAGCGATTGGAGAAAACCTTATGTTGACAATCTGCAAGATCCAAGTCGGAAGGCGGACAGGGCAGTTCGGCGCACAGCTCTCAAGTATACGTTCGTGGATGCTGCCTTGTATCGCCGAACTGTTGACGGCCTTCTTCTAAAATGTTTGAATGAAGACGAAGCTAGAGTTGCTATGGGAGAGGTACATGATGGCCTGTGCGGAACGCATCAGTCGGCTCATAAAATGAAGTGGATGCTCAGACGGACCGGATTTTATTGGCCAACAATGATCAATGACTGCTTCAGATATTACAAGGGATGCGAAGCTTGCCAAAAGTTTGGAGATATTCAGTTAGTGCCAGCTACACCTCTTAACCCAATCATAAAACCGTGGCCTTTCCGAGGTTGGGCACTTGACTTTTTCGGGATGATTCATCCGGCTTCTTCTAAGGGGCATCGGTTTGTTTTGGTTGCTACTGATTATTTTACCAAGTGGTCTGAAGCGGTACCTCTCAGAAACATGACTCATAAGGAGGTGATTCAATTTATCACAGAGCATATAGTTCACAGGTTCGGCATCCCGCAAACATTGACCACAGATCAAGGTACTTCCTTCATGGCTAAGGAGGTGAAACAGTTTGCCGAATCACTCGGGATCAAGATGCTCAATTCTTCTCCGTACTATGCTCAAGCCAACGGGCAAGCTGAGTCGAGCAACACAATTTTGATCAAGTTGATCAAGAAGAAGGTGCAAGATTTTCCCAGAAGGTGGCACGAAGTGTTGCCTGAAGCTTTGTGGGCTCACAGGATTTCAAGGCATGGAGCCACCAAGGTGACTCCTTTCGAGTTGGTATATGGACAGGAAGCCGTTTTGCCAATAGAAGTGAATCTGGCCGCCTTAAGGCTTGTCAGACAGAACGATTTGTCGGCTGATGATTATTGCAGTCTAATGATGGACAACATTGACGAAGTAGCCGACAAACGTGTCATTGCGCTAAGTGAAATCAAGAAAGAGAAGTTGCGGGTGGCGAGGTCTTACAACAAGAAAGTCCGGCTAAAGGATTTCCAAATTGACGACTTGGTCTGGAAGGTTATATTGCCAGTTGGCTCCAGAAGCCGAAAATTCGGCAAATGGTCCCCGAACTGGGAAGGGCCACTGAGAATCGCAAGGATAGTACCCGGCAACTCTTATCTGGTGGAGACATTAGAAGGCTACATGTTGCCTCGAGCTATCAATGGGAAATACCTGAAAAAGTTCCACCCAAGCGTTTGGCAAACTGCATGATCTGCACATATGGCCGATATACATATATCGCCCTTAGCATATGGCCGATGAGATTAAACATCGCCCTTAGACCAAGACTTCGACGTTGAATATTTTCTAGTACGCAAGCTCTACTAGAAAACAGGGGGGCATGTGTTAGCACCCGTTTTTGGCAGCCGACCAGTTTTAGGATCACAAGACTGGAACAAGGCGGAAGACAGATTTGGGTGTGCGAAGTTGCTTGAAGGCCCATGGAGGCAAATCAATTCTAGCCTAGGGAAAAGCAAGGTATGAACAAGGTGGTAGAAAAGAAGTCAACTTTGTCTAAACAAGGTGGACGAAGTCAACTTTGTCAAAACAAGGTGGACGAAAAGAAGCCAGCTTTGTCAAAACAAGGCAGTAGAGCAGAAGTCAACATTGTCAAAACAAGGCGGCAGAAAGACAACTTTGTCAAGACAAGGCAGCAGAAAGGAAGCCAATGTTGTCAAAATGAGCCGACAGAAGATTAGCCAACATTGTCAAAACAAGCCGGCAAAAGAAGACAACTTTCCCTGATCAAGGCGGAAGGCAAAATGCAGCTTCCTGCAATCATGGCGGAAGACAAAAGGCAACTTTCCCCGATCAAGGTGAAAGGCTAAAGAAGGCAACTTTCACCGATCAAGGCGGAAGACAAAAGACAACTTTCCCCGATCAAGGTGAAAGGCTAAAGAAGGCAACTTTCACCGATCAAGGCGGAAGACAAAAGGCAACTTTCGCTGATCAAGGTGGAAGACCAATTTTCTTGCCCGTATTAAGGCGGAAGGCTAAAGGTGGCAAAGAGCAGGCAACTTTGAGATCAGGCTGGAAAAAGGAGGCAACATTTCAAAGAAACCAGACAGATCGAGTCCGGGTCTAGCACGAAGCCAATCAAGGATCCGCCAAGTTAGGATAGAATCCGACTTAAACCATGAATTGTAATTCGCTTAGGAGTCCAAAACTTGTACGGGAAGTCCAGCCGCCTCATATATATATGAGAGGTGATGGCCGATTGAAATTAAGCAAACAATCGACAACCTATCAATATAACCCTACTTTTATCTCCTTCAACCCTTTTTCCTGCTTCCGTTGTTCGGCGATTTCGCAGATCTTGCCGGGTATCGAAAATCGAGCTGAGAGCGGCCAAGTCCGGCTTAGCTCAGCCAATCGTTGCCGGCTTTCCTCAGACGGGGCTTCCCGAGGGGCTGGGACGTCTGGTCTCAAAAGCGCCGGCTTACTGTCTTGCGTATCGCGCTGTAAGCCAGCCTCCCGCGGGGCGAGTTGCGGAGTATCTCCCCCGGCACCGCGGGTACACGAGGACGTGTTCGTGTGACGCGTTTTTAGCGCAACAGTAAGTGATTTGCAGTTTTTGATCTCCGGATGGTTGAACGTGTCAAGTTGGAAATGTGGTAACTCACACTCCAGCCTATCTCTTTCTTGACTACAAAAATCAGCAGGATAAAACTTCTCCACTAGAGTGCATATCTTTGACTTGTCAAAATTATCATGTCTTGGATCAAGGGATGAACAGAGATCTAGAAGCTCGGTTACCTGAGAACTGAATCGATTATTCAGCTCTATCACTTGCTGATCTATTGCAGCAATAAATACATCGACTTTGTAGTGATGGAGTACCATGGTGTTGTCATGTTTATTTCGAGATTTCTTCACATCCACATACCTAAAAATTATAACACATATCAAACAAACATAAATCAGTTACCATCTCAAACAAAGTATAATTAAAATATTAAGGACATAGAAAAAGATACATACTTTTGATTCATATCCGGGATGTCAATCTCATGCTTCAAACAAAAGGTTTCAACCTCTTTTATAAGACTTTCCCATCTATCTTCTCTAAGTTCAGCAAGCAATACTTTTGTGTTGGAAACACAATCCAATGCATTTGCAATATCCAAACTTTTATTTTGGAGTTTGTGACACAAGATATCCGTGATCTTCATAATATTTTCCATTAGGTGCAGAACAAAGAAAAAATCAAATTTAACTAGGAAATTAAGGGTGCCCTCAGCATCTCCTCTTGTATTCCATGGAACAGAACAGTCAGTTGCTACATTTCGAAGTACCGAAACTGATGCACCAAACAATTTTAATAAGCTTTTTACTGAATTGTAGTGGGAACTCCATCATGTGTCTCCTGCCCTTTGTAAAGATCCTATTTGATTTAACCCTCTTCCTGTGTCGAGCTCTCCGAGCTCAATCTCTCTTGCAATTTCAGCGTCCTGATTTTGTAGGAGCTCATCATTGCGTTCTGGAGAGGCACTGACAGTATTTACAATAAAATTTGCATGCTGGAAGAAGTTATGCACCTTATGTACCTCCCTTGAAGCGGCAACCAGAGCCAACTGAAGTTGATGAGCAAGACAATGAATATAGTATGCATAAGGACACTCTTGGAGAATTAGTGCCTTTGGTCCATTCCATTCTCCTCTTATGTTACTTGCTCCATCATAGCCTTGCCCTCTAATATCTTGCACATTCAACTCATTATCAGCAAGCACAACAATAATTGATTTTTTAAGAGTCAAAGCACAAGTGTCACTGACATGAACAAGATCAATAAAGTGCTCCCTTATCTCCCCATCAGTGTCCACAAATCGTAGAACTACGGCCACCTGCTCCTTTTTAGACTCATCTTGAGATTCATCGATAATTATCGCAAACTTGTTGTTACCAATCTCTTCTTTAATTGATATTTTCCCTTTCCGGGCAAATATGCTAGCAACTTCCTTTTGAATAGTTGGTGAAGTGTACTTAGCTTTTCCAGGAGCGTTCTGCATTACTTCTTGTAACTCCTTATTGTACGAACCCAAAAGCTTCAACACTTCTTTGAAATTACCTTGGTTCTGGGATCCAGCAGATTCATCATTTCCTCTAAAGGAACATGCTTGGCGCATTAACAACCTGAGACAATCAGTAGTGAAAAATGGTTAGATAGGATCTAATATAAAATTCTAATCATTTAAAATTAAATATTTCTTGCTTACTTCATGACATCAATGGAAGCCGTCAGCCTTAATGTTGCATCAGCAACCCTTTTCTTGCATTGCTTTACAATCACCTTATCAATATGAGTCATATTATTTCTCAGATTTTCATAACATTTGACTACAAAATTATGGGCTGAACTTGGACTAGTTCCGATATGTGTTAGGAAAGCACATTCTTTTCCATTGTTAACCTTCCTCCACTTATCAAATCCTTTGACTGTAAATGTGTCTGAACCACACCTTCCAATTGGCTTTTTAGAAAAGAGAAAACAAGGCAAGCAATATGCTCGACTTGTGTGACGGGAATACTCCAACCAAAAAAAGTTTGTGAACCAAGCACTCTGGAATCGACGACGGCTAGCACCTGTTCGAGTAAAAACATGGTCATCCAGTACTGGCTGATAAGGCCCCTCGGACATATAGAAACGCCTAGCACCATCTTGCTTCTCAAGAGGGAGTTCCCAAATTTGACGACGTCTGCCGGGGTCTCGATCATAGTCAGTGGTAATAATTGTTGCTTGTTCTGTAACTTCTTGCGTGGGGATAACATTTTCAGTTTGAGCATCAATTTCAACAGAATTAGCACTGCTCTCTTCGCGGGCTTCCACATCATGTTGATCTGGTTGTGAGCTCGAACCAATTAGATTGAAAAAATTATGGATTCCTTGTCTCCTTCTTTTCAAGTCTATGCAAACACACAAGTCGCAAATAATCCAAAAAAAATAAGCTGAGAGTCTAAGAGACGGATCAAATTAGTTAACAAAGGGAGGGAGTGTGGGGCGAATTACCTGATCTCGTCATGTCCTCGCTCATCTTGACTGCGGCCGTGAAAAGTGGAGATTAGATCAATAGATCGGATCGGAGTAATCGGGGGCGGCCAGGACCAGGAGTCGAGCAGGCGAACAGGCGGGGAACTGAAGAAGCAGGCGAAGAGGCCGAGACGCGAGCAGCCAAGCGAACAGGCGTCAGGCGAGCAGGCTAATGAAGTCTGATCGATCGTGTTGAGGCTGAGAAGCGAGCAGGCATCATGCTAACTCGTAACTTTTAAATGGGCTAGTTTTCTTAGTCTTGTACGCATTCAAGTATATGGCCTGGATCAATATGCATATTTTACGTCGTATGGAACTCTCTTACCGCACGAACGATCGGGTGCGTGGTGTGGAGATGGTTTGGCCGGGCGGGGCCTGGAAAGCATGCTGTAAAATTACCTCGAAAAGGAAACGGGCGACTGGGCGAGACGTGCGCGACAAACGCGTTAAGCGCGCGGGACGGGTGGGGGTGCAGAATAATATTCTGCCCCCATGGAGTCAAATAGCGCTACCCTATATATATATAATATTATATATATATTATATAGGGAAAATACAGTGTATGTTGCAACATTCCGGTGAAGGCAATCGGTGCCATCCATCTGCATCGTGATCCGTGTTCCAAACTTTTCCCCTTCCTCTTTTATGATTTTCAGTTGTGCGGCGCGAATGTCCTCTTTGGTTCATGGTCCCGGTGGACTCCTGCATTGTAGCCCTACTAGGCCCGTATCCTAGCCTGACCCTGATGCAGAGCAGTCCCAACCCACGAAAGTAGCTGACCCGTGGCCTTGCAATCCCTCATCAGATCTCCTGTGATTTACTTTCTCTCTCCCGTGATCCCAATCCACACCCAGCTCGATCCCGTCGATCTGTGCAGCTCCCAGCCATCTCGGCGAGCTCGACCGCACCGCCCGCTGCTCCTTTCACCAATCTCCCCATCCCTCCATTCACCTCCGCCTCCACCCTTCCCAACCCTATTCCGGCCAACCCCAGCCCGAGCTCGCGCGCACCGGAGGCCGAAGCGGCATCACCGGAGCCCGGAGTCCTGCAGCTCTGTCGAGGCGTAGCTCTGTCGAGCTCCGCCCGCGCGCGCCCCGGCGACCTCTATGTTCATCCCGTCCCCGGCCGCTGCCGCGTCCGTCCCCGGCGGAGTGCGGTGACGCATCCTTCTTCCTCGGCTCCGGCCCCGCGCCGGCTCTGCCTCCTTCTTCCTCAGCTCCGTGGAGTCCGGCGATGCGCGGTGACGCATCCAGGAGCTCCGGCCACGGGCGGACCAGCAATTTCGACTTGACAAGGAGGCACCGGATGCATACAGGCAGGCACCGGATCGCGTCCGCGACGGCACCGGAGCAAGGAATTGCGGCACCGGAGGTCGGCCATCTTCTCCTGCACCTCCCGCGCCTCCCGACGAGGTCGCCGCCCCCGGCCCCGCTCCGCCCGGCGACCTCCTGCCGTGCGCCGCCCCGGGTTCCTCCACCACGCGCCGCCGCGCTCCTCTACCGGCGGCGCCCGCGCCCGCGACCATCCCCACCCCCATCGGCGGCGATTTCTTCGAGGGATTTGTCACAGAGGATGATGGGGAGTAAAACGGGAACGAAGTGAGCAGGTCTCATCCGTCCTCGCCCAATGGCCGGAGCAGGCTCTCATCCCTGCATCGCGTCCCCGGTGTCCATGGCGTCACCTCTCTCCATCGAGCTCCCTCTCGCCTACGGCCCCGTTTGGTATTGTACTAGGCACCGTTTGGTAGTTGTCTAGGCACCGTTTTATTTTTGGTAGGCAGTTGATATCAAGCCTATTCATATGGATTTTCTGTTTGTGATGGCACCGATGATATTCTCTCTTCCAGACTCTGGTATCAGTTCATCCGGTTCTTTGGTATTGTCTACCGAGGAGTGACTTTGTTCCTTTGTGATTAGTTCATCCGGATCTGTTGTTCTAGCACCGTTTTTGTGATTTGTAGGCACTGTCCTTTCTTGCTTGGTTAGTGGAGCAGAGATAAACACTACACACAAGCTTGTAATTTTAGGCACCATTCGATCTGTTCCATGACAAAAAAACAAACAAAATAAGTTGGCAAGCATGTAAGTTAGGTGCTAAAGAACTAGGTGCCCGTGACACATCTGACCACGGGCCTGGGACCATTGTCTTGCAGTTGCCGTTTTTGAAGGACTAGGTGCTACAGAACATGCACACCCATTCCTCATTCCTCTTTAGTATTTCCCTCCTAAGAGACCCACCGAAATGAGACATGTCCAATAATTTGGTACCAATCCCAAAGCAAACGAACGGTACCGATTGCATGCACTCTAGTTATGCAACATACAATATATATATATATATATATATATATATAGGACATATTCATACTACCCTCGAAGGTAACTACCCCACGTGTGTTTCACACAATGTATAGAGTATCTATCATAACATGAGGTATGTATCATGTAGTATGGAGTATATAATGCTATTTCATTACTATAGATACTTTTTTTAGTAGTATGTAGAAAACTTCTACATACTTCTCTTTTATATGCATATATGACGATATTTCGAGTATATAGTGTAAAATATTAGGCCATTTGCAATTTTTTCATTAAAGTTGTTTTTGGGTATCTTAGATATAGTATACGAACATACTCAAACCGATAAATTATGACAAAGTACTTCCGTAAGTTGGTATATGAGACGTGGGGTAGTTACCTTTGAGGGTAGAAACCATTTTACCTATATATATATATATATATATATATATATATATATATATATATATATAGGGTAGCGCTATTTGACTCCCTGGGAGTAGAATAGTTATTCTACACCCACCCCGTATCTTTTGAACCGTAAAGAATTTTTACGTCACGTAAATTTTGCCGTACTTCGTAAGTTCATAGGAACGTAAGAAAATATTAACATGAGGTAAAACTTTATTTATGTGGCATAAAAAAATATTATGTAAAATACACATTTTTGCCTATTTTTACATTGTTATGACTTATATATTGCATTTCTTATGTAGATTTTGTAGTTATGGGGGAAAATAAATGTAATTATTTGGATCATAAACAGATTTTCTTTTATAAAAACAATGTAAGAACTCTCGGTAAAATTATATATATATATATATATACATATATATACAGGTGCAGAATAAATTATTTTGCACCCGAGGTTTTTTACATTGTTTTTATGAAAGAAAATATGTTTATGATCCAAATAATTACATTTATTTTGCACCATAACTAAAAAATCTATACAAGAAATGCAATATACAAGTCACAATAGTGAAAAAATAGGTTAAAAAGCGTATTTTACATAATATTTTTTATACACCATATAAAAAAATTAATATTTTCTTACGTTCCTACGAACTTACGAAGTACGACAAAATTTACGTGACGTAAAAATTCATATATATATATATATGGTAGCGCTATTTGACTCCCTGGGAGTAGAATAGTTATTCTACACCCACCCCGTATCTTTTGAACCGTAAAGAATTTTTACGTCACGTAAATTTTGCCGTACTTCGTAAGTTCATAGGAACGTAAGAAAATATTAACATGACGTAAAACTTTATTTATGTGGCATATAAAAAATATTATATAAAATACGCATTTTTGCCTATTTTTACATTGTTATGACTTATATATTGCATTTCTTATGTAGATTTTGTAGTTATGGGGGAAAATAAATGTAATTATTTGGATCACAAACAGATTTTCTTCTATAGAAACAATGTAAGAACTCTCGGTAAAATTATATATATATACACATATATATACAGGTGCAGAATAAATTATTTTGCACCCGAGGTTTTTTACATTGTTTTTATGAAAGAAAATATGTTTATGATCCAAATAATTACATTTATTTTACACCATAACTAAAAAGTCTATATAAGAAATGCAATATACAAGTCACAATAGTGAAAAAATAGGTTAAAGAGCGTATTTTACATAATATTTTTTATACACCATATAAAAAAATTAATATTTTCTTACGTTCCGACGAACTTACGAAGTACGAAAAAATTTACGTGACGTAAAAATTCATATATATATATATATGGTAGCGCTATTTGACTCCCTGGGAGTAGAATAGTTATTCTACACCCACCCCATATCTTTTGAACCGTAAAGAATTTTTACGTCACGTAAATTTTGCCGTACTTCGTAAGTTCATAGGAACGTAAGAAAATATTAACATGACGTAAAAATTTATTTATGTGACATATAAAAATATTACGTAAAATACGTATTTTTACCTATTTTTACACTGTTATGACTTATATATTGCATTTCTTTTTTAGATTGTTTAGTGATGGGGCAAAATAAATGTAATTATTTGAATCATAAACATATTTTTTATAAAAAATAATGTAGAAACTCTCGGGTACAAAATAACTTATCCTACACATAGGTGCAGAATAGGCTTTCTATATATATATATATATATATATATATATATATATATATATATATATATATAGATTAAATGCTTTCTAAGTTACACCCACGTCTCATATACCACCTTACGTAAGTATGGAAAATAAATATTTTACGGTTTAAAAGATATGGTGTGGGTGTAAAATAACTATATTCTACTACCAGATAGTCAAATAGCGCTATATATATAAACCGTAAAAAAAAATTTCCATACTTCGTAAGTTAATAGGAACGTAATAAAATATTAACATCACGTAAAACTTTATTTATGTGGCATATAAAAAAATTACATAAAATACACATTTTTACCAATTTTTACATTGTTATGAATTATATATTGCATTTCTTATGTAGATTGTTTAGTTATGGGGTACAATAAATGTAATTATTTGGATCATAAACATTTTTTTTATAAAAACAATATAAAAACCTTTCGGGTACAAAATAATTTATCGTACGCCTGGGTGTAGAACAGGATTTCTATATATATTATGTACTCCCTCCGTCGAGAAAAAGATGTCGTGACGCCAAATTTATGAAAACCCCCTTGCAGTTTTACCGACACAACCCGCAGTCCAAAACACATCATCCTCTTTCCTTCGTTATGCGCGAGTCGCGACCGACCGGCGAACTCGATCCACCGGCGTAGCTCTACTCCGGCAGCCTGCTCCGTCGCCTCGCCGCGCGCCGGCCAACCGCTCCTCCTCTTCTCGTCTCCTCATCCCTCCTCATCGACCAGATCGCATCAAGTAGGGGAGATCAAGAGGAAAAGGATCCCCTTTCCTTCCAAGGGCGCATCTTGCCGGCTCCGTCGCCGGCGGCGACACTCGTTTCCTAAAGCCTGGAGAAAGGATTCAAACATGTGCTCATGCTGGAGTCCAGCCTCGGCACCGAGCTCCACCGCACATACCGAGGCGGTCGCGTCACCTTCCATGGCCCGCGCCAGGCCGTGCGCAGTCCTCTCGCTCTGGGACATCGGGCTCGCCGCATGAAGGTACGTCGAGGGGCTCGAGTCCGCCATGATCAAGGGGTCCGCGCTCTACGGCGTTGAGGCGGGATCTTGTATACAGAACAGAGACAGGGGGAAGGCAAGTATGCAGTCCAGGGAGTATTTATTTTCTTCAGTTAGGCACATGATCCAAACCAGATTCAAGAAATTAAACCATGTATCTATCAGTTGTTCTTGGCGAACCAGGGGAAGTTCCACAAAGAGGCGGACAAGCAGTACTGGAAGGCAGCTCAAGGCAACCAACGGCTGCCATGGACGTCAGCAAAGGTGTGTTCCCCGAATTTGGACTGAACCAAATGAGTCTTCGTTTGGTGGATCTGAGACTGAAGCTTGAGCAGCCGTTTTTTCCCAGCAGTATACAGCTGAGCCAAATATGTCACTGCTGTAACTGGTACTCATCTCATCTTGGTACAACTAATAAAAATGTGGTGTATATTTTCCAGGAAGGAAGCTTAGTGCAGGAGTGCAGTCAATGTTGTGAAATGATAGGGGACAACAAAGGGTCAGGATTCCTGTGAATGATTGTATGATCTTGATCAGCAAGGGGTCATTCACAGCTATCTGTCATTCACAGAAAAGAACTCCATCGATTCTTCTTGTGTTGAATCTCATGTTCTACTTATATTGTACTTTGCGCTTCACGTGGGGCTGCCTTTCGGGTAGCCCACGATAAGGCTACCTGGACCGCGCCAAGGATAGGAAGGCCCACAGAAGACCCACGCGGGGTACCATGTAACCTAGTCCAAGTCGGTTAGGAAGCATAACCTGCCATATCTGTAGTTGCCATCGGCACCAACCACCCGAGACCTGGCTGCCTATAAAGCCAGGAGGGTTGCTCGTCCCAAAGGACACACTCATAGCTACGGCACAAACCCTAGCGAGATCGCAATCTCGCCATTGTAACCACAACTCGCATCAATAACCAGACAAGCAGGAGTAGGGTGTTATCCTCCGGGAGCCTGAACCTGGGTAAATCCTTGCTTGTCAGCCGTCGTGACCACCTTGCACTCATCTCTCTCCCCATCAATCAACCCGGGGTGCACAACCCTGGGACTTGTCGAGTTAACACCTCGTCAGTTGGCGCCGTCTGTGGGAAAGCAAACAAGTGCTAGGATCATGGTCGCTCCGGCTCCATCCGCAATGAAGATCGGCGCGCCCGCCGTCAGGGAGTCGATCCGATTCGGCTCCTTGGACTACATCATCCACCCGCCAGCCCAACAGTCAGTGTACGCCGATCTGGACAAAGGTATACACATCACCTTCGGCTCCATATTCTGCTGCATCGATAGTCGTGGTATACTCAGGTCTACGACTACCGCGCTACGCGCGACGGCGTCACCTAAATCGGCAACCATCGTGTCCGCCGAACCCGCGAAGATCGCATCTGCCGCACCCGCGGAGATCGCGCCCGCCGAACCCGCGAAGATCGCATCTGCCGCACCCGCGGAGATCGCGCCCGCCGAACCCGCGAAGATCGCATCTGCCGCACCCGCGGAGATCGCGCCCGCCGAACCCGCGAAGATCGCATCTGCCGCACCCGCAGGGGCCGCGCCAACCGAACCCGCGAAGATCGCATATGCCGCACCCGCAGGGGCCGCGCCAGCTGCACCCGCGAAGAGGGCATCTACATCGACAATTTCGGCAACGGCCGCGCGAATCGAGTCTACTACCCCAACCTCGGTCGTGCGGTCGATCAAGTCAAGATCCACCTCGACCGTCGCACCCGCACGGGCGACCAGGGGCCCGCGTCCGACAGCCATGTCGCGCGCGCCCTCATCTTCGTGGAAATCCCAAGTCTACCCCAAGCCAATCGCACTCGCCCCGGCGAGCGTGAGCACATGGACAATCGCGAGAAGACGCGGCAGCGGCTGCGCCGCGCGCCACGTTGCAGCAATTTTCGACCCCGAGCAAGAAGCGGGCGACAGAAGCAACAGCGGCAGCACCAACTCTCCGACTCAAGTCTACCCCAAGCAAGTCTTCATGGCCGGCACAGCACCGCATGACGACGAAGAAGAACCTGCATATCCGCTAGAGGTGGACATGCCGGACCAAACTAAACTTGTCATCACGCGGGACATGGCGATCCAAGCCATGAAGCATGTGGACGAGGGCACGTTCCCCCCACCCAATGCACCTAGAGAAGACCACCTGGCGGTCCAGTACTTGCTACGCAAGGAAGGCGAACGAATTCGCGCCAAAAAAGCCGACCTGCTCAGGCGCAAAAGGGACGCGGACGCATCGAGTGCCAGGCGAGCCGCCCTCTCCTTCACATCCTCTACAGAGGTCAACCAAGGAGCACGGCGAACCAGAGCCCGCGTTCCTCACATGGCAGAAGCCGACTGAACAAGGCTCACCCGCAACCTCGACTCGTCCTTCGTCACCGAAGATGAGAACGGGATAGCCGTCCCAAAGACGGCGAATGTCGCCCTGATCTCAGTCGAGACATACCTCCGGCTCACGCAGCCACCGGAGGGGGACGTACGCTCCCTTCTCCACAAGCAACAAATTGCCTCCATAAGGGCAATCGAGGAGGCTCTGGCGGCCAAGGGGCCAAGCAACCGAGCGCACGAACCAACGACCTCGGGCATCCCAGCGGCGCAGCGACAGCCAGTCAAGGACCTTCGCGACGTCCTGACACAGAAGACGGTGGACCGCAACCGCAAGGAGCGCTCGGCTAGTGCGGCAAACGCGGATGACCATGCTGACCGCGACTTCGAGCCATGTGGAGCGGCTTGCTTTAGCTTCAGCATCCGCGACACCCGCATGCCTAAAGGCTTCAAATTGACGGCTGGCACACCAAAGTATGACGGGAAGCAAGACCCAAAATTGTGGCTCGAAGACTACCTCATCGCTTGCACCTGCCAAGGCGGAACGTCTACTACGGCGATTCAGTACATCCAGCTCATGTTGACAGACTCGGCACGCGGGTGGCTCACAAGCCAACCCAAAGACTCTTTCCGAACATGGGAAGAATTCCAAGATAACTTCATCAAGAGTTTCTCGGGAACATTCGCAAGGCCAACGACCTACATCGAGTTACAGGCCTGCAAGCAAGGAAAGGATGAGTCGCTCCGCTCTTACATCCAGCGGTGGACACTCCTCCGCAATACCATGGAACCCGTATCAGAAGATCGAGTGATGGACGCCTTCATGCACGGCGTCGCCCGCCGCGACCTCCGGGAGAAGTTCGGTAGGCTCCAGCCGAAGACCACAATAGAACTCATGAAGACAGCCAACCAGTGGGCCGAAGGAGAGGACTACGTCCGCGAAACTTCTCCCAAGAAAGAGGGCGAAACAAGCAACTGGCGCGAGGCACGTCAAAAGAAGAAGCCACGTTACACCCACGATTCAATCGAATTAGTAGCGGCGGGGTATGAAACCCCCCGTGAGGACAAACGTGACGGCAGCCGACAATACGACCAAAGTCGGCAGCCCACCTCGAGTCAGTACAACCGTGGCAGCAGCAGCATCGGCCACAATGATGGAAGTCAAAAACGCGAGTGGAAGCGCCCGTTGACCCCAGCAGAGGAGCTGATGCAACCCTGTAATCATCACTCGTTCCGCAACCCGGAAACAGGCAAATGGAGTTCCAACCACCTGTTGAAGGATTGTCGCAAAGCAAGAAAGATATACCATGCCAAGCAGCAAATCATCGCCCCGGTGCAGGCCATACAGGTGGCACCGCAGCTAGCCATCCAGGCAGCACCCGCAAACAACAACCAGGTGCAGGCGGCAGGAGCGTTCCCCCAGCCGCAGCAACAGCAACAACAACAAGGTCAGTCAGCAGCAGCCGACACGTACCCAGCTACTCGGGGACAGCTGAACATGATCCAGAAGGGACCCCCGTCGAACAGGCGCCAGAAAATTATTACACGCCAAGTACTTCAAGCCATCAACAGCCCGCGCGCGGTACCAGACTACCTGCGCGGGTCGGAGACACCAATCACATTCTCCAGGGCAGATCACCCATCAGAGGTAGTCCGACCCGGGCACGCCGCACTCGTGATTGAGGCCTTGATCGGCGACTACAGACTGAAGAAGGTGTTCCTGGACGGAGGCAGCGGCATCAACATCATATTCGCCGACACCCTGAGAAGAATGAACAGGTCGATGGAGAAATTGCCGGAATCGGAAACCACCTTCCACGGCATAGTACCAGGGCAAGCAATCACGCCCATGGGAACAATCACACTCGACGTCATCCTCGGTACACCCGAGCACTTCAGGAAGGAGTCGATAGACTTTGAGGTCGTCGACTGGAAGTCACAATACCATGCCATCCTCGGACGCCCGACCTTTGCCAGGTTCATGGCAGTACCCCACTACGCCTACCTGATGATAAAGTTGCCCGGGCCGAAAGGAGTAATCACCGTCCGCGGCGACTTCGGGCTCTCCAACAGCTGCGACCGCGAGTTCGCCAAGATTTCTGAATTCTTCGGAGTCGAAGAGCACTTCAAGGCCATATCAGCCGACAACGACAAGACCGTCTTCCTGGCTCGCAAGAAGCCTGCCAAGGACGCAGCGTTCAACACGAACGACGACACTGTCACCCACCAAGTCCATCCGACTGACAGCACAAAGACGGTCAAGGTCTCATCGAGTCTGACCCCCGCATAGGAAAGCGCCTCGTCGAGTTCCTACGTGAGAACTGGAAGATCTTTGCATGGCAACCCTCTGACATGCCAGGGATACCCAGGGAACTCGCCGAGCACTCTCTGAAAGTCCACAAGGACGCAAGACCAGTCAAGCAATCCATGCGACGCTTCTCAGGACCCAAGCGAGACGCGATCACCATGGAAGTCGACAGACTACTGCACGCCAAGTTCATCCGAGAGATCAAGGACTCGGATTGGGTCGCCAACCCAGACCTAGTAGAGAAAAAGAAGACGAAGAAACTACGCATGTGCGTTGACTTCACCGCAGTCAACAAATGCTGCCCCAAGGACCACTTCCCGCTACCGCGGATAGACCAGATCATCGACTCGACAGCAGGTTGCGAGCGCCTGTCCTTCCTGGACGCCTACTCAGGGTACCAGCAGATCAGGCTGAAAGTCGAAGACGAAGAGAAGACGACCTTCATCACACCCGACGGCGTCTTTTGCTACCAAACGATGCCGTTCGGGTTAAAGAACGCAGGTGCCATGTACCAGCGGACAATGCAAGCATGCCTCAAGGGGCTAATCGGGCAGATCGTCCAAGTCTACGTCGACGACATTGTTGTCACGACCCGAAAGGAAGATACCCTAGTCGACGACCTCCGCAAGGTCTTCGCCGCACTCGATGTGTACCAGATCAAGCTCAACCCAGAGAAGTGCTGTTCGGCGTGCCAGCCGGAGAGTTACTAGGATACCTCGTATCCGCAAGAGGAATCGAAGCAAACCCCGAGAAGGTGCATAACATACTCACAATGCCAGCACCAACCAAGCTCCGGGAGGTGCAACGGTTAGCCGGCCGAGTCGCAGCTCTCAGCCGGTTCATTAGTAAGTTGGGAGAGAAAGCCTTACCTTTCTACCAACTGATGAAGAAGACGGACAAGTTCGAGTGGACGCAAGAGGCGCAGGACGCATTCGACCACCTCAAGAAAACACTGACAACCTCTCCAGTCCTCGTGGCACCATTGGAAAATGAGCCGCTGTACTTATGCGTCTCAGCAACGAACAGGGTGGTGAGCACGGTGCTCGTAGTCGAACGCGAAGAAGAAGGGCACAGTCACCCGGTGCCGAGGCCCGTCTATTACCTTAGCGAAGTACTCACCTTGTCCAAGCAGAACTACCATCATTACCAGAAGCTGGCGTATGGAGTCTTCATGACCTCCAGAAAGGTCGTCCACTACTTCTCCGAGCACCCGATCACGGTGGCAAGCTCCTCTGGCCTAGAAGACATTCTCACAAACCAACGCGCGACAGGACGAGTCGCCAAGTGGGTTGTCGAACTAGGACCATGGGGGCTGAAGTATGCTCACCCGAAGTCCATCAAGGCCCAAGTCCTCCTGGAATTCACCACCGAGTGGATAGAAGCCCAGCTACCAAATGTCCCCGACTTGTCCAACGCATGGACAATGTACTTTGATGGCTCCAAGAAATTCAAGTCAGCCGGGGCAGGAGTCGTGCTCATCTCCACCAAAGGCGACAAGCTCAAGTATGTCCTGCAGATGGACTTTCCGACGCCGTCCAACAACGAAGCCGAGTATGAGGCCCTAATCCACGACATGCAGATGGCCAAGAACTGTGGCGCCACGCACCTCATGATCTACGGCGACTCCTACCTGGTGGTACAGCAAACAATGAAGTCCTGCGACGCCGTCGCCGACAACATGATCGCCTACAGAGACCTCTACAATCAATTGGAAGGCAACTTCGACGGCTGCGAGCTGCGCCACATTGGCCGTGAAAGCAACGAGGAAGCCGACGTCCTTGCTAACATGGGCTCAGATAGGGTGCTAGTCCCACCCGACGTCTTCCTCGAGTGCATCACGCAGAGATCCATCAAGACTCAGAATACAGCAAGCACTGCAACAACAAAAGGCGATGCCAACCCGCCAAGCCAAGACAAGGTCCCCATGGAGGTCATGCTAGTCGAAGCCAAATGGACAGGACCGTACCTGGCGTACATACTACATCAGAAGCTGCCAGCCGACCAAGTCGAAGCAAAGCGCATCATCAGGCGCTCCAAAAGTTTCACCGTCATCAACGGAGAACTCTACAAAAGAAGCATCTCAGGAATCCTGCAAAGGTGCATAGATCCAGTCGACGGCCAAGCCATCTTACTCGACATCCACGCGGGTATCTGCGGGCATCACGCCAGCAGTCGGGCACTGGTGGCCAAGGCGCTGCGAGCCGGGTTCTACTGGCTGACAGCCATGCAGGACGCCGAGGAGCTGGTAAAGAAATGCACAGGCTGCCAAGAATTTGCCAACAAGCCACACGCGCCAGCACCGGAACTCAAGACAATACCATTAGCCTGGCCCTTCTCCCAATGGGGTCTGAACATGGTGGGCCCGCTGAAGAAATCCTCACCCGGAGGTCACACTCACCTCCTGGTTGCAGTCGATAAGTTCAGAAAGTGGATCGAAGCCGTGCCCATCACAAGTTCGACTGCATCCACAGCAGTTAACTTCATCAGGTCAATCATCTTCAGATTTGGAGTACCGAATGGGATCATCACCGACAACGGCTCGAACTTCACAGCCGAAGAATTCAAGGACTTCTGCTCAGAGCAGGGGATCAAGCTCAGCTACGCGTCTGTCTCGCACCCGCAATCCAATGGGCAAGTGGAGAAAGCCAATGGCCTCGTCTGCAACGGCATCAAGAAGCGACTGCGCGTGCCCCTAAAACGCGCAGCGGGCACATGGGTGGAAGAACTGCCGTCGGTCCTTTGGAGTCTGAGAACAACGCCAAACAGATCCACCCAGTACACTCCATTCTTTATGGTGTACGCTGCAGAAGCGGTCCTCCCCTGCGACATCAAGTTCGACGCACCGCGAGTAGTTTCCTACGACGAGTCGGATGCAGAGGAGGCACTCGAAGACAGTAGGGACACCCTGGATGAAGCACGCGACATCGCCCTGGCACGATCAGCCGTGTATCAATAGGACATGCGCAACTATCACACTCGGAGGCTGCGACCAAGAGCGTTCGTTGCAGGCGACCTAGTTCTTCGACTCAAGCAAAAGAAGGTGCACAAGCTCGCTTCCCCATGGGAGGGCCCGTACATCGTGACAGAAGCAATCGGCAACGGAGCTTACCGCCTGAAAGACTCGAAGACGGGAGCGGACTGCAGCAACCCGTGGAACGTGGCACAACTCCGCCGGTTCTACGCCTAGTTCAACCCAATCATTGTACAATAAAATCAGCGCGGCAGGTTTCAGACGCACTCTTTCCCTTACCAGGGTACCTGAGGGGACTGGAAGGGTTTTAATGAGGCGGCCTGTTCGCAAGAATCAATAAAGTGATTTGAAGAAAATCTGTCTCCTTTACCTGTCACACAGAGGAAGCTGAAATCCTAGGCCGCCACTCGAACCACTCGGGGGCTGCGCCACACAGGTTGAAATAAGAGCTTAGGCCGCTACCCGAACCACTCGAGGGTTGCGCCATACAAGTATAAGTCAAAAATCCTAGGTCGCCACCCGAACTACTCGGGGGCTGCGCCACACAGGTTGAAAGAAAAGCTTAGCCACTACCCGAACTACTCGGGGGCTGCGCCATACAAGCATAAGTCAAAAAATCCTAGGCCGTCACCCGACCGACTCGGGGGCTGCGCCATACAGGTCAAGTTCAAAATCCTAGGTCGCCACCCGACACACTCGGGGGCTGCGCCACACAGGTAATACTTGTAATCCTAGGCTACCACTCGACATACTCGGGGGCTACGCCAAACAGGCCTTCTCAGAAAAATCCTCAGCCGCCACTCGAACTCACTCGGGGGCTGCGCTGTACAGGTCAAGTTCAAAATCCTAGGTCGCCACCCGACATACTCGGGGGCTGCGCCAAACAGGTAACACTTGAAATCCTAGGCCGCCACTCGACCTACTCGGGGGCTGCGCCACACAGGTCTTAGCCAAAATCCTAGGCCACCACTCGAACAACTCGGGGGCTGCGCCATACAGGTCAAGTTACAAAAATCCTAAGTCGCCACCTGTTAAAATCAGAGACTGCGGCATACAGGTCACACTTGAAAAAACCTAGGCCGTTGCTTAGCATACTAGGCGACTGCGCCAAACAGGTCGCAAGTCAAAACAGGCATTTTCACTCTCGAGCAAGCAGATCAATTCTCATGACTCAAAAGTATTTTAATCTATTACATTACGACTTGCACAGGCACACTTGCCCTCTATAGCTAACCCTGTACATCAGACGACAGCTACTCTAAACTGCAGGTTCGGCCTTCGGCGCATCGAGGGGACCTACAAGGCGCTCACTCAGGTCCTGAACCTGCCTGATGATTCGGCGCGCAACCGCTAAGGTCTCGTCGAAGTCGTCATCACCAGGCAGGCCGTCAAGCACCCGGTCGAGCGGAAGATGCGGCCGGTGCATCCGGACGTATGCCAACGCCGCGTTCGCCCCAGCCACAAGTTGGGCGTCCACAACCTCCTTCAGCCCTTCACCATCGCGAAACCTCTCCAGCAAGGCGGACAGCCCGTTCGGCTGCGCATTATGCGGGAAGTACACACGATTGACGTGTCAGAGTGTCTTCCGGCAGTTCTCCAGAAGAAAAGCAGCGCGCCACGTACGATCAAGCATGGCGGCAAGGACGCGCCCCCTCGACTTGTTCACCCAGAACTGCCGAGCTTCGTAGGAGTCGCCGGACGCCTCTCGGGTAACTCGCTCCTCAACGCGAGCCCGCTCGGCCTCCCAATCAGGATTAACATCTGCACGCATAAAATGCAAGTCAGAGCAAGAAAGAAAGTCAGCAAAGTCAGCAGCCGCCAAAAGGATGCAAACCTTGCAACTGCCGACTGATCAGATCGATCTCCCCAAGCAAAAAATCCTCACGTCGCGAGAACTCCGCCGTAGGATGCGACTGGGAGCGGTGCAGCAGCCGCTCAGTATTCTTCAGGGTCGCCTCAAGCTCCACCACCTTGTTCTTCAGGTACGTGATTATCCGCTGATCATTTACACTACGTGGAGGAGCCGGCGCCGCCCGACGACGGCGAGCACCCGAAGAAGAAGCCGCGCCACTCGGCCCGGCCACAGGAGAAGGCGGAGCATCACCGTGCACAGCATTCTGCCATGGATACGCAGAGTCAATACAATCATACGACTGCGAAGTGCAGTTCAACTCAGAAGAAAGATAGTCAGCAAAAGCAATATTGAAGGCCAAAAGACCCGACAGGCCCCGTAAGCAGAAATCGGGCACTTGACGTTGCACGTGTCCGCGACTCGGAGGTTGGTGATGGATCTGACTTTGGTCTCCACCTCCTCATCGTCAAGCGGCTCGGTGCTGACGCCTTCGGCGGCCCACATCGGGTGAGGCCGAGCGCTGAGCGGCTGCACCCGAAGACGGAAGAAGGTGGCCATCAGGAAGACGCCACCCGCCTCGCGCCCAAGGGTCTTGGTCAGATCGCGCAGCAGGCTCAGCAAGGGCCGCACGGCCTCCTTCTCCACGGCGGTCAGCGGGTGCGCCCAGGCGCCGGTCTTCCGCAGTCCACGTCCGCTGTCGAACGCATCCAGGCCGTCCTGGTTCGACTGGACGTAGAACCACCTCCGGCGCCATCCTTGGACGGAGTCGCACTTCTTCATCTGGAAGTACGCGGTGTCACCGCGCACCTGGATTCCGAAGCCGCCCACGGGGAAGGTCAACCCGCTCTTCCCAACGTTCTTGCGAATGAGGAAGAGCGACTTCCACAACGCCCAATGGGGCGTGACACCCAGGAAGCATTCGCAGAGCACGATGAAGCCCGCGATGCTCAAGACGCCATTGGGGGTCAGATCGTGGATCTGAACCCCATAGGCATACAAGAGACCACGCACGAAATCGTGCATAGGGAACCCGAAGCCCCGCGGAAGGAAATCCGCGAAGCAACCACGTTCCCCATCGCGGGGAGTGGGGAAAACCTCCTTGCCAGGAACGCGTACCTGGACTTGGTCGGCAGGTGGCAGCAGACCCTGCGCGCGGAAGAGCTCCACCTCGGCTTTCTTCACGGATGATCTCTGCCAGTCACCGTTGGGTTTCTTCATCACCCCGGACTCATCGGCGGCGGCAGAGGAGCCAGCGACGCTCTTCGGCTTGCCCATGGTCAGATGGCAAGGTGTACGGACAGATTGCACGGAGCTCTGGATGGCGGCGAAAATGGTAGAGCGCAGAGGAAAGGGAGCACAGAGCGATTGGAGAAGATGAAATCCCAAGCGTCAAGACACAGTACTTATGCCTCGAAAAGCATCATCTCAACCGTCCACAGAACAAGGGCTCCGAGCAGGCACATCCGGCCGTCCACGTGTCGCACGAAGAAACCAACCGTCACCGCCCACTTCGTCCACTACGCACGAAAACGAGGCGTCGTCATCATGCCGCGTAAATTTCGCGCCCACTTCAGAGACGTGACAACTGTTGACCGCGGTCAGCTCTGACAGTGGGGCCCGCCACGTCATATCCCATCGAGCGCAGAGGCGTGCAGCAGATCGTCACCAGTGACGTCATCAAAGCCAACGGCTCCAAAAATCAATTGAATCAACTCGACAGAGTAATTAGAGTAGTAAGCTTCAAAGCTGAAGTCAACAAGGTAGGATCGGCTTATGATCCAAGAACCCGAAGAAACCATTCGGGTGGCAACATAGTAAGCTCGAGCAGCCGAATCCATCCACAAGTAAGCCAAACAGGCTGAGTAGAAGCAAGCTTCACAAGAAGATGAAGGCAAAGTAATTCGACTGCAAAGGTTACTCCCATCGGGAGTGGCCGGTTCGACTGAAGAAATCGAGTTCAAGCTCAAGATCAAGCAATCCAATGGCGCGTCCAGGAGGAAGGAGTCCTTTGTTCGACTCTACGCTTCGACCAAGCACTCGGGGGCTACTGACGTGGGGCTGCCTTTCGGGTAGCCCACGATAAGGCTACCTGGGCCGCGCCAAGGATAGGAAGGCCCACAGAAGGCCCACGTGGGGTACCATGTAACCTAGTCCAAGTCGGTTAGGAAGCATAACCTGTCATATCTGTAGTTGCCATCGGCACCAACCACCCGAGACCTGGCTGCCTATAAAGCCAGGAGGGTTGCTCGTCCCAAAGGACACGCTCATAGCTACGGCACAAACCCTAGCGAGATCGCAATCTCGCCATTGTAACCACAACTCGCATCAATAACCAGACAAGCAGGAGTAGGGTGTTATCCTCCGGGAGCCTGAACCTGGGTAAATCCTTGCTTGTCAGCCGTCGTGACCACCTTGCACTCATCTCTCTCCCCATCAATCAACCCGGGGTGCACAACCCTGGGACTTGTCGAGTTAACACCTCGTCAGCGCCAGCACCCATTTCCTGGAGTAGTTCACTATGCTTTGGTTTGTGCAAGTAGCTCTGCGGTGATAGATATAGCGCTTGGTAGCATGCCTTCTCCTTGTCGGTGTTCCTTCTTCTTGTGCGAGGGGTCGTAGTAGTTTCCTCCTCGATTTTTTATAACCTCTGACATACATTATTGGAGGCTCAAGAAACTTTTAGCCAACTTGTGAACATCATAGTTAGCATACTCTTCCTCTACACCCTCTATCAGTTCTTTGATAGTACTTGGTGCTCTTGTATCGGTGAGTTACTGAAGTGACCTGAAGAAGCACAAGTCCAGGACATTCATATCCGGACTGTTTGGCGGTTGTTGCATCAACTCAATCTTCAAATCAGACTCTGCTACTACCCGTCGAAAACCCTCATCATTAGGGAGGACATGAGGTTTTGCATTGTCTTGTTGTATGTAGATTGTTCTTCCAACATCCTCATCGGGCCATCGCTCTTGTATTGCTGGAATTACTTTCTCGCAAAGGTATTGCCTCATAACATCACGAGTAACTGTCACCGGTTTCAGTTCAAGTGTACCTTTATCTCTGTTTTTACTGTCTTTTTTAGCCGGGATCTCTTGAACAAAGGACCAAGTGCCAATCTTTCCATCAAATGTAACTTCTCCACCTTCACCATACCTTGGTTTCGCCACAGCTGTCAAGAACATAACTTTCACAATGCTAATCTTATTATGCACTGTGCGGAATGGTCTAGGTTCTTCGGGGAGTAGGTAGTAGTTGTTACTTTCCTTGGTCATGTAGAACCATTTTTCATCGATGTGGACGATATTGTCCATTGTCACGAAGAAAGGACAAGTAGTGGTTAACCAGTTCTTGTCGACCATCGAGAAACAGAACTCCAGTCTCTTAAGCTTGTGTGCTGGCGTAAGCGAAGGCCTCAGGCGGCTACTGTGTCGTGTCAGGTCACCCACCTGGAACCTAAGGTGTAAGGTTGAGTGACTCACACCCAATGATTTTGCTAGACTTCGAATGGTCTTCCTTTTGTTGAGTGGTATTGTCACTACCCTCGGAAGATCCAAATCTTTCTTTTTTCGACCAACATTGCCCTTCTTCTTATTTGAAACATCAACTTCTTCCTCTTGTTCAATCTGGGCCTGGGCTGTGCTCCATATTCTTTCAACAGTCCGGACACTTGTATTTAGCAACAACGCAATGATCATCTTGTCCTCTGTTTGTAACCCTCCATCTCAAAAATTGATTGCTTCCAAAGCAAAATAGACACCAAACCTTTGCTCATTCGTTAGTTCTGGTTTCGGATGGCCAAGGGCTTCTTCAACAAGGGATTGTTCAGCAAGAACTTCTTCAGGAAGGGCTTCTTGAGCAAGGGCTTCAGCAAGGGATTCAGCAAGGGCTTCTTCAGACTTCTCATTTAAATCTTGAGCAAAGACTTCTTTAGCAAGGGCTTTAGCAAGGACTTCTTCAGCAAGGGCTTCTTTAGCAAGGGCTTCAGCAAGGGATTCAGCAAGGGCTTCTTTAGACTTCTCATTTAAATCTTGAGCAAAGACTTCTTTAGCAAGGGCTTTAGCAAGGACTTCTTCAGCAAGGGCTTCTATAGCAAGGGCTTCTTCAGCAATCTCGTTTAAGTCGAGAGCAAGGGCTTCTACTTTTCGTGGGACTCCGCCTTGTAGGTTTTCTCTAGGTCAGTACACACTCCTATAAAAGAGGGAGATTAGGGGCATGCCATTGTTTCTTTCGAGAACAAGAAAACACCAGCTGGATCGAGCATAACTTACCGTGTACCGAAGGTTCGGAGAAGATGTTCCTTTGATGCATCCTATTATATCTCCAAATAGTAAGTGCTTTACGGGGTAGTGTCTTCCTCTTGGAAACCAACTTACATAGTTTATCGCCATTGACTTGTTTTATCATATAGCTGTGTAAAGAGAAAATTAAATTTGAAACTAATTGACATGATGAATTTGTCCCTTGTAGGTAAGAGCCAATTGAAACTTACTCATTCGAGAGCCCTATTTCCTTATCAAATTTCAGCATTGTAATTCTCATTGGAGATTCCTAAAATGAGGCAAGTACAGGAAATTAGCTACTTCAGACCCACAACTAAAACTGAATGTGCTTCTAGACACATAATATTCAGAACTAACTCCTAATTTCTCAGAAATGACACAGTGTATAATCAGGAGTTGGAGCAATTTCTTCAGGTTCTATAGTGTACCTTCAGGTTGTGTAGAAGGATCTGAGAAGTTTCTTCAAGTTTTCAGGTTCTACGGTAACAGCTTGGGCAGGTTCATTCTTCTTCAGATAAGCAGCAAAAGGGACCAGGGGCAAGAGATAAATCCAGTCACCAGAAAAGCTGAACTGAGAGGAAGCAACCTCCAGATCGAGATGCCGACCACCAGCCTATGAGGACTCAGGAGGTGTGACGCCGTCGAGCTCGAGTGTGCAAGCAGCAGCCGGAGTCGACGGTGATGACGTTGATTCCGTTGATCCGTCGCTTTTCGACAAGCGTGGCTCGAGACGGGCGCAGATCTTAGCGTGGTAGAGCTCTTGGTATGCTTGGATTGTCTTGGGCAGGACAGAGGTGGCCCGTCGGCGTCGAGCTCGTGGGGAGGACGGTGTGTGCCACGGCGGGACGCGGTCTTCTTGAGGGCAGCTTGAGGTCGAGCGAACAAGCAGCTTGAGGTCGAGCGGAGGAGGCGGGAGGATCTTGGCCGGCGGAGGATCTTGAGGGCCGGCGGTGGAGCTCGTGGCCTGGCTCCCCCGCGGCAGCCGTCGAGGAGGACGGAGACGAAGTGGATAAAAAACTCAACTTTGATTTGGGCTGCATTTACACGTTTTTCATGTATTTGGGCTTTTTTACAAAATTGAGTTTGAACTAAGCCCACGACATCTTTTGCTGGACAGAGGGACAGAGGGAGTATATTAGATTAGAAATCTACAACAATCGCCACCCTACCGACGTAACCGACCTCCGTCCGACCCACCCCTAGCGCACCTTCTTGGCCTCCGGCGCGAGCGCTCGAGCGACGGGAGGAACTCGAGCCACGACGTCACCCCGGCCTCCTCGCCGCCGCAGGCCCCTTCGCCTGATGACCTTCCCCGGCACCGGGAGGTTGCCGCGCCGCCCCGCATCCCGCGCCTCCCTGGCTTCTCTGTCACCAGCAGACCCGCGCCGCCCCGCATCCTCGCGTCGGCAGGCCCGCGCGCCGCCATTGATTCCTCGTCTCCGGCAGACCCGCGCGCGGCCATGGTTTCCTCGCAGCCTGCAGGCCACTGACTCCTCCATCACCGGACGGAGTTACCGCCGCCTGATCCCCGATTTCCTCCTCTGCTAGGCCCGTGCCCGTCCTCCCCGCACCAGCCAGGGTCGTAAGAGGCCTCCACGAGCTCGTGCGCCAGCGACATGTGACCTGCGCTGGGAGCCTGGGATCCCCTGCGCCTGCCATTTCCCGGCGACCTGTACTGCCTCCTGCGCCGCCTCTCCCTTGGCTTCAGTTTTATTCGTTGCCCGCAGGCCACCCCGGGTTCTCCATTTGCTGTAGAGATGGAGCAATTCCAGTGGGGAACAACGGCGCAGCCTCCTCCTTCCTTTCTCTGCTCCAGGCCTCCTTGGTTCCTGGAAGTGCGAGTCGCCCTGGCTACCATGCACTTCTTGTCGTTGTCATCCCAAGCTCAAGGTGAAGTTTGCTCCTTGATTATTATCTACAGGTTCGGTACCATCTCGTCCTTAACCAATGTTATGTTTTTCTTTTGCCTCTATCTTCCTGATAGGTCATGGTCCGTCTTCCCCTATTTCTTGCCGCTCCTACAGTAGGTAAATTGTGGTGCTTCATCAACTGGATACTTCATATTTATATTGTGCAGCATGTTCATGCTTTTTTTGCCTCTTGTCATTCCTGATAGGCCACGGTCATCTTCCCCTAATGCTTGCATCTCCCACTGAAGGTAAATTGTGGTGTTTCATTAAGGGAAGATTTTGTATTTATATTTGGCAGCTTGTCCATGTTTTCATGCCTCTATTTATTCGTTGTAGGCTATGGTTCATCATCCCGTAATGTTTGCATCTTCCGCTGAAGGTAAGCTGTGGCGTTTCATTAAGTGGTGATTTATGTTTACACTGGACAGCTTAGTTCTTCTCTACAACTGACTGAAGTTATATCCCCGTAGTATCTCGTATGACTCATGTACCAAGCACTCAAATGAACATCCGTTGCAATTATTCGGCATGTTGAGTTACTTTCTACTTCAGGCAGTCCAAGCAATACTAGATCTTTTTGGTGTTGTCTTGTTTAGTTTCTGATTATCTTTACATATACTTTCTTCAAATAAAGGAACAAATAAAATATTAGTGTTGGTATATGATTGATCATTTCCAGGGCATTAATTTGAGGTGGCTTTTTTCTTATGGATCGATTTATCCCTACCGTGCCGCCTATCTGACTTCACTTCAGTTGCCATACAGTCTGCAGCTAGATTTCAGTGACACCAAATGTATGGATGTGAAGGTATTTGATAATTTATTCCACCAGATTTATGCCTTCAAGTACAGCTATGAGACTAAGCCGCACAGAACTCCATTAGTTGTTGTTATTCTTTTATGACTTTGGATCAACAGTCGGCAAAATGTAACTCATGCTTCTTATATTTATATTTAGCAGCATGTTCATGTTGGTGTTGCTTTTTTATTGATCTATTATAGCCGGGTTGGAGGCAACAACTGATGATTTGGTGCTTTAAACGTTGAAGTTCCTAGAACAAGGTGCCCGTTTTTCATATAACTAATTTATTTTGCTGATACTGATTTCGTGATGTTTGGTTTGATCTTAAAATCCTCAAATAGAAGTACAATTCCATAATCATTGGCAGTACAGCCATACTATTGGTTGCAGTACAATTCCATAATCATTTTCGCTTTGCCTGTTCGTTATGGAATACAACAAATGAATCTGATATGGCCTTTTTTCCCCTTTTTACATGCTGGTGAACAAACTCATAGTTGTGCTGCAACTCCAGCCCCACATCGATGCCGCACTTGTGCTTGCAATAATCACATACGACTCTCTTTGAATTTTGTGTTTTTGTGCACCAGTTTAGATAAACTGAGAAGAAATGTACACATGCGTCTAATCCAAGCCAGCAGTAGACAACTTCATAAATACTGGAAATAGAGTACGGGTCCTTCTCCGCGTGGTCGAGTACTGGAAATTTGGAGACGAAGACGTTTGATTAGCTGCCGTGCTGGTGTGAGCTTTGGATGGGTTCATTTTCCTTTTGTTATGAATTTTTGTGAGAGCTAGTATTTCCTTCTGTATAAATTACGCGTGTCTAACCTGGGCAGTGCACACGTTAAAAAGGTAGAAGTGCAAGTGCTCATATCGGGAAGTATATATATTTGGAGTTAAACATTTGTGTTGACCGCTCTACTTTGTCTCTTTCTTCTTCTTCTCTTCATTTTCTCCCTCTAGAGCAATGCACTTGTGTTTATAGAGGCAGTGTACCTGTTCATTAAAAGAAGTACATAAATTAGCCTCACCAGTTTGGCCATACTTGTGCTGCCCTCGGATTATTTCCTCGGCCACAAGATGTATTTGTCGATGCCTATGACAAGCTGTGGATTTTGCTTGTTCTTTATGGAGGACATTTGCTTTTTTTTTTCCTGAAATCTGTAATGCCCTTTTCCTTTTGATTCAGTTTTCTGGATGATATATGCTTCAAATGGTTACTAGATGATTAAAACAAAGTAAAATGTGCAATAGAGCCTCACAAAAATTGTCAACAATTGTCGGGGGGCTACCCCCGGGTAGGGGCAGATCCTGGTATAATCCAGTAAATATCAACAGTACTTGACCTTTGGCGACAGCAAGGGACACCTCCTGGTGTGCTGAAAGGGCAGATTGACCCCTGAGCGCTGGTAGAGGACAAAGTGCCTCCTGGCAGGCGCAAGGGTCAGCTCTAGCAGCTATAAATAGACACTCCCGGCCCTCACAATCGCAGCACAAGCGTGAGCGGGTGGTTCCTCTAAGAACTAGCTTCTCGAAGATGTCTTCGCCGGTAGGATAAGACATCTTCGGCAGGCTAGGCCTAGAGATACTCATCCTGAGACGAGCTCGGACGTCTCCGGGAAGGATCCCGGATCTAGGACTCCGGGGAGACTCTCGGGTGGAGATGTACTCGGCTTTACCGGATAGGTATTCCGGGTAAGTACTAACCGGAATGTGTGTCTCGGTCTTGATCTTATACAGAAGAGGCTCAGTGGCAAGCAAGGAGGTATCCGGAGTAAGAGCTCCCGGTAGACCGTCAACGGTCCGTAGCAGGCTTTCCCGTTTATAGCGGGGGAAGTACCATTCCGCCTGACACGGAAGCATGGTCACCTCCCGCCTGACACGGAAGCATGGTCACCTCCCGCCTGACACGGGAGCGCGTCAGCCGGTACGAGCGTGGTACGACAAGACCTGACATGCCTAGCCCGGCAATCCGGAAAAGGCTATCCGGGATGGGCAAAGACATGTCTTGTCTCTGACAAGGGAACAATGATGATGCAGGACGGCGCCTGCCGTCCTTAACGAGATGATGACGAAGGGGCTACACCGGATAGTCCGGCGACTAGGTCGCACTAGCCGGTGACGACATCCCGGTTAGGCCTGTCCGGTGGGGCCAAGCCAAGTTAGGGTTTCCGGCCCTCCTGGCCGGACCTCTATAAAAGGCGCCATAATTGCTCCTGAGAAGGGAGGGACCAACTTCAGAGCCAAAGCTATAGTCGCATTTACTCTTAGAGCAGTTACTCCTTCTCACCTCGAGTTCATCCAGTTCTTTGTACTCCTTCCTTTGAGAGATCTTGTAGCAAGTAGTAGTTCGTATATCACCAATATATAGAGAGGAAAGGCAGGAGTAGGGGTGTTACCTCCTCACGAGGGCCCTGAACCTGGGTATATCGTGTGTGTTGTGTGCCTTCGTGCATTTGTTTGTATTTGTTAGATCTTCCTCTTTGCACTTTGGGCTTATTCCTTGTTCTTGGGAGATCTCGGTTTTACCGGGATCCTCCCCGTGTGAGCTCTTCAGCTCGCTATCCCTCCCCGGATACACCAACGTCCATCGGCCCCACAAATTAGCCATCCTATGGCATCTGTCGTGACACCACCACGACAGTTGGCGCCCACCGTGGGGCTGACAGAGGCGTTGGCTGGTGTACACATCCGGACGGGCTCCCCCGTTCATTTCGACGTTCGGGTTCTTTCTGGCCTAGTCGTGAGGCTGGGAGAGATGGACTTTGTCTGCGACAACGCAGGGTGCTTCCGGAACAAACCGTTTCCGGTGAACGGATGTCTTATCGATTTCGGTGGTTTCACCACCTACGTGGCCACCGAGGTTGTCTGTAGCTACCCGGACGTAGACCTGGAAGCTGAGGACCCTCCCATGCTCCGCGCTACTCGGGGTCTGTGTGCCGGTCGCCCCCCGAGTTCCGTCGTAGTGATGATGGTCGGGGCAACCGAGGAGGAGTATCAAGATGCTGATGGCGATACTGACGGCCTCCCCCGTTTGGCCAAACCCCCGCAGGAGAGGCCTGCGGCCCGGGATGGAGATCCGCAGTCATCCCATCCGCGACGTCGTCCGGATTCCCTCTCGGGACTCGTGGCAAAATTGGCTGTACCGGTAACTACCGGAGCAGACGCCCAAGCCACTTCGGTTGAGTTAGAGGAGCAGCGGAAGTTGCTACTCGCTGAGGCGCAGGAGATCGCCGAGATCCGCCGCGAGCTCAGCGCTAGCCTCCGGGAGTACAATGCGGCTCACGGATTCCCTAAGATAGACTCCTGGGAGAAGCGCATTGCAGATCTGCGCAAGAAAGGAAGAATGGTGAATGAGGAGCTGGCTGGTGGAGCCACCACCAGTAACATCGGAAGTCGGATTTCTGCGGGGAAGCCGGTGTACAGTTCACCGGCGAAAACCCTTAGGGCCGCCGAAGCCGCCATGGCCGAGTTGGTGGGACTATCCGGTGAAGCCCTGCGCAAGCAGCAGGAGAGGGTAAACGAGTTGGTGATAGAGGCCAATCGTCAGAATCTGGCCTTCAAGAAGAAGCACCCCGGGGCAGGATCCCAGGTGTACTCGGCCAGACCCGACAGCCAGAGGTCGGATGGGGAGGCCTCTTCCCCGCATCCAAGCAGAAGCAAGAGCAAGAGCAAGAGCCGGAGCCGGAGTCGAGGCTCCGGGAAGAACAAGCAGCTACAGACATATGATCCGGCTTTCGCCGGTATCCAGCAAGCCGGGTAGGCCGGACAGCATAACTCGGGACAGGCGGGAAGTACCCGTGGGGATGGTAACCGAGGTGTAGGAAACAACAACCCGGTTGGCCGTGGTAATCCGCCCCGGAATCCTCCTCACGATCAGGGAAACCCGCAGAGGGAGGTCGTCTCCGTTCCCCAGCAGGCCCTGGTCCCTGCAGACAGGCTCAACGATGGCAACTCGAGGTTGCAGCAACTCGGATATCAGCCAGACGAGAACCCTTTGGGATCTCGGATAGGAACCAGGCAGCTGAACCCGGCAGACGCCAGATTCCGGCTCGACCGGATTCACCAATCCGAGTTGGTGGAAGAGCAAGGACCTCCGGGACCTGCCTGCTTTGGACCTCGAATAATGCGGGAACCTCCGGTTCGGAACTTTCAGCTCAACCGAGGCGCCAAAACCTATGACGGTAGCAAGAAGCCGGAGGACTGGCTGACCGACTATGTAACCGCAGTAAGCATAGCCGGTGGAAACAGACGATGGGCGGTACGTTATGTACCACAGATGTTGGAAGGACCAGCCCGGATCTGGTTGAACAATCTGAGAGCTGGCAGTATAGACTGCTGGTTAGACTTTGAAGAGGCGTTCATCAGCAACTTCACCAGCACGTACAAGAGGCCCAACAGGCCTCAGCAGCTCGCCATCTGTAGGCAAAGGAGCAATGAGACTGACCGGGAGTACCTTACCCGGTGGAGCAATATTCGCAACTCTTGCGAAGGAGTGGTGGAGGCACAGGCCATCTCCTGGTTTGCGCAAGGATGCCGGCATGGCTCTATGCTGTGGCAGAAATTGCAGAGAAAGATGCCAACAACCTTGGCAGAAACCATGCGCATCGCCGATACCTATACGCTTGGAGATCCCATGCAACCTCTGGTGGATGTCGGTGACTCCAACAGGAGGAATGCGGGACCTCAGCGTTCAGGACCGAGCAGGAGCCATGATCGCCAGGAGTTCGGCCACAAGAGGAATCAGCCCGAGTACCACCATGCCGCGCAGCATGTCGCAGCAGTGACCCGGGAGCAGGAGGATGCCGGCAACAGCCAGCGTCAAAAGACAAGTGGCCCGGCTTGGGGTCAAAGTCAGGAGGTGCAGAAGACTTGGGTGGAACAAAAAAAGCCCCTAACGTATGAAGAGATGCTGAACAAGCCATGCTGCTACCACACTCTGGAGGCCAACAAACCCGCAAACCATTCTACTCGGTAGTGCAACTGGTATCAGCGCACGTTGCAGGAGGGCAGCTTGGGAGCTGTTCGGCAGAATGCTCCGGCATCTCGGCCCAACATCCCGAGACCCCCTCCTCCGACATCGGGGGCCAATGCTGTGCGACTTCCCCCTCCTCCGAGAGGACCCCCACCTCGCCCAGTGAATGTGGTGCATACCCGGAACGACAACGGTAACCAAGCCGGACACCAGCAGAGCAACTACCGGGAGGCACATCAGAGTTATGTGGTCTTCGTGACCGAGCCCACTGACCGAAAGAGTGTGCGGCAGCGTGCCCTGGAGGTGAATGCTGTGATCCCGGCGGTGCCCAAATTCTTGCACTGGTCCGAGATGGAGATCACCTGGAGCCGAAAGGATCACCCCCGGGTTATGCCCAAGCCGGGAGCGTATGCCTTGGTGGTGGACCCAACTTTTGTCGGACCCAACCTCAACGTCCGCTTCAGCCGGGTTCTGATTGACAATGGCAGTGCCATTAACATCATGTACAAGGACACGATGCTGAAGCTGGGAGTATCCATGAACACCCTGCTGCCCACCGAGACAACCTTCCATGGCATTGTGCCCGGAGTCTCTTGCTCGCCCATGGGAAAGATCTGGGTTGAGGTGCTATTCGGAACTCGGGAGAACTGCCGAACCGAGAGCTTGGAGTTCGAGGTCGTGGACCTCGAGAGCCCATATCATGCACTGATCGGCAGACCGGCCCTTGCCAAATTCATGATCTCAACTCATGTGGGCTATCTCAAGATGAAGACGCCGGGACCCAACGGTGTGATCACCATCTCGGGAGATCACAAGCGCTCCATGGAGTGTGCCTCGGCGGGGTCGTGCTTAGCTGAGTCCCTGGTGATCGCGGAAGAGAAGAAGAGGATCCGGCAGGTGGTGGCGATGGCCAAGACATCCCAACTCGGAATGCCCGGGATGGTGAACCCGGAGCAGGGGGCATCATTTCAGCCCCCCAAGGAGACCAAGAAGGTGTCTGTGGACCCCAGCAACCCGGAGCGCCAAGTTATCATTGGCAGCAACCTGGACAGCAAATAGGAAGGCGAGCTCGTCGACTTCCTCCGTGAGAATCGGGATGCTTTTGCGTGGTCAAGTGACGATCTGCAAGGCGTCCCGAGGGAGTTGGCTGAGCACTCTCTGTTTGTTCGACCGGATGCGAAGCCGGTGAAGCAGCCAACTAGGCGCCTCTCGGATGAGAGGAGAGCTGCTGTCATGGAGCATCTGGCTATACTGCTGGCCGCCGGATTCATCATGGAGGTGCTGCACCCGGATTGGATTTCGAATCCGGTCCTGGTGGAGAAGAAGAAGGATGATCCCCTCCTGCTTAAGGTGTGGCGCATGTGCATCGACTTCACCAACCTCAACAAGGCATGCCCGAAAGACCCCTTTCCGCTGCCCCGGATAGATTAAGTGATAGATTCCACTGCCGGGAGTGAGATTTTAACTTTTCTAGATGTTTATTCTGGTTTTCACCAGATACCTTTGAATCCGGATGATCAATTAAAAACTGCTTTCATTACCCCTTATGGGGCTTATTGCTATCGTGTTATGACTTTCGGGTTGAGAAATGCTGGTGCTACATACCAGAGATGCATGCAGAAATGCTTGCATGATCAGATAGGCCGGAATGCCGAGGTCTATGTCGATGACATAGTCATAAAAACAAAAGAAAAAGCCTCACTAATAGATGATCTGAGGGAAACATTTAAGAACCTAAGAAGATTCCGGATGAGGTTGAACCCGGATAAGTGCACATTCGGTGTGCCAGCAGGGAAGTTACTCGGTTTCCTCATCTCAAGCCGGGGAATCGAGGTCAACCCGGGTAAAATCCGTGCTATTGAGAGCATGAAGTTGCCCGTGCGTCTCAAGGATGTGCAGAAGTTTACCGGGTGTCTGGCATCCCTAAGTCGGTTTGTGAGCCGACTTGGGGAGAAGGCCTTGCCTCTGTATCAACTGATGAAGAAGAGCAAGACATTTATTTGGACCCCGCAAGCTGATGCGGCGTTCAATGACTTGAAGAGAATGCTCTCAACAGCACCTGTGTTGGCATCCCCGTTACCCAAGGAACCTATGTTGCTGTATATTGCCGCAACCAACCGGGTAGTCAGTGTGGCGATGGTAGTAGAAATGGAAGAAGGGAGCAAGCTGATACAGAGGCCGGTGTATTACCTCAGTGAGGTGATCTCGGAATCAAAGCAAAACTACCCGCACTACCAGAAGATGGCATATGGGGTATACATGGCAGTGACCAAGATCAAGCACTACTTTCAGGAACATCCGGTCACAGTGGTGTGCGAAGCTCCTCTCGCCGAGATCATCGGGTGCAAGGATGCCAGCGGCCGGGTAGCCAAATGGGCCATCCAGTTGTCTCCGTACGCTCCGGCATACGAGAGACGAGATGCCATCAAGTCGCAGGCGCTGCCGGACTTTTTGGTAGACTGGGCCGAGATGCAGTATGAACCTCCGATACCGGATTACAATTTCTGGAGGATGCATTTCGATGGCTCAAAGGCTAAGATCGGATTGGGTGCCGGAGTGGTCCTCACTTCCCCAAAGCAAGATGTACTGAAGTATGTGCTGCAGATCCATTTTCGGGCATCTAACAATGTCGCGGAATATGAGGCCTTGGTTCATGGACTGAACGTCGCCAAGGAAATCGGCATCCGCCGGATAGAGTGCTTTGGTGACTCGGACCTTGTAGTCCAACAGGTATCGGGAAATTGGGATGCTCTTGATGCAAACATGGCCTTATACAGGTTTCATGTGCAGAAAATTTCCGGATTTTTTGAAGGATGCGAGTTCAAGCATGTACCCAGAGGAGAAAACGAAGCAGCGGATGTCTTGTCCAAACTAGGATCATCCCGAGATGCAATCCTACCCGGAATAGCTCTGGAGCATTTGAGGAAGCCATCTATCCAACCCTCACCCGAGTCGGAATCTATCTTCATCCCCAAGGAGCCTGGTTCAGATGCCATACCCATGGAAGTAGATGTCGGGAGCATAACATCGAGCCCGGGGACTGCGTCCCAGTGCTCAGAGAGGCAGAGAAAGATGATGATAGAGGTGATGTCGGCAGAACCAATGGACATAGATACTCCCATGTTCCCGGATAGACCTGTCACGGGATGGGCACAACCCATTATGGCGTACATCTTGGAGGGAACTCTCCCGGAGAATGAAGTGGAAGCCCGGCAGATACTGCGAAGATCAAAAGCATACACTGTCATCAATCAAGAGCTGTACAAGAGAAGTGTCACCGAGGTACTCCAGAGATGTGTGGAACCGGCAGAAGGACAAGAGATGCTGGTGGAAATACATCAAGGGGAGTGCGGACATCATGCATCATCCCGGGCCCTGGTGGCAAAGGTGTTCCGGCATGGGTTCTACTGGCCCACTGCATTGCAGCAAGCAGAGGATATTGTCCGGAAGTGTGGGGGATGCCAGAGATTTGCTCACTGGATACACATGCCGGCGTCAGCACTGAAAACAATCCCCATCACTTGGCCATTCGCAGTATGGTGTTTGGACATGGTCGGGCAATTCAAGCCGGCAAGGGGCAATATGACACACATACTTGTCATGGTGGACAAATTCACTAAGTGGATAGAGGTCAAGCCAATCCGGAAGTGCGATGGACACACCGCTGTGCAATTCCTGAAAGACATCATCTTGAGATACGGATACCCACACAGCATTATCACAGATAATGGAACCAACTTTGCTGTGGGGGAATTCGCTCGATTTTGTGCTGAGAAGGGAATCCGGCTGGATGTAGCATCAGTTGCACACCCGGAAGCAAATGGGCAAGTCGAAAGAGCAAATGCCTTGGTCTTGGCCGGCATCAAAGCTCGTTTGATCGAACCACTATTGATAACTCCGGGATGCTGGATAGAGGAATTACCGGCGGTACTATGGGGTCTCCGGACCACACGATCTACCGGATACACGCCATTCTTCATGGTATACGGTGCTGAGGCAGTACTCCCAACCGACATACAGTATGACTCCCCAAGAGTAACAATGTTCACCGAGACTGAGGCAAAGGAGGCCCGAGAAGATGATGTTGATTTACTCGAAGAGGCAAGAGAGTTGGCACTATCTCGGTCGGCAATTTACCAGCAAAATCTTCGTCGCTATCATAGCCGGAAAGTGCACCCGAGGGTGTTCCGAGAGGGAGATCTGGTGCTGAGGCTCATCCAACGCACGGCCGGAATGCATAAGTTGTCACCTCCATGGGAGGGACCTTTCGTGATAAGCAGGGCATTGCACAATGATTCCTATTACCTTGTAGATGCACAGGAAGCTAGGAAAGGTGTAATGGACAAATCCGGTGAGGAAACCAAGCGTCCATGGAATGTAGCTCTACTTCGCCCCTTTTACACTTAAAAGGGCTCAGTGTATGTGTATCTCAATTTTTAATATTTATGGAAATAAGGCACCCCGGGAGGAACCCGGGGACTGCCTGGTTCTATGCTTTTTACTTCTGTTTTGTTAAGTTTATTTATTGTATTTTACCGGCATCCCGGGAAGGAACCCGGGGACTGCCGGATAGCTATTTTTTACACTGTGTGCATGCCGGGAAAGTTCCGAGTTCGATTCTCAAAGTCAAAGTAATGTATGTCATGTGAAATCATCTTGTGACTCGACTGACGAACGCCGAAATGGTAGTCAAGAGCAAAGAGAGGGAAGGTGGGAAACACGAAAATGGTCTCGGGGACTTGGAGCAGGAACTTATCCGGCATGCTTGTTTTTTAATAACTTTGTTGTTTATGTCGGGAATTCGGTTAACCGGAACTCAGATTGATCTAAGTAATGTATGCCGTATGTGGAGTTTTGTGACTCGACTGTCGAATGCCGAAATGGTAGACAAGAGCAGAAATTACCTAAGTACGGTAAACATGAAAGGCAAGTCGGGAACTCAAAACAGAATACATTGGCATAAATTGTTCGAGTAAGTAGTTCACTAAGAAACGAAAATAATATGTGTATATTACATATGCCACCCGGCATCCCGGGGATTTAACGAATCTACTAAGTTTTTTAAGCAGTAGGGGAACTCGGCTTCTCGACAGAGACCTCGGGAGCAGCGGCCTCGGGAGCAGTGGCAGCAGCAGCAGCAGGAGCAGGAGCAGCAGCGGGAGCGACTTCGGCTTCGGTGCCGGCAGCGCTACTCGGGGCATCCGGACGCACCTCGGTCTCGGGGGCCTCGGGTCTTGGCGAAGTCGTTGCGTCCCGGGGAACCACCTTCTCGGGCGCAGCACCGGAAGCAACGTCATCTCCTTCCGGGGCTTCGTCTTCCGCCTCGCCGGAAGCGGCATCATCTTCGTCGTCCTCGTAGTCCGATTCCGAGTCGGAAGGGATGACGCTAGGGGTGAACGTGCGGAAGCTTGACCACGTGGCGATGCGGTGCGACACCTCTTGTCGGCGCTGGACCTTCTCCGGATCGGTGACCCACGGAGAAACCGTCCGCAAGCGCAGGATCGCCCCCAGATCGAGACCTTCGTACCAGCTGAGTACTTGGGTCAAGACCTGGTCGGCGCCAGCCCGTGCACCGGAACGCTTCCAGGCGTGGATGCGCCTCCCGGCACCCCGAAGTGCGCTCGCGAGCTCGGGAAGCGAGAGCGTCCCCCGGATACTTGGCCACAGTGCGCCATGGACGTGGACCGCAGCGCTGAGTAGGTCTGTCCCGATAGACCGGAGTGGTACTATCCGGGCCTTCAGGGCGACGAGGTGATCCTCGATATCCCAGGCATCCGAAATGGGACCCTTCCCGGCGCGCTTCTCGCGGAAGGCGGCAACAGCTTTGGCGGCAGCTTCCCGGAAGTGCTCAAACTCTCCTTTAAAAAGAAGAGCTGTCAAACGGCTAGGTCATAAGAATAACAGCAAGAAAGAAAGCAAAAAGAAGACAAGAGGGATGTCGGTCCACTTACTGTTCAGATCCCGGTTTAATACTGTGAGCTCCGAGAGCCAAGTATCATACCGGGAACGGAGAAGAGCAAGCTCAGTCTCGGCAGTGTGCGCGCGCTCCTCGGACTGGTCCAGGGTCTCTTTCTGCTTCTTGGTAGCTTCGATGAAGCGCGTCTTCATCTCGGCCATAGCAGCCTGGACCTTTCCGAGCTCGCTGTTCAGCCGCGCGATCTCGGATTGCGCGGTGGCGAGAGCAGTCTTCTGGTCCACCGAGATCTTACGCGCCGCGTCTCGCTCCTCCCGGAGGCGCTCCTCGGATTTCTTGGACTGCCCGAGGTCAGCAAGAACCCGGTTGAAGATGTCGCGGCGTTTATGGTTGCACTCCTGAAATCTAGACAAAGAAGAAATTAGTCGGGAAAAAATATAAGGAATCCGGTTGGGAGGATCTCGGGGACTCGGTGTCCGAGTCCTGGATTTTTTCTCTAAGATTGGAACCTAGTGATCTGCTATTCGGTGGAATCTAGAGCACTAAGCACCAATCTCGGGGACTAGTGGTGGAGCAAATTTTGAAGCAACCTATCCGGTTGGGAGGGTCTCGGGGACTCGGTGTCCGAGTCCTGGATTTTTTCTCTAAGATTGGAACCTAGTGATCTGCTATTCGGTGGAATCTAGAGCACTAAGCACCAATCTCGGGGACTAGTGGTGGAGCAAATTTTGAAGCAACCTATCCGGTTGGGAGGATCTCGGGGACTCGGTGTCCGAGTCCTGGATTTTTTCTCTAAGATTGGAACCTAGTGATCTGCTATTCGGTGGAATCTAGAGCACTAAGCACCAATCTCGGGGACTAGTGGTGGTGGAAGGAACAAGTGTTTTTCGATAAAAGAAAGAGAGCAAGCTTACCTCGGTCACCCGAGTAACATCCAGTGCGGCCACCTGGAGAGCGTGCAGAGCTTGGGCGTTGCGGCTTGGGCCCGCAGCGTGCAAGTCTCCCGCGATCTCGGAGGCATCGGCGGCAAGCCAGGCATGGTTGTATTCGTCAACAACACGTATGCCGGAGCCGCCGGGCGCGCGGGTAGCGGCAACATCCCGGGATCCTGAAGGTACAAAGGAACTGACGGTTGCTCGCAACATCCGCAAGGCAGCAGTAGGGATCTCGGCGGGGGCAGTGGTAAAGATGAGAACATACCCGTGCGCGGCACCAAGTCGCGGGCCGAGGATGTCGGGGCAGCTGCGGGTGGGGCAGAAGGCATTTTCTGCCCAGCAGTCTTGCCGCGAGACTTGGGAACTTGATCTGCTGGCCGGGAGGAGGCTGTACGCTGCTTCTCCGGGATGGTCTTGGTCGCGGCTGGCCGAGACGCGCCACTTGCCGCAGGTTCCCAGCGAGGGCTGAGGATCTCTGCCTCCAGCCCGGGAACCCGGCGCGGGCTCTCCGGAAGAAGCACTTCTCCCGAGGTGGTCGTGGCCTGCACCGGGATCTCCTCGATCACCGGATGCGCATCCGGGGTCGCAACGGTAGCCGGTGCGGCACCGGAAGCCGCAGGCTCACTGCCTCGGGTAGAAGGGCGAGGAGGTGAAGGAGAAGCCCGAGCCGGGCTGGGAGTCCGAGTCCCGGGAGGAGGAGGAACAGCAGGTGACGGGAGCTCGAGTGCATCCCTGAAAGGAAATGTCTTAGTAATAGTTGTGGAGAAAGCAAAGTCAGATAACATAAGGCAAAGAGGACGTACCCGGAATCCACAAGGGGAGGACCCCTTTGCCGGCGTCGAGCAGGCTTCTCGGTTGTCTGCTTACTCGGTTTGTTCTTCTTGGGGGGGTTGCCGGGGTTATCGGCCCCCTCGGTGTCGGAAGCCGCACGCTTCCGGCTCTCGGCACGTTTGGTCCCGGTTGTCGGTTTCGGAACCACAGCTGAGGCCCAATTCAGAGGGAGAGCGTCAATAACATCGAGAATCTGGCAGTCAGTCTCATCCTCATCATCCGAAGAAATGAAAACTGCCTCTGGAGTTGAAGGATTACCCGGGGCCTTGACGAAAGGGATGGCGAGGTGTTCCTCGCCGTCGGGATCCTCTCTCGGCATCACGTCCGGTTTCGGGAAGTCCGGCGTGTAATTCCCGTTGACGTGGACGGCGTCTTCTTCGTGTTGACGCTCGAACAACTGCGCAAACAAATTAGGCCGTGTCGGTGTCCAGGTGAACGCATGTACGAAGGCGAAGGCACGAAAGACTGATATAAGCACCTGATCGCATGGTTTTCTCCGGCATCCCCCAATGACCCCCCAAGAGTAGTCCTCCGTCATCTCCGTCCGGGCAATAGCTCGAACGCGACGGACGACCCCGGCATGGCTTAGCCCAAAGATACTAGTCCTAGTGGGATCATAGTTCCCGGACATGTGGCACATCTTGTGCACTCGGTTTTGAAGGGGGCAGACCCGGCGAACAATGAAGCATCGCAGGAGATCATCCCCGGTCATCTTCTGGGTTAGCACGTGCAGAACCTCGTGCATGCAGGTAATCTCATCGCTATCCGGAAGCTTCTTCCAGAGACCGAACTCGCGCGGAGGACCAATAATGAACTCCGGCAGATTGATGAAGTCCGAGTTCGAGGATCCCGGACCATCTCCCGAGTGCTCCCGGTTCTTCACATAGAAGAAACTCCGCTGCCACTTCCGGCAGGACTCTAGTCCCTTAACTATGGGGAATCCGGAGTCCGTGCGGGGGATGATGGTAGCCGCTCCGCAATCGACTAAGTCTTTGACCTTCTTATCCGGATTGGGGATGGCTTGGCGACGGAGGATGAAGTACTTGGCCCAGAGATCCAAGAAGGGCCAGATGCCGAGGTACGCCTCCGCATATGTCGTGAAGACCGAGAGCATCATTATGGCGTTGGCGGGAAGATGGTGAGGTTGAAGGTCGTAGAGGTCGAGGAAGTCGCGGAAGAAGGGGCTTGCCGGAAGCCCAAACCCGCGCTCGAAGTGCGCGAGGAATACTACGTATTCCCCGGGTTGGGGTTCCGGTGCAATCTCCTCTCCCGGGAGACGGCTCTCGACTTCCGGAGGAATCCGGTGAGTCCGATACAGCCAGTCCAGATCGTACTGCTTGGTCTCGGACCCATCCCAGCATCCCCGAGCACGTTCTTCGCCCATGTCGGAGAAGTACGCAGGGGTATCCGAGCTACTCTGCAGGCGCAGCGGTGGTTAGTCGGAGTTAGTCTACCGGGAACTAGGATATCGGAGCACAAACTGCTAAACACTACCGAGTTGGTGGGAAGCAAGATCTATCGTGGCTCAAATAATCGAAACAAAAGGGAGGAAGAAAAGGGCATGCTAAAACTCTTACGAAGCAGTGCAAATGAATAATCTACGCCCTACCGCGGCAATACATCACCGCCGTGTGCCTCGTGTGCGCCGCTCGAGTTGTGCTCGCCGGCGGTGGCACAACCGCGCTCGTGCTACGGCACGGCCGGAGTCGGACGGTTGGGTTACCGAAGAAAAGCACCGGAGCGGAGAAGAAGAGCTTACCGGTGAAGGAGGAGATCGGTGATGAGCGAGGCGGACGGCAACGTTCGAGCTCCGGCGCGCGGCGACGGCGACGGTGTTCGGCGACGAAGGCGACGGCGGCGGGGCGCTCGAAACGGTGAGGAGGAAGAGTGCGAAGGAGAAGAAGAAGGGGAGGAGACCGTTCCGGTCCCCTATTTATGGGGGGGATTCCGGAGCGGTTTCCGATTTTCCCGCCCACGATCTCCACGATCGTGGGTGGGATCTGTTTTGTGCCGCGCACCACGTGGCACTATCCGGAGCGCCCGATCCGGCCACACCGAGGGCCACACGGCTCCAACGGTTGGATTCCGAATCGGCTGCGGCTACCCGGCGCGGGAACCCGAGCGACACCGTGCGTGCGCAGAAGCACTCGAGTGCGTCTCTGCGCAGACGAGACGTCGGGTGGGCCCTGGCTCGGTGTCTCGAATTCATCGGGAGATCAACGGTCGAGATTCACTGAGATGGTGCTATCCGGTCGCAGGCTTCGCCTCCCGGTTGAGACAGTCTCGGTGGGAAGATCTCGGTAAAAAGATCTCGGGAAGAATCGATCTCGACATGGAATAAAAGGATGGTATAATTGGTTCTCGGAAAATGGTTGTTATTAAAGCTGATCCCGCACATCATCCGAGGTCGCTGTGCAGCACCAGCTTCGAGGACTAGTGTCGGGGGGCTACCCCCCGGGTAGGGGCAGATCCCGGTATAATCCAGTAAATATCAACAGTACTTGACCTTTGGCGACAGCAAGGGACACCTCCTGGTGTGCTGAAAGGGCAGATTGACCCCTGAGCGCTGGTAGAGGACAAAGTGCCTCCTGGCAGGCGCAAGGGTCAGCTCTAGCAGCTATAAATAGACACCCCCGGCCCTCACAATCGCAGCACAAGCGTGAGCGGGTGGTTCCTCTAAGAACTAGCTTCTCGAAGATGTCTTCGCCGGTAGGCTAAGACATCTTCGGGAGGCTAGGCCTAGAGAAACTCATCCTGAGACGAGCTCGGACGTCTCCGGGAAGGATCCCGGATCTAGGACTCCAGGGAGACTCTCGGGTGGAGATGTACTCGGCTTTACCGGATAGGTATTCCGGGTAAGTACTAACCGGAATGTGTGTCTCGGTCTTGATCTTATACAGAAGAGGCTCAGTGGCAAGCAAGGAGGTATGCGGAGTAAGGGCTCCCGGTAGACCGTCAACGGTCCGTAGCAGGCTTTCCCATTTATAGCGGGGGGAAGTACCGTTCCGCCTGACACGGAAGTATGGTCACCTCCCGCCTGACACGAAAGCATGGTCACCTCCCGCCTGACACGGGAGCGCGTCAGCCGGTACGAGCGTGGTACGACAAGACCTGACATGCCTAGCCCGGCAATCCGGAAAAGGCTATCCGGGATGGGCAAAGACATGTCTTGTCTCTGACAAGGGAACAATGATGATGCAGGACGGCGCCTGCCGTCCTTAACGAGATGATGACGAAGGGGCTACACCGGATAGTCCGGCGACTAGGTCGCACTAGCCGGTGACGACATCCCGGTTAGGCCTGTCCGGTGGGGCCAAGCCAAGTTAGAGTTTCCGGCCCTCCTGGCCGGACCTCTGTAAAAGGCGCCATAACTGCTCCTGAGAAAGGAGGGACCAACTTCAGAGCCAAAGCTATAGTCGCATTTACTCTTAGAGCAGTTACTCCTTCTCACCTCGAGTTCATCCAGTTCTTTGTACTCCTTCCTTTGAGAGATCTTGTAGCAAGTAGTAGTTCGTATATCACCAATATATAGAGAGGAAAGGCAGGAGTAGGGGTGTTACCTCCTCACGAGGGCCCTGAACCTGGGTATATCGTGCGTGTGTTGTGTGCCTTCGTGCATTTGTTTGTATTTGTTAGATCTTCCTCTTTGCACTTTGGGCTTATTCCTTGTTCTTGGGAGATCTCGGTTTTACCGGGATCCTCCCCGTGTGAGCTCTTCAGCTCGCTATCCCTCCCCGGATCCACCAACGTCCATCGGCCCCACAAATTAGCCATCCTATGGCATCTGTCGTGACACCACCATGACAACAATAGAAGTGATATTTTTGGTTCACAAATACACTCATTTGATGTCAGCTGTGCATTTGTTATTCAGAAGATTGAACCATATTTGTTCTGGTTACTCTTTATTTTAGGAGGGTTAGTGTAATTTAGTTTCATACATGAAATCTAACTTTATATATGTAAATGAAACCAGGGGCAATGATGTATTGAATTTTGCTTGGTGCTTGTGTTTTCGAAGAACAAACCCTAACGCCATCGCGAACGCAACATGAATTATATGTATTTCATTTACGTAAAAGCCTAACGATGTTATAAGTTCACAAAAACACATGGCAAAGAAAGCGCACAATGCAAATGGTGCTAATAATCCAAAAATGCACGGCAGTACAACCTTTAATGTTTTGGTTGTGAAGTGTAGATCACACCTGAATAGAATTCCATCTAGAAGTTTCCAAAGTTAAATCTCAAAGTTGGGAAGTACATATAAATTATATAGGAAGTATAAGCTGCACTTTCAAGAAGTACAGAAGTGATACGAGCATGTTTTAGCGAATAATACTTTCAATTATACTTTACACATATTTTTTATGTATTTTCTTTATCGGTGAACTTTAATATATTCGTCTTTATAGTCTGAGAATTTTGGGTTGTAATAGATCTAAAACCGATACTGTTTGAGAAAGTATCGCTATTTTAGTGACAGTTACGTCGGCAGTACACATGAATTTTGATGTAAAAAAGGTAAAAACTTTTGAAATTTCAGTTGCAAGAAATGCACAACGGGGAATAAGTTCACATAACGCATAACAAACAAAGCACACAATGCAAATGATATCAATAAATAAAAATACAAGGTAGTACAAGGTTAAAACACAGGAAGTGGGAGGCGACGTTCCCGTCGACAGCGAGGTGCCTGTGGTGACTTCGTCAATCTCAAGACCCGCCGGTTTAGTCTCTCGGAGGTGCTCATAGGGGTAGGGTGTGTGCGTGCGTTCATAGGGGTGAGTGTGTGCGTGTGTATATGAGCGCTTGCGTTGTACTGTGTTTCTAAAAAATCATATGAAGTACAAGGAAAACATATGTGGTAGTACAACTCTCAAACCGGCATACAAGTACAGGTTTGATAAAAAATAGTAACGACATTGATACATGGCAACTCTCAAACTGGTTTGACAACACTATTAGTTCTAAAATATATTTAAAACAAATATTGAATGTCGACATGCTAGAACAATTTAACGGGCTCGGTTGAGTCATCGTTGACGCTTCGCGTCCACGACGTCTCAGCCTTGATAAACCGAATTCAACAAAATAATTAGATTTAAATTTCTCCTATGTAAAGATCTATGTAAAGATATATAAGTTGAGATTACTAAACCCCCACCCCCAACCATAAGTCACAAGGAATACACATTACAGAATTTTGTTGATCCAAAGGCTCGACTTCGTCGCCCGTCGTCGTTTCCGCGGCGTACGGGCGGACTCAACCTCGGTGGTGTTAGTGTTCGGACATTTCATCGCCCATCAACGCTTTGCAATGAAATCTCCGAACCCTAACGTCATCGCTAACGCATCATGGGTTAGACATTTCTCCCATTAATTGGTGAAAAATAAAAACATTTGAATTAGTAACCTTCACATATGTGCAATGCACAAAACCAACAGGAGTCACAAAACAATAATCACAGATTAGACTCACAAAACAAAGGGCAGTACAGTATTGCCAACATAGTACATGTACAAGACATAATATTATATTAAAAATAAAAATAAATCCTACTTCTTGTTTTTTAACAATAAACCGTAACTTGCGTCAACGACAGTCAAAGGCAGTATAGGGTTGAAACAATCGATAGTACAAGCAGATCAACAAAGAAGTTCATGTATGTTTCTCGGAAAGTACAAGTATTTTATTTGTGAATTTCAGATCCCACAGGAAAGTTTAATGAAACGGTAAATATAAAGTTTAGAAGTACAGATAAATAACCCAGGAAGTACAGGACTCACTTTTGAATATTACATGTGTAGTATGAATAAGGTTTGACCAAAATTTGACCGCAAAATAAACCCACTTAGAAATCATTTTTTGAGATTTTCGTTACTGGTTTTGATATATGTGTATTCTCCGGCTGGACATTCCGAGTGGTAATACACCTAAAATGGATAATTTATGAGAAAGTTGTCGTTGATTTACCGAACACTAATCATGAAAATACCCCATCAGCAGTACACACACATAAACCGAGAAGTTACAAAATGTTTTTAGGGAAGTCCAGTTATTTTTCTAGAGAATTTCACATACGTAATTTGAGAAGTACACAACTCACTTTCGGGAAGTAAAAGGGTGGAATAAACATGTTTTTTTGAATAATACTCATAATTCCTCTATAAAATTTATATTTTATATTTATTTTTTGTAGATAGTACCTGACTTCATTTTTCCAGCGCAACAAGAGTCACTCAATTCTGATATCGGATGAGTTGTGAAATAATTTATGAAACGGGTAATTATGGGTTGACCAAACTTCAACCGCCCAAAATATCCACTTAGAAATCAATTTTTTAAATTTTCGTTACCGATCTTATCGGTAAATCTAATAGATGCGTCTTTTCAATCTAAGCATTTTGAGTGGTCATATATCAAAAACCGACACCGTATGAGAAAATTCTTATTATTTTAGTAAACACTAATCACGTAAAATCCATGTCAGTACACACGCATAAACCAAGAAATTCAGTTCAAGTAAGCGTCGAGGGAAGTGCATTTACTCTGTTTTTCATGACGGAAATAAGTGTCAAGGAAAGTCAATGCGAATATATTATAAAAATATAAAATTATATCAAGAAGTACACATACATAACAAAAAAGTACATATTTATCTATGGGGAAGTACATATAAATTATCTGTGAAATACAAATAATATATTCAGGAATTTTGTATAAAAATGTTCAGATTAGTCTATTTCTTAAATTAAATTTAATCGGTTAAGAATTTGGATTAACACTAGAAGAACAAAAGTTGCGTAATTTTAACAGCTTTCTAACGGCATATCATTTGCTTCATTTCGATATGCAGGTCAAAATAGTGGCCGCACGTATATGACACCGTCAGATTAGCGTATTTCTTAAATTACACTTAATCGGTGCAAAATTTGGACAAACTGTAGAAGAATGAAAGTTGCGAAATTTCATTAGTTTTCCAACGCCATATGATTTAAATTATTCCGACAATCGGTTGAGAAGGGACATATAAAATACTGTCTGCCCATATATGACACTTATAGATGAGTTTATTTTTAAATTACTTTTAGTCTGTACAGTATTTGGAAAATATATAAAAGAATAAAAGTTGCGGAATTTCAATAGATTTCCAATGGCATATCATTTTTATTATTCCGACAATCGGTTGAGAAACGCCGGATAAAATACAGTATGTCCGTGTAGGACACTTACATATTAGTGTGTATTTTTAAAATTATTTTTAACCGGTAAATCCATAAGAGAATAAAATTTTCGAAATTTCATTAGGTTTCCAACAAGATATCATTTCCCAAGTTTCGACGAACGGTGAGAAAACTATGTAAAAAATACGAAACTTATACTTCTATATCATACGTGCAGTACAGATAGAACAAAATAAAAGTACAACTTCGGTTGTAGATCTAATCTACAACCGGTTGTAGAATAGCTGAATATAGTGCATGGGTTTGGTATGTTACATAACTAGAGTGGTTGCTATCAGCACCGTTCGTTTGCTTTGGGATTGGTGTCACAATATATATATATGATTCCATTTTAAGAAGATAATTATCAAAAAGGAACGTGGAGTGACTTGCTTTCATGGCTAGGCCTAATAAAATGAAAACTGGTGATCCTGCGGTTTCACATGATGCCAACCTCGGGTGACCAAAGTTAGAGTGTCCGGTTTCACATGATGCCAACTTCGGGTTACCAAAGTGTCTGATTCTTTATTTTGACTTGTTTAAGCATATGTTAATTCATTCGCGCATGGGCAAATCATGCGGTGCATCCCCTGTGGCAGGGGAGTTTCAATTCGCGCGCAGCCCTTCCCCATTGCACTAAACGCATTGCATTATGAGATTAAAATGCAACAAGAAAAAATTGCAACAAATCTTCCGGTTCTTAAAAAGTGATGGACATGTTATTGTCAACTTGTTTTGTCTCGTCACATTTTAGAAAATTAAGACAACATCGATGCTTATACAAAAACTAAGTAAATGAAAGGTGCGAGTCCAGCGCTAATACTCAAAATCATCTGATACATTGAACAAAGCTGGAACAAACTAGGTAAATCAAAGGTGTGAGTCCAGCAGCACGGACGGAGCACCCGGTCAATCCTTTCGTGCCTACCCAAGTATCAAACGGAGCACATGGTGATTCCTTTGGTTCGTACCCAATCAAATCACCAGATCAGAGAAAAAGTGTGCACGGCACGGGGGGGGGGGGTCAATGGAGCTCGTGGTTGATGCGGAGAATGGTGGGCTAGAGGTGTGTGACGTTCCAAAATCGGTACTATGTAGATTTAAACGCTCTCGTTAAAATTCATATAATTACGATTTTTGGTTGCCCACTAGATATAATGTATACGCCGAAACATGCGCATTATGTTGGTGAAATTGTGATAACATTACAACACTTTTAATACATCCACAAATACAACAAAAGATATATAATATACAACAACGAATCGAACTAGTTAAGATACAAATGTTACCATACAAAGATACAAAAGACAGCGGAAGCAAAATAGTATCCGACTACGGATAAGATGCAAATTGGACTAAGAGTTCTGAAGATAAGCAATGGCGCCATATCCCTGCCCAGCCAAGCCGGAGGGATTTCCAAGCTAACGTCGTCAGACTTCAAACCTGTTGACTGAACATAAAGCACATACCAAAAGAGGGTCAGGGCACTCCCTGACAAGCAAAACCGACTTGTCTACTTTCTACACCATCTCCCAAAATATGGGGTAGGTGGATTTAGCGGCAGCAGCACTAGCAACCTAAAAACACACGCTACAACTTCCGTCTAATTAGAGAGTGATAAGAGAGCACATAAGATAACCAGCTACTACTAACACCCATCATAACTCTTTCTCGGATTAACCCACTCAAACAAGTATGAGGAAAGAATTCGGGAAAACTCACACATTGAACAGTTTTAGTTACCATTTATTGTAAAAGTAATTCTATGTTACTAGTCAAATTAATTAACATTAATTAGGTGCAAGTTGTCTAGATCTTGTTAGCCAACATCATCACCAAGTCGTCCATTACCGTGGACACGGCTCATCGATAAGATTATACCCTGCAGGGGTGCACTACTGGACCCATACTCGCATGATCAACCCAGTCAAAAATATTAGGGCCTCTCAACCCAACTCTTTCCCTTCAACGCAACAAGTACAGGAGCCACGTGAGCTATGCTGGTCCTGACCAAAAGGGTGCGGACTCCCACAGGACACACCCTCCGCACCAACAGGCCGCGCCCTATATGCATGTAACAAGGCACACCGCCAAAGTAAAATATTACACTAGTATCAATGCATATGAGACAAATGGAAAACCCGAACTAGGTGCGGCTCCCGGACAAGTCGAAGTTCCAGTCAAAGTCGAGGGGGCACCATAGGGCCTCCCACAAGTGGTTAGTGCGCTCAAAATTGGATCCGAGGACAAAATCTCAGTTCGTAGATCGACACTTAGCAGAACAAAGCACCTCGCAAGGCCTTCTGCCGGTGCCTTATCTTTTAATTATAATATCCCAATATAATACAAAATTTTATTAAGGTAGAATAATCCATCAACCTAAGCATTTGAAATAAAAGACCAAGTGACGACTCGCACAACCAACTCTAAGCATGCACTACGACTCGCAAGGCTAACAGATAAACATACAACAAGTGATGGGATGTGGGGATAAAGCTGTATGGGCTGCAGTATAAATATGTGATGGATCGCGATAAAGAATCGAATACTAGGGTAGCAGACATCAACGGCAGGAATGAAAGACAATGTAAAGGTAAACAAGCAAACTTTGCTTGCCTGGAATCTCGCATGGAAGTAGATCTTGTCGTTACTCACACATCTCAATATCGTATCCGCGAAGAAGCAATAAACACTGGAAAGCGTAAAAGATGCATTTTACAATTACGGCAAAAGATCCAGCATGATCATACGGGAATGATGCATGACATGGTAAGATGCAAAACAAAAGCAATTGATTCAAATTAAGCGGGAAAGCAACCCCATCAATTAATATTTAGGCTCATAATATTAAATGTTGGTTAAGATGGTAACACATGTCATGGGTGATCTAATTAAATTAAATGGAATAGGGCAATAATTAAATAATGCCCAACACATTCCATATTTAATTATTTTGGTGCAACAAACAAATTACACTAAGCAATTAAAATAGAAGATGCAACGTGGCATATAAATGGTATAATAATGTTCATTGCATTTTTCTGATTAAAATAGATATAAAATTTGTATTATATGGAGTTATAAAACAATAGATATTATATAAACAAGATTTGTAAAAAAAAGAAACAACAAAAACAAAAAAAAGGAATAAAAGAGGTAGAATTTGTGCCTCAGGGAATTCGAACAAGGGAGTGCATGGAGGACATAGAGCTCAACCACTAGGCTGGGGTTCGAGTTGTGTAAGTTAAGGACAAGCACTGGATATAAAGCGATTGTGGTACTCTAACTGAATCTGAAGAAAAGATTCAGACTTTGCCACGGTTCTGAAAAAAAGAAAAAGGCAATTGCTGCTGGGGATTCGAACTTGCAAGAGGAGAATCGAAGCACTGTCACTAGGCTAGCACATGGTTGCTGATACTATACGAACACAAATTATACATGAAGCATCCCCCCGCGTGATAACTGAATTTCAGCAGGAACGATCCAGGCTTCGGACTTCACGACGATGATGGCCTTAGACAGAAAAACAACACGTGATTCCTCGCGACATCGGCATCCAGAGCAAGGGGAGGAAGGAGGGAAGAAATCCCGGAGGTGCGGCTCACCTAGGGGGCGGTCGGGGGCGAGCTCCGGTGGCCGGAGGACGACAGAGATGGCCAGAAAAGTAGGTGACCGTCGACGAGGAAGACGATCTCGAAGGAGGCGCTCCGGGCCACTGCAGCGCAGACGTCGGTGACGAGGTGGTGGTCCCATTCCCTCGCTCGGGAGGCTCTGACGGCGATCATGGCGCGGGCTCCGAGCATCTCTTCGAACTCGGTCATGGAGGTGCGGAGAAAGTGGAAAGGAACATAGAAGAGAAGGGAAGGGAAGTGGGCGGCGACTGAGAAGGAGAGGGAGAGAGGGGAGGCTAGGGTTTGGGGGGGGGGGCTTCGGTGGCTTTAAGGGGAGGGGGGGGAAAGCAGGGAGCAGGGCACATGGTGGGGGAGGGCTCGGCTCGCTTTCTCCTCTGCGTCTGTTGACCGTCGGAGGTAGGGGAAAGGAGAAGTGGGCCGGGGTTGGGCTTTGGAGATGGGCTAGGGGGAGAGAAGCGGCCCAAGTTTTATTTTTTCTTATGTTTTTATTCTTTTTCTTTTTAATTATTTTCTGTTTTTGCATTTAAAACAAATAGAAAAAGAATATTTATAAAAAAACTTTACAAAATAGTTTTTTGTTTTAAATAGGCAATTTAATTATTGTTTCGAATACACAATTTAATATATTAATTTGAATATTTAAAAAGAATTTAAATTAATTTTGTTTTGCATTTGAATTTAAAAGTGGAAAAGAAATTAAATGGAGTTGAATTTAAATGCAACAAATTGACAATTATAAATGATGCATGATGATGTCATGCCGATGCAAAAACAAACAAACAACTAATTGGGAAAAAAAATCTGGGGCGTGAGAGGGTGAAAACGGTACGGATTATTTGCGACTGACCGACCGACCGGCGGCACACACAAGGTAAATACGGATTCGGTCGGATAGTTGACGGATACGGTCACGGATACGGATAGCAATCCACGGATACGGAAAAGGATATGGTTTTACTAATATTTGTCTATATTCGAAGATATACCATATTTCACTGTTATATCCGACGATTATCCGGTGAAATATCCGGCAACTAATACCTCGAACCTCATGTGACCAAGCTTTAGGGAAGATGAAACTTATGTACTAATGTACTTACATAACTCCGCCCAAATCTTGTCAAGGCACTGCCATGTTTGTGAATCACATTTGTTGGAGGCGCAATTAGTCCATAATAGGAAAAACTTAAGTAGCCACTTGTAAAGATAAGTATAACATTCTTGGTCACAATATATAAATTTAATTTGGAGTAAATTGGTTGATAGTATTTGATATATGTTAGTCCTATGTTCAGTACGACATCCGACAAAATGTTTATCCGCAACCGAACCATATTCGCCCCGTATTCGATCCATATTTGTAACCGACATGATCCGATTCCGTATTTGTATCCGCACACTATCCGGTCCGACTCCGTATCAGAATTTTTTTTTGGTTACAGACATGGTTTCACTACTATTTGACCGTATCCGCTCCGTTTTCACCCCTATGGTGGGCCGCGCGGAGTGACGCAGGTCGTGGTTGTCACCGTCCGCGTGAGGACAGACCGCGCGCATCGTGCGTGTCGGGTTATGACTCCCAGGAATCGGGGGTAGTCACTTCCTAAAGTGTAGTTCGAGAGGGGATTGAACGCGGAGGTCTAAACCCTCAAGTGGCTCCGCGACGTTGCTCGCCGGACCCGAAGAAGACGCACACCCGACCAAGGAAGACACCGTCCTTTACCCAGGTTCACGGCCCTCGTGAGGAGGTAAGACCGCTACTCATGCCTGTCTGTATTATATGTGGGAGGTTACAGTACAACTGAGCTTGCCGGAAGCCCCCTTGAGGCAGTTCTTGCCCGGGGAGGGAAGCGATGATCTTCTTCCTCCTCCAGCCAGAGGCTAACCTAACCAGAGTTGCTAGGGTTACAAGGGAGTTTTGAACGCAAAGGGCCGACCCCTGCTACGATGGATGTCTTCTCTCTTTTATAGGCGCCTCGGGCCTTCTTCTTCGGCTTGGCCTTCAAGGTGGCTCCCACTTGCCAGTGGCGGGGTGGAGCACGAGTCCACCGTGCTTCCTTCGTTCATGGACTTGGTCCATTGTTGATAAAGGTGACGCCGTGGCAGACAGGCGGCTGACCGCGCTCGTACTATCCGCAGAGCGGGCAATCTCTGAGGTGGAGCCTGCGATGACGATCTCCGTTGGAGGGTTGCGCCGTCCACCTTCTTTATTGTCAGAGTAGAAGGTCCTCACAGCTGTGCAGCAGGCGGCGCAGCTTTGTTGACCGCTTTATCGCCAGGGACAGCGACGGGGGTGTGAGCTCCACTGTACGAGCGTGGCAGAGGTCACGTGCGCTCTGCCGGGATTCCTTGGCGACGACGTTTCCCTCCAGGCCTGAGGGGAGATTCCTGTCGGACTTCCCTCAGGCGGGTTGGTTCCTTGACAGGGAGGATCCCCTGAGGCGAGGGGTCCCTTGAGGCCCTCACCTCCTCTTCAGGCCCTCGAGGGGGATCGCCTCTCGAGGGTCCCGTCAGGCGGTGACGCCTGGTCCTTAGTCGTTTCGTATGTCAGGCCGGCGAGCGAGGCCTGGGGGGAATGGGCTCTTGGTACCCCAGTTCCCACTGGGCACGACTGAGCCCATGGGCTTAGGCAAAGCGTCGTGGGCCCTTAGTGCCCAGCCGGCCCGAGCCACGCGGCACTTGGACGACTAACGGCTTCGCACGATATGGGGCATGAGTCGTGGGGGGTCCCACCACATCCCGGTAACTGCTCTTGGAGGGGACATAAAGCCCGAGCGCTGCGGCCGGGAGCCGTTACCGTTTCCAAATCCTCGCAGGAAATTCCGCTCCATAGAGCTCTCCACCTCCGCGCTCTCCTGCGAGTTCCTGTTCTCCGACTCCTTCCACCTCCGCACCCGTGACCATGAGTCCTCTCAAGAGGAAGGGCAAGGCCACCGCGGGGTCCTCCTCCCAGGCGGAGGCCGCGGAGACCGTGATGGGCAGGGCGCTGCTCGGCGTTCGCGTCAACGAGAAGGCGCTCTCCAAGGTCCGATACCTGGTGGCGGATCGGACGAACGAGCACGGCGCCACCGCCCTGAAGCCCGCGGCGCACGGGAAGCGCCCGCGGGGATTTTTCCCCGTCTTCCAGCACTGCCTGGCCGCGGGACTGGTGCCGCCCTTCTCTCCGTTCCTGGAGGCGGTGCTGGCGTTCTACCAGGTGCAGCTGCTGCACCTGCACCCCAACTCCGTCCTGATCCTCGCCGTCTTCGCCTACCTCTACGAGGCGTACCTGGGCCTGAAGCCCACGATGGGGTTGTTCCGGTGCTTCTACGCGCTCCGGAACACGGCGAAGAACGAGCGCTCTGGGTGCGTCTCGTTCCGTATCGTCGACGGCATGGGGGGCGTCTACATCCCCATGTCCTGGAGCGAGGGCAAGGCCATCACGTCCGTGACGAAGAAAGTAGACGACTTCTGCCAGAAGTGGTTCTTCGTCGGGGTGGAGCGTCCCTGCGCCTTCCTCGAGGTCCTCGACGAGCCTCCGGTGAAGAACTCCCATTGGGGCAAGGCTACCTTTGACGGCGCCAAGAATGCGAGCCTGATGGGGCGCCTGAGCTTCCTTCGCGAGGAGGGCCTCACAGGGCAGATGGTCGTGGCGGACTTTGTGACCTGCTGCATCGTGCCCCTCCAAGCTCACTCGGTCCCCATGTGGATGTACTCGGGGCCGAACGACAAGATGCGGCTCCATGTCGAGGACAACGACAAGGACGTCGTCGACAACATCCTCTCCACGCTCTTCGTCAACCCCTCCGTGCTCCCCGCGGATGAGGTCCGCGTGGCGCTCCGGCCCCTTCACCAGTACAACCTGACGGAGCGCATGGCCCGCCTGGAAGGGATGCCTTCGTTCTCCCCGATAGGCCCGGCGGACTCTGATGTGCCGCTGCCGGCCCCGCGGGGAGCGGAGGGGGCCGATTCTCCCTCGGCTTCCGGAGCTGGCCTGGGCGAGAAGGAAGCCACAGCTGGGGAGGTCTCCTCTTCTAGGGCTGGGCCTTTTGCTGACGAGATTCGCGATATCTCGTCAGGTGACGAAGACGCCTTCGTGGTGGCGCCCTCGCGCCCCGTGGAGGAGGAAGTTGTGGAAGGGGATGCCTCAGGCGCGGAGGGCTTTCCGGGGTGGTGCGGGCTTCGCACCAAGGCCGCCGTGGACCCCCAGGGGCGAGGCCCTCTGACGTCCCTTCCAAGAGGAAAGCGGAGGAGCCCCCCGCAAGGCCTGCTGCCAAGCCCTTTCGCTCATGGCGCTCGTCAGGCCTGGCGTGGGTCGACGCTGGCGCTCCCCCTCCAGGGTGAGTTTATACGTCGTTGGGTCGTTTGCCCTCTTGGTTTCTATTTCCACCTCATCCTTTGCTGAGGTTTTTCCTTGCGCTCTTGACAGCGGACCTGCGCCTGCCAAGCGCCGCCGGCTCCGCAAGGCGTCCGAGGTGAAGACCGCCACGGCCGGGGCCGTGGCTGACGAGGCCGCGAGGCCTGAGGGGGCGGCCCCAACGGTCCCCCTTGAGGAGGCGCCTCAAGTAGAAGCGACGGTGTCCCTCGCGGGGGCGGCTGGTCCACCTGGGAAGGAGAGTGCCGTAGGCCCGGACTCTCCTGCAGCGCCGCGCGTGTCTCCATCGGTGGAGGGCTCGGAGGCGAGGACTTCTGTGCCACCTCGTGCCGCCACTCCACCTCGCACAGCTACGCCTCCACGCGAGGCCACTCCGCCACGTGCGGTTACGCTACCGCGCGAGGCCACTCCGCCACGCGAGCCGATGCCGCCGCGCGCGTCGACGCCTCCGGGTGTGCCTTCTGCGTCGTCTACGCCCAACGCCTCTGCGCAGCCCGCGACGGAGTCCTCCGAGGCGCCGGCAGGCGCGGGCGCGTCTGCCGGGGACGGTTCCTTCTCCCCTCCCTACCAGGCTGGAGGCGAGGAGCGCCTCGCGGCTGCATGGTCTGAAGGGGGCTCGGGCACGGGCTCTGGGGGGAGGGGGGGGGGGCTCAAGCCAGCCCCCTTGTCTTTCCCGCGGCCGGACCTGCGGGACTCAGCGCCGAGGCCGACACTTCTGCGAGCCGAGACCTGGTGCTCCGCGGCTGGGACTGGAGCGCGGGGCGTCGCGAGGCCGCCTTTAGCCTCGTGAGGGAGTCCCTGGAGGGCTTAGAGGCGCACCTCGCCCTTGGGGACATATGGCTCGCTCAGCAGCAGAAGGAGCTGGCGAAATCGTGGGCGTCCTTCCACGCGGCGGTCGAGGCGCGCCGGCAGGAAGACTTGGCGCTGCAGGCCGCCCACGAGGAAGCCATCAACTTCGCCAAGGAGACCCGCGAAGCGGCCATCCGCGACGCTGCGGAGCTGCTCCACCCCCTTCAGGCAGAACGCGACGCTGCGGCGAAGCTCCTGCGCGAGGTCGGGGCGTAGTGCGAGGCGATGGAGAGCTCGTTGGCGCAAAAGCGCCGCAAGCTGGGCCAGCTGGAGGCCCAGCTGCTCTCCACCCACCAGGCCGCATCAGCTTCTTTGGAGAAGTACCGCAAGGCCTTTGCCGAGCGCGAGCATCAGCTGGTCCTCAAGGAGAAGGAGCTGCAGCAGCGCGAGGAGCAGCGCCTCCAGGCAGAGAAGGACCTGGCTGCTCAGCGCAAGGCCCTTGAGGAGCGAGAAAGCGAGTTGGCCCAGGCGACTCTGAAGTACGAAGACAACATCGCTGCCCAGAAGGTGGCTTACGAGCGCTTCGAGCGGTGCTTTGCCGAGAAGAAAAAGGAGGCCGAGGACGCCCTCACGGAGCGCGAGAAGCAGTTCTGAAAGTCCACTTCTCAGAAGTGTCGCGACATGGCCTAGGTGCAAGAGGACCGCTTCAAGGCCAAGCACGCCGCAGACGCTCGGAAGATCGCCGAGCTTGAGAAGGACAACTCCAAGCTGGAGGCCCGCCTCACTCGCGCTAAGGATGGCCGCCGCCGAGCGGAGGAGGCTCGCACCGAGGCCGTCCACAACCTCAACTCCCTGGCCAAGGACGTGGAGGAGCAAGTGGCCTCGGCGATGCAGCGGGCGGCGGAGGCCTCAGACTCCGCCATCGCGCCTCGGGCACTCACGAAGCAGCGCGAGCGCATGTTCGAGGCGCTGGTCGCTCGTGGCAATGAGCTGGCTTCGCAGCTGGGAGCAGATGCGACGCACACCGACGTTCGGGGCCGCGGCGATGTTGCCATGTACTTGGTCTACTTCGAACAGCTCTTCGCAGCGCTCGAGGGTCCCGTCGCCGAGCTTCGGGAGATGATCGAGGACGAGAGTCGGCGGCTCTTGGGGGTGGTGGTGGACCGCATCTTCACCAACCTCAAGCTTCTCACGCCAGACTTCGACCTGGGTTCTGTGAGTGAAGCCGCCCAAGGCGAGGACGCACAGCGGGTCTCAAGCTCCCTCCGCGAGCAGGTGGACGCCTTCTGCAACCGCTTCAGGCGCGAGGAGGCTGCACCGGAGGACAGCGAGGAGGAGGCCTGCTCTGCCGAGGCTGACGAGGCCGCCGCGGAGGAGGTCCAAGATGGTGCTGCTTCTCATTGAACCATCCTCTATTGCGCCTACGAGCGTTTGTATCTGCACCAGCTGTGTGCTTTTAGACATCTTAAGACTTTTGGCTTGTAACACACTTTTAATTGCTGTTTTAATTCGAGCTCGTCTTCCCCTCGTGAGGTCTCTTTGGACTCATCTTCATGTCTATTTGTTCTCTGCGTTGTTAGGTCCCATCTCTTCGTGCCATGACTCCGCCACCTCGGTTCACGGGAGCACTGACTCCGCAAGGCCAGGGGGAGTTTAGGCCTAGGAGAGGTAAGAGCCTTGAGTCGCGATGCTCAAGTGCCCCCCTTAGACGTGCGAGTAGTCCATGAAGCGTAAGGGAAAGCGAAGTCGCTCGAGGGGCAGAGACGCGTGCTAGGGAGAGAAAAACGCTCTTAAAGCATGGGTGCGAGACTTAGCTTCTCAAGGTTTTCGCTTGGCGAGGTTGCCCACTTGAGGGGTTGCTCCTGGGGAGGCATTTTGCTTGGCGAGGTTGCCCGCTTGAGGGGTCACTCCTGGGGAGGCTCTTTGACTGGCGAGGTTGCCCACTTGAGGGGTCACTCATGGATGCCCCTTCAAACTCGCGGGGGAATTCTTTCCTGCAGGTATTAGAGGGGCGAACCCAAACGGTGGAACACGGATCGAGGGATCGTGCGCGTTTATAGGTCCCCTCAGGCGTTCCTTGCGAGGAGAGTAAGTACCAAGATCCTCTATAGAGATGGCTTGCTTGTGGGGGATTGCCCTCCAGCCAGAGCTCGAACTCTTGGATTTTGCAGTGCTGCTGGTGTGTCATTTGAGGCACTGGCACCGTACTCAGCCCCCGATCACGAGGTACGCATGTGGAGAGATATAAGCGCACACTTCAACAATAGTAATGCGTAAATAAAAACCCCCCAAAAACGTTTTTTTAAGCGGCGCCGAAGCGCTAAGTTCACTTAGGAACGAGATTGAGTCATTATTCTTGGGGATGCCAAGTTAATGCTCTGACCATGTCGAGGCATGGGGACCACCTGTTGGTGGCAGAGACTCTCAACGGCCTGAGGTGGCTCGTTTTAATTGAGAGCTCGAAGGGTTTTCCCTCGAGTGAAGCCTTTGGGGCTTTGGAGGTTTAAGCCGTTGGCGTTTTCACCTCCGGAGACAAGAATGCTTGGAGGTTGAGCCGTAAGCTCCTCGTCCGCTAGGAGTCTCGACGTGACAATGATCACGTGCGTGGCAATGACCACGGTTGCGTTTGTTCCCTTAGGAGACAAAGCATTTGTTTGAGGTTTAAGCCTTTTGGCGTTTTAACCTCTAGAGTCGACATTGCTTGGAGGTTGAGCCGTAAGCTGCCTCTTCCGCTTTGTTTTCTCGACGTGACAATGATCACGGGTGTGGCAATGACCACTTTGGCATTTGTTCCTTTAGGAGACAAAGCTATGTTTTTGGAGGTTTAAGCCTTTTGGCGTTTTAACCTCTAGATACGAAAAATGCTTAGAGGTTGAGCCGTAGGCTGCCTCGTCCGCTTGACGTCTCGACGTGACAATGATCACGGGCGTGACAATAATCACTTTTTTTTACTTGTTCCTGGCGGATACAAAGGTTTGCGAGGTTTAAGCCTTGAGCTTTTAACCTTGAGGGACAAAATGGTGCTTGGAGGTTGAGCCGTGGGCTGCCTCTTTCGCTAAATGCCCTGACGTGATGATGATCAAGGGTAGAACTTGCGTAGATGCATGATGTTCCATGGATTCTTGACGTGGACGCCGTCTTCCGTCTCGAGGCGAGCCGCGCCAGGCCTGGCGATGTGGGTGACCCTGTAGGGACCTTTCCACATCGGGGACAGCTTGTGGAGGCCTTCCCTGGAGAGGATTCGCCTGAGGACGAGATCGCCTGCCTCCAGGGTGCGCGAGCGCACATTGCGGCTGTGGTAGCGCCTCAGGGACTGCTGGTACTTGGCCGCCCGTAGAGCGGCGCGGCGTCTTAGCCCTTCAAGAAGCAGCAGGTCGTCGTTGTGGATGTCCTCTTGCTGGTCCTCATTAAAGGCAAGGACCCGTGGGGACCCATGCTTTATCTCTGCGGGGAGGACTACTTCGGCTCCATAGACGAGTGCGAACGGCGTTTCCGCGGTGGGCTTGGGTGGCGTGGAACGGATGGACCAGAGCACCGAGGGTAGCTCATTGATCCAGCCCTTGCTGTGGCCCTTGAGGACATCGAAGGTCCTGTTCTTCAAGCCTTTGAGGACCTCTGCGTTTGCGCGCTCAGCCTGCCCGTTGCCTTGCGGATGGGCGACCGAGGCGAAGCAGAGCTTGATGCCCATTTTCTGTCAGTAGGCTCTGAAGATGCCGCTTGTGAATTGCGAGCCATTGTCGGTGATGATGCGGTTAGGCACTCTGAAGCGGCAGACCAGGCCTCTGATGAATTTCACTGCCGCGCCTGCCGTGATTGTACGCGTCGCCTCCACTTCAGGCCATTTTGTGAACTTGTCAATGGCCACGAAGAGGTAGCGATATCCACCTTGCGCCGTTGGGAAATGTCCCAGGATGTCCAGCCCCCAGAACGCAAACGGCCACGAGAGCGGAATGGTTTGTAGGCCCAGCGCTAGTTGGTGGATTTGCTTGGCGTGGAATTGGCAGGCTTCACAAGCTTGAATGATGTCCGTTGCATCTTGAAGCACTTGAGGCCAGTAGAAGCCGCTCCTGAAGACTTTTCCTGCGAGGGTGCGGGTGCACGAATTGTGGCCGCATTCCCCGCCGTGGATGTCCTTAATCAGCAGTTTTCCTTCATGAGGGGGGACGCACTTGAGCGCGATGCCGTTTGGGCGCTTGCGGTAGAAATTTCCTTCGAGGACTTGGTACGATTTTGCTTGGCGGGCAATTCGCTCCGCTTCAACATCTTCCTCGGGAAGGATCCCTTTGTGGAGGTAGTCTTTGATCTCGTCGATCCATCCTGCCTCTTGGCGCACCGCTGTGAGCAACAGACGCTCCCCTGTAGGGGGCCCGCAGCCTGGGGCTCCGCTTGCAGGTGGTGGCGGGAGCGCTTCGTCTGTGCTTGCGGGCAGGGCCTCGAGGGGCTGCTTTATGGATGCCTTGACGAGCCTTTCTTCAAAGACACCTGGCAGCTGGGCTTGCCTCTTTGATGCGCGCTTGGCGATGTCATCAGCCTCTTGGTTTTCCTTTCTTGAGATGTGCATGAGCTCCATTCCCCTGAAGTTCTTCTCCAGCCTACGGACCTCTTCAAGGTATGCAGCCATGTGGTCGTCCTTGGCCTTGAAGCTTTTGTTGGATAAGTTGACGAGCAGCCGGGAGTCGCCCTTGATGAGTATATGCTTGACGCCTAGGGCGATTGCGGCGCGTAGGCCAGCAAGCAGCCCTTCATACTCGGCGATGTTGTTGGATATCTTGTCGATTCCGAAGCACAGCTGGACCGCGTAATACAACTTGTCGCCTTTGGGTGAGGTCAGGACTACACCTGCCCCACCGTGGCGACAAGCAAAAGCTCCGTCGATCTTCATGGTCCAGTAGCTAGTCATTGCGGCTCCAGAGGACTCGTGCTCTTCTTCCCAGGGCTCTTCAGGGGTTGGATCAGTCCATTCGGCGACGAAGTCTGCCAGTGCTCTTCCTTTGATTACCCTTGTGGTATCGAAGCGCAAATTGAATGGCTGTAGCTCGATGTTCCATCTATGACACGATCTGTTGCATTTGGGTTGCGCAGAATTTGCTCCAGGGGGAAAGAGGTTACCACCGTGATGGGGTGCCCCTGGAAGTAGTGCCGCAGCTTTCTTGAGGCGATGAGGAGTGCAAGGAGAAGCTTCTGCTCCATCGGGTACCGCTCGCGAGCATCACGCAGTACTGTGCTGACGAAGTAAACTGGATGCTCGACGAGAGTAGTTTCTGTTTCCTTGGCGTCTTTCGCCTGAGGTGGTCCAGCTTGGCCCTCGATGGGGTCGGCTTCAAGGGGCTTGTCCTGGGCCTCGAGGGTGTTGGACTCGAGGGATGTGGCCTCGAGGGACTTGACCTCGAGGGGCGCGGCCTCGAGGGACTTGGCCTCGAGGGACGTGGCCTCGAGGGACTTGGCCTCGAGGGACGTGGCCTCGAGGCACGTGGCCTCGAGGGACGTGGCCTCGCAGCGTTCTTCCTGGGCCTCGAGTGTGTTCGCCTCTTGAGGCTCCTCGGTCCCTTCAGCAGGAACCTCTTGCAGCAGTTGGCTCAGGGCGGTCCCCTCTTGAGGCTTTGGGCCTGACGTGGGCCTTGTGATGACCGCCCCTTCGTCGAGCTCTTTATCAGGAGGCTTTTTTTTGGAGTGGTTGCACTCTTCTTGTGAAGTACAGGCTCCTCTCTTTCCACCACAAGGACATCACTTGCTGTTTGTGGGGTAGCTGACAAGTACAGCTTCAGGTGCTCGCCCGGCCCTTGGGCGACCATTACAGGTGGGCTGGCCAAGTACTTCTTCAAGTCCTCAAATGCTTTTTCAGCTTCAGGGGTCCACTTGAAAGTGCCCGTTCTTTTCATGATCTTGAAAAACGGCAGGGCTCTTTCGCCGAACTTGGAGATGAATCTACCCAAGCTGGCCATGCAGCCTGCCAGGCGTTGCATGTCCTTGAGCCTGCGTGGAGGTTGCATGCCTTCTATGGCCTTGATTTTGTCTGGGTTCGACTCTATGCCCCGATGAGACACGAGGAAGCCCAGCAATTTGCCTGAAGGTACTCCAAAGACGCACTTGGCGGGGTTGAGCTTGATGTTCACCTTGCGCAGGCTGGCGAAGGTTTCTTCCAGGTCTCCGAGAAGAGTATTTCCTTCTCGTGACTTCATGACGATGTCATCGACATATGCTTCAGCGTTTCGCCCCATTTGCCCGCCAAGGGCTATCCTCATTAACCTCTGGAAAGTGGCTCCGACATTTTTTAGGCCGAAGGGCATGCAGACATAGCAGTACACACGGCATGGGGTGCGGAAAGCAGAGAAGGCATTTTAATTTGGTGATAACCAGAAAAGGCATCGAGGAAACAGAGGAGGTCGCAGCCTGCCGTGGAGTCCACGATCTGGTCAATTCTGGGCATGGGGTAAGGGTCCTTGGGGCAGGCCTTGTTTACATCGGTGTAGTCGATGCAGAGGCGGCCTCCGCCGGCGGGTTTTGGGACTACCACGCCGTTGGAGAGCCAAGTGGGGTGCGCGACTTCTCGGACGACTTTTGCCGCTTTGAGCTTCTCGACCTCCTTGACGATGAATACTTGCTTCTCGGGGGCTTGTTTTCTTGCTTTTTGCTTGACGGGGCGCGCGTTTGGGCACACGGCCAAGTGGTGCTCGATCACCTCCCTCGGTACACCAGACATATCTGAAAGTGTCCATGCGAACATGTTAGAGTTTGCCTGGAGGAAGGCGACGAGCGCGCTTTCCTATTTGGGAGGCAGCGCGGCGCCAATGGTGACGCTAGCCCTCGAGCCTTCAGCCCCCGAGCTACCTGAGCTCAGAGAGATCTTTTTTGTAGCATCTGCCTCCTGGGAGAATAACTGCTTCTTCTTGGGCCTCTCGAGAGGCTCTTGGTCCTCGTCTGCGGAGAAAGCCATGGCGGTAGTCTTGTAGGCCGTCTCAACTGCGCGCTTAGCGTCCAGGACATGCCCACGTATGGTGATCGTGCCGGCGCTGCCGGGGATCTTGGCCTTGTTGTATGCATGGTGCGTGACGGCCATGAACTCGCGAGCGCGGGGTAGCCGAGGATGGCGTTGTACGACAGGCCGATGTGCGCAACATCGAAGTCGATGTGCTCGGTGCGGTAATTTTCCTCGCTCCCGAAGGTGACGGCAAGCCTGACCTGGCCTAGAGGCTCGATTGAGCCGCTGGTGACCCCCGTGAAGGGCCTCGAGGGAATAAGCCTCTCGTAGGGCACTTGAAGCGCTTCGAACGTATCTATGGAGATAACGTTCAGGCATGCTCCGCCATCGAGGAGCGTCTTGGAGACAGCCACATTGTCGATGGTGGGGGTGCAGACCAGCGGGAGGGTTCCAACAGCCTTAGTGGACTTGGGGTGGTCCTGAGCGTCGAAGGCGATGGTGTACTGCGACCACTTGAGGGGCCTGGAGGTTTCCGTGCTTGGGAGGGCGGCGTTGAGCTCGCGGGCGAACTGCTTGAACTGGTTGTTCGACTTCGGCGCCTGCGCCCCCCCTAGGATGCAGGCAATGGCGCCCCTCGGGGCTTGGTAGCCGCCATCTTCCTCGTCAGGGAGGTCGCCGTTCTTTTCTGCGGCGTTGGCTCGATTTCCAGATGGTTTCTGGTAGCCTCCCTTGCATCCGCCTCCGCGGTAGCCACGGGCTCGACCGTGGCCACCGCTGTCTTCTGCTTGCTCGCGCTCCTTGCTCAACCTTTTGAGGTCGTAGCAAGACTCCGTAGAGTGGCCGCGCCTGTTGTGGTAGATGCAGAAAGGGCGGTGATCATCTTTCCTCTCTCCCACCTCGGGGGAGTCCCTGCGGGTGCCCTTTGTGTCAGGCTCTGCCGCGAGAACTGCGGTGGCCTTGCGTTTGGGCTCCTCCTTCTTCTTCTGGCTCTTGGACCCCTCAGCATGATCGTCCCCTCTCGAGGACATTTTCACGAAGAGGAGTCCCTCTTCAGCCTTGGCGCACTTGTCCGCCATGTCGAACAGCTTGACCACACAGGTGAGCTTGTCGTGGATGCCCAGTTTCTCGAGCATCCTGCTGTTTGTGACGCCCTCGCGGAAGGCGGCGATGACTTGGGTGTCGGGGATGTTCGGGATCTTGTTGCGCACTTGGCTGAAGCGCTGGATGTACTTGCGGAGCGTTTCGTCCTTCCTCTACACCACAGCGCGCAGATCGTTGTGGGTGAGGGCGCGCTCGTACGTCCCCTTGAAGTTGGAGACGAACTGCTTGCAGAGCTCCTCCCAGGAGTTCACAGAGTCCTCCGGGAGGTTCAGGAGCCACGATAGCGCAGAGTCGCGTAGCGTGTGGGAGAACCAGTTGGCCATGACCTTGTCGTCTCCCCCCGCAGCTTGGATGGAGGTGGTGTAGAGCTGCAGGAACTCGACGGGGTTGCTGGAGCCGTCGTAGCCCTTGGGAAGAACCGGCCTGAACTTCTGCGGCCAGACCACACGGCGTAGGGAGCGAGTGAACGCCATGCAGCCCGAGGTGTACGTAGCGACCCCGTGCTGAAGCGCGTCGCGGTTCTGCTGTCCCGCCTGACCGAGCTCCTTCACGAGCCTGTTCTGGCGGTCTCGCTGGAGCTCCATCCCCACACGTCGGGTGCGGTGCGCTGCACGATCATGCAATCGCGCGGCGAGGTCGCGTGCGAAGCAGCCCTCTGTGCCGCAGCCGGTGCAGGCCCCGGAGGTGGCGGAGGCGCATTTGTTGCGATCGTGCCCGCGAGAGAGGGGTGCATGTTGTACTGTGACGGAGCGAGGCGCGTCGTGGCGATGCCGACGAGGTGGTTAGGGCGTTGGAGCCACTGCTCGTGAGCCTCAGCGGTGGGCTGGTAGCGTAGCAGCTCCTGCGCCATGAGCAGCGCGGTGTGGGGCGCAGGGTCTGTCCTCCCCGGGCCCGAGCCGCTCGGGCGCTGCGTCGGGTGCGACGACTGCGCGTCCTCCTGGTGCTCGGCGTCGTGCTCCGGCGCCTTCACGTGAGGGCCAGAAGGGACATGCTCCTCTTGGCGGGGTCGGCCCCGCCTTGCGCGGGTGGTCGCGCGGGTGGTCACGGCACCTGGGGGCGCGCGTGTTCCCGCGGGCGCACGTCGGCTGACTCGAGGGGTGCGGGTGCCGCGCGTATTCACCATGACGCGGAGACGAACTCGAAGGTTGTTGACGCGCCTCAATCCCCTACCTGGCGCGCCAAATGTCGGGTTATGACTCCCAGGAATCGGGGGTAGTCACTTCCTGAAGTGTAGTTCGAGAGGGGATTGAACGCGGAGGTCTAAACCCTCAAGTGGCTCCGCGACGTTGCTCGCCGGACCCGAAGAAGACGCACACCCGACCAAGGAAGACACCGTCCTTTACCCAGGTTCACGACCCTCGTGAGGAGGTAAGACCGCTACTCATGTCTGTCTGTATTATATGTGGGAGGTTACAGTACAACTGAGCTTGCCGGAAGCCCCCTTGAGGCAGTTCTTGCCCGGGGAGGGAAGCGATGATCTTCTTCCTCCTCCAGCCAGAGGCTAACCTAACCAGAGTTGCTAGGGTTACAAGGGAGTTTTGCACGCAAAGGGCCGACCCCTGCTACGATGGATGTCTTCTCTCTTTTATAGGCGCCTCGGGCCTTCTTATTCGGCTTGGCCTTCAAGGTGGCTCCCACTTGCCAGTGGCGGGGTGGAGCACGAGTCCACCGTGCTTCCTTCGTTCATGGACTTGGTCCATTGTTGATAAAGGTGACGCCGTGGCCGACAGGCGGCCAACCGCGCTCGTACTATCCGCAGAGCGGGCAGTCTCTGAGGTGGAGCCCGTGATGACGATCTCCGTTAGAGTGTTGCACCGTCCACCTGCTTTATCGTCAGAGTAGAAGGTCCTCACAGCTGTGCAGCAGGCGACGCAGCTTTGTTGACCGCTTTATCGCCAGGGACAACGACGGGGGTGTGAGCGCCACTGTACGAGCGTGGCAGAGGTCACGTGCGCTCTGCCGGGATTCCTTGGCGACGACGTTTCCCTCCAGGCTTGAAGGGAGATTCCTGTCGGACTTCCCTCAGGCGGGTTGGTTCCTTGACGGGGAGGATCCCCTGAGGCGAGGGGTCCCTTGAGGCCCTCGCCTCCTCTTCAGGCCCTCGAGGGGGATCGCCTCTCGAGGGTCCCGTCAGGCGGTGACGCCTGGTCCTTAGTCGTTTCGTCTGTCTGGCCCGCGAGCGAGGCCTGGGGGGAATGGGCTCTTGGTACCCCAGTTCCCACTGGACCGACAGTGCGCGCCTTGCTGGACCACATGCGGGCTCTGGTTCCGGTGCGTCCGGCGACCGGTGCCTGCTCCACGGCGACTCCGGTGCCGCCGCATCTGGGCACCGGTGACGCTCGGCAGGGGATCTAGAGGACATCTCCTAATCCGTCCAGCCTCCGCTCCGCACCAGTCGCCCTTGGCCTCGGTGGACTCGCTCCGGCTCCGGTGCCGGGGAAGAAAGAAGATGTCGGGCGGGCCGGAGGACCACTGAATCCTGCTGTCGGAGATGCGCTGGGGTTGGAGATGGAGCAGCTGCAGGGCACGGCGGGCGTGGAGGAATTGGGGAGGCGTGGATGCAGACGGTGGATCCAGGGAGAAAGGAGCGAGAGGATGAGAAAGGAGAGGATAAGGCCACGAGAAAAGGGGTCACGGGCACGAGCCCACTACTTTTCTCCACTAGGCCGTAGGGCTAGTCTACACGCGCATAGGAACAGAGACCAAACCGGAAATAAGTGGACGCGCACCCAAAAATTGAAAATTCTATTTAGGGTAAGGTTGGGACCAGCCAGTTTCACGAATCGCGAAGCACACAGACGGCACCGATTACTACATCTGGAATCGATCTCAAACTAATTCAGTTCTTATTTGCCCCACAAATCAGTTCTTCTGCTAATTAACACCATGCCCGTATTGCTAATCAGTAGGCACCTTTACATAAGGGCGGAACCTTTGACACCAAAATGGAACCGTTCGCATTAATTTCTCGAAACCATTCACATCAACTCCTCAGGCAGAAAAACAACAATATAGTATAGAGGCACAGTCAAGCACCATTTGTACAATAAAATTACAGTACAGAAAATCATCAACGCCTCCGCATAGTACCAAAATCAACGCCTAGTTAAGCAACAATCCCAACGGTGCCGTTTCAATATCGACGCTGCGACAACAAAAGAAGATACATTGCTCATTACACTATGAATCGGTGCCAGCAACAATATGCATAAGGTGCCCAATTTATTCTGAAAACGGTGCCTCAAGAAATTCAGGCAAACAACTAAAGAAAAACTGAAAAGGGAAGCAGAAGAAAAAAGGAGGGCGTCTGACGGAGGAGGATGTCCCGGTCGAGCATGTCCCGGTACCTGTCCTTCGCCATCGGGGCCGAGCAGACGGTGGCGGACGGAGGAGGAAGGGTGCCGCTCGGCAGGGAGAGGGAGGGGATCCAGAGGGCCGCATCCGGTGCCGCCGCATCAGGTCGACGACGACGGAGAGCACCGCGACCTTCCCCTCCGCTTCCCGGCGAGGTCGCGATTTTCCCCTCCATGGTGCCTACGGAAGTCGAGGCGGTCCGTGCGCGGCGGGAGGTCGCCGAACTTGTGTCGCGCCTGTCCATCCGATGCCGCTGGTGATGAAGACGACCGGATCCAGTGCCACCACATACGTCCACCGGTGCCGCCGTCGCCTGGCTCCGGTGCCGCGCATCGGCCGTCGGTGATGAATACGACCGGATCCGGTGCCACCACATGCGTACACCGGTGCCGCCGTCGCCTGGCTCCGGTGCCGCGCACCCGGCCTGCGGTGCGGCCACATCTGGGCTGCGGTGCCGCGGCGTGCGGACAGGCGGTGCCGTATCCGTCCTCGAGGAGTGCCACGACGAACGTGGAGCGGAGGAGAAGACGAGGAGCGCCACGACGAGGGCGGCGGCGGCGAAGGAGCTGTTCTTCCCCGGGCCGAGCTTGGCAATGGCCGCTATGGTGGGGGGTTGGAAGGGGTTTGAAGTGAGCTTGATCGGGGTTGCCGGATTCGGGTAGGAGGTGGGGAGGCGTCGGTGGATCTGGAGCAGGGAGGACGAGAGATTCGCGCTGGATGGGGATGTGAAGGTGGGGTGGTGGTTCGTGGAATCGTGGTCGTGAGGGTCACGAGGAAAGGAAAAGGACAGAGAGAGGAGAGTAGGGGTCACGGTCAAGGAAGAGGGGTCACGGGAGAGATAGGGAAGAAAAAAAATTCTGTTGCTTTTCGTAGGTAGCTACAGGCTATGGTCTGCTATGCTCAGTGAACTGAGACCAAAGAAGAAATAAGTGAAGACTCCAATAAATCAAAAAATATATTTGGGGTAAAGTTAGGACCAGACAGAAATACGGATCTTGATGCGCTATTTGACTCCCTGGGAGTAGAATAGTTATTCTACACCCACCCCGTATCTTTTGAACCGTAAAGAATTTTTACGTCACATAAATTTTGCCATACTTCGTAAGTTAATAGGAACGTAAGAAAATATTGACATGACGTAAAACTTTATTTATGTGGCATATAAAAAATATTACGTAAAATACGCATTTTTACCTATTTTTACAATGTTATGACTTATATATTGCATTTCTTATGAAATTTTTTAATTATGAGACAAAATAAATGCAATTATTTGGTAGATAAACATATTTATTTTATTAAATCAATGTAAAAAAATCTCGGGTGTAAAATAATTTATCCTGCACCTGGGTGCAGAATAGGGTTATATATATATATATATATATATATATATATATATATATATATATATATAATTGCAGTACAGAATTCCAGAAAGTTAAAAGTGTACATAATTCCATGAAGTTATAATTTGACAATGACCAAATATAGATTTACATATGCATTACAAACATGTTCATGGAATTACAAAAATGTTTTTCATCATACACAAGCATCAGAATTAAGTTGTAAGTTCTCCAAAACAAGTAGACGGTAAGTTACAATCATCACATAGTCATGGCGGGTAATGAAGTCTTCATTCATCCGGTTCAAGCTTCCGGTTCTAAGCTTCTAGCTTCATGTCCTTCTCGTTGCTCTCAACTCCTTCATCTCTATGCACAACACACATATATATATATATAGTGTTGGAATATAGAAATGAAATTATCGACATATTGAAAACAGAATGTAAACTAAATCATTTTAGTGTGTCTATACACACGATTGTGTCACACACACCATCAAATCTAGTCCTTCTCCTTGGGCTTCGGCGGGAAAGGGCGACAACCTTCTAACGAGTTGAAGGGTCTATAGTCACCCTGCGGTTGTATGTGCGTTTCAATCATGTTAGAAGTTGGTTTCCTGTTGAGGTGGAATATCCCGTCTCCGCGGGAGACGTCCCTACAGATTATTCGCGCAAGCTCCTGCTGGATGTGTCCGAACTCCTTTCGGATAGTGGCATCAGAGGCATCCGCCATGTTTAGGGCCCATTTATCACAAGCGCTTGGATATCGTAGACGTTCCTCGTCCATGAGGTACTCGCGCATTTGAAGGATGAGGTACCAGACGTCCTTCGTACTACCTGGCGCCTTCTTGATGCAAGGGAACTCGAGCCTGTAGTGGAATGCATTCTTTCCTCGCCTTATGTTGGGCCTTGTGACGTTGCCTCCCTGGTAGACGAAGCCATTGAGAGCATCATCGAGAATCCTCTTGATGTGGGTGTAGTTCTTCTTCTTCTCATGACTCCCCGCGTCAAGAAAAAGTGAAGATGCAAGTTTAGGGTATAAGACGATGAGGGTGCCTTATTTGTTTTTGTGCAAAACATTTCAGAGAGATAATTAAACCTTTGTGCATGGAAATGAAATGATAGATATGAACGAAAGATAGCTGATGACTTACTCGGGAAAGTAAGGCAAGAGAAAGGTGTCCTTCTTGTAATTCTTCAAGAAGCAAGATTCTAAGAATTCAGTTGCCCGTCTCCGACCGTCAGGGCTTTGCAACCATCCTTTGAGCATGTAGAAGGGGTCAATTACACAAGTGTGTGGGGGGGGGGGGGTATTCTCTCTAAGGATCAGATGCTCCATACTAAGCGCCGTAAGGCGAACCAAGCTTGGGCTAAGCACATTCATATGGAGCATGTCGAAGATGTCATCAAATCTGATGAAGAGCATATGACCGGGATCTTTGTCGACAAAGTTGCAACGTTCTGTTACCTTTCCCATGAAAAACGGGAATGTCGGATTACTATCCTTGAGAAGATTTTCCTCCAAATATAGAATAGTGTCATGTAGGTTTTGCATTTCCACATTCATGATCTTGAGAATCCTGGGTGGCAGCATTGGTTTACCTAGCTCATGGATGGAATGCCAGTTCTGGATGGTTATCTTGTCATGAACCCGGCGCGGCTTGACCTTAGACCCTGGCTCTTGCTAGCTCATGAACTCAACAAGAACTAATTTCTTAGTTCTTTTCCGCACCTTCTTAGGACCATTTGGCTCTAATGCCTCCTTAACCGCATCACGGACTGCGTCTTGGGTGAGACCATCTTGATCGGGAGCTTCAGGTGTTGGTTGAGAGTTGAAAAGACGCTTGGAGACGCCGGTTCTGTCAGTCCCACCGGGTCTCATCGTTTCACGCCGGTTATGTCAGCCCCGCCGGGTCTTGTGTATTCTCATTATTATGAAAGAATGTCGGCTCGTGATCGTCATCAACCAAATAATTATCGGGGTCGCGATTGTCATCTTCGTCGGTCTCGGGGTCTGTAGGTGGAGTTGGCTGTGGGGTGGTCGTAGGACGAGCGTCCAAACGAATAAGTGATTTTGGACATGTCATTGCCCACCCCAAGCAATCGCAAAGGGTAAATTGTGAATCGGCATCCGCTGGGTTGATTGGGAGGATCCAAATGAGCGCAACCCGGGAACACCCGAACCAAGGAAAACTTGAACAAATGATCAGGCAAAGGCCTTGTGTGACACACGCGGTTAAGCAGTGCAACAATGTTAGCCTTTGCCACATCCTTAAGCTCATTTTCCAGCATGAGCAGCAATGTGCATCCCACCTCGTTGGCTTGCAGAAACATATATGTGGTAGGCGTTAGAGAGGATGACAAGAACGAAGAAATTAATGACTTGTCGGTGTGCAAGTAATTACCGTGAGGGCATTGAGCTCTTCTAATGGCGACGGACCGCGGACGGCCGTCGGTGTGCAAGTGATGGAAGGGCTGCTACGAGGCACGCTGCCGACCTGTGATGGTCCATGTGTAGGGTTGGCAGATGGCGTATGCTCAAGTTTAGGGTTGGCGACCGCGTTTTGCACAACAAGCTGAACATTGGTCGAGTTGCTGGAGCCTAAGCTGATCATGGGGAATGGTCCTTGTCTGCCTCCCTCAAACCAATTTCCGATAGTCTCGCAGAGGGTAGGAAGGAGGGCGTTGATCGTCTTGGCCACGGTGTCCTGGACTTGCACTGGAATGTTATCTTTGACGGTCGCCAACTCCTTCCTGAGAGATGCTTCCACGCTGCTCTTCCTCTCCTTTCGCTCCTCCTTTGTATCGGGGTAGTAGAAGGCATGTTTGTGGCCACTGCCGCCCCCCACCACACGCACGCCCACGATGCAGGCCTTTAGTCGGCGACACATTCTTTACCGTGTTATACGCCCGGTGGAAAGGATTGTCCCATGGGCCAAGGACCTGTGTTGAGGAGCCTCCCGACTGAGGTTGTGCATGAGCTTGTTGTTCCTCCGCAAGCTTCTGTTCAAGTTCCTTCACCTTCGCGTTGGTGACAAGTTGACCGGATTTGGGGTCTTTCTTGTAGCGGGCCCTGATAAATTTTCTTGCTTGCGGGTCTTCGAACGCGTCATACGGGTTTGTTCCTACCCTTTCCGCGTCTTCCTTTTCCCAAATGGGTTCTTTTCGCAAGTAGTCGCGGCTACCGAGACTATGGGAGCTATGTTCTTGGCATGCATATTCTTGCCCCATTCCCGAAGCGCTAGCTTTGAAGTGAGCTTCTCATTGGCTAGAAAATCATTGTAGTGATCTTCATAAATTGATAGCCACTTCTTATGTATCTCCTCGAAACCGGCACCTTGAGAGATTTTCTCCCGCACACTCGATCTCCAAGTGGAGAAGGCTTTGGTGAACTTGCCGAGAGCGAATGAGTTTACAATGTTCTTCTAGATATGCAGACTTTCGTACTCTGTAGGGAACTTGTAGCTTGCGTGAAGCTTCTCGATGAGTAGCAATGCCGTAGCAGAATTCCCTTTATCCCGAATGCCTTCGGTGTTGAGGTTGCCAAAGGTTCGAACAATGCATCCCAAGGTGTTGCCGCAACCTTTGACGACATTTCTTGGCGCTGTAGGCGCGCCTTTTTTGGGGTCCACCTCATCGATAGCTTCGCGGAGGGGTTTGAGCATGTTGGGACGCCTATCCTTTCGTGCACGCTTGGCTTCACTACCGGACGTGCCATCGCCAGCCCCACAAGTAGTGGTGTCGTTGACGGTGGTCTCGTTGCCTGATGTGTCCTCATGGCCGACACCACTAGTAGTACCGGCATCATGATGGGCTTCCTCCATCTCATCATCTGTGTCGCCGCCACCCCAAGCATATTTATATAGGCATCCTCGTCCTCCTCCATCGAGTATTCATTTCTCTTCCGAGAACCCCCCGCCTACGAGTTGTGACTCATGTTTCTAATGAGTAGAAAGAACATAGTTAATACACATATAATAGAAAGAACATAGCTAGCTAATACTCAAAATATGTCCTATTTCTAACACAAGTCATGCTCAAATTTCACAACAAATTTCGGCATGACCTTTGGTAAAAATAGGACATATCGAGTACCCGAATTGCCGGAACGGAAGTTAATCAACATTCCGGTGAACTCAAGGGTCTCACGTGTACCTGCAAACATTTCATAACAGCGTCATCTCATACACAAGCCACAAAGGCTACACGACGATCTCTTCCTTTAGCCTATTGAGTCTCTTGAGGGTGATTGAATTTCTAGAGATCACGTCGAAAATGTTACATAGGCCAAACAGGGTTTCATGGACGTGTTTGTCCATTATACCACGGATCGCAACCGGGAGTATCTGCGTCATCATCACGTGACAATCATGAGACTTCATCCCGCTGAACTTCTGTTTGGTCGAGTCTAGAAATCTTGTTATCGGTCCACCGTAACCCAAAGGAATTTTGACTTCAAGAAGGCATTTCATTAACTGTTCGATCTCTTTTGGACTTAGGGTGAAGCAGGAGGGGGGGGGGGGGCAGTAATAATCAGGCAGCTTCACCCTCTTGGCCCTACGACCGTGATCGTCCTGCTCCTCTGTCTCATCAGGCACCTTCTCTCCTCGACCCCCATGAAGCTCTTCTCTCATATTGAAATGAACTAGGCCGTATCTTGCTTTCGGCCCATCTTTGGTTCTCTCCATCATGTTGAGCAGAGTGCTAAAAACTCTCGAACACATTCTTTGTCATATGCATTAGATCAAGGCAATGAGGCGTACCGAGAATCTTCCAGTCCGGCAAGTCCCAAAACACGGACCTCGTCTTCCATACACCCAGAAGAGGTTTAGGTGTCTTCTTTTTCTTTCCCGGTGCAGGGCACTCTTGCCAACCATTCAATAGCTCTAAGATTTCTTCCCCGGACCTTTCAAGGGGTGGTCCCCGGGGCTCATCTTCGTTGTTGAAGAGGTCTCCACGCTTTCTCCAAGGGTCTTTCTTTGGTAGCCATCTTCGATGACCCATGTAGACGGTTTTTGAAGACCCGGGATCTTTCGGAAGCTGGAGAAACGTACGATCGTCCATGCACCTCACACATGCGCTATGTCCGTGGCACACCTGACCTGCGACATATCCGTATCTAAGAAAGTCATGCACAGTACATAGCAAGACAACTCTCGTAGGAAAATATTCTTCTGCGACGGCGTCCCATGTGTTAACACCTTCCTCGGCCCATAAGGTGTCTAGCTCATCTTTCAGTAGCTTCAGATACAGATTGATGTCGTTTCCAGGTTGTTTTGGGCCTTGGATTAGCATGCTCATGTGAATGTACTTCCTTTTCATGCACAACCAGGGCGAGAGGTTGTAAATCCATTCAAACACGGGCCAGGTGTTGTGTGTGCTGCTCTGGCTGCCAAACGGATTAAGCCCGTCGGTGCTCGCACCCAACCTGATGTTCCTTGGATCTGCTCCGAAGGTTGGATATTCAGCGTCAACTGCTTTCCACTGACTTGCATCTGAAGGGTGTGTCAGATTTATATTTTCACTACGCTTTGGATCTTTGAGATCTTGCTTTTTTATTTCCGCGTGCCAGCGCATGAGCTCAGCTTCCTTACGGTCCGTGAAATACCGCTGAGACGGAGAATCAGTGCAAAGTACCAAACAACTTTGCGAGGAGCTTTCTTTCCTATATTGTATCGAGCGGTGTCACACACTGGACACTTTGTCTTCTCCGCATCCTTTTTCCGATAAATGTAGCAATCATTAATGCACACATGAAACTTCTCGTGCGGTAAATCAAAAGGGCAAACGACTTTCTGGACATGTGTTGTCCTAAGGAAGGACACCGTGCCAATATTCCATTCTGGAATCGACGCTTATATCGCTCCATTTGTATCTTGCCTTCATCTGCAAAACATTGAGCACAACATTCAAACGGGAATCTTCTGCCCCGCAACCTGGATACAACGGAGTATTTGCATCTTTCTCGAGTTGTAACAACTTAGATTGCTCTCTAGAAGCTGCTCTGGAGTTAGTGGTCTTCTTTAGAAGCTGCTGTTGGACACGAGGATCTTGCACGAGTAAAGTTAATGGTGTATCGTCTTCCATAGTTGTTTCTTCTGCCACCTCATCAGCTCCAACATGACCAGGAGGCTCTTCGTTATCAATATTGTGATCATGTTCATGATCTCCATCATAATCATGAGGCTCTTCATGATCATTTCCTGTCGCTGCAGGTGCCTCATTACCTTCATGATCATCTTCATCGCTCAACCGGTGAGTGTGGCTATCCATGAAACCACGCATGAGCAAGTGCTCTAGCAACTTTCCGGAGAAAGGGTTGATCAATCCCACTAGTTTGCATTTTCGACATGGACATCTTATCTCTGTGCGGTTATGTCGAAACATGTCCTCTATCGCGTGTTTTCGATATCTGTTCACTACAGCTTCACTCATGGCGGCCATTATCGTTCGCCTACAAAGTGTAGAACAAACTCATGAGAATCATACATATACCACGCTTATCACAAAAATTTCGCCATGACCTCTCTATATGTAGAGGTCCTAATAAGAAAGACTACCAAAATTTCCCGAAACGAAATGAATCAACATTTCGGCAATAAATCCGCATCAGTCTCCTATTTCACACATATTGTGTTACATGTCGTCACAAATTTTAACAAATTTATCCCACTTTCATGCACGTCATTTCAAAATTTGACATTTTCACATAATTTTACATATATAGTGTTCATTTCACACATATTACTAGAAATTGATCTCGACCTTTGATTCAATACACGTAGGAGAAGAGATAACCAAGCCGAAACACCGACGAAATGGCTATGGATTGGTTAAAAAGGTGAAACTAGTTTTTGGGTTTGTGAGAGTAAACTTTTTGGTGGAAAGTGGTTTTTGGGGGTGGTTTAGCTAGATCTATCAAAAAATCTAGACTTTATTGGCTAAAAACAGAGTATTTGAAGGGGGAAAAGAGCAAAATCTCGGGTTGGCTCGTGGTAGAGAGAGAAATTAATGGAGGTAATGGAGGGGAAGGAGTTGGGTGATGCAATTTAATGCTCTGGTCCCAGGTTACCGCTGGCGAACAAGGAGGCAGCTTGCCAGCACCGCATCTGGACCGCTGGCGAACCAACTATTCGTTCGCCTGCGGTAGTGGCCACTATCGCCGCAGCAGCCAGGATATAGCCGCAACACTGCCTCTGGCGAGCAGGTTCCTGCGTTCGCCAGCCCTATGTCATCTACCGCTGGCGAACAAGGTCTTTGCTCGCCATCGGTGTCCTTCTGCGACAGCCCCGCCCAGCCCAGAGAGAGCGCTGGCGAGCATGCTTCGCTGTCCGCCAGCGGTAGCAGTTTTACCGCTAGATGTGACGGCTTTACGTTTGCCAGCGGTAAGAGCGTTGGCGGTCATTTTTTCTTGGTCTCCAGTGTTATCCTAGTGGCTATAAGCCTTTTCCTACTAGTGGCACTTTCAAAGATTGTAAGAGTCCTGCTGGTTTATGATGTTCTACTTTTACTCGACTGCATACATCACACTTTGCGATATATTATGCTATGTCCCTCTTCAGGTTGTTCCACCAAAATCTCTCCTTCACATCCATATACATCTTAGTATTTCCTGGATGAATGGAATAAGGTGTCTCATGGGCTTCTTGCAAAATTAACTTCCTAAGATCAGGGTCATTGGCCACACACACACACACGTTTTTTAAATCACAAGGTTCCTTGCTAATCTTCATGGAATCCCTTAGCTTTTCCTGCTCTCAGATTGAGTTTGATTTCTTCTATATCCTTGTCTCCCTTCTGGGCTTTGCGTATCTTGTCCATCAGAGTTGGTTGTACTACTAATGAGGCTACAAAACCTTCTGATACTACTTCCAATCTGAGGTCTGATACGTCAATTCTGCATCACTATTTTATATCATAATTTACTGCTATTCATTGATATATATCGTATTTGGAGATGATACTTATGTTATTTCATTTATTTTGCATGATTGATAATCATTGGAGGATGGAATCCGGAGGCTGAATTCTGCTGGAAAAAGCACCGTCAAGATACAATATTTGCGAAGACCAAAAGAACAAAGTGGCCAACTGGGAATTATTTCTAAATTAATTCATCAAGGGAGCCAAAAAGGGAGCCTGGGGTGGGGCCTAGAGGGCCTACACCACCTCTCGGCGCGGCTCCCAAGGCTGTCGCGCCAGCAGGCGATGTGGGCGTCCTGGCCCACCACTTGGCACACCCCTTCGCGTACTTCTTCGCCCCGAAGACCTAAAATTACTACGTTGGACAGAAACCATCTCCGCCGCCACCACGAGGCGGAGAAGACAGAGAGAGAAAAGCTCTCCGGCAGGCTGCGTTGCCGCCGGGGAAATTCCCTCCCGGAGGGGGGAAATCGTCGCCATCGTCACCGTCATCGAGCTGCACTCCACCACCATCGCCAACACCACCATCTCCACCACCGACACCGTCATCTCCATCCATGCATTCCGTTCCCGCTGTAACATCTAGGTCTAAACTCTGTGTATTTGATAGGGGAAACTCTCCCGGTGTTGATTGCTATTATTATTGATGCTATTGAGTGATACCGTTGAACTATTGTTTATGTTCAGATTGTTATCCATCATTATATCACCTCTGATCATGTTCATTATGGTGTGTTGTGAGTATTTGATTGTGTTCTTGAGGACATGGAAGAAGTATAGATGTTTGTAGTGAACTATGTTTATTAATATTTGATTTTTTGATATTTAATTTGTGGTGCCATTCTTCTTGTGGTGTCATGTGAACGTCAACTACATGACACTTCACCTTTATGGGCCTAGGGGAATGCATCATGTATTCGGTTATCATTTGTGGGGTTACCGGAGTGACATAAACCTAAACCTCCGTTGGTATTCCGATGCGCGAGGGATCATAGGATCTCAGAGTTTAAGGCTATGGTTAGATTTATCTTAAATACTTTCTTGTATTTGCGGATGCTTGCAAGGGGTATAATCATAAGTATGTATTAGTCCTAGGAAGGGCGGTGCATTAGCATAGGTTCACCCACACGACACTTATCTAAACACTAAAGATTATTCATCAATATGAAGCGAAAGCACTAGATAGAAATCCCGTGTGTCCTCAAGAACGTTTGGTCATCATAAGTAAACAAACCGGCTTGTCCTTTGCTCTCAAAAGGATTGGGCCCCTCGCTGCAACTATAATTGCCGCGCTTTATTTATTCGCACTTTATTTCTCTGTTATCTCAAAGTCTACTGAAAACTTGTCTGCTAGTGTTTAGAGTGAAATCCTCATCAAAACCACTTGTCAACACCTTCTGCTCCTCGTTGGGTTCGACACTCTTATTTATCGAAAGTACTGCGATACACCCCCTATAATTGTGGGTCATCAAGACTATTTTCTGGCGCCGTTGTCGGGGAGTGAAGCGCTATTGGTAAGAGGAATTGGTAAGGAAAACTTCAACTGTAAGTGATGTTTTTATTTCTGTCTCCTTGTTTGCTTTATAATGGAGAAGAGAAATATTGCTTTCCTGTTTGGGAAGTCTTCTACCGCTGCTGAGGTAGAACATGAGGCGCCTCCTGATGATATTTTGCCATTTAAAATACCTATACAAATTGTTAAACTTGTTATGAATAACCGCTATGTTGGGGATGGAACTGTCCACCCTGGTGATCATTTGCTGTATTTACATGAATTATGTGAGTTGCTCAAGTGTGCAGGTATTACAATGGACGAAGTCAGGAAGAAATTATTCTCCATATCACTTGGGGGGAGAGATGCGCATTGGTATAAACTGCTGAAGGATTCTCTTGGATGGCAGGAAATTGTACCTCTCTTTTATTCTAAATTTTATCCTCCAAGTGAAATTCATCAAGATCGGAATTCTATATATAACTTCTGGACTCATGATGGAGAGAGTATTGCCCAACCGTGGGGGAGATTGAAGGCATTAATGCTCAAATGTCCCAGTCATGAGTTTCTGGTAATATTATTGTTTATAACTTCTATGCAAGACTCTTGTTTGAAGATAAAACATTATTGGATACTTCATGTGCTGGATCATTGACTCGTAATAAGAAGGAGTTTAAATGGGATCTTCTTGATCTTATTGAAGAAAATACTGAAGCATGGGAGAACGACAAAGGTAGGGAGTCAGGTATAAAATATGACTTTGAATGCATTAAGACTTTTATGGATACTGATGTATTTCGAAATATGAATTATGCTTATGGTCTTGATTCTCAAGTTGTTTGCAAATTATTATAAAACCTTTGCTGATTATTTCGGTTTGCCCAAGAAGGGGTTTGAAAAATATCATGAACCTTACAAAGATAAACCTGTTGTTCCTTTAGCTAAAAGCATTGAAGTTAATATTGTTGATCATATCATTCCTGAGCCTTATGTTGATAAAATTGATTTTCCTGTTAAAGAGAAAGAACATTCTCTTATGGCTAGTGTGGTTAATAAAAGTGATAAGAAAGCTAAAGAACCTGATGAACAAATTAAAGTTGAACCTTCTGTGGCTATAATTAAAGAACTTGTTTCTAAAAATGTGGGAGAAGAGTATATTATATTTTGTGATGATGCTTCTAATGTCGTCTCTCATCCTGCAAAGCCAAGAAATGCTAGTGTTCCTGTGTTATCTGTTAAAATTGGTGATCATTGTTATTATGGTTTATGTGATATTGGTGCAAGTTCAAGTGCTATTCCTTATGAGCTTTACAAAGAGATTATGCATGAAATTGGTCCTAGCCAACTTGAAGATATTGATGTGGTTATTCAACTTGCTAATAGAGAAACTATCTCTCCCATTGGTATTGTTAGAGATGTTGAAGTTGTATGTGGTAAGACTAAATATCCCACTGACTTTCTTGTACTTGGTTCTGCTGCTAGTAAGACTTGTCCTATTATTTTTGGTAGACCTTTTCTGAATACTTGTGGAGCTGTTATAGATTGTAGGAAAGAGAAAATCCTTACTAAATTTTGTAACATCCCAAAATTTGCAAAAATTGAAAACTTTGGATTCATACTTCATTCATCATGTAGGCATAACCTTACTTCACATAAGTACTAAATAAAAATTCACTTATAAGTTTAAATAATTTTATAATTCCATAAAGTTGTTTATTTAAACTTCTTTAATAAATATATCTTTCTAAATTATTTAATGGGCAAGTATAATACTAAAAAGTTCTAAATTTAATAATCTTTCCAAAACATATTTTTATGAATTTTTCTAAAATGTTTTGACTGAGTTTAAATATCATTTTTGAATAAATTGTGAAAACATAATTTTAAATTGAGAAAAGAAAATAGGAAAAGAAAACGGGCCGACCCTCTCTATCTACCACGCGCGCTAGAGCAGACCAGCAAGACGGCCCAGCGAACCATCCCGCGAACCTCCTCTCCCTCTCCTCACGCAGACAGGTGGGACCCACCTGTCAGGTGGATCTTCAACCTCCGACGCGGAATCCGCACGGGATACGCTCCGATCCGGATTCGATTTCAGCTCCGATCTTCGCGGGATTTGCTCCCTAGCCGCCCTCATATATACCTCCACCCCCGCCGCCGTTCCCCGTGCCCAAAACCCTAGCTTTTTCGCCCCTAGGCCGCTCGGAAAGCGATCTCCGCCGCTGCCATCGCGGCCGGTAAATTTCGTCAACTCCGGCGCCATCCCCTCTCCCTCTAGTCCTTCTTCTTTCGATCACGCGCACCTCCGTGACATCGTCTTGGTATTGTTACTGCAGCCGAACGCCGCTTCCGTCCGTAACCGAAGGACCCCGCCACCGTCTCCATCTCCGGCGAGCTTTTCCCGGCGAACGGCGAAGGCCCGAGGACAAACGCCTCGCCAACAACTCCGCCTCGATGCCCTCTACACCTCGGTAAGACACGTTCATCTCGTAGCCCTCTAGAACGCGAGCGCACGTGACGCCGGCCGTGGCGCCGCCGCGATCGTATGATCTCCGGCGACCCGCGCCTGGCCCCTGTTTGTAGACCGTTGGATCTAGATTCAACGGATCTAGATCGGAACGATCTGGTGCGTGTGCTGTTAGTTAGATCAGACGGCTCGCGCTGCCGATCCGCATCGAAACGGTACCGACCAATAGGATCGCGCCACGTAGCCCTCCCTTTATTCATTTTTGCAGGAATTTTATAAATAAAACAGAAAATATGCAAAACTTAGAAAAAATCATAACTTTTGATCTGTCAGTCCAAATTGGATAAATTTTATATCCACGGATAGCCCTGCTAGTGTAGTTTATTTCTACATCATTTTTTTCCTTTTGATAAATTTTAATTCGTGTATTTATCCGAGGAGTATTTCGGCTATTAAATCCATAATTTAAATAATAAAAATACTTTTCTAATAAATTAATTGTTTTAGTGTTGTATTGTTGCCCTCTGTCCAAAAAGATCAACATGAGTTTTATTTGAAAACTTTCATAAAACAATAAAAGTTGTAGTTGTAGAATTCTAATTTTTGCTATATTATTTTCAATTATTTAATTGATAAGTAAAATAAGAAATTCCGAGAAACTGCATTTCATGCATTCAATAACATAAATTATAAAATGTTATTAAGTGTGTCTTGTTATACTCATAGCACATCATGCATGCATACATGTTTATGTTTTGGTGTTTAAGTGTTGTAATGTGTGTGTATTTATTTTTATTTTTGTATTGCTTGTGCTAGATTGTGAAAAAGAGGAAGGACTTGCTTGTGATTGTTATTCTTGTTGTGCTTGCTCCTCCTGTACCAAGGCAAGTGACATTCATAATCTACCCAATGTTTTCTATATGCATTAGTAGAATATTTTTGAGTAGTATGCATGGTAGGAATTTTGGACTATTTCATTATGTTAAGTTAGTTTTACACTTTGCAAAATTCCTAGTAGTGTGTAGCCACCCTTTTCCATGCAGCCATTAAAAGTTTTATTAGATGCTTAGCAATGCTATAAAATTGTTTACATACTATGCTATGGAAATATTTCTAAGTGTTAAACTTAAAATGCACACCTGGGTGGATTTGGTTGGAATGGTTTATGTTGAGTGGCTATTTGGGACTATGCTTGTGGTTACTAAGTCCCTCCAAGTTTAGACGCTTCCCGTGCAGCCTTTTGACAATGGGCTCTGTCTAGAATAATTAAGCTGTGAGAGTGCAACCAGTCAGCTTGACAAGCAGATGTAGAGTTGGTAGGTGGAACGGGTCTTGCTAGTATGGTTGCATTCTTCTTCTGAAAGTTCTTGTCTCAGTTCTCTCCTTTCCTTAATGCACTCCGCGTGTATAGGATGTTTGGGTTAACTGAGTCTAAAGGTGAAAGTGCACAAGCTCTGCAGAGTCGACATCTGAGTACTTAGTCGTGTCCCCGGTGATGGACTACTTCGAGCAGCTGGACAAGGATGGACGGAAGAATCTAAACACCATTTTCATGAAGTAAAATTTGACTAAGGAAAGAAATGTTGGTGCACTTGGGCTTCATCCCTTGGTGCCAAGTTTTGAGAAACAAAAGTGTTTTACAAAACATAGGGGAAAACTTGCTTTCTGCAAAATAGCCTACAACTCCACCAAGCCAAATATGCATATAGAATTAGACTTGTCGTATTATATCCACCATAGTCACTTGCCAATACTTCATTGTATTGACCTCCTTCGGGGGCTGCATATTCCAATGTGCAGGTACTTCTGATGAAGAATAAGTTTGGACTCGAGTCTACACCCAACATGTTTGCCTGTGGCGCATGCTTGAAGATGAGGCTCATTTGCTATTTGCTTTTGTTGTGAACTCTGAACATTCTAGCTAGCCTTCATGGCTATGCACTTTGTAATAAAGCTATACTTAGCTATTTTTGGATCTCGTTGTAGTATTATGATACTTCTGCAATTATACTTTATATTTTGTACTGTGGTGCTGGCAGTGATCCAGGGACTAGCAATTAACACAGGTGTTCTATCTTTATATAAAAGGTGGGGCGCTACAAAATGGTATCAGAGCAAAGTGTTGCCTGTAGGTTCGAGTCCTTAGGATTGGTTAAGCCCCTTTTTGATCATAATATTACCATCTTCGAAGTTTGTTGGATCCTAGCGGCATAGTGGGATGAAGCGGCCCGGGACTAACCTTACATGTCCGCGTACATGAGACCTGTTCCACAATTATAAGTGGCTGGCCGGGTGTCTGTCTCTCTCACTATAGTGAAAATCCTATTTACAAAGAGTTGATAATAGAGTTGATCACCTTGTAGAATAGAACCCTTATTTTTCTCTAAGTACTTAATTACACCATGACTAGTACTTCTTACCTTATGTATTCTGTTTTAACATTTTTTATTATTCTTATAACTTAAGGATGTCGTTCTTCATGTATCAGACCGCGGTGGACTTCAAGAACATGCGTTTTGGAAGATACCTTCTGGAGTTAGTGGAATTACTGACGCTTCCAACACCCATCATCAAGGCAAGTCAGCTGAAGCACTTCAACAAAGAAGACTTATGGGGAGTTCGTCTTTTTCAACAAGGGCGCCAGACTGAACCCAAGACCGAAGATATCCAGTTGAAGTCGATTAGTGACTCCTTGGAGAAAGGACTTAATCTCGTCACGCAGGAGTTAATAGGACGTCTTTGCTGGCAATTCCAGGAGGAGTTAAAAGACCACTATTTTTCTAACCTAGGCCAACGTGACGAAGATGGGATACCCTACCTTGTTAACGAGGAAGACAAAAACAAACCAGAACCTTTGCACCCTTATCTCCAAGACTTAGAAATTCACCTCTGGCAACTAGAAGAGGATATGCGCAATGAGCTGCTGAAGAATGATGAATAATGGCCCAAGTCAAGGAGACTCAAAAGAAGATTGAAGCCCAGGAAGAGGTGGCCAACGCTCAAGAGGAGAAATTTCGAGCTCAAGAGAAGAAGTTCCAAAATCAAGAAAAGAGAATCAAAGACAAGAACAAGGAGATCAAGACCTTGAAGGATGAAATTCTGAGCAACGACGTCGAGTTCGAAGCTGATCGAGATTTGCTTGAGACTCTACGCCGTGAGAAGAGAATGCTACAAGAGAAGATTCAAGCCCTGGAGAAGCAAGCGATCTAGACTCTGCACCGTGAGAAGACAATGCTATAGGAGAAGAATGAAGTCTTAGAGAAGGAGGTGAACGACTACAAGGAGATTCTTATGAAGGAAGGCATCACCATCGAGGAGGTCGAAGAAGATGAAGGAGACGTCATGGACGAAGTTTAGACTTAGTAGTTGGACCACCATGTTATTCCTCGTTTAGTTCGTCGTTTTTAAAACATTGATCTCCAGCTTGTGGTGTGACAATGTTAGAATGTTTTGGTTCGCAGACTCTGTCATTTTATTTAATCAACTTAGAATGCCTGTTACGAATTGCTAAGTAAGAAAATTTTTAGGTGGTTTATTGATTGTTGATTGTTTGACTTGGTTGTTGTGTGCATGGGTAGGAATTTTCTTCTTTTAGTTCTATCTATCTTTTACTCATCTATGCTGAAAACCCCACAGATGCCTCCTCGTCATGATACCGACAACAATGATGCCATGCAACAACTGATGGGCGCTCAAGCTCAGCTGATGACTATGATGACTCAGTTCATTGCCGCAACCAACAACAACAACAATCACAACAACAACCCGCCACCTCCACCACCACCACCCCCAAGTGGACATACTTGCTAGGTTCCTAAGGCTTAGGCCTAATAAGTTCTCCTCTGCTACCGAACCAATAGTGGCGGATGACTGGCTCCGTTTAGTCAACAAGGACTTAGTAACTTGTGAGTGTTCTGAGGCAGAAAAAGTGAGGTTCACTGCACACCTGTTGGAAGGACCTGCTGCATTGTGGTGGGAGACTTATCAAGTGACTCATCCTCTGGATGGCATGACTTGGGATGCTTTCAAGGAAGGTTTCTGCAATGCACACATTTCCTCTGGCATAATGAACCTAAAGAAAGAGGAATATCGCAGCTTGAGGCAGGGAGGTAGAACTCTGAAGGAGTATATGGATGACTTCTGTATGCTATCAAGGTATGCACCAGAAGACATTGACACTGATGCTAAGAGGAAGGAAAAATTCCTCAATGGACTTAAGGGAGAACTGAAGATACCCTTGTATGTGGCATATGCTCCTAACTATCAAGCTCTACTGGATCAAGCAATCACTCTGGACAACAACATAAGAAAGGAAGAGAATAAGAAGAGGAAGTTCAGTGTAAGTAAGATTCACTCCGAAGGGACACACAAGAGACAACACACCTCTGAAGTCAGTGGCCATAAACCATGGAATCACTCCAACAATGGTAATGGCCAAAAGCATCATGGTCATAACCATAATGGAGGATACAAAGGAAGTAATGGAGGATACAAAGGAAATAATGGTGGATTCAAGGGAAACCATCACCATGGCCCTAATCATGGAAATAGTCATCACCGTCCTAATTATGAAGGGAAGAAAGACTTGTCTAATGTGACTTGCTTCAAGTGCAAGAAGACAGGACATTATGCAACTGACTGCCCAGAGAAGAAGGCTGACGAAAATTCCAAGCCCAATCCTTTCCAGAAGGGACAAGTGAACCACATCAATGTGGAAGAAGTTCATGATGAACCTGATGCTGTGATTGGTATGTTCTTGCTCAATTCTTTTCCAGCATTAGTCTTATTTGATACTGGAGCATCGCATTCATTCATATCAAGAGCTTTTGTAAACAACATGGGCTAGCTGAGGAAAGTCTAGGAAAACCTATTAGGGTAAGTTCACCTGGAAGGGAGATGATAGTAAATTCCGGGTGTAGACAGTTAGACTTGAAGATTGGTAAGCACACCTTTCCAATAGACTTAGTCATCCTAGAAACCCAAGGTTTGGATGTTATCATTGGAATGGATTGGATGACTCGTTTTAAAGGAATCATAGACTGTGTAAATAGAGCAATCACCCTCACAACCCCAGAGAAAAGAAAGATTAAGTTCAGATCAACTTTCGAACTTAAGAAGGTTAGGATAAATTCTCTTAAGGGGGTTAGCCTTGGTGATGTGCTTATTGTCAAGGAATACCCAGATGTTTTTCCAGAAGAACTACCGGGAATGCCACCCGATAGAGATGTAGAGTTTCTCATCGAATTGAAACCGGGAACAGGACCAATAGTTAAAAGACCTTATCCTATGGTTGTCGATGAACTGAAAGAGCTCAAGAAGTAACTGGAGGAACATATCAAGAAAGGGTTTATTCGTCCAAGTTCATCTCCATGGGGAGCACCAGTCTTATTTGTTAAAAAGAAAGATCAAACCCATAGGCAAGTCACGGACCACAGGGATATAAATGAGCAAACTATCAAGACAAGTACCCGTTACCCAAGATAAATGAACTATTTGATCAACTGGAAGGTGCTTGTGTTTTCTCAAAGATCGATCTTCGATCGGGGTACCTCCAAATGAAAGTTAGAGAAATGGATATACCCAAGACTGCATTTGTTACGAGATATGGCTATTACGAGTACACCGTAATGCCTTTTGGATTAACCAATGCTCCAGCCTATTTCATGAATATGATGAATAAAGTGTTCATGAATTTTCTGGATAAGTTTGTGGTAGTGTTCATAGATGACATTTTAATCTACTCCAAGAGTCACAAAGAACATGAAGAGCATTTGCGTCTAGTATTGTAGAGACTACGTGAACATAAGTTGTATGCCAAATACAACAAGTGTGAGTTTTGGTTAGAACAAGTCGGATTTCTAGGCCATGTGGTGTCCAAGGAAGGTATAGTGGTGGATCCTGAAAAGGTTTCAACCGTAACGAATTGGGAGCCGCCGAAAAATGTTGGAGAATTACGGAGTTTTCTGGGACTAGCAGGATACTACCGAAGATTCATTGAAAACTTCTCCAAGATTGCCAAGGCTTTGACGGAATTGTTGAAAAGGAGAAGAAGTTTGAGTGGACAGAGGCCTGTGAAGCCAGTTTTCAGGAGTTGTAGAAACGTCTAGTTTCAGCCCCAGCTCTATGCTTACCTGATTTGGAGAAGGAATTCCAAGTGTACTGTGATGCTTCACGCCAAGGCCTAGGAAGTGTGTTGATGCAGGAAGGCAAAGTGGCATCTTATGCCTCCAGACAGCTCAAGAAACATGAAGCAAATTATCCACCTCACGATCTCGAGTTAGCCTCAGTAGTACATGCTCTGAAGACATGGAGACCCTATCTGATGGGGAAAAGATGTGAAGTTTTCACTGACCATAAAAGTTTGAAATATATTTTTACTCAGAAGGAATTGAACATGAGACAAAGAAGATGTTTGGAACTTATCAAAGATTATGATCTAAGTCTCCAATATCATCCGGGAAAAGCCAATGTAGTAGCAGATGCCCTGAGTCGTAAAGTGTATGTGAATGGCCTCACAGCAGGAGAAATAACCGAGGATTTATGCAAGGCAATCAAGGACCTCAGATTGGAAGTAGTACCAGAAGGTTTTGTAGCCTCATTAGTAGTACAACCTACCTTGATGGACAAGATACGTGAAGCTCAGAAAGGAGACAAGGAAATAGAAGAAATCAAAGTCAATCTGAGAGCAGGAAAAGCTAAAGGATTCCATGAGGATGAGCAAGGAATTATGTGGTTTGAAAAACGTGTATGTGTGGCCAATGACCCTGATCTTAGGAAGTTAATTCTGCAAGAAGCCCATGAGACACCTTATTCCAATCTCCCGGGAAATACCAAGATGTATATGGATATGAAGGAGAGATTTTGGTAGAACAATCTGAAAAGAGATATAGCAGAATATATCGCTAAGTGTGATGTATGCAGTCGAGTAAAGGCAGAACATCAGAAACCAGCGGGACTTTTACAACCTTTAAAAGTACCCGACTGGAAGTGGGATTCTATTGGAATGGATTTCATCACCGGATTACCAAGGACCAAATCGGGTTATGATTCTATTTGGGTTATTGTTTGCCGTCTAACCAAAATAGCTCACTTTATACCCGTGAAGACCACTTATACAAGTGCAAAGTTAGCTGATATTTACATGAAGAGAATTGTGTGCCTTCATGGCGTTCTTAAGAGTATCGTGTCTGATAGAGGGACCCAGTTCACATCTCATTTCTGGAAGCAGTTGCATGAATCACTAGGAACCAGACTAGAATTCAGTACGGCTTTTCACACTCAAACAAATGGTCAGACTGAAAGAGTAAATCAAATTTTAGAGGATATGTTAAGAGCTTGTGCGCTCGATTATGGATCCAGCTGGGATGATAATCTACCTTACGCTGAGTTCTCCTACAATAACAGTTACCTAGCCAGCATTGAGATGGCACCGTTTGAAGCTTTATATGGGAATAAATGCACAACCCCTTTGTTGTGGAGTGGTGTAGGAGAACGAAGTTTCTTTGGACCTGATATAATCCAGGATGCAGAAGAGAAGGTCAGAATGATTAAAGATAGATTGAAGATAGCACAGTCACGCCAGAAAAGCTATGCAGATTCCAAACGTAGAGAGGTCACCTACGAGGTGGGTGATAGAACCTATCTCAGAGTGTCACCACTTCGGGGTGTGAAAAGGTTTGGAATCAAAGGAAAGTTAGCACCTCGATTCATTGGACCATTCAAAATCCTTTCTCGCAAAGGTGAAGTGGCATATGAGTTAGAACTGCCAGAAGTTCTGTCTGCTGTGCATAATGTGTTCCATGTCAGTCAGTTGAAGAAATGTCACCCCGAGATGATGGGAGTTCCTTTAAAGGATATTGTACCTCTCGAGGAAGTACAATTGGAGAGTGACCTGACCTACGAAGAGAAGCCCGTCAAGATATTGCAGACAACAGAAAGAGTCACCCGAACCAAAACCATCAAGTTTTGCAAAGTTCAGTGGAATCATCACACCGCGGAAGAAGCCACTTGGGAGCGAGAAGATGACCTCCGAAAAGACCATCCTCGCCTATTTGCTGACCTTTCCGAACCTCGAGGGCGAGCTTCCTCTTAAGTGGGTTAGTCGGTAACATCCCAAAATTTGCAAAAATTGAAAACTTTGCATTCATACTTCATTCATCATGTAGGCATAACCTTACTTCACATAAGTACTAAATAAAAATTCACTTATAAGTTTAAATAATTTTATAATTCCATAAAGTTGTTTATTTAAACTTCTTTAATAAATATATATTTCCAAATTATTTAATGGGCAAGTATAATACTAAAAAGTTCTAAATTTAATAATCTTTCCAAAACATATTTTTATGATTTTTTCTAAATTTTTTTGACTGAGTTTAAAAATCATTTTTGAATAACTTGTAAAAACAGAATTTTAAATTGAGAAAAGAAAATAGGAAAAGAAAACAGGCCGGCCCTCTCTATCTACCGCGCGCTAGAGCAGACCAGCAAGACGGCCCAACGAACCAGCCCGCGAACCACCTCTCCCTCTCCTCACGCTGACAGGTGGGACCCACCTGTCAGGTGGATCTTCAACCTCCGACGCGGAATCTGCACGAGATACGCTTCGATCCGGATACGATTTCAGCTCCGATCTTCGCGGGATTTGCTCCCTAGCCGCCCCCATATATACCTCCACCACCGCCGCCATTCCCCGCGCCTCAGGTGGATCTTCAACCTCCGACGCGGAATCTGCACGGGATACGCTTCGATCCGGATACGATTTCAGCTCCGATCTTCGCGGGATTTGCTCCCTAGCCGCCCCCATATATACCTCCACCCCCGCCGCCATTCCCCGCGCCCAAAACCCTAGCTTTTTTGCCCCCAGGCCGCTCGGAAAGCGATCTCCGCCGCCGCCGTCGCCGCCGTTAATTTCGTCAACTCCGACGCCATCCCCTCTCCCGAGCTTCCCCTTTCCCTCTAGTCCTTCTTCTTTCGATCATGCGCACCTCCGTGACATCGTCTTGGTCTGGTTACTGCAGCCGAACGCCGCCTCCGTCCGCAGCCGAAGGGCACCGCCACCGTCTCCATCTCTGGCGAGCTTTTCCCGGCGAACGGTGAAGCCCTGAGGACCGACGCCTCGCCAACAAATCCGCCTCGACGCCCTCTACACCTTGGTAAGACCCGTTCGTCCCGTAGCCCTCTAGAAAGCGAGTACACATGACGTTGGCCGAGGCGCCGCCGCGGTCGCATGATCTCCGGCGACCCGCGCCGCCCGCGCCTGGCCCCTGTTTGTAGGCCGTTTGATCTAGATCCAACGGATCTTGATCGGAACGATCTGGTGCGTCCGCTGTTAGTTAGATCGGACGGCTCGCGCAGCCGATCCGCGTCGAAACGGTACCAACCAATAGGATCGCGCCACGTAGCCCTCCCTTTCTTCATCTTCGCAGGAATTTTATAAATAAAACTGAAAATATGCAAAACTTGGAAAAATCATAACTTTTGATCTGTAAGTTCAAATTGGAGAAATTTTATTTCCACGGATAGCCCTGCTAGTGTAGTTTATTTCTACATCATTTGTTTTTCCTTTTGATAAATTATAATTCGTGTATTTATCTGAGGAGTATTTCGGCTATTAAATCCATAATTTAAATAATAAAAATGCTTTTCTAATAAACTTAATTGTTTTAGTCTTGTATTGTTGCCCTCTGTCCAAAAAGATCAACATGAGTTTTATTTGAAAACTTTCATAAAACAATAAAAGTTGTAGTTGTAGAATTCTAATTTTTGCTATATTGTTTCCAATTATTTAAATGATAAGTAAAATAAGAAATTCCAAGAAATTGCATTTCATGCATTCAATAACAAAAATTATAAAATGTTATTAAGTGTGTCTTGTTATACTCATAGCACATCATGCATGCATACACATTTATGTTTTGGTGTTTAAGTGTTGTAATGTGTGTGTATTTATTTTGATTTTTGTATTGCTTGTGCTAGATTGTGAAGAAGAGGAAGGACTTGCTTGTAATTGTTATTCTTGTTGTGCATGCTCCCCATGTTACCAAGGCAAGTGACATTCATAATCTACCCAATGTTTTCTATATGCATTAGTAGAATATTTGAGTAGTATGCATGGTAGGAATTTTGGACTATTTCATTATGTTAAGTTAGTTTTACACTTTGCAAAATTCCTAGTAGTGTGTAGCCACCCTTTTCCACGCAGCCATTAAAAGTTTTATTAGATGCTTAGCAATGCTATAAAATTGTTTACATACTATGCTATGGAAATATTTCTAAGTGTTAAACTTAAAATGCACACCTGGGTGGATTTGGTTGGAATGGTTTATGTTGAGTGGCTATTTGAGACTATGCTTGTGGTTGTCGTCGCCTAGGATGAATGTCTATTTTACTTAGTGCTATGAGCATGGTGGTTGTCACCCAAAAGTGCACTTGTGGACGGCCACCCAGGAACAAAGAGATTACTAAGTCCCTCAAAGTTTAGATGCTTCCCGCGCAGCCTTTTGACAATAGGCTCCGTCAAGAATAATTAAGTTGTGAGAGTGCAACCTGTCAGCTTGACAAGCAGATGTAGAGTTGGTAGGTGGAACGGGTTTTGCTAGTATGGTTGCATTCTTCTTCTGAAAGTTCTTGTCTCTATTCTCTCCTTTCCTTAATGCACTCCGCGTGTATAGGATGTTTGGGTTAATTGAGTCTAAAGGTGAAAGTGCACAAGCTCTGCAGAGTCGACAATCTAAGTACTTAGCCGTGTCCCCGGTGATGGACTACTTCGAGCAGCTGGACAAGGATGGACGGAAGAATCTAAACACCATTTTCATGAAGTAAAATTTGACTAAGGAAAGAAATGTTGGTGCACTTGGGCTTCATCCCTTGGTGCCAAGTTTTGAGAAACAAAAGTGTTTTACAAAACATAGGGGAAAACTTGCTTTCTGCAAAATAGCCTACAACTCCACCAAGCCAAATATGCATATAGAATTAGACTTGTCGTATTATATCCACCATAGTCACTTGCCAATACTTCATTGTATTGACCTCCTTCGGGGGCTGCATATTCCAATGTGCAGGTACTTCTGTTGAAGAATAAGTTTGGACTCGAGTCTACACCCAACATGTCTGCCTGTGGCGCATGCTTGAAGATGAGGCTCATTTGCTATTTGCTTTTGTTGTGAACTCTGAACATTCTAGCTAGCCTTCATGGCTATGCACTTTGTAATAAAGCTATACTTAGCTATTTTTGGATCTTGTTGTAGTATTATGATACTTCTGCAATGATACTTTATATTTTGTACTGTGGTGCTGGCAGTGATCTAGGGACTAGCACTTAAAACATGTGTTCCATCTTTATATAAAAGGTGGGGCGCTACAAATTTTCTGGTGATTCATATGAATTCAATTTTTCAAAATTTGCTAAAACCCCTTGTAACGCCCCGGGATTTTTCCCCAATTAGAAAAATTGTTTGTTTTTCTTTTTGCATCAACATGACATCATCATGCATCATTTGTAATTGTCAACCTTGAATTCAAATTATAGCATTTAATTTCAACTCCATTTAAATTCTTTTCTCACAATTAAATTCAAATGCTTTTCAAATTAATTAAAAATGTGTAATTCAAATATTTTGCAAATATTATAAAAACTAATTTATTAAATTGCCTTTTTAAAACAATAACTATTTTGTAGAGTTTTTTTATACAAATTCTTCTTCTATTTTGTTTTAAATACAAAAAACAGAAAAGAATAAAATAAAAGAAATAAAAAAAACTCAGGGAGAAAAGCTTACCTGGCCGAAGCCCACTGTGACGCCCGAAAATCGGTACTATGTAGATTTAAGCGCTCCCGCCAAAATCCGCATAATAACGATTTTAGGTCGCCCACCATACATAATGTGCACGCCGAAACATGCTTATTATGTGGGTGGAATTGTGATAACATTACAACGGTTCTGATACATCCACAAATACAACTGAAGATATATAATATACAACAACGACTCGAACGAGTCAAGATACAATTGATACAATACAAAGATTCAAATGACAACGGAAGCAAAATAGTATCCGACTACGGATAAGATGCAAATTGGACGAAGAGTCCTGAAGATAAGCGATGGCGCCATATCCCAACCCAGCCAAGCCGGAGGGATTCCCAAGCTAACGTCGTCAGACTTCAAACCTGTTAACTGCACACAAAGCACAACCCAAAAGAGGGTCAGGGCACTCCCTGGCAAGCAAAACCGACTTGCCTACTTTCTACACCATCTGCCAAAATATGGGGTAGGTGGACTTAGCGGCAGCAGAACTAGCAACTTAAAGAGACACGCTACAAGTTCCGTCTGATTAGAGAGGGATAAGAGAGCGCATAAGATAAACATCTACAACTAACACCAATCATAACCCATTCTCGGATTAACCCCCTCAACCAAGTATGAGGAAGCAATTCAGGAAACTCACACATTTAACAATTTTTAGTTACCAGTTATTGTGAAAGTAATTCTATATTACTAGTCAAATTAATTAACATTAATTAGGTGTAAGTTGTCTAGATCTTGTTAGCCAGCATCATCACCAAGTCGTCCATAACCGTCGACACGGCTCATCGATAAGATTATACCCTGCAGGGGTGCACTACTGGACCCATACTCGCATGATCAACCCAGTCAAAAACATTAGGGCCTTTCAACCCAACTCTTTTCCTTCACCGCAACAAGTCCAGGAGCCACGGGAGCTATGTTGGTCCCGGCCAAAAGGGTGCGGACTCCCGCAGGACACACCCCTCCGCACCAACAGGCCGCGCCCTATATACATGTGACAAGGCACACTGCCAAAGTAAAATACTACACTAGTATCGATGCATATGAGACAAAGTGAAAACCCGAACTAGGTGCAGCTCCCGGACAAGTTGAAGTTCCAGTCAAAGTCAAGGGGGGCTCCATAGGGCCTCCCACAAGTGGTTAGTGCGCTCAAAATTGGATCCGAGGACAAAATATCAGTTCCTAGGTCGACACTTAGCAGAACAAAGCACCTCGCAAGGCCTTCCGCCGGTGCCTTATCTTTTAATTATAATACCCCAATACAAGACAACATTTTATTGAGGTAGAATAGTCTATCAAGCTAAGCATATGAAATATAAGACCAACTGACGACTCGCACAACCAACTCTAAGCATGCACTACGACTCGCAAGGCTAACAGATAAACATACAACATGTGATGGTATATGGGGATAAAGCTGTATAGGCTGCAGGATAAACATGTGATGGGATGCGATAAAGAAATCGAATACTAGGGTAGCAGAGATCAACGGCAAGGATGAAAGACAATGTATAGGTAAACAAGCAAACTTTGCTTGCCTGGAATCCCGCATGGAAGCAGATCTTGTCGTTGCTCACACATCTCAACGTCGTATCCGCGAACAAGCAACAAACACTGGAAAGCGTAAAAGATGCATTTACAACTACGGCAAAAGATCTAGCATGATCATACGAGAATGATGCATGACATGGCAAGATGCAATACAATGCAGGTAATCCAAATTAAGCGGCAAAGCAACCCCAGCAAATAATATTTAGGTGCAAGTTATTTATTTAACAACAATATTAAATGTTGGTTAACATGGCAACACATGGCATGTGTTATCTAATTAAATTAAATGGAATAGGGCAGTATATATTTATTACCCCACACATTCCATATTTATTTATTTAGTTGCAATTAACAAATTACACTAAGCAATTAAAATAACAGATGCAAAATGGCATACAAATGGCATACAAATGGCATATTAATATTCCTTGCATTTTTCTGATACAAATACATATAAAGATTATTTTAATTGGAGTTATAGAATTAAAGTTATTAACAAATTAAGATTAGGGGTGTTTCTGTAAATGTCAGGGACTTGTCTGTGACTGAAAACATGCTGGTGAGGGTTTGAACTAGAAAACAGAGAGGGCAGGGGCCTCAGTGCAAAACTGCAGCGCAGAGAAAAAGCTCTGGACTTTTCTCACCGAATCGTGCTCTAGCCAGAGCGGTTGGCGAGTGGGGCTAGGCTGACTGGGTGTGGGAGTGTGCTGTGCTGGCCACACGGTCACTGACCGGTGGGGCCAGGGCGTCAGTGAGCAAAAAATGAAAAGGGGGCGATTTTATTCCGCCACACCGGGTTTCGAACTCGGGATCCCCCGTAGAGAGATGTGTGCGACGGAGCTAGCCACTGGGGCTGGTTTGTGCTAGTGTTTGGAACGGGGTTTGCCTACTTAAGTTGTGGATCGGGTGTTAAGTTTCCTGACGAAACTGAAGCGCACAAGTTTTTGACAAACTGAAGAAACAGCGAGAGATGCGTGAGGGTGGCGCAACATTGGACGCCGGCGACCTATTTGGGGCGCCGCCGCTCGCGTGCGTGTGTGCCGTGAGTGCGGGAACATGTGGCGGTTCCGTTTTTGTTCCCCGACGGAAAGAAGAAAGCCTGAGGGTGCATCGATGGTGCTCGGAGGGTGCAACGCGCCACGGCCGTGTCCGGCGGCGTCATCACCTAATTACAGTGACCGAGAGCGTAAAGGAAGGGGGAAAGAAATGGAGGGGAGGCGGCTCACCCTGGGGAGCTCGTCGGCGAAAGTCGGAGGCGCGGGGTCGACGGAATCGAGTCGTCCGTGTCGGAGAAGGTGTGGCGGTGGCCCGCCGGCCGCGAGGAAAACGAGGACGGAGTCGACGCTCCGGAGCCTCCCGAGACGATTCCTTAGGCGAGCATGATCTCCTCACTGCGGTGGAGCTCCAGCGATTGCAGGATTCCCTTCGACGTTCATGTAGCAGTGGCGCGACGGTGCGGGTAACTCCTGTGGGTTTTCGGGGAGGAAGAAATCCGAGGCGGAAGAGGGAAAAGAGGGGCGGCGGCGCAGGGGGAAGAGAGGGGCGAAGAGCTAGGGTTTCGGGGAGGCGCGGCTCGGCTTTAAGAAGGACAAGGGAGCAGGTGGAGGGAGCACATGGTGGGGAACACCATGGCCACGCTTACCCTGCCTTTTTCTCTCTGTTGACTGCCCGTACAAGGAGAAGGGAAGAAGGGGATGGGCTGGGCCAGAGGGGAGAGGAGAGATGGGTTGGTTTTTGGGCTTCGAACAGAAGAGAAGGTGGCCAGAGGGGAGAAGGGAGATGGGCCAGGTAAGTGGGATTCGGCCCAGGAGGTTTTCTCCTCTCTTTTTTCTTTAAAGTTTTGATTTATTCTTTTCTGTTTTATATTCTCAAAATAAAATAGAAAAGAAAAATGAATAAGGAAACTTTACAAAATAGTTTTAGTTTCAAATAGGAAATTTAATAAACTAGTTTTTATAATATTTGCAAAAGATTTGAAATATCATATTTTAATTAATTTGAAATGCATTTGAATTTAACTGTGGGGAAAGAATTAAAATGCAACAAATTAAATTAATGAGATGACAAATGCAAATGATGCATGATGATGATGTCATGTTGATGCAAAAAGAAAAAACAAACAATTTTCTAATTGGGGAAAAATACCGGGGCGTTACACCCACCTCCTGGCCCATCTAGCTCCTGGCCCAGCCCAAGTCCTCACCACTTCTTCCCCGTACGGTCAACAGAGGAGCAGAGAGAAAGAAACCGAGCCCTCCCCCACCATGTGCTCCTGCTCCCTGCTCCCCTTTCCCCTCTCCCTTTTAGCCGGCCTCCTCTCCCTCTCCTCGAACCCTAACTCGCACCTCTCTTCTCCCTCTCAGCCGCCGCCGCCCCCCTTTTCTCTATGTCCTTCCTCCTCTGTTCTTCTCCCCGAAATGACTCCACCCGAGCCACCCCCGTTGAGCTGTTGCGTCGTTGCCGTCGAGGGCTCGTAGATCAACCTGGAGGCATCTCCGTCTCGTAGACCACTTAGCTATATCTTTTCATAAATTCTAAAATAATATTTACAAATATTATTCAAAACTATTTAAAACATGGTATATTTGCCAAATGGTTTTCATTCTTTTACCTGAGTTCAATACCTAGTTTTGGAAATTATAACTCTATAGTTTATATCTTTAAAACCTCATGGATTTATAATTAATGATTTAGCCAAATAGGCATTTCAGTAACTGAAATTATTTCCATCATTTGCAAAACATAAAATGATTTTCAAGAATAATTTCAACATAAGAAATGAAATAAAGATATATTTTCTCCTATTGTACTATAGAGAGTTTCAAATAAGTCATTATAAAATAAAACTTAATGGTGCACAAAATATTTTGAATTAAAACACATTCATTATATTCCCCTTTTCATTTCGAATAGTGGTGTTTTGTTATTTAATGTTGTACTAAAGCCAAAAATGATTTAAGGTTGGAAAATGAGTTTAAATAACTTAATTTTGAACTTATATAAGTGTTGTATTTTTATAAATTTTATTTAGCCAAAAACGAAATTATTTAAGCCATGTTTTCAAATTTGACATTAAGTGTCAAATTTGTATTTAATCAATAGATCAAATTTTTTATTTTTGAAAAGTGTTCAAAACATGCCTATAACTGGTTTAACACAAAGATATTGTTTTCACAAATTTTTAGAAATTTATTTGACTTGATTTGGAGTCTTAAATCAAAAGTTATGAAAGAAATAAGAAAAATCAGAAAAAGAAAAAGAAAAAATGCTGGCGTCATGATGACGTCAGCATCGTCTTCATCCTCGGGAAATCAGACACGCACGGCAATCAATTCGAAAACGGCCGAAATGGCTCTCTTGATTCCCGGCGATTTGGAGCACCAAATGACGCACCGTTTCTTTCTAATTAAAACCCATGATCTTCTCTTTCATTCCGCTATAAAAGCCCTATCCAAAACGTCATAAAATGCTCCAATTTCGTCCGCCATTAGACATGGCCGTTTTTTGTCAAAATTAATCTCCGATTGATTGCGGGCAAATTACTGCACCAAATCATGCACGGTTGGTTCCTATAGATAGCCCTCGACCTCCTCCTCTATTCCCCCCAAAAGCCCTCTCCAATACGCCCCTAGGCCGACGAATTTTTCGCCGGAGTTTCGCCCGACCGCCACCGTATTTCTTTGATTCCGGCGAGCAGAGTGAGTCCCCGCCGCCGATTCTTGGTCCTTCCTCTTTCCACATCCGTGCGCTCCTTTAAACACCCTCCTTGCTTCATTTCCACAGCCAAATCGTGGAGGCCGAGATCGACCCGAAGGTCATCGTCGCCGTCGCCACTCCGTCCGCCTCTCCACGCAGCTCCGGGAATCGCCGCTCAACTCCGACACCATCTTCCGCTCCGCCGTGTCCAGCCTCGTGTCGCCGTCGTCTCCCTCGCGTCCGGGAGCTTGCGAAACATCGTCGTCGTCCACACCCGTCGCCGACGACCACAGCACGCCGACCGTCCGCGTCCGCCCGCGATCGCCCGACCGATCCACCGCCGCCGTCATCTTCTCACGCCGGTGAGCTGCTGCTGTGATTGCTTCTATCTTGTTACGTTGATATCACTTGATGAAGGGTAGCAGCCATTAGAAAAATGTCATAGGTCACCTATTCAATATTTTCGTTTTTCTGCCTAGATATAACTTGCAAAATTTATATTAAATCAACCGTAACTCCGTTTTGGATGTTTTTGTAGTCTATGGAATCATATGAACGTGTAGAAAATAGTGGTATAATAAAACTTGTATTTTAGTCGTCCACTAACTTGATATTTATAGAAACATGTTAAACATTATTTTAATTATAGTTTTAATTCTGTAAGGTCAAATATCTTTGAAAAGCCCATGACCTGTAGATTGTATTAGTTCTGTTGTTTTCCAACCTTGAAAAATATAGATTTATTCAAATTTAAAATATGATGTTTTAGTAAATGTGACATAACTTTTGATATAAACATTATTTTTGAGTAAATCCAATTGCTAATTTTTTTTGATAAAACGTCCCCTGCCCATTAGCATTATTTATAAAATTTTGTTATAAATCACAGAAAAGTTTAATCTTGTATTTACCCCTTTTATTATATTTTCCTATAATAGAAATTAATTAAAATTGCATTTATAACTTCATGCATATTTATAAAAATCACAAAAGTTGTTATGATGCTTTCTTGTGATTAAAAATTGCATTTCATGCATGGCATATTTTGTAGTTATACTCCTCATAGGAAAACTTCTCCCTTAGTTTTCTCTAAATATTTTGTTCACAGTTATTTTCAATAGTGTTTTCAAAAGGTTGAACTTAGACACTTAGGATTTTCAACATGGAGCTTGAAGGACAAAGAAGGACTTAGCCAAGAAAACAAGACTTCTGAAATATCTTCAAGGAGTAGAAGCACTTAGAAGAAAATCAACAAGAAGTTCATGAAGACCAACCAGCAATATTTTCTAAGTCTTGCTTCCTCTCTCTATCTTTTCTCCCTTCTTCTCTTAGACCTCTGGATGACTCAGTTATATTCAAGACCAACCTGGAGGCTATCAAAACCATCAAGGCTTCAGAGCCATAAAGTCTACAAAATTGCAATGAAGTCATCACATCAAGAAGAAAAGGAAGCAAGGAGAAGATTCTACATCTTTCTTTCTATCGTTTCCCTCTTTCCTAATCTTGTCTTTCACTTTAGACTTAAACAATTTTTGATCATGTTATTACCATCTTTGAAGTTTGTTGGATCCTAGCAACATAGTGATATGAAGCGGTCTGGAGACTAACCTTACATGTCCACGTACATGAGACCTGTTCCACAACATAAGTGGCTCGGCGGGTGTCTGTCTCTCTGACTATAGTGAATATCCAATTTACAAAGAGTTGTTAATAATTGTTGATCACCTTGAAGGATAGAATTAGTATTTTCTCTAAGTATTTATGCACATCATGACTAAGCCATTAGAGTGCTTATTCAAGATGATTTATAACAAAAGTATTTTGTCCAACCTATGACCTTAGTCCGTAGTCATTTCTTACCAACAAATTTGGCTTGCATTAACTTAGAAGATTTTCATGGCATGACATGCATCTCTAGTCCTTAGAAATAATTTGCATATCATGCATGACATGTTTTCCTTAGAAGTTTCTGAAACTGGTTGGTTCATTATGTATGCTTGTATTTGTTGTGTTGTTTTGTTTTATGATTGTTGTATTGTTATTTGTTTATATTGTATAGACTGAACGAAGAGTTCCGAGTATCGTTGAAAAGAGTTTGTGAACAACGACAACATTCAAAGGCAAGTGGCACACCTCATAAACTTCCTATTATTTTCTATATGCATTACTTAGTGTATTTTTATATAAGCATGTGTAGGATGAGTATTGATATGCTAAACCTGTGTAGAAATTCCTTATTCCCGTGTCTAGGCTCCTATGCAATACTTAGTAGAATTATTGATGCTATGCAAATGTTGTTTTGTGAAAAATCTAAATTCTACTAAGTCAAGAATGAAACACCTGGGTGGTAAGAGGTTGTATGGTTTATATTGACTGGCTACTCAGGCCATGTCTATGGTTCCTGGAGTACGTACACTTGTGAATGGCCACCCAGGAATAGAGGAATCTGAAGAACTCCGAGTGACGATTGCTTCCAGTGCAGCCATTGCCATATGGGCTCTGGCTTGATCAATTATGTTGCGTGGACTCTCTCTGGCTTGACAAGCAGATGTAGAGGGTGTTAGGTGGAACGGGTCAAGCCAGAGTGGGAGGGAAAATGCTTCTGAAAGATCTCGTCTCATTCTTCTCCTTTTCCTTATCACTACAAGTGTGTAAAAGATAGTTTGGGTTGAATGGGTACAATGGTGAACATGCACAACCTCTGCATAGTGTAAAACTAAGTACTTAGCCATGTCCCCGGTACGGACAATTTGAGCAGCTGATCACGGACGTCAACGGAGGATTCCACCATTCCAACTTCAGAAATAAAACTTGGTGGGTGAACATGGGTAGAATGAGATAGTGGTTTTCATGCCACGAATGTCTCGAATAGAACAAAAGTGTTTTCCAAAAAGTTAGGAAAAATTGGCTTTATGCAAAATAGCCTTGAACTCCACCAGCCAAATAAGCATATAGGTTATTAGAGTTATTCCACTAAGTGTCCACCATAGTGTCACTTGCCAGACTCCATTTTTAATGGAATCTGACACACGTTGTTGCAATATTTTTCTTATTGCAGATTGTTCAGATGACGAGTGAGGTTTCGTTTAAAGGTTTCGAGTCTGCAACCAACATGTTTTCGCCTGTGGCAACATGAATGTGATGGAGACTCACTGCTATTGTATTTCCGCTGTTTACTCTTTCAAAGCTAGCTTTATGCTATGCAACTTGTATTGAATATTTTGTAAGTCTAGGATCATCGATGTAATAAAATTGATATTTTGTTGTGATATTACATCGTAAACTGTGTGTGCAAACGAATCGATCCAGCGATTTGCACTATACACAGGTATCTGCCTTATTTTAAGTGCAGGTACGCTACACATCGCCGTCTCGTCGACAACCTCGTCCCCAAAAGAATTGTGCCAGGAGAACCCATAGCCGACGCGCTCGTCCACTTGGTCCTCGCCACCGCCCGAAGCTCCACCGCGAAATTCCGGCCACCACGTCTTCCCCGGCAAGAAAAACTACCCCGAGCTCCTCCACAGTGAGTCTCTCGTCCGTTTCCCCCTCTCCTCCGGATCGATTTATTCCCGTAGGCATCGCGAGCGTCCGCGCCACCTCCGGCTGGCATGGACGTCGTGGCCAAGCTCCGAGCGCCTTCTTTTCCCTGTGCTTCACCACTGCACCGCTCGCAGCACCACACCGCAGCACGACGCATCCCACACGAACGCACGCTCGCCAGGAGATCACGAACGCTACGGTATGTACCGTTCTCGTCGTCGATCGTCCCGTGCCCATGTCTCTTCCATCTCTGAACATTGGTGTTAAGTAAACGCGTACGGTCTGTTTCATCTAAGTTCAGTTGATATCACGAACAACAACACCGATCTAGCCCAGTGGATGCGCTCAGGTTCCTCATCATGCGGATCCATAGTTCGAATCTGTGCAGATTATAAATCCAACATTTTTTCCTTTTTTGTTCGTCCGGCGGAAGCCTGAATGTGGTGTCTGTAAAAAATTCCGTTAACTCGTTCAGGCTGGTTCAATTTGTATCCGTGTACTTATCTGTCAACATCACCCGACCGGCCCAGTGGCTAGCACCACCGTTTCTCTCTCTGGGCGCGAGTGCGCGGGTTCGAATCCCCCCTTTTTCCCTTCTGTAATCACACTGACCGACGGGCCCCGCTGGTCAGCGACCACGGGCGCCAACACCCCCACGCGCGCGCCAGCGTGGCCCTGGGTCCCACTGATCAGTCAGTGGGGTGTGTTTCCCCCTCGGTGAAAAAGTCCCAGAGACAGAGAAGCTGGGATAATTACACCAAGCCCCCTGCCTTTCTGGTTCCCACACAGAGGTCCCCACCGACATTGTTTCCTCACCAACAGGTCCCTGCCTATTTGCAGAAACACCCCAAACACCCCCACGCGCGTGCCAGCGTGGCCCTGGGTCCCACTGATCAGTCAGTGGGGTGTGTTTCCCCCTCGGTGAAAAAAGTCCCAGAGACAGAGAAGCTGGGATAATTACACCAAGCCCCCATGCCTTTCTGGTTCCCACACAGAGGTCCCCACCGACATTGTTTCCTCACCAACAGGTCCCTGCCTATTTGCAGAAACACTCCAAACTTAATTTGTTAATAACTTTAATTCTATACCTCCAAATAAAATAATCTTTATATGTTTATTTATCAGAAAAATGCAATGAATATTAATATGCCATTTGTATGCCTTTTTGCATCTGTTATTTTATTGCTTAGTGTAATTTGTTAATTGCGACTAAATAATTAAATGTGGAATGGGTGGGGTAATAAATATATAATGCCTTATTCCATTTAATTTAATTAGATCACCCATCCCATGTGTTACCACGTTAACAAAAATTTAATATTGATGAGTAAATAAATAACTTGCACCTAAATATTAATTGCCGGGGGTTGCTTTCCCGCTTAATTTGGATTACCTGCAATGTGTTGCATCTTGCCATGCCATGCATCATTCTCGTATGATCATGTTGAATCTTTTGCCGTAGTTATAAGATGCATCTTTTACGCTTTCCAGTGGTTGTTGCTTCTTCGTGGATAAGACTTTGAGATGTGTGAGCAACGACAAGATCTGTTTCCATGCGGGATTCCAGGCAAGCAAAGTTTGCTTGTTTACCTATACACTGTCTTTCATTCCTCCCGTTGATCTCTGCTACCCTAGTATTCGATTCTTTATCGCGATCCCATCACATGTTTATCCTGCAACCCATACAGCTTTATCCCCACAACCTAATATCTGTTGCATGTTTATCTGTTGGCCTTGCGAGTCGTAGCGCATGATTAGAGTTGTTTGTGCGAGTCGTCTGCCTGTCTTATTTTATTTCACCTGCTTAGCATGACAGGTTATTCAACCTTAATAAAATGTTGTCTTATATTGGGGTATTATAATAAAAGATAAGGCACCGGCGGAAGGCCTTGCGAGGTGCTTTGTTCTGCTAAGTGTCGACCTAGGAACTGAGATTTTGTCCTCGGATCCAATTTTGAGCGCACTAACCGCTTGTGGGAGGCCCTATGGAGCACCCTCGGCTTCGATCTAATCCGCCTCTTATCCAGGGCGCCGCAAGTAGTTCGGGCTTTCCATTTGATGCATGCATATGGTTACAATGTGAACTCATGATGATGGAGTAGTCGATTCTCATATAGGGTGGCACGTTCTTAGAGTGCTATGAAGGTTGATCCCGCGGGTACTTGACATGATTAGCCGTGCACACAATCATACAGTTCGCTGGATGGGTTGTAGAGAAGAGATTTGCCGTGTTGAGATGCCCTACCTTCTGGTTTGCTTTTTGGGGTTGATCGAACGAGTACGGGTCCAGTATTGCACCCCTGCAGGGTCTTTTTAGGTTGCTAGTGCTGCTGCCGCTAAGTCCACCTACCCCGATAAGTAGGCAAGTCGGTTTTGCTTGCCAGGGAGTGCCCTGACCCTCTTTTGGGATGTGCTTTATGTCCAGTTATCAGGTTTGAAGTTTGACGACGTTACCTTGGGAATCCCTCCGGCTTGGCTGGGCAGGGATATGGCGCCATTGCTTATCTTCATGACTCTTAGTCCAAGTTGTATCTTATCCGTAGTCGGATACAATTTTGCTTCCGCTGTCATTTATATCTTTGTATTGTAACATTTGTATCTTGACTCATTCGTGTCGTGTTGTATATTATATATCTTCTGTTGTATTTGTGGATGTATCAGAACTGTTGTAATGTTATCACAATTCCACCCACATAATGCGCATGTTTCGACGTGCACATTATGTCTGGTGGGCGACCTAAAATCGTCATTATGCGGATTTCGGCGGGAGCGCTTAAATCTACATAGTATCGATTTTAGGGCGTCACAAAGTGGTATCAGAGCCTTGGTTTCGATCTCCTTGTTGTTTCAATACGATAGGTTATCGAAGCAGCGGGTCCGCAAAAGCCTGTAGGATAACCTCGCTAACGGTCGTTTTTTCTAGAGTGTCAAAAATTATTTGACTAAAATTATTTTGAAAATATCTCAATAGGTTTCTTTTTACTCCTTAGCTCTATTCTATTTCTCCTCTTATCTTATTTGTTTTGGAGTCCCTTCTCTTATCCAACTTTCAAACTTTTAGGATCCTACGTGTGGGTGGACGATTTCTTGCCTTTTATCCTATTAGGTTCGATCTTCGGAAATCAGCATCGACGGAGCAACTCCTTTTGTTAGTGGTGTCGAGAATTTCAGGGTGGAGCAACAATCCCTTGTTAGTGGTGTCGAGAAGTTCATCACGAAGCCGAAATACTCGGTAGTTACGCCTCTCTTTTCTCGTCTTGGCGGGGATCGCGGGACGTGATCCCTTGTTAGTGGTGTCGATTGTAACGCCCCGGGATTTTTCCCCAATTAGAAAAATTGTTTGTTTTTCTTTTTGCATCAACATGGCATCATCATGCATCATTTGTAATTGTCAACCTTGAATTCAAATTGTTGCATTTAATTTCAACTCCATTTAAATTCTTTTCTCACAATTAAATTCAAATGCTTTTCAAATTAATTAAAAATGTGTATTTCAAATATTTTGCAAATATTATAAAAACTAATTTATTAAATTGCCTATTTAAAACAAAAACTATTTTGTAAAGTTTCTTTATACAAATTCTTCTTCTATTTTGTTTTAAATACAAAAAACAGAAAAGAATAAAATAAAAGAAATAAAAAAAACATAGGGAGAAAAGCTTACCTGGCCGAAGCCCACCTCCTGGCCCATCTAGCTCCTGGCCCAGCCCAACTCCTCGCCCCTTCTTCCCCGTACGGTCAACAGAGGAGCAGAGAGAAAGCAACCGAGCCCTCCCCCACCATGTGCTCCTGCTCCCTGCTCCCTGCTCCCTGCTCCCCTTTCCCCTCTCCCTTTTAGCCGGCCTCCTCTCCTTCTCCTCAAACCCTAACTCACACCTATCTTCTCCCTCTCAGACGCGGCCGCCGCCCTTTTCTCTGTGTCCTTCCTCCTCTGTTCTTCTCCACGAAATGACTCCACCCGAGCCACCCCCGTTGAGCTGTTGCGTCATTGCCGTCGAGGGCTCGTAGAGCAACCTGGAGGCATCGCCGTCTCGTCGACAACCTCGTCCCCAAAAGAATTGTGCCAGGAGAACCCAAGGCCGAAGCGCTCGTCCACTTGGTCCTCGCCACCGCTCGAAGCTCCACCGCGAAATTCCGGCCACCACGTCTTCCCCGGCAAGAAAAACTGCCCGAGCTCCTCCAAAGTGAGTCTCTCGTCCGTTTCCCCCTCTCCTCCGGCTCGATTTCTTCCCGTAGGCGTTGCGAGCGTCCGCGCAACCTCCGGCCGCCATGGACGCTGTGGCGAAGCTCCGAGCGCCTTCTTTTCCCTGTGCTTCGCTAATGCACCGCTCTCAGCACCACACCACAACACTACGCATCCCGCACGCACGCCCGCCCGCCACGAGATCACGAACGCTACAATATGCACCGTTCTCGTTGTCGATCGTCCCGTGCCCCTGTCTCTGCCATCTCTGAACATTGGTGTTCAGTAAACGCGTACAATCTGTTTCATCTAAGTTTAGTTGTTATCACGAACAGCAACACCGAGCTAGTCCAGTGGATGCGCTCAGGTTCCTCTCCATACAGATCCATAGTTCGAATCTGTGCAGATTATAAATCCAACGTTTTTTCCTTTTTTGTTCGTCCGGCTGAAGCCTGAATTCAGTTCACTCGTTCGTGCTGGTTCATGTTGTATTCGTGTTCGTATCTATCAACATCACCCGACTGGCTCAGTGGCTAGCACCACCGTTTCGCTCCCTGCGCGCGAGTTCGCGGGTTCGAATCCCCTAGGCAGATGAATTAAGCCCCCCTTTTCCCTTTTGTAATCACACTGACCGGCGGGCCCCGGGTGTCAGCGACCGCAGGCGCCAACACCGCCACGCTTGTGCCAGCGTGGCCCTGGGTCCCACTAGTCAATCAATCCGGTGTTTTCCCCCTCGGTGATAAAAGTCCCAGAGACAGACAAGCTGTGATAATTACACCAAGCCCCCTGCCTTTCTGGTTCCCACACAGAGGTCCCCACCGGCATTGTTTCCTCACCAACAGGTCCCTGCCTATTTGTAGAAACACCCCAAACTTAATTTGTTAATAAGTTTAATTCTATACCTCCAAATAAATAATCTTTATATGTTTATTTATCAGAAAAATGCAATGAATATTAATATGCCATTTGTATGGCTTTTTGCCTCTATTATTTTAATTGCTTACAGTAATTTGTTAATTGCGACTAAATAATTAAATGTGAAATGTGTGGGGTAATAAATATATAATGCCATATTTCATTTAATTTAATTAGATCAACCATGCCATGTGTTACCATGTTAACAAACATTTAATATTGATGAGTAAATAAATAACTTGCACCTAAATATTCATTACCGGGGTTGCTTTCCCGCTTAATTTGGATTACCTGCAATGTGTTGCATCTTGCCATGCCATGCATCATTCTCGTATGATCATGCTGAATCTTTTGCCGTAGTTATAAGATGCATCTTTTACGCTTTCCAGTGTTTGTTGCTTATTCACAGATAAGATGTTGAGATGTGTGAGCAACGACAAGATCTGCTTCCATGCGGGATTCCAGGCAAGCAAAGTTTGCTTGTTTACCTAAACATTGTCTTTCGTTCCTGCCGTTGATCTCTGCTACCCTAGTATTCAATTCTTTATCGTGATCCCATCACATGTTTATCCTGCAGCCCATACAACTTTATCCCCACAACCTAATACATGTTGCATGTTTATCTGTTGGCCTTGCGAGTCGTAGCGCATGCTTAAAGTTGTCTGTGCGAGTCGTGTGTCTGTCTTATTTTATTACACCTGCTTAGCATGATAGGTTATTCTACCTTAATAAAATGTTGTCTTATATTGGGGTATTATAATTAAAAGATAAGGCACCGGCGGAAGGCCTTGCGAGGTGCTTTGTTTTGCTAAGTGCCTCGATGATGTTCTTATAGTCAAGGAATACCCTGATGTGTTTCCGGAAGAACTACCAGGAATGGCACCCGATAGAGATGTAGAGTTTCTCACTGAGCTGAAGCCGGGTACGGGACCAATTGCTAAAAGACCCTACCCGATGGCAACTGATGAACGGAAAGAAATCAAGAAGCAACTGGAAGAATTTATGCAGAAAGGCTTTATCCGTCCAAGTTCATCACCCTGGGGAGCCCCAATCCTTTTCGTCAAGAAGAAGGATAGTACACAAAGATTAGTCACTGATTACCGTGACATAAATGAGCATACAATGAAGAACAAGTATCCACTACCCAAAATCAATGAGCTTTTCGATCAATTAGAAGAGGTCGTCGTGTTCTCCAAGATCGATCTCAGATCAGGGTACTTTCAGATGAAAGTTAGAGAGATAGAATACCCAAGACCGCCTTTGTTACAAGGTATGGATCGTATGAGTACACGGTAATGCCCTTTGGGTTAACCAATGCTCCAGCCTTTTTCATGAATATGATGAATAAGGTATTTATGGATTTTCTGGACAAGTTTGTTGTTGTCTTCATCGATGACATCTTAGTCTACTCCAAAAGTCACAAAGAACATGAAGAACATTTACGCCTGGTGTTGTAAAGACTCCGAGAGCATAAGTTATATGCTAAGTTCAACAAGTGCGAATTTTGGTTAGAACAAGTAGGATTCCTTGGACACCTGGTGTCTAAAGATGGAATAGCAGTGGATCCTGAAAAGGTTGCTGCTGTGACAAATTGGGAATCACCCAAAATGTTGGAGAAATCCACAGTTTTCTAGGACTGGCAGGATACTACCGGAGATTTATTGAAAATTTCTCCAAGATTGCCAAAGCCCTGACTGAATTACTGAAGAAGGGAAAGAAGTTTGAGTGGACAGAAGCTTGTGAGACCAGTTTTCAAGAATTAAAGAAACGCTTAGTGTCTGCACCAGTCTTATGCCTACCAGATCTAGAGTAAGATTTCCAAGTTTATTGTGATGCTTTGTATCGTGCTCTAGGAAGCATATTGATGCAAGAAGGCAAAGTAGTGTCTTATGCCTCAAGGAAACTCAAAAATCATGAAGTAAACTACCCAACTCATGATCTAGAGTTAGCTTCTGTGGTACATGCCCTGAAAATATGGAGACCTTATTTATGGGGAAAGCGATGTGAAGTATTCATAGATCATAAACGTCTTAAGTACTTCTTTATTCAGAAGGAATTAAACATGCGGCAAAGGAGATGGTTAGAATTGATCAAGGACTATGATTTAAGTCTACAGTACCACCCGGGGAAAGCCAACGTAGTGGCTGATGCCTTGAGCCGTAAGACTTATGTAAACGGACTCACGGCAGGAGAATTGCCTGAAGACCTATGTAAAGGATTTAGGGACCTTCGATTGGAAGTGGTACCTGAAGGATTCGTAGCATCCTTAGAAGTTCAACCTCTTCTGTTTAACAAAATCAAGGAAGCTCAGTTAGAGGATAAAGCAATAAAAGAAATAAAGAAGAACCTAAGTGAAGGCAAGGCCAGAGACTTTAGAGAAGATGAAGAAGGAACTGTATGGTACAAAGAACGCATATGTGTTCCGGATAATACTGATCTTAGGAAGTTAATACTTCAAGAAGCTCATGACTCACCATATTCCATACATCCGGGTAACACCAAGATGTATATGGAAATAAAGGAGAGGTATTGGTGGATCCATTTGAAGAGAGATATTGCTGAATACATTGCAAAGTGTGACGTCTGCAGTCGTGTGAAAGCAGAACACCAAAAACCAGCGGGATTGCTGCAACCCTTACCAGTACCAGATTGGAAATGGGAACATATTGGTATGGATTTCATCACTGGTCTGCCCAGGACTAAATCAGGGTATGATTCCATTTGGGTTATAGTCGATCGTCTGACGAAGGTAGCTCTCTTTATACCCGTGAAGACTACTTACACTAGTGCCAAACTAGCTGACATCTATATGAAGAGGATTGTGTGTCTTCATGGTGTTCCCAAGAAAATAGTGTCGGATAGGGGTACTTAGTTTAACTCTCATTTCTGGAATCAATTACATGAATCATTGGGAACCAGATTAGAGTTTAGCACAACACTGTAGACAGATGGACAGACAGAAAGAGTAAACTAAATGCTAGAAGATATGCTAAGAGCATGCGCTCTAGATTATAAGTCTAGCTGGGATGATAATCTTCCATATGCTGAGTTCTCCTACAACAACAGCTATCAAGCGAGCATAGAGATGTCGCCATTTGAAGCCCTGTATGGAAGGAAGTGCACTACACCACTACTATGGAGTGGCGTAGGAGAACGTAGTTTGTTCGGACCAGACATAATAAAGGAGGCTGAGGAAAAAGTCAGACTGATTAAGGACCGTTTAACGATAGCACACTCCAGATAGAAGAGTTATGCAGACTCCAAAAGAAGGGAAGTCACTTATGAAGTAGGTGATCGCGCCTATCTCAGAGTTTCACCTATGCGTGGAGTTAAGAGATTTGGGATCAAAGGAAAATTGGCACCCAGATTTATTGGATCTTTCAAGGTATTATCCCGCAAAGGAGAGGTAGCCTATGAATTGGAACTTCCTGAAGCACTTTCCGTAGTTCACAATGTATTCCATGTCAGCCAGCTGAAGAAATGCAACCCAGAAATGGCAGAGACACTGCTAAGAGATACGGTGCCACTAGAAGAAGTACAACTATAAAGTGATCTCACTTATGAAGAAAAATCCATAAAGATTATGGAGACAGCAGAGCGTGTCACCCAAACCAAGACCATCAAATTCTTTAAGGTACAGTTGAATCACCATTCAGAAGAAGAAGCAACTTGGGAAAGAGAAGATGATCTGAAAGAAGACCACCCTCACCTATTTGCTAGCCAATCCGAATCTCGAGGGCGTGATTCATCTTAAGGGGGTTAGGTTTGTAACATCCCAATTTTCAGAAAATTTAAAACTTTGCATTCATGCATCATCATCATTTAAATTTGTCATCTGAATCACATATGAATTAAATTAAATTACTTATATATGTTTTAAATTGATTTTAAGTCCACAAAAGTGTTATTTGAATTTGTAATAATATTCCTTTTAATTTTATTTTATTTACTTGGGAGAAAAATACTACCAAAAGGATCTATTTTTAATAAACTTTCAAATTATATTTTTATAAATTTTTCTGAGAAGTTTTGATATAGTTTTGAAATTGTTTTATACTCAAAAGATTTAAAAACATAAAATGAATTTTAAAAAAAGGAGTCGGGCCAGCTAAGTGGGCCGAAGCCCACTGGCTATCCACCGCGTGCGCAACGACCTCCAGCCCGCCAGCAGCCCACTCCCGCCCGCGCTCCCCTCTCACTCGCTGACAGATGGGCCCCACCTGTCATCCCTTCCCCGGCAACAGCTCGCCCCAAATCACGCCCGCGATGAACGCCGAGAAACGGCCGAATCAATTCGATTCATTGCGGTTGATTCACTGCCCTGTTTCCATCGCCCTTTCTCGCTATAAGACCCCCTCGATCCCCTCTTCGTTTTGCCTCTAAAACCAGAGCTCAGGCACCACCAGGCTGCTCGTGAGTATCCATGAAGCTCCGCCACGGCCGCCGGCGACGACCTCCATTTCCGGCGAGTCTAGGACACCCGAGCCCTCCCATCTCCCCTTTCGCTTTCTTTTGTTATTGCGCACCTTTCTGACATGGTCCCGTATTTTTTCGTGCGCCAGAACGACGCCTCCGTACGCAACCGAAGCTCACCGCCGCCTGCTCCAACTCCGGCGAGAGATTACCGTTGAACCAGGACACTCCGAAGGCCCCGACCTCGCCACCGACCTCGCCTCGACCTCCCACGCACCATGGTATGAACCGTTCATCCCCGTAAGTAGCGGAACGCCGGGAACGTGTGCGCCGACGATGTCACCGCCGCGGGCCTCTTCTCCGGCTAGGGTTCCGGCTAAGCGCCGCTCGGTTTTGGTCATTTAGATCTGAACCGTTAGATCTTCCGTGCACGGCTACGATTAGATCACTTAAAAACCAAAACGGTACGCTTGCGTGGCACGCACAGTCAGCGCCGCGTCAGCGCCACGTCAGATATTAATTTCTGCGATTTTTCTTAAATCATTTTATTTGGCAGTTTTGCAGAAAACACCCTGCATACTGTTTTTTATCATTACTTTTTATATGTTTAGCCAAATTTAAATATTTTTATATATTTGGAATCCTTAGATCCAGTATAATATTTTGGCTTCATTAGTTTTCTGTTTTGTCACATTCAAAAATTGCAAATATTCATGTGAGTAGTTTAAGTGTTTTTGAAATAACTTTAGTTAGAAAAATTATTTTTGAGTAAATCAAATTGCTAAAAATTTGTTTAGATGTCCTCTGTGCAATAGCCATTTTTACAAATTTTGGTTATGAAATTTATTACAGTAAACTAAAACTCTTGAAATACCCTTTTTATTCAAGTCTAAATAATTGAAAACAAATTAAAATTATTATCATGCATAGTTCATAAAAATTCTAAGAGATGAATATATTAGTTTCCTGAAAAGAAATTATTGCATCTCATGCATAGCATATTTTTGTATCATTATATTGCTTGTGTGTGTGTGGCTTTTTATTTTGTTAGACTATTCGGAGGGAAACAAGAGTCTTTGCAACTGTAACTGCTGCACTCCAGGTTGCCAAGGCAAGTGGCACACCTCATAAAAGTCCTAGTATTTTTCTATGCATGAGTAGAAATGCTATGCTAGACCTGTTTAGAATTCCTTATTCCTGTGTCTACGTTCCTATGAAAATACTTAGTAGAATTGTGATGCTATGCAAAACTATTTTGATAAAATGTTAAATTCTACTAAGTTGTAATCAAACACCTGGGTGGAATTGGTTGCTTGGCTGTATGAGTTGAGTGTTGTGCCCAGGGGTTTTACCTGTGGGATATTCACTTGTGGATGGCCACCCAGGAATAGAGGAATCTGAAGAACTCTGAGTGAAGATCGCTTCCCGTGCAGCCATTGCCAATATGAGCTCTGGCTTGATCAATTAAGTTGCGTGGAATCGCCCTGGCTTGACAGGTGGTGGTAGAGGAATGTAGGTGGAACGTGTCAAGCCGGCAATGTGAGGGAAAATGCTTCTGAAAGATCTCGTCCCATTCTTCTCCTTTTCCTTAACACTTCCAGAGTGTATAGGATAGTTTGGGTGGAATGGGTACAATGGTGAACATGCACAACCTCTGCAGAGTTAAAGTCTAAGTACTTAGCCGTGTCCACAGAAACGGACAATTGAGCAGCTGAACGAGGACGTCAACAGAGGATTCTACCATTCCAACTTCTAAATTAAAACTTGAAGGGTGAACAAGGGTAGAATGGGACTATGGCTTGCATACCATATTTGTCTCCACTAGGTAAGATTGTTTCAAAGAGTTAGGGAAAAACTTGCTTTTCTACAAAATAGCCTTGAGCTTCACCAGCCAAACAAGCATATAGGTTATAGAGTTATTCCTTTAAGTGTCCACCATAGTGTCACTTGTCAGTTCCATTTTTAAATGGTTCTGACCCACGTTGTTGCAATATTTTTCTTATTGCAGACTGTTCTGATGATGAGTGAGATTTTCGCTAAGGGTTTCGAGTCTTCAACCAACATGCTCGAATGTGGCACATGCTGATGATGGGGACTCCATGAAGAATAATTTTCCGCTGTTTACTCTGTTCACTGCTAGCTTTACGCTATACAAGTTGTAATGAATATTTTCTAAGTCTGGATCAGCGTTGTAATAAATTGATACTTTGTTGTGATATTAGATCGTAAAGTGTGTGTGCAAACGAATCGTTCCAGTGATTTGCACTATACACAGGTACCTGCCATATTTTAAGTGCAGGTACACTACACTACTTAAATCATCAGTGAAGGTAACAAAATAACGATATCCACCGCGCGCGGACACACTCATTGGACCACACACATCGGTATGTATGATTTCCAATAAATCCGTCGCCCGTTCCATCGTGCCGGAAAATGGGGTTCTAGTCATCTTGCCCATAAGGCATGGTTCACATGTTTCAAATGATTCATAATCAAGTGATTCTAGGAGCCCATCAGAATGGAGCTTCTTCATGCGCTTAACACCAATATGACCTAAGCGGCAATGCCACATGTATGCAGCAATATCATCATTCAACTTGATTCTTTTGGCATTCACATTATGATGTGTTTATCATTACTATCAAGATTCAAAAGAAATAAACAATTCTTCAGAGGTGCATGACCATAAAAGATATCATTCATATAAATCGAACATCCATTGTTCTCATACTTAAATGAATAACCGTTTTGCATTAAACAAGATCCAGATATAATGTTCATGCTCAACGCAGGCACCAAATAACAATTATTTAGGTTCATCACTAATCCTGATGGTAGACAAAGAGGTAGCGTCCCGAGAGCGATCACATCAACCTTTGATCCATTGCCGACGCACATCGTCACCTCATCCTTTGCAAGTTGTCGCCTATTCCGTAATTCCTGTTTCGAGTTACATATGTTAGCAACCGAACCAGTATCAAATACCCAGGAGCAACTGCGAGTACTAGTAAGGTACACATCAATAACATGTATATCACATATATCTTTGTTCACTTTGCCGGCCTTCTTATCCGCCAAATATTCGGGGGAATTACGCTTCCAGTGCCCACTGCCCTTGCAATAAAAGCACTCAGTGTCAGGCTTAGGGCTAGCCTTGGTCTTTTTCTCAGGTGCGGCAACAGTTGTGCCGCCCTTTTTGAAATTACCCTTTGGCTTGCCTTTCTTGCCTTTCTTGAAACTAGTGGTTTTATTTATCATCAACACTTGATGCTCCTTTCTGATCTCCACTTCAGCAGTTTTGAGCATTGACAGAATCTCGGGGAGAGTCTTCTTATTGCCTTGCATATTGTAGTTCATCACAAAGTTCTTGTAACTTGATGGGTGTGATTGGAGAACATGATGAATACCTAGCTCATTGGGGATCGATATACCCAGGGCTATGAGCTTATCGGCGTACCCAGACATTTTGAGTACGTGCTCGCCAACGGAGCTATTCTCTTCCATCATGCAGCTAAAGAACTTTTCTGAAGCATCATAACTCTCTACGGCAGCATGGGTATTGAAAATCATTTTCAATTCTCCCATTGTATCAAAAGCGGTGTTGTTCTCGAAATGTTTTCGCAGCTCCGGCTCTAGGCCATACAGAATGCCGCAGTGAACTACATTGTGGTCCTCCTTCTGAGTCAGGAAAACATTTTTCACATCATCGGGAGCGTCATCAGCGGGCGGGGCACCTAGCGGTGCATCAAGCACATAGAGGTTTTGACAAGCTGTGAGGAGAATCCTCAGGTTAAGTGCCCAATTGGTGAAGTTGGTTCCATTGTTTGCTAGTTTCTCTTTCTCCATGAACATATTGAAATTGAAAGCAGGTGGTGCCATGATCTAGAACATATTTGCAAAGACTATTTAGACTAAGATTATGATAAATTAAGTTCAAGCTAATTCAAAATTATTACGTGAACTCCCCCTCAGAAACAACATCCCTCTAGTCGTTTTAGTGATTACACAAACCAAATTCACTACACCAATAACCGATCATCACGAGAGATGTTGCAGCTGCAAAGGCGAACATCGACATATTCATCATATCAACTATATGACTCATGCTTTACCTTTCGGTTACGTGTTCCGAGACCATGTCTGTACATGCTAGGCTTGCCAAGTAAAACCATAGTATTTGCGTGTGTAAATCTGGCTTACACCCGTTGTATGCGAACGTTGAGTCCATCACACCCAATAATAACGTGGTGCTTCGAAACGACGAACTTTCTTAACGGTGCATACTAAGGAAGAACACATTATTATCTTGATATTAACTGTGAGAGGGATCATCTTATAATGCTACCGTCGCGATCTAAGCAAAGATCTAAGCAAAATAAGATGCATAAAGGATTAACATCACATACATGGATAATGTGATATGATATGGTCCTTCTTGCACTTGATCTCCATCTTGTGCATCTTGGCATGATCTCCATCATTCCACCGACGTGGCACCAAGGTCCATGGCGCCTCCTTCTTGATTCTCCTCCAAATTTACAACATATCATCTAGATATGATATTTAGCACGCAGGCCATAAATTAAAAAAAAACAACCATTTGGCTCTTGCCGGTTTGTCATAATTTATAAAAGGTGTCATCTCATACATCAAATTTGTAACTTTGACCATATCACATCACATGCCCTGCAAAAACAAGTTAGACGTCCTCTAATTTATTTTTGCATATTTTACGTGGCTTAGGGCTTTCGAAGATAGAACCGTTCTTACCTACGAACATGAAACCACAACGGTGATGAAAATATTATTAGCAACATGTTCTATTTTATATCTTAACTATAGTAGGAGAGACAGACACCCGCAAAGCCACTTATGCAAAACAAGTTGCATGTCAGTCGTGGAACAAGTCTCATGTGCGTGGACATGTAAGGTTTGTCCGGGCCGCTTCATCCTACTATGACACTAAGATACAAAATATACAAAGGAAGCAATAACATGATCATCAACGCCCACATACACATATGTGTTCTACCCGTACAAAGCATCTACGCATAGCCACGGCTCTGATACCACTGATGGGTTCGCAGCATAGGAAACAAAAAATTTCCTACGGTGAGAACAAACCAACAAGCCAAGATCTACTCTAGGAGATGCTCGTAACGTGGAACATATTCCAAGAGAAACTCACCCTCGAAGACCGTAAGCGTTTCGAGAATAATTCTCGTTGATGATGTAGTCGTTCACTTGCCGATCTCAAGATCGTGAAGATGTGCGCTGCAACGGGCAGCGCCTCCGTACTCGGTCACACGTACGGCTTGATGACGACCTCCGTTCCCTCGATCCAGCGGGGCAGCGGAAGTAGTAGAACCACCAAGGAACTCCAACAGCACGACGGCGTGGTGTGGTGGAGAACTAAACGGCCATGGCTTCGCCAAGCGGATGGCCAGAGGTGGAACAACGAGAGGAGGGAGAGAGGATCAAGTGTGTGCTCAAAAGGGAGCTCCCACCCCTCCATATATAGGAGAGGGGTGACGTTGGGTCGTTGCCCCTATGGGTGACTCCACCTCTTCCCTATTGATGTGAGTGGAGCATCCACTCATGCCCACTCAGTCTCTTTTAATCTCCACTAAAAATCCCAAGGATTTTTCTTTATTAAATAAAACAATTTCATTTCTTTTTAATATTTGTTAATTCTATTAACAAACATTAACACTTACCCCCTTGGTTCATCTGTTAATTTTATTAACAACCATTGTCAACTATTGACAATTAACCCCTTGAACTATTTCAATATTACCCGAAACAATTTCGGTGCTGTCCAAACTTTTCTCCGAAATTCCGTGTCTACCCAAAAGCATCGACAAACCTTAAGTGAGTCACCCTACGGTTCGTGAATAATGTAGACATGATCGAGACACCTCTCCGATCAATAGTCAAAAGCGGGATCTGGAGATCCGTAATGACTCCTACATATTCGACGATGAATTGTGATCGTGTGAACCAAAAACGTCATAACCATTTCCTTTTGTCTCGTGATATTTTACTTGTCCGAGATCAGATCATTGGTATCATCTATACCTTGTTCGATCTCTTTCCCGACAAGTACTCTTTACTCGTTCTGTGATATGACATCCTTGTGACCTAGTCACGTGCTTGTAAGCGGTTTCGATGTGATATCATCGAGAGGGCCCAGAGTATATCTCTCCGTGATCTGGATGGACAAATCCCACTTCTTGATCCATGAGCCTCAACTAATACTTTCGGAATACCCAACGCCACCTTTATAGTCACCCTGTTACGGTGTGATGTTTGATGTCATCAAAGCATTCTTCCGGTGTTAGTGATTGACATGATCTCATGGTCTAAGAATTAGGGTTACTTCGTATGCTCAGTACAACAATATAAACTTAATGACTTGATCGTATTGCTATACTTAATTTGGGTGTGTTCATCATCTCATTCTCCTAATGACGTGATCCCGTTATTAACAACATCCAAAGTTCATGATCAGGAAACCTTGATCATCAGTTAATCAACGAGCTAGTTAATCGAGAGGCGTTACTAGGAACTCTAATTTGTTCATTAGTCACACATGTATTAATGTTTCCGATTAATACAATTCTAGCATGAGAAATAAACATTTATCATGAACAAGGAATAAGATAATAACCACTTTATTATTGCCTCTCGGGCATATTCCTTTCACTTTATGTGCAGTTATCAGGTTTGAAGTTTGACGACGTTAGCTTGGGAATCCATCCGGCTTGGCTGGGCAGGGATATGGCGCCATTATTATCTTCATGACTCTTAGTCCAATTTGTATCTTATCCGTAGTCGGATACTATTTTTCTTCCGTTGTCATTTGTATCTTTGTATTGTAACATTTGTATCTTGACTCATTCGAGTCGTGTTGTATATTATATATCTTCTGTTGTATTTGTGGATGTATCAAAACTGTTGTAATGTTATCACAATTCCACCCACATAATGTGCATGTTTCGACGTGCACATTATGTCTTGTGGGCGACCTAAAATCGTCATTATGCGGATTTCGGCGGGAGCGCTTAAATCTACATAGTATCGATTTTAGGGCGTCACAAAGTGGTATCAGAGCCTTGGTTTCAATCTCCTTGTTGTTTCGATACGATTGGTTATCGAAGGAGCGGTTCCGCAAAAGCCTGTAGGATAACCTCGCTAACGGTCGTGGTTTCTAGAGTGTCAAAAACTATTTGACTAAAATTATTTTGAAAATATCTCAATAGGTTTTTTTTTACTCCTTACCTCTATTCTATTTCTCCTCTTATCTTATTTGTTTTGGAGTCCCTTCTCTTATCCAACTTTCAAAGTTTTAGGATCCTACGTGTGGGTGGACGATTTCTTGCCTTTTATCCTATTAGGTTCGATCTTCGGAAATCAGCATCGATGGAGCAACTCCTTTTGTTAGTGGTGTCGAGAATTTTAGGGTGGAGCAACAATCCCTTGTTAGTGGTGTCGAGAAGTTCATCACGAAGCCGAAATACTCGGTAGTTACCCCTCTCTTTTCTGGTCTCGGCGTGGATCGCGGGACGCGATCCCTTGTTAGTGGTGTCGATTGTAACGCCCCTGGATTTTTCCCCAATAAAAAAAATTGTTTGTTTTTCTTTTTACATCAACATGGCATCATCATGCATCATTTGTAATTGTCAACCTTGAATTCGAATTGTTGCATTTAATTTCAACTCCATTTAAATTCTTTTCTCACAATTAAATTCAAATGATTTTCAAATTAATTAAAAATGTGTAATTCAAATATTTTGCAAATATTATTATAACTAATTTATTAAATTGCCTATTTAAAACAAAAACTATTTTATAAAGTTTCTTTATAAAAATTCTTCTTCTATTTTGTTTTAAATACAAAAAATAGAAAATAATAAAATAAAAGAAATAAAAAAACACAGGGAGAAAAGCTTACCTTGCCGAAGCCCACCTCCTGGCCCAGCCCAACTACTCACCCCTTCTTCCCCGTACGGTCAACAGAGGAGCAAAGAGAAAGCAACCGAGCCCTCCACCACCATGTGCTCCTGCTCCCTGCTCCCCTTTCCCCTCTCCCTTTTAGCCGGCCTCCTCTCCCTCTCCTCGAACCCTAACTCGCACCTCTCTTCTCCCTCTTATCCGCCGCTGCCCCCCTTTTCTCTGTCTCCTTTGTCCTTTGTTCTTCTCCCCGAAATGACTCCACCCGAGCCATCCCCCGTTGAGCCGTTGTGTCGTTGCCGTCGAGGGCTCGTTGAGCAACCTAGAGGCATTGTCGTCTCGTCGACAACCTCGTCCCCAAAAGTATTGTGCCAGGAGAAGCCGTAGCCGACGCGCTCGTCCACTTGGTCCTCGCCACCGCTCAAAGCTCCACCGCGAAATTCCGGTCACCACGTCTTCCCCGGCAAGAAAAACTGCCCCGAGCTCCTACGAAGTGAGTCTCTCGTCCGTTTCCCCCTCTCCTCCGGCTCGATTTTTTCCCGTAGGCGTCGCGAGCGTCCGCGCCACCTCCGGCCGCCATGGACGCCGTGGCCAAGCTCCGAGCGCCTTCTTTTCCCTGTGCTTCGCCACTGCACCGCTCGCAGCACCACACCGCAGCACGACGCATCCCGCACGCACGCACGCCCGCCAGGAGATCACGAACGCTACGGTATGCACCGTTCTCGTCGTCGATCGTCCCGTGCCCCTGTCTCTGCCATCTCTGAACATTGGTGTTCAGCAAACACGTACGGTCTGTTTCATCTAAGTTTAGTTGTTATCACGAACAGCAACACTGGGCTAGCCCAGTGGATGCGCTCTGGTTCCTCTCCATACAGATCCATGGTTCGAATCTGTGCAGATTATAAATCCAACGTTTTTTCCTTTTTTGTTCGTCCGGCTGAAGCCTGAATGTGGTGTCTGTCAAAAATTCAGTTAACTCGTTCAGGCTGGTTCATGTTGTATCCATGTTCTTATCTGTCAACATTACCCGACCGGCCCAGTGGCTAGCACCACCGTTTCTCTCCCTGCGCGCGAGTGCGCGGGTTCGAATCCCCTGGGCAGATGAATTAAGCCCCCATTTTTCCCTTTTGTAATCACACTGACCGGCGGGCCCCGCTGGTCAGCGACCACGGGTGCCAATACCCCCACGCGCGCGCCAGCGTGGCCCTGTGTCCCACTGGTCAGTCAGTGGGGTGTGTTTCCCCCTCGGTGACAAAAGTCCCAAAGACAGAGAAGCTAGGATAATTACACCAAGCCACCGCGGGTTCGAATCCCCTGGGCAGATGAATTAAGCCCCCATTTTTCCCTTTTGTAACCACACTGACCGGCGGGCCCCGCTGGTCAGTGACCACAGGCGCCAACACCCCCATGCGCGCGCCAGCGTGGCCCTGGGTCCCACTGGCCAGTCAGTGGGGTGTGTTTCCCCCTCGGTGACAAAAGTCCCAGAGACAGAGAAGTTGGGATAATTACACCAAGCCCCCTGGCTTTCTGGTTCCCACACAGAGGTCCCCACCGGCACTGTTTCCTCACCAACAGGTCCCTGCCTATTTGAAGAAACACCCCAAACTTAATTTGTTAATAACTTTAATTCTATACCTCCAAATAAAATAATCTTTATATGTTTATTTATCAGAAAAATGCAATGAATATTAATATGCCATTTGTATACCTTAAATGCTTAGTGTAATTTGTTAATTGTGACTAATTAATTAAATGTGGAATGTGTGGGGTAATAAATATATAATGCCCTATTCCATTTAATTTAATTAGATCAACCATGCCATGTGTTACCATGTTAACAAACATTTAATATTGATAAGTAAATAAATAACTTGCATCTAAATATTAATTGTCGGGGTTGTTTTCCCGCTTAATTTGGATTACCTGAAATGTGTTGCATCTTGCCATGCCATGCATCATTCTCGTATGATCATGCTGAATCTTTTGCCGTAGTTATAAGATGCATCTTTTACGCTTTCCAGTGTTTGTTGCTTCTTCGCAGATAAGACATTGAGATGTGTGAGCAACGACAAGATCTGCTTCCATGCGGGATTCCAGGCAAGCAAAGTTTGCTTGTTTACGTATAAATTGTCTTTCATTTTTGCCGTTGATCTCTGCTAGCCTAGTATTCGATTCTTTATCGTGATCCCATCACATGTTTATCCCGCAGCCCATAGAGCTTTATCCCCACAACCTAATACCTGTTGCATGTTTATCTGTTGGCCTTGCGAGTCGTAGCGCATGCTAAGAGTTGTTTGTGCGAGTCGTTTGTCTGTCTTATTTTATTTCACCTGCTTATCATGAGAGGTTATTCTACCTTAATAAAATGTTGTCTTATATTGGGGTATTATAATTAAAAGATAAGGCACCGGCGGAAGGCCTTGCGAGGTGCTTTGTTCTGCTAAGTGTCGACCTAGGAACTGAGATTTTGTCCTCGGATCCAATTTTGAGCGCACTAACCGCTTGTGGGAGGCCCTATGGAGCCCCCCGCGGCTTCGATCTAATCCGCCTCTTATCCAGGGCGCCGCAAGTAGTTCGGGCTATCCGTTTGATGCATGCATATGGTTACATTGCGAGCTCATGATGATGGAGTAGTCGATTCTCATATAGGGTAGCACATTCTTAGAGTGCTATGAAGGTTGATCCCGCGGGTACTTGACCTGATTAGCCGTGCACAAATTCATGCGGTTCCCTGCATGGGTTGTAGAGAAGATATTTGCCGTGTTGAGATGCCCTACCTTCTGGTTTGCTTTTTGGGGTTGATCGAACGAGTACGGGTCCAGTAGTGCACCCCTGCAGGGTATAATCTTATTGACGAGCCGTGTCCATGGTTATGCACGACTTGGTGATGATGCTGGCTAACAAGATCTAGACAACTTGCACCTAATTAATGTTAATTAACTTGACTAGTAATACAGAATTACTTTCACAATAAATGGTAACTAAAACTATTCAATGTGTGAGTTTCCCGAATTTCTTCCTCATACTTGGTTGAGCGGGTTAATCCAAGAATGGGTTATATTTGGTGTTAGTTGTAGTTGTTTACTTATGCGCTCTCTTATCCCTCTCTAATTATACGGAAGTTGTAGCATGTCTATTTAGGTTGCTAGTGTTGCTGCCGCTAAGTCCACCTACCCCATATTTTGGGAGATGGTGTAGAAAGTAGGCAAGTCGGTTTTGCTTGCCAGTGAGTGCCCTGACCCTCTTTTGGGATGTGCTTTATGTGCAGTTATCAGGTTTGAAGTTTGACGACGTTAGCTTGGGAATCCCTCCGGCTTGTCTAGGCAGGGATATGGCACCGTTGCTTATCTTAATGACTCTTAGTCCAGTTTGTATCTTATCCGTAGTCGGATACTATTTTGCTTCTGCTTTCATTTGTATCTTTGTATTGTAACATTTGTATCTTGACTCGTTCGAGTCGTGTTGTATATTATATATCTTCTGTTGTATTTGTGGATGTATCGGAACTGTTGTAATGTTATCACAATTCCACCCACATAATGCGCATGTTTCGACGTGCACATTATGTCTGCTGGGCGACCTAAAATCGTCATTATGCGGATTTCGGCGGGAGCGCTTATATCTACATAGTAACGATTTTAGGGTGTCACACCCCTTATGAACCCATTTCCTAATGAAGATTTTAGAGTCGAACAACTTGCTTCTGTTTCTCTTGCTCCTACTAATTATATTCAGCAATTTATGGAAGATCATGAAGATGAAACTTTTATGGAAGAAAGAAATGAACTTGAGGACATATTCCTTCGTCAACCTATTCTTAAACATAATTTAAAATTGGAAGACTTGGGTAAAACACTTCCACCTAAAGAGGATCATGTCTTTGACTTAAAACCTTTGCTCATCTTGATGATAAGAAAATATATCCTGTTATTATTAGTGCTAACCTTTCAGGTAAAGAAGAAGAACGATTATTGGAAATCTTGAAGAAACACCGTGGAGCTATGGGTTATACTTTGGATGATTTGAAGGGGATTTCTCCTACTATATGTCAACATTCTATTAATATGGAGCCCAATGCGAATCCAGTTATTGAACATCAACGCAAGTGGTAAGAAATGAGGTATTAGAACTTCTTGATGCTGGTATAATATATCCTATTGCTGATAGTAAAAGGGTTAGTCCTGTGCATTGTGTCCCTAAAAATGGTGGAATTACTGTCGTACCTAATGATCATGATGAACTTATTCCTCAAAGAGTAGTTGTGGGTTATATAATGTCCATTGATTTTAGAAAGGTTAATAAAGTTACTAAGAAAGATCATTATCCATTACCCTTTATTGATCAAATGTTGGAGATATTAGCCAATAAAACTCATTTTTGCTTTCTTGATGGTTATTCTGGTTTCTCTCAAATTGTTGTTAAAGCTCAAGATCAAGAGAAAACCACATTTACTTGTCCGTGTGGTACTTATGCTTATAGGCGTACGCCTTTTGATTTATGTAATGCTCCTGCTACTTTTCAAAGATGTATGTCAGTTATGTTTCATGGTTTTTATGAGGAAATTGCGGAGGTGTTCATGGATGATTTCTCCGTCTATGGCACTTCTTTTGATAATTTCTTTCACAATCTTGATAAGGTTTTGCAGAGATGTGAAGAAACTAATCTTGTTCTTAATTGGGAGAAATGTCATTTTATGGTTAATGAAGGGATTGTTCTTGGACATAAAATTTCTGAAAGAGGTATTGAAGTTGATAGAGCTAAAGTGGATGCAATTGAGAAAATGCCTTGCCCCCGAGATGTTAAGGTATTCGTAGTATTCTTGGTCATGCTGGTTTCTATAGAAGGTTTATCAAAGACTTTGCCAAGGAATCAAAACCTTTTACTAATCTCTTGCAAAAAGATATAGCGTTTGTTTTTTATGATGATTGTAAGGAAGCTTTAATAACTGTCCCTATTGTTCAACCACCTGATTGGAATTTACCATTTGAAATTATGTGTGATGCTAGTGATTTTGCCGTTTGTGTTGTTTTTGGAAAAAGAGTAGATAAGAAATTAAATGTTATTCATTATGCTAGTAATTCTCTTGATTCTGCTCAAAAGAATTATGCTACAACTGAAAAAGAATTTCTAGATGTTGTATTTGCTTGTGATAAATTTAGACAATACATTGTTTATTATAAAGTTATTATTCATATTGAACATGCTACAATTAGATACCTTATGGAAAAGAAAGATGCAAACCTAGGCTTATTAGATGGGTATTATTGTTGCAAGAATTCGACTTACACATTGTAGATAGGAAAGGTGCTGGTAATCCTGTTGCTGATAATTTGTCTGGATTGGAAAACATTGCTTATTATCCCATACCTGTTAATGATAGTTTTCCAAATGAATAATTGGCTGCGATAAGGGTGAGTTCACGAGATAGTCCTTGGTATGCAGATTATGCTAACTTTATTGTTTCGAAGTATTTGCCTCTAACCTTTTCAGCTCAACAAAGAAGAAAATTCTTTTATGACTTGAGGCATGATTTCTGGCATGACCCACACTTATATAAAGAAGGAGTTGATGGAATTATGCGAAGATGTGTTCCAGAGTATGAACAAAAAGAGATATTGAGAAAGTGCCATAGTAGCGCTTACCTCACGCTGGAGATAGAACAGCACAAAAGGTTTTACAATCAGGTTTTTATTGGCCTACTCTGTTTAAATATGTAAGAAAGTTTATTTTATCTTGTGATGAATGTCAAAGTGTTGGTAATATCTCTAGACGTAATAAAATGCCTAGAATTATTCTCTTGTTATTGAACCGTTTAATTGTTGGCGATTTGACTTATGGGTCCTTTCCCTTCTTCAGAAGGTAATACACACATACTTGTTGCTGTTGATTATATTACTAAATGGGTAGAATGTAACATCCCAAGTTTTCTGAATAGAAATAAAAGGTGTGTTCTGAGCATTGCATGCATCTCATTTAATTTGGAAAGAATTTGCATTTAAAATTTTCATGTTTGCTTTTGCAAGAAAGGGTTAAACTCTTGTTATTATTGGTGAACTCAAAATATTCCAAATTTTCAAAATCCAAGACTGCCATTGGCTTCCTTGTGAAATTTTGAATCTCCTAGTATTTTTCTACAATTTTTTCTCTTTACAGAAAGGCCCCAATCTATTTAAATAAGCAACCAGGGGCCTGTTTGTGAAGAAATCTGGCAAATATTTTATTTCCCAGGGGGTTTTCCAGAAGAAGGAGTCGTCCTCTTCCTTCTGACGGCGCGAGCGCAACGTGGCTTCTGCTCCGCCGTCCCCCGCCGTGGTTGTGTCAAGATTCTCGCCGCCGCCATTCCCCGGACTACAAGAAGACCTCCTCCGCCGTGGGAAAACCCTAGCTTCTTTTTCCTCCTCCATTTCTTCCCCCAACTCGACAAAACCCTAGCCACGGGTTGTCGGCGATTGCCGCTGTCTCCGGCCATCTCTATCTCTGTCGAGAAGCTCAGGAGCTGCGCCTTGTTTGCCTGTTCCTCCTCCTCGAGTCGTTGGTGCCGAGAAGACCGGAGCCCGGAGAAATCAACCGAATTCCTCCGCCGGTCCGCCGCCGTCGAGCTTGTTTTCCGGCCATCCTCGATCTCTCCCCTCTAGTTCGGGGAGCTATACGGCGCCTCCGAGCCTTCCTCTCGCCGTCGAGCTGCAGGTTGTCTCTACGGTGCTCCCCATGCCCTCCTTCTTCTTCCTACCCCTCTAGTTCGCCCGGCCGCCGTGCGCTGCCGTCGGCCTCCGCTCCGGCGAGCTATACGGCGCCTCCGGTGACCATTTCTGGGCGGCGCCGCCACCTTTGTGTTCGCCCTCGCCTCCTCCACCGAGTCCTACAGAGGAATCGCTCCAACTCCTTTGGGAGCGAGCCAATCGTGCTCGACAGGGAGGAATTGCCATTGATGATCTCATGCTGATGTCATCATTTCTTTTCTTTTATATTTCTGAAAATTTTAATCATTTCTGTATTTTCTTTTAATTAAATGACATGTGGGACCATGATGTCAGGGTTTTAATAATTCCCATTACTATTTTCTGAAATGATTAAAAGTATGACATGTGGGGCCAATTTATGTAAATAAATTTGAAATTTGAATTAAATTGTTTGAACTTTGAAAATTCATACCTAATTCATTTTAAATCAGAAAAATATGATTTTTATATCAAAATAGTCAGAAAAATAAAATCTATTCAATTTTAATTTAATCATACATATTTAGTACAACGAAAAATAATGGTATTAATCTCACATTAATAAACCCTAATTTTAATTATGGGTATGTTTCATACACCCATTTAATTAATGATTGCATCTAGGGTAACCTAAATGCCATGTCATTCATGTGATTGTGCATTGCATCAATATTGTATTGATTGTGTCGTTCCTTTCCGGTATTTGGTTCTTCGCGATAGGATCCGAACCCGAGAGTGTTTGCAACGCCTCCGAAGATCAATACCCAGCTACTGAAGAGCAAGGCAAGCATAACCTCTTATCTGCACATATAAGATTTCCAAAGTATTTGATTCTTGTGTTATGCATACGGTTCAAAGATGTTTTGGTCGAGGTATAGAGTGTCACTTGCGTTGCATCGCCGCTTAGACTTGCTTAGCTGTTTCTTTCTCTACCCAGTCGACAAGGTTGAGGTGGAATAGGTATACATGATTTATTTATTTATCTCTAAAGACTTGGACGAGATGCCACATTGGGATTGTGGTCGGTTGTCTCGTTCTCGTCAACATTAGGAACTGAGTTCCTGGGTTCGGAACCAAGACTATTCGTGCATCCACAAGGGGCTCGGAAACCCCTCGACTTCAACTTGTCTGGCCTACTACGTGAAGCCACTAGTTCGAGTGTTCCATTTGCAGGCGCGGTAAAAATGATTTGAGAAAAGTTAGGGCCAGGTTCAAGTGGGATGCGGTCTCAGATCTTGGACTTGGCAAACCGCACTAGGGACCGCTGCGCGTTGGTGGTCAGACCTACTGCCGTGGCTCATGGAAATAGGCGAAGCTTGGGAAAGGTCATGGCCAACCCTCCTGCCGGCACTCCCAGGTAGAGTGCTAATGTCTGGCGTATCGGTTGGTTGGCGCGTGTGGGTAGTTACACCCCCTGGAGGGTAAATCTTTTCGGAAAGCCGTGTCCACGGTTATGGACGACTTGGTACCTTATTTCGGTGATCATAGACAACATTAACATGATCCTATAACTTGACAACTAAAGGGTGGTTAGGATTGCTTCCTCGGGTTGAGCGAGGGGGTTATTCTTGTGGGTGGTGCAAACAATGACATCCCGGTGTCCGCAGAAGATGCATGATGAAGTCAGAGGTGTCATTCCCTTACCCCATTTTCAAAGTCTATTGATGCGAGATTCTCTCCTTCCTCGATTTGAAAATAAAGTTGGCTTTATGCAAAGAACTTCATTCCTACTCTATGAACGGGCAGATATATAACAGGTTAACTAAGTCTTGTTGAGTACCCCCTGTACTCAGCCTTGCGCACTTTATGGACAGGTGAAGGTTCCTACTCCACTGCTGGTTTCTACATGGACATGGACGAGCGAATCGGGGTTCCCGGGCAGTAGCCTGGAATCGATGGGCGTGACGTCGCTTATGTTATGGCCTCTTAGGCCGTTTGGTTCTTGTTATGTAGCATAACATAATTTGCTTTCGTTGTTTGGTGTACTGTTGGGTCGGTGACATCTACTTGTAATTTTGCTATCTTGGCTCTGCTAAGAGTTTGTATAATATTGCTTTGAGTCGTAGAGTCACTGTTGTGTTACCGAATGTTCAACTATTGGCTCTCGAGATCGAGGTTAGGCTTATATCAGATGGATATCTGGGATTTGTCTAGCCTGGCTCTCCTGGAGCCTCTTTTCTTGATTTGATTTCTAAAGGTTTATTATCTTATCTAATACTTCAAAATCTTAAGATCTCGAAGATTGGGTAGTGTTGTTTCGTTCCTATTTTTGAGTGCGATTCTCTGAATGTTCTATATGCTTCAATTCCGCTGAAGCATGTATATTTCTTCTTCCTAGCTTGAATTCTAACTGCTTGTCCATCTCTTATCACTGATATCTTGTTACTTTCGCACGTCTTTTCATCTATCCTATTTATTGGTGGATCTAACCTTCGTGGTCTCTGTTCTATTCTATCAGGATGTCAAGTGGTACTCGTGGCCAGGGCCGTGGTGGTAGTCACCATGGTGATGATGAACTGCCGCCACCTCCCACAATGGCGCAGGTTCTTCAGAACATCGAGAACAATCGCGTGAGGACTGAACATCTCCTTGAGCGTGTGGCCCAGAACACATAACGTCGTCCCAATGTCTGTGCTACACTTGGAGATTTCCTAAAAGCTCAGCCTCCTACCTTTGGTGAATACAAGGAGCCCCTTGAAGCTGATGACTGGCTCCGTACAATTGAGCGTAAGCTTACTGCTCTCCATGTTCAAGCTAATGACCGTGTGAACTTCGCCACCTACCAGCTAGAGGGTGCAAATGGCGCTTGGTGGGAAGGTTTCTTGGCGTTGCAGGCGCCGAGACATGAGGTCACTTGGGAAAAACTCCGTACTACCTTTCGTGCTGCCTATATCCCTAAGGCAGTAATGGACATCAAAAGAAAGGAGTTCCTGGAACTGTCTCAGGGAAGGCTGAATATCGAGGCTAACGGGCGTGAGTTCACTCGTCTCGCTCGCTATGCCCCTCGAGATGTTACTGATAATGCGGATAAACAAGAGTTGTTCCGCAAGGGCCTGAACCTAGCACTTCGGTATGAGTTGTTACCCTTTAAGTTCCAGACCTTCTAGGATCTGTACAATCAGGCTATCACTCTTGAGAATGGAAGAAAGGAAATGGATTCCGCTATGAAGTCTGCCTCTGGGGATTCTCGTGCATCTGGCTCTGGCTTCAAGACGCGTCGTGTGTTCATCCCATACAGTGCTGTTCCGAGAGCTCCATATGCACCCAAGCCTGCTGGTTATGCTCCTCGCCCAACTGCACCCCATGCTACTTCTACCTATGGTTGTGGGCAAGGTTATTGTCCTCCAGGTGCTGTTCCAGCCGGGGTCACATGTTATACTTGTGGTCAGCCCGGCCACTTCTCTTATGGGTGCCCACATAATGCTGCTAAGGGTGGAGTTCCTCCGCCCAAGAAAGGTGACAAACCGTCAGGTGCTAGACGTGGTCGTCTGACCCATGTCAGTGCTGAGGCCGATGAAGAAGATCCTAGGGTCATTCTAGGTACGCTTCACCTCAACTCAATTCCAGCTACCGTTTTGTTTGATTCCGGAGCGTCACATTCATTCATTTTGCAAGGGTTTGCTCAAAAGCATGGTATCCTTCTAGAGGAAATGTCTATCACTATGGAGATTAACACCCCGGGATCTTGTTGGCGGGCAATTTGGACTGCCCCTGAGCCCAACATTGTTATAGGCTCTTTATCTTATCCCATTTCCCTCATTGCCTTCTAGTCAACTGACCTTGACGTCATCTTGGGTATGGATTGGCTGGTACGGTACAAGGTTGTTATTGACTGTGCAGCCAAATCTGTGGATATGACCCATCCTTCCGTTAAAACTGTTCGGTACTGGTCTCCTTCCTCAGTACCTTCCTCGGCAACATCTTTTCCGAGCTCAAAGTTGTGTGCCATGGACGCCTCACCTACCCTTGAAATTCAAGATGTTCATGTGGTTTGTGATTTTCCGGATGTTTTTCCCGAGGAGTTGCCTTGTATGCCACATGATCGAAGTGTGGAGTTTGTTATTGAGTTGGTTCCTGGAACTGCTCCAGTCTCCAAAAGACCTTACCGCATGCCTAAGGAAGAATTGGTTGAGTTAAAGTGACAGCTAGAGGAGATGGAAGGAAATGGATTTATCCAACCTAGCACCTCTTCTTGGGGATGCCCTGCACTCTTTGTTAAGAAGAGGGACACCAACATTCCTCGACTGGTAGTTGATTATCGACCGTTGAATGCTGTGACAATTAAGAACAAGTGCCCTCTTCCTCGGATCAATGATTTATTTGACCAACTAGCTGGTGCTACTGTTTTCTCCAAGATAGATCTGAGGTCTAGTTATCATCAAATCAAAATTTGGGAGGAAGACATTCCAAAAACGGCATTTCAGACTCGTTATGGTCTCTATGAGTATACTGTGATGTCCTTGGGTCTTACCAATGCTCCAGCCACTTTTGTGCGGCTGATGACCTCAGTATTCATGGAGTACCTTGACAAGTTCGTCGTGATCTGCATCGATGATATCCTAATCTATTCCAAAACCAAAGAAGAACACGCAAAGTATATGCGTTTGGTGTTGACTAAGCTTCGTGAGCATCGTCTCTACGCCAAGTTCTCCAAGTGTGAATTCTGGTTGAAGGAGCTTATCTTTCTTGGCCATGTTGTGTCTGCCGATGGTGTTACCGTCATTCCGGAGAAAGTTCAAGATGTTCTGGATTGGGAGACACCTAAATCAGCTAAAGAGATTCGGAGTTTTCTCGGACTTGCTGGTTATTACCGTCGCTTTATTGAGAACTTTTCCAAGATTGCAAAGCCTATGACTGATCTTCTCAAGAAAGGAAAGAAGTTTGAATGGTCAGAAAAGGTCGAAGAAAGCTTCCAGATTTTGAAAACTAAGTTGACTACTACTCCAGTTCTTGTTCTCCCTGATACAAGCAAGGATTTTGTTGTCTTCTGTGGTGCTTCTCTTCAGGGGCTTGGATGTGTGTTGATGCAAGATGGTCATGTGGTGGCCTATGCCTCTCGGCAGTTGAAACCAGATGAGCTAAGCTATCCAACTCATGATCTAGAGTTGTCTGCTGTGGTACATGCTCTAAAGCAATGGCGTCATTATCTCTTTGGTAATCGTTGCGAGATCTATTCGGATCATCAAAGCCTGAAGTATCTTTTCACCCAACCGGATCTAAATCTCAGACAGAGAATATGGTTGGAACTCATCAAGGACTATGATTTGGGTCTCAATTACCAACCTGGCAAAGCGAATGTTGTTGCTGACGCGCTAAGTCGGAAGTCTTACTGCAACAATCTGATGCTTAAGAAAGCTCAACCCTCCCTCTATGAGGAGTTTGCACGACTCAACCTTGAAGTTGTTCCTAGTGGATTCCTGGCAAATCTAGAGGTGAAACCCTCTCTTGAACAACGGATTATAGCTGCCCAAAAGAATGTTTCTGATATCACCCAGGTCAAGGGGAACATTGCTGACGAAGCAGCTACATACTTCACCATCGATGATCAAGGTACCGTTTATTTCGGCAAGCGTCTAGTGGTGCCAAAGAAACAAGATCTGAAACAGCTTATCCTTCGAGAAGCTCATGAGTCACCTCTTTCTATCCATCCTGGTGGCACTAAGATGTATAGGGATCTTCGTTAAAGATTCTGGTGGTCCCGGATGAAGCGAGAAATTGCTAAGTTTGTGGCAGAATGTGACGTTTGTCGTCGCGTTAAAGTTGAACATCAAAGGCCAGCTGGTACCCTTCAACCCCTTTCTATTCCTGTCTGGAAGTGGGATGAAGTTGGTATGGATTTCATCACTGGTCTTCCAAAGACTCAAAAGGGAAACAATGCTATCTAGGTAGTCGTGGACCGCCTTTCTAAGGTTGCTCACTTCCTCCCCATCCGAGAAGATGTTACTGCTATTCAACTTGCAGATCTGTATGTCTCCCGGATAGTTGTCCTTCATGGAATCCTGAAGTAGATCATCTCTGACCGTGGAAGTCTGTTTACCTCCATGTTCTGGTCTAGTTTCCAACAAGCTATGGGAACACATCTTTCCTTTAGCACCGCTTATCATCCTCAAACCGGTGGTCAGACAGAACGAGTCAATCAGATTCTTGAGGACATATTAAGAGCATGTGTCCTATCCTTCGGAAAGAATTGGGAGAAGTGTCTTCCATTCGCTGAATTCAGTTATAACAACAGCTTCCAATCTAGCATTGGTATGGCACCCTTCGAAGCTCTGTATGGCAGGAGATGTCGTACTCCTTTGAATTGGTCTGAAACCGGTGAAAGATCACTCTTTGGGCCAGATATCATAAAAGAAGCAGAAGATCAAGTCAATATCATCCGTGAGCGTGTCAAAATAGCTCAGTCTCGTCAGAAGAGCTATTGTGACAGCCATCATCAAGATGTTCGCTATGAAGTTGGCGAGCATGCCTATCTCAGGGTCACTCCTCTTCGGGGTGTCCGTTGTTTCGGTATCAAAGGCAAACTGGCTCCTCGCTATGTTGGTCCCTTTCGCATTCTTGCTAAGCGCGGAGAGCTTTCCTACCAGTTGGAACTACCCTCAAAGTTTCGAGACGTCCATGACGTCTTCCATGTTTCCCAGCTGAAGCGTTGCTTCAAAAATCCCATCCGTGGTGTTGATCATGAGACTCTTGACCTTCAGGAGGATTTAACCTATCGTGAATATCCTATCCGTATCCTTGATGAAGCCGAGCGTAAAACTCGTCGTTAGAGCATCAAGTTCCTCAAAGTTCAATGGTCCCATCACTCTGAGGAGGAAGCAACCTGGGAACGCGAAGATCGTCTCCGATCTGAGTATCCCGACTTCTTTTCTAAAACCTAGGAATCTCGGGGCGAGATTCTTGTAAGGAGGGTAGATTTGTAACATCCCAAGTTTGCTAAATAGAAATAAAAGGTGTGTTCTGAGCATTGCATGCATCTCATTTAATTTGGACAATAATTTGCATTTAAAATTTTCATGTTTGCTTTTGCAAGAAAGGGTTAAACTCTTGTTATTCTCGGTGAACTCAAAATTTTCCAAATTTTCAAAATCCAAGACAGCCATTGGCTTCCTTGTGAAAATTTGAATCTCCTAGTATTTTTCTACAAATTTTTCTCTTTACAGAAAGGCCCCAATCTATTTAAATAAGCAACCAGGGGCCTGTTTGTGAAGAAATCTAGCAAATATTTTATTTCCCGGGGGTTTTCCAGAATAAGGAGTCGTCCTCTTCCTTCTGACGGCGCGAGCGCACCATGGCTTCTACTCCGCCGTCCCCCGCCGTGGCTGCGTCAAGATTCTCGCCGCCGCCCTTCCCCGGACTACAAGAAGACCTCCTCCTCCGCGGGAAAACCCTACCTTCTTTTTCCTCCTCCATTTCTTCCCCCAACTCGCCGAAACCCTAGCCACGGGTCGCCGGCGATTGCCGCTGTCTTCGGCCATCTCTATCTCCGTCGAGAAGCTCAGGAGCTGCGCCGTGTTTGCCTCTTCCTCCTCCTCGAGTCGTTGGTGCCGAGAAGACCAGAGCCCGGAGAAATCAACCGAATTCCTCCGCCGGTCCGCCGCCGTCGAGCTTGTTTTACGGCCATCCTCAACCTCGCCTCGCCTCCTAGACCCTCCACGAGCTGCAGGTTGTATTTACGGTGCTCCCCATGCCCTCCTTCTTCTTCCTACCCCTCTAGTTCGCCCGGCCGCCGTGCGCCGCCGTCGGCCTCCGCTCCGGCGAGCCATACGGCGCCTACGGTAACCATTTCTAGGCGGCGCCACCACCGTTTGGTCCGCCCTCGCCTCCTCCACCGATTCCTGCAGAGGAATCGCTCCAACTCCTTCGGGAGCGAGCCAATCGTCCTTGGCAGGGAGGAATTGCCATTGATGACCTCATGCTGATGTCATCATTTCTTTTCTTTTATATTTCTGAAAATTTAAATCATTTCTGTATTTACTTTTAATTAAATGACATGTGGGACCATGAGGTCAGTGTTTTAATAATTTCCATTACTATTTTCTGAAATGATTAAAAGATGACATGTGGGGCCAATTTATTTAAATAAATTTGAAATTTAAATTAAATTGTTTGAACTTTGAAAATTCATAACTAATTCATTTTAAATCAAAAAAATATGATTTTTATATCAAAATAGTCAGAAAAATAAAATCTATTCAATTATAATTTAATCATACATATTTAGTACAATGAAAAATAATGGTATTAATCTCAGATTAATAAACCCTAATTTTAATTATGGGTATGTTTTATACACCCATTTAATTAATGCTTGCATCTAGGGTAACCTAAATGCCATGTCATTCATGTGATTTTGCATTGCATCAATATTGTATTGATTGTGTCGTTCCTTTTCGGTATTTGGTTCTTCGCGATAGGATCCGAACCCGAGAGTGTTTGCAACGCCTCCAAAGATCAATACCCAGCTACTGAAGCGCAAGGCAAGCATAACCTCTTATCTAGACATATAAGATTTCCAAAGTATTTGATTCTTGTGTTATGCATACGGTTGAAAGATGTTTTGGTCGAGGTATAGAGTGTCA